>CM077097.1:55237395-56682085 GCA_039513925.1 Platanthera zijinensis | reverse complement strand
ATTACCGTTCAAAACAGCCGCGTGTAAATTGGTTCTAGTCCAGCGAGCAGCAGAAATAACCTAAAGGCAAATTAGGTGGGAATCATTGGTTATTCTCGACGAATCGACGAGAATCTATGATTCCCGTCGAATTCGACTTAGAAGATTCTTAGCTGAATTGCTTGCCAGCCGGAAGGAATCGTTGAGAGTCATCCTCCATTCTCGACGAATCGTCGAGAATGCAGTCATTTTCGACGATTCTGACTTGGCATTCCTTGAAGGCGTTGACTCAGCCTGGTGATTCTCGCCGATTCTGACTTGGCAGAATCCTTGAAGGCATTGAAGGCGTTGAGTCTGCCAGATGCATTCGGCGAAAATCAGCTAGTGATTCTAGACGATTCGGCGAGAATCACTTGGTGATTCTCGTCGAATCGGCGAGAATCACTTGGTGATTCTCGTCGAATCGGCGAGAATCACTTGGTGATTCTCGTCGAATCGGCGAGAATCACTTGGTGATTCTCGTCGAATCGGCGATAATCACTTGGTGATTCTCGTCGAATCGGCGATAATCACTTAGTGATTCTCGTCGAATCATACTTAGACGAATTTTCGTCAATCTTCCTGCGAGCTGGTCTTTGACCCATCCTTGCTCCTCTTCAGCTCTAGCTCTATCTCGACCCTGTGCTTGAAGTAAGTACCACTCCAATAGAGAGAGCACACGTAGGCCAACACACTGATCTGCTCAACGAAGGATTACGTTGCATAGACTCGTGTATAGTGACCAACTGCACCCTGACATTGGTGTGTACTTAGCGTGAAATAACTGCAAGCACAACCTTAAGACAATGATCAAATACAATGCCAATTCACCTTAGATGGTCCAGGGGCTTCTTCAATCAGGTACATATTGGATACAATACCCAACAATCTCCCCCTATTTGAAGAAGCCTTAACTCTACAAGCTAAGTGAATATAACGGATGAAGAAAAACATGAACTGAATAATCAGTTGAGAATGAATTTCCATACCTTTACCTTTAGAGCATTTGAGCATACTTTGCGTGAGCACCTTAGCACCTTAGCCGAGAGGGTAATCTCCCCCTTTTCGGCTCCTACAAATCTGGGACTTTAGCACTTGCCAAAATGCTCCCCCTCAGTTCTTGCATCTGAGCTTACTCTTGAGTTTCTTGCAGATGCTCCCCCTTGATCCAAGAGCCGGGAGCCTCTGTATTCTTCATTCCTCAAGGTTTAGCATACCCAGTTCAGTTTTGAAGAGACTGAACTTGGCTTCGTCTAGGGGCTTTGTAAAAATATCTGCAATCTGCTTATCCGTGGGGACATAGCAGAGAGAGATGTCCTTATTTTCCACATGCTCCCGAATGAAGTGGAAGCGCACTTCAATATGCTTCATCTCGCTGTGCGACACGGGATTGTTCGCAATGTCTATAGCACTTGAGGAGTCACAGTACATTGGTATTTCTTTGAACTAAAGGTCATAGTCTGCTAGCTGATTTCTGATCCATAGAAGTTGTGCGCAACAGCTGCCTGCTGAGATGTACTCAGATTCAGTTGTGGAGGTTGCAACACAATTCTACTTTTTACTATTCCATGATATAAGCCTTCTTCCGAAGAATTGACACGTCCCGGAAGTGCTTTTCCTATCATCCCTGCTTCCTGCAAAATCAGCATCTGAAAAGCCTATTAGCTCGACATCATTGTTTCTCGGGTACCACAAGCCAAGATTAGGTGTACCCTTAAGGTATCTAAGAATTCGCTTTGCAGCGACATAGTGAGATTCCTTAGTGTTCACCTGATATCTGGCATAAACGCATGTGGAGAACATAATATCCGATCTACTTGCAGTAAGGTAGAGCAGGGATCCAATTATGCTTCTGTACTTGGTTTCATCAAAAGGTTTCCCTTTCTCATCCTTGTCTAGAGACACAGTGGATCCCATTGGAGTACTCATAGAGGTTGCACTCTCCATTCCGAATTTCTTGAGGTGTTCATTTGTGAACTTCGTCTGAGAGATGAAAATCCCATCCTCAGACTGTTTCACTTGATGTCCCAAGAAATACTTCAGCTCTCCCATACTACTCATTTCAAACTTCTCTTGCATAAGTTTGGAAAACTTCTTGCAAAGGTTGTTATCCGTTGACCCGAATATTATGTCATCGACATAGATTTGCAGCAGCAAAATCTTGCCTTTGACTTCCCTAAGAAACAATGTCTTATCTATTTTTCCTCTAGAGAACTTGTTCTCAAGAAGAAAGCTAGATAGAGTCTCATACAAAGCTTGAGGAGCTTGTTTTAAGCCATACAAAGCTTTATTAAGAAAATATACATGATTGGGATAAGTCGGATTAACAAAACCTGGGGGTTTGTGCGATATATACTCCCTCTTTTAGGTTGCCATTTAAGAAGGCCGATTTCACGTCCATCTGATAGACTGTGAATCCTTTGTGAGAAGCATACGCCAAGAACAATCTGATTTCCTCGAGCCTTGCCACTGGTGCAAAGGTCTGGTCGAAGTCAATCCCCTCCTCTTGTCTGTAACCTTGAGCTACCAGCTTGACCTTGTTCTTTATGATGACACCGTGTTTATCCAGTTTGTTTTTGAAGATCCACTTTGTGCCAATCACGTTTTGCCCCTTTGGTCTGGGAACCAGCGTCCAGATATTGCATCGTTCAAATTGATGCAGTTCATCTTGCATGACCAAGATCCAAGATGCATCCTTGTTCGCTTCGTCGAACTTCTTTGGCTCAACCTGTGACAGAAAGCTAAAATGCAGAATCTCGTTAATTGTACCTCGGCGAGTTCTGACACACCGTCACGGGGATCTCCGATGATCTGATCTCTAGGATGATCCCTCACGTGTCTGAGCTCTAAGAGTCTGGCATCTGGAGCTCTGACGTCTTCTCGGGCTTCTCCTTCTTCATGGAGGATAATTCCATTCTGACCGTCATCATCTCCGATTAGCGTTGTGGTGGAGACTTTGACGTACTTGGGAGTTGCATCTTTAGCGGTCTCATCGAGACTAAGCTGTTCAATTCTTGTACTTGCATCTTCAAGAAGACCACTGAAAGAATTGCTGTTAAGCAAGCTTCCTTCATCAAATACAACATTTATGGATTCCTCTACCATTATGGTTTTCTTATTGAACACCATATATGCCCGGCTATGGCTACTATAGCCCATAAATATGCCTTCGAAGAATTTTTCACCAAACTTAGTACGCGGGTACTTCCCGTTATTTAGTACATAGCATCTGCAGCCAAAGATCCTAAAATAGGACATTGTAGGTTTCCTTCCTTTCAGTAGCTCATAAGGTGTCTTACGATGGCTCTTGTTGATCAAGGCCCGGTTTTGTACATGACAAGCTGTGTTGACAGCCTCTGTCCAGAAGTATTCTAGGAGAGAAGCGTCATTCAACATTGTCGTGCAAGCTTCAATGAGTGTTCTATTTCTCCTCTCCGCAACTCCATTCTGCTGAGGAGTGCGCGGGGAGGAAAACTTATGAAAGATACCAAGTTCTTCACAGAACTTTGTCATAGCACCACACTCGAACTCTGTTCCATGGTCACTTCTTAATTTTTCCACCGAGCAGTTAAGTTCGTTCTGAATTTGCTTGACAAAACTAGTGAAGATGTAAAACGTATTAGACTTGCGTTTTAAGAAGAACACCCAAGTAAACCGAGAGTGATTGTCACAACCCGCATTTTCTATGAATTTAGAAATTATAAGAGTATGAGAAAGCACGCGTCATGATGCCAAGTCGAGCAGGGGATAACTGCTGACGCTCAGGCAAAACCATCTACTTACTTAATAGAAGAAATTCATGAGTTTAATTATTAGAAAATCAGTTATATTTTAGAGGCCGTATCCCTCGGCTCGGTGGATCATCTAGTCCACGGTTTAAAACTACATATACGCTACGGAAAATTACTTTATTCAGGTTTATCATCCTAAGGAGCGCTTAAGGGTCCCAAGAGAACCACTTATGCTATGCAAGACCCTATATTTAATTTATATAATGTATAAGAAAACGGTCTTGTACGTGATTGGAAAATAGTGATTTAGTTTTATAAAACATGCTGATCATGAGTCTTTTTTTATAATAATAGTTGTAGTTTAAAAATAACTAGCAACCAAACATAAAACCTCCCAGAGCAAGTAGACTATCTCCAGAAAAAGGTAGCAGTAGAAGTAATATATCTAGTACAAAGGTAAAAACTACCAGTGGGCGCCAACAACCTGACACGAACCCACTGGCACATATGTATGTCTGTAAGGAAAGTACAGGAAAACTACCTCACTAACAAAGCAACCGGATCTCCAAAGTCCCAGAGACCACCAGCAACACCACCGCAACCTAGCCACCAAACTGGCTACAGCTCAGAACCTGAGGCATTCCAAAAGAAACAGAATACCTCAGCAAGCAAAATAAGGTAAAAACTGCATGAAAGAGTCAACCAAGGGGAAAAAAGTGAAAGAAAGAAGAACAACACGCAGTAGAAAAAGTCACAACTATCCAAAGTAGGACAACAAGAAAAGCACTACGTGCAAGGAAACAACAACTACCCTGTCCAGAAACTACATCCTACAGGGCCTACTAGGCTACCAAGAGCCCAAAGTGCTGCAATCCACCAAGGAAGAAACTTCTAACATCCTAAGCTATGGGAAATGGTAGTAGTAAAAACAAACAGCATGGATCCGGGTTGGAGGCAAACTCAGTCCCTCAACCACCATTTCCACGCAAACAAGCTCAAGGGTCTACATGCAAAAGCACAAGGGACCTTCCACCCCCTTGCCCAGCCCGTACCTGGAGCAAGATAGAAGAATAAGGGTGGACTTGGCTAAATTACACAACACATCCCCCATGAAGAGCTTCAACCCACCACTACTAACCACGACCCATGATTCGGCCATTAGGAAAGAGAAACATGGCCGACAAGGAAATTACAAAAAGAAATCAAATCAAGGAATTCACTCAGGAACGAGAATCAAGGTAAGGGAAAGTGTTGAAATAACTCAACACGGCTTGGCGTTGAGTGGGACCCACTCAACTCCTAACCAGACCTTAGCATTGAGTGAGCTAGCCTCACTCAGCGCCAAAACATGCATGGCGTTGAGTGAAGCTCACTCACTCAACGCCTCCTGCAAGAATAACTCTGGCGTTGAGTGAGCCAACCTCACTCAATGCCAAAACAGCCATGACGTTGAGTGAGGTACACTCACTCAACGCCTTGGTACTTAGCCAAAACAGAGAAAGTGGCGTTGAGTGAGCTGGCCTCACTCAACGCCAAAACAGCAATGGCGTTGAGTGAAGCTCACTCACTCAACGCCCTTACACTTAGCCGCAAAAGAGAACTACGGCATTGAGTGAGTCCACCTCACTCAACGCCAAAACAGCAATGGCGTTGAGTGAGGTTCACTCACTCAACGCCCTGGCACTTAGCCGCCACGAGGAAAACCTACGGCATTGAGTGAGCTGACCTCACTCAATGCCAAACCAGAAATGGCATTGAGTGAGGTCAACTCACTCAACGCCAAAGTACTTAGCCTCAGACAAGGCTACGGCATTGAGTGAGGACACCTCACTCAACGCCAAAGTACTTGGATGCACAGAGGCGATGGCGTTGAGTGAGGTCGACTAACTCAACGCCGAAACCGAAATGGCGTTGAGTGAGGTCGACTCACTCAACGCCAAAACACTTGGCTTCACAGGAAAACCGCGGTGTTGAGTGAGCTTGCCTCACTCAATGCCAAAACGGAAATGGCGTTGAGTGAGGTCGACTCACTCAATGCCAAAGTACTTAGCTGCTAGCAGGGGCTACGACATTGAGTGAGTTCACCTCACTCAACGCCCCAGTACTTAGCCAAAAAAAACTAACAACTGACCAGCTATGGCGTTGAGTGTGTGCACCACACTCAACGCCAAACCCGCAAAGGCTTTGAGTGTGTGCACCACACTCAACGCCAATCCCGGGAAGACTTTGAGTGTGTGCACCCACTCAACGCCAACCCGAGAGCCCAAACTTGGCTCTTCCAAAAACAACACAGCAGGCACCCCCTTCTCTCTCTCTCGGCTTCACCCGCAAACTACCAACTAGACAGCAATCTGGAATTAAATCGGCGGCATTACGCCGGCGGGTTGGGCCCCAACAACACAAAGAAGGGGGCTCAATAGGAAAACTAAGCCCTAAAACACTACTAGAAAACTGACTTTTAGCCACGGCAGATTGCCGTGGCAAAAGTCAAAAACCGTGGCTAAAGACTTTTAGCCACGGTCTGCCCACGGAAAATGGGCGTGGGCAATACGAGCGTGGCTAAAAGTCCAAACCGTGGCTAAAAGTCCAAAACCGTGGCTAATACTGGACTTTTAGCCACGGTTCATTGCCGTGGCTAATAGTGGACTTTTAGCTACGGTTTAATCGTCGTGGTTAAAAGGCCACTCATAACATAAAAAATTCAGGCCGGCCGGCCGCCGCCGCCGGCCGCCGCCGCCGCCGCCCCCCCCGGCCGCCGCTGCCGCCCCCCGGCCGCCGCCGCCGCCGCCGCCGCCGCCGCCGCCGCCATATTTATTTCAAAGGCTAATTGAAATAAATTCCTTATAAACCCAAAAATCTCATTTTTTTTTGCCGATGTGGGACTAAACGATGCCACGACCTTTTGCCACGGTTCAGGCAAACCGTGGCTAATAGTAGACTTTTAGCCACGGTTCAGGCAAACCGTGGCTAAAAGTCCAGTATTAGCCACGGAATAAAACCGTGGCTAATACTCACTATTAGCCACGATTTTTCCCCGTGGCAAAAGAAACCGTGGCTAAAAGTCATTTTTCTAGTAGTGAAAATTCAGCAAGATACAAGATCAACATGGCCTCTTACCTAGGGCTAACCGGGATTTTCAATAATAACGAGAGAACAAGAGAATGGCAAGGGCAAAAACACCACTTGCCTCGATTTCCGGCGAAGCTTGGACGGCTTTCCCTCTCCTTTGCTTGGCACTAACAGCAGCAGCACCTAAAACATTCTCCCTAACATTAATGGCGGAAAATCCTCAAAACCGAAATCCCAAATCTCAACAAAACTCCACGAAAATCGAATATCTTACCGACGAAACGAAGATCTAAGAGAGAGCAAGACAACGCCGCTTTCGGAATCGAAATCCGTCCACGAACAAGCCCGGAATCACCGTCCGAAGGGGTACAGGAACAAAGGCTTTCTCCTCTGCTTTCCGCGAACAATAGCAGGCGACGTTTTCTTTCTTTTCGGGAAGAGGAAGAAGATAAGGAAGTGGGGCCACCACTTCAAAAACAAAGTTTTTATATAAAAGCTGGACACACCTCTTCGGGAAAACCGAAAACTTTCCGCCTAATCTCTTAAAAATAAGAGAAATTAAAAGGTCTAGCCTATACTAGGCTGCCACCTAAGCAAGGAATTAAATGTTGAATAAATATAGCCGCAGGAGACAACGCTTCAGCCCATAACCGCTGGTTTCCTCTCAACTATTCAAACCAATAATTAATTACATATACTATTAACACACCAAACGACGCGAAAACCGAATCACCTCGGAATTCGACTAAATTCACACCGTAGCTAAATACCCCACGCTACGAACACAACGGCGAAGTCGAAATTAACTTTTGACGAACAGAACCCGAGTTATAGCTAAATAAAGCCAAACACAAACATCCCCCCGAGAGGCCACACCGGGTCACCCAAAACGACTCGGCTTGCTAGGGAGATCTTGCCAACAGGCTACAAAATAGGGCACTAAGTTCTAAGGAGCTAAACCACACTCCACAAATGGCACAAGCCACAGAAATGTGTCATCGTAATGCCAAACGAGAATAAAAATAATCGCAGAAAAATCGGGGGCGTTACAGCCACTCCCCCTAAAAGAAAGTTTCGTCCCGAAACTTTACGCACAACACTCTTACTAAAGAAGGAAAAGTAACGAATAGGAGTTACAAGAAGGGAAACATACCGATCAAATCAGCTAAACATGTGAGGGTAAGCCCTCCTCATGGCCGACTCTAGCTCCCAAGTCACGCTCTCCAAATCCTGATTTTTCCAAAGAACTTTCACTATCGGTATGGACTTCTTTCGCAGCACTCGCTCCTGAGTATCCAAAATACGAACCGGCACCTCAAAAAAAGAGAGGTTGGGCTCCAACTGGGGCACAACGTCCAAGAGGTGCCCACTACTGCGCACACACTTCCTCAATTGGCTAACATGAAAAATATTATGAACACCTGGGAAGTTCGCTGGCAAATCCAATCTATAAGCTGACACGCCAATCCGTTCCAAAATCACAAACGGGCCCACATACCTCGGGTCCAATTTCCGATTCTTACCAAACCTCTTTACACCCACCATTGGGGAAACCTTGAGAAATACAAGGTCCTCTACAGAAAACTCCAAGGCAGACCTACGCCAATTGGCGCTCTTCTTGAACCTCTCCTGAGCTATACGAAGCTTCTCTCGAATAAGCTTCACGGCGACTTCCATTTCCTCCAGCGCATCAGGACCCAACAAAGGCCTCTCACCAGCCTCAGCCCAAAACAACGGAGTCCTACAGCGCCTCCCATACAAGGCTTCGAACGGAGCCATCTGCAAACTTTCCTGATAACTGTTGTTGTAAGAAAATTCCATAAGTCGCAGCCGCTCATCCCATGCTCGCCGTGGTCTAAAATGTAGTATCGGATCATATCCCCTACAATATGGTTCACCCGCTCCGTCTGCCCATTGGTCTGTGGGTGGTACGCAGTAGAATACCTCAGATCCGTACCCAAGCCCTCCTGCAAACTCTGCCAAAAACGAGAAGTAAACCGGGAGTCTCGATCAGAAATGATGCTAACCGGCACACCGTGGAGTCGGATGACTTCATTCAAGTACAACTCCGCTATCATCTTCATCGGGTAATCAATCTTATAAGGCACGAAGTGAGCACACTTCGTCAATCTATCCACTATAACCCAAAAGAATCAAATCCCCTCGGGGATTTCGGTAAGCCCGCAATGAAGTCCATAGATATACTTTCCCACTTCCACGTCGGGATCTCTAGCGGAGTCAACTTACCACCAGGCCTTCCATGATCGGCCTTCACACGCTTACAAGTGTGGCACTCAGCAACAAATCGGGCTATATCTCCTTTCATGCCATACCACCAGGCAATTTGCTTTAAGTCACGATACATCTTCGTAGATCCCGAATGGTAGGCAATGCTGGATCCATGAGCCTCTCTGCAAATCATACTTCTAATGCTCCCAACAGCGGGGATGCAAAACTTATCGCGGTACTTCAAAGTACCCGCATCATCGATAGCAAAATCTGGCAACTCTCCCTTCTCTGTCCTAATGAATAAGTGCAGAAGATCTGGATCGTCCTTCTGGTGCAGTCTGGTCAAAGAAATCCAAGACGGCTCTGCCACTGATAAACTACTCTGCAAACCGCAGCATCCCACTGATATATCCATAAGGAGGAACTCCTCCACTAAACGATCGGCGGAGAGGTTAAAGATCTTTCACGTCTTTCGGCTCAGGGCGTCGGCCACCACATTGGCCTTGCCTGGATGATACTGGATCTCTACATCATAATCGGCCACATACTCTAGCCACCGCCGCTAATGCAGGTTCAACTCCTTCTGCGTGAACACGTACTTCAGGCTCTTATGGTCAGTGAAGATCTTGCACTGAGCCCCATAAAGCAGGTGCCTCCACAACTTAAACGCATAAATTACCGCTGCAAACTCAAGGTCATGCGTAGGATAATTCTTCTCATGAGTCTTCAGTTGTCTTGACCCATAGGCAATCACCTTTCCAACCTGCATTAATACGCATCCCAGACCTACAAGCGAAGCATCCACGTATACATCATAATCCACACCCTCAGTAGGCAGGGTCAGAACGGGAGCAGTGCACAATCTCTTCTTTAGCTCCAGAAAGGCTTCTTCGCACTTCTCGTCCCAAACAAAAGCCACATTCTTCTGAGTCAGCTTGGTCAAGGGTGCAGCTAGGGAAGAGAAACACTCCACAAACCTCCTGTAGTAGCCAACCAACCCTAGGAAACTCCTGATCTCCTTAGGGGTATTCGGCCTACACCAATCCATCACTGCTGCGATCTTTTCTGGGTCGACCGAGATCCCATCCTTGTTCACCACATGGCCTAGAAATGAGACCTAAGGAAACCAAAATTCGCACTTGCTCAACTTGGCGAATAACTTATGGTTCCTCAACTCCGATAGAACCAAGCGCAGATACTGCTCGTGCTCCTCAGCACTGCGAGAATAAACCAACACGTCATCAATGAAGACCACCATGAACTTGTCTAAGAAATCCTTGAACACCCGGTTCATCATATCCATGAAGGCTGATGGTGCGTTGGTCATACCAAACGACATCACCAAAAACTCAAAGTGTCCATGCCTCAATCTAAACGCAGTCCTTGGAATATCCGCCTCACAGATCCTGAGCTGATGATAACCAGAACGAATATCAATCTTGGAGAACACCGTTCTACCGTGCAACTGGTCAAATAAATCATCGATCCTCGGCAGAGGGTACCTGTTCTTGATAGTGACCTTGTTCAACTCCCTATAGTCGATGCAAAGCCGCATTGACCCATCTTTATTCTTTACAAACAGCACAGGAGAGCCCCAAGGCAACGAACTCTGCCTGATAAAACCTTTAGCCAACAGCTCATCCAACTGAACTCACAACTCCTCTAACTCACGAGGGGCCATCCGGTACGGCGCCTTAGCAATAGGATGCGTACCCGGCTCTAAATCAATCACAAACTCAACATCCCGATCAGGAGGAAGACCAGGAAGATCATCAGGAAAAACATCGGCGAAACCACGAACAATAGGAATCTCCTCCAAGCGTGGTACGCTAACAGCGGTTCCAACCGCTGAGACTAAACAAGCACAACAACCAGAAAGAAACAACCTCTGAGAACATACCGCAGAGATGACAGGAGAATCCTGACACGGATCAGCATACACGTTGCCGGGCTGACCGTCGTCCCTGATGAAGTCCAAGCGCTTTCCTTTGCACTGAATGACTACATCATACCTAGACAGCCAGTCCATGCCCAAAATGACATCGAAGTCCTCCAGATCAATCCTCTTCAGGTCCGCCGTCGCAAGAAAGTCCCCCAACAAAACAGGGCAATCCAATACGCCAAAATCTGACAACACAGATTGACCAGATGGAAACTTGACACGGAAGGACTCCCGAACACGATCTAAGGTCAACCGATGTCGCTCCACAAAGGCTCTAGCCACGGACGAGTGGGTAGCGCCGGAGTCAAACAGAACACGCGCCCAGCGGTTCTTCACCTTAAATTTCCCTATAAGAGCACACAAAACTAAGGAACTAGCACAACAATACCGTAAATATTCTAGTAAATAAAACTACAAGGCTAGAAAAACAACAAACAACTAACCTGAAATGACCTGAGTCGAGGCTTGAGCCTCCTCGAAAGAGATCACGTTCAGCTTCCCCTTTTCTTTGTCCACACGATGAGGTGGGGGTAATGCCTGTAATGGAACTGCAGGAAGAGCTGGCTAAACCTGAGGACACCTAGTCTTGATGTGACCCTTCTGCCCACACTGAAAGCAGACTCTATCCTTGGACCAACACTGGGCCGCATCATGCCCGGGTCGCTTGCAAATAGAATAAGAGACATCTTTCCTGGGAGCACTCTGAATCGCATGAACCTGCTCCTTCCTCTAAGCTGCTGCCTTATTGAAACATCTCTCGACATGGTGGCCTGACCGGCCACAGAAGCTGCACACCACTTTACTCTTCTTCCCCGGAGCTGCACCGGGTACCTGGGGTTTCTTCTCCTCCACTAACTTCCTCTTGTCCTTCCTCATTTATTGGCCTCTGTTCTTCGCGGTCTAAATAGCCTCCACCTTCAGAGAAGCCTCTACTACTCCTGCATAAGTCACTGACCCATAAGCACTGGTCAACTGCTGCACCTCGCTCCTCAAACCACCGAGAAATCGCTTAACTCGATAAGCCTCAACGCTGACCAATCTAGGGGCAAAACGGCTCAACTTGCTGAACTCTATCTCATACTCACCCACCGTGAGTTGCCTTTGCTTCAGATGGAGGAAGTCGTTCATGAGGCGGTCACGCTCGACCGAGGGTAAGAACTTCCTCAACAGCATCTCCTTGAACACTTCCCAAGAGCATCCAGCTACTTAACTCTCCTTCTCTCTCAGCCACCAACTCTTAGCCAAACCCTTAAGATGATAGGTGGCTATCATCACCCTCTAATCATCTGCAATCCCTGAGTACGAGAACATCTCCTCCATGGAGATCAGCCAATCATCTATGACCATGAAATCCGCCTTCCCGTCGTAAGTGGGAGGGCTCAGCCTCTGAAACTGCGAGATGAAGGCCATCTCTGCTGGCACCACCACTGGAGGTCTCAAGAGTGCAGGAGGAGGAGGAACAGCTAACCCCCCCCTCCTCCCCCCCCCCCCCCCGCAGGGACTTGCACTCCCTGAGCCTGTCCTGCCACAACCGCCACTAAAGACTGAATCTGGGCTCGCACCTCCTCCAACTGCCTTCCCATGGAGTCGCTACTCTTACGCAGGCTCTCGATCACCGCATCATTCTGAGCTCCAGATGACTCACCCTCAGACAGGGGAGTCGATCGAGTCGTAGGACGCCTAGCCATCCTAAAATCATAACAACACAAATCAGATCCTAATACAATGACTAGAACCAATAACAAGTACAGACAATACATATATAGATATAGACTTAAAGCTGCTAAACTTGCTCTGAGAGTTTATCTTTTTAACAAAAAATTGATGTTATGCCCTAACCTAGGATGGTTAACCACCACCTTACTAACTCTTGTGCCTAGATCGGGAATGCATGACTTTTATATTAATTTGAAAATGTATGTGTATACATATGTCATCCTGCCAGTCTTTAGCTTGGCACGTTGTGCTTATGCAATGTTATGATATGCATGTTTGTGCTATGCATTCTAAAAAGGCCCTAATGCATGTTATGATCGGCGTACACATGAAAATGTTATGCATCCCATACTACATAACATTCTCATGCAACGAAAAAGAAAACGTGCTAGTCGCAGCCATGTGGTGAGGTTATGCATCCCATACTACATAACCCTCATATGTTGCCCCTATGGTGGATCCATATACGAACACATATTATGCATCCCATACTACATAATATGCCCCGTATACTTCATATTATGCTATGAGTATAGTGCTCGTGCTTTTGCCAAGACGTGCTGATGACATATCGGTGTGTGAATGACATGATGATGAACTACCAAAAGCAAACAAAGAAAGGTTGCCCGACTAACTTGTCAAGCAACCTCCCTCTGATACCAACTATCACAACCCGCATTTTCTCCGAATTTAGAAATTATCAGAGTATGAGAAAACACGCGTCATGATGCCATGTCGAGCAGGGGATAACTGCTGACGCTCAGGCAAAACCATCTACTTACTTAATAGAAGAAATTCATGATTTTAATGATTGCAAAATCAGTTATATTTTAGAGGCCATATCCCTCGGCTCGGTGGATCATCTAGTCCACAGTTTAAAACTATATATACGCTGCGGAAAAATACTTTATTCAGGTTTATCATCCTAAGGAGCGCGTAAGGTCCAAGAGAACCACTTATGCTATGCAAGACCCTATATTTAAACTATATATACGCTGCGGAAAAATACTTTATTCAGGTTTATCATCCTAAGGAGCGCGTAAGGTCCCAAGAGAACCACTTATGCTATGCAAGACCCTATATTTAATTTATATAATGTATAAGAAAACGGTCTTGTATGTGATTGGAAAATAGTGATTTAGTTTTATAAAACATGCTGATCATGAGCCTTTTTTTATAATAATAGTTGTAGTTTAAAAATAACTAGCAACCTAACATAAAACCTCCCCAGAGCAAGTAGACTATCTCCAGAAAAAGGTAGCAGCAGAAGTAATATATCTAGTACAAAGGTAAAAACTACCAGTGGGCGCCAACAACCTGACACGAACCCATTGGCACATATGTATGTCTGTAAGGAAAGTACGGGAAAACTACCTCACTAACAAAGCAACCGGATCTCCAAAGTCCCAGAGACCACCAGCAACACCACCGGAACCTAGCCACCAAACTGGCTACAGCTCAGAACCTGAGCCATTCCAAAAGAAAAAAGAATACCTCAGAAAGAAAAACAAGGTAAAAACTGCATGAAAGAGTCAACCAAGGGGGGAAAATGAAAGAAAGAAGAACAACATGCAGTAGAAAAAGTCATAACTGTCCAAAGTAGGACAACAAGAAAAGCACTACGTGCAAGGAAACAGCAACTACCCTGTCCAGAAACTACATCTGCAGGGCCTACTAGGCTACCAAGAGCCCAAAGTGCTGCAATCTACCAAGGAAGAAACTTCTAACATCCTAAGCTGTGGGAAATGGTAGTAGTAAAAACAAACAGCATGGATCCGGGTTGGAGGTAAACTCAGTCCCTCAACCACCATTTCCACGCCAACAAGCTCAAGGGTCTACATGCGAAAGCACAAGGGACCTTCCACCCCCTTGCCCAGCCCGTACCTAGAGCAAATAGAAGAATAAGGGTGGCCTTGGCAAAATTGCACAACACCTCCCCCATGAAGAGCTTCAACCCACCACTACTAACCATGACCCACGATTCGGCCATTAGGAAAGAGAAACATGGCCGACAAGGAAATTACAAAAAGAAATCAAATCAAGAAATTCACTCAGGAATGAGAATCAAGGAAAGGGAAAGTGTTGAAATAACTCAACACGGGTTGGCGTTGAGTGGGACCCACTCAACGCCTAACCAGACCTTGGCGTTGAGTGAGCTAGCCTCACTCAGCGCCATAACAAGCATGGCGTTGAGTGAAGCTCACTCACTCAACGCCTCCTGCAAGAACAACTATGGCGTTGAGTGAGCCAACCTCACTCAATGCCAAAACAGCCATGGCGTTGAGTGAGGTACACTCACTCAATGCCCTGGTACTTAGCCAAAAACAGAGAAAGTGGCGTTGAGTGAGCTGGCCTCACTCAATGCCAAAACAGCAATGGCGTTGAGTGAAGCTCACTCACTCAACGCCCTTACACTTAGCCGCAAAAGAGAACTACGGCGTTGAGTGAGTCCACCTCACTCAACGCCAAAACAGCAATGGCGTTGAGTGAGGTTCACTCACTCAATGCCCTGGCACTTAGCCGCCACAAGGAAAACCTGCGGCGTTGAGTGAGCTGACCTCACTCAACGCCAAACTAGAAATGGCATTGAGTGAGGTCAACTCACTCAACACCAAAGTACTTAGCCTCAGAAAAGGCTATGGCGTTGAGTGAGAACACCTCACTCAACGCCAAAGTACTTGGCTGCACAGAGGCGATGGCGTTGAGTGACGTCGACTCACTCAACGCCGAAACCGAAATGGCGTTGAGTGAGGTCGACTCACTCAACGCCAAAACACTTGGCTTCACAGGAAAACCGCGGCATTGAGTGAGCTTGCCTCACTCAACGCCAAAACGGAAATGGCGTTGAGTGAGGTCGACTAACTCAATGCCAAAGTACTTAGCCGCTAGCAGGGGCTACGGTGTTGAGTGAGTTCACCTCACTCAACGCCCCAGTACTTAGCCAAAAAAAACTAACAACTGACCAGCTGTGGCATTGAGTGTGTGCACCACACTCAATGCCAAACCCGCAAAGGCTTTGAGTGTGTGCACCACATTCAACGCCAATCCCGGGAAGACTTTGAGTGTGTGCACCACACTCAACGCCAACCCGAGAGCCCAAACTTGGCTCTTCCAAAAACAACACAGCAGGCACCCCCTTCTCTCTCTCTCTCTCGGCTTCACCCGTAAGCCTCCAACCAGACAGCAATCTGGAATTAAATCGGCGGCATTACGCAGGCGGGTTGGGCCCCAACAACACAAAGAAGGGGGCTTAATAGGAGAAACTAAGCCCTAAAAAATTCAGCAAGATACAAGATCAACATGGCCTCTACCCTAGGGCTAACCGGGATTTTCAATAATAACGAGAGAACAAGAGAATGGCAAGGGCAAGAACACCACTTGCCTCGATTTCCGGCGAAGCTTGGACGGCTTTCCCTCTCCTTTGCTTGGCACTAACAGCAACAGCACCTAAAACATTCTCCCTAACATTAATGGCGGAAAATCCTCAAAACCAAAATCCCAAATCTCAACAAAACTCCACGAAAATCGAATATCTTACTGACGAAACGAAGATCTAAGAGAGAGCAAGACAATGCCGCTTTCAGAATCGAAATCCGTCCACGAACAAGCCCGGAATCACCGTCCGAAGGGGTACAGGAACAGCGGCTTTCTCCTCTGCTTTCCGCGAACAATAGCAGGCGACGGTTTCTTTCTTTTCGGGAAGAGGAAGAAGATAAGGAAGTGGGGCCACCACTTCAAAAACAAAGTTTTTATATAAAAGCTGGACACACCTCTTCGGGAAAACCGAAAACTTTCCGCCTAATCTCTTAAAAATAAGAGAAATTAAAAGGTCTAGCCTATACTAGGCTGCCACCTAAGCAAGGAATTAAATGTTGAATAAATACGGCCGCAGGAGACAATGCTTCAGCCCATAATCGCTGGTTTCCTCTCAACTATTCAAACCAATAATTAATTACATATACTATTAACACACCAAACGATGCGAAAACCGAATCACCTCGGAATTCGACGAAATTCGCACCGTAGCTAAATACCCACGCTACGAACACAACGGCAAAGTTGAAATTAACTTTCGATGAACAAAACCCGATTTATTCCCAAATAAGCCAAACACAAACATCCCCCGAGAGGCCACACCGGGTTACCCAAAACGACTCGGCTTGCTAGGGAGATCTTTCCAACAGGCTACAAAATAGGGCACTCAGTTCTAAGGAGCTAAACCACATTCCACAAATGGCACAAGCCACGGAAACGCGTCATTGTAACGCCAAATGAGAATAAAAATAATCGCAGAAAAATCGGGGCGTTATAGTGATCATCAACAATCACTAGCGTATAAGACTTGCCTTCCAAGCTATGAACTTGCATTGGACCAAACAAGTCCATATGCAGAAGATAAAGACATCTGGAGGAGTCTTTGTCTGCAATGCCCTTAAAGGTAGCACGAGTCTGTTTGCCCTTCTAGCATGCAGGACATGGGCTATCTTTGATGCACTTAATGATGGGAGCATCCCTTACGAAGTTTTTAGAAAACAACATACTAATTGTCTTGAAATTAATATGTGCCAATCTCTTGTGCCATTGTTCACAAAGAGATGCACTGCCTGTTGCTACTTGGCACACGGGGGTAGATGAATCTAAACTAAGAAAATCTAAACAGAAGATGTTTCTGCTCCTAATGCCTGTTAATACCGTCTCCGAAGAGGCACACAATATTATCAGGAATTTATCCTTGCAGAACTTAACTTCATAGCCTTTATCACACAACTGACTTACACTAATCAGGTTATGAATTAACCCTTCAACATAAGCCACATCGGTGATAGAGACTATACCGTTGGAAATCATACCGTAACCTCTTGTGACTCCTCGATCTGATCCTCCAAAGATGACTTTGGGTCCATTTTCTACTGGAGAGTAATCACGTAGTAGGCTTCTTGTCCCAGTCATATGTCGGTAGCATCCTGATGGGCTAAAACCCGAACAGGCAAGCGTACCTGTCGAATCGTAGTATCAAGGTCATATTTAAAACTCGGGCAGGCAAGTACTATTACTCACAACGACTCTATTATCCTACCAAACGATTAATGAGTTTAAAAATTAAAATGAACTAAGCTTAAAGAGAAATAAACTATAACGAGAAAAGAGTGCTCGATCGACGATTCACTTTGAAATAAAATAACGAAATAAATTAGTTTAGCATTTGTAAATCTATTAAGACCGTGACGGATCCGATATTAGGAAATAATCTCGCTAGAGCATTAAATCCCCTAACTTGTAGACGTTTTGACCGAAATCTCTTTACAAGTCAAAATGGCCTAAAGTCGCATTATCAAATTGACCCGCACTATTGGATTTTACTCCAATCCGGAGGATTTACGTCATCCTATCTCTAGGGGTGCGTTCATCTCCTTCCTTCCTTGAGTGATCTTTCATATTCACGAGCCTCTCGACTACTCAAATATGAGATCGGAATCTACTACCGTATACTAGTAATACAGAGTCGATACGAAATAAATCAAGGGAGGATCAAAAATAGAAAACTACAAATCCAAACATAAAATTAAAAATGCGTTATTTCATCGCAAAGATCATCGCGATCGGGCACAAAAACTAGCTACGCATGATAAGAAAGAAAACTAAAATAAGAGAAGAAGAAAATAAACTATCTCACTTGCTCTCTAACTTCAAACTAAAACTACTTGACATAAACTACTTGAAACTCAAACTACTTAACTTCAAACAAAGGGGGAGGGGTTCCTTTTATAGGAGAGGGAGGAATGTTCTAGATGAGGGAGACATAGGGGTGGCCGGCCACATATGTGGAGAGGTTCATGCATTGTATTAAATGAAGGGGAGAGAGGAGGCATGGATGCAATGTATGATAATAAATGGAAGGAGAGAGAGGTTGCAACATGCATGCATTGTATTTTAGGGAATGAAAAATAAAAATATAAAATAAAGAAGGGGGGATGAATGGAATTGTGTAGAAGGGAGAGAGAATGAATGTGGAGGAGAAGTAGAGGGGGGTTTGGCCATGTAAGGGAGGATGCATGAATGTGGAGGTGCATGAATGAAATATATTAAATATGGAGAGAGAGAGGAAGGTGGCAAGGTGCATGCATAAAATATATGTGGCCGGCCATGAATGGGCTTTGATGTAGGGCTCGGGTAGGCTTGGTAGGTGGTCGGGCTGCTCCAAGGGCTTGTTAAGTGGGCTCTGGTAGACTAGGTGGCTGCTCCAAGTTGAAGGGCTGCATGTGTTGGGCTCGGGTTCTTCATGGGCTGCTTGCTTGGGCTCGGCTTCTTCATGTTGGGCTTGAATGAGGCCCGGCCATGCACAAGAGCTGCACCTACAAACAAATAAAACATAATATAAATTATCATAAAGTAAAAACAACATAATAACATTAAAACATTTAAAATGAAATAACAAAACATAAAAAAAACATTAAAACAAAACATAAACTAATATTGATTAAAATTACTAAACATAACATAATATATAATACATATAATAAGACTAAATATATATTTTTATATCAAATCATGAAATAACATCATAACAAACATACAAAACACAAAATTACAATAAAACTTAAGGATTTTAACTACTAAATTACCCCAAAAACGATGACTAAAACAAGTCATCAAACTCCCCCATGCTTAGGCTTTTGCTATTCCAGAGCAAAAGGAAGAGAAATATTTATAAGACATTATAAAATTTTCAATTGAACTAAAAATTATTAACACCAAAATCTAGCCAAAAAAAAAATTTAGGGATTTAAGAATTAAGTCCTAAATTATGAAATTAAAGTGAAAAGAGAGAAATATTTAGCCAAAAATTCTCTAATAAATTAACTAGCATTCAAAATTTAGTAAAGTGCAAACAGGGTTGGATTGAAATTATAAAAATCATAACTTGAAAGAAACTTAAGGAAAAAGGCAACCTACTACTTATGCTCTCCACATATTTTAATTTAAAAACTAAGACAATGATATTGGCTAAGGGGTTTGGGGAGGAAAATAACATGAAGAGGTCTTTGATTGGAGGTGATCATCATTTTTTTTTTCACACCCCACACAATTTTGTTTTTTTAAAAAATATATATGTAATACCAGAAAATGATAGACTAACATCCTATCACTTCCCAGGACATATATGAACTTTTAATTTCTCTCTTCATTTTTTTTTGGGTTGCATATGTGTAGCAGAGAATAAGGAACTAACATCTCCTTATTCCCATGACATATGATCTAACAAATAAAAGAAAAAAGAGAATTGGGTAAGGATAAGGGGTAAAATAAGATTTTTAGAAAATAAACTAAAATACTAGAGAGCAACTACTAGTAGAATGAGATTTCCTAAGAATCTAAAAGCATGAGGTAAAATTAATCCAAAATTGTTTAGCCAAATTACTACAAAATTGAAATAATTTAAAATAAAAGAGAAAAAGTGCTAAATAAATTACTCTAAGCAAATTAAACCATAAGATGATTCTCAAAACAAAATCACTAAAAGTTAAATTTAACTAAATATGATGAAAGAAAGATTAGCAAATAAAAAATGCTTATAAACTAACTCAAACTAAATTTCTGAAAATAACAAAAATCTAAGCATGAGGTTTATTATATTTTTTTGATTTTTTGACATTTTTCATTTTTTTGGGTTTTGAAATATTATCTTTTTTTGGAATTTTGATTTTTCTAATTTTTTTGGATTTTTAATAAGGCTAAAAAAAGCATTACTAAAGAAAACATAATAAAACTATAATAAACATTTTTTTTTGTAAAAGAAAGAAGAAAGAAAACAACAAAACCCTCCCCCATGCCTAAACCTTTCATTGCCCTCAATGAAAAATAAAAACAAGAAAGAAAAAAGAAGAAGAAAGGGGAGGGGGATACAATAAAGTAAAAAAAAAGAAAACGACTTCCCCTGGAGTCGTAAGGCCGAATGCAGATGTCGCTCCCCCATGCTTGAGCTGGATACCGGCTCAGGCCTAAGGAAGAGATGAAATGATGGAGCCAAACAAACCGCCGGTGTTTTATTCCTGCAAAACAAAACAAAAACAAAAAGAAAGAACAAACAAGTGATAAGCAAGGGGTGCCTCCCAAGAGCGCTCTCTGTTTAACGTCGGCCGAGCCCGTCGTTATTTGTTAGCTAAATGGAAAATAAAAACAAAAGTAAAGTGGTAACTCCCTAAGTATGTGCTTAGGGGAGTAAATTAGAAAAAAAGAAAAATTGAAGAATCGCACCGATATGTGGTGGAAACTTCAAGGGAATGACGCCCAAAAATGAACGGACGGAGTTATAGAAGAATTCCGCCGTATGTATAATGGGAAAGAATGGGTCGTCAAAAGAAGGAGAATAAAAAGAAGAAAAAATAGAAAGAGGAATAAAAGAAGTAGAAAAAGAATTTTCATCATCGGAAATTTCACAAGAAGGAGGAGAGACTTGTGAAATTTCGGGAGAAAAAGGAGTAGAGAGGACTAAAGACGAATTATCTAAAAAAGAAGAAGAAAAAGTAGATTCGCTAAAAAGAGAAAAATTTGGAACAGTTGAATTTGAAAGCGTAATGGAATCACAAACGTCTTCAGAAGGAGAAATATGAGACGTCTCGTCATCCTCAACGGGTAAGAAGCACACCGGAATATCCATAGAGGTGTCTTCCAAAGGAGGAAGGAAACAATCCGGGATATCCGAATAGTTATCCTCCTCGAGAGGAACAAGACAAGCCGGGATATCCGGTGACTCATTACATGAAGAAATTGGAGGAGACGGAGAAGAAGATGAAGAAAAAGAAGTGACCTCACGAGAAAAAGAATCCATAATGGTTTTGAGATGCGAATTAATATTATCAAGAGAAGTTTGCAACTCAAAATACTCATTATCGATAGAATTAAAATTAAAATTTGGAGGCGCGGCGCTTTGCGGGGCAAAATCATAAGAAAAATACGGGTTTCCCGCCTCCCAAGTGGGATAAAAATTGGGGTAAGGGTCAAATTGGCCATTTTGACCTTCCCCAGAAAAATTAAAATCAAAAGAGGGAGGGGTTCCCGAAAGACATTCAGCATAAAAATGGTCGGGCGAGCCACAAAAAGCGCAAAAATACGATGATTCCATAAAAAAAACTGTTACCAAAAAGAAAAAGAAAAGTAAATAAATTTTTTTTGATTTGTTTTTTTTTAGATATATATATTTTTTGAAAATAGATTTTTTTAGTGGATTGGCTCTCGAACTTCCCAAGGGCTACCCGGTGAAGGGTTCGCAAGGTACTAGGTAAAATGGTGGCGCTTAAATCCCCTTACCCTTTTCGAGAGATTTTAGGTGGGGTAGAAATTAGATGATGTGGGTGGATAATAATAATAATAATAATAATAATAATTTTTTTTTAATTTTAGTAGAAGTAATAAATTCGATGCGTTCGTAATATTGCCAAAAATATCGCCGGCAACGGCGCCAAAAACTTGATGGGCTAAAACCCGAACTGGCAAGCGTACCTGTCGAATCGTAGTATCAAGGTCGTATTTAAAACTCGGGGCAGGCAAGTACTATTACTCACAATGACTCTATTATCCTATCGAATGATTAATGAGTTTGAAAATTAAAATGAACTAAGCTTAAAGAGAAATAAACTATTACGAGAAAAGAGTGCTCGATCGACGATTCACTTTGAAATAAAATAACGAAATAAATTAGTTTAGCATTTGTAAATCTATTAAGACCGTGACAGATCCGATATTAGGAAATAATCTTGCTAGAGCATTAAATCCCCTAACTTGTAGACATTTTGACCGAAATCTCTTTACAAGTCAAAATGGCCTAAAGTCGCATTATCGAAGTGACCCGCACTATTGGATTTGACTCCAATCCGGAGGATTTACGTCATCCTATCTCTAGGGGTGCGTTCAACTCCTTCCTTGAGTGATCTTTCATATTCACGAGCCTCTCGGCTACTCAAATATGAGATCGGAATCTACTACCGTATACTAGAAATACGGAGTCGATACGAAATAAATCAAGGGAGGATCAAAAATAGAAAACTACAAATCCAAACATAAAATTAGGAATACGTTATTTCATCGCAAAGATCATCGCGATCGGGCAAAAAAACTAATTAGCTACGCATGATAAGAAAGAAAACCAAAATAAGAGAAGAAGAAAATGTTTTCATTGCATAATAAAAGAGGTACACAATAATAAAGACAAGAAAATGTTATACTAATAAAAAGACTATTACAAAAAAGAGATCTACTTAGCAACAAAGAAAGAAGAAAATAAACTATCTCACTTGCTCTCTAACTTCAAACTAAAACTACTTGACATAAACTACTTGAAACTCAAACTACTTAACTTCATACAAAGGGGGAGGGGTTCCTTTTATAGGAGAGGGAGGAATGTTCTAGATGAGGGAGACATACGGGTGGCCGGCAACATATGTGGAGAGGTTCATGCATTGTATTAAATGAAGGGGAGAGAGGAGGCATGGATGCAATGTATGATAATAAATGGAAGGAGAGAGAGGTGGCTACATGCATGCATTGTATTTTAGGGAATGAAAAATAAAAATATAAAATAAAGAAGGGGGGATGAATGGAAGTGTGTAGAAGGGAGAGAGAATGAATGTGGAGGAGAAGTAGAGGGGGGTTTGGCTATGCAAGGGAGGATGCATGAATGTGGAGGTGCATGAATGAAATATATTAAATATGGAGAGAGAGAGGAAGGTGGCAAGGTGCATGCATAAAATATATGTGGCCGACCATGAATGGGCTTTGATGTAGGGCTCGGGTAGTCTTGGTAGGTGGTCGGGCTGCTCCAAGGGCTTGTTTAGTGGGCTCGGGTAGACTAGGTGGCTGCTCCAAGTTGAAGGGCTGCATGTGTTGGGCTCGGGTTCTTCATGGGCTGCTTGCTTGGGCTCAGCTTCTTCATGTTGGGCTTGAATGTGGCTCGGCCATGCACAAGAGCTGCACCTACAAACAAATAAAACATAATATAAATTATCATAAAGTAAAAACAACATAATAGCATTAAAACATTTAAAATGAAATAACAAAGCATAAAAAAAACATTAAAACAAAACATAAACTAATATTGATTAAAATTACTAAACATAACATAATATATAATACATATAATAAGACTAAATATATATTTTTATATCAAATCATGAAATAACATCATAACAAACATACAAAACACAAAATTACAATAAAACTTAAGTATTTTAACTACTAAATTACCCTAAAAATGATGACTAAAATAAGTCATCACATCCACTGTCCAAGTACCATATAGGAGTTTTGGTGGCCTTTGGACATACCTGCAAAACAGAATCAGTTTCCCTTAGGAACCGAATCGAACTTGGGTCCTAGATTCCTTGTTAGCATACTCCCCCTAGGATGGTTAACCCTACGAGTGGTCGGTCTCGCATTGCTAACATGAGGAGTCTCATTATATCTCGGATTAAACCAGCAATCCATGGCAAAGTGACCAACTTTGCCACAACACCAACTGTCAAATCTGTTGTACCTTTTCCTAGGGTCCTGCTTCACCCTGGGAATGGTGGGTCTAGCAAGGGCCTTGGATCTTGAGGTAGAGCCATCATGATGACAGCAGTCACATGAATTCTTCACCTCCTGTTCCTTCAGTATAACAGGCTTGGCTTTTGGTTCCTGCTTCCTATTATGGCCGCTAGAGAAGTGGCCATAATCCTCCACTTGGATTTCCTCATAAGGTGCCTTGAAGACACTCTCGCCAAAGTTGCGGGGGAAGGCCCAACCATCATACCGGCTCTTGGGTTTTTCAACCGAGGGCCAGAAGAAGTGGCCATAGGTTGAATTAAAGTCCTGTTTGTTGGAACACCCTTTTTATATTTGGGTCAGGATAACTATGCTAAGGATGTTGACCTAATTGTATAGCATAGGTCATTGAGTGTGAGTTTAGAACTTAGGTTATTTGAGATTTAGTTCTGCTCAGCTCGACGGAGAGTCGACCCCAGCTCGACGTAGAGTCGTCCTCAGCTCGACGCATAGTCGACTGCTGCTCGACGCACAGTCGATCGCAGCTCGACGCAGCGTCGTTCTCAGTTCGACGTAACGTCGAGTTCTGCTCGACGTTGTGGCGTGTATCTCTCTGCTTCAATTTTACTCTCTGATCAACGGTCAGTCGAGCTCAGATCGACGCTTCAGGAAGAGTTCGACGTTTTAAGTTCTCCCGTCTGTCAACATTTGAAATTCAAATGAGAGATTTTTCAAGCAGTTATTGCAAGAGATCCCATGGCCGTTTCAAGACTTAATTGCACCATATCTCAAGGAATTTTCAATGGAAATCAATTAAGGCTTTCCTTCTAGGCATGGACAGTTATGGAATATATTAAATGCCCTGCCAACGGCTATCCCATTACTCAGAGATCTATTCGAGAGAGACAAGAAGAACAGAAAAAAAATAATAATTCATTCATTCTGACAACACAGAGAACATCAATCTTCATCTCTTTCTCAAGAAATCAGTCTGCAGAGAATTTACAGAGAAGAACTACACTCAGAGAAACATCTTGATCAACATTCTCTGAAACCTCTTCTGCCTCTGCATTCAACTCTTCTCAATTAGCTTTCTACCTTCAGACATCAAACACTCAGTTTCTGAGTCATCTATTGCTGAAGAAGGACAAGCAGTGAAGAGCCTGTCACCCTTGTGCAAAGCTTCTTCTACCTGAACTTCTATATCTCAGGGGGAGCTTTGACAACATCTACATCCACTAGCTTCTCTCTGATTGTTGACAGAGAAGCAAACTCAACCCTTCTTATTTTACCTCTTCTGTACAGGGTTTTAACTCCCTTCAAAAGTTACCTTTTGGTTAGCTGAGACCTTGTCAAAATCAGTGGTGGCAAGACACCTTATCAAAAAATCTGGTGGTGCCCAGGACACCTGATCAAGCATCCTGCAGTGGATTCCTATCAAGGGGTGATAGAAGAGTGGACTACCCAAGTTTGGGGAACCACTATAAATTTCCTTGTGTCTTCTGTGGATTGCTTTTCTTCTTGCTTGTGTGCTGTGTGATTTTACTTTAAATATATTTATCTGTTTGCATCACTCACTACCTACACTAAGCAAATCTAAAGGTTTTAAATATATCAATTTATTTGAACTTACTCTATTCAACCTCCCTCTGATACCAATTGAAACAAGATGATTCCTTCTTGGATAATTCACATGATAACATTGCTGAGCCCTCATTCTCAGACCTCATCATGTCCTCCATTATTCAACCCTCCATTCCTCTTCCTTCTATACCATCATCTTCTCCTGCTGCATCTGTTTCTCTCCCCTCTACCTCTGCTCAACAGTCTGAGCAAGTAGATCTGCTTCCCTTGGCTAATAAGCTCTATGAGCTCTTGGCTCCAAGGTTGTCCTCCTTATTGGATGCTTCCCTAGCTCCAATAATCAGATCTTTGGACTCTATTTCCTCAAAGCTCTCTTCCCTCTCTCCTGCTGTGGCTGGCCCTTCTTCTAGGGGCCTAGAATCAGTTGCTACTGAATCTAGGCAGGGGGAGATTTTGGTAGAAGAAGAGCTGCCTTCTGTTGATTGTGAAGAGATGCTTGTTTCAGATGTTCAGATTGCAGATAGAGAATTCAGTCCACCTCCAGTTGAAGATTCTATTGTGACAGTACCAGCATCATTTTTCAGAAGATCCTTCAGCTCTCACAAGTTACTGCTTGCTGAAGATCTGTCCAGGGCCATCATTCCCTTTGCTGCTGCTGTTGTTGGTTGTGATAAGATGATTCTTGAAGATGATGCAGTGGTAGCTGATGCTCCTGCAAATGAGTCTATTGCTCATATTTGTTCTGATTCTGTTGATATTATTGATGACATGACTGTTGATAAGGTTCTTAACACTTCTGATGCAGTGGAAGCCCTTGCTCCTGCTGAAGTTGTTGTTTCTGAGGCAGTGGTAGCTGTTGCTCCTGCCAGTTCTGTTGTTTCTTCTGTTTCTGATGCAGTGGTAGCCTCAGCTCCTGCTAGTGAAAGTTATCCAGCCATTTCTGTTGAGGCTGTGATTTCTGAAGTCTTGAGTGACTTAGCTGATTCAGTGCCTGCTGCTCCTGAAACCATTTCTTTCCCTGCAGTGCTAGATAAGTCATCTACACTGGCAGATGCTCCTCTTCCTGTTTCAGAAAGTGCATCAAAAGATGATTATTATGATCCCTATGATCATATCCAAAGCAGCTCCTCTGATGAGTTTGCAACTAGCTCTGATGACTCTTCTGCAACTATTGCTAAAAAGAGGAAAGCTAGAAGCAAAGCTCTAAAGAGAGTTCCAATGGAAAGGGCTACTGACCATGACATTCCTTATTACATACAGCACAAATGCAAGATTACTGAGCCATGGATGCAGTTCTCTAAAAATCAGCTCAAGGCAATGAGAGAGAAAAAGAAGTTCAAGAAAGGAGATTCCAAGTCGTTTGACTTTCCTCCTCCTCCACCTCCTCCTTCTCCAGGTGCAGGAGGCAGTGCTAACCTAGTAAGCAAACCTCCAACATCCTCCTTCCAAGGCAAGACTTATCAGTCAAGGAGAGGACAAGGAGGTGGCCAATCTAGAGGTTATCAATCAAGAGGAAATCAATCCAAAGGATCTTCTAGAGGTAATCAAGCTAGAGGTCAAGCCAGACCCCAATCTTATCAAAGGGAAGGAAAGACCATTGCTTCAACCACTGGTCCCTTTCCCTTTAAGCTCAATGAGGGTGTAAGGCAGAAACCTATTCCTTCAGATCAAAGTAATAAGTATGAGCCTCCTATTCCATATGATGATCCAGTTAACAACCCTACTGCATGGAAGGCTAGGATGACTGAGCTTGCTGCCCTAGACCTAATTAAGAAGAACAAAGAAAGGGGACTGGACACATCCAACATAAGCACAATGTCAGACCAAAGAAGACAGGAATTAAACAAATATCATTCTAGCAAATTCTTTGATGCTGATAGATACATGGAGTTACATCCTGCTGCTGTTCCTCCCTCTGGAAAGAGCATAACTTCATTGGGGACTTCTGAAGATTACAGATCAAAGAAAGACACTGCCAACCCTCAAAGGGAAATCAAGTTCAAGAAAGGCTTTGAAGAAGAGCCTAAGAAGAAGTAAATGTAAGATGGGTTATCTTCTATGCTACTGCCATAAACATCTTTGATAGTTGCTTATCTGCTCCTGCTTCCATCTGTGTTCTTGATTTTCAGTATTTCAAATGTCTGTATGCATTTTTTTTAATTTCCTTAAATTCATGTGAATAGTAATCCTAATCCAAATAGGGGGAGATTGTTGGAACACCCTTTTTATATTTGGGTCAGGATAACTATGCTAAGGATGTTGACCTAATTGTATAGCATAGGTCATTGAGTGTGAGTTTAGAACTTAGGTTATTTGAGATTTAGTTCTGCTCAGCTCGACGGAGAGTCGACCCCAGCTCGACGTAGAGTCGTCCTCAGCTCGACGCATAGTCGACTGCTGCTCGACGCACAGTCGATCGCAGCTCGACGCAGCGTCGTTCTCAGTTCGACGTAACGTCGAGTTCTGCTCGACGTTGTGGCGTGTATCTCTCTGCTTCAATTTTACTCTCTGATCAACGGTCAGTCGAGCTCAGATCGACGCTTCAGGAAGAGTTCGACGTTTTAAGTTCTCCCGTCTGTCAACATTTGAAATTCAAATGAGAGATTTTTCAAGCAGTTATTGCAAGAGATCCCATGGCCGTTTCAAGACTTAATTGCACCATATCTCAAGGAATTTTCAATGGAAATCAATTAAGGCTTTCCTTCTAGGCATGGACAGTTATGGAATATATTAAATGCCCTGCCAACGGCTATCCCATTACTCAGAGATCTATTCGAGAGAGACAAGAAGAACAGAAAAAAAATAATAATTCATTCATTCTGACAACACAGAGAACATCAATCTTCATCTCTTTCTCAAGAAATCAGTCTGCAGAGAATTTACAGAGAAGAACTACACTCAGAGAAACATCTTGATCAACATTCTCTGAAACCTCTTCTGCCTCTGCATTCAACTCTTCTCAATTAGCTTTCTACCTTCAGACATCAAACACTCAGTTTCTGAGTCATCTATTGCTGAAGAAGGACAAGCAGTGAAGAGCCTGTCACCCTTGTGCAAAGCTTCTTCTACCTGAACTTCTATATCTCAGGGGGAGCTTTGACAACATCTACATCCACTAGCTTCTCTCTGATTGTTGACAGAGAAGCAAACTCAACCCTTCTTATTTTACCTCTTCTGTACAGGGTTTTAACTCCCTTCAAAAGTTACCTTTTGGTTAGCTGAGACCTTGTCAAAATCAGTGGTGGCAAGACACCTTATCAAAAAATCTGGTGGTGCCCAGGACACCTGATCAAGCATCCTGCAGTGGATTCCTATCAAGGGGTGATAGAAGAGTGGACTACCCAAGTTTGGGGAACCACTATAAATTTCCTTGTGTCTTCTGTGGATTGCTTTTCTTCTTGCTTGTGTGCTGTGTGATTTTACTTTAAATATATTTATCTGTTTGCATCACTCACTACCTACACTAAGCAAATCTAAAGGTTTTAAATATATCAATTTATTTGAACTTACTCTATTCACCCCCCCTCTAGAGGCTGTTAGATCTTGTCACCTAACTTTCACTGTTCATTGCAGGGAAAGCCAGGCTTCCTGAATACAATAGGGTTGAGTGGGGCCTTTCCCTTTTCTGCAGCAGAGGCCTTCTTAGCAGCCTTATTTTTCCTCTGCTTTTTATTTCTCCTGGAGGATTTACCAGGCACACCCACATGCCCCAAGCCAGCCCCCTTAGCCTGAGCAGAGAAGGTATCAACCAGTGGAAGAACAGTCTTTGGCATAGATAAGCTTTGGACAATCTTCATTTTTGCCGCAAGTTGTTCTTCCAACTTATTTATTTCTTCCTGTTTAAGGTCAAGGAGACTTAGAGACTCTTAGTGCTTAGAGATCAGGTCCAGGTGCTCCTGTCGGAGAGAAATCAAGCTAGTGATCTCTTCCCTTAGGGAGACACCCTCGACCTTAAGGAATTTGACTTCCTTTTTCTGAGCCCTCAATCTATTGCGACATTCCTCGAAGGTGTTGAGCAGAAGCTCATACTTTTCGAGGAGCTCAGCTTCTCGGGCAGATGGACTGTCCTCGAGATCATCATCAGGAGACTCATAGTCAGAGTCAGAGAGGGGGGTACGAGCCTTTACCTTCCAAGTGAATGTGGGGCATTCTCCTTCTAAGTCAGAGCGACCCATCAGCCCGAAGTAGGCTTCCTCATCATCACTGGAGTCTGAGGAATCAGACTCACTCAGTTTCTTTGACTTTTTGGTGATGTAGCTCCTCTCCTTCATTCTATCTCTAGAGGTTTTGTGCTCTTCTCCCTTCCCCTTCTCTCTCTTTCCTTGATGGCAGTCAGCCACAATGTGTCCTGGCTTATTACACCCAAAGCAAATGATGTCAGTATGGCGATGTTTGTTCGGTTTTGATTCATACCAGTCAGAAGAATAATTCTTCTTCAAGTTTCTGGAGGAGGAGCCGTCTCTCTTTCTTTGATTCCTCATCTTGAGGAACTTCTTTAATTCTCGGGTGATGAGGGAGAAGTCATCTTTAGACAACTCTTAGCCGGAGGAGCATGGCTCGGAGTCTTCCTCCTCATCCTTTTTCCCCGCACAGGATGAAGCCGTACCCTTGCCCTTCCTGGAGTGAATGGCTTTTAGGGCCATAGTCTTTTACTTGGCAGTGGCTTTCTCTGCTTCCTCTTCTGCTTTCCTCGTGTTCAACTGGAGCTCATAGGACATGAGCTTCCCAAAGAGTATTTGAGGATCAGTTTCTGCTAATCTGCCAAACTCTCGGATGGCGCAGATCTTCGTGTCCCATTCCTTAGTAAGGGACCTAAGGAATTTATCATTAAGTTTACCATCAGTGAACACTCTTCCATATTCCTTGAGAGCATTGATGATCTTGAGGAAATTCTCGAAGGTAACTCCGATCTCTTCCTTGGGCCCCTGCCTGAAGGCCTCATATTTCTGGTTCAGGAGTGATCTCTGATCATCCCTCACTTCATTTGTGCCCTCCATCAGAATAATCAGGCTGTGCCAGATATCCTTGGCTGTCCTGTAGTTGCAGAAGTTCTGCATCATGGAGTCATCGACTGCGTTGATTAGTATGTTCTGTGCCTTCTTGTCAAGTCCGACCAGCACCATCTCGTCCTTGTCCATTTCAGAAAGCTTCTTTGGAACCATTTTGGTAGGATCAATGGTGGAGGCCTTAGTGGGAATATATGGTCCCTCCTCCACGATCATGAAGAGTCGAGGGTCGACAGCTTCCATGTAAAATCTAATCCTTTCCTTCTAGATAGGAAAGTTTAGCCTGGTGCACACTGGGATCTTGCCTGAGTACTTGAGTCCATCCATAGTAGATATCTGCATTCTTCTTGACACTAGTGGCAGGAACTTACTCAAGGTGTTAACCTTTTTGATGAGTAACCTCCCTCTGATACCACTTGAAAGTCACACTAGTGTCAACTACCTTCACCTATGGGGGGGGGGAATAGATGTATTGCACAGTCTTTTAGAGGAATTAATATTATACCTGCATAATTAAACAAAACAACACATCACAAAAATATGCAGGCAGTTATAGTGGTTCCCCGATTTGGGTACGTCCACTTTCCCCCTTCGACCTATCTCCCAACAAGGGACGACTCGGTCACTTCACCAACAAGATTGAAATCCAATCCTCACACTAATGGAAGGAACCATTCCACCTGAAGGAGTCACCACTCCTCCACCACGGGTTGCACCCAACCCTTACAATGAGGAACAAACGTTCCTTTACAACAAAAGTAAAAATGGAATGTATAAAATACAAACTACTTTAGGAGCGCTAGGTGTCCCTCTTCGTTCGATGACACGTTCTTGAAGAAGATGAAGAGTCCACGACCTTAGCTCTCACTTGGAAAGGATCTCCCCGAGATCGGCGGTAGAAAGCTTGCGACAGCGATTCTACCAAGATCAGCGGCTGCAAAGGAGAGCGGCGGCGATGCTTTCGAGATCCAAACTTCATAGCAAAGCTAGAAAGGTCTACCAACGATCTTACTTTGGTCGATCGTCTCAATTGATTCGGAAGGGGAAGGTATTACCGTTCAACAAATCAAGAGACAAAGGATCTCAAGATAGACACGTTAGACGCATTTCTTGGTTAAGCTTCTGTCGCCGGGAGATCAGGAAGAACCGACGATCAGCGGCGGCGACAACTTGAGGCACGGAGACGGAGGCGGTAGAGAAGACGTGATCCGCTAGGTCAAATCCGGCGGCTCTTTCTTTTCGTATGTATCGATTCTTGGTGATGTTCAAAATACAACAGTATTTATACAGTAGGTCATATATTATGACCGTTGTGGGCCCCACCAGTAGAAATCCTAAGTCTGGTTCAAAACAGCGCGTGTATACTTGGTCCGGTCTATCGAGCAGCAGAAATTTGCCTAAGGCAAATTTGGTGGGAATCATTGGTGATTCTCGACGAATCGACGAGAATCACTAATGATTCTCGTCGAATTCTACTTATAAGAATTCTTAGCTGAATTGCTTGCCAACCGGAAGGAATCGTTGAGAGTCATCATCCATTCTCGACGAATCGTCGAGAATGCAGAGTCATTCTCGACGATTCTGACTTGGCAGATTCCTTGAAGGCGTTGACTCAGCCTGGTGATTTTCGCCGATTCTGACTTGGCAGAATCCTTGAAGGCGTTGAAGGAGTTGAGTAAGCCGGATGCATTCGGCGAGAATCATCTAGTGATTCTCGACGATTCGGCAAGAATCACTTAGTGATTCTCGTCGAATCATACTTAGACGAATTTTCGTCTATCTTCCCATGAGCTGGTCTTTGACCCATCCTTGCTCCTCTTCAGCTCTAGCTCTTTCTCGACCCTGTGCTTGAAAGTAAGTACACTCCAATAGAGAGAGCACACGTAGGCCAACACACTGATCTGCTCAACGATGGATTACATTGCGCAGACCCATGTATATTGACCCACTGCACCCTGAAATTGGTGTGTACTTGGCGTGAAATAACTGCAAGCACAACTTGAAGACAAATGATCAAATATAATGTCAATTCACCTTAGCTGGTCCAGGGGCTTCTTCAAATCAGGTACATTGTGGATACAATACCCAACATGGATTATGTTGCGCAGACCCGTGTATATTGACCCACTGCACCCTGACATTGGTGTGTACTTAGCATGGAATAGCTGCAAGCACAACTTGATAGAAAATCATCAAATACATTGTCAATTCAACTTAGCTTGTTCAGGGGCTTCTTCAAATCAGGTACATTGTGGATACAATACCCAACAATCTCCCCCTATTTTAAGAAGCCTAAACCCTACAAGCTAAGGTGAATAGAACAGATAAGAATGAAAATCATAAAATGAAAATTCAGCTGAGAGTGAAATTCATTACCTTTTTCCTGAGAGCATACTTAACATTGGCAGCCACCTTAGCCTTAGCCGAGAAAGTAATCTACCCCTTTTTGGCTTCTGCAAATCTGGGACTTCACTTGGAGCCAAATTCTCCCCCTCAGCTCTTGCATTCGTGCTCGATCTTGAGTTCCTTGCTGATGCTCCCCCTTGATCCAAGAGCCTTGAGCCCTTCAATCTTCATAGTTCAGCATGTCGAGTTCAGTTTTGAAGAGACTGAACTTGGCCTCGTCTGGGGGATTTGTGAAAATATCTGCAATCTGCTTATCCGTGGGGACATAACTGTGAGAGATATCTTTGTTTTCCACATGCTCCCGAATGAAGTGGTAGCACACTTCAATATGCTTTGTTCTACTGTGCGACACTGGATTATTCGCAATTGCTAGTGCGCTCGAGGAGTCGCAAAACATAGGAACTTCTCTGAACTGCAAGTCATAATCTTTGAGTTGATTTTTGATCCATAGAAGTTGTGCGCAACAGCTGCCTGCTGAGATGTACTCAGATTCAGCCATAGAGGTTGCGACATAATTCTTGCTTTTTACTGTTCCATGAAATAAGCCTTCTTCCGAGGAATTGGCACATCCTGGAAGTTCTTTTCCTATCATCCCTGCTTCCTACAAAGTCAGCATCTGAAAAGCCTATTAGCTCGACATCATTGTTTCTTGGGTACCACAAGCCATGATTTGGTGTACCTTTAAGGTATCAAAGAATTCACTTTGCAGCGATATAATGAGATTCCTTAGTGTTCACCTGATATCTAGCACAAATGCATGTGGAAAACATAATATCCGGTCGACTAGTAGTAAGGTAGAGCATGGATCCAATTATGCTTCTGTATTTGGTTTCATCAAAAGGTTTCCCTTTCTCATCCTTGTCCAGAGACAAAGTGGATCCCATAGGAGTCCTCATAGAGGTTGCGTTCTCCATTCCGAATTTCTTGAGGAGTTCATTTATGAAATTCGTCTGAGAGATGAAAATTCCAACCTCAGACTGTTTCACTTTAAGTCCCAAGAAATACTTTAGCTCTCCCATGCTGCTCATTTCAAACTTTCCTTGCATAAGTTTAGAAAACTTCTAGCAAAGATTGTTGTCCGTTGAGCCGAATATTATGTCATCGACATAGATTTGCACAAGCAAAATCTTGCCTTTAACTTCCCTAAGAAAAAATGTCTTATCTATTTTTCCTCTCGTGAACTTGTTCTCAAGAAGAAAACTAGACAGAGTCTCATACCAAGCTCGAGGAGCTTGTTTTAAGCCATATAATGCTTTATAAAGAAAATAAACATGATTAGGAAGTGATGGATTAACAAAACCTGGGGGTTGCGCGACATATACTTCCTCTTTCAAATTTCTATTTAGGAACACAAATTTCACATCCATCTGATAGACTGTGAATCCCTTTTGAGAGGCATATGCCAGGAACAATCTGATCGCTTCGAGCCTTTCAACAAGTGCAAAGGTTTGGTCGAAGTCAATCCCCTCCTCCTATCTGTAACCTTGTGCAACCAGTCTGGCCTTGTTCTTGATGATGATACCGTGTTCATCCAGCTTGTTTCTGAAGATCCACTTAGTGCCGATCACATTCTGTTTCTTTTGTCTGGGAACAAGCGTCCAGACATTGCATCGTTCGGATTGATGCAGTTCATCTTGCATGGCCAAAATCCATGATGCATCTTAGTTCGCTTTGTCGAACTTCTTTGTCTCAACCTGTGACAGAAAACTAAGGTGCAAAATCTCGTTAATTGTACCTCTCCGAGTTTTGACACCGTCACGAGGATCTCCTATGATCTGATCTCTGGGATGATCCATCACGTGTCGGAGCTCCAAGAGTCTGGAATTTGGAGCTCTAATTGCTTCTTGGGCTTCTCCTTCTTCTGGGAGAGTTTCTCCATCCTTATCATCATCTTCTCCAGTTGGCGTTAAGGTGGAAACCTTGACGTACTTGGGAGTTGCATCTTTTGTAGTCTCATTGAGGCTTAAATGTTCGAGCCTTGCACCTGCATCTTCAAGAATGCCACTGGAAGAATTGCTATGAAGCAAGCTTCCTTCATCAAATAAAAAATTATTGGACTCCTCTACCACTAGGATTTTCTTATTGAAGACCCTATATGCCCGACTATGGATACTATAGCCCATGAAGATTCCTTCAAAGCATTTTTCTCCGAATTTAGTACGTGGGTACTTCCCATTATTGAGTACATAGCATCTGCAGCCAAAATCCTTAAATAGGACATGGTCGATTTCCTTCCTTTCAATAGCTCATAAGGCGTCTTACGATGATTCTTGTTGATCAATGCTCGATTCTGTACATGACAAGCCGTATTGACAGCCTCTGCCCAAAAGTACTCTGGAGGAGAAGCGTCATTCAACATTGTTGTACATGCTTCAATGAGCGTTCTATTTCTCCTCTCCGCAACCCCGTTTTGCTGAGGAGTACGCGGGGAGGAAAACTCATTAAAGATACCATGTTCTTCACATAATGCTGTCATAGATCCAGACTCGAATTCTGTTCCATGGTCACTTATGATCTTGACCACCGAGCAGTTAAGTTCGTGCTGAATCTGCTCGACAAAATTAATGAAGATGTCAAACGTATCTGACTTTCGTTTCAAGAAGAATACCCACGTAAACCGAGAGTTATCATCAACAATCACTAGCGTATACGATTTGCCTCCTAAGCTATGAACTTGTACTGGACCGAACAAATCCATATGCAGAAGATAGACACATCTGGAGGAGTCTTTGTCTGCAATGCTCTTAAAGGTAGCCCGAGTCTGTTTGCCCTTTTGGCATGCAGGACAAGGGCTATCTTTGATCCACTTAATAGTAGGGGCATGCCTTACTAAGTTCTTGGAAAACAACATATTAATTGTCTTGAAATTAATATGTGCTAATCTCTTGTGCCATTGTTCACAAAGAGATGCACTACCTTTTGCACTAGGCACATGGGGGTAGAAGAATCTAAGCTAAGAAAAACTAAGCAAAAGATATTTCTGCTCCTAATGCCAGTTAATATCGTCTTCAAAAAGGCACACGATATTAACAAGCACTTATCCTTGCAGAACTTAATGTCGTATCCTTTATTACACAACTGGCTTACACTGATCAGGTTGTGGTTTAACCCTTCAACATAGGCCACGTCAGTTATAGAGAATACACCGTTGGAAATCATACCATAACCCCTGGTGACTCCTCGATCAGATCCTCCAAAGATGACTTTGGGTCCATTTTCGACTGGGGAGTAATCACGCAACAGGCTTCTAGTCCCTGTCATATGTCGGGAGCATTCAGTGTCCACATACTAGATTGGCGTTTTGGTGGCCTTTGGACATACCTGCAAAATAGAATTAATTTCCCTTAGGAACCAAATAGAACTTGGGTCCTAGATTCCTTGTTAGCACACTCCCCCTCGGGCGGTTAACCCTACGAGTGGTCATCCTCGCATTGCTAGCATGAGGAGTCTCATTGAATCTTGGGTTAAACCAGCAATCCACGGAAAAGTGACCAACTTTGCCACAGCACCAACAGTCAAACCTGTTGTTCTGCTTCCTAGGCTCCAGCTTCACCTTTGGAACGGTGGGTCCAGCCGGGGCCTTGATCTGGAGGTGGAGGCATCATGATGACAGCAGTCATACGATTTCTTCACATCCCGTTCCTTCAGTATAATAATCTTGGCCTTTGGTGCCTACTTCCTATTAGGGCCGCTAGAGAAGTGGCCATAATTCTCCACTTGGATTTCCTCATAAGGTGCCTTGAAGACACTCTCACCGTAGTTGCGGGGGAAGGCCCAACCATCATACCGGCTCTTGGGCTTTTAAACCGAGGGCCATAAGAAGTGGCCATAGGTTGACTCAAAGTACTGCTCATTGTAAGGAAAGCAAGGCTTTCTGAATAGAACAGGATCGTGTGGGGCCTTTCCCTTTTCTGCAGCAGAGGCCTTCTTAGCAGTCTTATTTTTCCTCTGTTTTCTGTTTCTCCTGGATGATTTACCTGGCACACCCACGTGCCCTAAGCCAGCCCCTTTAGCATGAGCAGAGAATTCATCAACCAGAGGAAGAACGGTCTTGGGCATGGAGAAGCTTTTGACAATCTTCCTTTCAGTCGCTAGTTGTTCTTCCAACTTTTTGATTTCTTCCTGTTTTTGGTCAAGGAGCCTTAGAGACTCTGAGTGCTCAGAAGTCAGGTCCAGGTGTTCCTATCAGAGAGAAATCAAGCTAGTGATATCTTCTCTTAGGGACACATCCTCAGCCTTAAGGAATTTGACTTCCTTTTTCTGAGCTCTCAACCTCTTGCGGCATTCCTCAAAGGTATTGAGCAGAAGCTCATACTTTTTGAGGAGCTCAGCTTCACGGGAAGATGGGCTGTCCTCGAGATCATCATCAGGAGAGTCAGAGTATGAGTCAGAGAGGCGGGTATGATCTTTTACCTTCCAAGTAAATGGGGGGCAGTATCCTTCTTGGTTAGAGCGACCCATTAGCCTTAAGTAGGCTTCCTCATCGTCACTGGAGTCTTACGAATCATACTCACTCAGTGTCTTTGTATTTTTTGGCAATGTAGCTCCTCTCCTTCTTCTTATATCTAGAGGACCTGTGCTACTCTCCCTTCCCCTTGTCTTTCTTTCTTTGGTGGCAGTCAGCAATGACGTGACCTGGCTTATTGCATTCAAAGCAAATAATGTCAGCAGAGCGATTTTTGTTTTGTTTAGGTTCATACCTGTCAGAAGAGTAATTCTTCTTTTGATGTCTGGAGGAGGAGCTGTCTCTCTTTCTTTGATTCCTCATCTTGAGGAACTTCTTGAATTCTCTAGTGATGAGGGAGAATTCTTCTTCAGATATCTCTGAGCCAGAAAAGCATGGCTCAGAGTCTTCTTCCTCATCCCTTTTCCAAGAGCGGGACGAGGCTGTACCCTTGCCTTTCCTTGAGTGATTGGCTTTCAGGGCTACAGTCTTTTCTTTGGCAGCGGCTTTGTCGGCTTCTTCTTCAGCTTTTCTGGTGTTCAGCTAAAGCTCATAGGACATAAGCTTCCCAAACAGAATCTGTGGATCAGTTTTTGCCAGCTTGCCAAATTCTCTGATGGCGCAGATCTTGGTGTCCCATTCCTTAGTAAGGGATCTAAGGAATTTGTCATTTAATTCACCATCGGTGAATATTCTGCCATAGCCCTTCAGGGCATTGACGATCTTCAGGAAGTTCTCGAAATTCACTCCGATCTCTTCCTTGGGACCTTGTCTGAAGGCCTCATACTTTTGGTTCAGAAGGGATCTTCGATCATGCCTTTATCTGTGCCTTCCATCAGGATGATCAGGCAGTGCTAGATGTCCTTTGCAGTCCTAAAGTTGTTGAAGTTCTTAATCATGGAGTCATCGATGGCGCTGATAAGAATGTTCTGAGCCTTCTTGTCAAGACCGACTAGCACCATCTCATCCTTGTCCATTTCGGAGAGCTTCTTCAGTACCATCTTGGTCGGATCAATGGTGGAGGCCTTAGTGGGGATATAAGGTCCCTCCGCCACTACCATGAAGAGTCGAGGGTCGACTGCTTCCATGTAGAACCTGATCCTTTCCTTCAGGATAGGAAAGTTCAGCTTGGTGCACACTGGGACCTTTCCTGCATACTTGAGTCCATCCATTTCTGAGATCTTCTTGACACTAGACACTGGATCTTACTTAAGGTGTTAACCTTATTGCTGAGCAACCTCCCTCTGATAACACTTGAAAGTATCTAGTGTCACCTAAATCCAGCTATGGGGGGGGGGGGAATAGGTGTATTGCAGTCTTTTGCGGAATTTAAATTACCTGCACAAATAAACAAACATAGCACAGAAGAGCACAAAAGCAATTATAGTGGTTCCCCAATTTGGGTACGTCCACTCTCCCCCTTCGACCTATCTCCCACCAAGGGACGACTCGGTCACTTCACCAACCGGATTGAAATCCAATCCTCATACTATGGAAGGAACCCTTCCAACCAAAGGAGTCACTACTCCTCCACCACGGGTTTCACCAAACCCTTATAAGTAGGAATAAAAATTCCTTTACAACAAAACAAAAATTGAATGTACTAGAAATACAAACAAACTTGTGGAGAATTCGATGTCGCTCTTCGTTCGTTGATGCTTTCTTGAAAGATACAAAGAGTCCACGATCGGAGTACTCTCTTGGAGAGGATCTTGACAAGATCGGCGGCGGCAAGAGGTTGTGGCGGCGATGCTTTGGGAATCCAATCTTCTTGGCGAAGCAAGCAAGGTCTACGAACGATCTCAGTTGGATTAGTCGTCTCGATCGATTCAGAATGAAGAACTAACTTCGTTCAACGATTCGAGAGACAAGAGATCTCAAGAGAGAAGCGTGATACACACTGCTAGCCTCGGTCCTATAGACGGAAGATCAAAGAATCCCAAAGTTCTGCGGAAGCGACGAGCTTGCGAGCGACGACAGCGATTGGCGATTTTCGCGATCTGCTAGGGCACGACGTCGGCTTCTTTATTTCGCGTGAATTGTTGCTGTAGTGTTCGAAATAAGTATGTATATATACCCGAGCCAACCCTAATGACCGTTGTGGGTCCCATAAGGAAAAACCCTAGCCCCCGCCGAAATAGCGCACGGCTTCTTGGTTCGGCCCAGCGAACAGGGAAAAATTGCCTAAGGAAAAATCGGCAAGAATTGTTGGTGATTCCCGTAAAATTTGGCGGGAATCACTCAAGATTCCCGTCGATTATGCCTTAGCCGATTTCTAGTTGAAAAACTAGTCAGCCTGAGGGAATCGGCGGGAATGCAACCTGATTCTCGTCGAATCAGCAGGGAATCATAACGATTCCCGTCGAAGTCGGCGAGAATCACATGGTTATTCCCATCGATTCCGCCTTAGCAGAATTTCTGATAGGAAAACAGTCATCCAGAAGAGGTCGGCGGGAATGAAGCCTTATTCCCGTCGAATCGGCGAGAATCACAAGTGACTCCCGTCGAAGTCGGCGGGAATTACTTAGTGATTCTCGCCGATTATAACTTAGACGATTTTTCTCTCCCTTTCTATGAACTTTGTCTTTGACCCGTCTTTGCTCCTCTTCTGCTCTTGATCAATCTTGACCCTGTACTTGAAAATAAGTACACTCCAATAGAGAGAGCACACATGAGTCAACACACTGATCTGCTCAATTAGGGATTACGTTGCACAGACCCGTGTATATTGACCCACTGCACCCTGAGATTGGTCTGTACTTAGCATGGAATAACAGCATGCACAACTTGATAGAAAATCATCAAATACATTTTTAATTAAACTTAGCTTGTTCAGGGGCTTCTTCAAATCAGGTACATTGTGGATACAATACCCAACAATAAGTCAAAGAAGATTTTAAAGACTCAACAAAAGACTGCAATAACCTATTCACCCCACTCTAGGTGATTAGCTACCCTTGTAATCAAAGACATTCAAGTGATATCAGAGGGAGATTACTCAAGAAAAGACTTAACAGTATGAGGAGATCTCCAGGATAGCTATCAGAAGGTTAAGATGGGTTTAGGAGAGAATCATAAAGAGCTTGGATCCATGAAAATTCCTCTCTACAGGAAGGAAAACTTTGGTATATGGAAAGAAAGGGTCAGATTATTCATGGAAGCATCTGATCCTAGGATCTATATCACAGTTCAAGAAGGACCCTTCATCCCAATGAAGATATTTGTCCTTGATGCAAATCTTCAGACTCCAAAGAAGTACACTTAAATGTCTAAGGATGAAGTCATCTTAACAACAATGGATAAGAGGGCACAAAACATCATAGTTAGTACTATAGATGACTCCACATTTCAAAACCTGGTACACTGCAAGACCTCAAAGGAAATGTGGGACACCTTGATAGTGTATATGGAAGGAACTGAGAAATTGAGAGATGATAGAAAGTAAATATTGAATCAAGAGTATGAAGTTTTCAGACATATCAGGGTGGAGACCATAACTAGCTGTTATGAAAGGTTCTTCAAGACAGTCAATGAGTTAAAGACCTAAGGCAGGGCCTTTAATAATTATGAACTAAATGATAAGTTTATTAGGTCTCTTACTAGAAACTAGTACACTAAGATATGTGCCATTAGAGAAGTGGCAAAGCTGGCAAATACTCCACCATCCATACTATTTGGTAAGCTGCATTCATATGAGATATAGCTGACAATAAGGAAGGAGGAAGTAAGACTAGCAGAGGTCAGGCCAAAGATACTTCTGTGGCCTTTAAGGTAGATAACTCCAAGAGGAGCAAGGAGAAGAATCCTTCTCCTCTAAGAAGGCCAGTTGAGTTAGAAGATTTAGATTAAGAGGAATCAGGCTATAATATGTCTGATGAGGAGTTTTCTGCTTTATCAAAGTAGTTTATGAGGCTGATGAAAAAGTAGGGGTGGAGAAGCAAACCTACCTCTTTCTTCCAACACAAAGAGGACTATTACAAAAATAAGAAGAAACCCTCCAAAGAGGGCAGGTGTTATCCAAAACTTGGTAAAAAGTATTCTAAAAAGATTGTTTGTTTTTGTTGGAGCAAGCCAGGTCATGTTGTGGCTGATTATCCTGAGAAGAAAGAAGCTGGTGAAAAGAATCATCACCACAAAATAAGCAAGAAAGAGAAAACATTCATTGTTAAGAGGGAGAAAAGGTTGACTGAGTGTTACTCATCAGAATCAGAAGAGGATGACGAAGCCTACATTGGGATGATGGCAAGATCACATGAGGAATCCTACCAGAATAAGCCTGGACCATCTAAGGTACACTCTTCATCCAACTCTTCATCCAAGTCCAAATATGTGGCTGGATCAGATCCAAGTGCTTCTTCATTAAGAGATGAAGATGACTTTTAATCTGAGGAAGCTAGAGATCAAATAATTGAAAGATATGATGAACTTCTGGAAGCATTCAGAAGGAGTAAGTTGCTGATAAAATAATAGGCTCAGGAGATTGAACCTCTGAAGCTTACTGCTTCCCAGCATTCTGAAATAGCAACTTTGCTAGAATAGAAAATTAGGGAAGTTAGCCAGCTAAAGAACATTACTGTTATTTAGATGGGCACCATAACTTTTAAGAATGATTTTATCAGGAATTTAGAAAGTAAGCTCTTAAAGGAGAACGAGCTAGTGGCTAAGATTTCAAAGCCATGCACTGTATTGCCTTTGATAGATTCCTTCTCCTCCCAATAGGATAGGAAAGGGATAGCTAGGCTTCAAAGGGAACACTAGAGCTGGTAATTCCAAAAGGAAGAACAAAGTTGTTCACCACTATGGTGGTAGGAATGGAAAGTGTTCTAGTGGTTACAAGGAAGCCCATGAGGAGGTTCAAATGGCCAATCCTGGACCATTTAGGTTTGGTGTAGAAGACCCAACACTCAAGAAAAAGACTATTGTTGTACCTGCTGGACTAAGAGCTACTGACAACAATGTTGTTAAACCAGCCCTTAAAAGGAGGTACAACACCTTTGAGTACTGGTGTTGTGGAAAAGTGGGTCACTATGCCATTGATTGCTGGCACACCAATAGTGTATAGAGAGCTAATATACACCTACCTGTCAGAAGAGCTACAGGCATGCATGTTCATCTTAAACCTTACATTCACCTAGGACCCAATGAGAATTGGGGTCTTAAGGATAAGTAATTTATTTCTTGCAGGTGAGTCCAAGTAGTCATACCCTTATATGGTACTTGGACAGTGTTTATTCAAGGCACATGACTGGAAGAAAGTGCATCCTGAAGGATTTCATTCCAGTAAAGGATGGACCTAAGGTGATATTTGGTGGATCAGATAAAGGGATCACCAAAGGTTATGTTAAGATCACTAATGGCTTAATCACTTTCACAAAAGTGGCTTATGTTTAAGGGTTGCAACACAACCTTATAAGCATAAACCAACTATGTGATCTTGGCTATGTCATTTCTTTCCACAAGGATAAGTGCCATATAAGAAGATCAAGTGACTAAGAGGTCACTTGACTGGTACTAGGAGTGGGAATGTCTATTATGTTAATTTTCTTTGTTTACCATCTGACTCTCCCATTTGTGTAGTTGCAAATGAGAAAGCCTCATATTTTGTCAAATGACACAAGGGGCTAGCTCATTTGAATTATAAGACTATAGGAAAGCTCTATAGTCAAGAACTAGTTATGAATGGTCCTAACATGAAATGCTCTAAGGTATTTTCTCTGAATGCCAAAAGGGTAAGCAGACAAAAGCTTCTTTCAAAAGCATTAAGACTAAAGATTCTGTGAGGTGTTTATATCTCTTGTATGTGGACTTGTTTGGTCCAATGCCAGTTCATAGTCTAGATAGGAAGGTCTACACCTTTGTGGTGGTTGATGACTTTTCTAGATTTGTTTGGGTATTCTTTTTGAATAAAAAGTCTGAAACCTTAGATGTTTTAGAGACATTTGTCTTGCAAATACAGAATGAGCTGAATAGTACTGTTGTCAAAATCAGAAGTTACCATGGGACTGAGTTTCAGTCTGAATGCATGACAAGAATCTGTGAACATCATGGGATTCAACAAGAGTTTTCCTCTCCAAGAACACCCTAGTAAAATGGGATAGCTGAGAGGAAGAATAGAACCCTCATAGAGGCTGGTAGAACACTACTAAATGAGACTTCTCTCCCAGAATATTTCTTGGCTAAGGAAATAAATACAGCTCGTCATGTCCTTAACAGGTCTTCTATCACTAAGAGCCACAATAAGAGTCCCTATGAGATTATGAAGTGTAGGAAACCAAACCTTGCATATCTCAGAATATTTGGGAGCAAGTGCTTTGTACTCAACAATGGGAAATTCTAAAAAACTAAGTATGTTGTCAAAGCCCATATGGGGATATTTGTTGGGTAAAACAATCATAGTAAGTCTGATAGGATCTATAGCTTGACAAGTCAATTTGTAGAGGAGTAAATTAATGTAGTGATTGATGAAGCAAATATGATTAACAATGAGCTGTGAAGCTCTTCTTCTAGTTCTACATGTACAGAACTAGGGTTGAAAAAGCTCACTATCATGAGAAATGAAGAGGATGCTCCAACTATGCAAGACCAAGAAGAGGGTGTGTGCATTCCATAGGAAGCACAAGGATCACAGGAAGTAGATGAAGATCAACATCATCAAGAACATGATGTTGAAGTAGTACTGCCTCTAGTGGTATGATATCTGAGGGATCACCTAGACCATCAGATTATTGGTGATGCAAGACAAGGAGTAGTGATAAGGAGCAGATGTCTCAACACACTAATGTACTCTTGCTTCTTATCATAGGTAGAACCTAAAAATTTTGAAAAGGCTAACCAAGACCAATTTTGGATTAGAGCTATGCAAGAGGAATTGAACTAGTTTAAAAGATGTAAGGTCTAGAAGCTCATTCCCAGACCTTAAGGACATAATGTCATTGAAACTAAGAGGATATACAAGAATAATCTTGATGAAAATGGCATTATAGTTAAGAATAAAGTTAGACCGGTGGCTCAGGGGTACAAATAAGAGGAAGGTGTTGACTTTGATCTAACCTTTGCTCCTATAGCAAGACTAGAAGCTATAAGATTATTCCTTTCATATGCTGCATTCCAAGGGTTCAAAGTTTATTAGATGGATGTGAAATCAACATATCTGAATGGATATTTGAAAGAAAAAGTCTATGTGGAACAACCGCCAGGTATTGTTGTTCCTTACCATCCTAATTTTGTTCATAGACTAAGGAAAGCTCTATATGGGCTAAAGCAAGCCCCTAGAGCTTGGTATGAAATATTGTCTAACTTCCTCATTGAAAATAAATTCTCAAGGGGGAAGATAGATAGGACTCTATTCCTTCGGGAATCTAAGGGCAAGATCATCCTAGTCCAGGTATATGTTGATGACATTATCTTTGGGTATACTGATGATAACCTTTGCAGGAAGTTTTCCAAACTTATGCAAGGGAAGTTTGATGAGTAACATGGGTGAACTTAAGTTCTTCTTGGGTCTCCAAGTAAGACAGACTGATAATGGATTATCCATATCACAGTCTAAGTTTACCATGGAGTTACTTAGGAAATTTTGGATGGAGAATACTTCCTCCATGAAAACTCCCATGGGATCAAATATGTCTTTAAACAAAGAAGAGGCTGGAAAACCTCTTGATCAAACTTTGTATAGAGGGATAATTTGTTCTCTTTTATACCTCACTGCTAGTTGGCCAGACATTATGTATACTACATGTGTCTGTGCTTGATATCAGGCATGCCCTAGAGAGACTCATTTCTCAACTGTTAAGAGAATTTTGAGATATCTAAAAGGCACACCAGATCTTGGCCTATGGTACCCTAGGAATAGGGATTTTGAGCTAATTGGCTATTCAGATACAGACTTTGCAGGCTGTAGAGAGGATAGGAAAAGTACATCAGGTTCCTGTTAGTTTTTGGGTACAAGGCTAGTATCCTGGAGCAGAAAGAAGCAGACTAGTGTATCTATTTCTACTATAAAATCAGAATACATAGCAATAGGAAACTACTGTGCACAGTTGGTGTGGATTCAACATCAACTCTCGGATTATAACCTCTAGATAAGTAAAAGCCCTTTGTTTTGTGACTTTACAAGTGCAATCTCTATAGCTAGTAATCCTGTATCATATAACAGCACTAAGCACATAGAGATTAGATATCATTTTATAAGAGAGCATGTAGAATGTGAGGATATTAGTATTGAGTTTGTCCCAACAGACAAGCAAGTGGCTGATATTTTCACCAAGCCACTAGATGAAGTAAAGTTCAACACCTTAAAATTTGAATTGGGTATGTTGAATTTAGTATAGCTTCGATTGTTCTTATTGAGGGGAGCAAGTTCTGCTCTATGTGCTTCTGAAAGATAGGGGATAAACTTAATTTACTATAGAGAGGGGGTGAATAAAGTAACTTAAATTTTTTGGCTATTTTTAAATTATATCAGAGAAATTAGTGATAATAGTAGTAGTATAGAAATGATATAAAACTAGGCTAAGCTACACTATCACAACACAGCAAAATAAAGATAGAATGATCACACAGACAACACAAGAATTTTATAGTGGTTCCCCAAATCATGGTGCATCCACTCTTCTACCACCCTGGTAGGAATCCACTAGTAGGTTTTGCTCAGGTGATTGCCACCACAAGATCTATTTAAAGGTAGATCTCATAACCCTTTAGGCTTTTGATCAAGTGCCCAAAAACCAACAAGAAACTTTTGAAGGAAGTTAATAAACCTTTTATATAGTGAGGTAAGAAAGGTGATGTCGTCTTCTATTTTCTCTAATCAATAGAGAAGACTTAGTGGATTGCAGTTATCAAAGCTCCCACTGAGATGATTATAGTTTAGGAAATGTTGGAAGCTTTGCACATGGTGTAGGTCTTAAGCCTTGACTTGTTGAAATATAGGAACTTGCAGACAGATCTAAAGTTGTGGTCCTTGATGATTCTTGGAGTAGAAGTTGAAGAAGACTCTTGATATATGATTGGTGTTCTTCTTGAGTCTTCTGTAAGATCAAGTGGAAAACAGATTGTTTTCAACATAGAAAAGGAGCAGATCTTGTTCTGTATGTTGTTCTGTGTAACTGTGTATCTCTTCTCTGTATTACTTTGTGTCCTTTTTTCCCACTACTCTTAGATCCATCTGAACGAAATCTCTTTTATATCCTGCTGTCTAATTATCTTTTGAATTTTTAATTGCAAGCATTAATTGAATATTTGATTCTGGAGAATTAAACGGCCGTAATATAATCTTTAATGAGTTTCCCCAACTGTCCCAATAAAATAAGTAAGTAATTAACACTTATAAAATCCATAATTAATGCTGTCAAGAACGACTATATTCCTGAGAATATGAGCATTAATTACTCAAAGAATTACTGCTAAATAATAGAATGAATTAGGGACAGAAGAGGGAAAACTTATCATTCTGACTCGGGATAGAGTTCGTCGACCTTTGGGCAGATTTTGTCGACCGGAGTTCCAAGTTTGTTGAGTTGAGAAAACCGGTTCGTCAACCTGAGCTCAGCAAAACTCAATCTTGAAATATCTTGATAAATCTGCGCTCCAAGATCGTCTATCAGAGAATCTGTTTAGAGGAAGAAATCGTCGACCTGAGCTCGAATATCATCAATCTCAACTCAAAGAAAGAACTCTGAGTTTGTCGATCTGAGATCGACGATTGTCGAACTGAGTTCGAAGAACTTCGAACTAATAATCTGAACTCTGAATTCTTCTAAGTCTTAAGTCTCTTGAAGTCCACTACAGGCTGGCCCACGAAGATTTATTCCTATTACTAGCCTAAACTCTAGGACTAACAGACTTGACCCTGGCTATATAAGGTGGGTCAAACATCCTAAGTAGTGAACCTAGCCCAAATCCAAATAAGGGATCCAATAACTTCTCTGCTCTCAAATAGGAAGAGTAGATAACATGTTGCACCTAAGCTATTTCACAGACTTTCAAGTTCTATTTCAAAGAAGTCAAAAAGGGGAGAAGTAATATAACAACAAAGTAACAAGGGGGAGTAGCAGCAAAAAAAGAAGTTTGTAGCTGCAGGATGCAGCAATGTTGGGGGAGCATAAGGGAAAATGCAGCAAAGCAGGGGGAGTACAAGGGAAAATGTGGTAAACTTATTGATAAGTGGTAACTCTTGTTGCTTTAATAATATTTGTGTTGCTTATGTTAGTGTATATCATTGACATAGAATTCTCAAGTGGTGTTTTGACTTCTTCAAATAGGGGGAGATTGATTGGGTCCATTGATTCCAATATCCTAGATTTGTAAGAAGTCAAACAGGTCAATAGTATACACATAGTTGCATTTGATGTATGTTTAAGTTCATGTATACAGGTTGGTCTTTGTCACATTGATTGGACATATAGTTCAAGAGACAATGACAGGTGGACTCAAGGTGATAGGCTGGAAAGTCAGAAAAATGCCTAAGTATAGAAGCGTTGAGTGAGGCAAGCTCACTCAACGCTCTCAATGCCATATAGCCAGAATCGTTGAGACAAGAATATCATGTCAAAGTCTAAGCAGTGGAAGCTAGAAAATTGACTATGTCCAGAAGCATTAAGTGAAGCTTCATCACTCAACGCCATGCTGAGTCTGTGAAAGTTATTACTTCAAGGTTAGCTAGTCACCTAGAGGGGGGGGGGGGGGTGAATTGGTCTATTAAAATTTTTGAGTCCTTTTGCAGTTTTCTTATTAACCTTTTTATTTTCTTTTGCTTTCTTCCTTAGGTGATCTAGTGCTTTTACTTAACACCTGTAATAAAACAGAAAAGAAAACACACAACAAGCATACAGTGATTTATAGTTGTTCCCCAATTGGGAACATTCACTTTCCCTCCCACCTTTCTAACTTATGTTAGACATTGCACAAACTCCTCCAAAATGCTTCTCAGAGCTTACACCTCAGGCCCTCAGCCTTACACTCAGGTTCTCTTTAGAACCCTACCTAAGAACCACAAGGGTTCCTACCTCAGATGATGGTGATGATGCTGATGTGGCTGTTGATCCCCGTCATAGAGAGTTCGTGGATTGGGATGATCGTTGTCGCAAGCTCGAGGATGGGGTTCTACCATGATGTCCTTCACCATCACCGCTACATGTTTTGCACGACGTCCGCCGCTGCAATTATATAAAAATATAAAATTATAAATTAAATAATTATAATTATATATTTTTAGCAATTCTATTTTTAACAAAAAATTTTTTAAGCAATTTCATTTTAAGAGTTCATTTTATGTATTTTTATTTCATGTATTATGATGGGTGCATATAACCATCATGTTGTATTATTTTTATTTCATGTAATGATGAGTGCATATAACCATCATAGTTTCATTTTGAATTTTTAATGGAGGAGATGGAGTGGTGTAGGCTATATATAGCCATGGTTATGAAAAATTTAGCAGAGATAAATGAAAAATTGAAACCTTAAATTCAAAAATTGAATTTCCCTCTCTTTCCCTCTTTCCCTAAGGCAAAATTCGGCCCTCCTCCTCTTGCCCTCTCTTGGCCACCAACCACATCTCCTCCCCTTCTCTAAAATTCCAGCCACCAACTCCTCTTCCTCCCTACTCTAGATCTATACCACCTCCTCTCCCTCCTTTACAACACCCGACCACTACTTCTCCTTCACAACCCGTGCCCTCCTTTCTTTCCCTCTTGAAAAAAAACTCGGCCTAGCCCAAGACGCCACCCTCTCTCCCTCCTATTCTCTCTCTTGGCCTCCTCCCTATCTTCCTCGAAAAATCCTTGCCAACCCCGTCCTTCTAAACCAAAACTTACCCCCTCAGATTCCCTAAAGTTTTCGGCCAAAACCATAGCCACCATCTCTTCACCACCTTTTCTCTCTCCTCTTTCCATATATATTATCCATCAAGGTTTCTCTCACTCCAAAGGTTATTGTAAAGGAAAATGACTCGCATCTTTATCATCCGGTGTGGATCCGTGGTTTACGTGGAAAATTGAAATCAACCACCGTCATGAGCGGTTCCTCCTCTGAATATTATGCACGGACTTCTTGGGATTGGGTAACGATTCCTATACCTCTTTTGTGTGATTTCTTCTAACTTATTTGTGAGGTTTTGGTAGATTTAGAAGGCTAGTTAATTGTCCTGATTTATATTGAAATCATGCTAATTAAAATCTGAATTTTCAAGCATTATTTTCCCAAATATTCTCTTATAATTTTTTAGCGGGTAGATGTCGTGAACACTAGAAGAAATCAGGTTCATCACTCTTGATTTCTCCTTGAGCTCAAGTGATTTTGTATACCCTCATATTAATTAATTTTCGGGATTGGTTTGGACTTTATTTTGAATCATTATTTTAGTCCGGATCCTCTCACATTTGGTTTGTGATTTGTTAGCGAATAATTTCATTTGGAATTGCTAATTGTCATGATCGGGTAGGTCCTATTCTCTTGAGCAAACAGTGGCATATAGTCATTTTTTCAATATTTAGAAGGGGTCACGACCCTTTGCATTGTGCATTTCTATATTGGTAGATCAATGTTAGTATTATTTTAACCCGTAGAAACCTTGGGCCTGCATCAATTTGGGCCCATGGTTTCTACACTGTAAGCAATATTTCTCTAAATTAATACTAACATTGAACAACCAATATAGCAATGCACAATGCAAAGGGTCGCGACGCCTTCTAAAGATTGAAAAAATGACTATATGCCACTGTTCGCTCAAGCAAATAGGACCTACCCAATCCGGACAATTAGCAATTCCAATCGAAATTATTCGCTAGCAAATCACAAACCAAATGCAAGAGAATCCGGACAAAAATAACGATTCAAAACAAAGTCCAAACCAATCTCGAAAATTAATTAATATGAGGGTATACCAAAACACTTGAACTCATGGGGAAATCAAGAGTGATGAACCTAATTTCTTCTAGTGTTCACGAGATCTACCCGCTCCAAAATTATACGAGAATATTCGGGAAAATAATTCTTGAAAATTAAGATTTTAATTAGCACGATTTCAATATAAATCAAGACTATTAACTAGCCTTCTAATTCCACCAAAACTTCACAAATAAGTTAGAAGAAATCACACAAAAGAGGTGTAGGAATCGTTACCCAATCCAAAGAAGTCTGTCCACAATATTGAGAGGAGGAAGCGTTCATAATGGTCGGTTATTTCTATTTTCCACGTAAACCAGGGATCCACACCGGATGATTAAGATGCGAGCTGTTTTCCTTTGCAATAACCTTTGGAGTGAGAGAAACCTTGATGGATAATATATATGGAAAGAGGAGAGAGAAAAGGTGGTGAAGAGATGGTGGCTATGGTTTTGGCCGAAAACCTTAGGGAATTTGAGGGGGTCGGTTTTGGTATAGAAGGAGGGGGTTGGCAAGGATTTCTGGAGGGAGAGAGTGAGGAGGCCGAGAGACAGAATAGGAGGAGAGAGGGTGGCGGCTTGGGCTAGGCCGAGTTTTTTTTCAGGAGGGAAAGAAAGGAGGGCTCGGTTTGGGAAGGAGAAGTAGTGGTCGGGTGTTGTAAAGGAGGGAGAGGAGGTGGTAGAGATCTAGAGGAGGGAGGAGGAGGAGGAGGTGGCTGGAATTTTAGAGAAGGGGAGGAGATGAGGCAGGCAGCCAAGAGAGGGCAAGAGGAGGAGGGCCAAATTTTGCCTACGGGGGAAAGAGGGAAAGAGGGTGAAATTCAAATTTTGAATTCAAGGTTTCAATTTTTCATTTATCTCTACTAAATTCTTCATAACCATGACTATATATAGCCTACACCACTCCATCTCCTCCATTCAAAATTCAAAATGAAACTATGATGGTTATATGCACCCATCATTACATGAAATAAAAATAATACAACATGATGGTTATATGCACCAATCTTAATACATGAAATAAACTCTTAAAATAAAATTGCTTAAAAATAAAATTTCTAAAAATAGAATTGCTAAAAATATATAATTATAATTATTTAATTTATAATTATATATTTTTATATAATGGCGACGGCGGACGTCGTGCAAAACATGTAGCGGTGATGGCGAAGGGCTTCGTTGTAGAACCCCATCCTCGTGCTTGCGGCAACAACCATCCCAATCCACAAACTCTCTATGACGGGGATTAATGGCCGCTTCAACATCGTCGCCATCATCAAAGCCCTGCATTGCTCCAACAGTTCAGTGGTCCTCAAAACACCTACCTCAGCCTTATCTCTACGGCCTATAGCTCAGGCTTCTTAGCCCTACAATTTGAGGCACAAGGCCCTATTCTAAGAGTGCTGCAACACTCCTACAGCTCAGTACCCTTCTAGGTACCTACCTCAGTGCCCTTCCAGGCACCTACATCTCAGCCTCCTCCAAGGACTATAACTCAGAGATACACTTATCACCTACAGCTATATGACTCAATAATCACCTACCTCAGTGACTAATTAGTCACCTACAACTCAGGCACATAGTGCCATATAGCTCAGATTCAGACAAGATGATTCATACAGGAAATTAATCAAGGTATCGAAATAAAATAAAACCTTTACTATGAGAAAAACCTCAGAGACTACATTTCTGGACTGAGCAGATATCAGTTTAGCTCTCTTGCTGTAGAAGGAATTAGTCTTCTTCTACAGTTAGCTCCTTCTCTACTGCACTGAAGAACAACTATCTGCTATTGAAGGCTGACGACCTTTCAGACAGCAATCTCTCCTTACTGATTGGATGAATCAGCTATCTTGTTCTACACAGAACAAACTTGTCGAACTGGAAGAATCTTAAGCTATCTTTCTTTGCCAGCTGGCATGCACTGCTGGACTTAGCTTTCAAGCTCATCGGAGAAAATGAAGTCCAGCCGCCTCACTTTTTGTTTTCTTTTTCATTTCTATATTCGATAACCCTAATCCTCTTTTCTCATTTTTCTCTTATATCTGTTGATTTGAATCAATGACATAATTGAGTGTGGGCCCCACCAAGGATGGTTAGCGCCACCTCCCTCATTAGAGGACAAACAGTAGCTTCCGATGCTACTATAGCTTTACCGAAATGGCATGAAATGCTTTATCTTTGCTCGACAAATAGAGAGCTGGGTTCGCCGAATTTTGAAATCAGTTCGATGAATTCTGAACTGAGCTCAACAAAATCAGAATCTTCGGACTTTAACTTGAGCTCGATGAAAGGTGAGCTGGGTTTGATGAATTTTGAAATCTGTTCGACAATTTTGAACTGAGCTCGATGAACAATGATTCTTCAAACCTTAACTTGAGATCGACGAAATGTGAGCTCAGTTCGACGAATTCTGAACTGAGCCATTATTTAGAAGTGTTTAGTGAGCTCGCCTCACTCAACGCTTCTGGACTTAGAGAAATTTTGCTGGCTCTGTCTCATCGTTTCCTTCTCAACTATCTCATCAGTTTCTTCTTCTCAGTTGTGACTATCTTCTGTCTCAACGATTTCTTCTCAACTATCTCAGCGATTTCTTCTTCACAGCTGAGACTATCTCCTGTCTCAGCGGTTTTGCTGGGACTAACATTTCTCTCAATGTTTTGTGTTGAGCTTCTCAGCTGTCTCAGTGGTTATGTTGAGACATTCTTCTCAATTGTCTCAGCTGTCTCAATGCTTTTGCCTTAAACATTCTTCTCAGCAGTCTCTGCTATTTTTGGAATTGATAGCGTTGAGTATGTGTTCGTCACTCAACGCATTTTGTCTTAGTCAAATTTCCTGACTTCCATCTTACCCTTTTTGTTCACCTGTCCAATCAAGGACAACCAGCATGCATAACTTAAGCACACATCAAATACATCTATGTGTGAATGTCATCGACCAATTTTACTTCTTATAAATCTGGAACATTGGGTCAATGGACCTAACAATCTCCCCATATTTGAAGAAGTAAAAACTTTGCTTGATCAATAAAAAAGTTTATTGACATACATTATATATTCAATATAAAAACTAAAACTTGAGTAGCATCATTATAGTTTTGAAGTGTTACAAAAATTTATCTAGACTGTGGAGAATTTTACTTACTCCCCCTGGAATGCTGCTCTTCTGGGTGAGCCATCCTTACTATTCTTATACTGAATCACCTTCAGCACCACCTGGCATTGAGCTTACTACATCTTGGCTCCTTAACTCCTTTCCCCTTTTTTGACTTCTGCAATAAGGATAACTTTGTGGAGTTTTTCTCCCCCTATCTGTCTAGGATTTATTTCCCCACTTTGACTTAATTCCATTATAGTTGTTGGGCTTTCTCCCCCTCAATAGTTGCACACTAGCTTCAATAACTTGAGGAAGGACTTGCACTACCTCCAAAATAGACAGTACTGCATATGGTAGAGGAGAGAATTGAAGCTACACAAGGTTCAACATACCCAATTCAAATTTGAAGGTGTTGAACTTGGATTCATCTAGTGGCTTAGTGAAGATATCAGCCACTTGCTTGAATGTGGAGACAAACTCAAGGCTTAAGTCTTCCCTTTCCACATGTTCTCTAATGAAATGATACCTAATTTCAATATGCTTAGTCCTACAGTGGGAGACTGAATTCCTAGCTATATTAATTGCACTAGTTGTAACGCCCCCGATTTTTTAATAATATTATTTGATTTGGTATCGTCATATCTATGAGGCTAAGGCGTTACTTTTTACGTCATGTTGACGGCGCTGCACCGTTAGTGCATTTTTGCGTCTGTCAGGTTTGTTTGACCAGTTTTTTGGGATTTTGGTTTGGATTGAATGTTTTTCCTTGATTGAAAGGGATGAAGTTTTGAGGTTTGGACTTGTCCAGATGTATTGCGATCCGAGCATTTTGGGTCTCGATTCGTGTTTAGATCTTTGTGATTATTTTTGATTGTGTAAGCATTTGATGATAGTGTTTTAGGAATGGTGCATCAGATTCTATGGTTATTTTTGCTGTTTAATTCGTTTAATTTGAAGCGTCGATCAGAGTGCAACAATTATCGAATTGAGTTCAACAAAAGTCAAACGAAAGGTGCTATTTGGGCTTTGACTATGCATCGAGTGGAGTTCTACGATCGTCGATCGGAGCTCGATGATCGTCGAACGAAGCTCGACGATTGTCGAGTGAAGTTTTCCTTTGTGCTCGACGATCGTCGAATGGAGCTCGATGAAAGTCAATCGGGTTTTCCTTTGTGCTCGATGAACTTCGACCAGAATTCATCAAACGAGGTTATTATTCCTTCTTGTTCTCGAGAAGATTTGCAAGTACTTGAGAATATTTGCTAGTACTCGAGAACAGCCTTTCTATTCTCAAGAAGTTTTGTTGTACTCGACGACTGCCCTTCTTGTTCTCGAGAAGATTTGCTAGTACTCGAGAACTGCCTTTCTGTTCTCGAGAAGTTTTATTATACTGGAGAACTGTCCTTCTAGTTCTCGAGAAGTTTTTCTTGTACTCGAGAACTATCTTTCAGTACTCGAGAAGTCTCTTCTAGTACTCGAGATCTGCCTATTGTCCCCAAGTAAAGCTTCTTCTATTCTTCTCGAGTAAGCCTTGACGTCTTCTCGAGAGGTCTGGTACAGCTAACCCTCTCCCCCGGTTCTTTTTCTTAGAAATATAACTATTATAGGTAAAAAGTATTTTGATATTATAATTATACCTTATATATATATATAAGAAAACTTCTTCTTCCTCTTTAATCCGATCAGATTCTTATTCATCTCCCGAACTAGGGCGGCGTGAGTGAGAGAGAGAAAGTTTTTCAGTGATTCTTCTAGTTGCCGTCGACGGTGTTGCGGTGCTCGAAATCTTCAAATGATCATAGATTCGGGAAGCTCTCAGTGAGAGCTTCGTCGTCGTGGTAAAATCTTCCCCATTTCTTGAGTTTTTCTCGTTAGGGTTTTTGGCCCTAACCACTTCTTCTGGATATTCTTGTTAGATTTCGACTTTGAAAGTCTTATTTTCAAGGTTAGCTAAACAGCTAGAGGGGGAGGGGAGGTGAATAGGTTTTTATCTTTATTTTAACTTTTCTAACTTGTTATCAGATTTATGTGTCTGTGATTAGGTTAGTTTTCAGCTTTCAAGAACATTCACAGATGACACAATAATTTTTTAGTGGTTCCCACATCTTGGGTACATTCACTGTCCCTCTGCATCTACCTATCAGTGTGTTAGATTCGGCTTTCCCTCCAGAACTCAGCTACTGAATATCTTACAGCACAGATCCCGCTGGACCACACAGGTCACACAGACCTAACACTTAGGCACTAAGCCAATCAACAGGTCACAAAGACCTTTCATAAGGCACTAAGCCAAACACAGGTCACAAAGACCTTAGCATTTATAATATAGGCTTATAACACCAAACTCACAAAGAATCTAAACAAAAGAATAAGAAAGGTTGTATGATGAGGCACCAGATCAATAACTTTTTGTCTTCATCTTCCTGGACTGAGCAGATATCAGTCCAACAAATTGTTGTTGAAGGCAATGAAGTGGGCAATAGATTTTTTTTCAACCAGCTTTCTTTTTTTCTACAGAACTCGTAGATCTGCTACATTAGAATGGATTATGATCCTGATGTAGCAGATGGTAATTTCTTCAGCCATCTCCTTCCCAGCAAGGTTCTCTGTGCAGAACCACTTCTTCAGCCTCGACGAAAATGATGAGGAAGAAGATGAAGTACGGTCGCCTTTTTTGTTTTCAGAAAACCTAGATAAGGAATCGATTGTTGATTGATCTGGACGATTTGCTTCTTTTTATACTCTAAAGGCCAATTGAGTAGTGGGTCCTACCCATAGGATTGATGCTTGAGATTAAGCCATTCAGCGCATTCTTCCATTTAATCTTGATTCAACGGCTCCTTATTGTGTGTGGGCCCCAATACTTTATGTTGGAAATATTCCTTGGAAGTGTAGAGGATGATGACAGGTGGCCGCCAATGTCTCTGGAAGCAAATCCGCACCATTTGAATTTTCGTTGACTATTTGACTTTGCTTACATCAGCATGACTCAACATCTCTGGACTTAGACAAAATTTAATCATCATAACCAAAGGCATTGAGTGAGTAAGTATCACTCAACGCCGCAACACTTAGACAAAATTTTATGTATTGAGCTCGACAAAAGCTGAGCTCCGTTCGACGAATGCCGAGCTCAGTTCGACGAAGCTGAGCTCGACGAAAGTCAAGCAATCTATGCTTTTGGACTTAGCCAAATTTCTGTTTCAAGGCATTGAGAGAATTGAGAGCGTTGAGTGAGCTTGCCTCACTCAATGCTATTTGCCTTAGCAAATATTTCTTCGTATTTGCGTTGAGAGAGTAAGATCCACTCAACGTCAAACTACTTAATAGAATTTTTCTGTTATCTTGCATTGAGTGAGTAAGCTACACTGAACTCCTCTGGACTTAGTGAAAATTTTGCCCAACTTTTCTGTGGAGTTGACTAGCACAACAACACTCAATGCTAAAGCTATATGGCGTTGAGTGAGTAGACCAAACTCAACACCTATGGACTTGGCCATATTTTTAACCAATTTATCTAGGCTTAGACTGACTCAGCCTAACTCACAGCCTTTTTGCTGTATGGTGTTAAGTGAGTAGACTACACTCAATGCCTGTGGAGTTAGCCACATTTTTGGCTATCTTCCAATTAGGATGAGACAGACTCAAAGCTTTATGTTAAATGTCATTGAGTGAGTAGACTAGACTCAACGCTTTTGTACTTAGCCAAATTTTTGGCTATTTTCCAGTTAGGCTGAGATAGACTCAACGCTATATGTTATATGTCATTGAGTGAGCTTTCCTCACTCTATGCATGTGGAATTGGGCAAATTTATATAAAGAAAAATAGAATCCATACCTCGGGCATTGAGTGAGCTTGCCCCACTAAATGTCGGTGGACATAGCCGATTTTTGTTATGTCCAGCAACCACTTATATGTCCACATGTCCAATCAATGTGATATGGACAACCTGCACTCAAAACATCAAATGCACATCAAATACAGTTGATGTGTGTGTCATTGAGCTGTTTGACTTCTCACAAATCAGGGACATTAGGAACAATGGATCCAATAATATCCCCTTATTTTAAGTAGTTAAAACCCTTATCAACCTTTATCAAAAAAATGTTTTCTTTCCTTGGTCAAATGATACACACAACCTATAAAGCAAAATAACTATTGAAATTCGGATAAGCTATAAGTAAATGTACCTCATTTCCTGTATGGTGAGCATCACTTACTCCCTTAGTTTTGCTGCAAGGTTTACGTGAGTACCACATGTCTTTCTTTCCCCTTTGCCATCTCTCCCACTTGCTATGACTCCCGCTTGTTTTGACCTTCACTCTTCTCTCCCCATTTTTCACTTATGCAGAATAGGCAGATGGCGGCTGGCCCTTCCATTGGCTGACCTTCTCTCTTCTCTCCAGAGTAACTTACTCCCCCTCAGTAGAAGAATCAGTGAACTGATACTACTTGGGAGTCTGTATGTTCAGCAAGAGGAACAATACCTGCACCCAAAAAAATGCAAAAGGGAGTGCCTGAAGCTATGCCAAGTTCAACATACCCAAATCAAATTTGAGGGTGTTGTACTTTGCTTCATCTAATGGATTAGTGAAGATATCAGCCACTTGCTTGTCTGTAGGGACAAACTCAAGACTGATGTCTTCCTTCTCCATATGCTCCCTAATAAATTGATAACTTATTTCTATATGCTTAGTCCTTCTATGTGAGACAGGATTCCTAGCAATAGAAATAACACTTATAGAATCATAGTTGAGAGGAGTTCTACTTACCTGAAGGTTGTAATCCTGGAGATTATTTTGGATTCACAGGAGCTGAGCACAGTAGCTGCCTACTGATAGAATTCTGACTTAGTAGTAGATATAGCCACACTACTTTGCTTCTTGCTGCTCCAAGAAATTAGCCTTCTTCCTAAGAACTGATAGGTTCCAGTAGTGCTTTTCCTGTCTTCTTTGCAACCTACAAAATCTATATCTGAAAATCAAATTAGATCAAAATCTAGATTTCTAGGGTACCATAGGCCGGATCTGGTCTACCCTTAAGATACCTCAAGATTCTCTTTGCAGTAGAGTAAAGAGATTCTTTAGGGAAGGCCTGATACCTAGCATAGAAACATGTGGCATACATGATGTCAGTCCTACTAGCAGTCAGGTATAGAAGGGAGCCAATCATCACTATATACAAAGACTCATCAACAAGTTTCCCTGCCTCATCTTTTGCCTATAGGCATACTTGATCCCATTGGAGTTCTTATGGTAGAGGCAATCTCCATATAATACTTTTTGATTATCTCCCTGGTGAACTTGGACTGGGATATGGACAAGCCGTCATCAGTCTGTCTTACTTAGAGTCCCAAGAAGAACTTGAGCTCACCCATGCTGCTCATTTCAAACTTCCCTTGCATAAGTTTAGCAAATTTCCTGCAAAGGTTATCATCAGTAGATCCAAAGATAATGTCATCGACATATATCTGGACTAGGATAAGATTGCCCTTTAATTCCCTTAGGAATAGGGTCTTGTCTATCTTCCCCCTTGAGAATTTATTCTCAATTAGAAAGCTGGATAAGGTTTCATATAAAGCCCTAGGGGCTTGCTTTATCCTATATCGAGCTTTCCTAAGCTTATAAACAAAATTGGGTGAGTTAGGATCTATAAAACCTGGTGGCTGATCCACATATAATTCATCATTTTGGTCCCCATTCAGGAATGCTGACTTGATATACATCGGGTAGACTCTGAATCCCTGATAGGCTGCAAATGCAAGGAATATCCTTATGGATTCCAATCTGGCTACTAGGCAAAGGTCTGGTCATAGTCTATGCCCTCTTCTTGCCTGTAGCATTTAGCAACCTGTCTAGCCTTATTCTTGACAATAATGCCATCTTGATCCAACTTGTTCCTGTAGATCCACTTTGTCGCTATGGAATTTTGTCCTTATGGTCTGGGGAATAACTTTGAGACCTTACATCTTTTAAATTGGTCCAGTTCTTCTTGCATTTCTCCAATCCAGAACTGGTCCTTGATCTCTTCTTCAAACTTCTTTGGCTCTTCTTGAGACAGGAAGCTTGAGTAGAGAGATGTATTCATGCTCCTGATTCTTGTCTTGACTCCATGATTTGCATCACCAATGATTTGGTGTACTGGATGGTCCCTTAGATGCCTAATAGCTTGAGGCAATCTAACTATAGCTTGCTGATCTTAAGGGTTTTCAGCTAGCTAGTCTTCATTTTCTTAAGTTATGTTGTCCCCTTCTCTTGGAGTAGGCAGTCCATCATTATTTTATTGGACTGTGGGGGTAGCTTCCTTGATGGTGAGCTTGTCCATCATCTGCTCTATACCTGCAATACTATAAGAGGAGGAGCTTGGCAGCTCACAGTTAACCATGTTGGATTCACTAAAAATAACATGCATTGACTCTTCAATAATTTGGGTAGTTAAGTCGTAAATTCTATATGCCTTACCATGAGTGTTGTACCCAACAAAGATCCCTTCATGGGACTTGGCAGCAAACTTAGTTAAATAGACTTTTCCATTGTTGAGCACATAACACTTGCAACCAAAGATCCTGAAATAGCTCAGGTTTGGTTTTCTGCCCTTCAACATCTCATAGGGAGGCTTCTTGTTGCTCTTGGTGATAGAAGCCCTATTAAGGACATAGAATGCAATGTTAATTTCTTCAGCCCAGAAGTATTCTGGGAGGGATAAGTCACTTAGTAAGGTTCTACCAGCCTCTATGAGAGTCCCATTTTTCCTCTCAACAATTCCATTTTGCTGGGGGTGTTCTAGGAGAGGAAAATTCTTGATGAATCCCTGGCTCTTCACAGAACCTTGTCATGCACTCAGACTGAAACTCTGTGCCATTGTCACTTCTGATATTGAACACAGTGTTGTTGAATTAATTCTGAATTTTCTTGATGAATGTCTACAAGACATCAGGGGTTTCATATTTCTTCCTTAGAAAGAACACCCAAGCAAATCTTGAAAAATCATCAATAACCACAATTCATTCTGAATTTTCTTGACAATGTCTGAAAGACATCAGGGGTTTCAGATTTCTTCCTTAGAAAGAACACCCAGGCAAATCTGGAAAAGTCATCAATAACCACAAGGGTGTATACTTTCCTACCTAGACTTTGAATTGGCATAGGACCAAACAGATCCATATGCAGGAGGTATAAGCACCTTTCTCAGTCTTTGGTGCCAATGCTCTTGAAGGAGGTCTTAGTCTGTTTGCCCTTTTGGAAAGTAGAGCAGATACCCTCCTTAGTGCATATAGACATAGGCTCATTCCTAACCAGCTCATTGCTGAACAACTTGCCTATGGTCCTATAATCTAGATTGGCTAGCCTCTTGTGCCATTAGACATAAAAAGAGGCTCTCTCATCTACAATAAGGCATACAGGTGTGTCTTCGCTTGAACATAGGAAATCTAAACAGTACACATTTCCACTCATAGTGCCTGTTATGATGACCTCTTGGTCACTTAACCTCCTAACTTGACACTCATCCTTATGGAATACTATGTCATAGCCAAGATAACAGAGTTGGCTAATGCTTATTAGGTTGTGTTATAACCCTTCCACATAGGCTACTCTAGTGATGGTGACTAAGCCATTAGAGATCTTGCCATAACCTCTAGTCACCCATTTTTTTGACCCACTAAAGATAACCTTTGGTCCATTCTTTACTGGAGCATAATCCTTTAACATGCTCCTTGTTCCAGTCATGTGCCTGGAACATCCACTGTCTAAGTACAATATAGAGGTATGAGAACTTTGACTAACCTACAAAACACAAATCAGTTAACGTTAGGACTCTAATTTTTATTGGGTCCTTGGTGCATGTTAGACTGAAAATAATTCTGCCTGCCTGTTGCTTTTCTGACAGGCAAGCTAACATTTGCTCTATGCACACTATGATTGTGCCAGCAATCAACAACAAAGTGTCCTACCTTGCCATATCACAAACACTCATGGATGTTGTACCTTCTTTTTTGATCAGGTCTAATGGCTGTGTTAACATCAGCTCTGAATCTAGAAGGAGTAGCAGCAGTCCTGTTCCATGGTTTCCAGCTCTAGTCTGACTACTGGTGGGTCTGGCAGTAGAAGTGCTTTGGATTTATTGAGCCCTTCTAGCAGTAGCTTTCTTTTCAGGAAGTATAATATTGATGGCCTCAGAGATGCCCATGCAAGGTCTACTGACAGCCTTGGCCTTTGTATTATAGTGGGCTGGAGGAATTCGAGAATAGTCAACAGCTTTACCCTTGACTGAAGGGGTTGTTGCACCAAACACAAATAGTCCATGATGAGCCATTTGTATTTTATCATAGGCACTTGCACCTTTGCTGTAACTACCACCATGTTGTGGAACATCATTGTTCACACAAGATGGTCTAACATGATTACATTGACCATAAATACTCTCATGGTCATGGATATTGGAAGGAAATAACACTCTAATAAATTTTATAGGAGGCTTAGAGGCTAGTGGCTCCACTTGAGCTTTGCCCTTTCCCTTGGGATTAACAACTCTTGTCTTTCCCTTGAATCCCAACCCTTTCTTTCCCTTTTGGGAAGAGAATGAGACTATCAAGGGCAACACTGTGCTAGGATTGGAATAGCTAGACACTAGTTCCCTCTCCTTTTGGACATTTCCTACAAGATTCCTGATATAGTTATTCTTGAAGGTTATGGTGCTCATCTGAATGATTGTTACATTCTTCAGTTGGCTAACTGCTTACATCTTTAGATAAAACAATTTTGCTTATTCTAAAGTAGCAAGCTTTAAAGAAACAATTTCCTGAGCTTGCTGTTTGGCAAGGAGCTTGCTCTTCTTTAGAGCCTGTAGAAGTGCACCATAATTATCAATAAATTGATTGATATCTCACTCAGATTCTGAGCCATCATCATCACTTGATGCAGAGGTACAAGAATATGGAACTGATTCATAATCTGAACATGTACAGTTAGTGACAGAAATTACCTTGCTTGGACCAAGCTGATCCTTGCTAGTTTCTTCATCTGACTTATCCATCAGCCTAAGGCAGCAACTGCCATCTTCAGAATCCACCTCTGAATCACTATCAAATTGTGATAGAGGGGCCCTATCTTCAATCCTAGTAGCAGGATGAACCTTCTAAGCTTATTCTTCTAAAATAGCTAGCCTTTTGATGCAGTCTGCTTCTACAGCTCCTTCTTTAGAAGAGTACAGCCCAATATAGGCTTCTTCTTCTTCTTCTTCTTCTGACTCTGATGTGGAGGAGTCAGTCTAGCTTCTTTGCTTCTTGGCAATGAGGGATTTCTCCTTCTTGCCTTTTTGCTGGTGGTCCTCTTTCTCACAGTGTTCCTTTCATTTGACTAGGCAGTAAGCTATCACATGTCCAGGTTTTCTGCAGTGATAACAAGTCATTTTAGATGAAACTTGTTTACTAGTTTTAGAACCATACCTGTCCTCCTTAGATGATTTTCTTCCGCCCTTATAGTAGTAATACTTGGGATGAGAGGAGGTGGAAGGCCTGCCTCTCCAGTGCTTCTTCTTTAAGAACTTCTGGAATTGCCTTGTGAAGGCATCAAAATCATCATCAGACCATTAGCAGTCTGATGTGTTGTTCTCTGATTTTTCAGAATCATATTCAGCATCTCTCTTTGGTGGAGAGGGAGACTTTCTTCTGCTTTTGCTGGAGCCTTCAGCTTTGAAAGCTACAATCTTATCTCTTGATTGAGACTTGTTGTTGTTCTCCACTTCTTTCCTTACAACCATCTGCATCTCATATGACAGCAGCTTCCCAAAGAGGGTGTGAGGAGCAGTGTCACCCAGCTTTGCCTCCTCTCTGATGATACAGATTTTTATGTCCCACTCTCTAGAGAGAGATCTAAGGAACTTATCATTCAGTTCATAGTGACTGAATACTCTTCTTTAAGTCTTTAGCTCATTCACAATCCTAAAGAAATTTTCATAACAGGTGGTTATGTTATCCCCCTTGGATTACCTGAAAGCCTCATACTCTTGGTTGAGCATAGACTTCCTATCATCTCTAACTTCATCTGTCCCCTCCATGTAAATCACAAGTGTTTCCCACATTTCCTTTGCTGTTTTACAATGGACCAAATTCTGAAGTGTAGAGCCATCAAAAACACCCATAATGATATTCTTTGCCCTCTTTTCTATTTAGGTCAGGGCCAACTCATCCTTGGTCATCTCATCATATGTCTTGGGGGTCTTGACATTAGCATCTTGTGCAGAGACCTTCATTGGGATATACGGTCACTCTTCAACTGTAATATACATCCTAGGGTCAGCAGCTTCCATGTACTGCCTCAACCTTACTTTCTAGATGCAGAAATCTTCCTTCCTACAGATTGGAAGTCTTACATCACTCAGCTCCCTGTTGGTCATTCCTGAACCCATAGAGACAAACTTCTTGCTAACCTTGCAGGTCTACTCAGACTGTTAGGTCTTTAAAGAGTAACCTCCCTCTGATACCACTTGAAAGTCTTGTTTTCAAGGTTAGCAAAACACATAGAGGGGGGGGGGGGGTGAATAGGTTTTTGTCTTTATTTTAACTTTTCTAATTTTTTATCAGATTTTTATGCATGTTATTAGGTTAGTTATCTGCTTTCAAGAACATTCACAGAAGACACAATAATTTTATAGTGGTTCCCCAATCTTGGGTACATCCACTGTCCCTCTGCGCCTATCTAATACTGTGTTAGATTCGGCTCTCCCTCCAGAACTCAGCTACTTAATAGCTTACAACAAAGATCCCACAGGACCACACAGATCACACAGACCTAACACTTAGGCACTAAGCCAATCCATAGGTCACAAAGACGTTACACAAGGCACTATGCCAAACACAGGTCACAAAGACCTTAGCCATTATAATATAGGCTTACAACTCTAGACTCACAAAGAATCTAAATAAAAGAACAAGAAAGGTTTTATGATTAGATACCAGATCAAAAACTCGGAGTCATCTTCTTCCTGGACTGAGCAGATATCAGTCCAACCTATTGTTGTTGAAGACAATGAAGTAGGTAGTAGATTCTTTCTTCAACCAGCTTTCTTTTTCTCTATAGAACTTGTAGATCTTCTACCTCAGAATGGATTATGATCCTGCTGTAGCAGATGGTAATTGCTTCAGCTATCTCCTTCCCAGCAAGGTTCTCTATACAGAATCACTTCTTCTTGCTCGATGAAAATGGCGAGGAAGAATATGAAGTTCGGCCGGCCTTTTTCGTTTTTAGAAAACCTAGACAAGGAATTAATTGTTGATTGCTCTGGCCGATTTGCTTCTTTTTATACACTAAAGGCCAATTGAGTAGTGGGTCCCACCACCAGGATTGATGGCTGAGATTAAGCCATTCAGCGCATGCTTTCCAATTAATTTTGATTCAATGGCTCCTTGTTGTGTGTGGGCCCCAATACTTTATGTTGGAAATATTCCTTGGAAGTGCAGAGGATGGTGATAGCTGGCCGCCAACATCTCTGGCAGCAATTCCACACCATTTTAATTTTGGTTGACAATTTGACTTTGTTGACTGTACAATCTCGTATCCGTCGAGTGGGTCAGCAGGAGCCAGACCGTCTAAATCGGGCAGTTCTAGTCCCTTGGCGAGCTCGGCAGGAGGGAGAGCTCGACAGTCTCTGGCTCGCCCAAAAGAGGTGAGATACTTTTGGGAGGCGAGCTCGTAGTCGCGAAGCCCTGTTCACCGAACTCTGGGCTGTTCGTCGAGCTATGTGCTATTCATCGAGCTCCGGGCCTTTCACCGAGCCCTAGGCTGTTTGTCGAGCTCTGGGCTGTTCGTCGAGCTCTGGGATATTCGTCGAGCTCTTGGCCTTTCGTCGAGATCTGGGCTGTTCGTCGAGCTCTGAGCCTTTCATCGAGCTCTGGGCCGCTCGCCGAGTTTAGACCGCTCAACAAACTTGCAACATACGAGCATGAAAGGACGGACCCATACTCGCCCAAGGTCAAATATAGGCGGCCAGTGCCAGCACCATCGAGCACTCGCCGCCCCAGGTGAGTAGCAAGCGAGCAGGGCAGGCCGGGCCCATTCTCGCCAAAGGCCGAGCGTAAGTGGTAAGTACCAGCTCGATCGAGCACTCGCCGCCCTTGCCGCCCTTGCCGAGCAGGAGGTGTTGAGGTCTACTCGCCAAGTGATCTGTGAGGTGTTTTTACCATTTTCCCTGCTGGCCTGCCCATAGCCAGTTAGAACAGCGGAGTTACACTATTAGAAGACCCAGTTTGGCTGCACTTAGTTATTCAGAAACAACGGAGGTTAGCTATTTGCAGGTCATTTTCAGAAATCTATAAATAGAACCCAAGGGGTACCTAAGAAGACATGCTCACTTGTCTCCCAGCCTTCTAGCGCATTTTGAGGTACCTTAGTCTAGTATTTGGCTAAGGAGGGGAAGCACTCAGAAATCTTCCGGGTGTGTGCTGGGTCCTCCACGCCGGGCCCTTGGGTCAGTCCCATATTCTTTTTCCTTTGACATTTTTCTTGCAAGAGAGAAGTAGGTGCGCGATCACCCCTTCCCTAAGGGCTAACTCCATCGAGACCGAATTTTTTGTTTCAACATTTTGGTGCGGTGAGCTTGGAGCGTGGTCAACACAGAAAATCTTCAGCAAGCTCAATGACGGGAGGAGAAGGACGAGGTTCAGATAGGTTCGACTCTCCGCCCCCCACCTCTTGCCATAGTGGGGATGTTCGAAGATTTCAGGCAGAAGGTGCTTGGACTAATCAGGTTCACACTAGACGCGCGTGTCGAGTGCTCGACTCCAGCAGTGCTCTTCCCAAGCTCGGCAAGAGACAGTACATTTGGCGAGATGGCGGTGCGAGACCCCCATGCTCACCCAGCAGGGTGAAGCAGCCTCTTCAGCGAGCTGGTCTCTTCAGCCCCAGTTCCGAAGGGGTTCAGGGAGCCAAACATGTCTTACTACGCCGGGAAGGGAGACCCGGTCCAGCACGTCCAGTGGTTTAAGGACGTGGTCTCGAACCGACATATGTTAGATGGATTCAAGTGCAGGCTCTTCGCCATCACCCTCAAGGAGAAGGCGAGAGAGTGGTTCCACTTGTTGCTGGCCAATTCCATTTACTGCTTCGAAGACCTACATCGGGGGTTCATGCTGAGGTTCACCACCTCCAAGAGGAGGAAGAAGGAGTTGGAGACCCAGTTCCATATCAAGCAGGGAGTGAACGAGACCCTGGGGAGCTACGTGGATTGGTTCTAGGATGAGACGACCCAGTTCTAAGAGATGTCAGGGCATACCATGATGATGACCTTCACCCTAGGGCTGCAGCAGGGTTTCTTCCGAATGGAGCAGAAGACGTTGCCACCCCTCTCTACGAGGAGCTGATGGAGAGGGCAGCAAGGGAAGTCGGCGGGGAAGCATCGAACCCAGAGTTTTCCCGGAGATTGGCCTGGTGGGATACGGAGGAAGAAAGACCAAGAGGTGGCAGGGGCAGGAGGAGAGAAGAGTTGAGCCCCGGCAGAGGGAACAATAGCAACAATAACAGCCCAGGTCGGGGTGTTAGGAGCCAAACCATCAGCTAGGGTGGAGGCCGGAGTGGCAAGACCAAGGGCCACGGAGAGGTCACCATGGGGGGATAACCGCCATGGAGGTCCGGGCCAGTTTTATCCCCCAGGACGGAGGCAAGGCCAGAGACCACCTCTTCCCAACAAGGACCAGGCTATGGCTATAGCCATGGGGGAGAGGAGGAGAGCAGCTCGAAGAAGGAGAAGGGGGGTTAGGGTGGAGTTGCCTTACTGTGAATTCCATCAAGAGGAGGGGCACGCCATAACTACTTGCCCGGAGTTCCTCGAGATGAGAGGAAACAGGGAGCAGAAGCAACAACAAGATCGCCAGGGAGTGAGGATCGAGGAACTCTTTCCTCAGGCGGAGGAGGATAGGTGTGAGGATCGGGCCAATGTTGGGACCTGGGGAGAGATCAAAGTGATCAATGGGGTTGGGGGGGTAGGGGTCGAGGCTGTAATGACCCCATCCGTTTAATAATATATAATAGAAGATCTAGCCGGGGCCCTCCACCATATGCCACAAATAAGCAGCGAGGTTACAGGTTAATACAAAAATACATTCGCATCCTAACTCAGAGCATGCTAGAGGAAGCTTTTTAAATTTAATATTGAACTCAACAACCACGAATGTCCATTATATATATAAATAAACACATTTATATATAAACCCAAAGGAATGTACAACAAATACACAAAGGTTTGGCCTTAAGGCATTACAGTTAAGTTTTACAAATGTTGATTACAAACATCGGCATGCAGGCCGGTCACACATGAACATAATAAAGTTCTTTAGTCAACCTTCGAGGGCCAGCAACAGCAACTGTAGTAGGTGCTTTAGCCCTTTATTTCCCGCTCGGCTCTATAGCACCTGCACAAGGACAACCCACCAAGATAGTGGCAAACAAGGCACAGTCAACATTCAGCTGACCAATTTATAACGACCCTACCCCTTTCTCGGGGCAGTGGTATTCCTTCCCTCGAAGCATAGCATTTCAAAAGCAGATATATCACAAGATGTAAACTCACGTACAATCAGCATATCACAAATGTCGCCCATGCGGCCCGACGCTCTGTGCACTCAGGGCACATTCTTTGTGTACCGGAAAAACTGGGTCAACACCACCGTTCAAGGTTTGAAACCCAAAAGTATTTTGCATTTAGTCTTAATGGAGCGCAGGCCTAAGACTATCATTATGCCACCGACAAAATCCCAATTGCTTGACGCACTCTTGTCAAGCCGACATAACGCAGGTACAGCTCCACCGCAGTACTCATAGCAAATCAGCAGACGTGGGTCGGCTTCACATTTCCTGTTCTGCACTAAGCCTTCAAGAGCTCCCAACTCACAATAGCCACACTGTCCACCTAGGACCGACTTCACTATCCAAAACGGGAGCTAATGCCAACGTTCCTCGCGCTCGCTTGGCTGGTTTAGCATAAGCTCTCTTTCTGTACTTAAACTCTACCCAAACCATGCAGCATCCCGTAGTGCTAGAAAACTTGTCTTTCATAGCATTTAACACAAGAATCACAAGGGTATTTTCCTGGAATTCCACTCCAGTACTTCATGTTACTGCCCTTCACATGCACAACCCATTGACTCCACAACATATACGTTTATACGTGGAGTCTTCTCCAATACGTAAAATGAAACATCACCAATCCAGAACCAACCTATCCAGATGGGCTTCACACAGCAAGTCTATTCCATACTACACATTTTCGGATCTATATGCAAGACTTGTTGGGGATTTCAAGAATCAACCCAAGGGAAATCCCTCCATATTCCACCTTTTGGTGGGGAAAATCCATGCACATGATGAAACAAGTTCTTTTCATATCCAAGGAAGAAAGATCGTTACCCTTAACGATCTCTTTGGAGCCAAGGAAAACTAGCCGGATGAAAAGCACCGCAACGGCCTTGCCTCCACCAATCTGGACTCGGCTCGTGATTCGGGGCTCTGAAGCTCCACCGACAGCCGGATTCCTCCTCCTCCTTCCTTGTTCTCCCACTCTCTTACACTTTAGAAAGAGAAAGTCTTGAGATAAATGAGAGTTTATCCCTCAACTCCCGGCCTTAATATAGCAGGGATAGCTCTGGACTGTTGGATCCTAATTGAAGGAAATGAACGGCCACGAATTGCCCTGAAATTACTTTCCTTGGCCGAACACGGCTTGTGACACTCCCGTGTCACAGGCCGTGTGCCATAAGCGGCAAAGAAACCGACTTGATTCGACAAGGACATGGCCCCGTGACACGCCCGTGTCACAGGCCGTGTGCATAGACATGGCTTCGGACATGCCCGTGTCTAGCCCGTGTTCAACAGTCCTCCCAAACCTCGCCAAACATAGAGAAGGACACGGCCCTTGACACGCCTATGTCACAGGCCATGTGCCCAACATGTCTTGCCTCTCGAGGATCTTCGAGTGTATTTCGTTGAGTTCATTTCGTCGAACTCTTAAGACATGGGCCTGGACACGCCCGTGTCACAGGACGTGTGCCCCACTCGAGATTTCCCTGCACCACACTCGAGACCGCCCTGCACAGAGAAGGACATGGTGTTGGAACACCCTATTAATAATTTTGGGTTAGGATCACTATGTCAATAGGACTGTTGCTTTGACCTTGTTATATAGAGAAAAGGTCAACTAGTTAGGTCTAAGTCTTAGGACTTAGGATTGAAGATTTCCCCAAGACCTCCTAGTTCAGATGTAGAAGCCAAGAAGAAGATTTGAAGTTGTCGTCGAGCTCAGATCAACGAAGCTTCGAAATCAGTTCGACTATCTATCAGTTCAGGCTGACAAAGCGTCGACCTCAGTTCGACGATCTCTGAGCTCAAGTCGACGAGGCGTCGAACCCAGTTCAACGATCTCTGAGCTTAGATCGACAAATTCTGTCCAAGTCAAATTCTAATATCTCTAAGCTCAGTTCGACGATAGTTGATCTCAGATCGACGATTTCATTTTGAGATCGACGATTTCATTTTGAGATCGACGATTTCTGGGATTTTGTCAGCTTGTTAAGGATTTCAAATCAGAGCATTTATTGTAGAAGATTTCTAGCCGTTATAATAAATCTAGAGCAAGTTTAAAGGAAACAAAGAAGGAATGTACTTAGGTTATTTCATCCAGAGACAGGTGACAATTAAGGAAAGCATTTATGACTATGCTAACGGCTATTTTCAAGATTTGTCGACTGGAGTTCTTATTATCATCATTGAGAGAGAACAAAAAGACACAGCAGTATACACAGAGAGACATACAGAGAAAGAGAAAATAAGATCAATAACTCAGAAAACTCAACAAGTTTTCTTTCTGATTACTGCTAATCAAAAGCTTTCTCAAGTCTTCTTCATTCACACTCCAGATAACAAACATTTCAGTTTTTACTGAAATCATCTAGTGCTGGAGCAATCATTTCATTGAAGACCTACCACCCTTGCAAAGCTTCCAGTTCCTGAACTTCTGCTACATTTCAGGGGGAGCTTTGACAACATCTCATCCACTAGTGCTTCTCTTTGATAGTTGACAGAGAAGACAACTTCACCCCTTTTTCTTTTCCTTTCTTATAAAAGGATTTTTAAACTCTCTTCAAAATTTTTGCTTTGGTTCCTGAGACCTGATCAAAACTCAGTGGTGTCAAGACACCTGATCAAAAAATCTGGTTTGGTTTTGAGAACCTAATAAAAGCTCATTGGTGCCCAGGACACCATATCAACTCATCTTACAGTGGATTCCTACCAAGGGTGGTAGAATAGTGGATGTACCCAGATTTTGGGGAACCACTATAGCTCCTTGTGTCTTCTAGATTGCCTGCTCTTTCTTGTGCTGTGTGCTGTGAATTAATCCTTTTGTAGTTTTTTTATTTCTATTTCTGCTTAGTACTCTACACTTATTAAATCAAGTCTTCCACTACTAAAATATTTTTTAATTTACCAAAATTATTTTAAATCACTCTATTCACCCCCCTCTAGAGTGAAGGATTGATCTTACCCTCACTTTCAATTGGTATCAGAGGCAGGTTGGTTACTCATCCAAATTGGTTGTTAATACAGACTAACATCTGAACAAAAAGAACTTTCTTAAGATCCATCCTTATAAAGGGTTATTTTTTATTATATCTATTTTAGTTTAAATTCATGGCACAAAACAAGAATTATTCTAGTACCAGACCTCCAATGTGCAATCTCTCCAAGTTTGTACTTTGGAAGGCAAGGATTAGATTATACATGAATTCTATTGATGAAGATATCTTTAATTCTGTTTTGACAGATTGCCCAAAGCCTCCTGCAAACACAAGTACAAATGCTATTCCACCTCCTTCAGGAACAGATGCTGATATAAAGAAATGGAAGATTGCTGATGCCAAAGCTATGAACATCCTGGCACACACAATGTCTGATGATATCTTTCAAAAGGTAGCTGAATGAAACTCAACTAAGGAAATTTGGGACAAAGTATCTTAAATTGTATCAGGATCAGCTGATGAGAGGAAAGACAGAAGATCTCATCTCATCACCGAATATGAAAATTTCAAGAAGGCTGAAAATGAGTCAGTAGCTGACATGTATAGCAGACTAAGCTTAATTGTCAGTGAACTCGAAACTTTTGACAAGGAGATCTCTCTCACAGAGATCAATGTCAAAATTCTAATGTGCTTCCCCAGCACTTGGGATTCAAGAATCTGTCCAATCAAGGATGCCAGAAGTCTGAATGATATTACCACAGAAGCTCTATTGGGCAAGCTAAAATCCTATGAGCAACTCATCAAGAACAGAGAAGAAGTGCAGAAGACAACTTCTCCAGCTGTCAGGAATGAGAAGTTAATTGCTTTCAAAGCCACAGAAGAACAGCTTGAAGACAAAATCACAGGCAATGAAGAACTTATGAGTCTTATAGCCAAAAGATTTTACAAAGTGGCTAGGAAGGAATTCAGAAAAAGGTCATCCATAGGCCAAGATAAGCCAAAGTATGACATGTCAAATAACAAATAAATTATCTGTTATGGTTGCAGAAAACAAGGCCACATACTGCCTGACTGTCCAGAAAATCAAAATAAGGACAAAAAGGACAAGAGGTACAAGAGAAAAGACAAAGACTCTAGAAGAAATCATCATGACAGATCCTCTTCCAGCAAGAACAAGCACACAAGGAAGGGATTTATTGCTGAAACATAGAGTGCAATAGAAGAAGAATCTGATGCATCATCAAGCTCAAGTGATGATGAAGATTATGCACAAGAAAAGGAATTCTGCATGATGGCAATCAATGCATCTCAGAACAACACTGATTCAGAACATGAATCTGAATCTGAACTAGAGCTAGAAGAAGATCAGGTAATTGATTCATTTGATTTTAATTCTGAGGACTTCAAGTCTTAATTTAAAGCACTGTGTTTTGATTTACTCAATTTTGAGAAAGAAATTATCTCTCTCAGAAATCAATTATCTGAATACAGTACCTTAAGTTCAAATAGCCTCAAACTCTCAGATGAGTTAGAATGTTGTAGAGAGCAGATAGCTTCACTGAAAAGTGAACTATCTGAGGTTAATAAGTTTGAAGAAACCCTCAATGGGAGAAGTATCAAACTGTTGGACATCACAAGCACAGTGAACTCAAGACTTAATTGTACACTGGGCTTTGGTGCTTCATCCAACAAGGCTATTATGTTAACAACTCCCATTAAATTTATCTCTGATAAAGGAAAAAGAGTTATGGAGGTAGCTAGAAAAAATTCTGATCTACCCAAAAAGAACAAAGTTTAATAGATATCGTCTAATAAGGCTCGACGATCTTCGAACAGAGCTCGACGATCTTCGACTAGAGCTCAGCGTTTTCATACTGAATCATCGAACTCAGGTCGATGATCTCTGATCTCTGAACATAGGCAAGATTGATCGCTGAACGGAGCTCGACGATCTGACCCAAGATCGTCGAACTCAAAACCACGATCGTCATACGGAGCTCAGAGATTTGTTCAATTCTCAAAGGGTACATCAAAAGTTAATTCTAGATATCCTACATCTCAAGGGTTCAACCCTTATACTGAATGAATAATTCCACCGAGGAGATATCATCCTAAAGGGTATAAGAGTCAATTAGAGATGTCTTTCATTTCTGATTTTAAAGGTTATCAAGCTATACCCAAGGTAAACTGGGTCAAAAACAAATGAAATTCTATTTGTGCAGGTGAAGACCTATCCAACCATGGACCAGCATTGGTATCTGGATAGTGGGTGCTCCAAGCACATGACATAAAGCAAGGATAACCTGACATCCTTCAAGGCAAAACATGGACCCAAAGTCATGTTTGGAGATTCAAACTTTGGACAGACCAAAGGATTTGGTGCAGTCCAAATAGGATCAGTAACATTCAAGAAGGTAGCATATGTGGAAGGACTGAAGCATAATCTTATCAGCATCAGTCAGCTGTGTGATGAAGGCTACCAGGTCACATTCAACAAGTCTTCATGCTTCATCAAATCAGAAGACAACATAACTGTGTTGACAGGTAACAGAAGAGGTAACATCTATCTAGTAGATTTTCATTCAACCAAGGTAGACATCTATTTATTTAATTCTCTTAACAAACCTAATGAACTATGGCATAAGATATTAGGACATATCAACCTTAGAACCATTGCTAGGCTATCCAAGGACAACCTTGTTAGATGAGTACCTTCTGGCCCCTACAAGAAGGAAGGACTCTACAGGTCTTGTCAGTTCGGCAAGCAAACTAAAAATAGTTTTAAGTCACTTAATAAGAGCGATTAACCTAGGATTTTGTATTTATTACATATGGATCTATTTGGACCCATTTCTGTAAAAAGCCTAGGAGGGAAATCTTACACTTTAGTAGTTGTAGATGACTTCTCTAGATTCACATGGGTGTTCTTTCTGAGGAAGAAGTCTGATAACTTCAAGTGTTTGATAGAGTTTCTCAAATGTATATAGATTGAGTTCAATACTCACATAGCCCTTATCAGAAGTGATCATTGGACAGAGTTTGATTCTCTTCTTATGCAAGAGTTCTGTCAGAGGGAAGGGATCAGACACACTTTCTCAGCTCCTAGAACTCCTCAACAGAATGGGGTAGCTGAAAGGAAGAATAGAACCCTTATTGAATCTTCCACAACATTGTTGACAGATGCTCACCTTCCTCTATCCTTTTGGGAAGAGGCTGTGAACACTTCAAACTATGTTTTGAATAAGAGTTTTATACATAAGCTAAAGGGCAAGACTCCCTATGAATAACTCAAAGGGAAGAAAACTAAAGTTGATTATCTTAGGATTTTTGGTTGTATCTGCTACATTCATAACAATAACAAGAAATACTTAGCAAAATTCGAAGCCAAAGCTGATGAAGGAGTGTTTCTGGGATACTCCATGATCAGTAAGCTCTATAGAGTTTTTAATAAATCATCTCATAAAATTGAAGAGACTGTGCATGTTGATTTTGATGAAACTAACATGTCTTACAAGGAGAAGAGCACTTCTACCATAGACCCTTTGCAGGTACATTCTATATCAGAAAATTTTGACAGGATACATATCATTGAACAAGATCCATCACCTTCATCCATTCAACAAGAAGCAAAAAGCAGTGAAAATGAAGATGACAGTCTGATCTTAGCAAGCCATGGTGACAATCTAAATTAAGAGCCAGTTGTTGTTCCACTAGAGGAAACAACAACATAGGTTTGCGAACAATCAACACCCATTGTTGATTTAGTAACATCAAGAGACCATCCAATCTCCCAAGTGATTGGAAACATCTCAGCTGGTGTGCAAACCAGAAACCAATTCAATCAAAATCTTATGCACACTTGCTTTCTTTCTCAAATTGGACCTCAATCCATACAAGATGCAGAACAAGATCCAAACTGGATCATTGCAATGCAAGAGGAATTAAATAAATTTGAAAGAAATAAAGTTTGGGAGCTAGTGCCAAAGCCAAAGAATCCTCCCATTATTGGAACAAAATGAGTATTCAGGAACAAGCTAGATGATCAAGGAGTTATAGTGAGAAATAAAGCAAGGCTGGTTGCTCAAGGATACTCTCAAGAAGAAGGCATAGACTAAGACCAAACCTTTGCACCAGTTGCAAGGTTGGAGGCCATAAGAATCTTCATGGCATATGCAGCTCACAAGAAGTTCAAGGTTTATCAAATGGATGTCAAAAGTGCATTCCTCAATGGTGACATCAAGGAAGAGGTTTATGTAAAACAACCCCCAGGTTTTAACTCTCTAACTCACCCTGATTTTGTTTATAAATTTCATAAAGCATTATATGGTCTCAAACAAGCTCCAAGAGCATGGTATGAGACCCAGCTTGCTTTCTCTTGAAAAATGATTTTAAAAGGGGTAGAGTACACAAAACTCTTTTTATTTGAACCCATAAGTCCAATATCCTACTAGTACAAATCTATGTAGATGACATTATTTTTGGTTCTACTGATTCAAATTTGTGCAAAAGGTTCTCCAACCTAATGCATTCTAAATTTTAAAAGAGTAGCATGGGTGAGCTATCCTTCTTTCTAGGATTGCAAGTCAAACAACATGCTGATGACATCTTTATTTCTCAAACCAAGTATGCAAAAGAATTTGTTAAGAAATTTGGTATGTCTGAAGCATCCTCTATGAAAACACCTATGCCTACTAATGCTGTATTAGATGCTGATGAACATGGGAAACCAATTTATCAGACAACATATAGAGCAATGATTTGCTCCTAATTGTATCTTACAGCTAGTAGACCTGATATAATGTTTGCTACATGCATCTGTGCTAGATTCCAAGTCAGCCCTAGAGAGTTACACCTTACATTATTTAAGAGGATTCTTAGGTATGTGAAAAGTTGTCCAAATCTAAGTCTCTGGTATCCAACTGATTCAGGATTTATCTAACTGGATTTTCAGATGCTGATTATGCTTGATGTAGAGTAGACAGGAAAAGCACAAGTGGAACTTGTCAGTTTCTTGGTGGCAGACTTGTCTCCTGGTTTTGCAAGAAACAAACATCTGTGTCTACTTCAACTGCTGAAGCTGAATATATGGCAGCAGGTAGCTGTTGCTCATAGATATTGTGGATTCAAAATCAGCTCCTAGACTATGACTACAACTTAGAAAAGTCCAAAATATTTTGTGACAACACTAATGCAATTTCAATAGCTCAAAATCCAGTCCTCCATAGTAGGACAAAACACATAGAGATTAGGCATCATTTCTTAAGAGATAATGTAGAGAAGAATAAAATTGAATTGGAATATATCCCAACTTATTTAAAAAGGGGAGATATTTTCACCAAGCCCTTGGATGAAAAGAAACACACCTTCTTCCTTAATCAGTTAGGAATGTTAGATGGAGGAAGTCTTAATTAAATTCCAAGACCTTTAAACCTAAAAGGCGACAAAGACTAGGTTAAAAATTTTTGGATTTCCTAGTGTCTATAGGTTTTTTATGTATTTGAACTGCGCTCAATGATTTCCCTTAAGATCGTCGAACGGAGCTCTTCGTTTCTAGATATTATTTAACTATCTTTTGTTTTCCGTCGAACGGAGATCGACGATTTTAGGAATCGTCGAACGGAGCTCGCGTTTTCCAGATAGTGATGGACTATCCTTTTCGGTCAGCGATCTTGATTATCGTCGAACGAAGGTCGACGATGTTAAATATCATCGAACGAAGATCGACGATATTGAGACCCTTCAGTTTCCCCTAGAGCTGTCGATCGTCAAACTGAGTTCAACGATCTTTCCTTTTCAGCGTCGAACCCTTATATAAATTCATTTTTTAGGCGTCGTTCTCCTTTGCGCTTTCATACTTTCTGCAAGAACTTTCTTTCCCTCCAAACTCCTCTACACTTGATCGTGTTTGTTTTTGCAGGAAACATGTCGGTTTCAGTCGCCGTTTTAGCAACAATGAAGTTCGATACTGGGTTTGACATTGATATGGATTCGTTTGAAGGAACTGATCAAATGTTCAAGGATATTCTGGAAATGTTTAAGGAGCAACAACTTGTGAACATCATGACAACCAGAATCAAACTAGCAGCAGATGAAATTAAAGAGTGGGTATATACTGCCCACAATCTGGATCAACATACAGTCATTGGCACCATCTCAGGAACTCAGGTATTCCTAACCCCGACCATTCTTACAGAAATTTTTTGGTTAAGCACTGGACATGATAGCATAGACCTATCGGGGGTAGAATTTACTAAAATGTTGGATAAAATGGGTCACAATTCTGAAAACCCTAATAAGTTATTGAAGAAAAATTTGTCTATGGAGTATAGATTTTTAGCAGATATTGTAGGCAAAGTAATTTTGGCCAAACATTCAGCTCATGACACAATATCAAGACATCAGTTCTGCTTAATGGCTGCTTTAGTAGATAATAAGCATTTGGATTGTGGAGTTATCTTCTTTGATTTGATCAAGAAGAAAATCAATAAGAACTTTGTGAATTTTGGGAGAATTCTTGGCCTATTTTTGCAGAATAGGTGCCCTCAGCTGTTAGTGTCAAATGGAATGGATATCAATGCTTCCAAGAGACTTTCTTCTGCCCTTTTTGGCAAATGGGAAAGGCAGATTGTCAAATAAAGCAAGGGTCCTGCAACACAAACTTCTTCAGGCACAAGGACTGTTTCAGTCACTCTTCCTCAGACCTCTTCCCCAGCAGAAGTGTTGGAATCCACCTCAATTTCCTCTCCTCTATCTTCCCAACCAGTTACATCTTCTCCTCCTTCTCCTCATCCTGTAGTTTCTTCACCTCCTCCAGCCACTTTCCAAGAAGATTTCCAATCTCTACCTTTCTTCTCCTCCATTGACTTAGAATCATCCTCCCATCTTCCATCCTTCAATCTTCTAGATGTTTCATTCATGGATGATTCCCCCTCTTCACCTCCAGACATCCCATCCACCTCAACATCATTCCAATAAATGCTTCATGACATCATCTCTCAACCATCTTTTTCACCTACCATCTCCTCATTCCAACCAACAGTCACCATCCCTGCTCCATCTATTACATCCATCCCCATCTCTCAACCCTCCACAACACTTCACCCAGCATTCATTCCATCCATCTATGCAGCACACCCCCCTCTACCTCTACTCAAGTTAATCTTGAGCAAGTAGATCTTCTTCCTCTGGCAGATAAATTATTTGAGTTGTTGGCCCCCAAGCTAACACTCTTACTAGATTTAGCCTTGGCTCCCTTAGTCAAGAATCTAACTGATTTATCTGTTAGACTCTCTTCTTCCTTCTCCTTTCAGGCCACCCCTTCTTTTGGGGGCCTAGGTTCAGTTCTCACTTAAACTAGGTAGGGGGAGATGCCTTATGAAGAAGTGCTGCCTTCAGAGGATTTTGCTTCAGAAATGCAGATTTCAGAGAGTCCAGCTTTAGAATAAGTTTCAGTTCCAGCTTCAACTCCAGCTCCAACCATCAATCCCATAGTAGATATACATTCCTTATTATCTTTATTTGATTCAATTTATAGCTGTTGTCCTCCAGCACCTCTCCATGTTGAAGATTTAACCAGGGTTATTGTTCCCCTCTCTTGCTGTGATCCAACCCTGATAGAGCTGTATATAAATTCTGTTAAATCTATGGAGAGTGATTTTGTGGTTCTTGAGTCTGCTGTTGCTGCTGATGTTGATTCTTTAGAGGCTGTTGAAGAGCTAGTTTGTTCAGTTACTGAGACTACTGCTTCAGTTGGTGTTCCTGTTGTTACTGCTGCTCCTACTATTTCAACTGCTGTTTCAAGTGCTGATGTTGTTATTCCTTCTACTGCTCTTTTTGCTTCTGCTCCTGTTTCCACCACCAAAGCAGCTTACAAGGAAATAGATGTCTTATATGATAGCCTCAGAGTTTTGATGATAATGATGAATTCAGGACTGACTTAGATGATTCCTCTGTAACTATTGCAAAGAAGAGGAAAGCCCGGAGCAAGGCTATGAAAAAGGTTCAATTGACCAAAGCTACAACTGATCATCACATACCATATTACATTCTGCACAATTGTCCTATTACTTAGCATTGGATGCAATATTCTAAGAACCAGTTGAAATCAATGAAGAAGAGAAGAAAGTATGACAAAGGAACTTCTCATCCTCCTCCTCCTCCTTCTCCAAGCACAGGATCTGGTGGAATCTCAGCTCCTCAAGCTTCCAACATTTCCAAACACCAGCAAACCTATCAAGGAAGATCTAAATCCATAGGTTATCAGTAAAGAGGAAATCAGCCTAGAGGAAGACAGTATAGAGGAAATCAAAAGACTATCAAGTTTATTCAAGAGGACAGCCAAGACAGTAATCTTATCAAAGGAAAGGACAAGGCCCAATTGACTCAACTACTGGTCCCTTTCCTTAAAAGCTCAAAGAAAGTTTTCATTCAAAAGCTCTTCGTACTGACACCATGAATTGGTATGAGCCACCAGTACCTTTTGAAGATCCAGAAAACAATCCAGCTTCCTGGATAGCCAGACTTAAAGAAATGGCTGCTCTAAATCAGATAAAGAAAGCAAGAGAGAAGGGCCAAGACACATCCAATATATCTACTCTATTAGAACAAAGAAGACAGGAACTTGAAAGATACAGCTTCAAGAGATTCTTCAATACTGAGGAATACATGTAGCTACATCCTGAAGCTGTAGTTCCTTGAAGCAAAAGCCAAAGGACTCTTGGTGCTGCTGATGATTTCAGATGAAAGAAAGACTCAGAAAATCCAAATAGAGAAATCATTTTTAGGAAAAGAACTGATGACAAGCTTTAATCTGGATGTAAGCTTAAAACTATATTATATCTCTGGTGAACTATTTTTTTGCTGTGATATAATCATATTTGTGGTTCTGCAATGATGTTTCTATATTTTTGTTGATTATTGTTTTCTATAACTCATGTAAATAGTAATCCTAACCCAAATAGGGGAGATTGTTGGAACACCCTATTGCAAATTTGGGTCAGGATCACTATGTCAATAGGACTGTTGCTTTGACCTTGTTGTATAGAGAAAAGGTCAACTAGTTAGGTCTAAGGCTTAGGACTTAGGATTAAAGATTTACCCAAGACCTCCTAGTTCAGATGCAGAAGACCAGAAGAAGATTTGAAGTTGTTGTCGAGCTCAGATCGACGAAGCATCGAACTCAATTCGACTATCTTTGAGTTAATGCTGACAAAGCGTTGACCTCAGTTCGACGATCTCTGAGCTCAAGCTGATGAGGCATCAAACCCAGTTCGACGATCTCTGAGCTCAGATCGACGATTTCTATCCAAGTCAAATTCCAATATCTCTTAGCTCAGTTCGATGACAGTTTAGCTCAGATCGACGATTTCATTTTGAGATCGACGATTTTTTGGGATTTTGTCAGCTTGTTAAGGATTTCAAATCAGAGCATTTATTGTAGAAGATTTCTAGCCATTATAATATATCTGGAGCAAGTTTCAAGGAAACAAAGAAGGAATGTACTTAGGTTATTTCCTCCAGAGATAGTTGACAATTAAGGAAAGCATTTATGACTTTGCTAACGACTATTTTCAAGATTTGACGACTGGAGTTCTTATTATCATCATTGAGAGAGAACAAAAAGACACAGAAGTATACACAGAGAGACACACAGAGAAAGAGAAAAGAAGATCAATAACTCAGAAAACTCAACAAGTTTTCTTTCTGATTCCTACTGATCAAAAGCTTTCTCAAGTCTTCTTCATTCACACTCCAGACAAAAAACATTTCAGTTTTTACTGAAATCATCTAGTGCTGGAGCAATCATTTCATTGAAGACCTATTACCCTTACAAAGCTTCCAGTTCTTGAACTTCTGCTACATTTTAGGGGGAGCTTTGACAACATCTAATCCACTAGTATTTCTCTTTGATAGTTGACAGAGAAGATGCCTTCACCCCTTTTTCTTTTCCTTTCCTGTAAAAGGGTTTTTAAACTCCCTTCAAAAGTTTTGCTTTGGTTCCTGAGACCTGATCAAAACTCAGTGGTGGCAAGACACCTGATCAAAAAATCTAGTTTTGTTTTTGAGCACCTGATCAAAAGCTCATTGGTGCCCAGGAAACCTGATCAACTCATCCTGCAGTGGATTCCTACCAAGGGTGGTAGAAGAGTGGATGTACCCAGGTTTTGGGGAACCACTATAGCTCCTTGTGTCTTCTGGATTGCTTTCTCTTTCTTGTGTTGTGTGCTATGAATTAATCCTTTTGTAGTTATTTTATTTCAGTTTCTGCTTAGCACTCTACACTTATTAAATCAAGTCTTCCACTACTAAAATATTTTTTAATTTACCAAAATTATTTTAAATCACTCTATTCACCCCCCTCTAGAGTGAAGGATTGATCTTACCCTCACTTTCACATGGCCTTTTACACACTCGTATCACAGGTTGTGTGCCTCACTCGAGACCCACTCGAGACCGCCCTGCTCCACACTCGACTATACAGAGAAGGACACGGCCTTGGACCCGCCCGTATCCCAGGCCGTGTTGCTCAGTCTACATATCCCACAAAAAAATCGAGATTTGGGGCGTCATAGAGGCCTCCCGTAAGGCAAGTCTCCACACCAGGTATCGCAGAAGCATTGGCTCCACATCCCAGACCCTACCCCCGGAGGAGAAGAAAACCTTCTCAAGGAAGGATATGACAGACCATGAGGACCCCTACTGCGATGCGCTGGTCATCTAGATAGCGGTCGAGAACTTCAACGTCTGCCGGATCCTCATTGACAATGGGAGCTCGGTCAACTTAATCTTCAAGAAGGCATTTGACGCGATGAAGGTAGAGGTCAAGAGGGTGCTGGCCTCAGATGGACCTCTATTTAGATTCTCGAGGGAGAGGAAGGAGGTCGAAGGAGGAGTGGGACTCCATGTCACTGTAGGGGGTGGGGGCAGTCCCGCATATGCAGGTTCGTCATCGAGGATGCCCCCAGTAGCTACAATGCCATCTTTGGGCGACCCGGCATCAGCGCCTTCTGCTGAGTCCCCTCGTATTTCCACCAATGCCTAAAGTTCAATACCGAGGGGATCCAGGTCCGAGTCCGGTGTAACACCCCAAAAAGACCCCAAAGGACTCAAAATGACTTTTGAGGTACAGGAAATTTTACACGGCCTGGGACACGGGTGTCACAACCCGCATTTTTCTCACTATTTATTAAATCAGAGTAAGAGAAAATCTACGCGCTGTGATGCCACGTCGAGCAGGGGATAACTGCCGACGTTCAGGCGACACTCCAAATCCTTTCAAATCATGACTTTATTGATTATATAAAAAAAACTTGATTTATTTATGGGCCGTATCCCTCGGCTCAGTGGACCAAAGAGTCCACGGTTTCAAAACAGATTTTTTTATACGTAGCGGAAAATACTCCATTTATGCCAACATCCTAAATGAGCGCATAAGTGATCCCGAAGGACCCTTACGCTGAACCAAAACTCTAGTTTAATTTATACATATATAGGAAAACTCATTTGTTATACGCAAACAAGAAAGTACGTTAAGTGAGCTCTTTTTAAAAATCATGCTGATCATGCTTTATATACATAATATAGCTTTTACTTTTATAGTTTTTAAAGTAACTAGCAACCTAGCATAAAACTTCCCAGAGCAAGTAACTAAGTCCCCAAAAACAGGGTAGCAGTAAAAGTAAACATATCTAGTGCAAAGGTAAAAACTACCAGGGGCGTCACATACGACACTAACCCACTGGCAAGTACACATGTCTGTAAGAAAACAGTAAAACTACCTCACTATGACTCAAGAGAGTCTCAACAGCCAACAGAAAGGAAACCTCCAACAGCACCACAGCAAGCCACCTACTGGCTACTGTCCTGAACCTGAGGCATTCAGAAAAGTAGAACACCTCAGAGCAAGGAAAAAGGGATGCAAGTGCTAAAAAGAAAGGTAAGGTAAAAACAGGTAAAGTGAAGTAAATGGAGTACAACTAGAGTAAAAACAACAATGCCCTAGGAAGGGCGAAAAGCAAACCTGCACCAAGTGCGGGTGAACAGCAACTACTCTGCCTAAAAACCTGCAGAGTCAACATGGCCATGATGCCAAAAAATGCTGCAACACCTACGGAAGAAACGCCTAACATCCTAAACTGTGAGAGGCGGCAGTAGCAAAAAAAACAAGAAACTTGAAAATCAGGTTGAAGGCGTTCCAAATCGCCCAACCACTAATTCCAAATCAACAAATTGCTCAAGGGTTGACACGTGAAGGCACAAAAGACCCATCACTCACTTGCCCAGAAACTACTCGGGTCAAGGTAAAGAGTGTGGTCAAGGCTACATCACGCCACACAACCCCTAAAAGAGCCATCCACCACCACTACTGACCACAACCCACGATTCGGCCTTCGAAAAGTAACAGCCGACAAGGGACTCTCGATACACGAGCAAAACACTCGGGGAGAAATCAACGCTAAGGGATTAGTCGTTGCGATTACGCAACGCCGCTGCGAGTGAGTACACTCACTCGATCCTAAGCCTAGCGTACGAGCACCGACATCGGGTCGCACGATTTAAAAGACGCACGACCATAGGCCGTGCGTGCACAATTACACCTAAACACCTCAAAATAGGCAACCTAGGAAAAATCCCAAAACCTAGACCTACACCTAGGCCTAACATAAACTCAACCCGACGCTAACCCACATCCACGCTACACACCTACCACGGCGTCGTCCTAAATCGGAAACTACTAGCGGGAGGGTAAAAATCCTAATTTTTCTAGCGCGTTTTCAAAAGGGGTTAGGGATAGGAGAATTTCAATTAAAAAATTTCTAATTGCACGAATAAAAGAAATTATCAAGGAATTTAACAAAAAAGGGAGGCCAAACGGCGAAGAGAGGGGAAACACTTGCCTCGCACGTGTCACCGAAAATTTCGCCAGCACAACGGCGCTATGGCGGACGCCCAAAAATTCCGGAAAGCTTCCAACCAACACCTAAACCACCAAAATAACCTAAGATTGCATTCTAAACACCACAAGGAACAAGAATATCCAGAAAAACAAGGAGAAATCCAAAACGAAATCAAATTGAAAACATGGAGGAAAGGTTCGATAGCATACCAAGGATCGAAGCTCTCGGCGAGGGGAACTCGGATCCGGGCTCGGATCGGGAAGAGGGGGTCGGGGCTGCCGGCGGCGGGCGGCGGAAGGGGCGGCTAGGGCGGTTTCGCCGGCTCGGGCTCGCACAGGAAAACAAAAAAAATAAAAGGGGGGGGGGGGCGGGCGGCTGCTATCTCACGGGAGAGGGAGGGTTAATATAAAACCTAAATATTATATAACCAATTATAAAAATATATATATATAACCAATTATAAAAAATATACAATACCTATATATAACCAATTATAAAAATATATATATGAGGGTACACTAACATATAACCAACTATTTACTCAAAACCAAATCGCAACACTATAAAATCCTATAACTATATACTCACTACTAATTACGAAACTCACTAACCACACTAGCTGCGTACACTAACATATATGGACGCGTCTATAAACATGCATCTGCGCGCACAAGTTTCCACCTCGCACGCACGCACGCGCACGTGCAATTACGCACACCCAACAATAACCACACCGGCTCGCACGAGTCGCGCGCCACGCGACACATGCGCCAAGAGACATGCCGTCATAGAAAAATGACGACTCGCACAAACCAACTACCGCCAAAACGACGCGAAAACGCGACGTCCTCGGATTTCGACCAAAATCGCACCGCAGCTAAAAACCCGGGCTACGAGAACAACGACGAAGTCAAAAACGACTTCCGACGAACAAAACTCGAGCTAACCTCGCCCGAAGCCAAACACGAGAATTCCCTGAAAGGCTCAACCGGGTCTCCAAAACAGACACCGGCTAGCTGGGGAAACCCGCAAACAGGCTAAACCTCTAAGAACACCTAGCGAGGTACTCTAACAACGGCTCGAGACGGAAAACGTCAACGTAACGCCGAAAAAGGATTTAAAATAAATCATCGAAAATTCGGGGGCGTTACAGTCACTCCCCCTAACAAAAAGTTTCGACCCGAAACTTTGCGAAAACTACTCCTACAACAGAAGGAAAGAAACCAACTACTAGAGAGGGAACGTACCCGACAACTCAGGGGAACAAATGAGGGTGAGCCTCCCTCATAGCCGACTCTAGCTCCCAAGTCGCGCTCTCCAATTCCTGATTCTTCCAAAGAACCTTTACCATAGGAATAGACTTCGTCCGCAACACTCGAACTTGAGCTTCCAAGATGCGGACCGGCACCTCGACGTACGAGAGATTAGGCTCCAACTGGGGCACAGCGTCCAAGACTTGCCCACTGCTCCGCACGCACTTCCGCAACTGGCTCACATGAAAGACATTATGAACCCCCGGGAAGCTAACTGGCAGATCCAGCCTATAAGCAGCCACACCAATACGCTCCAAAATCCTGAACGGGCCCACAAATCTCGGATCCAACTTCCGATTCTTGCCAAACCTCTTCACTCCTACCATCGGAGACACCTTCAAGAAGACCAAATCATCCACAGAGAACTCCAAATCGGACCTACGCCGATTGGCGTTCTTCTCATACCTCTCCTGAGCAACTCGAAGCTTCTCCCGAATGAGCTTCACGGAAACCTCCATCTCTTCGAGTGCATCAGGACCCAAAACAGGCCTCTCACCGGCCTCGGTCCAAAACAAAGGGGTTCTGCAGCGCCTCCCATACAACGCCTCGAAGGGGGCCATCTGTAGACTCTCTTGGTAGCTGTTGTTGTAGGCAAATTCCATGAGCCGCAAACGCTCATCCCAAGCACCTCCATGATCAAGAATATAGCACCGGATCATATCCTCCACAATCTGATTCACACGCTCGGTCTGCCCGTTGGTCTGCGGATGGTAAGCTGTGGAATACCTCAAATCAGTGCCCAAACCCTCCTGCAAACTCCTCCAGAAACGAGATGTAAACCGAGAGTCTCGATCTGAAACGATGCTAACTGGAACGCCGTGCAATCCGACGACCTCATCCAAGTACAACTCAGCAATCTTCTTCATCGAGTAATCGATCTTATAAGGTACGAAGTGCGCACACTTCGTCAATCGGTCCACGATCACCCAAACAGAATCAAACCCTCTCGGAGATCTCGGTAAGCCTGTAATGAAATCCATCGAGATGCTTTCCCACTTCCAAGTCGGGATCTCCAAAGGTGCCAACTTGCCACCAGGCCTCCCATGGTCGGCCTTCACCCGCCTGCAAGTGTAACACTCCGAGACAAAACGAGCTATATCACCCTTCATCCCATACCACCAGGCGATCTGCTTCAGATCATGGTACATCTTCGTAGATCCCGGGTGGTAGGAAACACTGGATCCGTGAGCCTCTTTGCAAACCAATACTCTGATGTCTCCAACTGCGGGGATGCAAAACCTGCCGCGGTACTTCAAAGTACCCGCCTCGTCGATGGAGAAATCTGGCAACTCTCCCCTCTCAGCCCTGAGGTACAAGTGCAACAAATCTGGATCCTCTTTCTGATGCAATCTGGTGAGAGAAATCCATGACGGCTCTGCCACTACCAAACTGCTCTGCAACTCACAGCGTCCTGCGATGATATCCATCAATAGAAACTCCTCCACTAAACGATCCGCGGTGAGATTGAAGACTTTCCCCGTCTTCCGGCTCAAGGCGTCGGCCACCACATTGGCCTTGCCCGGATGGTACTGAATCTCAACATCGTAATCAGCAACATACTCAAGCCACCGCCGCTGGCGCAAATTCAGCTCCTTCTGAGTGAACACGTACTTCAGGCTCTTATGATCGGTAAAGATCCTGCACTGGGCCCCATAAAGTAAGTGTCTCCACAGCTTCAAGGCGAAAATCACCGCTGCAAACTCGAGGTCGTGCGTAGGATAGTTCCGCTCATGAACCTTCAACTAACGAGACCCATAAGCGATCACCTTCCCTTCCTGCATCAACACGCCACCGAGTCCAACGTGCGAGGCATCCACATAAACGTCATAGTCTTGTCCCTCCGCCGGTAAGGTCAACACAGGGGCAGAACATAACCGGCTCTTCAGCTCCAGAAAGGCCTCCTCGCACTTATCACTCCAAACGAACGCCGCATGCTTCTGCGTCAGCTTTGTCAAGGGCGCTGCCAAGGTAGAAAAGCCCTCGACGAATCTTCTATAATAGCCGGCCAACCCCAAGAAGCTCCTGATCTCCTTGGGTGTGCTCGGCCTACTCCAATCCATCACTGCTGAGATCTTCTCCGGGTCCACTGAAATACCATCTTTGTTCACCACATGACCCAGGAAGGAAACCTGAGGCAACCAGAACTCGCATTTGCTCAGCTTGGCATACAACTGATGATCCCTCAAGGCGGATAACACCAACCGCAAATGCTGATCATGCTCCGCCGCATTTCGAGAATAAATCAGAACGTCGTCAATGAACACGACGACAAACTTGTCCAGAAAGTCCTTGAACACCCGGTTCATCATGTCCATAAATGCTGAAGGCGCATTGGTCAGCCCAAAAGACATGACCAGGAACTCGAAATGACCATGCCTCGATCGGAAAGCCGTCCGTGGGACATCCGACTCTCGGATCCTAAGCTGATGGTAACCCGAACGGAGGTCTATCTTCGAAAATACTGAACTGCCACGCAACTGATCAAATAAGTCGTCGATTCTGGGCAGTGGATACCTGTTCTTGATGGTGACTTTGTTCAACTCTCTATAGTCGATACAAAGGCGCATCGAACCATCCTTCTTCTTCACAAAGAGAACCGGAGCACCCCAGGGCGACGAGCTTTGCCTTATGAAGCCCTTCTCCAATAACTCATCAAGCTGAGTACGAAGCTCCTCCAGCTCTCGCGGGGCCATCCGATACGGCGCCTTGGCAATCGGACGCGTACCAGGCTCCAAATCAATCACGAACTCCACATCCCTGTCTGGAGGAAGACCGGGAAGATCGCTAGGAAACACGTCAGGAAACTCTCGCGCAACCGGAATCTCATCCAAAAGCGGCACACTGCTAACAGTCCCCAACACTGAGACTAGACAAGCAAAACAACCAGCAGGAAAAACCCTCTGAGCACATACCGCAGAAATAGCCGGAGAGTCCCGACGCGAATCACCGAAAACACTCCTGGGCTGACCGCTGTCCTTTCTGAAATCCAAGCGCTTTCCCCTGCACTGAATCACTGCATCATATCGGGACAACCAGTCCATACCCAGGATGACATCGAAATCCTCTAAGTCCAACACCTTCAGATCAGCCTTGGCCAGATAATCCCCCAACAAAATAGGGCAGTCCAGAATGCCCTGATCTGATATCACGGATTCACCCGAGGGGAACTTGACGCTAAAGGCACCACCAACACGATCAAGAACCCACTGGCACCGCTCGACAAAGGCCCTAGCCACAAAGGAGTGGGTAGCACCTGAGTCAAACAGAACGCGGGCCCAGCGGTTCCTTACCTTAAATTTCCCTATACACAAACAAAACAATAAACGCACAAGCAATAAACAAAACCATAGCAACACTAAAACTGCTACAAAAGAGAAAGCCAAGCGAGGGGGGGGGGTTTACCTGAAATGACCTGCGTCGAAGTCTCAGCCTCCGCTGAAGATACCACATTCAGCTTCCCTTTACCCTTGTCCACCGGCTGAGGCGGAGGTAAAGCCTGAAGCGGAACGGCATGTAGAGCGGACTGAACCTGAGGGCACCTCGACTTTATATGGCCCTTCTGGCCACCCTGGTAGCAAACACGATCCCTGGACCAGCACTGAGCAGCCTCGTGACCGGGTCGCTTGCAGACAGGACAAGAAACATCCCTCCTAGGAGCACTCTGGATAGCATGCACATGCTCCTTCTTCTGGACCCTTGCCCTCTTGAAGCACCTCTCAGCTGGGTGGCCCGGATGACCACAGAAACTGCACACTACCTTGCTCTTCTTCTCAGAAACAGCACCAAGAACCTGGGGACCCTTTTCCTCAACTGACCTCCTCTTCTCACTTCTCGCCTGCTGTCCGCGCTGCTTCGCGTTCTCGATAGCCTCTACCTTCAAAGCGGCCTCAACTGCTCCCGCATAAGTAACTGTGCCGTGAGCAACCGCAAGCTGCTGGACATCGCTCCTGAGGCCACCCAGAAAACGCTTCACCCTGTCCTCCTCGGAGCTCACCAAGCTAGGACCAAAGCGACTGAGTTTGCTAAACTCAATCTCATAATCGCTGACGGAGAGCTGCCTCTGCTTCAGATGAATAAAGTCATTCATCAGTCTGTCTCGCTCTACTGACGGTAGAAACTTCCTCATCAGGATCTCTTTGAAGGATGCCCAAGTACATCCTCCCACCATGCCTTCCTTCTCTCGCATCCACCAGCTCTTCGCTAGCCCCTTCAGCTGATAGGCGGCTAACATCACCTTCTGGTCCTCAGTCACCCCAGAGTAATGGAACATCTCCTCTATGGAGATCACCCAGTCATCCAGTACCATAAAGTCCGCCTTACCATCGTAGGTAGGAGGTCGCAGCCGCTGAAACTGGGAGATGAAAGCCATCCCGGGGGGCACCACCACTGGAGGCACGAGAGGAGCAGGAGGGGCAGGAGGGGCTAGGACAGCTGTACCCACGGCGGGGTCCTGAACTCCCGGAGTCTGACCCGCCGCTCCGGATAAAAAGGACTGCATCTGGGCCTGCAACTCCACCACCTGCCTTGATAAGGCCTCGTTACTCTGCCTCAGGCTTTCCACCAACGCATCACTTTGAGCACCGGAGGACTCACCCTCAGACTGGGGAGTCGACCTCGTCACTCTACGCTTCGGCGGCATCCTAAAAGAAACAAACATCACAATTATTAGAACGCACTTTAACTACTAGAACGAACAACAGACACGTACAGACAATATGTACATAAATATGATCTTCTACTGCTATATTTGCTCTGGGATTTTATTTTATTTATTTACAAAGGAAATGATATGCTTAGCCTAAGATGGTTCACCACCATCACTGACACTTGTGCCTAGATCGGTAATGCATGAATTTATATTCTTTTTGACTCAAAACTATGTGTGTACACATGTCATCCTGCAAGTCTTGGCTTGGCGCGTTGTGCTTATGTAATGTTATGCTATGCATGATTATGCTATGCATTCTAAAAAGGCCCTAGTGCATGCCATGGCGGAGTACACATGAAAATGTTATGCATCCCATAATACATAACATTCTCATGCAACTAAAAAAGAAAACGTGCTAGTCGCATCCATGCGGTGAGGTTATGCACCCCATAATACATAGCCCTCGCATGTTGCCCCTATGGTGGATCCATATACAACCACATATTATGTATCGTAAAATACATAATATGCCCCGTATACTTCATGTTATGCTTATGCGTGTAGTGCAGTGTTCGTGCTTCAGCCAAAACGTGCCGATGACATGTCGGTGTGTGTATGATATGACTCTAAACATCTAACACAAACAAAGGAAGGTTGCCCGACCAATTGTCAAGCAACCTCCCTCTGATACCAACTGTCACAACCCGCATTTTTCTCACTATTTATTAAATCAGAGTAAGAGAAAATCTACGCGCTGTGATGCCACGTCGAGCAGGGGATAACTGCCGACGTTCAGGCGACACTCCAAATCCTTTCAAATCATGACTTTATTGATTATATAAAAAAAAACTTGATTTATTTATGGGCCGTATCCCTCGGCTCAGTGGACCAAAGAGTCCACGGTTTCAAAACAGATTTTTTTATACGTAGCGGAAAATACTCCATTTATGCCAACATCCTAAATGAGCGCATAAGTGATCCCGAAGGACCCTTACGCTGAACCAAAACTCTAGTTTAATTTATACATATATAGGAAAACTCATTTGTTATACGCAAACAAGAAAGTACGTTAAGTGAGCTCTTTTTAAAAATCATGCTGATCATGCTTTATATACATAATATAGCTTTTACTTTTATAGTTTTTAAAGTAACTAGCAACCTAGCATAAAACTTCCCAGAGCAAGTAACTAAGTCCCCAAAAACAGGGTAGCAGTAAAAGTAAACATATCTAGTGCAAAGGTAAAAACTACCAGGGGCGTCACATACGACACTAACCCACTGGCAAGTACACATGTCTGTAAGAAAACAGTAAAACTACCTCACTATGACTCAAGAGAGTCTCAACAGCCAACAGAAAGGAAACCTCCAACAGCACCACAGCAAGCCACCTACTGGCTACTGTCCTGAACCTGAGGCATTCAGAAAAGTAGAACACCTCAGAGCAAGGAAAAAGGGATGCAAGTGCTAAAAAGAAAGGTAAGGTAAAAACAGGTAAAGTGAAGTAAATGGAGTACAACTAGAGTAAAAACAACAATGCCCTAGGAAGGGCGAAAAGCAAACCTGCACCAAGTGCGGGTGAACAGCAACTACTCTGCCTAAAAACCTGCAGAGTCAACATGGCCATGATGCCAAAAAATGCTGCAACACCTACGGAAGAAACGCCTAACATCCTAAACTGTGAGAGGCGGCAGTAGCAAAAAAAACAAGAAACTTGAAATCAGGTTGAAGGCGTTCCAAATCGCCCAACCACTAATTCCAAGTCAACAAATTGCTCAAGGGTTGACACGTGAAGGCACAAAAGACCCATCACTCACTTGCCCAGAAACTACTCGGGTCAAGGTAAAGAGTGTGGTCAAGGCTACATCACGCCACACAACCCCTAAAAGAGCCATCCACCACCACTACTGACCACAACCCACGATTCGGCCTTCGAAAAGTAACAGCCGACAAGGGACTCTCGATACACGAGCAAAACACTCGGGGAGAAATCAACGCTAAGGGATTAGTCGTTGCGATTACGCAACGCCGCTGCGAGTGAGTACACTCACTCGATCCTAAGCCTAGCGTACGAGCACCGACATCGGGTCGCACGATTTAAAAGACGCACGACCATAGGCCGTGCGTGCACAATTACACCTAAACACCTCAAAATAGGCAACCTAGGAAAAATCCCAAAACCTAGACCTACACCTAGGCCTAACATAAACTCAACCCGACGCTAACCCACATCCACGCTACACACCTACCACGGCGTCGTCCTAAATCGGAAACTACTAGCGGGAGGGTAAAAATCCTAATTTTTCTAGCGCGTTTTCAAAAGGGGTTAGGGATAGGAGAATTTCAATTAAAAAATTTCTAATTGCACGAATAAAAGAAATTATCAAGGAATTTAACAAAAAAGGGAGGCCAAACGGCGAAGAGAGGGGAAACACTTGCCTCGCACGTGTCACCGAAAATTTCGCCAGCACAACGGCGCTATGGCGGACGCCCAAAAATTCCGGAAAGCTTCCAACCAACACCTAAACCACCAAAATAACCTAAGATTGCATTCTAAACACCACAAGGAACAAGAATATCCAGAAAAACAAGGAGAAATCCAAAACGAAATCAAATTGAAAACATGGAGGAAAGGTTCGATAGCATACCAAGGATCGAAGCTCTCGGCGAGGGGAACTCGGATCCGGGCTCGGATCGGGAAGAGGGGGTCGGGGCTGCCGGCGGCGGGCGGCGGAAGGGGCGGCTAGGGCGGTTTCGCCGGCTCGGGCTCGCACAGGAAAACAAAAAAATAAAAGGGGGGGGGGGCGGGCGGCTGCTATCTCACGGGAGAGGGAGGGTTAATATAAAACCTAAATATTATATAACCAATTATAAAAATATATATATATAACCAATTATAAAAAATATACAATACCTATATATAACCAATTATAAAAATATATATATGAGGGTACACTAACATATAACCAACTATTTACTCAAAACCAAATCGCAACACTATAAAATCCTATAACTATATACTCACTACTAATTACGAAACTCACTAACCACACTAGCTGCGTACACTAACATATATGGACGCGTCTATAAACATGCATCTGCGCGCACAAGTTTCCACCTCGCACGCACGCACGCGCACGTGCAATTACGCACACCCAACAATAACCACACCGGCTCGCACGAGTCGCGCGCCACGCGACACATGCGCCAAGAGACATGCCGTCATAGAAAAATGACGACTCGCACAAACCAACTACCGCCAAAACGACGCGAAAACGCGACGTCCTCGGATTTCGACCAAAATCGCACCGCAGCTAAAAACCCGGGCTACGAGAACAACGACGAAGTCAAAAACGACTTCCGACGAACAAAACTCGAGCTAACCTCGCCCGAAGCCAAACACGAGAATTCCCTGAAAGGCTCAACCGGGTCTCCAAAACAGACACCGGCTAGCTGGGGAAACCCGCAAACAGGCTAAACCTCTAAGAACACCTAGCGAGGTACTCTAACAACGGCTCGAGACGGAAAACGTCAACGTAACGCCGAAAAAGGATTTAAAATAAATCATCGAAAATTCGGGGGCGTTACAACGGGCGTGTCCCAGGGCGTGTCGGGGGTACACGGCCTGGGACACGGGCGTGTCCCAGGGCGTGTTCAGGTTAGTCGACGATTGGGAGTCGACGATCGTCGAGCCTGGGACACGGCCTCCGACACGGGCGTGTCCCAGGGCGTGTTCGAATTAAATTTCGAATATGGCCTATTCGAGTCAGAATAGTACACGGCCTTGAACACGGCCGTGAACACGGGCGTGTTAGGTGGGACACGGGCGTGTCCGATGCCGTGTTCCGACCCGTGTACTGGGTGCAGCTCGATGAAGCAGGTTTGACACGGGCGTGTCTCAGGTTTGACACGGGCGTGTCAGGTTCGACACGGGCGTGTCGATACCCGTGTTTTGCAGTTAGTTCAAACTGCGTGTGCCGCTTAAGGGTACACGGCCTGTGACACGGGCGTGTCACAGGCCGTGTCAGCCAAAATTTGGGATTTTTGGGCAGATCGTGGCCGTTCAGATTCTCTCTTTAGATCCAAGGGCTCAGGTGATTCCTGGCTGGATTAAATTCGTCAAGGAAGAAGTCATTCTTCATTTGTGCTTAAGGAAGAGAGAAAGAGAGGAAGAAGAAGGAGGAGGAGAGCAAGCCACCGCGGAGTTCCCGTGGTCCGATTCGTGATCCGAAGCCGGCGTTGTGAAGGCAAGGCTGCTGTGGTTCTTTCTCACCCGCTAGTTTTTGATGGCTCCTAAGAGATCGACAAGGGTAACGATCTCCCTCCTTGGACATGTGAAGTCCTTCTTTTCTGCATTGCATAGGGAAAACCCTTCCCCGCGAGTGTGCGGTGGGTTGTGGTGTCCCTTGGGGTAGATATGTGAAGTCCCCCTTGTTAGAGGCCGGAATTGGAGTACGGCTCTAGGCATGCTGTGTGAAGCCCATCTGGATATGTTCTGGATTGGTGATGCTTGTTTGCATATCGGAGAAGGCTCCGTGATTATGGCTTGTGATGCCTTGTTCCTACCTGTTGCTTGGTGCGGCAGGAAGTACTGGACGATGTCCAGGAAATGAAGAGGGTTGGATGCAACTCTTGTGGCCGTGTGTTGCCACTTTGTGAGTGGTTAAGCCGTTGGGCTGCAACTCGATGAAAAGGCAGATTGCCGAACAAGAAAGGTGAAACCGACCCGCGCCTATAAATAGCCATGGATACTTCCGTATTCGAGGTGGCACGGCGACTTGAGCAACGGGGGGGTGGCTGATCCGTACCTGCGTTAGGTCCGTCCGACTTGGAAGCCTGGTTATAGGTTTTGTTGGAGCGCCTAATGAGAGTCTTAGGCCTGCGCGCCGGAAAGACTAGAATGCTCAAATACCGTGTAGACGGTGGTGTTGACCCTGGTATTCCGGTACACCAAGAATGTGCCCTGAGTGCACGTACTGTCGGGCCGTGTGGCCGATAGTTGTGATGGCTTGAATGTGCCTGCGCGCACATAGTTGCTATTTGATGATGCCATGCTTGCAGGGAAAGAATGCTCATGCCCCGAGAAAGGGGTAGGATTGTTATAATTGGGTCAGCTGAATGCTGACCGTTGCATTGTTTGCCACCGGTTGGGTGGATTGTTCCCGTGCAGGTGCTGGAGAGCCAAGTGGTAAGTGATGGGCTGAAGCCCTACTGCTGTTGCTGCTGCTGCTGCGGCTAGCCCGTGAAGGCTAAGCGAATGTTTTGTTTGTTCTCTTTTACTCATGTATGGCCGGCCTGCGTGCCGAGGTTTGTAAAACATGTTGTATGTAAAGAGGAACTGTAAGGCCTTAAGTACAAGACCTTTGTTGTACATTCCATGGTTTATGTATAAAGGTGGTTTTATATATATTGGACATTCCGGTTGAGGGTTCAAAGTTGTAACTTAAAGCTTCCGCTAGAATGCTCTGAGTTAGGATTCGTATGGTTTGGTATAATCCTGTGACCTCACCGTCTGTTTGTGGCATATAGTGTGGGGCCCCGGCCGTACCTTCTACTATACGTCATTTAACGGATGGGGTCGTTACATTTTGGTATCAGCTTTTGTCGTCTTCCTCTTTCGAATTCGTGGTCGAATTCTTTTGTGGGGTGGCGAGCACGTGTTTGTGCGACCTGCTGTAATGCTAATGAACTCTGGAATGTCCATTAAGGAATGTACAAAATCTTATTTGAGGAATCTGCACGTTCCTTTTTGTGTTGTTTTGCTTGCATACGTTCGCTAATGTGTGTCTTGTCCACCTATAGGTGACACGTAGTGGTGCTGGGCAGTCTGAGCCCCAGCGCTCTGATGAGAGTGCGGCACCAGCTGAGGTGCCAACACCTCCTCCATCTGCGGAAACTGTTCGCTTAGTGGCTGAGGCGCTATTTGCCATGATTCAGCCGACCGGGCAAGCGCAGCCGGCAGTAGTGCCAGTTCGTGTTGATGTAAGACCCGAGCCGGTTGAGGCTATAGATCCACGAGCAGCTGACCGACAGTTGAAGCAATTCATGAGCTTCAGTCCTCCTACGTTTGCGGGAATGGGATCCCCAACGCAGGCGGAAGATTGGTTCTCGCGTGTCAAGCGGATAATGACAGCGATCAGGGCGGAGGAAACTCTAAAGGTCACCTTGGCCACCTTCATGCTTGAAGGAGAGGCGCGGTTGTGGTGGGACGAGGTTGAGGTACACCATTTGGCGGGCAGGCAATTAACACAAGTGTCGATTGAGGAGTTCTCTCGATTATTTCTGGCGAAACATGTCCCAGCGGCGCAACGCATTGCGATGGAAAATGAGTTCCAACGGTTAAAGCAAGGGAAGATAGTGTGGATACCTACTTGCATGAGTTTACCAGGTTGGGACGATATGCGGGAACAATCTTCGCGGATGACCAAAGGAAAACGAATCGGTTCTATGAAGGATTGCGGGATGAGTTGCGATTCCTGCTTTCGAGTTCTGTGAGCCAAGGGTTTCAGGCGTTGGTTGATACTGCGTATGCGTTGAAGAAGGACATGAAGCGAGTGCAAGGGAATAAGGGCTTGGTTGGGTCGAAGCCAGAGTTTCAAGCACCTCGCCCAAGCAAGTCGTTTTACCAGAAGAAAGGGGGCAAGAGGTCCAAGCCATCTGGGCAAGTGACTACGACCGCTGTGTCGGGAGCGACATCAAGGCCGGATGCTCGTACATGCTATAACTGTGGCCGGGTGGGGCATATTGCTCGTGACTGTCGGGTTGTGCAGCCCAAAGGGGAAAAGAAGACGGGTGCGTCGTATGCTGAGAAGGGCAAAGTAGTGGTTGATTCCTCTGCGTCTCAGGCGCAGCCCCGAATCTATCAACTTGGCCAACAGGAAGCGATTAAGCAAAGTGACGTCGTCACAGGTACGAGTTGAGATTAGCTTACTTGCTTATGTGCTATGGTTTTGGTTTTGTTTAGCTTGTGCATGATGTGTGTGTGCTGCAGGCTTTGTCCTGATTCGGAATAATTTGGCGAGAGCCCTGTTTGATACGGGTGCTTCGCATTCTTTTCTGTCTGAGGATTTCGTATCTCGAATTGGGGTACCAAGTCATGTGACGGTGGATAGTACAAGGGTGCTATTGCCGAATGGTTGTATGATGCTTGCGGATAGGGCTTGCGATGTGGATGTGCAAATAGGAAGTCGGGATTTCGGTTTGAGTGCAGCTGTGCTACCGTTATCGGAGTTTGATGTGATCTTTGGTATGGACTGGCTCTCGGAGCAGCGTGCCTTTATTGATTGCAACTCCAAAGAGATTACACTGGGCCAGAATACCGGACTTATGACGAAGTTCGCTGGTATGCGAGGAGTTGGCGGGTCTCTGTTGTCTGCACTCCAAGTCGTCAATGCTGTTCGGAAGGGCGCGGAGTTATTCTTCACGCTAATTCAAGCTGTTGAGCCAAAGGCCAGTGTCGGTGAAGTGCCAGTTGTGTCGGAGTTTGCCGACGTGTTTCCTAAAGATCTTCCTGGGTTACCACCCCAGCGGGAGATTGACTTCTCGATTGAGTTGGTGCCAGGTGCGAAACCTGTGGCCCGCTCTCCATATCGCGTCGCGCCAAAAGAGATGGCTGAGTTGAAAGTCCAATTGCAAGAGTTGTTGGAGCAGGGATATATACGCCCAAGTATGTCACCTTGGAGCGCGCCTGTTCTCTTTGTGAAAAAGAAAGACGGTAGCTTACGATTGTGTATTGACTACCGCGAGTTGAATAAGCTGACGGAGAAAAACAAATATCCGATCCCACGGATTGATGACCTCTTTGATCAGCTGGCGGGATCAACGGTCTATTCCAAGTTGGATTTGAAATCGGGATATTATCAGCTAAGGATTCGGGAAGATGACATTCCCAAGACAGCGTTTGGAACACGCTACGGTCATTATGAGTTCACGGTAATACCGTTTGGCCTATGTAATGCGCCTTCGGTATTTATGGACCTAATGCATCGAACGTTCCGAGAGTACTTGGATTTGTTTGTTATTGTGTTTATCGATGACATCTTAGTATACTCTCAGTCGGAAGAGGATCACGCAAACCATTTGCGGTTGGTCTTGCATACCCTGCGGAGGAATAAGCTTTTTGCCAAGTTCTCAAAGTGTGAGTTCTGGCTCTCTTCAGTAGCCTTTTTAGGCCATGTGGTAAGCGGAGAGGGTATCGCGGTGGATCCGTTGAAGATAAGTGCCATTCGTGATTGGCCAGCGATGTCTTCAGTGGCCGAGGTCAGGAGCTTCCTTGGACTTGCGGGCTACTATAGACGGTTTGTGGAAAACTTCTCACGGATTGCTTTACCTCTGACCACGCTGACGAGAAAAGATCAAAAGTTCATTTGGACGCCGGAGTGCGGGCGAGCTTTTGAAGACTTGAAGAGTCGTTTGACCACGGCGCCTGTGTTGACATCGCCATGTGGTACCGATGGGTATGAGATCTATAGTGATGCATCTGGGAGCGGCTTAGGCTGCGTTCTTTTGCAGTTTGGTAAAGTGATTGCTTATGGCTCGCGTCAGTTGAAAGTGCATGAGCGGAATTACCCCGTCCATGATTTGGAGTTGGCGGCGGTAATCTTTGCGCTCAAGTTGTGGTGGCACTATCTATATGGCGTTAAAGTGGATATCTATACGGATCACAAAAGCCTAAAGTATTTGTTGGATCAGAAGGATCTGAATATGCGACAACGAAGATGGATGGAGTTCCTCGGGGACTATACCTTCGAGATTCACTATACTCCCGGGAAGGGAAATGTGGTCGCTGATGCTTTGAGTCGAAAGACTCCAGTACGGGCAAGCTGGTTGCAGAGGCATGATCAGCGTTTGATCCAGGAATTAGAAGCATTGGAGATATCTTGCGTTGACAAGGGTGCGTCAACCGATGCATGCTTGAACTGGATGGAGGTGCAATATGACCTTACGGACAGAGTTCGGCGAGCAACGGAGCTTGATGAAAGTCTCCAACGCTATGCTAAAGATGGGCTGGATGACCAACTCTCTTGGGATAACGGTTTGTTACGAAGAAATGGTCGAGTGTGCGTCCCAAGTGTGGGTAAATTGAGGGAAGAGTTGATGTACGAAGCTCACTTTGCAAAGTACTCAGTTCACCCAGGGAGCACAAAGATGTACAGAGATATGAAAAAGTTGTTCTGGTGGCCCGGACTAAAGAAAGATGTCGCACGTTATGTGGCTGAATGCACTACGTGTGCGTTAGTGAAAGCAGAATGCCAGAAGCCTGGCGGTTTCCTGAAGTCGTTACCTATTCCGGAGTGGAAGTTCGATGATATTTCGATGGATTTCGTGCACGGGTTGCCGAGATCTCAACGCGGTCATGATTCAATCTGGGTGATTGTGGACCGGTTGACGAAAGTGGCGCACTTCCTTCCAAACAGAAGAGACGATTCAGTGGAAACCTTGGCCAAGTTGTATGTGGATCAGGTTGTTCGACTGCACGGTGTTCCTCGGAGCATCGTTAGTGACCGTGATGGGCGGTTCACATCGAATGATTGGCGGCTCGTTCATCAAATGTTGGGTACAAAGTTAGCGTTTAGTACGGCCTTTCATCCCCAAACGGATGGCCAGACTGAACGAACCAACAGGACGATGGAGGATATGCTCCGCATGTGCGCCCTAGACTTTGGTAAGAGATGGGAAGATTATATATTTCTCGTCGAATTTGCCTATAATAATAGCTACCAAGCGAGTATTGGTATGGCACCATTTGAGGCGTTGTATGGTCGGAAATGCCGTACACCGTTAGCTTGGGCAGAAGCAGGCGAATCTAAGCTGAATGGGAAAAAGGAAGTCGAAGAAGCGACCTCGCTCATACGCTCTATTCGAGAGAGGCTATTGATAGCCCAAGATCGTCAAGCAAAGTACTACAATGCCAATCACCGGAACGTGGAGTTCGCGGTGGGTTATTGGGTATATTTGAAGATCAAACCCTTCAAAGGCGTGTCCAGGATTCGGCGTTTGAAAAAGCTAAGTCCGAGGTATCTTGGTCCATTTGAGGTGGTGGAGCGAGTTGGGGAAGCTGCTTATCGACTAGCACTTTCAGCAGACTTGGGTGGATTACATGATGTATTTCACATCTCAGTCCTTCGTAAGGCGGTGAAGGATCCAGCTCAAGTAGTGGAAAATGATCGGGTACCGGTCGAGTATGGGCTAACGACGAGGGTTAGACCCATTCGGATCGAGGATCGAGCCGAGAAACAGTTGCGGAACAAAGTGATCGGGATGGTCAAGGTCCGATGGGACAATTGTGGCCGTGAAGAGCTAACATGGGAGCGAGAGCAGACCATGCGAGCTGAGTTTCCCGAGTTATTTGTATAAACTGTAGACCGTGTACTTTTTGTTATAACATATTTATAGCATTGCTGATTCTTGTTTCCTCACCGTGCAAATTTCAGGACGAAATTTTGTTAAGGGGGGGAGGGTTGTAACACCCCAAAAAGACCCCAAAGGACTCAAAATGACTTTTGAGGTACAGGAAATTTTACACGGCCTGGGACACGGGCGTGTCCCAGGGCGTGTCGGGGGTACACGGCCTGGGACACGGGCGTGTCCCAGGGCGTGTTCAGGTTAGTCGACGATTGGGAGTCGACGATCGTCGAGCCTGGGACACGGCCTCCGACACGGGCGTGTCCCAGGGCGTGTTCGAATTAAATTTCGAATTTGGCCTATTCGAGTCAGAATAGTACACGGCCTTGAACACGGCCGTGAACACGGGTGTGTCAGGTGGGACACGGGCGTGCCCGATGCCGTGTTCCGACCCGTGTACTGGGTGCAGCTCGATGAAGCAGGTTTGACACGGGCGTGTCTCAGGTTTGACACGGGCGTGTCAGGTTCGACACGGGCGTGTCGATACCCGTGTTTTGCAGTCGGTTCAAACTGCGTGTGCTGCTTAAGGGTACACGGCCTGTGACACGGGCGTGTCACATGCCGTGTCAGCCAAAATTTGGGATTTTTGGGCAGATCGTGGCCGTTCAGATTCTCTCTTTAGATCCAAGGGCTCAGGTGATTCCTGGCTGGATTAAATTCGTCAAGGAAGAAGTCATTCTTCATTTGTGCTTAAGGAAGAGAGAAAGAGAGGAAGAAGAAGGAGGAGGAGAGCAAGCCACCGGCGGAGTTCCCGTGGTCCGATTCGTGATCCGAAGCCGGCGTTGTGAAGGCAAGGCTGCTGCGGTTCTTTCTCACTGGCTAGTTTTCGATGGCTCCGAAGAGATCGACAAGGGTAACGATCTCCCTCCTTGGACATGTGAAGTCCTTCTTTTCTGCATTGCATAGGGAAAACCTTCCCCGCGAGTGTGCGGTGGGTTGTGGTGTCCCCTGGGGTAGATATGTGAAGTCCCCCTTGTTAGAGGCCGGAATTGGAGTACGGCTCTAGGCATGCTGTGTGAAGCCCATCTGGATATGTTCTGGATTGGTGATGCTTGTTTGCATATCGGAGAAGGCTCCGTGATTATGGCTTGTGATGCCTTGTTCCTACCTGTTGCTTGGTGCGTCAGGAAGTACTGGACGATGTCCAGGAAATGAAGAGGGTTGGATGCAACTCTTGTGGCCGTGTGTTGCCACTTTGTGAGTGGTTGAGCCGTTGGGATGCAACTCGATGAAAAGGCAGATTACCGAACAGGAAAGGTGAAACCGACCCGCGCGTATAAATAGCCATGGATACTTCCGTATTCGAGGTGGCACGGCGACTTGAGCAACGGGGGGTGGCTGATCCGTACCTGCGTTAGGTCCATCCGACTTGGAAGCCTGGTTATAGGTTTTGTTGGAGCGCCTAATGAGAGTCTTAGGCCCGCGCGCCGGAAAGACTAGAATGCTCAAATACCGTGTAGACGGTGGTGTTGACCCTGGTATTCCGGTACACCAAGAATATGCCCTGAGTGCACGGACTGTCGGGCCGTGTGGCCGATAGTTGTGATGGCTTGAATGTGCCTGCGCGCACATAGTTGCTATTTGATGATGCCATGCTTGCAGGGAAAGAATGCTCATGCCCCGAGAAAGGGGTAGGATTGTTATAATTGGGTCAGCTGAATGCTGACCGTTGCATTGTTTGCCACCGGTTGGGTGGATTGTTCCCGTGCAGGTGCTGGAGAGCCAAGTGGTAAGTGATGGGCTGAAGCCCTACTGCTGTTGCTGCTGCTGCTGCGGCTAGCCCGTGAAGGCTAAGCGAATGTTTTGGTTGTTCTCTTTTACTCATGTATGGCCGGCCTGCGCGCCGAGGTTTGTAAAACATGTTGTATGTAAAGAGGAACTGTAAGGCCTTAAGGCCAAGACCTTTGTTGTACATTCCATGGTTTATGTATAAAGGTGGTTTTATATATATTGGACATTCCGGTTGAGGGTTCAAAGTTGTAACTTAAAGCTTCCGCTAGAATGCTCTGAGTTAGGATTCGTATGGTTTGGTATAATCCCGTGACCTCACCGTCTGTTTGTGGCATATAGTGTGGGGCCCCGGCCGGACCTTCTACTATACGTCATTTAACGGATGGGGTCGTTACATCCGGGGAGACCCCAAGATAGCAAGGGAGTGCTATGTCACGGCGGTAAACTCCGTCTCTCAGCAGGAGGGGGCCGAGGAGATGGAGCGGAGGATGGAGGAGGCAGAGAAGGAGGTAGTGGAGATGGAGGTGGAGAACTGCACCTATATGGAGGTGGCGGAGGAAGTTCAGGATTCGGCCGAGGTCATGGCCGTGGAGGAGGCTGAGGAGGATGTTCCTGCACCGGTTAGGGAGGACGTTGGAGAGTTGGGGGAGAAGTCTAGGCTGGAGGCTGCGGAGGAGGTAGTGGAGATGGAGGTTCTCACCCTCGGGGGGAGTGTAGAAAAGGTCCGCATTAGTGGGGGGAGGGGGTTGAACCCAGCGGATCAGGTGAGGATGCTAGATTGCATCCAAAAGAATGTGAACATCTTCACTTGGAGCACCGGAGAGATGTTGGGGATCGATGCAGGCGTCGTCTGCCACCGCCTCAACTTGGACCTAGAGGCTCCCCCCATCCAGCAAAAGAAGAGGTCCATCACGGACAAACTGGCCGAGCCCAGCAGGGAGGAGGTTTCCAAGCTCCTCAAGGCTGGATTTATATCCAAAATACAATACCTGTCTGGGTCTCTAATGTAGTAATGGTTAAAAAAGGAGACAGCCGGTGGCGTATGTGTGTTGATTTTTTTTACTTAATAAATCATGCCCCAAGGACTATTATCCTTTGTCTCGGATCGACACGCCGGTTGACTCAGCCGTTAGTTTTCTTGTAATGAGTTTACTGGATGCATTTTCAGGTTATCACAAGATCAGGATGCACCCCCCTACGTCAAAGATGTCTCCTTCATCACGGGGGATGGGTACTACTACTACTACTACAAAATAATGCCCTTTGGGTTGAACAATGCAGGGAGACCTACTAGAAGATGTTGGATAGAGTCTTGCGAGAGCAGAGGGGAGGAACCTGGAGGTGTAAATAGATGACCTCATGATCAAGAGCCGAGACATGGACTCCCGCCTCCGGGACCTAGAGGATACCTTCACCACCCTGCGCGAGTATAAGATGAGGCTGAACCCCTTGAAGTGTGTCTTCGGGGCTAGGAGGGGCAATTTCCTGGGTCACCTTCTTAACCCCGCAGGGGTAGAGCAAAGTCCTGATAATGTCCGAGCAATCATGGAGCTGGGATCACCTCGGAATGTAAAAGAGGTGCAGTGGTTAACAGGGAAGCTGGCAGGGTTGAGCAGGTTCCTTTCCCGGGGTGGGGAGAAGTACTCTCTGTAACGCCCCGAAACTCAAAAGGGTGACGGGTGGCGCTTTGAGCCAAATTTGGGTTTTGGTAGAGGTGACACGTCCTGGGACACAGGCGTGTCCCATGGCGTGTTGTGCTCGGGTTCGGCGTTGGTCGTGTGGTCAACGATTTTGGACTCAACGATCGTCGGGGGGGGGGGGGGGTGAATACGGCCTGGGACACAGGCGTGTCCCAGGATGTGTCAGTCATTAGGAGACTTGCACTCAACGATCGTTGAGTGAGGGATGCACGGCCTAATCCCAGGCATGTTTGGGCCCGACACGGGCGTGTGAAATTCGACACGGGCATGCCGAATACCCGTGTCCTCCTCGGGTCGTGTGGCAGTTTATGTTAAGGAAGTTACATGTCCTATGACAATGGCGTGTCCCAGGGCGTGTCTAGCACACGGCATGTGACACGGCCGTGTCACATGGCCGTATTGTGCTCGGGTTATTTTGGACCTGTGTCGTTGAGGGAACACGCCTAGCTACACGGGCGTGTACTAGCTGATACGGACGTGTCAAGCCTGACATGGGCATGTTAGGTGCCCGTGTTCTTTTCAGGACGCGACAGTTTCGATGGCGAATGGGTGACACGGCCCTGAGCACGGGCGTGCCGGAACCCGTGTTCGGCCCAGGTTTTGGAAATTCAGGCTAAATCTCAGCCGTTCGTTTCCTTGTTTTTGGATCTGATGGTTCAGGCTCTTCCCATCTTAGAGTTTGTAAGACCCCCTTTTTTTTTGTTTAAACACCGGGGTCTTAGCCCAGAACTGCCGCTATGCGGTGGCACCGACTCACGGGAAGGCCGCCACTACAAAACGCAAATTCTGCCGGCCCTTTTCGATCACAGAACAGTAGCATAAAGAAGTAAAAGCAAGTCCACATAACCACATGTATATAAATAAATCTCCACGAAGGGAGTGTCAACAATAATAATATATCAGAGTACAAAAGGAGGGCTTGTGCCCAGTACATCATATCCTCACTACAAGTCACTCGCGGAAGCAAAACTGAAACTAAGCGACACCGTAACTGTCACTGAATCGAGAGCACCCAAGCTAGACTGGCCCACCTCCACCGATTCCGTACTCTGCTGGTGCTGCATCCCTGGGTGCTTCTTCCTTTTTGGCCTGCCGTCGCCGCCTCGCAATCCACGTCTGCGTATACATCTTCGGCCTCCTGGCTGCTGAGTTGGTGGGATCCCACCCATCAAGGGGCATTTAACCCGTGTATGTCCCGGCTGGTGACAATGGTAACACGGTCGCGGGGTCAACTCTGTCAGAAACTGCAACACCCGTGACCCTTCCATATGGTACACCTAAAATGTTGTGGTTCGAAAACCGTTAGTCAAAAAGACTAAGCGTTATCATCCCGTACCTCTTCCCCCATGGCTCCTAGGTACCGAGCGGAGAGGAAGAAACGGAAGGATATGAAGGTGGAGAGTAAGTCAAAAGCAGGTGACAGCGGACCTATGCTAGCAATTCCATAATAAACATGATAGAAGCAAAAAGTAGGAAATGTAACCTTAACTTATGCGCGGAAGCGCATAAGCCAAGGGATCTTTTGAAGGGCACCCATCGTATAATGTGTCCCATACCACTTATACATTGGAGTGTCGGTTATCAAATAGCAAGGAGTAGCAAGTAAGTAAAAGCACAAGAAATATAACCATTGATTTATAGGGATTACCCCAATAGACCAAGGGGTCGTTTTGCAGGGCCTATCGTATAAAACGTCCCATACCATCTTATACGATAGGTGGCAATGTTTATGCTATGACACACAAATATGCTATGAAATGCACAAGCATGTGCAACACACCCACCGACTCTATGCACACAGAACTTCAGTTCCCCCTATTCGGGCGGCTAGCTTCACCCCCAGGAACCTCCGTTGTGGCAAACGGAGACAGTGGGTCGGGCCCCCCACTCCTAGGCGGGTAACCACACTACCAGGCCTAGCCCTTCCGTACGCCCCTAGAAGAACACAACCTAGAGTATGCGCGTACTAGTGCTGGCTGTACCCACCAGGCTTTCTTTGGCTAAGTGTCCCACACCGCCGAGTCAACGTACCACTGTCGGTGTGATCGATCGCCCAGTACCGATGACCCACCACTTTTATGCACATGCAATCATGACAATTATATTTGTACAAGTTCTTATGTTACCGAGCCTCCAGCTCTCTAGGCTACCAAGCATGTACCAAGTCCCCGAGCATCCAGCTCCCCAGACTTCCCAATCATAAACCAGACCACTATCATTACTAGTAGGCCCTTAGACCACAGGCGTACTCTACCCATTCCATGCCAATTCTTCTTCCTAAGTGTACAAGTGTAGGTATGAAGTACAACTATTATTAGGGTTACTCTTGATCATTTTATTCCTAAGATTTAAGGTTAACCTTAGACTTCCCGAGGGTTACCGGTGAAGGGCTCGCAGCGGTACTAGGAGCTATGATGGGGTGAATCCCAAAACTCCCTTTACAAGGCACTTAATATAATTGATTGGTTCCCTTAACCCATTCCCTTCCCACATTACAGTGGGTTAATCCTAGGGTAACTTTGACTCTTCCTCTTCTCGGGGAGGCATGCTTTGGAGCTTCTTCTTGGAAGAGCCTCTCGTGGTGCCTCCAACTCCAAGCAACCTAGATTTTCACTTCTAGGTATTGTCTTACTATCGTTCCGCCTTTGTTTTCATGTGCTTTCACTCATCCCAACCCTAAAATAGCCTAGCTGCCCACTAAATATCACCCCAACCATCTTCTAGCTGCTGAATATCGTCCCCAGCCCTCTTCCGCCCACTAAAGCAGAACAATAACCCCCTCTCCCCAAAACCAGCCTCCCTGAACACCTCCCCTACCTGGCTGCACCTCCCAAACCATTATCTTTCATCAGGTCGAGCAATCCTTGCCCCTTCTTGCTCAGATGCACCCTCTCAGGCCCATTCCAGGGCCTAGACGAGCATTCCATTTTTCCCTCCTGGTTGAAACTTCCTCCTAGTTTTCCATACTAGCAGCCACTCCACCCAGGTCATTCCCTGATTTAACTATCCCACCAGGACCAGTCCAGGGCGCGGCTGCCCCTAGCCGAGCCACCTTCCTCCCCCCTTCATCAATTTCTGTCCACCACAGGACCTATTCCTCCTCTGACAATCCACTCCATAGCCATATTCATATTCCGGACAGCCTCCGTGACTCCTAGGACCCCTAGATCTCCATCTCATTGCTGCCTACAGTCCTACACTTGCGATTCTTTAGTTTGGTTTCATGTTGATACCATAAAATCACTTTACCCAAATTTTACTTGTTTTGTAGTTCAATTGATAGCTTAATAATTCAAATTAAGGTTGGTGACCTAAACTAGGGTTAGGATTTTAGGTGGGCTAAAGGTCTCCAAATACCCTAATATTTTTACCAGAGGACTTTAATGGCCCTATGGTCCTCTCCACCAAATTTCAAGTCAGTCCAAGGTCATTTGACTCCATGACCTTCACAACCCTACAAATCCCCATTAAGGGACCTACCCTAGGGTTCTAGGGCTACCCTACACCAAACCACTCCAAACTCCCTTGGAAGGTGTGTCATGCCCTAAAAAGTCAGTGACCAAGATATCAGCCCCTGTTGAGGTGATATGGCCACTTAAATACCAAGGGGGTGTTTGATCCTAAATTATCCTATAAGGATCAACCTAGGGTTGGACACAAACCTAATCAAAACATCTCCAAATGAGATGAAATTTTTACCAGAACCCTATGTTATACCCAGGGACCACTCACCAAAATTTGGGAGGGTTTGGAAGTCATTTATCCATCTAATTAAATTATGCTATGATTATTAAATTTTTCTAAAAACTATAGAAAAACATCCTCCAAAAATTCTCATTTTTGGATAGTACCTAGATATAGGTAGGATTAGGCCACACCCCAAATTTCAGGTCATTTTGATGACTGGATTGGAGTGGGGAATTTTTCTAAGGTCATTACAGCCCTATGGATAGGCCTTACCAAAAACTGTGTTGTGGTCTAACCAGGACTCCAAATCGAGTGAAATCAATTTTAAATTAAACTAGACTTCAAGGGATACATTTTCTATGTTGACCACTTTTTATGTTTCAGCCCCCACGGGCTATAATTTTTAGTTTTAACCAAGTGTACAGTAAAGGGAATTAATTCCTAACTATACATGATATACTATTATTAAATACTACCGTTCACCATCATCTTCACCCGAACCCGAATAGCATCAGAAAAACAAACGCCTCCTGTAGCTTTTCTAAAGCTATTTCCCGGCCACCCAACCATCTCCCTGGCCGGCCACCTCCACCACCACCTCTGTTGAGGTGTGGGCTACCGTCGGGCGGCGGCACGTCCGCCGGAGAGGCGGTTTTCGGCGAACCCGACCACCATTTATTTTTGAAAAACATGGAAAAACTCACTCAATCTTGCTCCTTTGAGCTCGACATCTCTCCTAAGTAATTTCTAAGATCTATCCATAGAAGAAAGAGTAGAGGAGGACCTTATTCGCGGTTCGGAGTCGAGCCGATCGTAGGGATGCTATAGGCGCGGCGGTGGCGTCGTCGGAATTCTACTATAGCATAGTAGGAGGCTCGAAACTTCAGGTAAGGGCTGGGAAACTTCATCCTTGAGCCTAAGGGGCCTTTTTAAAGCAGTAAAAAGGAGGGAGGGGAAAGGTCTAACGCTGGTGGCCATTAATATTTCTGTTAATAACGTTTCGGTTATGATGCAGGGAAGTGGAAAAGGTGGAAGATGAATTGGCTGATCCAGATGGCGATTTCCTATTGGACCTCACTCTCTCATTCTATTAAATAATTAGGGATGGAAACGGCCCATTAATAATCCTGCTGTACATTCCATAATCAGAATTGATTAAGACGTCGGTTACCGAAATTTAAAGTCTGGCTGACATTTCGGCCTTGGTCACGGGCGTGACACATAGGTCACGGCCGTGACAGGCCCGAGTGGCCAATTCTGGGTTCGACGATCGTCAAACTGAGATCGACGATCGTCGAAGGGTTGTCACACCCTAGGTCACGGGCATGACACATAGGTCACGGGCGTGACAGGTCCGAGTTGCAAGTTCGACGATCGTCTCACGGAGATCGACGATCGTTGAAGGAGTCACGCCCTAGGTAATGGGCGTGACGCATAGGTCACGGGCGTGACAGGCTCGGGTTTCAAATTTGATGATCGTCTCACGGAGATCGACGATCGTCGAAGGAGTCACGCCCTAGGTCACAGGCGTGACACATAGGTTACGGGCGTGACAGGCCCGGGTTTCAAATTTGACGATCGTCTCACGGAGATCGACGATCGTCGAAGGAGTCACGCCCTAGGTCATGGGCGTGACATATAGGTCACGGGCGTGGCAGGCCTGGGTTTCAAATTTGACGATCGTCTCACGGAGATCGACGATCGTCGAAGGAGACAAGCCCTAGGTCACGGGTGTGACACATAGGTCACGGGCGTGACAGGCCTGGGTTTCAAATTTGACGATCGTCTCACGGAGATCGACGATCGTCGAAGGAGTCACGCCCTATATCACGGGCGTGACACATAGGTCACGGGCGTGACCAACCCGTGACCCGAAGTGTCGGTCGTTGTACTTCAATTCTTGGGCTTCTAGGGTTTTGTTAAGACAAAATCATTCCCAGGGGTCTAGCCGGAAATGGGATGTTACAAATCCCAATAAACAAAACAAAGATTTTGTCCCCGAAATCAAGGTTAAGCCTACGAGACTCTAATCGGGAAAAAGTGGCTTGTAACATCCCTTGAGAGTTGAAAGCTCTACATTTCTGCGTTACGTTTGTAGTGTGCAGTTTTGATTCTAAGACCAATTCGTCCAATTGTCAAGGTATATACCCCCAATAAACAAAGGATTAGCTCCTATTCTTGAAATTTTCGGTCTTATTGGTTTAAAATAGGAACGCAAATTGATTGTCCAGAGGGGTTGTGAGGTATACCTGAACGAAAAGTTCCAGGTATTTTTGCCGCATCAAGTCATGTGGCTCCCATGTATGCTCCTCTTGCCCATGATTATTCCACAGAACCTTGACTAATGGAACCTTCTTCCGTTGCAAGACCCGCACTACCGTGTCATCGATCCCGATCGGCTCCAAATGAACTGACCGGTCAGAAGCTACCGGTCCATCTGTGGTAAAAATCTGCTGCTCCGGGCGCAGTAGAGCCCTCCTAAGCGAAGAGACGTGGAATACGTCGTGCAGAGATGCCAGCTATGGTGGCAATCTCCAGCCTGTAAGCTAGGGCCCGATTCGCTCCTGGATCCTATAAGGGCCCATATACCTAGGGCTGAGCTTCCTCCTCCGACCATGCACCTGTGAAACTCCATGCATGGGTCGGATCTACAAAAACACTCGATCCCCCACCTGAACTCCACCTGGCGATGTCGGGTGTCATAATACTTAGTCTGTCTGCTCTGCGCTTCTAACATCCTATCTCGGATTAGTCTCACCTGAGCCTCAGTGTCTTCGACAAAATCCGATCCCAACGCCTTCGGATCCTCGTCCTGAATCCAAGAAAGCAGGGTCCTTCATCTCCTTCCATACAAGGCTTCGTAAGGCGCCATCCTGATGCTGGACTGGTAGCTGTTGTTATAGGAGAACTTGATCAAGGGTAGGAGCTTCTCCCATGGTTCCCCGTGGCCCAAAATGCATAGCCTCAGAAGATCTTCCAGCGTCAGATCGGTGCATTCTATCTGCCCATCCGTCTGGGGATGGAATGCGGTGCTGAAGGTCAATCGCGTGTCCAAGTGAGCATGCACGGACCTCCACTCCCTGGAAGTGAACCAGCCATCCCGATCCAACACGATTGTCTTGGGCACCCCGTGGTATCGAACAAACTGCTCCACAAATCTCCGCACTGGTGCCCCCCACAGAGTCATCCTTCTTGATCGGAATGAATCTGACCACCTTCATCAACCGATCGACGATGACCCAAGTCGAGTCGTTTCCCGTCCGTGATCGGGGATGTCCATGAATAAAATCCATTGCGATGTCCTCAAATTTCCACTCCGGGGGTACATCATCCTTCTGATGATACAACCTAGCGATTAAATCTTTACCTTCTCAGATATCCCGAATCTTGTTACCCGTCACCTAATTTCACGTGATAACAGTTAATTCTCGTAATTATTCCGTCTTATTACCATGTCATTGTCTTGGTGACGGTACGGGTAATCATTCCAACCATGTTTGTTACGCCACTTTCCCTAAACTAGGTCCAAGGGAACCCAAGCCAATACTAGTTTGCCCAATAAACAAAAGTTTAGCCCCCAATAAACAAAAGATCAGCCCCTACCTATCTTGGGCTAAGTATCTTTGATATTACCCTGTTACATCTGTCCTAGCTGGGTGCACAATCCCTAGGGCATCAATCTTCGACTTGGGGTTCCACCCTGAAAACTCGTTAATATACTCCATACTTTAAACTCTCTGAGTCACATCTACGACAACCTTATCCGGGTCAAAATGTTCCCAATCCCAAATGGGTATCTTCTGAACTCGAATTCCTATCCGACCCTCAGTGTTTGTCTCGGTGGTTGCCTCCAGGTAATTTTATTACCGGTATTAAGGGTTAAGACTACTTGTCTTTTACCATTCTGCTAATGTATTATTGGTCTCAATTCTCCTTAAAGTAGTCTACCGCTTTGAATAATCCTTGATTGGGATAGTAGGGACACCTGAGTTTACGTCTTAGGTAGTCATTCTCGTGATAAACTCCTCCTTTATTCTCTTTGGGTATCTCCTTACCTTAACCAAATTCATACCCAAGGTCTATTTTGAACTAGGGCATGCTATAAATTGTCATGGTTAGTCACGAGTCGTAGTTGGTTGAGTCTAAATCGTTGGTTAGAGGATGATAAGATGAGATCTTCGCAGCCAGAGATGTTCCCTGTGGGGGCAGGGTAGGTCACAGGCTACAAAGAAGGATTCAAATTAATGATAAAGTGGACTTTTACATGTGATTTCCCTTACGGGCACACCACTGCTTCCGCTGCTTAGTTATTCCCCAAACTAAACTCGAGCGGGGGTGACCCAGGGTTAGTGGACTGCTACTTTTCCGATCGAGGTTTCCTCTGATACCACTTGTAAGACCCCCTTTTTTTCTGTTTAAACACCGGGGTCTTAGCCCAGAACTGCTGCTTTGCGGTGGCACCGACTCACGGGAAGGCCGCCACTACAAAACGCCAATTCTGCCGGCCCTTTTCGATCGCAGAACAGTAGCATAAAGAAGTAAAAGCAAGTCCACATAACCACATGTATATAAATAAATCTCCACGAAGGGAGTGTCAACAATAATAATATATCAGAGTACAAATGGAGGGCTTGTGCCCAGTACATCATATCCTCACTACAAGTCACTCACGGAAGCAAAACTTAAACTAAGCGACACCGTAACTGTCACTGAATCGAGAGCACCCAAGCTAGACTGGCCCATCTCCACCGATTCCGTACTCTGCTGGTGCTGCATCCCTGGGTGCTTCTTCCTTTTTGGCCTGCCGTCGCCGCCTCGCAATCCACGTCTGCATCTACGTCTTCGGCCTCCTGACTGCTGAGCTAGTGGGATCCCACCCATCAAGGGGCATTTTACCCGTGTATGTCCCGGCTGGTGACAATGGTAACACGGTCGCGGGGTCAACTCTGTCAGAAACTGCAACACCCGTGACCCTTCCATAGGGTACACCTAAAATGTTGTGGTTCGAAAACCGTTACTCATAAAGACTAAGCCCTATCATCCCCTACCCCTTCCCCCATGGCTCCTAGGTACCGAGCGGAGAGGAAGAAAGGGAAGGATATGAAGGTGGAGAGTAAGTCAAAAGCAGGTGACAGCGGACCTATGCTAGCAATTCCATAATAAACATGATAGAAGCAGAAAGTAGGAAATGTAACCTTAACTTATGCGCGGAAGCGCATAAGCCAAGGGATCTTTTGCAGGGTTCCCATCGTATAAAGTGTCCCATACCACTTATACGTTGGGGTGTCGGTTATCAAACAGCAAGGAGTAGCAAGTAAGTAAAAGCACAAGAAATATAACCATTGATTTATAGAGATTACCCCTATAGACCAAGGGGTCGTTTTGCAGGGCCTATCGTATAAAACGTCCTATACCATCTTATACGATAGGTGGCAATGTTTATGCTATGACACGCAAATATGCTATGAAATGCACAAGCAAGTGCAACACACCCACCGACTCTATGCGCACAGACCTTCAGTTCCCCCTGTTCGGGCGGCTAGCTTCACCCCCAGGAACCTCTGTTGTGGCAAACGAAGACAGTTGGTCGGGCCCCCACTCCTAGGCGGGTAACCACACTACCAGGCCTAGCCCTTCAGTACGCCCCTAGAAGAACACAACCTAGAGTATCCGCGTACTAGTGCTGGCTGTACCCACCAGGCTTTCTTTGGCTAAGTGTCCCACACCGCCGAGTCAACGTACCACTGTCGGTGTGATCGATCGCCCAGTACCGATCACCCACCACTTTTATGCACATGCAATCATGACAATTATATTTGTACAAGTTCTCATATTACCGAGCCTCCAGCTCTCTAGGCTACCAAGCATGTACCAAGTCCCCGAGCATCCAGCTCCTCGGACTTCCCAATCACAAACCAGACCACTATCATTACTAGTAGGCCCTTAAACCACAGGCCTACTCTACCCATTCCATGCCAATTCTTCTTCCTAAGTGTACAAGTGTAGGTATGAAGTACAACTATTATTAGGGTTACTCTTGATCATTTTATTCCTAAGATTTAAGGTTAATCTTAGACTTCCCGAGGGTTACCCGGTGAAGAGCTCGCAACGGTACTAGGAGCTATGATGGGGTGAATCCCAAAACTCTCTTTCCAAGGCACTTAATATAATTGATTGGTTCCCTTAACCCATTCCCTTCTCCAATTACAGTGGGTTAATCCTAGGGTGACTTTGACTCTTCCTCTTCTCGGGGAGGACGATCTTCCGTCGAACTCGAACACTACTTATCGCTAGTCGATCTCACACCCTACCCATCCTGACTCCCAATAATGAACTTGATTTAACTCACCCTATCCAATCAGCAAAATACCAAAATTCCATCTCCCAAGTTCATTACCCACTCTAGTTCAGCTTCTGCAGTTTTTACTAAACGCAGACCATCCTAAGCTTTAAGAGGTATGCAAGGGGTAGCACTCAAAACTGTCTTCCGAATCTCATATAATATTTATTGGAGGTCTACCATGACCTAATTAGTCTAAATCCAGAAAATAATATTTTTCCTATTTATCGGGCATTTAATTTATTTATTCTAAGATTCCAAATGTCCTAGTATGAACATGAAGGGCACTGATGAGCCAACAATAAATCATCATAAAATCAGTAAAAATCCTATATGTCATTTAAACAGTGATTCCAAATTTTGAGAAATTTCAGAGGTGTTTAGGCCTACATTTCCTAATTTACCGTTTTAGGCCATTTCTACTATATTATGAAGGAAGTAATGAAAATGTGTATCCAAAAATCCCAAGAAAATTATAGAAGCTATATAGTGACCTAAAACCATCATAAACCAAGTACCATAATTTTTTCTCCAATATTTGAACTCATAATTTATTTTAATTCGAGATACTAATTTTACTAACTTAATGAAGGAGGTACTGTTTTTATCCATCTAAAATTTCAGAGAAAATTATAGGGTTACTATCTTAATTTGAAAAACCCACTGACCAAATTTCATAATTTTCCAAATAGGAATTGGGCCTTAACTGTATTTTTGACTACATATCACAATTAGTATGTTAAAGAAGTATGTACCAGAAATAATAAGTTAAAATTTCCAAGAAAATTACTGAAGGTATAACATGCTATAAGATGCCCTAATCCAAGATTTCATAACATTCCAGTGCATAGAAATTCCAAAATCATCAAGATAAATATCTAGGGCATAATTAGAGTTGTAAATGAAGTATTGTATAAATTAACCCAAAAATCTCAACAAAATTATATTATGTCTACTTGTACCATAAAATCACTCTACCCAAATTTTACTTGTTTTGTAGTTCAGTTGATAGCTTAATAATTCAAATTAAGGTTGGTGACCTAAATTAGGGTTATAATTTTAGGTGGGCTAAAGGTCTCCAAATACCCTAATATTTTTACCAGAGGACTTTAATGGCCCTATGGTCATCTCCACCAAATTTCAAGTCAGTCCAAGGTCATTTGACCCCATGACCTTCACAACCCTACAAATCCCCATTAAGGGAACTACCCTAGGATTCTAGGGCTACCCTACACCAAACCACTCCAAACTCCCTTGGAAGGTGTGTCATGCCCTAAAAAGTCAGTGACCAAGATGTCAGCCCCTGTTGAGGTGATATGGCCACTTAAATACCAAGGGGGTGTTTGATCCTAAATTATCCTATGAGGATCAACCTAGGGTTGGACACAAACCTAATCAGAACATCTCCAAATGAGATGAAATTTTTACCAGAACCCTATGTTATACCCAGGGACCACTCATCAAAATTTGGGAGGGTTTGGAAGTCATTTATCCATCTAATTAAATTATGCTAGGATTATTAAATTTTTCTAAAAACTATAAAAAAACATTCTCCAAAAATTCTCATTTTTTGATAGCACCTAAATATTGGAAAGATAAGGCCACACCCCAAATTTCAGGTCATTTTGTTGACTGGATTGGAGTGGGGAATTTTTCTAAGGTCATTATATCCCTATGGATAGGCCTTACCAAAAAGTGTGATGTGGTCTAACCAGGACTCCAAATCGAGTGAAATCAATTTTAAATTAAACTATACTTCAAAGGATACATTTTCTATGTTGACCACTTTTTATGTTTCACCCCCCACGGGCTATAATTTTTAGTTTTAACCAAGTGTACAGTAAAGGGAATTAATTCCTAACTATACATGATATACTATTATTAAATACTACTGTTCACCATCTTCTTCACCCGAACCCGAACAGCATCAGAAAAACAAACGCCTCCTGTAGCTTTTCTAAAGTTATTTCCCGGCCACCCAGCCATCTCCTTGGCCGGCCACCTCCACCACCACCTCTGTTGAGGTGTGGGCTACCGTCGGGCGGCGGTACGGCCGCCGGAGAGGCGGTTTCCGGCGAACCCGACCACCATTTATTTTTGAAAAACATGGAAAAACTCACTCAATCTTGCTCCTTTGAGCTCGACATCTCTCCTAAGTAATTTCTAAGATCTATCCATAGAAGAAAGAGTAGAGGAGGACCTTATTCGCGGTTCAGAGTCGAGCCGATCGTCGGGATGCTATAGGCGCGGCGGTGGCGTCGTCGGAATTCTTCTACAGCACAGTAGGAGGCTCGAAACTTCAGGTATGGGCTGGGAAACTTCATCCTTGAGCCTAAGGGGCCTTTTTAAAGCAGTAAAAAGGAGGGAGGGGAAAGGTCTAACGCTGGTGGCCATTAATATTTCTGTTAATAACGTTTCAGTTATGATGCAGGGAAGAGGAAAAGGTGGAAGATGAATTGGCTGATCTAGGTGGCGATTTCCTATTGGACCTCACTCTCTCATTCTATTAAATAATTAGGGACGGAAACTGCCCATAAATATTCCTGCTGTACATTCCATAATCAGAATTGATTAAGACGTCGGTTACCGAAATTTAAAGTCTGGCTGACGTTTCTGCCTTGGTCACGGGCGTGAAACATAGGTCACGGCCGTGACAGGCCCGGGTGGCCAATTCTGGGTTCGATGATCGTGGAACTGAGATCGACGATTGTCGAAGGGTTGTCACGCCCTAGGTCACGGGCATGACACATAGGTCACGAGCGTGACAGGTCCGGGTTGCAAGTTCGACGATCGTCTGACGGAGATCGACGATCGTCGAAGGAGTCACACCCTAGGTCATGGGCGTGACACATAGGTCACGGGCGTGAAAGGCCCGGGTTTCAAATTTGATGATCATCTCACGGAGATCGATGATCGTCGAAGGAGTCACGCCCTAGGTCACGGGCATGACACATTGGTCACGGCGTGACAGGCCCGGGTTTCAAATTTGACGATCGTCTCACGGAGATCGACGATCGTCGATGGAGTCACGCCCTAGGTCACGGACGTGACACATAAGTCACGAGCGTGATAGGCCCAAGTTTCAAATTTGACGATCGTCTCACGGAGATCGACGATCGTCGATGGAGTCACGCCCTAGGTCATCGGCGTGACACATAGGTCACGGGCGTGACAGGCCCGGGTTTCAAATTTGACGATCGTCTCACGGAGATCGACGATCGTCGAAGGAGTCACGCCCTATGTCACGGGCGTGACACATAGGTCACGGGCGTGACCAAGCCGTGACCCGAAGTGTCGGTCGTTGTACTTCAATTCTTGGGCTTCTAGGGTTTTGTTAAGACAAAACCATTCCCAGGGGTCTAGTCGGAAATGGGATGTTACAGAGTTAAGGCCAGTTCAGGGGTTTAAATTCCTCATAATCTTAGATTCACTCTCTTTCTAAGATCTAGAGAGAGGAGAGAGTGAGGAGGAAGAAGGAATGCTAGTTCTGATCACCGACGGAGTTTCGGAGCTCCAAATCGCGAGCCGACTGAGGATCTGCGGAGGCAAGGTGATTGCGGTGCTTTTCATCCGCATAGATTTCCATGGTGCCAAAGAAACCTGCAAGGGTAACGATTCTCATCCTAGGACATGTGAAGTCCTCTTTTCTTTTGCATAGGAATCCCTCTCTCGCGAGTATGTGGTGAGTTTGTGGCATTCCATGGGGTAGATATGTGAGGTCCCCCTTGTGTAGAGTTCGTATTCGAGAACAGACATAGGCATGATGTGTGAAGCCTACCCTGACTAGTCTGTCTGGATCGGTGTTGTTCCATCTCATATATGGCCGGAGAAGACTCCGCGCAAATTTTGTCTTTCGGGTTTTATACAGGGTATATTGCAACAGGGAGCCTTGGGGACTAACTCCAAGGTGCACCTGGAAAATTGGGAAGATGCGTGATTCTGCCAACATGGTGGCCGGGCAGCCAACTTGAACATAACCGGGTTATGTGAACTGTGTGATATAAATGGGACTCAGAGAGTCTTGACCCGCGCATATGGCTTAAATTGACGTTGCGGTGTGAGCAACGGGTCAGGCGGAACCGTACTTGTTCTATGTCGTTCGGTGGGACCATTGGGATAGATGAGTGTCTCTGGCGGTCTATGGCTTAAATTGATGTGACCCGAGCCAGGAAGACAAAATGCTCATAAGGTTGGCCGTCCAAGGGACGGTGATGAGACGAAAACGTCTATGGCTTAAATTTACGTGACGTTGGCCGGTTCGCCATGAATGTGCCCTGAGTGCACGGGGTGTTTGGCAGTGCGTGCCTGCACCTGTGATGAAGTGTGTTTACACTATACTGCTTGATTATGCTAACAAAATGCAGGGAAAGAACATCGTCGCCCCGAGTTGGGGGCAGGGTCATTATAATTTGGTTAGCATAGCTGCCCGTTGCTTTTGTTTGCCACCGTGTGGTGGATTGTTGCTTGTAGGTGCTGCGGAGCCGAGCGGTAAATAGCGGGCTAAAGCCCAAGTTGCTGAGCCGGCCCTCGAAGGCCTAATTTTGAGTGTTTTTCTTATTTTCTCATGTATGACCGGCCTGCGTGCCGAGGTTTGGAAGACACTTATATTTGAGAAAACTATTGTAAGTCCATAAGGCCAGTACTCGTGTATTGTACATTCCTGTTAGGTTGAGTAGTGGACATTCATACTTTAATGGGTTCTTTATTCTTTGAAACTTAATAAACTGCTTCCGCTAGATGCTCTGTGTAGGACGTTGTGATTGGTTGGTTGGTTTCAATGAGTAACCCACCGGACTGTCCGTGGTGTATGGCATCGGGCCCCGACTGGACCTACTGCTATACGCTATGTGACGGATAGGGGTGTAATAATTTGGTATCAGACTAGAGGTTTTGAACAAGCTTAAATTAATTCGTGGATGAATTCACTTTAAGGAGTGGTGAGAATATGTGTGTGTGTCATCGTTATAACATGAAAAGAACCCATGAATATCCACTTAGGAATGAAAATACACATGAATGGGGAACCTGCTTGTTCCTTTAATTGCTTTTTGCACTGTTGTGTGGTCGCTTATCAGTGTATTGCACGATTATAGGTGACCAGGAGTGGTGCTGGGCCGTCAGAACGGCCAGCTTCTGAGGCGAGCAGCGCACCAAACGATGCGCCTGCAACACCTCCTTCAACCGAGACCATTCGATTTGTAGCGGAGGCTGTGTTTGCAATGATCAACGTGCAGCCTGCAAGGCAAGTGCAGCAGCCCGCTCCTGCTGTGGAGCAAGTATCTCTCCAAGCGACAGAGCTAAGGAGGGTGGAACAGGTGGTTGTGGAGCCGGTGTTTCCGAGGAGAGCAACGGAAAAATAGCTGAAGCATGTGATGGGCTTCAATCCTCCTGTGTTCTCAGGGACGGGAACCCCAACTCAAGCGGAGGATTGGCTCTCTATAGTTAATAGAGTGCTGACAGTGACTGAGTCTGAGGAGTGGCAGAAGACCACTATTGTGATGTTCTTGCTGGACGGTGACGCAAGGCTATGGTGGGAAGGCTTGGATCTACACCATCTGAGGGGCAGACAGTTTGCGTATGTCTCAATGGAGGAGTTTTCAAGGTTTTCTTGGCTCGATACCTCCCCTCAGCCTAGAGGATTGCTTTGGAGAATGACTTCTAGAAGTTGGTTAAAGGAGTCAGTTTCGTGGACGAGTATCTCCACGAGTTTACTCGTTTAGGACGGTACGCAAGCACTACTTTTGCTGATGAGGAGCGCAAGACGAACCGATTCTACGAAGGTTTGAGTGATGACCTAAGATTGCTACTTCGGGGCCTAGGGCGCAGGGTTTCATGACCTTGGTCAATTCTTCCCGGTCCTTGGAAAAGGACATGAAGAATGTTTAGGCGAAAAAGGACTCAAGTGGGAGGAAATCGGAGTTTAAATTGCCAACTACTTTGAAGTCCGGATATCGCAGATTCAACAAGAAGGCTAGGATGTCGGGTCAAGCCCCTTCTACCGGTGCCTCGGGGTCAACCAACCGAACCCCGGGCGCTTGTTTCACTTGTGGAAAGATGGGGCATTTTGCCCGTGATTTTTGGAGTGGACGTCCGAAGTCCGAGAGAAAGAAAGGTTCAACTTATGAAGAAAAGGGTAAGGCGGTGGAGTCAACCACATCCCACTATGCTCCGACTCAACCGATAGTTTATAATCTGGGGCAGCAAAAGGCCATTAAATAGGTAGACGTGGTGACAGGTACGGTTTAATTTATAGCAAGTTAGCTTTAATTACTGTTACCTAGTGCTTGTTAGCGTAATACTGTTTGTATAGGCTTTGTTCTGATTGGCGATAGTCCGACACGAGCACTTTTCGATACAGGACCTTCACACTCCTTTTTGTCTGATAGTTTCATAACGCTCATCAGAGTCCCTTCTTCGATGGCGAAGGACAAACTGGATGTGCTACTGCCGAATGGGTGTTCGATGTGTGCGGACAAAGTATGAGTCGTAAAGGTTCATATTGGAAGCCAAGAGTTCGACTTGCTAGCGTCGTTGCTGCCGCTAGCAGAGTTCGACGTCATCTTCGGTATGGATTGGCTTTCAGAGCAGAATGCTTTTATAGATTGCAACTATAAAGAGGTCAAGCTAGGTGTTGGGCAGGAGACAACGTTTACGGGACTGAAGGGGTCGAACAAGACGCTGATGTCTGCTCTTCAGGTGGTCAAGGCAGTTCGTGCTGGTGCAGAGTTTTTCTTCACGTTAGTGGAGGCTGTAAAGCCTAAGCTCACTTTGGGTAGTATCCCAGTGGTTTGTGAGTACCCCGAGGTGTTCCCGGACAATCTTCCCGGAGCCCCACCATTGCGGGAGATCGAGCTCGTGCTAGGTGCCAAACCTGTGACACGTTCTCCTTATAGCTTGGCGCCTAAGGAGATGGAAGAGTTAATGGTTCAACTAGAAGAGTTGATGGAGCAAGGGTATGTGCGTTCAAGCTCGTCGCCTTGGAGCGCACCGGTCCTCTTTGTTAAGAAGAAGGACGGGAGCTTGCGGCTGTGTATCGACTACAAGGAGTTGAACAAGCTAATGGAAAAGAATAAATACCCGATCCCAAGGATTGATGATCTTTTTTATCAGTTAGTTGGGTCTTCAGTGTATTCAAAATTGGATCTGAAGTCTGAGTATTATCAGCTAAGGATAAGGGAGAGTGATTGATGGCGCCCCCCCCCCCCCCCCCCGACTCTACCTGATGATGACCCGGTTGCCGAGGCGCTACAACATAAAGACTTTAGGGGCAATGATGATGCTAAGGGAAGCCCACATTACAACCTCCGTCCGCAACGTGCTAGGCCCACTTAAAGATTAATTTCTTTAAAATATCATGTTTTAGTATTTTATTTAACTATTTGTGAATATAAAATTATTCTATATTTGGTTAATAATTTTATATTCACTTAAGGACTTGTATTATTTTTAGTTCCGGCATTTAAATATTTGGTTTGTATTTAACCGCCTGGATGGATAAGATTTCATCTCAGTCTTGGATGGTAGGATGTGTTTTGTAACTCCTATATAAGGAAGCTATTATGATGAGTTAAAGCATTGAAGATGAAAAAAGAGAAACCCTATTCTCCTCCTTGTGATAATTTCGGCCATAAGGTTTCTCCCTTGCCGCTACCCCCCTTTGGTGTGAAGCCTCCCCCTTGCTACCTCCATCCCGTTCGGTGTGACTCCTGCGTGGCTTCCTCCGGTGCGACTCCAAGGAAGAAGGTTGCAGCCCCATTCGGTGTGACGTCGGTGGTTCTGTGGAGAGAGTGATTCTCCCACTTATCTTGTGCGTTTGATCTTCTTTGTTGTGTAATCACTCTCTTCCCTAGTGTTTTCTTCTTGTGAGATTTGTGGAGGTTGTATTCGAACTGACTTTTCCGTGATTTTTAAAGACATCGCTCGCAAGTTTGATTCGATTTCGATGTTGTTGAATCTCTTGTATTCCGGATTGGAAGATCCATTGCGGGAGAAAACTAGGCCTAGCCTTGACTTGCTCTCCAAGTTTGGATCTCTTTGTGTAAACAAGGGATTTAATCTAAACTTGAACTCGACCGCCTTTTGAAGTTTTTGCTGCTCCTAAATAAGGCTTTTGCTGCGTTTGAAACGACTCAAGTTGAAAGTTTAGATGCTTGTGTAGGTGCGGTGAGTTGTGTGCTTGTTGAAGAAGTAGGTCTTAAGGACGTTGTATCGAGTCCGACTTACAGAGAGTTGTGTACTTGTTGGAGAGGTAGGTCCTAAGGACATGGTATTGAGTCCCAAATTTTTGGGAGCCAACCGACCCCTTCTCGTTCGCTTTTGGTCGGAGCCCTCCTCTTTATTTTCATGTTCTGTGATGTTGGTTGTCCGTTAGCGTTAACAATCGCGTGTCATGACCCACCCTATATCGGTGATATCCCGAAGACAACATTCAGCACGAGGTATGGGCATTTCGAGTTCACGGTCATGTCGTTTGGTCTGACTAATGCGCCATCGATATTTATGGATCTGATGAACAAGAAGTTCAGAGAATACCTAGACCAATTTGTGATCGTCTTCATTGACGACATATTGGTGTACTCGCAGTGCGAGGAAGATCACTTCAAGCATTTGCATCTAGTGTTGGAGACGCTGAGTAGGAATGAACTTTATGCAAAATTCTCTAAATGCGAGTTTTGGTTATCCTCAGTAGCATTCCTTGGTCATATTGTCAGAGGTGAAGGAATAGCGGTAGATCCAACGAAGATTGTTGTGATACGGGGGTGGCCTGTGTTGTATTCGGTAGCCGAAGTCCGGTGTTTTCTGGGGCTTGACGGCTATTATAGGTGCTTTGTAGAGAACTTCTCGCGGATAACATTACCTCTCACGAAGTTGACCAGGAAGGATCAGAAGTTGTTATGGACGCAGGAGTGCGCGCAAGCGTTTGAGGAGTTGAAGAGTCGGTTGACCAAGACGCCAGTGCTAAGTTCGCCGTGTGGGACCGAAGGTTTCAAGATTTATAGTGATGCCTCAAGTAGTGGCTTGGGCTGCGTGCTGCTGCAGCATGGGAGTGTTATTGCATATGGATCGCGTCAGCTGAAAGTGCACGAAAGGAATTATCCGGTCCACGAATTGGAGTTGGCGGCCATGATATTTGCACTTAAGCTGTGGAGACACTATTTGTACGGTGTAAAAGTCGATATTTATACCGACCATAAGAGCTTGAAGTACCCGTTGGACCAAAAGGATCTTAACATGAGACAACGGAGATGGATGGATTTCCTTGGGGACTATACGTTCAAGATTAATTATGTACCCGGGAAAGGCAATGCAATTGCGGATGCGTTGAGTCGCAGGGCTCCCGCCCAAGCCAACTGGTTGTCGGTTCATGATGAGAGGTTAAATCAGGAGCTGGAGGCGTTAGAGATCTGTTGTGTCGACAAGCAGACTAGCGCCAAAGCATTATTGAACTGGACGGAAGTTCAGTATGACCTGGCTGATATGATTCGGTAGGCTGTGGGGTTGGATGACGGCATGAAGGAGCTCATGGGTTCAGCATTGGATGGGTCAAATTCCCAGTTTTCAGTTGAAGATGGACTTCTAAGGAAGGAAAATCGTTTGTGCGTCCCAAACATGGGAAATCTATGGGCGGAGTTGATGTACGAGGCTCATCATACCAAGTACTCAATCCACCCAGGGAGCACGAAGATGTATTGGGACCTTAAGAAGTTATTTTGGTGGCCAGGACTCAAGAAGGATGTGGCACTGTTCGTGGCTAAATGTCTGACTTGCGCCTTAGTAAAGTCAGAGTGCCAAAAGCCAGGAGGATTCTTGAAATCCTTGCCTATTCCGGAATGGAAGTTCGATGACATATCAATGGACTTTGTGCATGGCTTACCAAGGTCGTAGAAGGGAAACGACGCCATCTGGGTGATCGTGGATCGGTTAACAAAGGTTTCCCACTTCATTCCGCATAGGAAGGATGATTCGGTGGAGAAACTGGTGAAGCTGTATGTGGATAATATTGTCAGACTGCACGGTGTGCCCCGCAGCATCGTGAGTGATCGAGATGGATGTTTTACGTCCAATGATTGGAGGTTGGTGCAGCAGATGCTGGGGACTAGATTGAAGTTCATCATAGCCTTCCATCCGCAGATGGATGGGCAGACCGAGAGGGTCAACAGAACTATGGAGGACATGCTTCACATGTGCATTCTAGATTTCAGAAAGCATTGGGAAGACCACATGTATCTGGTGGAATTTGCATACAACAATAGCTACCAAGAAAGTATACAGATGGCGCCCTTCGAGTCCCTATATGGTAGAAAGTGTCGCACGCCGTTGTCGTGGCTAGAAATGGGTGAGGCAAGGTTGTACAAAAAGAAAGAGGTGGAAGGCGCTACTTCTTTGGTGCGGATCATTCGAGAGCGTTTGCTGATCACTCAGGATAGACAAGCTAAGAACTACAATGCCAAGCATCAGAACGTGGAGTTCGCGGTTCGTGATTGGGTGTACTTGAAGTTAATGCCGTTCAAGGGTGTGTCATGGGTACGACGCTTGAAGAAGCTGAGCCCGAGATACCTTGGACCATTTGAGATTCTGGAGGGGATCGGAGAAGTGGCTTATCGTCTGAGGCTTTCAGTAGAGTTGAGTGGTCTATACGATGTATTCCACATTTCAGTGTTGCGGAAGGCGGTGCAAGAGCCTTCCTAGGTGATCGTAGTTGATCAAGTGCCGGTGGATGAAGGGTTGACGAAAAAGGTCAAGACCGTTCGTATTGAAGACTTTGAGGTGAAGTGACTCCGTAACAAGGAGATCAAGATTGTCAAGGTTCGTTGGGACAATTGCGGTCATGAGGAGCTCTCTTGGGAACGGGAGCAGACCATGCTAGAGGAGTACCCAGAGTTATTTCACTCAGGTAACACTTTTGGTTTTGTTTATCTTTCCTTAGGTAATTTCGTGGATGAAATTATTTTAAGAGGGAGAGATTTGTAATGCCCTGAAACTCAAAAGGGTGACGGGTGGCGTTTTGAGCCAAATCTTGGTTTTGGTAGAGGTGACACGACCTAGGACACAGGCGTGTCCCAGGGCGTGTTGTGCTCGGGTTCGGCCGTTGGTCGCGTGGTCGGCAATTTTTGAGTCAACGATCATCGGGGGGGTGAACATGGCCTGGGACACAGGCGTGTCCTAGGGCGTGTCAGTCACTCAGAGCCTTGCACTCAATGATCGTTGAGTGAGGGACGCACGACCTGAGCCCATGCATGTTTGGGTCCGACACGGGCTTGTGAAATTCGATACGGGCGTGTCGAATACCCGTGTACTCCTCAGGTCGTGTGGCGGTTCATGCTAAGGAAGTTACACGGCCTGTGACACGGGTGTGTCCTAGGGCGTGTCTAGCACATGGCATGTGATACGGGCATGTCACATGGCCGTGTTGTGCTCAGGAAGTTTTGGACCTGTGTTGTTGAGGGAACACGCCCAGCTACACAGGCGTTTACTGGATAACACGGTCGTATCAAGCCTGACACGGGCGTATCGGGTGCCCGTGTTCTTTTCGGGACACGACGGTTTCGACAGTGAATGGGTGACACGACCTTGAGCACGGGCGTGTCGGAACCCGTGTTTGGCCCAAGTTTTGGAAATTCGGGCTGAATCTCAGCCGTTCATTTACTTGTTTATGGATCTGATGGTTCGGGCTCTTCCCATCTTATGGTTAAGGCCGGTTCAGGGGTGTAAATTCTTCATAATCTTGGATTCACTCTCTTTCTAAGATCTAGAGAGAGGAGAGAGCAAGGAGGAAGAAGGAAGGCTAGTTCCGGTCACCGACGGAGTTTCAGAGCTCCAAATCGCGAGCCGACTTCGGATCTGCGGAGGCAAGGAGATTGCGGTGCTTTTCATCCACATAGATTTCCATGGTGCCAAGGAAAAATGCAAGGGTAAGGATTCTCATCCTAGGAAATGTGAAGTCCTCTTTTCCTTTGCATAGGAAGCCCTCTCTCGCGAGTATGCGGTGAGTGTCTGGCGTTCCTTGGGGTAGATATGTGAAGTCCCACTTGTGTAGAGTCCGTATTTTAGAACAGACATAGGCATGATTAATGAAGCCTACTCGGACTAGTCTGTATTGATCGGTGATGTTGCATTGCATATATGGCCGGAGAAGACTCCGCGCGAATGTTTGTCTTTCGGGTTTTCTACGGGGTAGATTGCAACAGGTAGCCTTTGGGACTAACTCCAAGGTGCACCAAAAAAACTGGGCAGATGCGTGATTCTGCCAACATGGTGGCTGGGGAGCCAACTTGCACATAACCGAGTTATGTGAACTGTGTGATATAAATGGGACTCGGGGAGTCTTGACCCGTGTGAAGGATCAAGCGCATACCCAAATGCACCAAAAGCCCGGACAGTTGGAGAGGGCGCTACTTAATTTTTTATATAAGTAGCAGAGCGCCACGGGTCAAGTGAAGGAACGCTGGACCCAACAATCCCCCCCCCCGGCGTCCAGCACAACCTGTCGGCTCAGAGGTGGGGTTACCACATGGCCCACACGGCTTAGAGGTGGGGTTACCACATGTCCACGGTTGCCTGACCCACCGGACCCACACAGGTAGAAGGGAAAAATCAGGATTTAATAGCGCCCCCCCCCCCCCCCGGTATTGAACCCGTGACCTCCTCTGATACCAATTGAAGGATCAAGCGCATACCCAACTGCACCAAAAGCCCGGACTGTTGGAGAGGGCGCTACTTAATTTTTTATATAAGTAGCAGAGAACCACGGGTCAAGTGAAGGAACGCCGGACCCAACAATCCCCCCCACCCGGCGTCCAGCACAACCGTCGGCTCAGAGGTGGGGTTACCACATGGCCCACACGGCTCAGAGGTGGGGTTACCACATGTCCACGGTTGCCTGACCTACCGGACCCACACAGGTAGAAGGGAAAAATTAGGATTTAATAGCGCCCCCCCCCCCCCCCGGTGTTGAACCTATGACCTCCTCTGATACCAATTGAAGGATCAAGCGCATACCCAACTGCACCAAAAGCCCGGACTGTTGGAGAGGGCGCTACTTAATTTTTTATATAAGTAGCAGAGCGCCACGGGTCAAGTGAAGGGACGCCGGACACAACACCGTGCATATAGCTTAAATTGACGTTGCGGTGTAAGCAACGGGTCAGGCGGAACCGTACCGGTTCTATGTCGTTTGGTTGGACCGTTGGCATAGATGAGTGTCTCTTATGGTCTATGACTTAAATTGACGTGACCCGAGCTAGGAAGACAAAATTCTCATGAGGTTGGCCATCCAAGGGACGGTGGTGAGACGGAAACGTCTATGGCTTAAATGACGTAACATTGGCCGGTTCGTCTTGAATGTGCCCTGAGTGCTCGGGGTGTGTGGTCATGCGTACCTGCACCTGTGATCAAGTGTGTTTACACTATACTGCTTGATTATGCTAACAAAATGCAGGGAAAGAATATCGTCGCCCCGAGTTGGGGGCGGGGTCGTTATAATTTTGTCAGAATAGCTGACCGTTGCTTTGGTTTGCCACCGTACGGTGGATTGTTGCTTGCAGGTGCTGCGAAGCAGAGCACTAAATAGCGGGTTAAATCCCAAGTAGCTAAGACGGCCCTCGAAGGCCTAATTTTGAGTGTTTTTCTTATTTTCTCATGTATTATCGGCATGCGTGCCGAGGTTTGGAAGACACTTATATTTGAGCAAACTATTGTAAGTCCATAAGACGAGTACTCGTGTATTATACATTCCTGTTGGGTTGAGTAGTGGACATTCATTCTTTGATGGGTTCTTTATTCTTTGCAACTTATTAAACTACTTCCGCTAGATGCTCGGTGTAGGACGTTGTGAATGGTTGGTTGGTTTCAATGAGTAACCCACGGTTCTGTCCGTGGTGTATGGCATCGCGCCCCGGCCAGACCTGCTGGAATACATTATGTGATGGATAGGGGTGTTACACTCTCCCTTCTTCAAAGCATTGAGGGGAAGCCAAAAATTCGAGTGGACCAGGGAGTGCGAGGATGCATTCCAACCCAAAAGAAGCAGTTGACTCAGGCTCCGCTGCTCCAAGGTCCGAAAGAGGGGGAAGATCTATACTTTTATCTCGGGGTAAGAGCAGTGGCCTTGAGCTCCGTCCTAGTTCGGGAAGAGGCCTTGAGCTCCGTCCTGGTTATGTAAGCCGGGTGTTGAGGAAGGCCGAGCTCCGTTATCCCACCTTGGAAAAGATGGCCTTCGCTCTAGTCATCTCGGCCCGGAGGCTCCAGCCTTACTTTGAGGCACACTCGATCCGGGTGTTGACTGATCACCCCCTACGCAACATCTTCAAGGGGGTGGAGCATTCGGGAAGATTGGCTAAGTGGTCGGTGGAGCTGAGCGAGTTTGGCATCGCCTTCGTCCCCCATCTCTCGATCAAGGCCCAAGCAATGGCTGACTTTCTAGCTGACTATGTGGTCGTGGTAACAAAGGAAGAACTTACTCACCCAGTTCTATGGAAGGTGATGGTAGATGGTGCTTCAGAAAGGCATTCCCTGGGAGTGGGGGTGATCTTGGAAAGCCCCAATGGAACAAAAATTGAATAAATGGTTGTGGTGAACTTTCCCATCACCAACAACCATGTCGAGTATAAGGCAGTGATTGCAGGGCTCCGCCTGGCCAGGGAGCTGGGAGTGGATGACGTGGAGGTCCTCACTGACTCTATGGTGGTGGCCTCCAAGATCAATGGGGAGTTTGAGGTAAGGGAGCCTACCCTTCAGTTATACTTAGCGAAGGTGAAGGGGGTCATCGACACGTTCCAGACCTTCTTCATCCGACATGTGCCCAGGGAGGAGAACGAGTAGGTAGACCAACTGACAAAGCATGGTCCCTGGGTGGGAGGTACCATCATTGATCTGTTCCGCCCTTCCATCGAAGAGGGAGAGCTGATGGAGGTATATCAACACCCCAGGTGGATGGACCCATTCATGTCTTTTCTTTCCACGGGGGAATATCCAGAAGCGATGGACAAGAAGAAACTAAGGTATAAGTCGGCGTACTATCTCATGCGCGATGGGCAGCTGTACTAAAAGACCCTCTTAGGGATGTTGGCATATTGCGTGGCCGAGAGAGAGGTCAATAGGATCTTGGAGGAGGTTGAAAGTTTAAAGATGTCAACCTAAATCACGTAGAGGGGGGTGAATAAGTGAATCGTGCGACTATTTGCGGAATAAAATTTTTAACAGTCTAGCACAAGAAATCAAGCAATAAAAGAAGACAAGAAGATTTATAGTTGTTCCCCAATCTTGGGTACGCCCACTTTACCTCACCAATCTAGCAAATCACTAGACTCGGCTACTCCACAATCTCGGATTGAATAACAATCATACGCCTCGGAACCAAGTTCCTCCAAACTCGATCCAAATGGATCTACACTCGGAGGATAAACAAAACTTCCTACAACTCGGAGAGCAACGCTCCTACACTCGGAGAAAATCTCCTACAATAATAACAAAGATATTTGAAAAATACAAATACAGAAATTTCTCAGATTTGGAAAAATAAGTCATTGAGTCTTCTTCTTGAACTTTGTGGCTCTTTCCGAAAAGGTCGAAGAAGACTGGTAGATCTGACCTGAGAAAACTTTGATCTACTCGATCAAAGATAGGATGAGGATCCCTTGAACAGCAAGTCTTCCTTGATCGAAAATAGAAAAGTCGATCTATTCGTGAGCGGCGGCGGCGGCGGCTTCAGAGAAATGTCTTTTAGAAAAAGTCGGTCGATCCAGATAATGTAAGAGAGAAGAAATCCGCTTCTGTAATTGTTTTTTTCTTAGGGTTTGGTCTTAATGAAAAGACTTTATATAGGATTACTCCTAACGGTTAGAAAAGACATTAATGATGACACATGGACCAATCACGTCAAGTCATTTTAAAATCCGGCCGATCTGGACTTAAGAGAAATTCTGAAAAAATGACCTGCAGTTCTCGAGAAGTGACATTAGTTCTCGAGAACTAGATTTGATTTCTCGAGAGCTATACTGTCTGGAACTTATGTTAGTTTTCATGACTTCAGGTCTAATACTTCTCGAGAACAAACTTGACTTCTCGAGAACCATAAGCTGACTTCTCGAGAACTATGAAGTTAAGCTTCTCGAGAACTATTAGACATCTCGACAACTACACTTCTGCTTCTCGAGAAATATAAGGACTTCTCGAGAACTACACTTGACTTCTCGATAATACAGACTTGGAGAAATTCTTGAAGCTGTCTGGACTTCTCGAGATCCAAAAGCTGGGACTTCTCGAGAACTTTGAAGCTAAGCTTCTCGAGAACTCTAAGCACTTCTCGAGAACTTTGAAGCAAAGCTTCTCGAAAATTCTAAGGACTTCTCGAGAACAAAGAGGCACTTCTCAAGAAGTGGACTTAGAGAATTTTCTGAACTTAAAAACAAAATCTTTCTCTTCACTTCAAGAGTCCAATTTTCATTACATGATCCAAGGTTTGAATATGAAGTGTATCCAAATGTTGAGGCTACACATGAGTCAACACCTTGGATAACACAGTGAGGGATTACACTGTATGGTCCTGTGTTCATGACCCACTGTAGACTGACATTGGTCTACACTTAGCAATGGTAATATGCAAACACACAACTAAAACAAGGATATCAAATACAACTTAATTCATCTTAGTTCAAGGGTGACTTCAAGAAAATCTGGGTTATTGTGGATGCAATACCCAACAATCTCCCCCTATTTGTAGAAGTCAGAACCCTCTACACTAAGGTGAATTATGGAAATTAAGAAAGAACTAGAAATGAATAATTTAATCTAAATGCAATAAGAGATTAATTGAACACACAATAAGGCAAAACTAGGAATTGTATATATGTAATGTTTTAGATTTCTAATCAACAACCATTTCATCCAAATTCTCAAAAACATATCAACAAGAGTTCATTCTTTGCTTTGATGTTATCTATCCTGCTTCTCCTGCTGTCTCCTCTAATAGCTGAAGGGCTTAGGATAGTACCTAGGGGGCTTTGGAGGAGCTTTGGGATTATTCCTGTCAAAATCTTTATCATATATTCTTCTCTTGGTCATGGAATTCTCATATAATTCCAACTCAGAGGAGTTGTAGTGGAGATTCCTATTTTCATTAAAGTCCATCACTAATTTTAGAGTATCAAGAATTAAGCTTTTAGAAGTGGGGCTCCAGACTTCTGCAAACTCTTGGGCTTTCCTTTTCTCTGAACCTATCTTAGGGATACTTCTGCTGGCAGAGGGGCCTTCCCAATACTTTCTCTTTTTAGAGGTGTTGATTTCTGGTAAATCCTGAGGAATAATATCATCCAAAACCTGGTCATAGGAAGTAGGAGGAGGATCCTGATCTTCTAGCGTTGGAGAAAAGCAGGACATCTGAGGTTGTTGCATCTGCGCTAGCATCTAACTGGGCTATCCTTCAGCAAGTGGGTTCATGTGATGAGGAATAATATTAGGATCAGCCTGAAAGTCGGGGAATATTTGGTTGTGCATCCAAACTGTGGTGACAAAAGTATAGAACTTCACTGACTGGAAATGATCTTTATACATTCTTATTAATTTCAGAAATTTTCTCAGACCAGAGAGTGTTTGCATCTTCAGTAAACTTATCCACAAGTTTGACTACATGTTCTTTCACTAGATTCTCCCCCTTTTTGAATTATACACAGAGCTTTTCTATGGCATCTTCTTTAAAAGTACCAACTTACTCACAAATCTTCATCACATGTTCTTGAGCTTTCTTTTCTAACTGAATCTGGTCATTAGCAAGAGTGACAGACTGTTCCATTACCTGACCAACACTAGTAATGGTGTGATCTATAGCTTTGTCACCAATCTGAAGCAATCTTTTGAGAGAGTTAGTGTTATGTTTTATTTTAGCAAATCCTCAGCTCATTTCTGTTTCCAGAGCAATCACTTTGTCTTTCACTATTTTCAGAGAGTCATCAAAATGTTTCCTTTGTTCAGTCAGCAAAATTCCAATCTTACTCAAAATGTTAGAAGAGAGAGAGGCAACAGCAGCAGCAATAATATTAGTAACATCACCAGCAGAGTTATTTTGGGGTGGAAGAGGAGCTACCTAGGGAGGTATCTCTACCACTACCATAGAGCTCTTGGCTCTTACATTGTGAAAGACCATATCAGCCTCCTCATCAATAATTATGGGGAGGGAGAAGTCAAGGTTCTAGAGAGGAGCTTCCACTTCTTAAGGGTTTGGCTCATCCTCTGCAGAGAGAAGGATGGTCTCTGGTGCTAAAGGGTGTTCAGCTGGAGTTGAATCTTTCCTTGGAGAGGGAGAAGGAGTATGAGTAGCTTGGGGTGAGGATGGAACTAATGAGGGATCCTTTGTGGGTTCTTCAGCAGTGTCCTTGAAAAGAGGAGGAAGAGGTTCATCTGATGTGAGTTCTTCAACCATTCTGTCAATGGCTTCAGCTGTGTTCTGGTGGGTTTTTTGTACTTGAATATCTGAGAGAGTATCATCTGGAGCAATTTCCACTAGGGACCTGGTTGGAGAGCTTACTGGGCTTCTGATAAGACTTCTGATGGGTGATCTTCTTATTGATCTGGCTGGAGAGGAAGGAGTAGGTATGACAACAAGAACAAAGGCTGCAGGCTCCCCATCAGTTGCTGCACCAGATGGTTCAGCAACATGATGAGAGGAGGGAGATGGGGTCCTGACCTCAGAGGAAGAAGCTGCAAGTTCTTTAGCTAACTGCTTGGAATTTTTTATCTTGAGTTCCCATCTTAGGATTGATGCTAATGAAATCTTTTTCAGGTGATGGATCTGAGTACCTTTAGAAGTTTTGAAGGTTATTGGGTCAATCCCACTCAACAACAAGGAAATTATCCTTGCAAACTTGGGAGCATGAATACTATCCCTGATCAATTCAAATACCATGATTCTATATTGAAATTTCTTTCTACAGATAATAGCTGTCATAACACCAAATAGGTCATTGGTTATGAAACTAATAGACCCTGTTCTAGACCACAAGATCTTTCCAATTAAATCTACCAGAAGCTTTCCTACATCATTGAAGAGATTTCTCCTTAAAGAGATGAAATCCATAGAAACTCCACAGAAAGAGTAAGTTCTGTCATAATCTTCAAGTGTTAGGTCATCCTCTTCATCCACAATGGATAGCTTTAGGAGCTTTGAAACTCTTGTTTTGTCCAACTTGATTTTGATCCCCCGGACTATAGTTTTCAAAACTGTACCATTTCTCCTTACCTTGGCATTCCTGAAGAATTCCTCTACATCTGGAAATGAAATCTTGCATGGTTCTGAGAGAATAAACATCAGACCGGCTGTTTCCAGGAGAAGGAGCAAGTTCTTGAAGTCATCAGAAATGTCTGTAATCCCTGCGACGACGAGTTCACTACCGACTCCTATTTTTAAACTCTGTACCATGGACACTAATGGAGGCGATAGACGGCGCATGACGACGGCTGCGACGAAGCTTTCTGTCGACGGAAGATGAAGAGTTTTCGAGAAGACTGTTTGAAGTGGCGGTTGATTTAGGATTTCTAAAGTATTATATATATATAATCCTAGTAATGTCAATTAAGTGTCTAATTAATCTAGGGTTAGGACTGAAATCAAGCGGGTTTTCGAAATAGAAGAAATTAATCAAAAATCATAAAAGGACGGGCATTTCTCGAGAGGTAGGGTTAGTTCTCGAGAACTGTCAGAGGAGTTCTCGAGAAGTATGATATTAGTTCTCGAGAACTGAAGAGACTTCTCAAGAACTAAAGAGACTTCTCGAGAACAGCAGAGACTTCTAGAGAGACAGATAAAAGTTCTCGAGAAGTAGCTTGAGTTTTCGAGAATTAGTACTTTACTTTTCGAGAAGTAGACTGAGTTTTCGAGAACTAGTACTTTACTCTTGAGAAATTTCTGACATGTTTAAGGTATCCTCGATTCTTGAGCTTTGAACTGATTTCTTGTGACTTATCCTTCTTTGTTTAGAATCCCAAGTTCAATTTTGAAGAAATTTAACTTGGTCTCGTCTAGTGGCTTTGTGAAAATATCTGCAACTTGCCGATCTGTTGGCACGTACTGCAGATCCACATCCCTTTGATCCACATGCTCCCGGATGAAATGATCTCTGAGCTCGATGTGCTTTGTCCGACTATGCGAGACTGGGTTGTTTGAGATTGCGATCATGTTGGATGAGTCGCAGAATATTGGAATGTCTTTGACCTTCATATTGTAATCTTCTAGCTAATTCTTGAGCCAAAGAAACTATGCACAACAACTACCTGCAGAAATGTTTTATGACTCGGCTGTTGAGATTGTGATACAATTTTGATTTTTGCTGCTCCATGAGAAAAGCCTTCTTCCAAGGAACTGACATGTCCCAGAAGTGCTTTTCCTATCATCTTTGCTACCTGCAAAGTCTGCATATGAAAAACCAATTAGTTCGTCGTCATTACTTCTTGGGTTCCATAAGCCAAGATTCGGTGTACCTTTAAGGTATCTCAAAATCCGCTTTGTAGCAGCATAGTGAGATTCCTTACAGTTCACTTGGAATCTAGCATAGACACATGTAGAGAACATTATGTCTTGTCTACTAGCAGTAAGGTAGAGCAAGGATCCAACTATGCATCTGTATTTGGTTTCATCAAAAGGATTCCCTTTCTCATCCTTGTCCACAGACATAGCTGAGGCCATAGGAGTCCTCATAGAGGTTGCACTCTCCATTACAAATTTCTTAATCAACTCCTTGGTGAACTTCGCCTTTGAGATGAAAATTCCATCTTCAGATTGTTTCACCTGAAGTCCTAAGAAATACTTCAGCTCTCCCATACTACTCATTTAAAACTTCCGTAGCATAAGTTTAGAGAACTTTTTGCAGAGGTTGTCGTCTGTAGAGCCAAAAATAATGTCGTCGACATAGATTTGCATTAGCAAAATCTTGCCTTTAATTTCCCTAAGAAATAATGTATTATCTATCCTTCGTCTCGTGAACTTATTCTCGAGAAGAAAGGTAGATAATGTTTCTTACCAAGCTCGAGGAGCTTGTTTCAAACCGTACAATGCTTTTGATAATAAATAAACATACTCTGGAAAATTACGATCAACGAAACCTAGGGATGTTCCACGTACAACTCTTCCTTTATGTCACCATTTAGGAAGGCGGACTTCACATCCATTTGATAGACAGTGAACCCCTTCGGTGCAGCATAAGCAAGGAACAGTCTGATGGCTTCCAGTCTTTCCACTGGAGCATATGTTTGGTCGAAGTCGATCCCTTCTTCTTGATGATATCCTTTGGCGACGAGTCTTGCTTTGTTCTTGATGATTATCCCATTCTCGTCCAACTTGTTCCTGTAGACCCATTTCGTACCAATGACATTCTTACCTTTGGGTCTTGAAACAAGCGTCCAAACTTTGCAGCGCTTGAACTGATTCAACTCTTCTTCCATGGCCAAGATCAATGATGCGTCTAAGTTTGCTTCCTCAAACTTCTTTGGTTCAACCCGTGAGTGAAAACTTAAATATAAATTCTCGTTAGTTGTACCTCGACGAGTTCTGACACCATCCTTGGGATCTCCTATGATCTGGTCCATTGGGTGATCCTTCAGATGTCTGAGCTCTAGATTCCTCGCATCTGAGACTTCTTCATCAACTGGAGTGACTTCATCAACTTGGACAATATTTTCATCTTGATCCTCTACCTCTCCAATAGGGGTTGGAGAGGTGATCTTGATGAACTTTTCATCTTTACCTTCGGTCGATTCATCCAAGCTTATCTCTTTAATCCTTGTACCTGCATCTTCAATAAGCACACTAGACGATTTGCTTTGCAGCAAGATCGTCTCATAAAATACAACATGTAAGGACTCCTCCCTAGAGAGACCACCACCACCTTTAGCTTCTTCTACAGCGGATGGCAGCGAGGCGATTTAGACCCCACGGGGTCAACCCGCTTCTTGCCAGACGAGGGCTTGTACGATTGTGGCTCGTCTTGGAAGGTAGCTACAGCCATTTTCTCGCGGGCAAGGGGGTCAGGGAGCAGTGCTGAGTCCTCAAATGGCGGATTTTTGGGGACCATTCATTCCCCTGCACGAAACATGTTAGAAAATTTTGTTGATTTGGCGAGTTCGGAAAGAGGAGAAATCATGAATACCTTCGCCGGGATGGATGGGGAGGAGCGTGTCGAGGCCCTTTGGAGGAAGAAGACCTTGAAGTCTTTGTGGAGGAAGAACTTGTGGAGCTCAGCATCATTGCTAGAGACGGTGGGGGGTTGTTATACGTCCTCGAACTTCTAGTGTGGTGAGTAGGGGACGTTGCCGAGGTCGCCCTTGATGAAGACAATCTTCGACATCCAATTGTGGTGCTTGATCATGATCTCATGAACCCTGATAAAAGATCCCTCGAAGTAGGCGACGTTGTCGGTAGTTGCCTTATAAGTGAAGAGTTTCCTGAACATGGTCAGGTTGAACTCTATTCACTCCCTACGGAGGAAGCACGCAAACGCCACCATCATGGCAATGGAATTCGAGATGAGTTGTGCATGCACCGCATCGTAGTACTTCAAGATTTGGTGAATTTCCGTCCAGAGCGGTAGGCACAACCCCACCTCGAAATGCGAGATGGGGAAAGCGAGCTCCTCAGGGTAGAAAGTGTTGATGGCCTCGCCCTCCCTGGGTCGGCACGCCTCGATTCCAGGGGGCATGAAGTCGGCATAGAATGCTGCAATCTCCTCCTCCATCATGTTCCCCTTGAAGAAGCAGTATTCGGTGAAGTGCTGAGCACACTTGGAGAGACCGTCGGAATCGGGATTGGTCTTACCCATGCTCGCAGAAGGTTTAGGGGGCGAGTACAGGTAGGAGGAAGGCAAGAAGTGTAGGCAGGTACAGAAGCAATAAAGTAGTATGTTAGGGTAGGTGAGGGGGACTATTTATAGGAAAAAGAATCAAGGGTCGAGCTGACCGATCGGTCTAGCTCGCCTAACCCAGCTCGCCGGCCCCAGATCGCTGACTTCCCAAACCTGTCTCATCACATGCCGAACTGAAGGATATTATATTCAAACAACAAGCAATAAAATCTAAAAATATTCTAAGTTATTACAGACCCAGGAAGGATAGTGTTCAAATAAATCAAATGCGAAGAAAGAAAGAAGCAGCAAGTTCGATACACGCGCAAGCTGAGGGTATATGAGGCGAGTGCTGATAGGCCCAGGAGGGGGGCCATTTTCTACCTACCCTGGCCTCGCATATCCTTCCCTGCAGGTCGACGCGAATCGCAGAGCTCGCGGATCCGCCTCAAGCACCCCCGGGAGGCCTAAAGGTTCTCGTCCAACTCCTCCAACAGCGGTGAAAGGGACATCGCCTCGCCCGCCAGGTCCTCCCTCGCCTCGCCTACTAGCCACACGCACTCTCGCTGCAGCACCCCATTGTCCTCCCACAACCAATGGAGCTCGTGTACCATCTTTTTGAGGACCTCAATTCCTTGTTTCGTCAGCTCGGGACCCTAAATCTCGGATTCCAAGAAGGACTCTAAGTTCTTCAGGGAAAGAAGGGGCGAGTAGCAAGCTCGCTTCAGGGATTCGTCAGCCTCCGATTGACTAAAGAAGGCTACAAGAATAGTTGAACAATAATATGAAGGGAGAACACGCCAAGACAACTATGGATTAGAACTAATAAAGGACAACTTGCCTGATGAGCTCGACACCTCGAAGGAGAGGCGAGGTGGAGGCATCTTTAGATTTTTACCATGGCACTGGGATAGTTCCAATGCCTCCCCTCGAAGTCTCAGCAAGCTGAGAGAAGGGAATGGGGACTGGAGAGCCCGGCCTTTACGAGCCCAACCCTAGAGTCCCAAAGGGCGGGGATGGGTCGCGTCGACGAACCTCCGGAGTCTTAAACTGCGGGTCGGTAGGAAGGATATCGGCTCAAGGAGAGGTGACCTCGCCGCCCCCCACCCAGCAGTTTGGGTCGGTGCAGAGGTCAATAAAATTCCCCTCCTTCCTAAGGGCAGGCAAGGTAGAGGAACCGGCCTCAGGCTCCAGGGTCGTTTTCAAGTCTTGGAAGACACGCTCGGATGCTTCTGCATCTGGCTTCTCCCTCTTGGCAGAATTAGACTCGACCTGGATGCTCCGCGGGATGTTAAGGGGAATGGTGGTTAAGCTGCCTACGCATGCAGAGGAGACCTCGCGAGACTTCACAAGCCTCTCTTGGAACTCCGCGGGGAAAGGAATCTCGGCAAATTTAGAGCAAAGGGGAATGACAAAAGTCACCCAGGTATGCAGGCACATATTTATAGCCGCTGGTTGTCCCCACTGAAAGATTCTCAGTCTCCTGCCACACTCGCCGAATCCTTTGGGGTTAGATGTTTCTTTCCGAGCTTGTGCCAACCTCACAAAGAGCGGGGATTGTGTGCAACCCCGTACCTGGCGAGTGGGTCAGTAGGAGCCAGACCGGCCAAATCGGGCAGTCTGAGTCCATGGTCGAGCTCGACAGGAGGGAGAGCTCAGCAATCTCTGACTCCCCAGGCGGGTTAGATTCTTTTGGAATGCGAGATCGTACTCGCCAAACCCTATTCGCCGAGATTTGGACTATTCATCGAGCTCTGGGCTATTCATCGAGATCTGGGACTTTCGCCGAGCCCTGGGTTGTTCATCGAGCTCTGGTCTATTTGTCGAGCTCTGGGCCATTTGGCGAGCTCTGGGCTGTTCGTCAAACTCCGGGCCTGTCGTCGAGCTCTGGGCCGCTCGCCGAGTTCGGACTGTTCAACAAACCCGTGACATGCGAGCAGGACGGGTCGGGCCTATTGGGTACATTTGAATAGTGTACCTTATTTGGAGAAGTCCCCTTGACAACTCAATTATATACCCAAAGGTGTATTTGATGTATGCCAAGTTTTCATGTACAGGTTCAAAGTTGAAGAAATTATTCTATGTCAAAGTGTTGAGATAGCATGTGTCGAGACAATACTTCTATGTCGACACAAGGCAGATCAACAGTCAACATAGAGAACAGAAGATGTGTCGAGACAATACTTCTGTGTCGACACAAGGAAAATCAATAGTCGACATAGATAACATAAGATGTGTCGAGATAATACTTCTATGTCGACACAAGGTGGAACTAAGATATGTCGACACAGATAAAAGACGTGTCGACACAAATAACAGATGTGTCGATACAATACTTCTATCTCAACACAAGGCAGAACTAAGATTTGTCGATACAGATAACAGATTTGTAGATACAAATAACAGATGTGTCGACACAACTATTCTATTTCAACACTTTCTGTTCTGAGATGAAAACTATTTTAAGTATGGTAATGTTGGGTCTGTCAAAGATGTCTCAACACAGATTTAGAGACAACTTGTTTACTTCAACACTTATATGACATAATGTGTTGAGTCAACATCAATCTATTCAAGACTGGTCAGATCATTCTGGTCGACACAAGAAGGCTTCTCTTTTATAAATACAATTCAAGGAAGGTTTTGTTGTCAGTTGCTGATGTCATCAATACTAGTCCAAGCCATCTGAGATTTCTATAAATAGGAGGTGCTACCTTCAGAAGAAGATACCAATATAGAAGAAGAACCGATTCTATTCGATTCATAAGTCTCACACTATTCCGAAAGACAAATAAAGAAGTAGAAAGAGAAGAAGAAGTTGATCTTTAACTAAGTATTCAGATCCCTTTTCTATGGTTGATTTGGGGATTAAGTGATCTGTTGATCTGCAACTTCAAACTATTCAATCAAATCTTCATCAAGAAGTTGATGATTCAGAAGAAATTCAATTCAGCCTGCTTATCTATCAAGAAGAAATCAAACTGCAGCTGAGTGAAACGATCTGTACACACAGATCCAACATGTAATAGGTTTTCTATTTTTCTGTAAATTATTTTATTAAATTTTATTGTAATATCTCCTAGAGATCTGAGTGGGTAGGTGATCTTATTCTCTGAGTTTTGTAAGCATAATCTAAAAAGGCTGAGGTAGGAATCTAGGTGAATCTGAGGTAGGTGATTTGGGAAAATCATTGAGATTGTAAGCCTAATCTATAAAGGCTGAGGAAGGAGATTGAGATATCTCTGAGGTAGGACAAGTGGATCCGAGTGTAGGTTTCTTGGAGAGAAACTGAGCCTTGTAGGATCTAAGGATCTGAGTTGTGAAGGTGGAGCTATAACCTTATCTAGCACATTGATATTGAGGAAGAAGGGGGAAAGTGGATGTATCCTTGATAGGGGAACCACTATAAACTTACTGTGTCCATTGTGCTGTGTGCTGTGTTCTTTGTTGTGTATGTTGTGATCAGTTCTTGTTGTTCTATTGTTTATGCTGGGTATAACTATATTCTGAATTGCATTAGGGCACATTGCTAAAGTTAAAAGAACTACAAAGAATTTTAATAGATCACCTATTCACCCCTCCTAGGTGACTATCTACCCATTGGCTTGACTTTCAAGTGGTATTAGACGGAGGTTATCCAAAGATAGACCTAACAGTCTGGAAAATATCCTAAGGGTAGTTGAAGGTTATCAGACCTATGGCTTCTGAATCAAGCAGAGAACTCAATTCCATGAAATTGCCCATCTGCACTAAGGACAATTTTACTATATGGAAACAAAGAGTAAGACTGTTCATGTAAGCTTCAGACCCAAGCATCTTTGTTATAATTTAAGAAGGACCCTATGTGCCCATGAAATCATCTGTCCTAGATGCAAATATTCAAACTCCCAAGATATTGTCAGAAATGACAAAGGATGAGGTCATACTTGCTACTATGGACAAAAGAGCATAGAACATAATAGTGAGTGCAATAGACAACTCCATATTTTAGAATCTGGTGCACTGTAATTCTTCTAAGGAAATGTGGGATACCTTGATAGTGTATATGGAAGGTATAGTAGAGGTGAGAGATGACATAAGGTCATTCCTTAATCAACAATATGAGGCATTTAGACAAGGGAAGACAGATTCTATTGAACAAACATATGAAAAGTTCTTTAGAATAGTAAATGACTTGAGAAACTATGGGAGAAACATCTCAAACTATGAACTGAATGACAAGTTCATGAGATCCCTAAATAAAGAATGGGATATCAAGATTTGTGAAGTAAGGGAAATGGGAAATCTTAGAAATCTGCTTCCCCAAGACTTATTTGGGAAATTAATGTCACATGAGCTTCAACTCAATTCAAGAAAAGCTAAAGCAGAAACTACCAGACAATCATCTCAATCAAAATCATTAATCTTTGATAAGTAAATTTAGATTTAAGGAGGATAGATTTGGTGTTATAAAATTTTTTACGTACATAAGTCTATCTCTTTTTTACTTACTTATATCCTGTGGATTAAGGCAAGAGTACCTATCACATAGGAGTATAGTATTTTGTAGAAAATATCAAGGTCGTATTTTTCCTAGGATTGGTGTTAATTATTCTACTTTTTAGAATGGACATTTATGTTATCGAAAGAACGGAGTGGAGATTATATTAAAAATAAAAGACAGAAAAATATAAATAGGTGGTTTTATTAAAATAAGGACTCAGAAGGTAGTCCTTGATTTCAGAATTACTATGAGAGAATATTAATTCACATATTAAAGAACAACTTTATTTCTTGATTACCAAACTTAACGAGAGGGTGCCTTTGGTAGCATCACTGACTCGAAAGTACGACCGGGGAGGCTTGCGTTTAAAACAGGTTAACATAAAACGTAGTGTCTCTTCACTTGATATATGATCAATTAACAGTAAACCCTCGTTAGAATAACTAGAACGAAGAGTAGAAATAGTTGAAAATAATATCCAGCCCAAAGCTTATCTTGAGCAAGTGATATGGGTTCATAGCCTCTTATCAGGATTGGGGTGGTATAAAGTGCAGAAAATAATATCTATCTATCTATCTTAATTCAGGACTTAAGCTTTCGCTTCGCCTTTCATTTGGGATAGGGTAGTAAAATCTAAACTTTTGAAAAGCTTTCACACTATCTTAATCCAGGTCATAGGCTTCCGCCTCGCCTTTCATTCAGGATAGTATGAAATAATAAAGTTTTGAAAAATAGTTTTGAAAGTAGTTTCACACTATCTTAATTCGGGACATAAGCAGAGCTTTGCCTTTCATTCGGGATAGTATGAGAAAATAAAGAAACATGAAACAAAAAAAATAAAACTGTAAAGTACTCAGAAATGAAATTTAAATATTCTATTTGATAAATTCAAAAAGTTATTACAACTTTCTACAAAGCTGAAAAGAAAGCTGAAAAAATTACAACTTACAGAACTTTGAATACTTAAAAGCTACTACCAGTTCTTTGTCAGAGAGCTGGGGAGTCCTAACAGTTCTTAAGGAAGTTGCGGGTGTTCGAATAATTTTACAAAGCTCTGCCCCTCTATTTATAGAAAAAAATTGAAACTACACGCCCCTGGACACGGGCGTGTCGGGTGGGCGTGACAAGGTCACGGGCATGTCGGGCGGCGTGTCGGGACATGTATCGAGCTGGGTTGAACTCTGGATAGAACTTTATTCGGTCACAGGCGTGTCATATTGGGTCATAGACGTGTCTGGCAGTCGGTTTATTTGGCGCCATGGGCCGTGGCGACAGCGCAGCATCTTGCTGGAAATAGGCTAACACCGGTGCGGGTCACGAGCGTGTCTGATTGGGTCATGGGCATGGCCTTGACGTGTCCATCAACTTTTTCGATTTTACTAAATAACAAAAACAGAAAATAAAAAGGAATTAAACAGGGCTATCACGCACTAGGTCACGGGCATGACCTAGGGGCGTGACCTAAGTAAAAAATACAAAAATTCAGAAAAACTTAGAAAATAAATATAAAACCTAAAAAATAAAATATAACAAAAATAATTAGTTTATATATAAAAACTAAGGTTTTATTTATAAATATTCAAAATTAATACTATACAAAATAATATATATTTATACTCATCAAATACCCCCATACTTAGATTTTGCTATTCCAGAGCAAATATAGAGTTGAGTATATCTACAAGTTATGAAATTTTCTATTTACTATCAATTTAATTCTTCAAGATAAAACAGGTATAAAAAATCCGGTGAATAAAGAGTTAAATGCTATCGTATATATATATATATATCATTGATACCAGAGTTAGAATTTATAGCCATAAAAAGTTTTTGAAAACAAATAGTAAGTATATATTAAAATCAGATATAACAAGGATAGATTGGCTTTATGATTACTATATCTTATACGAGATATATTGGAAAATATACATCCTATTATTTATGCTCTCTCAAAATTTTGAACAAAAATAGAATATCAACTTTGGAAGGGTGGAATTTACCTATACAATAGGCTTTTGTAGAAGTGATAGATTTTTATATTCTATCATCTTTTTATCTAAGTTATGCATTGTTATAACTACTAAGGATTGTAATTCCAAAGTTGAAAAAAATACAATGCATACTTGAGTTTTTATTTGAATCCAATGTATATTTAGAGGAGCACATACTCCTTTCCATATAATCTTTTCATATTTATTTGATGCCTATATATACGGAATGAAATCTTATTCCCATTGACATAAAATATTTTTTTTACTAGGAGCACATACTCCTAGATACATGCTTGCGTAAGAAAACATGCCAAGTAGAAATAATTAAATATTCAAGAGTTGGATAAAAAATTTTGAGAGCAACTATAATAGTTTGTATTTCTTATATTTCATTAAGAATGTAGTAAGGATAATTACATTCTAAAATTGTTTGGTGAACATAATATGTTTTGCTTATATTGTATATATATGTATTTTTGATATATTAAAGCAGGCTTACTAAAATAATAACTCCGATTGTAATGAAACTTACAAGGTAGGGTTTAAAAGTTTATTCCAGATATTTATATCTATCTAGTTATGAGAAGGAGTAATAAATTTAAAAATTGAATAATTTGAATTTTTATCAACGCAGATTTTTGGAATATATATAAATAGTATGGTTCTGAAAGTTTTGACTTGTTTTGGATGAGTTATAAAATAAACAATGTTTTTATTTAAAAGGAAAAATATAACATAAAAGTGATAAAAATTACAGCTAAAAGCACCCCCATACTTATGTTAGGCATAGGTATGAAGTGATAAATAAAGACAAAAAAACAGATGTACAGAATATACAAAAGCATAAAAGATGGAAATATATAAGCTAATTTATATTTCGAGATTATGGAGTAGTGTTAGGGTTTCAGGTTCTTTTTGAAAAGGGTCCCCAGTAAAATATAGTTTTAAACGGTGCCCGTTTACTTTGAAAGTTCCTAGTTCAGGGTTAGAAATAAGAACGGTCCCATATGGCTAGATTTGTTTAACAGTAAAGGGCTCGGTCCATCGGGATTTTAATTTTCCTGGAAATAATTTAAGGCGTGAGTTATATAGTAGGACAAGATCACCTGGTGAAAAATATTTTGGAAATTTAATTTTCCTATCATGATAAAACTTAGATAGCTCTTTATAACATTTATTATTTTCATAGGCGTTTGCACGCCATTCCTAAAGTTCATTGAGTTTAAATTTATGTTGTTCGGCGGCTAAGTTTGTATCTAAGTTATGAAATTTTAGCGCCCTGTATGCGCGATGTTCTAATTATACAGGTAGGTGACCTGCCTTTCCATATAATAAACGATAAGGTGTACAACCGATAGCAGTTTTGAATGTTGTACGGTAGGCCCAAAGTCCATCATCTAATTTGAGGGACCAATCTTTTCGATTTGTATCTACAGTCTTTTCTAATATGCGCTTTAGTTCTCTATTGACTACCTCCACTTGGCTGCTTGTTTGAGGGTGATAAGCGGTAGTGAGTTTATGAGTAACTCCATATTTGGCTAACACTTTAGTCATCTGGGTGTTATAAAAATGAGTACCTCGATCATAGCCCTAGGCGTGCCAAAACGTGAAAGTAAGGATTTCAAAAATTTAATGACTACTCTCGTGTCAGTGGTGGGAAAAGCTTGTATTTCAGCCCATCGTGAAACGTAATCGACCTCTACTAAGATATAATGATTTTTAAAAGAAGGAGGTAAAGGGCCTACAAAATCTATGCCCCACAGATCAAAAATTTCAGCTTCTAAGTAAAACTTTTAGGGCATTTCGTCCCGATGGGAAATGTTACCTGACCGTTGGCAGTGGTTGTAAACGCTTACCAATTTTTAAGCGTCCTTGAATAAATTAGGCCAAAAGAATCCTGCTTCAAGGGCTTTACGTGAAGTCCGGTTCCCTTGATAATGTCCGCCGGTTGGTCCTTCGTGGCAGTGTCGTAGTACTTTTAGTCCTTTCTCGTTCGAAATACATCTTCTAATTACTTGGTCGGCACAGACTCAGAATAAATACGGGTCTTTCCAAAAGTAGTTTTTCAATTCAGAAAAGAATTTCCTCTTTTCTTGAATTGTAAAAGCTTTTGGAAGGACTCGGGCTACTAAATAGTTAGCCAAGTCTGCAAACCAAGGAGTAGAAGAGTTTGTTACCTTTTCGAGGGCGAGGAGACTTTCTTCAGGGAATTTATCTTCAATATAGGCTTCCACGAGTGTATCTATTGCATCATTCTCTAGTCGAGAAAGATGATCGGCTGCTAAATTCTCTACGCCTTTCTTATCTCAGCTCTATAAATTAAATTCTTGTAATAAGAGAATCCAACGTAATAAATGGGGTTTTGCGTCTGCCTTAGTTAGTAAATATTTTAAAGCCGAATGATCAGTAAAAACTATAACTTTTGATAGCATTATATAAGATCTAAACTTATCAAATGTGAATTCAATCGCCAGTAGTTCCTTTTTCGTGGTCGTGTAATTGATTGTGAGGATGTGAGAGTTTTACTTGCATAATAGATAGGATGAAAATATTTGTCTACTCGCTATCCTAAGACAGATCCTACAGCATAATCACTTGCATCACATATGATCTCAAAAGGCAAGGACCAGTATGGGGCTACTAAAATAGGAGAGTTTATAAGTTTGTCCTTAATAATTTTGAATTCTACTTAGCATTCGCTATTAAATATAAATGCGGCTTCTTTTTCTAGTAAATGAGTTAACGGTTTTGTTATTTTAGAGAAATTTTGAATGAACCGTCTATAGAAACCTGCATGGCCTAAGAAACTTCGAATAGATTTTACATTTGTTGGAGGAGGAAGTTTTTCAATTATTTCTATTTGGCCTTATCGACCTCGATTCCCTGTGAAGAAATTTTATGACCGAGAACTAAACCTTCACGGACCATAAAGTGGCATTTCTCCCAGTTCAACACTAAATTCGTGTCTTCACAGCGTTGAAGAACACGAATGAGGTTATCTAAAAACATATGGAATGAGTCTCCAAATACAAAGAAATCATCCATAAACACTTCCATAACGTCCTCAACTAACTTGCCGAAAATAGCTAGCATACATCTTTGAAATGTAGCTGGCACATTACAAAGTCCAAATGGCATTTGCCTATAGGTGAAAGTACCAAAGGGGCAAGTGAACGTAGTTTTCTCTTGGTCTTCAGAGGCTATATGGATTTGTAAATACCCTGAATAACCATCGAGAAAACAATAATATGAGTGACCCAAGAGTCGCTCTAATATTTGATTTATAAACGGTAGTGGAAAGTGATCTTTATGGGTGGCATCATTTAATTTTTGATAGTCGATGCACATCCTCCAACCCGTAATAGTACTTGTTGGAATTAGTTCATTATTAGCATTTGGCACTACCATTATACCACCCTTCTTAGGGATGACTTGTACAAGACTAACCTATGTGCTATCTGAGATTGGATAGATAATTCCTACATCTAATAATTTCATTACTTCAGATTTTACGACATCCTTCATATTAGGATTTAAATGTCGTTGGGGATGGATAGATCTATGAGGGTTATCTTCAAGAAATATTTTATGCGTACAAAAAGATGGGTTGAGTCCTTGTATATCAGAAATTTGCCATGCTAATGTATGGCGATGTTTTTTAACACTTTTGTTAATTCAGACGTTTTCTTATCATTTAATTCGGCAAAAATGATAACAGGGAGTTTAGATTCGGCTTCATGGAAAATGTATTTTAAATGTGCGGGAATGTTTTCAGCTCGAGGGTTGGTGGATTTTCATATAAAGTTGGGGTTTTAGAGTTGTAGAAGTTAAGGATATAAAAGGTTCTAAAGGGTCATCGGTAGGCATTTCTTGTGAAAGGGGTAAGTCCTCCAAGTCCAATTCTTCTACAGTTATTGAAAGTAAATCAGAATAGGGAAAACCATTTTCCTCAAAAGGCCTTCCGCAAGATAGCAGGAATTGTCGTTTATTAAAGAATTTTTCATAGAGGGATCTATATCGATAGTAACCTCGTCATCTCCTACTCGTAAGAGAAGTCTACCATTACTTATGTCTATTATCGTGCGAGAGGTTGCGAGAAAAGGATGACCGAAAATTATGGGAACATCAGTGTCTTCCTCTATGCTAAGTATAACAAAGTTTACCGGGAAGATAAACTTGTCTATTTTGACCAGAACATCCTCTACTACCCCAATTGAATATTTAATAGAATGATCTTCTAACTGGATGCTCATTTTAGTGGGGCTGGGGTTACCTAATCCTAGTTTCTAAAAGTGCGAGTAGGGAATTAAATTTATTCTAGCACCTAAGTCTGCTAACACATCTTTTATTAATAGATTACCGAAAAGACACGGGATGGAAAATCATCTAGGATCGTTTAATTTTGGGGGTAATTTATGTAATAAAATGGCTGAACATTCGACATTAAGGAGAACTCTCGAAATATCTTCGAGTTTCTTTTTATTTGAAAGCAACGCTTTTAAATATTTTGCGTATTTAGGCATCTGTGCAATTTCCTCGTAGAAAGGTTTATTGATTAGAATTTGTTTTAGCATTTTTAGAAAAATTTTATACTCTTCATCTTATCGCTTATCTTTTAATTTTGAAGGATAAGGTACAACAACATGAGGTGGAACAATTCGCGGGGGTTTAGGAGGCAGAGACGTAATAGGAGGCGGTGTAGGAGGGCTAACTGTAGTTTCTTTTTCTACCCTAACGGGTGGTGGTAGCTCCCTTCCACTTCGTAGTTTGATGGCTTATTAACTTGGTTGGTTACTGGAATGGACAGTTTCTCGTGGATTTGGTTCTGTATTTCCTGGCAAATTACCAGGTTGGCGCTCTGATAGCATTTTTGATAGTTGTCCAATTTGTGTTTCTACGTTTTTAATTGATCAGGTCAGGTTCCGGATATTGGACTCATTGATACTGACATATTTCGTGAATATGTCTTCTATCGGGGATGGCCTAAATTGGTGCGGTTATGGTGTTGGTGTTTGTGGTTGTGGGGGTTGCGGTGCAAATCCAACTTGATTTACAATCGGATAGCGTTGAGCATTATTGGGGTTGCTCCACGAAAAATTAGGATGATTCATATATCCTGGAATGTAAGAGTTATTATTATTATTATTCGAATTATAGGAGGGTCTATATGAGTTCCCCATATAGTCGACTTCTTCATTATTATTATTAGTTGAATTAGGCGGATTCAGAGATGTAGAAGCGGAGGAAGCACTCATCCCCGCCACTTGCCTAGTCAGATACTCTACTTGGAGAGCTAAGTTTGAAGAGGAGTCGAGCTCATCGATCCCAGCTTGTTTAGGGTATGACCTCGGCACGTTCCACTGGTATGCATTCATGGCCATCTCCTCAAATAGGGTTTGAGCAGCCTCGGGGGTTTTGTTATTTAGCATGCCCCCAGCGGCAACATCAATAGCTTGACAGGTCTGAGTGTTCAGATCGTTATAGAATGTCTGTACCTTGAGCCAAGCTGGCAGCGCATGATGTGGACACGGACGTAGGTATTCCTTACAATGTTCCCAAGTCTCATAGAGAGACTCGGACTCGCCTTGCACAAAGAAAGAAATATCCGCACGTAGACGTGCGGTGTTTGCAGGTGGATTTGGCTTTCATTCATAGCGAAAAAGGAAATAAGCGAAGACGGATGGCATCATCAGTGCCGCCATTTATCTTATATGTGTCGCATACTTCTAAAAAGTTAGACAAGTGCGTGTTTGGATCTTCGTCGGGAAATTCATCGAATTGAATGGAATTTTGGATCATTTGGATTATACTCGATTTAATCTCGAAGTTATTATTAGCAATTGTTGGCCGAACGATACTAGACCCGGTGTCATCTAAATTAGGTCGTGCATAATAAGATATGGTCCTTTGGGGGACCATATATGGCATTTGTTGTGGCTCTGCTGCCATTTCTTGTACGTGTGCGGTGCCTGTGAACTCTTCCAGATTTATTACTAGCTCTTGATTAAGAGATCATAGGCATCTACGAAAGATGCGATCGATTTCAGGATCAAATTCAAAATTTAAAACAGATGGAGTTATGCGGGTCATACACTAAAAAAAACTTTTGATAAAAACAAAAAATAAAACAAATATATAAAAACTAAGTAAAACAAAAATAAGTTACAATTAAAAAACAACTAAGTTAAAAACAAATATATATAAACACACAAACACAAACACACGAAAAGACTTAAAAAAGAAAAATAACTAAAAATAAGGTTTTATATACAACAGGTTTTATAATAAAAAGCAGTTTTATTATAAACTAGTTTTATAATAAGAAAAGTTTTATATAAATTACGTTAAAATAATATGTTAGGTTTTTGTTAGAATTTGTTAGTGGTTAATAAAATTGTTAAAAAAATGTTAGGTTTCATAAATAAAAAGTTTTAAATTCAGTGAATTTTATGTTTGTTTTATTTTTATAAAAAATTAAGGTTTTTAAATAACAAGAAAAGAAAAGATAAAATTAATAGCGTTTTTTATTTTCAAATATTAACACATATAAATGAGTCCCCGACAACGGCGCCAAAAAGCTTGATAAGTAAATTTTGATTTAATGAGGATAGATTTGGTGTTATATAATCTTTTACGTATATAAGTCTATCTCTTTTTTACTTACTTATAACATGTGGATTATGGCAAGAGTACCTATCGCAAAACAGTATAGTATTTTGTAAAAAATATCAATGTCGTATTTTTCCTAGGATCGGTGTTAATTATTCTACTTTTTAGAATAGACTATTATCTTATCTTAAGAACGGAGTGGAGTTTATATTAAAAATAAAAGACAGAAAAATATAAATACGTGGTTTTATTAAGATAAGGACTCAGAAGGTAGTCTTTGATTTCAGAATTACTATAAGAGAATATTAATTCACCTATTAAATAAAACTTTATTTCTAAATTACCTAACTTAACGAGAGGGTCCCTTTGGTAGCATCACTAACTCGAAAGTACGACCGGGGAGGCTTGCGTTTAAAACAGGTTAACGTAAAACGTAGTGTCGGGATAACAGTAAACCCTAATTAGAATAATTAGAACGTAGAGTTGAAATAGTTTAAAATAATATCCAGCACAGAGCTTATCTTAACAAAGTGCTAAGGGTTCTTAGCCTCTTATCAGGATGGGGATGGTATAAAGTACAGAAAATAATATCTACTATCTATCTTAATTCAGGACTTAAGCTTTCGCTTCGCCTTTCATTCGGGATAGGGTAGTTAAATCTAAACTATTGAAAAGCTTTCACACTATCTTAATCTAGGTCATAGGGTTTCGCCTCACCTTTCATTCGGGATAGTATAAAATAGTAAGGTTTTGAAAAATAGTTTTGAAAGCAGTTTCATGCTATCTTAATCCAGGACATAAGCAGAGCTTCGCCTTTCATTCGGGATAGTATGAGAAAATAACGTAACGTGAAATAAAATAAAATAAAATTGTAAAGTACTCAGAATTGAAATTGAAACATTCTATTTTATAAATTCAAAAAGTTATTACAACTTTCTACAAAGCTGAAAAGAAAGCCGAAAAAATTACAACTTACAGAACTTGTAATACTTGAAAGCTACTACCAGTTCTTTTTTCGAGGGCTGGGGAATCCTAATAGTTCTTAAGGAAGCTGCTGGTGTTCGAATAATTTTACAAAGCACTGCCCCTCCATTTATAGAAAAAAATTTGAAATGACACGCCCCTAGAGACGGGCATGTCAGGTGGGTTTGACAAGGTCACAGGCGTGTCAGGCGGCATGTCGGGACATGTGTTGAGATAGGTTGAACTCTAGATAGAACTTCATCCGGTCACGGGCGTGTAGGATTGGGTCACGGGCGTGTCTGGCAGTCAGTTCATCTAGTGGCACGGGGCGTGGAGACAGCGTGACATCTTGCTGGAAACAGTCTAACACCGGTGCGGGTCATGGGGGTGTCTGATTGGGTCACGGGTGTGGCCTTGACGTGTCTATTAGCTTTTCCGATTTTCCTAAATAACAAAAATAGAAAATAAAAAGGAATTAAACATTGCATTCACGCCCTAGGTCACGGGCGTGACCTAGGGGCGTGACCTAACTAAAAAATACAAAAATTTAGAGAAACTTAGAAAATAAATATAAAACATAAATAAATAAAATATAAAAAAATAATTAGTTATATATATAAAAACTAAGGTTTTATTTATAAATATTCAAAATTAATACTATACAAAATTGTATATTTTTATACTCATCAGCCTTCAAAGCTGACTCTTCCAAGAAAACTAGAAGGGAAATTCCATCATCACCTAGAAGAGATGAAGAGATAGATAGTACTGGATCTTGCTCTTCTTCAGAAGAGATATCAGATGATGAACTTGTATTATTTACAAGGCAGTTCAAGAAGATGTTAAGAAGAAGAAAATAGTGGAGCAATAAGAAACCTTCTGGTTCTAGTTCTCACAAAAGCAAAGACAATACAGAGACAAATCTGTGATCAGGTATGACTCCAATCATAACAAACAATCTAAGACTAATATTATTTGTTTTTTTTGTAACTGGCCTGGGCATGCAATGCTGATTACCCAGTAAAGAGAAAGGAAAACAGAAATTCAAAAGAAAGGAAGTTCTTCAAGGATAAGAAATCATAAAAAGGTCTGATGGCTAAGAAGACAAAGACCTTATCTGACAGTAATTCTAATTCAACTGAGTCAGAAGAAGAATATGTGGGGCTGTATTCATATGAAGAGGAGTTCATTAGAAGAGGCACCTATAAAAGAAATAACTCCACAACTTCATCATCCTATGACGACTCTAAAGAAGATATGGAAATCAATCTGATGGCTGTAGCTGATGATCCAGAAACTAGAACTCACAACTGTGAGAATTCTTAGGAAATTTATGATAACTCTTCCTTCACTAAGACTTCTGACTATGAGATTAGAGATGAGGCAAGCTCGGGTGAATTACTAGTTGATCCATATGAGATTAACTCAGGGACTGAACAGAAGTAACTCATACTTTGGTTTCGTAAAATGCTAGCTGCTTTAGTCAAAAACAAGAAGCTTGTTAAAGAACAAGCTATAGAAATTTCATCACTAAAAAGTCTTGAGTATCATCACAAGATGGATACTCAGAAACATGGTCTTCATGGGTCTAAGTTAACAAAGTTAACTAAGATCATTGATGACCAAATAAATTAAATTAAGAAAAAGGATGCAATCATTAAGGAGCTAGAAACAAAACTCCTAAATGAAAGGAAATTTGTTGAGCAGTTTTCAAAAGCAAAGACTATTTTTCCTATTATAGATACCTTCTCAGGAAAACCTAGAGGTGGTCATGGTGTTTATTAAACCCAAGAGAAGAAGGGGCAAAAAGAAAAGGGATCAAAGGGTCAGACCATTCCACAATCAGTTGAACAATCTAATAATCCAAGAGAACATCTTAAGGCTGTGAGATAAGACCCATCTTTGTTCACAATCAAGATAAAGCCAAAAGTGCTGACTCCTATAAAAAGGGGTGTCAGCACAAAGATTCATTTGTTCCTCCTAAAAGAAGATATAATAGATTTGAATGCTGGTGTTGTGGAAAGATAGGAAACGTTGCCCTAGATTGTTTGTTCAATCCAACAGTGCCTCATAGTCTGAAGACAATTCTTTTCAAGAGATCAACTAGTGGCTTTGATAGAGTCACAACTATTAAGAACCAAGGACCCACAACTCTTTGGGGTCCTAAGGAAAAGTTATTTCTTATTTTACAGGTATTTCCAAGCTCCAGACCAATCTGGTACTTGGATAGTGGATGCTCCAGACATATGATTGGAATAAGAAGAAATTTGGGGGAATATATTCCTGTGGAAAATAGACCAAAAGTGATCTTTGGAGGAGCTGAAAAAGGCATCACCAAAGGTTTTGGTAAGATCACAAATGGTCTAGTCACAATCACTCATGTAGCTTATGTGGAAGGGTTGCAACACAAACTTTTAAGCATAAGTCAATTTTGTGATTTGGGATATGACACTTTGTTCCACAGAGATGAGTGCCTAATAAAAATATCAAGTGACCAAGAGGTCATCTTAACTGGCACTAGATGTGGAAATGTATACTATTTAAACTTCCTATGTATTATGTCTGACTCACCCCTATGTCTATCTACAAGTGAGAAAGCTTCACAATGTGTTATATAGCACAAGAGGCTACCCCACTTGAATTATAAGGCTTTAGGAAAACTATACAGCAAGGAGCTTGTTAGGAATAGTCCTAACATGAGATTCACTAAGGAGAGAATCTGCCCAGCATGCCAAAAAGGCAAGCAAACTAAAGCTTCATTCAAATGTTGTGAATCCAAAGACTCTGTGAGGTGTTTATACCTCCTACATATGGACTTGTTTGGTCCTATGCCAGTTCATAGCTTAGGAAGGAGAGTCTATACTTTTATGACTACTCAAGATTTACTTGGGTATTCTTCTTAAAGAAAAAGTCTGAAACTCCTGATGTCTTCAAGAATTTTGTGAGAAAAATTCAGAATGAACTTAACAGTACTGTGGTCAAAATGAGAAGTGACCATGTAACTGAATTCCAATCTGATTGTATGACAAAGTTTTGTGAAGAATTAGGAATTCAGCAAGAATTTTCTTCCCCAAGAACACCCCAGCAAAATAGAATAGCTGAGAGGAGAAACAGAACTCTCATTGAAGCTGGTAGAACCTTGCTAAGTGATTCCTCACTTCAAGAACATTTTTGGGCAGAGGAAATTAACACATCTTATCATGTTCTAAATAGGGCTTCAATCAACAAGAGATTAAATAAAACTCCTTATGAACTTATGAAGGGAAGAAAACCAAACATAGCCTATTTCATAATCTTTTGATGTAGATGTTATGTCTTAAACAATGGAAAAACCTACTTAACCTAGTTTGCTTAAAAGTCTTATAATGGGATATTTGTTGGTTATAGCAACCATAGCAAAGCCTATAGGGTCTATAACTTGAAGGATCAAGTTGTATAGGAGTCAGTCTATGTAGTATTTGATGAAAGTTCTATGTTAAATGATGGTAAGACAGGTACTTCAAACACAACACAAGTGGACTTGAGGCTAAAAGAACTAGCCATGGAAGATATAAATACATGCAAGCATAATTTGCAAGAGGAAATAAACATTGTTAAATAAGTACTGGGTCAGGAAGAACCTTGAAAAATAACTCAACAATATGATCAAGATGGTCCAAGAGAAGAAGTGATACTAACAGTAGCTGTCAGGCACCTAAAGGATCATCCAATAGAATTGATCATAGGTGATGCTGCTTAAGGAGTTACCACAAGAAGCAAACATCATAACACAGTGATGTATTCAAGTTTTTTTTCACAAAAAGAACCTAAGAAGTTTTAAGAAGCAAATATGGATCAATTTTAGATTTGTGCAATGCAAGAAGAGTTGAACCAATTCAAGAGGTGCAAGGTCTGGAAGTTGGTTCCAAGATCTGATGATTATAATATCATTGGAACAAAATGGATTTACAGAAACAAACTAGATGAAAATTGAGTGGTAATAAGAAATAAGGCTAGACTGGTTGCAAAGGGTTATAGACAAGAAGAGGGAATAGACTTTGACCAGACCTTTGCACCAGTGGCTAAGTTGGAAGCTATAAGTCTCTTCGAAGCCTATACAGCTTATAAAGGTTTCAAAGTATACCAAATGGATGTTAAGTTAGCTTTTCTGAATGGCAACCTCAAGGAAAGATTATATGCAGAACAACCCTCAGGTTTTGTTGATCCAACTAAACCTTCTCATGTCCATTTACTTTCTAGAGCTCTCTATGGATTCAAACAAGCTCCAAGGGCTTGGTATGAGACTCTGTAAGAATTCCTTCTAGAGAATAAATTCTCAAAAGTAAAGATTGACAAGACACTATTCCTAAGGGAAGTCAAAGGTAGGACAATTTTAGTACAAATATATGTTGATGACATAATATTTGGTTCTACTGATGATTCACTTTGCACTAAATTTGCTAATCTAACGCAAAGTAAATTTGAGATGAGTAGCATTGGTGAACTTAAGTTTTTCCTGGGTCTCCAAGTTAAACAATCCCAATAGGGAATTTTTATATGTAAATCAAAGTTCACCAAGGAGTTAATCAAAAAGTAAGGCATGGAAACTGCTACTACTATAAGGACTCCTATGGGATCAACCATTTCATTTGACAAGGATATTGCTGGAAAGCCAATTGATATTGACTTGTATAGAGGGATAGTTGGATCACTACTTTATCTAACTGCTGATGCAGCGTTACAGCTAATTGATGATGACCCGGTTACCGAGGCGCTACGACATAAAGATCTTAGACGCCGTGATGACGCTGAAGGAAGTGCACGTTACAACCTCCGCCCGCGGCGTGCTCGAACCGCCATGAAAAATTAGCTTTAATTATCTTATTTCGTGAACTCTATTTTTATATTTTTAGAATATAAAATTATCCAATGTTTAAGTGATAATTTTATATTCAGGGCATGTTTTATTTCTTTAATTTAAACAATTTTATTTTTGGTGTGCACTTAGCCATTCGGGTGGATGAGATTACATCTCCATCATGAAGGGTTAAGGCTTATTGTAATCTCCTATTTAAGGAGGTGTTTATGAGGAATCAAGCATTGAAGAATTAAAACCTAAAATTTCCCCTCCAAGTGAAATTTCGACCAAGGCTCTCATTTAGCCGCCGCCCCCTCCCCTTGTGTGGTGTGAAGCCGCCGTCCCCTTGCTCCCTCCATCCGCGCGGTGCGACTCCGGCGTGGCTTCCTTGGTGCGACTCCACGGAAGAAGGTTGCAAAACCTTCGGTGTGACGCCGGCAGATCCGTGGAGAGAGTGATTCTCCCATAGTTATCTTGTGTGAAACGCTTTCCGGTTGGGGTAATCTCTTCCCTCTCCCTTGTGTGATTCTCTTCTTTAGTTGTGGTGGTTTCGCGCTCGTTTTCTCCAGATCTTTAATTTAATCGCTACAAGTTTTGAATCGAAATCTCCATTGCAAGGCTTTTTAATTCCGGATCGGGTGGATCCTATTTGCCTGAGCGGATCTTGGCCTATAGCCTTGGCCTTGCTCTCTAAAAGGAGTGGCAACCTTTGTGTTTTCTTGGGGAATACTCCGACTCAAATTTCCGATCGTTGTTTTCGAGTCGACCATTCCTCCTTTGTTATTTGTGCTGCGTTCTTGCGACGAGAACTATTGTGGGCGATAGGTGCTGTGTAGGTGCGGTAGATCTATGACGTGTAGTGCATAGGAAAGCGTTAGCTTCGTGGAGATCTCCGACTCGGGACGCACCCTACACCAATTTGGTATCAGAGGCGGTCGTTTCAACTTCCACGTTACAAACATCCTCTCTGCATTCTTCGTTGGTTGATCTGAACTTTCTAAGATCTGATATTTTCGGATTGGTCTACGTTTAGTAAACTCTCGAAATTTTAAACTTCTCAAAAAAATCTGAAAAAAAAACTATTTCCAGCAACATTAAAACATAAAATTTTTTCGATTCGTCCTCGTTAGGTTAGCCTGCAAATTGGATCTTCGTAATTCTGTCTAGTTGGTCTGCAAATAGCGGGCTGAAATCTACATTTTTCAGCAAAATTTCAAAAAAAAAAAATTTTAACGATCTACGTGTTTCTCACATCAAGCTTTTCAAATTTTTTTTATTTTCATTCTAGCTACAACCCTAGGGAAAATCATCTTTCATAATTTTCTGGGTCTTGCAGCGCACTAGGCTAGGCACGGAATATACGGCGCCGTCTACGTCTAGGATGGCTGAGAACAGGAATGAGCTTCATAATGCTGAAGCGATAGTAGGTCTACGTAATGATATGGTGGAGCTTAGGGCCACTTTAGCACAGATTTTACAAAATTAAGTTAGTCCACCACCACCTCCCATTCATGTCGAATTGCCCCACCGACGTCGACACATCTCCGATTCGGACTCTGATAGGGACTCCCCACGAGTGCCCCCTCGAGGCCATCACCACGAGCGAGAGTTCGACATTACGAAGGCCATCAAGATTGATGCCCCCACCTTCGACGGCATGGGAGATCCACAGAACTTCCTTACTTGGAAAGTGGACATGGAATGTTACTACGACTGGCACCATCTCACGGACCCCCAAAAGGTCCAAGTTGCCAGGATGAAGTTGACAGGCCGTGCCAAAACTTATTGGCTAAATGAAGAGCGTAGGCTAGGGGCTGGAGACGGAAACCCAATTATTGGGTGGACCGTAATGAAGAATTTGTTGACCGATCAGTACGTTCCCGCACACCATCGGACACAGATGTTTGACGAGCTTGCCACCCTGCGGCAGGGCTCAAATTTAGTAGCGGAGTATATGGGAGAACTGAAGGACCGAATGGTGCGTTGTGATCTGAAGGAAATCCCCGAGGTTACCCTTTCTAGATTCCGTAAGGGGCTTCAACCCGATATTCAGCGGAAGCTCTTACGTTATGGCCACATAGATCTAAACACGACATTCAATGCCACCCTCGACATTGAGAAACACTTAGCATCTAAGGCCCACTCCAGGTATTCCCATACGAAGGGAAAATCCACCACTGGAGCTTCGTCCTCCACATATCAGGACAAAGGGAAATTCCGGTCCGCCGAGTCCAAGTCTGTTGTGATCACTGCTAGGAACACTAAGAACCCTGCGAGCGAACATATTCCCATCGGAAAGGTTAGCAAGACTAACGCTACAAGTTACTCTTGCGGCATTCAAGGTCACTACGCCTTCGAATGCCCAACGAAAACTAAAGCCATAGCCTTGTTAGAGTCGACGACCGATTTTGTGGATTATGTTTATGAGGCTGCTGAGGAGAGCGACCCAGAAGGGGTCCCAAGTGACTTAGAGAACGATCACCCCCTTTTGGTGATGCGTTGTATCTTGACCACTCCTCGTCCATTAGATGATTGGAAGAGGACGAGCATATTTTCGCTGATTTTTAAGAGTGGCGAGAAGCTTTGCAAGTTGATTATTGATAGTGGTAGTTGTGTGAATGTCGTATCTGAGAACGCCATTGCACGTATGTCCTTGACCACGGAATCACACCCGACCCCATATCAGGTCGCTTGGATCAACAAGATCTCTATGCCCGTTACCAAGCGATGCCTGGTTCCACTCTCATTCAAATCCTACATTGATGAGGTGTGGTGTGATGTCCTTCCGATGGACGCTTGTCATGTGTTGTTAGGTCGCCCTTGGCTATATGACCGTGATGTTACTCATTTTGGTAGAGCGAACACTTATGAATTCAAATTCAATGGCAAAACCATCACCTTGAGACCGACCATCCCAAAGGAGCCCGTAGTCTTGGCTAAGGACACCACTATCCCGGTAGAACGGAAAACGTTGAATCTAGTTGGTAGGAAAGAGTTTGAGAGAGATCCGTTCCTTGATGGAATTATGTATGTGCTAGTCCTCCTAAGTGCGAAGCCCGATTCTAGCATTTTGGATGAATTACCTAGTGAGTTACGGGTACTATTGGAAGAATATAGGGACGTGTACCCGGATGAGTTGCCGCCCACGTTACCCCCGCTTAGGAATATCCAGCATGCGATAGAGCCATCCCGGGGTCTTCATTGCCAAATCAGCCCCATTATCGACTCCACCCCGCAGCTCACCTTGAGTTGCAGTCCCAAATAGAGGGCTTACTGGAGAAGGGTTTTATTAGGACTAGTATGAGTCCATGTGTTATACCAGCCCTACTTGCCCCCAAGAAGGATGGTACATGGAGGATGTGCGTTGATAGCCGGGCTATCAACAAAATCACCATCAAGTTTAGGTTCCCCATTCCCCGCCTAGATGATTTGTTGGATGTCTTGTCTGGAGCCACCGTATTCTCCAAATTAGATCTTCGGAGTGGCTATCACCAGATTAGGATACGAGAGGGCGACGAGTGGAAGACGACATTTAAGTCAAAGGATGGACTGTACGAATGGCTTGTGATGCCCTATGGGTTATCCAATGCCCCTAGTACCTTCTCCCGGATGATGACACATGTCTTTCAGCCATTCATGGGGAAGTTCATTATTGTCTACTTTGGCGATATACTGATTTATAGCACCTCTACTACCGAGCACATCTCCCACATGAGAGTGATCCTTTCCACCCTACGGAAGGAGACTTTATTTCTCAATCTTAAGAAATGCACTTTCAATGCCTCGGAGGTAGAGTTCTTAGGTTATATAGTCGGTTCTAAGGGTATTCGAGTTGATCCGGGCAAGGTTCAGGTCATTAAGGACTGGCTCGTGCCAACCAACCTATGTGAGGTACGTAGTTTCCATGGGTTAGCCACGTTTTATCAACGTTTAATACGAGACTTCAGTAGTATTATGGCGCCTATCACCGACTGTATGAAGAAGGGAGAGTTTACATGGACGAAGTCCGCCACCTATGCTTTTGAACGAATAAAGGAGCTTATGACTGAGGCACCTGTCTTACGTCTACCTGACTTTTCTAAAGTCTTTGAGCTCACATGTGATGTGTCTGGGGTAGGGATTGGAGGTGTCTTGAGCCAGGAGGGCCATCCCGTTAGCTATTTTAGCGAGAAGTTGTCCGGTCCGAAGCTGAACTATTCAAATTACGATAGGGAATTTTCTGCTGTAGTTCGATGTCTACACCATTGGAGGCACTATCTCCTCTCTAAGGAGTTTGTGATCCTCTCTGATCATGAGGCTTTACGTTTCATCAACGGACAGCATAAGATCAACCCACGACACGCTAAGTGGGTGGCTTTCTTACAAGGTTACACATTTAATCTCAAGCACCTTAAGGGAGCTGATAACCAAGTCGCGGATGCCCTTAGTCGTCTTACTATTCTACTCACCTCTATGGAAGTACATGTTGTAGGATTTGAGCGGATTAAGGATGAGTACGGAACGTGTCCTGACTTCCAGGACTTTTATTTATCTGCCCAGGATAGTTCCCCCACTACGATATCTCCATACGTTATCAAGGACGGTTACCTGTTTAGGAACGGGAAGCTATGTATCCCGCAGTCATTGTTACGACTACATATCATATGGGAATTGCATAGCGGAGGGTTGAGTGTCCACTTCAATAGAGATAAGACCATTACGCTAGTCGAGGACAAATTCTATTGGCCAAAACTGAAGGTTATGGTGGGGCAGGTAGTGAGTAGCTGCCGCACGTGTCAGGTGTCTAAGGGAAGTAAAACCAACGTTGGATTATATACTCCCTTGCATATTCCCTCCATGCCTTGGGTAGACATTAGTATGGATTTTGTATTAGGCCTCCCCATTACTCTACGTCGTCACGACTCAGTTTTTGTAGTGGTGGATAGGTTTTCAAAGATGGCTTATTTCATCCCATGCAGTAGGACAAACGATGCATCTCACGTTGCTAAACTATATTTTAAGGAAGTCGTTAGTCACCGTGGAGTGCCAAAGACCATAGTATCGGATAGGGACGTAAAATTCACTAGTTATTTTTGGAAAACTCTTTGGATTTTAATGGGCACGAAATTATTGTTTTCCTCCGCCTATCACCCCCAAACTGATGGGCAGACGGAAGTGGTTAATCAGAGCTTAGGAAATTTGTTACGATGCCTTGTGAGTGATCATAAGAGCACTTGGGGTCTTCTCCTTCCCCATGCCCAATTAGCCTACAATAACTCCAAGAATAGGTCTACGGGTCTGTCCCCGAATGAGATTGTCCACGGGTATAAGGCTCCTATGCCGCTTGACTTGGTGCTGTTGCCCCCAACGTACAAGGCAAGTCAGTTTGCACAATCCTTCGCCCAACACATCCATGATTTACACGCACGTATACAGGCCACTTTGACCACGCAATACCACTCATATCAAGCGCACGCTAATTTACATCGGAGAGTATCAAACTTCAAAATTGGCGATCTAGTTTTAGTCCGTTTGGTACCCGAACGCTTGCCAACTGGCACCGTTAAAAAGTTAGCACCAAAGCGCGTCGACCCTTTTCGGATTATTAAAAAGTTAGGTGACAACGCTTTCATTTTGGACTTGCCTGCTGATTGGGGGATTTCCCCCATTTTTAACGTTTCGGATTTAACGATGTTTGTGTCACCACTACAAGAGTTGATTTCTTTGTCGTCTTCTTCTCCCACTCAAAATTCTGATGGGTTGGGGAGTGGTAGTTCGGATGATCTCTCTCTTTCGGTCCCCGCAGGTATAACATCGGATGGTACGTTGCCTTCTTTTACTCCTACTGCTGACATGTTTCCCAGGTTTCCCAGGACATTCCTCACTCTAGATATGATACTTGCTGCGGAACCGTTCACTACTCCGGATGGTACTACTTACCGCTTTCTGGTCCGTTGGCGTTACCGCCCCCCTTCGGACGACTCTTGGGTACTCGCGACAGAGCTTCAATGTTTTGATGCCGAGCTTCTCCGCCGCTATCTCTCCACTCATGCATCAAAGATACGTGATTTTGAGTGGGGGAGAATTGATGCAACCGCTTCGCTAATTGATGATGACCCGGTTGCCGAGGCGCTACGGCATAAAGATCTTAGACGCCGTGATGACGCTGAAGGAAGTGCACGTTACAACATCCGTCCGCGGCGTGCTCGAACCGCCATGAAAAATTAGCTTTAATTATCTTATTTCGTGAACTCTATTTTTATATTTTTAGAATATAAAATTATCCAATGTTTAAGTGATAATTTTATATTCATGGCATGTTTTATTTCTTTAATTTAAACAATTTTATTTTTGGTGTGCACTTAGCCATTCGGGTGGATGAGATTACATCTCCATCATGAAGGGTTAAGGCTTATTGTAATCTCCTATTTAAGGAGGTGTTTATGAGGAATCAAGCATTGAAGAATTAAAACCTAAAATTTCCCCTCCAAGTGAAATTTCGGCCAAGGCTCTCATCTAGCCGCCGCCCCCTCCCCTTGTGTGGTATGAAGCCGCCGCCCCCTTGCTCCCTCCATCCGCGCGGTGCGACTCCGACGTGGCTTCCTTGGTGCGACTCCGCGGAAGAAGGTTGCAAACCCTTCGGTGTGACGCCGGCGGATCCGTGGAGAGAGTGATTCTCCCACAGTTATCTTGTGTGAAATGCTTTCTGGTTGGGGTAATCTCTTCCCTCTCCCTTGTTTGATTCTCTTCTTTAGTTGTGGTGGTTTCACGCTCGTTTTCTCCAGATCTTTAATTTAATCGCTACAAGTTTTGAATCGAAATCGCCGTTGCAAGGCTTTTTAATTCCGGATCGGGTGGATCCTATTTGCTTGAGCGGATCTTGGCCTATAGCCTTGGTCTTGCTCTCTAAAAGGAGTGGCAACCTTTGTGTTTTCTTGGAGAATACTCTGACTCAAATTTCCGATCGTTGTTTTCGAGTCGACCATTCCTCCTTTGTTATTTGCGCTGCGTTCTTGCGACGAGAACTATTGTGGGCGATAAGTGCTGTGTAGGTGCGGTAGATCTACAATGTGTAGTGCGTAGGAAAGCGTTAGCTTCGTGGAGATCTCCGACTCGGGACGCACCCTACACCAACTGCCAGTAGACCAAATATAATGTATGCTACTTATATATGTGCTAGATATCAAGCTTGACCTAAAGACTCTCACTACACTACAGTCAAAAGAATTCTGAGATATCTAAAGGGCACACCAAATCTTGGCCTTTAGTATCCTAGGAGTAGTGATTTTGAACTGATAGGATGCTCAGATGTAGATTATGCAGGTTTTAAAGAAGACAATAAAAAGCACCTCAGGGTCATGCCAATTCCTGGGAAGAAGGCTAGTCTCATGGAGTAGTAAAAAGTAGACACGTGTGGCCATATCAATAACTGAATTTGAGTACATCTCAGCTGGGAATTCTTGTGCTCAACTTCTGTGGATTCAACATCAACTATAAGATTATCAGTTACAAATAAGTAAATCTACATTGTTTTGTGACTCTACTAGTGCTATTTCAATTACAAATAACCCTGTATCTCACAGTAGAACTTAGCACATTAAAATCAGATTTTATTTCATTAGGGAACATGTAGAAAACAATGAAATCAGTTTAGAATATGTTCCTAGTGATAAGCAAATAGCTGACATATTTACAAAACCACTAGTATAAGAAAAGTTTAATTTCTTCAAATTTGAGCTAGGCATACGAAGTCTTAAATGAGCCCAAACTTAGATTAAGTCAACAAAAATGCAAGCCTACTATCCAGCATTCACATCAAGATATGGACATCATCAGGATCAGGAGTCAACAATTCAGGAGTCAGAAATCTGGCTAAGTATGTTTTGTGTCAAGACAAATCACGTGTGTCGACACAAACTAGGGTAGTCGACAAAATTTATTTATTTGTGTTGACACAATCTACACTGTCCTGTGTCGACACTAGGAAGTGTGTCGATACTGCTTGTCGAGATGGCTTGAGGTGTGTCGACCCAAGTTGACACATTTTCTATGTCGACAAGTTCCGAGTATTGACCTAAGGGATTTTTCCAAACTTATGAATATGTCTTTAGGCGACGCGCCCTTTCACCTTCTCATTAGAATGGCCTATAAAAAGGACATAAACTGTAGAAATTCTCTACAAGATTCTTCTCTCTTGCTTAGTGTTGAAACCTATATTTTCTGTTGTCGACACTCGTCAATTTTTCGGTTCGACAATTTCTAAATCAACAACGATGGCTCCACGGAAGGATGAAAATATCAATGAGGCATACGAACTAGTATGCCATGGAATTAAATCGGCAGACTAAGAGATTACAAATGTCATTGCCCTAATCCAAGATGCTGGACTTAAGTATCTATTATCTGAGCCGACGATCATATGGAAAAGAGAAGTAACTGAACTTCTGATAAACGCCTCGCTCGATTTTCGTGCCACAAAGATCAAATCAACCGTAAATGGAAATAAGGTCAAGATCACAGGCAAGCGGTTGACCCAGATATTTTAATTACCTAGAGTTAAACAAGAAGATATAGTCGAGTCCACCAAGACTACTGCTGGACTTCAATGGTGTGGTTTGGATATAGTCTCCAAGATTGGGAGTTCACTTAATAGGAAAGGTATGAATAGCCGAGGAAAATTTCTATCTGAAATTGTTGGGAAGGTTCTGTTGTGCAAGACAGGTGCACATGATAGAATCTCAGTGCACATGTTTGAGATAATGACTAGGATCATTTTCCAACTTTAGACAGACTGGAGCAGACTGTTGTTTTACTTAATTGCTAAATGTATCAAGAAACCCAACCTGAGTAGAATACTGAGTTTATATTTGATTAAAGTGATTCCTACTGAACATAATCCAAAATTAGGTTCAAAGATAAATCACATAAGACGGATGGACATGAGGATTTTGTCTAGATGGGACAAAGTCTTGACCAAAGATGCACCAAAACCACAGAATCCTAAGGATATCAAGAACAAGAAACCTTTACAAGAAGAAAGTGAATCCTCAAGTGATTCAGAAGAGCAGATTAATTTCAGTTCAGATGGAGCTTAAGTAAGAGTCCAAAGGAAAACTCCAAGTATTACAACTGAAACTGGGGATCAGATCAAGGGGGAGTTATAATCCTCTGTAGTATTCAATACAGAGAAAACCATGGATGAAAGAACTGTATGAGATAGTGAAACTGTCACTGACTAGGTACACGATGTTCTTAAATATCTTAATACACAACAAGATCAGAATATGCCTGATATTATGAAGGAAAAATATCCTGAAAAAGATCCTGATGACACAATAAGGATGGTTGCTCACATCCAGGGGGAGATAACAGATCCTCATAGAGAAAATGTAGCTCCTATAGAAGTTCAACAACCTTAACCAAGTCTTGTAGAAATACACCTTGATCAACAGGGTAAGAGAGTTGAGGGGGAGCAATCAGCCAAGTCTTCTAAGACTGGAACTAAAGAATCAGCTGATGTAGACACAGCTGTTGAAATTACCAGTTCATCTGACTCTGATAAGGGAAAAAACACAAAGAAACAACAAACCAGAATATATGAAAGCAGAAAGAAGAGTCGGAGCTATAAGAAAGATTTACAGTCACTCCAGTCCACTCCATCTGCTTCAATAGATGAGAGTTCTCTCATGGTTCAGCTGTAGATAATGCTAGACAAACAAAGAACTGATCTAGAAAAGTATGTGGATGAGAATAGGAAGGATATGGAGTTCCACCTAGCTCAAGACATAAAGTCAATCAGATTTGAAGTGAATTTGCTGAAGAAAGAAATGACTGATTGCTTTCACAAAGGAGGCAATGCAGTGGTTTATCATGCACAACAACAACAAGAGTTAAAAGTTAAAATAGATGATATAGTGAAAAAAGGATTTAATATGGAGAATCAGAAGAGACTGAATTAAAACCTGATGGACATTCATACGATCACTCTGAAGAAGATAGATGATCAATCCACTTCCTTAGAGGCTAAAGTAAATACTCAACTAACTGAGTTACAGACCAAGCTTACAGTTGATTCATATGCAATGCTACAAGCTATAACGGATTCATCATAGGCTCTTTTTGATCAAATGACAAAGTTCAAGAAATACTACACCACAGGGAAGCATCATATGGTGGATCAAGTGAGATTTCAAAAGGATGATTTGAGAGATCATATTGAGAGAGAAGTCATAAAGGGGGAGAGAGTGATGGTCAGGCTAGCTCAGAACATGCCAAATGGACTTATAATAGTATAAGAGCTACACAAGGTTAACCTCTTCTGTGTGATGATGATCAAGTTGCAGAGTCTGGCTGCCAACCAGCACTGATTGAAGGAATTGCTCAAGAGCCAAATAGAGTTATATAACCTCCTTCACAATTTGATGACATTCATAATCAAGTTCAACTTATGTATAATGCACCTCCGTATAAACATAGAGTTTATTCTGAAGAGGTGGAAATGTTTGAAGCTGCTCTATAAAAGGAGAGAGAGGTCCAATTGTCAAAGAAAAGATTTAGAGAATAGGCTGAGGAGAGTCCTGACTTTGAATAATGGAGTCCAAGATCAAGGGACATCATTCTTAACTCATGGAAAGCAGTCATGGCCAACAAACATGACAGGGGTAAGTGGTATTCAGAGCAGGTATAGAGGAAGCATGAAGAGCAACAAAAGGCTATCTATAAGTTCAGAAGGAAGCAGGAGGAAGGTTTAATTCCTGCTACTACTATTGAACCATGCAAATACTTTCCTATGCCCTTTCATTATTTTGAAAGACAAAGAATTAAGGCTGAACAACTTTCCAGCATCAAGGACAAGAAAGGCAAGCCGGCTGTTGATGAAAGTATTCCATCTGTTCAGGCCAAAGTACAGTCAGGGAAAGGCATTGTGATTACAGAACCTGATCAGTCTTAGGATGTATTTACTTTACTTAGAATTAATGTAATTCTATATTATCTCATTGTAATTTTGAGACTGATAACATTTTGGTATCAGAATGTTTTATGACTAATCTGGTTGAATGTTAAATCTTTTATGTTATAAAAGTTCTTCTGGTTGAATGTTAAATCTTTTATGTTATAAAAGTTCATATGGTTGAATGATTAAATCTTATATGTTATAATCATAAAGATTATTATGTTGGTGTGTATCATTGATTTGGGGTTATGAATTCTCCGTATAGGGGGTGATTGTTGGGTACATTGGGAATAGTGTACCTTATCTGGAGAAGTCCCCTTGACAACTCAATGATATTCCCAAAGGTGTATTTGATGTATGCTAAGTTTACATGTGCAGGTTCAAAGTTGAAGAAATTATTCTAAGTCAAACTGTTGAGACAGCATGTGTCGAGACAATACCTCTATGTTGACACAAGGCAGATCATCAGTCAACACGGAGAATAGAAGATGTGTCGAGACAATACATCTATGTTGACACAAGGCATATCAGCAGTCAACATAGATAATCGAAGATGTGTCGAGATAATACTTCTATGTCGACACAAAGCAGAACTAAGATGTGTCGACACAGATAACAAATATGTCGACATAAATAACAGATGTATCGAGACAATACTTCTATCTCAACACAAGGCAGAACTAAGATTTGTCGACACAGATAACAGATGTGTCAACACAAATAATAGATGTGTCGACACAACTATTCCATTTCAACAATTTCTGTTCTGAGATGAAAACTATTCTAAGTATGGTAGTGTTGGGTCTGTCAAAGATGTCTCAACCCATATTTCGAGATAACTTGTCTACTTCAACACTTATATGACAGAATGTGCTGAGTCAACATCAATCTGGTCAAGACTTGTCAGATCATTCTGGTCGACACAAGAAGGCTTCTCTTCTATAAAGACAGTTCAAGGAAGGTTTTGCTGGCAGTTGTTGATGTCATCAAAACCAGTCCAAGCTGTCTGAGATTTCTAAAAATAGGAGGTGCTGCCTTCAGAAGAAGATACCAATACAGAAGAAGAACCGATTCTATTCTATTCATCATTCTCACACTATTCCAAAATACAAATCAAGAAGTAGAAAGAGAAGAATAAGTTTTTCTTCAAGAAAATCTTCAGATCCCTTTTCTAAGGTTGATCTGGGGTTTAGGTGATCTGTTGATCTACAAATTCAAACTATTCAATCTAATATTCATCAAGAAGTTTCTGATTCAGAAGAAATTCAATTTAGCCTGCTGATCTATCAAGAAGAAATGAAACTGCAGCTGAGTGAAAAGATCTGTACACACAGATCCAACAGATAATAGGTTTTTTGTTTTTCTATTAACTATTTTATTAAATTTCATTGTAAGATCTCCTAGAGATTTTAGTGGGTAGGAGATCTTATTCTCTGAGTTTTGTAATCCTAATCTTTAAAGGCTGAGGTAGGATTCTGGGTGAATCTGAGGTAGGTGATTTGGGAAAATAACTGAGATTGTAGGCCTAATCTATAAAGGCTAAGGTAGGAGATTGAGATATCTCTGAGGTAGGACCAGTGGGTCCGAGTGTAGGTTTCTTGGAGAGAAACCAAGCCTTGTAGGATCTGAGGATCTGATTTATGAAGGTGGAGATATAACCTTATCTAGCACATTTCTATTGAGGAAGAAGGGGGAAAGTGGATGTACCGTAGATATGGGAACCACTATAAACTTATTGTGTCCCTTGTGCTGTGTGTTGTATTCTTTGCTGTGTATGCTGTGATCAATTCTTGTTGTTCTATTGTTTATGTTAAGTACAGCTATATTCTGAATTACATTTGGGCACATTGCTAAAGTTAAAAGAACTACAAATAATTTTAATAGATCACATATTCACCCCCTATGTGACTTTCTACTCATAGGCTTTACTTTCAGGGCCCGTACTTTCCCAAGGTTATAGATAGGCTGCGAGTGCCAACTCCATCGAGCACTCGCCGCCCCAAGCGAGTAGCAAGCGAGAAGGGCAGGTCGGGCCCGTACTCGCCAAAGGCCGAGGAGAAGTGGCGAGTACCAGCTCCATCGAGCACTCGCCGCCCTTGCCTAGCAGGGGGTGTTGAGGGCTACTCGCCCAATGATCTTTGAGGTGTTTTTACCATTTTTCCCCCGCTGGCCTGCCCATAGCAAGTTAGAACAATGGAGTTACATTGTTGGCAGACCTAGTTTGGTTGCACATAGTTGTTCAGAATAGAAGAGGTTGGCTATTTGTAGGCCATTTTCAGAAATATATAAATAGGACCCAAGGGGTATCTCAAAAGACATGCTGACTTGTCTCCCAGCCTTTTAGCGCTTTCTGAGGTACCTTAATCTGACATTTGGCTAAGTAGGGGAAGCGCTCAAAGATCTTCCGGGTGTGTTGTGGGTCCTCCGCGCCGGGCCCTTAGGTTAGTCCCTTGTTATTTTTCCTTTTTCATTTTTCTTACAGGAGAGAAGTAGGTGCGCGATCACCCCTTCCCCAAGGGTGAACTCCATCGAGACCAAATTCTCGATTTCAACTCTGACGTCAGCATGACTCAGCATCTCTGGACTTAGACAAAATTCAATCATCAGAAACAAAGGCATTGAGTGAGTAGGTATCACTCAATGCCACGACAGATAGATAAAATTGTAAGAATTGAGCTTGACGAAAGCTAAGCTCCATTCAACGAACGTTGAGCTCAGTTCGACGAAGCTGAGCTCGACGAAAGTCAAGCAGTCCACGCTTTTGGACTTAGCCAAATTTCTTATTCAAGGCGTTGAGAGCATTGAGAGCGTTTAGTGAGCTTGCCTTACTCAAAGATATTTACCTTAGCAAATATTTCTACGTCTTGGAGTTGAGAGAGTAAGATCCACTCAATGCCAAACTACTTTACAGAATTTTTATGTTATCTGGCGTTGAGTGAGTAAGCTACACTCAACGCCTGTGAACTTAGTGAAAATTTTGCCCAACTTTTCTGTGGAGTTGACTGGCACAATAACACTCAACGCTAAAGCTGTATTGCATTGAGTGAGTAGACCACACTCAATGCATGTGGACTTGGCAACATTTTCAGCCAATTTCTCTAGGCTTAGACTGACTCAGCCTTACTCATAGCCTTTCTGCTATATTGCGTTGAGTGAGTAGACTACACGCAATGCCTGTGTACTTAGCCACATTTTTGACTATCTTCCAGTTAGGCTGAGACGGACTCAATGCTATATGTTATATGGCATTGAGTGAGTAGCGTACACTCAATGATTTTGTACTTAGCCAAATTTTTGGCTATTTTCCAGTTAGGCTGAGATATACTAAACGCTATAAGTTATGTGGCGTTGAGTGAGCTGTCCTCACTCAACGCCTGTGAACTTGGGCAAATTACTACAAAGCAAAATAGAATCCATACCTCTGGCATTGAGTGAGCTTGCCCCACTAAACGTCGGTGGACAGTCGATTTTTGCTATGTCTAGTAAACACTTATTATGTCCACATGTCCAATCAATGCGATATGGACAACCTGCACTCAAAACATCAAATGCACATCAAATATAGTTGATGTGTGTTTCATTGACCTGTTTGACTTCTCACAAATCAGGGATATTGGGAACAATGGACCCAACAGACTTCTCTCGTCATCTTTATCCCCGATCTACGATAAGGAGCGATTTGAAGAGTTTTTTCTAGCAAATTCAAGGCAAGTGGTTGTTTCACTCCCCTCTTCCCTTATTTCTCCCGATCTACTTAAATTTCTAACTTCTTTTGTCGTTATCATCAATAGCTTGCTGATATTATTGCTGTCTTAAATCCTTTGTTCAAAAAAAAACACTTGTATTATCATGTTCTTGATTTCGCTAATCTAACCTTGTATAGTGGTTTAGGTTTTGATGATGAGATTGAATCTTGCTCTTTTAGCCATCCTTTAACTATTATGTAGGACGTGTTAGAGTTATTCTAGGATTGTAAATCCTTCCTAAAGGTTGATCAACTGTTTCTTAAATCTAAAAATATCTAGTAGAATCTGATGTGCCAAGTCTTGTGATATATCATGATTCTCTTGTTTGCGGGAGTTAGTGGGCGTATCCACCTCCGCAATGTTTTGAGACTTATTAGTACCTTGTGGGACTCTACTGAGTGTTTGGGCATCTACGGTGAATGGTGGAGTGTATGGGTCTCCCCCGCAGTTAGACGGATATTATATCTGTGAGGGTGTGTCCTGATGAGTGACCACCTCGCCAAAGTTTTTGGGTAGAGTTGACCACATGTGGATAATTGGGTTGTTGTGATATTCTTGCTTATGATTTAATCATGCTTTCCACCCTTTTAGATTCGTGCTTCTTGTGTATTTTGATGTGCGTGACTATTCACATAAGTTTTATTTACTAATTCTTTGTACTTTACTTATGTACTTTACTTCAGTACTTTTTTGGTCTTGGGTTGGAACCCCTTTTGACCTTTATTTACTTTTGACTTATTTTTCTTCCATCGCGTGTACCTTCTTGCTGAGGTGTTATGTGTTTAGAATGCCTCAGGTTCGGAGCTTTAGTAGGTAGTGGAGATGGTTTTGGTTTTCTCGAGAAGTAGTGTTGGCTGTGGTTTTCACCTCACCGTTGCGAGGTAGTTGTTGTTTTAGTTGCTTTACTTAGTTCAGACATACTTTTGTTTTATGTGGGTTCGTGTCAGATTGTTGACACCCACAGGATTGTTAATTATGGACACGTTGCTAGCTGCTAGTTGTTTTCTTCCTGATTATTTTATATAACTTGCTCTCTGGGATATTTAATGCTATGACTGCATGTTAGATATTTTTTAACTTATAAAACCCTATTATAAGTATATCATACATGTCATCTCTTTCAAAACAAAGTCACTACTTTTTGGTTAGCGTAAAGACTTTTTACCATACTTATTATAAATCTAGAGTCCTGCATAGCATGAGTTGTCCTTTGGTGATGTTTGTACTCATGTAGAATGTGTAATATCATAAATGAAGTATTTTCCACAGCGTATAAACTATTTTTCTTTCGTGGACTTGATGAGCCACCAAGCCGAGGGATACAGTTAAATGATTAACTTAAATTAGATTTTTAATAAATCATTTAAAGATCTCTCTTTTCGTGTCTAGTAGGAGTTTTTCCTGAGCGTCTGCGGTTATCCCCTACTGACGTGGCATCATGACGCGCATTATCCCTTACTCTAATATACCCCTTCTTGCGGAGAAAATGAGGGTTGTGACAGTTGGTATCAGTGGGAGGTTCATTTGACAAGTTGGTTGAACCAGCCACCCGTTATAGATTTGATTTCCTTCGTTCATTTGCATACATACACCGATGTGTCATCAGTACGTCTTAGTCGAAGCATAGTCACTACACTCATAGTATGATAAGAAGTATACGGGGCATATTATGTAGTATGGGATGCATAATATGTGTTTGTATATGGATCCACCATAGGTGGAAACATGTGACAGTTATGTAGTATGGGATGCATAACCACAATCACATGGATGCCCATTATCACGTTTTCTTTTCTCGTTGCATTGGATGTTATGTAGTATGGGATGCATAACATTTCATTTGTGTGCCACTCATAACATGCATTAAAGCCTTTTTAGAATGCATAACACTACATACATAGCATATCATCGCATAAGCACGCGTGCTAAGTTAAGGTTTACATGATGACACATGTACACATAATATTTTCAATAAGAACAAAGAATCCATGCATTCATGTCATATGCACATGAGTCAATAGGATGAGAGGATATCATCCTAAATAAGACATATAATTATTGTAAAGTCCCAGAGCAAGTTGCAGCATAAGCAAGTCTCTTTTAAGTATGGTCTAAACAAAGTTATGTGTGTCCTAGTCATAATTTAGGATTTTGATGAGGTGTTCGTTGCCTTTTTAGAAATTCCGCCAAAACGTCCTGCGATGAGGTCAACTCCCAAGTCGGAGGTGTTGGGTATTGTATCCACAATTGACCTGATTTAAAGAAGCCCCTGAACAAGCTAAGCTGAATTGACAATGTATTTGACAATCTTCTATCAAGTTGTGCTTGCAGCTATTCCATGCTAAGTACACACCAATGCCAGGGTACAGTTGGTCAATATACACGGGTCTGCGCAACATAATCCCTCATTGAGAAGATCAGTGTGTTGACTCACGTGTTCTCTCTCTATTGGAGTGTACTTATTTTCAAGTACATGGTTAAGGTAGATCAAGAGCAGAAGGAGCAAAGATGGGTCAAAGACCAAGTCTTCAAAGGAAGGAAGAGAAAAATCTTCTAAGTCAAAATCGATGGGAATCACTAAGCCATTCCCGCCGACTTCGACGGGAGTCACCTTTTTGATTCCCACCGACTTCGACGGGAATCGTTAGTGATTCCCTCCGATTCGACGAGAATCAGTCAGCCCTTCCCGCCGACTGATTCCGGCTGACAGTTTTCCAACAGGAATTCAGTCAAGGAAGAATCGACGGGAATCGTGAGTTATTCTCGCCGACATCGACGGGAATCACCAACGATTCCCGCCGATTTTGCCTTAGGCAAATTTCATCGTCCGCGGGACCGGACAAACATGCCGTGCACTGTTTCGGCCGGGGCTAGGGTTTCTCCTTGTGGGTCCCACAACAGTCTTTATGGTTGGCCTCTATTATATATATACCCGTATTTTGAACCTCTATACACAGTCATTCACACGAAATCAAAAGTATCCGACGCCGTGCCCTAGCCGATCGCGGAAAACGCTGATCGCTTGTCGCCGCTCGCAGTTCATTGTCGCCGCTAATATCCGATCTTCTTTGATCTTCCGACAATAGTACCGAGGCACGCCGAGCATCTCGCGCATCTCTCTTGAGATCTTTTGTCTCTCGATTCGTTGAACGAGACAAGTTCTCCATTTCGAATCAGTGTAGATGATTGATCCAACTGAGATCGTTGGTAGACCTTGCTTGCTTCGTCAAGAAGTTTGGATCTATAAAGTATCGCCGCCGCAATCACTTGCCGCCGCCAATCTTGAGAAGACCCATTCCAAGAGAGAAATCTGGTTGTGGATTCTTTGTTATTTTCAAGCAAGCTTCAACGAACGAAGAAGGACATCAGAATCTCCAAAAGATTTGTTTGTATTTTCTTTTACATTCAATTTTGGTTTGTTGTAAGGGAATTTTTCATTCCTAATTGTAAGGGTTGGGTGCAACCCGCGGTGGTGGATTTGTGACTCCTTTGTTGGAAGGGTTCCTTCCGTAGTGTAGGGATTGGATTTCAATCCATTTGGAGAAGTGACCGAGTCGTCCCTTGGTGGGAGATAGGTCGAAGGGGGAAAGTGGACGTACCCAAATCGGGGAACCACTATAATTCTTTGTGTGATTACTGTGCTGTGTTTGTTAATTTGTGCAGGTAAATTTAATTCCGCAAAAGACTACACGACACCTATTCCCCCCCCCCATAGGTGGATTTAATTGACACTAGAGACTTTCAAGTGGTATCATAGGGAGGTTACTCATCAGTAAGGTTAACACCTTGAGTAAGATCCTGTGTCTAGTGTCAAGAAGAAAGAAGATCTCGGGAATGGACAGACTCAAGTATTCAGGAAAGATCCCAGTACGCACCAAGCTGAACTTTCCCATCTTGAAGGAAAGGATCGTGTTCTACATGGAAGCAGTCGACCCCCGACTCTTCATAATAGTGGAGGAGGGACCTTATATCCCCACTAAGGCCTCCACCATTGATCTGACCAAGATGGTGCCCAAGAAGCTCTCCGAAATGGATAAGGATGAGATGGTGCTTGTCGGACTAGACAAGAAAGCTAAAAACATCTTAGTAAGCGTCGTCGATGATTCCATGATGAAGAATTTCGGCAACTGCAGTACTGCCAAGGACATATGGCACTGCCTGATCATTCTGATGGAAGGCACAGATAAAGTAAGGGATGATCGAAGATTCCTTCTGAACCAGAAGTATGAGGCCTTCAGGCAAGGTCCCAAGGAAGAAATCCGAGTGACATTCGAGAACTTCCTGAAGATCGTCAATGACCTGAAGGGTTATGGCAGAGTGTTCACCGATGGTGAACTAAATGACAAATTCCTTAGATCCCTTACTAAGGAATGGGACACCAAGATCTGCGCCATCAGAGAATTTGGCAAGCTGGCAGAAACTGATCCCCAGATTCTTTTTGGAAAGCTAATGTCCTACGAGCTTCAGCTGAACACCAGAAAAGCCGAAGAAGAAGCCGATAAGGCCGCAGCCAAAGAAAAGACTGTGGACTTGAAAGCTAATCACTCAAGGAAAGGGAAGGGTGCAACCTCGTCCCTCTCTTAGAGAACGGCTGAGGAAGAAGACTCTGAGCCATGCTCATCCGGCTCCGAGCTATCTAAGGTAGAATTCTCCTTTATCACTTGAGAGTTCAAGAAGTTCCTCAAGATGAGGAATCAAAGAAAGAGAGACGACTCATCCTCCAGACATCAGAAGAAGAATTACTCTTCTGACAGGTTTGAGTCTAAACAGAACAAAAATCGCTCTACTGACATTATCTGCTTTGGATGCAATAAGCAAGGCCACGTCGTTGCTGACTGCCACCAAAGCAAAAGAGATAAAGGGAAAGAAGAGGAGCACAAGTCCTCTAGAGATAAGAAGAAGGAGAGGAGCTACATTGCTAAAAAGCCAAATATACTGAGTGAATCTTATTCTTCAGACTCCAGTGATGATGAGGAAGCCTACTTCGGGCTAATGGGTCGCTCCGACTCAGATGGAGACTGTCCCCCATTTACTGGGAAGGTAAAAGATCGCACCCCCCTCTCTGACTCTGAGTCTCCTAAAGATTATCTCGAGGACATCCCCATCTGCCCGTGAAGTTGAACTCCTCGAGAAGTATGAGATTCTGTTTAATACCTTTGAGGAATGTCGCAAGAGGTTGAGCGCTAAGAAAAAGGAAGTCAAATTCCTTAAGGCTGAGGGTGTGTCCCTAAGAGAAGAGATCACTAGCTTAATTTCTCTCTGACAGGAACACCTGGACCTGACTTCTGAGCACTCAGATTCTCTAAGGCTCCTTGACCAAAAACCGGAAGAAATCAACAAGCTGGAAGAATAGCTTGCAGCAGAAAGGAAGATTGTTAAAAGCTTCTATATGCCCAAGACAGTTCTTCCTCTGGTTGATGAATTCTCTGCTCAGGATAAGGGGGCTGGATTAGGGCATGTAGGAGTGCCTGACAAGTCATCCAGGAGAAACAGAAATCAGAGGAAAAATAAGACTGCTAAGAAGGCCTCTGCTGTAGAAAAGGGAAAGGCCCCACTAGGTCCTGTTTCGTTCAGAAAGCCTGTCTTTCCTTGCAACGAGCAGGACTTTGATTCAACCTATGACCACTTCTTCTGGCCCTCGGTTGAAAAGCCCAAGAGTCGGTATGATGGTTGGACCTTTCCCCGCAACTACGGTGAGAGTTTCTTCAAGGCACCTTATGAGGAAATCCAAGTATAGAATTATGGCCACTTCTCTAGCGGCCATAATAGGAAGCAGACACCAAAGGCCAAGCCTGTCATACTGAAGGAACAGGAAGTGAAGAAGTCGTGTGACTGCTGTCATCATGATGCCTCCACCTCCAGATCCAAGGCCCTGGCTGGACCCACTATTGTAAGGGTGAAGCAGGAGCCTAGGAAATGGTACAACAGGTATGATTATTGGTACTATGGAAAAGTTGGTCACTTCACCGTGGATTGCTGGTTTAATCCAAGATTCAACGAGACTCCTCATGTTAGCAATGCTAGGCCAACCACTCGTAGGGTTAACCACCCGAGGGGGAGTATGCTAACAAGGAATTTAGGACCCAAGTTCAATTGGGTTCCTAAGGGAAACTAATTCTGTTTTGCAGTTATGTCCAAAGGCCAACAAAACGCCAATCTGGTACTTGGACAGTTGATGTTCCGGCTATATGACCGGGACAAGAAGCCTGTTGCGTGATTACTCCCCAGTCGAAAATGGACCCAAAGTCATCTTTGGAGGATCTGATCGAGGAGTCACCATGGGTTATGGTATGATTTCCAACGGTGTATTCTCTATCACAGACGTGGCCTATGTTGAAGGGTTAAACCATAACCTTATCAGTGTAAGCCAGTTGTGTGATAAAGGATACGACGTAAAGTTCTGCAAGGAAAAGTGCTTGATAATATCATGTGCCTCTTCAGAGACGGAATTAACTGGCATTAGGAGCAGAAATATCTTTTGCTTAGATTTTCTTAGCTTAGACTCTTCTACCCCCGTGTGCCTAGTAGCAAAAAGCAGTGCATCTCTCTGTGAACAATGACCCAAGATATTAGCACATATTCATTTCAAGACTATTATTATGTTGTTTTCCAAGAATTTAGTAAGGGATGCCCCTACTATTAAGTGCATCAAAGATAACCCTTGTCCTGCATGCCAGAAGGGAAAATAGACTCGGGCTACCTTTAATGGCATTGCAGACAAAGACTCTTCCAGATGTCTTTATCTTCTGCATATGGACTTGAAAGTTCACCTAGTGTCAACTACCTTCACCTATGGGGAGGATAGGTGACTTGCAGCGTATTTGCGGAATTAAAAGCGTACCTGCAGAATCAAAACCAAACACACATCACAGAGAATAACACAGGCAATTTATAGTGGTTCCCCGATTTGGGTACGTCCACTTTCCCCCTTCGACCTATCTCCCAATCCAGGGATGACTCAGTCACTTCACCAACAGGATTGAAATCTAATCATTGCACTATCGGATGGAACCCTTCCACACGTAGGAGTCAACACTACCACAACACGGGTTGCACCCAACCCTACAACTAGGAACCAACTGTTCCTTTACAATGAAAATGAAATCAGAGTGTATAAGAAATACAAACAACTTGAAGATCTAAGTGTCCCTTTTCGTTAGACTACTTGTTCTTGTAGGCAACGAAAAGTCCACAACCCTAGATCTTTCTTGGAGAGAATCTCCCCGAGACCAGCGGCGACGACGAGCGGCGGCAAGGCTCTCGGTGTTGGCGGCGGCAACTGAAGACAGCAGCAAAGCACTGGAGATTCAATCTTCTTAGCGAAGTCGGCAAGGTCTTCCAACGGTCACACTAGTATCGATCGTCTTGATCGATTCGGACGGGGATGGATTTCCCTATCTCAAATCAAGAGACAAAAGATCTCTAGTTAGACACGTGAGACGCTATGCAAGACTTGGCTTCTATCACCGTGGATCTGGAGAAGATCGAGATCAGCAATGGTGATCACTGTACGAGTGGCGGCGACGGAGAAGGTTCGCGAGTTTAGGGTTTTTCGGCCGCTTGCTTTCGTATTCTGTATATTCGTCATTTACTGTACACCAATACCTGTGTATTTATACACTAGGTCATAAAGATGACCGTTTAGGGCCCCTCCAAAGCAAAGACCGAAGTCCGGTTCGAAATACCTCTTGAAACCTGGACAAGTCCAGGAAATGTCGGAAATTTGCCCAAGTCAAATTCGGCGAGAATCGAATGTGATTCTCGACGAATCGGCGAGAATCACTTACGATTCTCGCCGAATTCTACTTGACAAATTCTGGCATCACAGGTTATACAGACCGGGGAGAATCGGCGGGAATCACATTAGATTCTCGCCGAGTCGTCGAGAAAGCAAAGACATTCTCGACGAATCGGCGAGAATCACTTAGTGATTCTCGACGATTCTGCCTTAGAGAATTTTCTGGCGGCGTTGAGTCAGCTGGCCTCAACCGGCGAGAATCATCTAGTGATTCTCGATGACTCGTCGAGAATCACAAGTAATTCTCGACGAATCGGCGAGAATCACTTATTGATTCTCGACGATTTACACTTGGACGATTTCTCCTATTTCAACCCGTGAGATGGTCTTTGGCCCATCCTTGCTCCTTGTCTGCTCTTGCTTTATCATAGCCCTGTACTTGAAATTAAGTACACCCCAATAGAGAGAGTACACGTAGGCCAACACACTGATCTGCTCAACGAGGGATTACGTCACGCAGATCCGTGTATATTGACCCACTGCACCCTGACATTGGTGTGTACTTAGCGTGGAATAACTGCAAGCACAACTTAAAAGATTTCATCAAACACATTGTCTATTTACCTTAGCTTGTTCAGGGGCTTCTTCAAATCAGGTACATTGTGAATACAATACCCAACAATCTCCCCCTATTTGAAGAAGCCTAAACCCTATAAGCTAAGGTGAATAGAGCATATAGGAATGAAACTCATAAACTTAAAATTGAGTTGAGAGAGATATTCATTACCAATTACTTGAGAGCAAACTTGGAGACACCTTAGCCTTAGCCGAGAGGGTAATGAATCTACCCTAATTACTTGAGAGCAAACTTGGAGCCACCTTAGCCTTAGCCGAGAGGGTAATCTCCCCCTTTTCGGCTTCTGCAAATCTGGGTCTGGTGCATATGACCCCATGCTCCCCCTCAGTTCTTGCACCTATGCTTACACTTGAGTTCCTAGCAGATGCTCCCCCTAGATGCACGAGCCATGAGCTTCTGTAGTCTTCATTCCTCATAGTTGAGCATCCCCAATGTAGTTTTGAAGAGACTGAACTTGGCCTTGTCTAAGGGCTTAGTGAAAATATCTGCAATCTGCTTGTCCGTGGGGACATAGCAGAGAGAGATGTCCTTGTTCTCCACGTGCTCCCGAATGAAGTGGTAGCGCACTTTAATATGCTTCGTTCTGCTGTGCGATACCGGATTGTTGGCAATAGCAATTGCACTTGAGGAGTCACAGTACATTGTTACTTCCTTGAACTGGAGGTCATAGTCGGCTAACTGGTTTCTTATCCATAGGAGTTTTGCGCAACAGCTGCCAGCCGAGATGTACTCAGACTCTGTAGTGGAGGTTGCTACACAATTCTGCTTCTTGCTGTTCCATAAAATAAGCCTTCTTCCGAGGAATTGACACGTCCCTGAGGTGCTTTACCTGTCATCCCTACTTCCTGCAAAATCAGCATCTGAAAACCCTATTAGCTCGACATCATTGCTTCTCGGGTACCATAAGCCAAGATTAGGGGTACCTTTAAGGTATCTGAGAATTCGCTTTGCAGCGACATAATGAGATTCCTTAGTGTTCACCTGATATCTGGCACAAACACATGTGGAGAACATGATATCTGGTCTACTCGGAGTAAGATAGAGCAGAGATCCAATGATGCTTCTGTATTTGGTTTCATCAAAAGGTTTTCCATTCTCATCCTTATCCAGAGACATGGTGGATCCCATTGGAGTCCTCATAGAGGTTGCATTCTCCATTCCGAATTTCTTGAGGAGTTCATTTGTGAACTTCGTCTGAGAAATGAAGATTCCTTCCTCATACTGTTTCACTTGAAGTCCCAAGAAATACTTCAGCTCTCCCATACTGCTCATTTCAAACTTTCCTTGCATAAGTTTGGAAAACTTTTTGCAAAGATTGTTGTCTGTTGAGCCGAATATAATGTCATCAACATAGATTTGCACCAGCAAAATCTTGCCTTTGACTTCCCTGAGAAACAATGTCTTATCTATTTTTCCTCTAGAGAACTTGTTCTCAAGAAGAAACTAGACAATGTCTCATACCAAGCTTGAGGAGCTTGTTTTAGGCCATATAGCGCTTTATTAAGAAAATATACATGATTAGGATAGGTAGGATTGACAAAACCTGGAGGTTGAGCAACGTATACTTCCTCTTTCAAATCTCCATTCAAGAAAGCTGATTTCACGTCCGTCTGATAGACTGTGAATCCTTTGTGAGAGGCATAGGCTAGGAATAGCCGGATTGCCTCGAGCCATGCAACTGGTGCAAACATCTGGTCAAAGTCAATCCCCTCCTCCTGTATGTATCCTTGAGCCACCTGTCTGGCTTTGTTCTTGATGATGACTCCATGTTCATCCAACTTGTTTCTGAAGATCCACTTGGTGCCAATTACATTTTGCGTCTTTGGTCTGGGAACCAGCGTCCAGACTTTGCATCTTTCGAATTGATGCAACTCATCTTGCATGGCCAAAATCCATGATGCGTCTTTGTTTGCATCGTCGAACTTCTTTGGCTCAACCTGCGACAGAAAGTTAAGGTGCAAGATTTCGTTAAGAGTACCTCGGCGAGTTCTGACACCGTCTCGGGGATCTCCAATGATTTGATTTCTGGGATGATCCCTCACGTGTCTGAGCTCTAGAAGTCTTGCATCAGGAGCTTCGACTACTTCTTGGGCATCTCTTTCTTCTAAAGGATTTGCTTCATTTTGATCTTCAACTTCTCTGATAGGCGTTGATGTGGAGATCTTGACGTATTTTGGAGTTGCATCTTTCTCGGGATCATCTAGTTGTAATTTTTCGAGTCTGGCACCTGCAGCTTCAGGAAGGCAACTAGAAGTCTTGCAATTAAGCAAGCTTCCTTCATCAAATACAACATTTATTGATTCCTCTACCAGTAGGGTTTTCTTGTTGAAAACTCTATAAGCCCGGCTGTGGCTACTATAGCCCATGAATATGCCTTCGAAGCATTTTTCACCAAACTTAGTACGAGGGTACTTCCCATTATTCAGTACATAACATTTGCAGCCAAAGATCCTCAGATAGGACATGGTTTGTTTCTTGCCTTTCAGTAGCTCATACGGAGTCTTACGATGGCTCTTGTTGATCAACGCCCGGTTTTGTACATGACAAGCCGTATTGAAAGCCTCAGCCCAGAAGTATTCTGGAAGAGAAGCATCATTCAACATTGTCGTGTACGCCTCAATGAGTGTTCTATTCCTCCTCTCCGCCACTCCATTTTGTTGAGGAGTGCGAGGTGAGGAGAACTCATGAAAGATACCAAGCTCTTCACAGAACTCTGTCATAGTCCCAGACTCAAACTCTGTTCCGTGGTCACTTTTGATTTTGACCACTGAGCAGTTAAGTTCGTTCTGTATCTGCTTGACAAAACTGGTGAAGATGTCAAACGTACCAGACTTGCGCTTTAAAAAGAACACCCACGAAAACCGAGAGTGATCATCTACAATTACTAGCGTATACGACTTCCCTCCTAAGCTACGAACTTGCATTGGACCAAACAGGTCCATATGCAGAAGATAAAGACATCTGGAGGAGTCTTTGTCTGGGATTCCCTTAAAGGTAGCCCGAGTCTGCATGCCCATCTGACATGCAGGACATGGACTATCTTTAATGCACTTAATAATGGGAGCATCCCTTACTAAATCTTTGGAAAACAGCATATTAATTGTCTTGTAATTAATGTGTGCCAATCTCTTGTGTCATTGTTCACAAAGAGATGCAATGCCTTTAGCAACGAGGCATACTGGGGTAGAAGAATCTAAACTAAGAAAATCTAAACAGAAAATATTTCTGCTCCTAATGCCAGTTAATACAGTTTCCGAAGAATCACATGATATTATCAGGCATTTATCCTTGCATAACTTAACGTCATACCCTTTATCACATAATTGGCTTACGCTGATCAGGTTATGATTTAATCCTTCAACATAAGCTACGTTAGTGATAGAGAGTATACCGTTGGAAATCGTACCGTAACCTCTGGTGACTCCCCGATAAGATCCCCCAAATATGACTTTGGGTCCATTCTCGACTGGAGAGTACTCCCTCAGCAGGCATCTTGTCCCGGTCATGTGACGGGAGGATCCACTGTCCAAATACCAAATAGGAGTTTTGTTGGCCTTTGGACATTCCTGCAAAACAGAATTAATTTGCCTTAGGAACCCAATCGAACTTGGGTCCTAGATTCCTTGTTAGCATACTCCCCCTCGATTGGTTAACTCTACGAGTGGTCGGCCTCGCATTGCTAATATAAGGAGTCTCATTATACCTTGGATTAAACCAACAATCCACGGCAAAGTGACCAATTTTGCCACAGCACCAGCAGTCAAACCTGTTATACTTCCTCTTGGGCGCCTGCTTCACCCTTGAAACGTGGGGTTCAGCCGGGGCCGAAGACCTTGAGGTGGAGGCAACATGATGACCACAGTCACATGACTTCTTCACCTCTTGGCTTTTCAATCTAACAGGCTTGGCCTTAGGTGCCTGCATCATATTATGGCCGCTAGAGAATTGACCATAATTTCCCAAGTAGATTTCCTCATAAGGTGACTTGAAGTCACTCTCACTGAAGTTATGGGGAAAGGTCCACCCATCATATCGGCTCTTCGGCTTTGCAACCGAGGGCCTGAAGTGATGGCCCTATGTTGACTCAAAGTCATGGTTGTTACAGGTTAAGCTAGGCTTTCTGATCTCAACAGGGCTGAGTGGGGCCTTTCCTTTCTCATCAGCAGAGGCTTTCTTGGCAGCCTTATTCTTCCTCTTGTTCCTGTTTCTCCTGGATGAGGAGCTAGATACCCCTACATGCCCCAAGCCAGCTCCTTTGGCTTGAGCAGAGAAGGTATCAACTAATGGAAGAATAGTTTTTGGCATAGAGAAGCTCTTGACGATCTTCCTTTCTACCGCAAGTAGTTCTTCCAACTTGTCGACTTCCTCCTGCTTAAGATCAAGGAGCTTAAGGGACTCTGAATGCTTTGAAGTCAGGTCCAAGTGCTCCTGTCGGAGGGAGATCAAACTGGTGATCTCTTCCCTCAGGGATACACTCGCACCTTTAAGGAATTTAACTTCCTTTTTCTCAGCCTTCAGTTTCTTTCGACATTTCAGGAAAGTATTGAGCAGAAGCACATACTTATCGAGGAGCTCAGCTTCAAGGGCAGAAGGGCTATCCTCAGGGTCATCATCCTGAGACTCAGGATCAAAGTCAGAGTCGGAGAGAGGGGTGTGAGCTTTTACCTTCCCAGTAAATGGGGGGCATTCTCCTTCTGAGTCAGAGCGACCCATTAGCCCAAAGTAGGCTTCCTTATCATCGCTGGTGTCTGACGTGTCAGATTCACTCAGCGTCTTTGGCTTCTTTGCGATGTAACTCCTCTCCTTCTTCTTATCTTTTGAGGACCTGTGCTCCTCTCCCTTTCCCTTTTCCCTCTTGCCTTGATGGCAGTTGGCCACGACGTGTCCTGGCTTGTTGCAACCAAAGCATATAATGTCAGAAGAGCAGTGTTTGTTCGGTTTGGAAACATACCTGTCAGAAGAATAGTTCTTCTTCTGATCCCTTGAGGAGGAGCCGTTTCTCTTTCTCTGATTGCTCAGCTTGAGGAACTTCTTGAATTCCCGTGTGATAAGGGATAAATCTTCCTCTGACAATTCTGAGCCGGAGGAGCTTGGCTCAGAGTCTTCCTCTTCATCCCTCTTCCACGCACGGGAAGAAGCTACACCCTTGCCCTTTCTGGAATGAATGGCTTTCAGGGCCACCATCTTTTCCTTGGCCGCGGCTTTCTCTGCTTCCTCTTCAGCCTTTCTTGTGTTCAACTGAAGCTCATAGGACATGAGCTTCCCGAACAGAATCTGTGGATCAGTTTAGGGTTTAGGGTCTGCCAAACTCGCGGATGGCGCAGATCTTTGTGTCCCATTCCTTAGTGAGGGACCTAAGGAACTTATCATTGAGTTCACCGTCAATGAACACTCTTCCATATCCTTTGAGTGCATTGACGATCTTGAGGAAGTTTTCGAAGGTAACTCTGATCTCCTCCTTTGGCCCTTGCCTGAAGGCCTCATATTTCTGATTGAGGAGGGATCTCCGATCGTCCCTCACTTCATCAGTGCCCTCCATTAGGACAATCAGACAGCTCCAGAGATCCCTGGCTGTCCTGCAGTTGCAGAATTTTTGCATCATAGAGTCGTCAACTGCGCTTACCAGGATGTTCTGAGCTTTCTTGTCGAGTCCGAACAGCACCATTTCGTCCTTGTCCATTTCCGAAAGTTTCTTGGGCACTTTCCTGGTTGGATCAATGGTGGAGACCTTGGTGGGAATGTAAGGTCCCTCCTCACTATCATGAAGAGCCGGGGGTCGACTGCTTCCATGTAGAATCTGATTCTTTCCTTCCAGATAGGAAAGTTCAGTCTGGTGCATACTGGGATTTTGCCGGAGTGCTTGAGTCCGTCCATGGAAGATATCGGTCTTCTTCTTGACACTGGTGGCAGGATTCTACTCAAGGTGTGAACCTTTTTGATGAGGAACCTCCCTCTGATACCACTTGAAAGTTCACCTAATGTCAACTACCTTCACCTATGGGGGGGGGGATAGGTGACTTGCAGCGTATTTGCGGAATTAAAACTGTACCTGCAGAATCAAAACAAAACACACAGCACAGAGAATATCACAGGCAATTTATAGTGGTTCCCCGATTTGGGTACGTCCACTTTCCCCTTCGACCTATCTCCTAATCCAGGGACGACTGATACAACTATTCGCAACGACGGAGAGAGAGGGTTAGAGAGAAGAGAAGAGAAAGTGGATGTGGTGGTTGAGAATATTCTCCGATTCTATATCCGATAAAGGCAAGCGTACCTTATCGGTTATAGTATAGGATACTAAAGATTAGTATCAAGGTCGTATTTCCCTGGGGCGTAATGACTACTTCTACTCAAAGGAGATTGCTATTATTTTATCAATTTATATTTCTATGAAATGTTAAACTAAAAACAGGAATTAAAGTACTAAAATAAAAAGAAAACTAAACTACTTGCAGGATAAAAAGAGTTAGAGCTAATAATAAAGAGATGCACTCGATCAAGAATCACTTCAGCAGGAGACGATTAAAAAGACGATAAATAAACCTAAGCTTAATAGGATAAAGGTCCTTGACCGTGGAGGTTCCTAAAGCTTGAACACGCTTCTCTCGAAGTCGTGCCCAACTGAGTTTAAGAAGGTCCGACCGACTCTCGTCTAAATCGGAGGCCTAAAGCTCGCTTTACGCGGTGAACCCCTCTATTTGATTTTACTCCAATCCGGGAGATTTGGACGTCTGCCTCTCTCGAGGGGTGCGTATAACTCCCTTTAATCTTGAATGCTCACTTCATTCTATCGGCCTCTCGGCTAGCCCAGAATGAAAGCAAAGGCGGAGAGTATATATCGAAAATATACCTCCAACCCGTGATTAATCAAGAGTAATTCAAGGCCCAAAACCTAAAAAGAAAAGGTAAATTAAAGCGTCATAACTTAATCGCTCGAACCTCGGATCATCAAGATCGAGTACAAGGAGGATTAGTTAATCATAATGGAGTGGAGGAGGGGGGGATGAGTAGTAAAGCATAAAAAGAACACTAGTAATAGGAAGAGCACTTATATTAATTAAAAGGAGCAAGTTACACTAATGAAATTGAAATTACAAGTGCATGAATTAAAGCCCTATTCTAGCCCTATATTAAGCAAGTAAAAGAAATGCAAGAGCTAAAAGCAAAACACTAAGCTAGGTTAAGAAAATAATTACAAAATAAGAGAGAGAGAGGGAGAGAGAGAGAGAGAGAGAGAAAAGCATAAAAAAATAAAGAACCAAAGGGGCAGCACCTCCCCCTCTCCCCAAAAGCGTGCTGAAATGAAGAGGGGGGGTCTCTATTTATAGATTTTTTTCTCGGGTTGTTCACGCCCTCCGACACGCCCTAGGGGGGGCGTGTCAGGGGGCGTGACAAGTACGGATTTGACCTCAGGAGCTGAATTCTGGCGGGAATGATGATTATTTCGGTACGATGGTGGTCACGCCCTAGGTCATGCCCGTGACAGGGGGGCGTGACAGGCGTGTCAGGTCAAAATCAATGGTCGCTAGGCCATCAGACGTCGAAATCGGGGCAGTCACGCCCCAGGTCACGCCCGTGACATGGGGCGTGACAGTACTATTGCGTGCAGCTGTGTAGAAAGCATTGAAGGAGGCGGCAGACTTCGGGCAGAGGGCGACACGCCCCGTGTCACGCCCGGTGACACGCCCGGGGAGGGCGTGTCGGTGGGGCGTGACAGGGGATTCTTTGGCGGGAAATTCACCTGGCGGCTTTCAACATCGGGAGCAGGTGATACGCCCTGGGTCACGCCCAGGGAGGGCGTGACAGGGGGGCGTGTCAGGGCATTTTTTCTGGAAATTGGCTGAAACCTGCAAAAACAGAAAATAAATTTTATTTATAATATTTACATAAAAAGAAGCATAAAATGACATAATGAAAGAGATTTAAAACGAAAATAACATATTTTTACCCTAATAAATTAAGCTAAAATATGCATCATCAAATTCCCCCATACTTATTATTTTGCTTGTCCTCAAGCAAAGACTACGAGTTAGAGAAAATAAAAAGGATTAATTGAAAAGTTAAAAAATGCTATAAATGAGTAAGACGGGAATTTAGAGGTAGAGAAATTTTTTGAAAAAGAACCGAAAAGTCTTACTTTAACTTAGCACAGAATTTTATAAATTTTACTAAATATAAAAACAAATCATCCCAAATTTTTACAGAATTAAAACTTAATAAAGTAACGTGTAAAAAGCGCATTGAGTCACTACTAAAGTCTAAGAGACAAATTAAAACCATAGTCAATCAAGACAAAATTCAATATTTCTATAAAAAATACTTACTCAATCTAGTTTCTCGCTACTATACTAAAAAGTAAACGTAGAAAGTATGAATCATTAGGGCTTTAATTAGGCGTATAGTTAGGCTTAGGTTTTTAAGGGTGCGATATTCAAAAAGATAAACACGAGGGATATTTGCACACTTAAAACAAAAAGAAAATGAGCTTTACTAAAATAAAACTAGCCAAAATAAATACTTTTCTTTTCTTTTCTTTTCTTTTACTTTTTCTTTTTTCACTTATTTTCATCATATTTTTCATTTTTTTATACTTATAACTTTTCACTTTTGTAGCAAAAGATAACACAAAGATTTTCAACTAATTTTTTCAAAAAGATGCACATTAGCAATTAAAGCTCAAAAATAATTTTAAATTGTGCAAGTAGGTAGGCTATTTGGCCGTGGTGAAATAAAATGTGGGGCTACAAAAAGGAAAGGAAAAGGCACAAAAACACTAGCAATGGTTATTGTTAGGCGAGGTGCAAAGGCTCAAACATTAAAAAAGAAATGCCTAAATCATTTTCATGCTTCCTAAATCTACTCCAAGTAAAGCTTTGAAATTTCAAAAGAGGATAAGCACAAAAAAATAAAAAATAGAGAATTTGCTTTCATGAAAATAATGATAATAAGCGTCTAGACCGTTTTGTGTCTACTACACTTAATACTAATTAACGTTTAAAAAGATTTTAATAATGAAAAATAAGGGATGATGGGTTTTATAAAAGTAAAAAAATAAAAGAAAGGTTATGGAAAAGTAAAGTAAATTTCAAAAATTTTTCAAAAATAGCATACTACCCTAAATAGGAACACTGCATGAGTCAACATACTACTCGCTAAACATATTTAAACAGAAAATTAATCAAATTTATTCTAACTAAGCAAGTAGAAATGAGCTTGAAAAAACAATAATAAGCAAAGTAGCGGGGTACTAATTGATTTGGCAAAAATTAACTCAATTTAATTTGGGATTTTTTTTTCAAAAATATATATATATATTTCAAAAATATAATATATACAACAAATATTTTACATTTTTCTTGATTTTTCAAAAATTTTTATAATTTTTTTTATTTTGATTTTTCTAAAGTAAAATATTAAGGGAACACTCCCCCATACTTAAAGTTAAACATTGTCCCCAATGTTTAATGTTAAGTATGAAGAGAGAGAAAAGAGAGAGAAAAGAGAAAAAAGAAATGCAAAGAGAGGGAGAAGATGCTTCCATAGCGATTGATGCCCAGACGTTGGAAAATGCATCCCCCAAACATGAGCTAAAGATCGGCTTCAGTCCAAGTTGCGAGGCGAAAAGCGGTACAAACACGCGGGAGCTTATTCCTGCACAAAACAAAAGATAAAAAAAGGAAAAACAAAAACAAAAACAAAAAAAAGAAAAAGATAAGAAAGGGGTGCCTCCCAAGAGCGCTCTTTGTTTAAAACGTCGTTGAGCTCGACGTATTATGGTTAGCTAAATGGAAAATAAAAAAAGAAATGTAATGGCAGCTCGCGCAATATGCGTTTCGGCGCGAGTGCCAAAACATTTTTTAAGAAAATAAAAATATTTTTTTGTAATTTTTTATTTTTTAAATAAAACAAAAAACAAGAAGATTTAGAAAAAGAAAAAAAACTAGAAAAAGAAACTATACTATTAGAAGGGGGCGAAGAAGAAGAAGAAACTAAACTAGAAGGAAAAATAAAACAAGAAAAGAAAATAGAATTTTCGCAAGAAGGGGGAAGAGAAGAAAAAGAAGAAGGCGATGGCGGTTGATCACAAGAAAATGGTTGGATAGAAAAATCCGGTTGCTCCACCTGAATATCAATCATTTCGGTAGATTGGGAGCAAACCGGGATATCCAAAAAATCAATCTCTTCAGAAGATCGAACACAAGAAAGTTCGTCTTCCTCGGAAACTTGAAAAAAAATCGGAATATCGGGGGAAATTTCCTCCTCGAGAGGTTGAAGGCACAAATGAATTTCTGAATAATCGTCTTCCGCAAGTGATTGAAGGCACTGCGGAATATCTGAAGATTCATCATTCGAAAGATAAATAGGAGGAGGGGAAGAAAAAGATGCGGCCTCAGTAGCCAAAGCGTCAAAAATCACTTTGAAGTGAGCATTGATGCGTGCATCAAATGCTACACCATCAAAAATGACTTCATTTTCGCTAGAATCAAAAATGGGAGGCGCGCAAACTTGCGGAGAAAAAGTGGAAAAATCTTGAGATGGAATGGATTGATGATCACCTTGGCCCCAAGAATGATCAGGGTGTTGCCACCCTGGGTAGTTCAAAGTAGGGCTAGGATCAAAATGTCCATTCAAGAAATTTCCATAAGAATTAAAATCAGAAAAATTCGGAGGAGTAGGGTAGGAAGGCGTTTGAAAACCATCGTAACCCCATGAAAAAAAATTCGCGGACGGATCAATTTGGCCAAATTGATTCGATCCGGAAGGGATAAAATCATGGAAGGATGAAGGATACCTTACCCAACACTCCTCACGAGAGTGACCGAACTCTCCACAATTAAAACAAAGATTACACATTTTAAAATAAAATTAATCAACCGCGAGAGTGGGGTGAAAGAGACGAGAGAAAAAAAGAAAAGAAAAAAATAAAAATAAAACAAAAACGATAAAATTAATAGCTATCCGTTTTTCAAAATATCAAAACATTCCCCGGCAACGGCGCCAAAAACTTGATACAACGATTCGCAACGGCGGAGAGAGAGGGTTAGAGAGAAGAGAAGAGAAAGTGGATGTGGTGGTTGAGAATATTCTCCGATTCTATATCCGATAAAGGCAAGCGTACCTTATCGGCTATAGTATAGGATACTAAAGATTAGTATCAAGGTCGTATTTCCCTGGGGCATAATGACAACTTCTACTCAAAGGAGATTGCTATTATTTTATCAATTTATATTTCTATTAAATGTTAAACTAAAAACAGGAATTAAAGTACTAAAATAAAAAGAAAACTAAACTACTTGCAGGATAAAAAGAGTTAGAGCTAATAATAAAGAGATACACTCGATCAAGAATCACTTCAGCAGGAGACGATTAAAAAGACGATAAATAAACCTAAGCTTAATAGGATAAAGGTCCTTGACCGTGGAGGTTCCTAAAGCTTGAACACGCTTCTCTCGAAGTTGTGCCCAACTGAGTTTAAGAAGGTCCGACCGACTCTCGTCTAAATCGGAGGCCTAAAGCTCGCTTTACGCGGTGAACCCCTCTATTGGATTTTACTCCAATCCGGGAGATTTGGACGTCTGCCTCTCTCGAGGGGTGCGTACAACTCCCTTTACTCTTGAATGCTCACTTCATTCTATCGGCCTCTCGGCTAGCCCAGAATGAAAGCAAAGGCGGAGAGTATATATCGAAAATATACCTCCAACCCGTGATTAATCAAGAGTAATTCAAGGCCCAAAACCTAAAAGAAAAGGTCAATTAAAGCGTCATAACTTAATCGCTCGAACCTCGGATCATCAAGATCGAGTACAAGGAGGATTAGTTAATCATAATGGAGTGGAGGAGGGGGGGTAGAGTAGTAAAGCATAAAAAGAACACTAGTAATAGGAAGAGCACTTATATTAATTAAAAGGAGCAAGTTACACTAATGAAATTGAAATTACAAGTTCATGAATTAAAGCCCTATTCTAGCCATATATTAAGCAAGTAAAAGAAATGCAAGATCTAAAAGCAAAACACTAAGCTAGGTTAAGAAAATAATTACAAAATAAGAGAGAGAGAGAGAGGGAGAGAGAGAGAGAGAGAGAAAAGCATAAAAAAATAAAGAACCAAAGGGGCAGCACCTCCCCCTCTCCCCAAAGGGTCTCTATTTATAGATTTTTTTCTCGGGTTGTTCACGCCCTCCGACACGCCCTAGGGGGGGCGTGACAGGGGGCGTGACAAGTACGGATTTGACCTCGGGAGCTGAATTCTGGCGGGAATGATGATTATTTCGGTACGATGGTGGTCACGCCCTAGGTCACGCCCGTGACAGGGGGGCGTGACAGGCGTGTCAGGTCAAAATCAATGGTCGCTGGGCCATCAGACGTCGAAATCGGGGAAGTCACGCCCCAGGTCACGCCCGTGACATGGGGCGTGACAGTACTATTGCCTGCAGCTGTGTAGAAAGCATTGAAGGAGGCGGCAGACTTCGGGCAGAGGGCGACATGCCCCGTGTCACGCTCGGTGACACGCCCGGGGAGGGCGTGTCGGTGGGGCGTGATAGGGGATTCTTTGGCGGGAAATTCACCTGGCGGCTTTCAACATCGGGAGCAGCTGACACGCCCTGGGTCACGCCCAGGGAGGGCGTGACAGGGGGGCGTGTCAGGGCATTTTTTCTGGAAAATGGCTGAAACCTGCAAAAACAGAAAATAAATTTTATTTATAATATTTACATAAAAAGAAGCATAAAATGACATAAAGAAAGAGATTTAAAACGAAAATAACATATTTTTACCCTAATAAATTAGGCTAAAATATGCATCATCAACGACTCGGTCACTTCACCAACAGGATTGAAATCCAATCCTTGCACTATCGGAAGGAACCCTTCCACACGTAGGAGTCAACACTCCCACAACACGGGTTGCACCCAACCCTACAACTAGGAACCAAATATTCCTTTACAATGAAAACGAAATCAGAGTGTATAAGAAATAAAACAACTTGAAGATCTAGGTGTCCCTTTTCGTTAGACTACTTGTTCTTGTAGGCAACGAAAAGTCCAAAACCCAAGATCTTTCTTGGAGAGAATCTGCCCGAGACCGGCGGCGGTGACGAGCGGCGGCAAGGCTCTCGGTGTTGGCGGCGGCAACTGAAGACAGCAGCAAAGCACTGGAGATTCAATCTTCTTAGCGAAGTCGGCAAGGTTTTCCAACGGTCACACTAGGATCGATCGTCTCGATCGATTCGGACGGGGATGGATTTCCCTATCTCAAATCAAGAGACAAAAGATCACTGGTTAGACACGTGAGACGCTATGCAAGACTTGGCTTCTATCACCGTGGATCTGGAGAAGATCGAGATCAGCAATGGTGATCACTGTACGAGCGGCGGCGACGGAGAAGGTTCGCGAGTTTAGGGTTTTTCGGCCGCTTGCTTTCATATTCTGTATATTCGTCATTTACTGTACACCAATACCTGTGTATTTATACACTATGTCATAAAGATGACCGTTGTGGGCCCCACCAAAGCAAAGACCGAAGTCCGGTTCGAATTACCGCTTGAAACCTGGACCGGTCCAGGAAATGTCGGAAATTTGCCCAAGTCAAATTCGGCGAGAATCGAATGTGATTCTCGACGAATCGGCGAGAATCACTTACGATTCTCGTCGAATTCTACTTGACGAATTCTGGCATCACAGGTTATACAGGCCGGGGAGAATCGGCGGGAATCACATTAGATTCTCGCCGAGTCGTCGAGAATGCAAAGACATTCTCGATGAATCGGCGAGAATCACTTAGTGATTCTCGACGATTCTGCCTTAGAGAATTTTCTGGCGGCGTTGAGTCAGGTGACCTCAACCGGCGAGAATCATCTAGTGATTCTCGACGACTCGTCGAGAATCACAAGTGAATCTCGACGAATTGGCGAGAATCACTTAGTGATTCTCGATGATTTACACTTGGACGATTTCTCCTCTTTCAACCCGTGAGCTGGTCTTTGGCCCATCCTTGCTCCTTGTCTGCTCTTGCTTTATCATAGCCCTGTACTTGAAATTAAGTACACCCCAATAGAGAGAGTACACGTAGGCCAACACACTGATCAGCTCAACGAGGGATTACGTCGCGCAGATCCGTGTATATTGACCCACTGCACCCTGACATTGGTGTGTACTTAGCGTGGAATAACTACAAGCACAACTTAAAAGATTTCATCAAACACATTGTCTATTTACCTTAGCTTGTTCAGGGGCTTCTTCAAATCAGGTACATTGTGGATACAATACCCAACAGGACTTGTTTGGTCCAGTGCAAGTTCATAGCTTAGGAGGCAAATCATATACGTTAGTGATTGTTAATGATCACTCTCGGTTTATGTGGGTGTTCTTCTTGAAACGAAAGTCAGATAGGTTTGACATCTTCACTAATTTTATCAAGCAGATACAAAATGAACTTAACTGCTCCGTGGTCAAAATCAGAAGTGAACATGGAATAGAATTCGAGTCTGGTGCTATGACAGAATTCTGTGAAGAACATGGTATCTTTCATGAGTTTTACTCCCCGCTTACTCCTCAGCAAAACGGAGTTGCGGAGAGGAGGAATAGAACGCTCATTGAGGCATGTACAACAATGTTGAATGACGCTTCTCTCCCAGAGTACTTCTGAGCAGAGGCTGTCAATACATCCTGTCACATGCAAAACTGGGCCTTGATCAACAAGAATCATCGTAAGATGCCGTATGAGCTATTGAAAGGCAGGAAACCGACCATGTCCTATCTAAGGATTTTTTGTTGCAGATGTTATGTACTCAATAATGGGAAGTAGCCACATACTAAATTTGGAGAAAAATTCTTCGAAGGCATCTTCATGGGCTATAGTAGTCATAGTCGGGCTTATAGGGTTTTCAATAAGAAAACCCTAGTGGTAGAGGAGTCCATTAATGGTGTATTTGATGAAGGAAGCCTGCTTCATATCAATTCTTCCAGTGGTATTCTTGAAAATGCAGGTGCAAGGATTGAACAACAAAGTCTAGATGAGACTGCTAAAGATGGAACTCCCAAGTACGTCAAGGTCTCCACCTTAACGCCACGTGGAGAAGATGACGGTCAGGATAGAGAAATTCTCCCAGAAGAGGGAGGAGCCCGAGAAGCTGTTGGAGCTCCAGATGCCAGACTCTTAGAGCTCAGACACGTGAGGGATCACCCAAGAGATCAGATCATAGGAGATCCTCGGGACGGTGTCAGAACTCGCAGAGGTACAATTAACGAGATTCTGCACCTAAGTTTTTTGTCACAGGTTTAGCCAAAGAAGTTTGACGAAGCGAACAAAAATGCGTCATGGATATTGGCCATGCAATATGAACTGCATCAATTCGAATGATGCAATGTCTGGACGCTTGTTCCCAGACCAAAGAAATAGAATGTGATCGACACTAAGTGGATCTTCAGAAACAAACTTGATAAACACAGTGTCATCATCAAGAACAAGGCCAGACTGGTGTCTAAAGGTTACAGACAGGAGGAGGGGATTGACTTCGATCAAACCTTTGCACCAGTTGTAAGGCTCGAGGCGATCAGATTGTTCCAGGCATATTCCTCTCACAAAGGATTCACTGTCTATCAGATGGACGTGAAATCTGCGTTCCTAAATGAAAAATTGAAAGAGGATGTATATGTCGCGCAACCTCCATGTTTTGTTAATCCAACAATCTCTAATCATGTTTACTTTCTTAATAAAGCATTATATGGCTTAAAACAAGCTCCTCGAGCTTGGTATGAGACTCTGTCTAGTTTTCTTCTTGAGAACATGTTCTCGAGAGGAAAAATAGATAAGACTGTTTCTTAGGGAAGTTAAAGGCAAGATTTTGCTAGTGCAAATCTATGTCGATGACATAATATTCCACTCAACGGACAACAACCTGTGCAAGAAGTTTTCCAAACTTATGCATGGGAAGATTGAAATGAGCAGCATGGGTGAGCTGAAGTACTTTTTGGGACTTCAAGTGAAACAGTCTGAGGATGGAATTTTCATTTCTCAGACGAAGTTCACAAATGAACTCCTCAAGAAATTCAGAATGGAGAATAAAACCTCTATGAGGACTCCAATGGGATCCACTGTATCTCTGGACAAGGATGAGAAAGAGAAACCTTTTGATGAAACAAAATATAGAAGTATAATTGGATCCCTGCTCTACCTTACTGCTAGTAGACCGGATATTATGTTTTCCACATGCGTTTGTGCAAGATATCAGGTTAACACTAAGGAATCTTATTATGTCGCTGCAAAGCAAATTCTTAGATACCTTAAAGTTACACCAATTCTTGGCTTATAGTACCCAAGAAACAATGATGCCGAGCTGATAGGCTTTTCAGATGCTGACTTTGCAGGAAGCAGGGATGATAGGAAAATCACTTCCGGGACGTGCCAATTCCTCGGAAGAAGGCTTATTTCGTGGAACAGTAAAAAGCAGAACTGTGTCGCAACCTCTACGGCTGAATCTGAGTACATCTCAGCAGGCAGCTGTTGCGCACAACTTCAATGGATCAGAAATCAACTCGAAGATTATGACTTGCAGTTCAAAGAAGTTCCTATGTATTGCAACTCCTCGAGCGCAATAGCAATTGCGAACAATCCAGTGTCGCACAGCAGAACAAAGCATATTGAAGTGCGCTACCACTTCATTCGGGAGTATGCGGAAAACAAAGATATCTCTCTCTTCTATGTCCCCACGGATAAGTAGATTGCAGATATCTTCACAAAGCCCCTAGACGAGGCCAAGTTCAGTCTTTTCAAAATAGAACTCAGCATGCTGAACTATGAAGATTGAAGACTGAAGGGCTCAAGGCTCATGGATCAAGGTGAAGCATTAGCGAGGAACTCAAGATCGGTAACGGATGCAAGAAGTGAGGGGGAGCATTTTGCTCCAAGTAAAATCCCAGTTTTGAAGAAGCCGAAAAGGGGGGGATTACCCTCTCAGCTAAGGATAAGGTGGTTGCCAATGCTAAGAATGCTCTCAGGAGAATGGTAATGGATTTCTCTCTTAACTGCATTTTCATTTTATTATTTTCATTCCCATCTGTTCTATTCACCATAGCTTGTAGGGTTTAGGCTTCTTCAAATAGGGGGAGATTGTTGGGTATTGTATCCACAATGGACCTTATTTGAAGAAGCCCCTGAACAAGCTAAGCTGAATTGACAATGTATTTGATGATCTTCTATCAAGTGTTGCTTGCAGCTATTCCATGCTAAGTACACACCAATGTAAGGGTGCAGTGGGTCAATATACACGGGTCTGCACAACGTAATCCCTCGTTGAGTAGATCAGTGTGTTGACTCACGTGTGCTTTCTATATTGAAGTGTACTTATTTTCAAGTACAGGGTTAAGGTAGATCAAGAGCAGATGAAGCAGCAAAGATGGGTCAAAGACTAAGTCTTCAAAGGAAGGAAGAGAAAAATCTTCTAAGTCAAACTCGACGGGAATAACTAAGTCATTCCCACTGACTTCGACGGGAGTCACTTGTGATTCCCGCTGACTTTGACGGGAATCGTTATTGATTCCCGCCGATTCGACGAGAATCAGTCGCCCTTCCCACCGACTGATTCCGGCTGACAGTTTTCCAACAGGAATTCAGTCAAGGCAGAATCGACTGGAATCGTGAGTGATTCCCGCCAACATCGACGGTAATCACCAACGATTCCCACCAATTTTTCCTTAGGAAAATTTCCTTGTCTGCTGAACTGGACAAACTTGTCGTGCGCTGTTTTGGCCAGGGCTAGGGTTTCTCCTTGTGGGTTCGACAACGGTCTTTAGGGTTGGCTTCTGGTATATATATACCCGTATTTTTAACCTATATACACAGTCATTCACGCGAAATCAAAAGTAGTCGACGTCGTGCCCTAGCCGATCGCGGAAACCGCCAATTGCTTGTCGCCGCTCGCAGTTCGTCGCCGCCGCTAATATCCGATCTTCTTTGATCTTCCAACGACAGTACCGAGGAAAGCCGATAAGCTCACGCATCTCTCTTGAGATCTTGTGTCTCTCGAATCATTTAGCGAGACAAGTCTCCATTTCAAATCGGTGGAGACGATTGATCCGACTTAGATCGTTGGTAGACCTTGCTTGCTTCGTCAAGAAGTTTGGATCTACAAAGTATCGTCGCCACAATCACTTGTCGCCGCCGATCTTGAGAAGACCCATTCCAAGAGAGAAATCCGGTTGTGGATTCTTCGTTATTTTCAAGCAAGCTTCAACATATGAAGGACATCAGAATCTCAAAAAGATTTGTTTCTATTTTCTTTTACATTTAATTTTGGTTTGTTGTAAAGGAATTTTTCATTCCTAGTTGTAAGGGTTGGGTGCAACCCGTGGTGGTGGAGTTGCGACTCCTTTGTTGGAAGGGTTCCTTCCGTAGTGTGAGGATTGGATTTCAATTAGTTTGGAGAAGTGACCGAGTCGTCCCTTGGTGGGATATAGGTCGAAGGGGGAAGTGGACGTACGCAAATTAGGGAGCCACTATAATTCTTTGTGTGTTTTCTATGATGTGTTTGGTAATTTGTGCAGGTAAATTTAATTCCGCAAAAGACTGCATGACACCTATTCCCCCCCCCATAGGTGGATTTAGTCAACAGTAGAGACTTTCAGGAGGGTGATTCGTTAGGTGCATAGAGCTATGCGTTGATCAAGAGTTTACGTTAGAGCAACGAGTCTCTAACGAGGAAAATTGTTGCGATGTAATCGCAAATTCAGACTTTATTGTCTGCCGCTCCCACACAACAACCCTTAGTACAAGATCTTGTCGTGGATTAAGATGTTTCCTTTGCACCTACTCCTCTAGTGCCCCCGGTGACGCTACTGCCAGAGATTAATTTTATCTCGCATTTCCAGCGATTGGGACCTCCCACTTATGATGGGAGAGCCGACTTTATGGTTTAGGATGATTGGGTCATCGCTATAGAAGAGATGTTCTCGTATTCCGGGATTGCAGAAGCCCAAAAGTGTTGTAACCAAGAATTTGATCCCTTGTGGAGTTCACCCTTGGGGAAGGGGTGGTCGCACACCTACTTCTCTCTTGCAAGCAAAATGGCTAGAAAACAAAAGGAAAAGATTAAAGGACTCGGCGCGGAGGTCCGACCACAAACCCAGAAGATCTTAGAGCGCTTCCCATCCCTTTGCCAAAGGTCGAGCTAAGGCTACCTTAAAAAGCACAAGAAGGTTTGGGATCCAGTGAGACTGCCTTTTGAGGTGCCCCTTTGGTCATATTTATAGGATTCATAAAACTTCCTGCAAATAGCCAACCTCTGCTGTTCTAAACAGCTATGCGCAGCCCAATGGGGTCTTCCAACATCATAACTCCACCATTCTAGAAGGATATTGGCACCCCTGTAAGGGTACCTATGTAATTTGGTCGCTGGGCCCTACTTGATAGGTTCCAAGGATCTAGAGGTCAACTCGTCGCAATACTCCCTCCTACTAAGGGGGACGCGACCTGGCTCCCGCAGCTCGCCTTCCATCCTTTAGGCGATCACGAGCCAGGCCACAACAATCCTCTAGTCCTGGGTCTGAGGCGGGCTGGCGGCGAGGTCGCTTATTAGAGAGAGAGCTGGATGGGTCATCTGGCATAGCTCGCCCACCTAGCCTCGGCGAGGGCGAGATGGCGGCTTTTGGTTGCTACTTCTGGACTGGAGCTTAGCTCGACGAAGGTCAGGTCCTCATCGACGAACTTCGAGTGGGAGTGGTCCGTGTGATTCAACTCGCTCAGTTCGCCCATCAAATTTTGATGAGTGCGAGCTAGCCATTCTTAGTTCGCTAGTTCTGGCCTAGTTGACCCACTCGGCGAACACGGGATTGTACGTAATCCCCGCTCTTTTTTAGCTTGTCCAAGCTCGGAAAGAATCATCCAACCCACGTGTTTGGTGAGTGCTTTGCTGAGCTGGAGAGAATCTTTTGGTGGGTCCCACCGTCATGCTATAAATATATCATCGGTCCTTTGGAAAAAGCCCCACCTTCTTCAGATCTCTGTTGTGAGTTATACCTGAGAGATACCTGTGTCCGAGGAGATGCGAGCGCGCCTGGCGGCCGCGGTAGAGGGAACTAGAGAGCATGACCTTGACGTAGCCTCGTGGTTAGCACGTGAGTCATCTGGTCCCCTTTTTAAGATATTAAAGGGGAGAATCATTAGGCGGTTTCCTACGAATGACCCCCTAGGGTCCAGCTCGGCGGCCGAGGTTGAGGTCGCCCATGCAGTATGCATGCTTCATGCTTGATTCATCTTTTTGCCTCTGATTCTTTTTGTCGTAGGTGATATCTTGTGGAGACGGTCTCGAAGGGGAGCTGGATCGTCCCATCCCGCCGACGACCGATCAGTTTGCCAGCCCTTCGGGCCAGGGGTGCCCCCTCCGGCGAGTTTACAGCCGTCGCTTCCCCCCGGGCTGGCGAAGACCTTCATAACTCTTGAAGGGGAACTATTCCAGGGCCGACCAGGATCCTACCGGCCATCTGCTGGAGCGGGTGATGTGCTGACCCCAAGTGAGTCTTTACTCTTTCCCATTTATCATTGTTTGCTTCTGATCCTCCCTTTTACATGATTTAATGTTATATCCTCCTCCGACGTTGACATGAGCGAGTGGTATTCACCTTCCCCCGATACAGATCACATTTCTGAGTTTCTGGGTGACCCACTGGATTTTGAGAGGATGAAGAGGCAAGTAACGCGACTATTCCAAAAGCACACACTATTGTTGTAGGAGGTTTACAATAGGGTAGAGAAGGACAAGTTCGAGGCAAAGGAGTGATTGGCATTTCTGGAGGGGAAGAGACGACCTGCCGATGGGGAGGGAGTTACTTCCCAGGGGTGCACATTACGCGAGTTGAAGAGCGGCTTAGGCACGCCTCGGAGGATGTCGACCAGGCTCAGGAAGAGCTGTTGGCAGTTCGCGAGAATCATTATCCTCGCATACCGCCCCGATCCGGGATCCGGAGGCGAGGTAGGTGGAAGTGGATTCAGTACTGTGCCGCATACCCCTCCCCACTTTTGGTCGGCTGGGCCGGGTTTTGCCCGCATTCTAGGCCAGTTCACATGGTAGGGCCGCGAACTTTCTTTTCACGGGACATTTTAATGTTTGTAATGATTTGAGGCTCCCTCGACCGCCAACGGGCCTACTGCTTGTTCTATGTTGCTTTTATTGTGTTGTAATTAGGTTCTCTCAGGGTGAATGTGGATGAAGCATTATTGCTCGCCTACCGCTTCTTTATGCGGGCGCGAGATTATTAAAATGGATCGCCCATCTCGCCTGTCTAGTCTCAGCGGGAGCGAGTCGGGTGCCTGCAGATTGCGAGTCCGAACAGATTGCTCATCTTTATTGGCGGGTGCGAGTCGTGGTTCGCCCGTCTCTTGGGTGAGCGCGGGCGATTGCGGCTCGCTATCGAACGGTCTTAGCGGCGCATGGACGAGCTGATGTAAACTCATTGTTGATCCAGAAGTCAAACCGTCGGGGTGTATTCCGCTATCCGCACTTTTCCCGCCGACAGAACATTTTCCCGCCATTTTTTATTCCTATAAATAGGCCCTGCCGACCCTCTCTAACCCACCGCATTTAAGATTTCTCTGCTTCCTACGACTACCGGTTCACCCGTTTTTTGTGAGAATTTTGGCGTCTCGCACGGCAATACTCCCGCAAGATGGGTGGTGGTGGTGGTGATGCGGATAGGCGGAGCAAGTGCACTTGGACTTTCTCTGAATACGACTTCTCTCACACCGTCATTTCTGAAGATGAGTTCTTTGAAATCATTGGTAACTACATACCACCGGGATTCGTGGCGAGGCGACCCGGGGTGGAGGAGAAAATCAATGACCATTCTGCGGGGGAGCTCGCCATCCCCATGACGCATTTCGAGGCGGGTCTCCGGCTTTCGCTATGGCCGGTGGTCCGCCAAATACTGAAATACTTTGGGGTCGTCCCCGACCAGATGACCCCCAACTCCATTGCGGTGATGATTGGGTTCGCGTGCTCCCTACGCGAAGAGCGAATCGAGTTCAGTCTTGCAGTCTTCTGCAAGCTATTCTCCTTTCAGGCAAATAAGGATGGGATTGCCTACTTTTCCAGTATCCAAGTCAAGGTGCGAGAGACCCTCAATAAGAGCCATAATTGGCTAAAGATTTTTGTCTTCGTCAAAGGGGACTTCGGAAACATCCCCTTCTCACCGGTCCAGCTTAGCGAGGCAAGCTACCTCTCCCCTACCTAGGGGGCCATGAGGCAGAGCTATGTTGGTTCTTTGCGGGGAAGAACTTCGAAGTCGCGTTACTTCGTAGGAACTTGGACGACCTCACCCCCGTCCTGCCCGTGGGAGGTATGTTACTCACGCTTCTTCGTTTCACTTCGTTATTACCCTTCAATTTTGACTCTCCCTTTCACAGGAGAGCGGGAAATCCCCTTACCCCCTCCTTACGAGAGTGTGCGCTCGCTTCAAGCGAGCTCGCCTGCGCTGAAGCCACAGCCGCCAAGCGTCATGAGATTCCATCCTTAGCTCCCCCAAAGAGGCCTAGCTGCGGATCACTTCCTCCGCCACCTCCGCCCAAGAAATCGAAGAAAGCAAGCGGCTCACCTCCCTAAGCTCGTGAGAAAGGTAAGGCCCCGGAGGGCCAACCAGCTGAGGATCTCGCCCACGCGGCCCCTCCGGCCGATAGTTCTCCTGTCGGGGAGGCCGAGACCTCCAGGATGCTAAAAGGGGCTCAGCCCGCCACGATGCCGGTGCCATGAGGGCACTGCAACTTTGTCTAAGGCGAGGGGCCTTTGGATGAGCTCGGCGATCCGCTCCTTCAATAGGACAAGGAGATGAACCGAGTTTTCATCTCCACACTACTGCCGAGTTGGCTGGAGCAAGATACCATCGGCGGGGAGGCATATAATTTCTCATTCGTCCTCTATGCATGGGAAGACGCTGTCATCTATGATGTGGAAGCCACACGGGTGCTGATTCACGAAAGTGCGCGGGCCCAGCTCCGTAGCTTCGAGCTGGCCAACATGGTCGGCCGGCGATGCCTCCGGATGGAGAAGAACGCCGCATCGCGCAAGAAGTTGGTGGATGAGAAGGAAGGGGCCCTCCGTCTCGCCCAAGAGGAGGCAAAACATCAAAGAGAGAGGGCCGACTCGGCTGATGTCTCCCTCGTCATTACGGCGAAATAAATGGAGGTGATGCGGGCATGGGTGCGGGAGCTGGAAGCCACAGCAGCTGCTCTGTCGCCATCCAACAATGATTGTTGTCTCACACATTACACGGAATACGAGATAGAGGAGCTAATGCAGAAGAATGCCGCCAGTGCCGCGAAGTACACCCTCCAGAAGCTGCGACGGGCGGACCTTATCAAGATCGAGGGCAAGGGCCTTTCTGCGAGCGACGTGGTATCGACCTTGTTTCTTTCGGTAACGAAGCCGGGCGAAGGGCCCTTCCATTCCATTTAGGAGGGATTCGTCGCTCGAAAGGTTCGTCTTGATGAATACTCCCGCCTCGCCTAAGATACTTGTGTTGTAATATGAGCGCGAGCTGAGGCCCAGGAATTATAATTTTTTTTCAATAGAACGTACTCTCTGAAACTGTTCTGTAAAGATGCTTATTTGTAGTGTATATCCATCTTTTCTTTCTTGTACTCGCGGTTTATTTTTGATTCTTCTATCTATTGTCACCCTTCCCGTGTCTTGCGAGCTTGGCCGTGTGTTTGTTAAGGACATAGCTTAGGAAATATAGGAGCTCCAGTTAACCGAACAGCGAACGGCGATACACGTCCTTCGTTGAGGTTCGCTGTTCCATTCGCGAGGCAGAGCAGGCGAGCCGACTCGGTCCATACATGAGCCGTCGGGCTCCATGCGAGCTGGGCTCCGTTGGGTCATGATTCGGTCTGAGTTCTCTTTGTCTTGGTTGCTTTCCCGGAGCTCACTGAACCATAGGCTCGAGTTGGCATTTCTGGCTTGCCAACCCGTTAAGGTCATCATGGCCGCCTTGTGATTTTTTCCTCCATAGTTTGAGCGTCTGGGTCCTAACTTTAGGCGCTGCATTCACCAAGACCTTCTGCCTGCTGGTTAGTTTGGGTCTGGGTAGACTCCTATGAGTGAAATCCAGCCCTGCCAGCTAGGTGAGAACCTGAGAGTGGGATCTGCTTGGGGTCTGGGTAGACTCCACCAAGTGACATCCTAACCTGCTAGTTGGAAGAGAGCCTGGCAGCGGGATATGCTCATGGTCTAGGTAGACTCCATCGAGTGACATCCAGCCCTGCCAACTAGGTGAGATCCTGGCAGTCAGATCTGCTCGGGGTCTGAATAAACTCCACCAAGTGACATCCTGCCCCGCTAGCTGGATGAGAACCTGGCAGCGGGATCTACTCAGGGTCTGGGTAGACTCCATCGAGTGAAATCCAGCCCTGCCAGCTAGGTGAGATCTTGGAAGCGGGATCTGCTCGTGTCTAGGTAGACTCTACCGAGTGACATCGAACCCTGCCAGCTAGGTGAAGCCTATTAGAGGGATCTGCTTGGGGTCTAGGTTGACTCCACCGAGTGACATCCAGCTCTACAAGCTAGGTGAGAGCCTGAAAGTGAGATCTGCTAGGGGTCTGGGTAGACTTCACCGAGTGACATCCAGCCTTGCCAGCTTGGTGAGAGCCTGGAAGCGGGATCTTCTCAGGGTCTAGGTAGACTCCACCGAGTGACATCTAGCCCTGCCATCTAGGTGAGATCCTGACAGCGGGATCTTCTCGGGGTCTGGATTGTAAGACCCCCCTCCCGGAACACAAAACACGACATGAGTGGAGTCTTATGCCCAGAACAGCCGCCTTGCGGTAGCACTAGCACACGGGCAAACCTGTACCAAGAGATGCCTATTCTACCGGCTATAAGCAATATCAATCAATGACAACCAAACCAAGAATATAAAATAGAAGAAGTAAAATCCACACATAAGTAAAAGGTCCAAAAGTACAACAAATAAAAGAAGCTACAACATGCTTCTAAAATATCAGAGTACAGATAAAATTTGCCCAAAGGGCTACATCAAGAGTGTCTCAAAGACTCACATCAGTCACTGACGGTAGCGATGACACCGTCCCTTTAGGCCATGTCGTCCTGGCCTAGTTGTCCTGCTACAAATCCTACTGCCGCTCTGTCTCTTGGGTTTCCTCCTAAAAAGGAAGACGTAGCAACCGTTAGTCATAAAGACTAAGTGGCTATAACATATGCTCGCCCGGCGACTCCTCGGCACTGGGCAGAGAAAGGAATATGGGTACAACATATTTAAGTGTCACATAACTACAAGCAGGTAGAGTAAGTATACATGTCATGAGTAGCAATAGGAGTAATGTATAACAATATTAATAACATTCCATTCTAGCAATTCCACACAAGCTATATCAAACCATCCAAGCATATAAATCTACAATAGGAAAGTAACTTAACTTATAAGAATTCCCATACAAACTTATAAGTTAAGGATCGGCTTAATAGTAAAGTAACTCCTCGTATAATAGTGCCCATACAAACTCATATGATGAGGATCTTGAGTATTCAATGTAAGACTCACCCATGATCACGCACATGTAATTGCCATGTCGACACAGACTTGCAGCTTTGACTTTTCGAGCAGGTAGCAAACCTCTCGGGTGTCAACTGTCGTGGCCAAGCGGTGACAATGGAGCAGGCTTCTCCACTACTAGGCATGCATCCACTCTAGCAAGCTTAGGCCTCCATACGCCTCAATGCTAAGAACATAATAGCGGAGCTAACATGCGTACTACTGATAATACGTTTTGTAGTCTTAATTTTTATCGTATTTTACTATTTTATAATGTACAAATCATATATTTTAAGATTTATTTTTATCTTTCTATTGTTAATTTTATTGCCCCTAACTTTTTTCTCTCTATGTGCAGACTTTCTGAAAATTAGTCAAAATTGACCTGACACGCCCCCCTGTCACGCCCTCCTCGGGCGTGACCTAGGGCGTGTCACCTGTTCTAGAGGAAACTAGAAGCCAGAGGAAAATACCAGGAAATACAGCTGTCACGCCCCCTGACACGCCCTCCCCGGGCGTATCCCCGGGGGTGACCCGGGCCGTGTCGCCCTCTGCTCGTAGCCTATAGCCGCATTAAATACCATTTCGACTCAGCACACCAACAGTACAATCACGCCCCCCATCACGGGCGTGACATAGGGCGTGACCCAACCTTTTCTGATGACTGGCGGATTTCTGACCAATGATTTCGACGCGGCGTGCATGTCACGCCCCCCTACACAGGCGTGACCCAGGGCGTATCCACCGACGTATAGAAGCAATAAGACTTCTCGCCAAAATCCAGAGCCCGAGGTCAAACCCGTACATGTCACGCCCCATCACACCCCCCCTAGGGCGTGACGAAGGGCGTGACCGAACCGTGAGCTTTTTCTATTAATTCAGACCCCCTTTCTATTTCAGAAAGCTTTAGTTGTGAGGGGGAGGTGCTGTCCCTTTGTTTCTTTATTTTTTTTCATGTTTTTCTCTCTCTTTCTCTTTCTCTTTTTGTAATTTTCTTAACCCTAGCTTAGGTCTTAGTTTGTTTAAGCTTTTATTGTAATTTATGCACTTGTTTTAGTTGCTTAATGTAGGGCTAGAATAGGTTTTAAATTTCATGCAATTGTAATTTCATTTTCATGCATGTGTAGCTCTCTTTTTCATTAATATAAAAGTGCTCTTTTCTTCATTGTGTTCTTAATGCTTTACTACTTATCCCCCCTCCTCCACTCCATTATGATTAACTAATCCTCCTTGTACTCGATCTTGATGATCCGAGGTTCGAGCGATTAAGTAATGATGTTTTAATTTACCTTTTCTTTTTAAGTTTTAGGCCTTGAATTACTCTTAATTTTTCATGGGCTGGAGGTATATTATCGATATATACTCTCCACCTTTTCTTTCATTCTGGGCTAGCCGAGAGGCCGATAGAATGAAGTCAGCATTCAAGTGTAAAGGGAGTTGTACTCACCCCTCGAGAGAGGCAGACGTCCAAATCTCCTGGATTGGAGTAAAATCCAATAGTGGGGTTCACCGCATAAAGCGGGCTTTAGGCCTCCGATTTAGACGAGAGTCGGTCGGACCTTCCTAAACTCAGTTGTGCACGACTTTGAGAGAAGCTTGTTGAAGCTTTAGGAACCTCCACGGTCAAGGACCTTTACCCAATTAAGTTTAGGTTTTTATCGCATTTCTTAGTCGTCTTTAGCCGAGGTGATTCTTGATCGAGTGTATTTACATTTCATAGTTTTAGCCCTTCATTGTAATCGCTTAGTTTATACTCTTTAATTAACTGCAGTAGTTCACTTTCTAGCATAGTTTTTTTCCTTTATTGCAATCAGTTTCTCTAAATCTTAGTTTTTCTGTCGATAAAATAATAGCCTTCGTGTGAGTAAGTTTATTCAACAGTTCCCGGATTTCAATACAACACTTGTGTCCCCTAGCTACAGTTCGATAGGTATACTTGCCTTATTGGATTACTAGTTCGGTTGCTTTAATTTTCTTCGAAGCTTAGCGACCACCAAGTTTTTGGTGCCGTTGCCGGGGAGAAACTTTCATTGATATATTGAAAACATGAACCGATTAATTTTATCTCTTCTCTTTCTCATCCTCTTTCTTAAAATTTTTAAAATCAAAAATATTTTTATTACCACTCTTAATAGTAACCAACTTCACAATTTTTCTACGCCACATAATTCTCAAGAAAAGGGCAAAGCGGCTTTAAGTACCGCTATCTTGTCTAGTACCTTGCGAACCCTTCACCGGGTAGTTCTTTGGAAGTTCGGGAGTTAATCTATTTTTCAAAAAAAATCTATTTCAAAAAATACATTAGCTTTTCTTTCTAGTTTATTTTATTTCTCTTTCTTCTCTTCTCTTATTTTAGTGCATGACCCGCGGTTGTCTGTCGGTTATTTTGGACTTGGACCACAAAATTGAGCATAATCTTTGGATAAGATCGCAATTTCAAGGCCCTACTATCCAAGTGCCGGTTAAGGACCCCGAGTCATTCTCTACTCTAAGAATGGAAGAACCCAATGTAGATGAAGCCTTGCAAAGGACTATGTCCTATTATGCACGGTTGAATCTCGAGGGAACAGAATCTAGGATAGTTCGCCCTGCTATAGCAAATAATAACTTCAAATTAAAGCCTAGAATAATTAAAGTGGTGTAGCAGTATGTGCAATTTGACGGACTTCAAGATGAAGATCCGAACACACATATAGCAAACTTTCTTGAAATTTGTGACACCTTCAAGATAAATGGTGTCACAAATGATGCAATAAGTCTAAGACTCTTCCCCATCTCTTTAAGAACTAAAGCTAAGCAGTGGATGAACACTCTACCTAAGAATAGCATAACCACCTAGAATGAATTTATTGAAAAAAATTTGGCGAAGTATTTTCCGCCAGCTAAAACTGCAAAACTTAGGAACGACATTTCTGCTTTTGGACAAATAGACTCTGAAACCTTATATGAAACTTGGGAAAGATTTAAAGAATTATTAAGACGATGCCCACATCACGCGCTACATGTATGGTTACAAGTGCAGACGTTCTATAACTTGCTAAATCAAAATACAAAGCAAATGATTGACGCAGCTTCTGGTGGTACTTTAAATGATAAGATCCTGGAAGCAGCTCTTGAGCTTTTTGAGGACATGAACATGAACACTTATCAGTGGAATGTGCCTAGGTCCCACCCGAACAAACTGACAGGTATCTTTGAAGTGGAAAATGTCTCCCAGCTCGCTCTACAAGTTGAAATACTAAGCAAAAAGATAACGGAGATGACTGCTGCCTCTGCCCCTCAGGTATGGGAATCTTCAACTCCTGCCGCAGAACAATTTGATTTTGTTAACAATATGCCTAGAAATGCTTTTAATAATTTTTCTGCTGCAAATTTTCATCCTCCTGGTTTTAATTTTCCGAATAGTTATAATCCTGCCTTAAGAAATCATCCGAATTTTTCATGGAGTAATCCATCAAATGTTATGTGCCCGCCACCACAAAATTATTTTTATGCACCACCACCACCACCTCTTCAAAATTATCCAAAACCTCCAAGCTTAGAAGAGTTACTTTCCAAATATATCGCCACAAATGACGCTACGATAAGAACCTTAACTAGAAGTGTAAAAAGTATAGAAAATAAAGTAGGACAGCTTGCTAAAATTATTTCTGAGCAACCCGGAAGGTCTCTTCCTTCCAATACCGAGCCCAACCCGAGAGAGAAAGCGAAAGCTATAAATCTTCGGAGAGGGAAGTAAGTTCCCTGTATGGTAAGTGAAGAGCCCGAGGAAAGCTCCGCCCCCGCTTTAAAAAATCAAAGCTCCGCCCCCGCTTAAAAAATTCCACCCTCTACTGAAGAAGTTATCACCCCTGTTTTAAAAAATGATCTCACTCCACCACCCATCTTTAAAAATAATCCAAATCCGCCTTAGCCTTCCGAACTTAAAAAACAACGTCAGGACGATCAATACTCCCGTTTCTTAGAGATGTTTAAGAAAATCCACATAAATTTGCCTTTCCATGAAGCGATTTCACAGATACCGAAGTACGCCAAGTACCTTAAGGACCTCCTGACCAACAAGAAGAAGTTAGAGAACCTTTCGCACATTACGTTAAATGTCGAGTGCTCTGCGGTTTTGACAAACGACTTACTAAAGAAAATCAGTGACCCGGGTAGTTTTTCTATTCTGTGTGTCTTTGGTAATCTTTTTGTCAAGAATGCATTAGCCGACTTAGGTGCGAGTATTAACCTAAAGCCCCTCTCATTGTTTAAAAAGTTAGGAATTTGTAGCCTCAACCCCACACGCAAGAGAACCCAGCTCGCTGACAGATCCGTTAAGTACCCGTTAGGAATAGTGGTGGATGTCTTAGTAAAAGTCGACAAGTTGATCTTCCCGGTGGAGTTTGTCATTTTGGAAATCGAAGAAGACGTCGAGGTCCCCCTGATCCTTTGCCGACCCTTCCTTGCCACCTCCCGAGCTATCATTAACGTTTGCAATGGTAAGCTCGTCCTTCGTGTAGGAGACGACGAAGTCACTTTCTCTATCACACCTTTGATGAATAACACCTTAGCAAATGATGACTCCTGCTTTTTCGTAGATGTCGTGAGTGATGAATCCTCCTATTGCCTCTCTAATTTTGAAAAAGAATTTTTTGCTTTTTGTTCCCCTCTTCTCTTCCAACTGAATCGTTGCAGGAAAGTGTGGAATCCTCTTATCTTCTATCTGATTTTGAAAAAGAATTTTCTGATTTTTGTTCCTTTTCTACTTTTCCAACTGAATCGCTGCAAGAAGCAGCCTTTGACACCAGCTCCACCCCTTTTAATTTTCCATATAAAAAAGTCTACGAAGATATAGTATTTGAAAAAGAAAGAATTTCTCAAACCTCTTATGAAGAACCCCCTACCCTAGAACTTAAAGAACTTCCTGAACATCTCAAGTACGCCTTCTTAGAAAAGAACTCCAAGCTGCCAGTTATAGTTTCGGCCTAAATCACGGATGTGCAAAATTAAAAACTTCTTTTAGTTTTACGTAAACATCGTAAAGCTATTGCTTGGCAGATATCTGATATCAAGGGAATAAGCCCATCTTTCTGCACTCATAAAATTTTAAGGGACGATAATTCGCGTAACTCCATTCAACCTCAGCGCCTTATAAACCCGAACATGTAAGAAGTATTTAAGGGAGAGGTTATTAAATAATTAGACGCATGAATTATCTACCCTATATCAGATAGTAAGTGGGTTAGCCATGTTTAGGTAGTACCAAAGAAGGGAGGGATAACAATAGTTAGTAATGAAAATAACGAATTAATCCCTACACGGACGGTGACGGGTTGGCGTATGTGTATAGATTATAGGAAGCTGAACGACGCCACCCTCAAGGAGCACTTTCCTTTGCCATTTATCGACAAGATTTTAGAACGATAATCTGGCCATAGCTTTTATTATTTTCTCGATGGCCTCTCGGGGTATCTTCAAATCCCCATCTCTCCCGAGGACCAAGAGAAAACTACATTTACTTGTCCCTTCGGCAACTTCGCCTACCGAAGAATGCCGTTTGGATTGTGCAATGCGCAAGCTACATTTCAGTGATGTATGCTCGCTATCTTTGACAAGTACGTAGAAAGCATTATGGAGGTATTTATGGATGATTTCTCCGTGTTCGGCGATTCCTTTGATAGATGTTTAGAAGGCCTCAAAAAAGTCTTAGAATGATGCGAAGAGACTAAACTTGCCCTAGATTGGGAAAAATGCCATTTTATGGTGAGGGAAGGGTTATTTTTTGGTCATAAAATTTCTGCGAGAGGTATTGAGATAGATATTGCAAAGATAGAAGTTATCGAGAAGCTGCCGCCACCTACGAATATAAAAGCTATAAGAAGTTTCTTAGGTCACACTGGTTTCTACCGCCGCTTCATAAAGGACTTCTCCAAGATCACCAAGCCCCTTACCCATCTTCTAGAAAAAGACGCCCCATTCATCTTTGATGACTCTTGTCTTTTTGCCTTCGAATTAATAAAAGAAAAGTTAATTAACGCACCGATTATGATAGCTCCGATGTGGGACCTTCCTTTAGAGATAATGTGCGATACGAGTAGTTTCGCAGTAGGAGCTGTATTAGGTCAACGCATATCTAAAAACTTACACCCCATCTATTACTCTAGTAAAACTCTCACATCTACACAGGAAAATTACACCACGATTGAGAAGGAGCTCCTTACTGTAGTATTCGCTTTCGATAAATTCCGTCCTTATATTACACTTTCAAAAATTATTGTTTTTACGGACCACTCGGCCCTCAAATATCTTCTTGCCAAAATGGATGCCAAGCCGCGCTTGATTCGCTGGGAATTACTCCTCCATGAGTTTGACTTAGAGATCCGTGATAAGCGAGGAGCTAAGAACTTGGCCGCCAACCATCTCTCCAGATTAGAAAATCCCTTTATAGAAAAATTAAATGAAAAATATTTTAATGACTATTTTCCTGATGAGAAGCTACTTTCAATAAACACATCTACTTCTAATTTGTTCACACACATCTCCAACTATTTAGTGGCCCGGGTGCTCCCAAAAGAGTTCTCCTCTCAGCAAAAGAAGAAATTTTTTCTGAGCTGAAGAATAATTTTTGGGAAGAACCGCATCTTTTCAAAATCTGTGCGGACCAAGTGATAAGGAGATGTGTTTCTTATGAAGAAGGAGTTTATATTTTAAAACACTTACATGAAGGTCCGACAGGTGGGCACTATCAAGCTGCTCGCACCGCTCACAAGGTGCTTTGCGCAGGTTTTTATTGGCCTAGCCTTTTGAAAGACGCGCAAGCCATTGTGAGTAGGTGTGATAAATGCCAACAGTCGGGAAACATTTTAAATAAAAATGAAATGCCACAAAATTATTTCCTCGAGTGTGAAATTTTCGACCTCTTGGGAGTCGATTTTGTTGGCCCTCTTCCTTCCAGCTTCATAAATAAGTATATTTTAGTTGCCGTTGATTATGTTTCACGTTGGGCCGAAGCCCAAGCTCTTCCTACGAACGACTCCCAAGTTATAGTTTCCTTTTTGAAAACATTATTTTCTCGATTCGGAACTCCGCGCGCCATCGTTAGCGATAGGGGTTCCCATTTCTGTAACGCACAATTTTCAAAAATCCTTACCAAATACGGCGTTACACATAAGCTTTAAACTGCCTACCACCCCCAAACTAACAGACAAGTCAAAGTAGTAAATAGAGAAATAAAAAGAATATTAGAGAAGACTGTTTCAACTTCTAGGAAAGACTGGTCAGCCAAATTAGCCGATGCTTTATGGGCCGACCAAACTGCATACAAAATCGCCCTCGGATGTACGCTGTATCAGTTGGTCTATTGAAAATCGTGCCATCTGCCCGTAAAATTAGAACACCGTGCTTTTTGGGTCTTAAGATTTTTAAACTTTGACCCCCACTCTGTCGGTGACCTTAGAAAATTTCAGCATAATGAACTCTACGAGTGGCGCTCTTACGCTTACGAAAATAACAAACTTTATAAAGAGCGGACAAAGCGTCTACATGATAAGCACTTATGTCATCCGAAAACCTTTAAGCCAGGCGACCAAGTTCTTCTTTATAATTCTCGATTACGTTTATTTCTGGGCAAATTAAAATCTCGATGGTCTGGGCCCTTTTTTGTTTTAGAAGTTTTTCTTATGGTACTATTTTAATTTCTCACCCTGATAAGGGTAATTTTAAAGTGAATGGTCAGCGTCTTAAAATTTATTTCTCTGGTGATGATGATGCCAGTCCAAACATTATTAAGTATCTGTTGCACGAACTCTAGCTTTGAACTTTTATTTTTTGTTAAAAACTATTTTATTTCCGGACAACAATATTTTTGGATAATATTATTTTTCATGCGTTGAGCTCAACGATGTTTTAAACAAAGGGCGCTCTTGGGAGGCAACCCAAGTTATCTTTTTCTGTTTTCTTTATTTTACAATTTTTTCCCCTGATGGCTCCGACAAGATGAAGCTTCTGCAATCGCCTACTCCAACGTTGCTGAATCCATCACAATGTCCAAAGAAGACATTTGGTGGAGCGACATCACACAACTTTCGCGGCAAATAAATCCAGGGAAGTACCCATTTTTAAATTCTGTCTTTCAATTCTGTACTTTAATTTTCTCTCCTTCTCCAATCTCCTTCTTTTGCCATTGAGGACAATGTCCATTTTAAGCTTGGGGGAGTACTTCCTCCTTCTTTTTGCTTAGTGTAAATATTTTTTTTCTTATTGTGTATTTTTTTTCAAGAAAACCCCCAAAAAATTTATATCTTAAAATTCCACAAAAATAAAATATTTCCAAAAAAAGAGAATATTTCAAAAATTAAAAAATATTTTTTTTCTTACTTTAATAGTTTAGATATTTTTGTATCTCAATAGTACCCCTAGTTTTTGTTTTATTTTACTCAAAATTTCCTATAAACAACTTAGTTAATTATAATATTTCTAATCGTCTCTTTTAATTATGTTTCACAAGTATAATGTTTGTCATGCTGTGATTCTAATTCACGGTAGCATGTTAAGGTGAAATATTTTTCTAAAACTCGCATTTCTATTATGGTTTTTCATTCTTTATTTCCTTTACTTTCGAAAAAATTCATCATCCACCATTTTCCTTTTCGTTTATGGATAATTTTTGTAAGGCCAACTTTTGAATAGCGTAGTAGATATGAACGATCCAAGTAACTTATTATTTCAATTTTAAAGATAATTTCATCAATCTTCTTTTATTATCTAGGACTTGTTTTTTGAAAATTTTAAATCTTTGTTGTAAATAAATTTAAAAGTGTGAAAATGATTTAGGCCATTTTTATTTTCGTTTGAGCTTTCCTGCCAACCTAAAAACTTTGACCACTAGTTAGCAGCTTTTGAGCCTTTTTCCAAATTCATTTGATAGCTCCTCTTTTCATATCATTTTCACGAAGGCCAAAATTTCCAACCTATCTAATTACACTAGCCTTTTTGAGTTTCATTAAATATTTTCATTATTATGATAGGTTGTTTTGTGATATTTTTGGGAGAAAGGTTTTGAAAAAAGTATGTTCAGAATTTATGTTTGTTTTTGTTTTGCCAATTCAAAATGAAAATAAAAATATTTATGGCCTTTGTTTTGAAAAAAGAAAAAGGGAAAAAAATGGAAAAGAAAGAAAAAGAAAGAAAAAAATATTTTTATTTTAAATGAAGTTTTATGAAACTCTTTGTTTTGGTTTAGTGTGATTTTAAGCCTTCACGTTTATCTTTGAATTCCACTCCTAATCATATTTCTAAACCAAACGTTTATGTCCTATTTAAGTCCTTTTGATTCACGCTTTTTGAATTTTTTTATAACTAAGAAAAGAAGAAAAGTAAATCAGTTTTAGTTTTCGATTTAAACATAGATTTGTGTTATTTAATTGATATAATTATAATGCGTTGCTTGGATCTAGTAACAACTCAATGTATTTTTTCATTTTCGTTGCTTTCCTTAAATCTATTTAAAGAATTTTGTTAAAATTTTGGATGATTTATTTTTTTTAGTAAAGTTTATAAAAGTTAGAGCATACCTAAATAATTGTTTTAGATTTAGGTTACACCTTTTCCCTACTTAGAATTTCGCATAGTACTTGTGTGGGCATAATTAGAACTTTCTGATTTGTCCTATTTTATTTTTATCTAGTTTTTATATTTTTTGTTGGGGACAAGCAAAGCTTAAATTTGGGGGAATTTGATAATACATTTTGTAGTCTTAATTATTATCGTATTACTCTATTTTATAATGTACAAATCTTGTATTTTAAGCTTTATTTTTATCTTTCTATTATTAATTTTATTTCGCCTAACCTTTTCCTCTCTTTGTGCAGACTTTCTGAAAATAAGTCAAAATTTACCTGAAACGACCCCCTGTCACGCCTTCCCCAGGCATGACCTAGTGCATGTCACCTATTCCAGAGGAAACTAGAAGCAAAAGGAATATAATAGGAAAAACGACTGTTATACCCCCCTGCCACGCCCTCCCCGGGTGTGTCCCCGAGCATGACCCGGGGCGTGTCGCCCTTTACCGAAGCCTGTCGCCGCATTAAATGCCATTTCAACTCAGCACGCCAACTGTACTGTCATGCCCCTCGTCACGGGCATGAAATAGGGCGTGACCCCACTTTTTTCGATGACTGACGAATTTATGACCAATGATTTCGACGCGACGTGCGTGTTACGCCCCCCTACACAGGTGTGACCCAGGGCGTGCCCACCGACGTAAAGAAGCAATCATCCTTCCCGCCAGAATCCAGAGCCCGAGGTCAAACCCGTACATGTCATGCCTCATGACACGCCCCCTAGGGCGTGTCGAAGGGCATGACCAACCCGTGAGATTTTTCTAAAAATTCAGACCCCCCTTCTATTTCAGCAAGCTTTGGTTGTGAGGGGGAGGTGCTGCCCCTTTGTTTCTTGGTTTTTTCATGTTCTTCTCTCTTTCTCTTTCTCTTTTTGTAATTTTCTTAACCCTAGCTTAGGTCTTAGTTTGTTTAAGCTTTTATTGTAATTTATGCACTTTTTTTAGTTTCTTAATGTAGGGCTAGAATAGGTTTTAAATTTCATGCAATTGTAATTTCATTTTCATGCAAGTGTAGCTCTCTTTTTCATTAATATAAAAGTGCTCTTTTATTCATTGTGTTCTTAATGCTTTACTACTCATCCCCCCTCCTCCACTCCATTATGATTAACTAATCCTCCTTGTACTCGATCTTGATGATCCGAGGTTCGAGCGATTAAGTTATGATGTTTTAATTTACCTTTTCTTTTTTAGGTTTTAGGCCTTGAATTACTCTTGTTTTTTCATGGGCTGGAGGTGTATTAACGATATATACTCTTCACCTTTGCTTTCATTCTGGGCTAGCCAAGAGGCCGATAGAATGAAGTGAGCATTCAAGAGTAAAGGGAGTTATACGCACCCCTCGAGAGAGGCAGATGTCCAAATCTCCCGGATTGGAGTAAAATCCAATAGTGGGGTTCACCGCGTAAAGCGAGCTTTAGGCCTCCGATTTAGAAGAGAGTCGGTCAGACCTTCCTAAACTCAGTTGGGCACGACTTCGAGACAAGCGTGTTCAGGCTTTAGGAACCTCCACGGTCAAGGACCTTTACACTATTAAGTTTAGATTTTTATCGCATTTCTTAGTCGTCTTTAACAGAGGTGATTCTTGATCGAGTGCATTTCCATTTAATAGTTTAAGCCCTTCGTTTTAATCGCTTACTTTATGCTTTTTATTTAACTGTTGTAGTTTTCTTTCTAGCATAGTTTTTTTTCCTTTATTGCAATCAGTTTCTCTAAACCCTAGTTTCTACTTCGATAAAATAATAGCCTTAGTGTGAGTAAGTTTATTCAACAGTTCTCAGATTTCAATACGACACTTGTGTCCCCTAGCTACAGTTCGATAGGTATACTTGCCTCATTGGATTGCTAGTACGGTGGCTTTTATTTTCTTCTAAGCTTAGTGAACACCAATTACGGATCAACGGTAGTCTCGGGTAGATGTGTACCGAGAACCAAGCCCCGAACTGGCCGATGTTATGACCCAGAAGGAGCCTCATAAAAACCATGAGGATAATTCCCAACCGTTCACTTGGCATGGAAGGAGCCCCGAGAATGAGCACCAAGAACAAAACCCAACTGCCCAAGGTCTAACCGTCAACTCCCGTCGGTGTGACGATTTGCGAGTCCGTAGACCTGCCACACTATCCCTCACCCAAGATTACAACACCGCGTGTCGACTCACATCGCATGCAAGGTCACATCATTGTGGTATGGAAGGAGCCTCGGGAATGTACACCGAGGACCAAGCCCAACAGTCCACTTACGTCTCTTATCATTATTAGCATACATGTGCAGTCAAACCCCGCACTTACACCCTTTCACAATGCTACCCGTAGGGAGACACAACTCTGAGAATTGGACTACTAAGTACATTACGTTAATCAATGAATCACATGACCATTAATTAGCATCCTACAATTCATTCCCAAATGATATCCAACACATTGTTGATATGAGACGCATCCCTATCGGTTCACATTGTTGAATCATTCTTACCATCCAAACTCATTGACCCATTCATTCACTAATTTCCACCAAATCATTTCATTCAAATACGTTTCACTATACCATTTGTTTACGAAGGATCTATCCAACACTCACCTCAATCATTCACACTATTTTTCTGCAATCTCTCCATCAAATCATAACTTGGATTTACATAAAACCGAGAATAAAACGTACAGGAAACCTGCTGGACAGCCACTTAGATTGGGCATTCCTGAGTCCAAGAGACTCGTATGAATAAGTATAACCTTTTGTTTGAAAGTTATTTCCAAGAACCACAAATTTTGTATTCGGTCCTTCACCCAAATAAGATCGTAACACGCTTGAAATCGGCTTCTAAGACTGCTACGTTCAGAATAAAGTTTCTGCACGTTTAGATTTTTAGCCAACAAGTTCGATCAGACTTTCCCATGGCTACGGACTTTGTATGAAGATTTGTAACCACTAGTTGGAAAGGTATTTCCATGGGCTATGACTTTTGTGTTTAGTCGAAAGCCTAGATTTGGAAGTATCATATCTGAAAATGACCACGAAGATCACTGCACGCAGAAAACAGATTTCTGCACGCATCTTAAGGCAGAATGAATGACATCTGTTCATCTTCCTTCTCTAACTGATCTTCCCAAATCACATCCAGAACACTTTCTCCCTTACTCACCCTCATAAGGCGACATCTCTTAATGAAATCAGTCCACATTCTACTCAAGAAGAGAGGAGAGGTTGAAGACATCACTATCCATAGAGCACAAGCCCTAGAATGCCCTCTTCCTAGGAAATCATCATCTCGCAAGTAAAGACTCTTTTGAGTCGACATCTCACCTAGAAATAACTATAGATTTAGCACCAAGGGAGAGGGGAGGAAGCTCACCTCATTTCCGGTGTTTCCACCATTTCCGGCTAAAGATCTCGTCACCCTTCTTGGCAGTATCTTCCTCTCCTCGGCGGTGTTGGTTCTTCACAAGTGAAAATTGGCTCCAACACCTTTTTCCTCCTCTCTAGCAGTTTTTCTACAAAAATGGCTTGGAAGGTGGACGAAACCAGTCTACCTTCTCCTCGTCATCCTTCTTTCCAGCAGTTTTTCACGAAACCAGTCCACCTACTCAAGAAGAGAGGAGAGGTTTAAGACATCACTATCCATAGAGCACAAGCCCTAGAATGGCCTCTTCCTAGGAAATCATCATCTCGTAAGTCAAGACTCTTTTGATTCGACATCTCACCTAGAAATAACTACTGATCTAGCACACAGGGAGAAGGGAGAACACTCACCTCGTTTCCGACATTTCTACCATTTTCGGCTAAGGATCTCGTCACCCTTCTTGGCAGCATCTTCCTCTCCTCGACGGTGTTGGTTCTTCATGGGTGAAAATTGGCTCCAACACCTTCTTCCTCCTCTCCAGCAGTTTTTCTACAAAAATGGCTTGGATGGAGGATGAAAAACGTCTAGGGTTTGTCCCCTCCCTTTTTATGTGGAAACTACACGGGTAGGGATACGCCCGTGTCCCTACCCGTGTCTTGCTCAGGTGGAGCATGACGACGGTTCGACTGCCATTTGGACACACACACATGAGTAGGGACACACCCGTGTCTTTACCCGTGTCCTGCTCGGGAAACACGGTCGCCGACTGTAACGCCCCTGATTTTTCTGTGTTTTGTTTAATCATTGTTTGGCGTTACGATGACACATTTCCGGCCTTCTGCCGTTGTTGAAGCGTGGTCTTAGCTCTCTAGGTTCCTATAGTGGCATGTTTGTAGCCTGTTTGCAAGATTCCCCATCTAGCCAGAGTTTGTTTTGGTGACTCGGCTGAGCCTCTCGGGGAATGCTTGTACTTTGGCTCGGGAGGTGTTAGCCCGAGCATTTGATCGTCGAATGTTGTTTTTGAATTCGCAATTTTTTCCGTAGCTTGTGTGTTTAGCTAAGGTGTGAGTTTCGTCGAATTTCGAGATCGTTTATTTTCGCGTCATTTCGACGTTTGTTGAGATAGCTGGTAGTATGTTACAAGATTTTGGCTATTGCTGTGCAATGCTATCTTTACCTTTTTAGGGTCGTTTACTTGTCTTCTGGGAAGGATTTATGCTAGGTTGCATGTTAGGTATTTTAAACCCTAAAGCATTACTATATGTTAGCGTAAAGACTATATTTTTATATATACTGTACTAACCTCTAGAGTCGTGTATACCATGAGTCGTCCGTCGGTGACACTTATGCTATTTTAGGATGTCAATTCAACCTAACCAAAGTATTTTGCATTGCATATATATATACCGACTCAGCTGCTGCTTGGACACATACACACGGTTAGGGACACGCCCGTTTCTCTTCCCGTGTCCTGCTCGGGAAATATGGTCGATGGTGTTGGTCACACACACGGGTAGGTACACTCCCGTGCAACTACCAGTGTACACATACACACGGGTAGAGACACGCTCGTGTCACTATACATGTCCTTCTCTGGAAATTCCACGAATTTTCAACTCTGACAGCAGAGTACTACATGGGTATGGATACGCCTGTGTCACTACCTGTGTCTTACTCTGGATCGACTTCACCTCCCTTACAAAAGTATAAGCCTAGCTGCCAGCACTCACTGAGCCAAAGTAAGCTCTCCTGACTTAAAAACGTGTACGAGGGGCCTAGCGCGAATCGGGACGTTACAAATCCTATAAACAAAATAAAAGATTTCATCCCCAAAATTAGGCTAAGGCTATTGGGAGAGAAAAACATGAAATAAAATAAAAAATTTCTTTTAAAAATTACCGTGATAAAACAACTCCGGGTTGAGCTTTTGCATCAAGTCCACCGGCTCCCATGTATACCCCTCCTTCTCATGGTTAGACCACATCACCATTACCAAAGGAATACTCTTATGGTGCAAAATCCTTGTCTCATTGTCTACTATCCGCACTGCCTCTAAACGCACAGATCTATCGGTTGCTAATGCTCCATCAGCGGTGGGGATATGTTGATCGGGTTGCAACAGCGCCTTCCAGAGAGACGATACATGGAACACGTCATGAAGGTTCTCCAGCTCTAGTGGTAACTCCAACCGGCAGGCCACAGGGCCAATCCTTTCTAATATGGTGTAAGGTCCAACGTACCTTGGGCTGAGCTTCTTCACACCACATACCCGTGGCACTCCATGCATCGGCCGGATTTTTATAAATGCTTTATCACCCACCTAAAATTCAATCACCCGGTGCTTTACATTATAATATTTAGCCTGCCGAATTTGAGCCTCAAGCATGCGGTCCCGTATTAGTCTAACAACCGCATCAGTATCATCGATGTACTCAACTCCAAAAACCTTCTAGTCTTCATCTTGGACCCATGACAAGGGGGGTTCTGCACCTTCTTCCGTAAAGTGCTTCATGGGGTGTCATCCCGATGCTGGCATGGTGACTGTTGTTATAAGAGAATTCCACGAGGGGTAAAAGTCTTTCCTACGGCTCTCCTCTATCCAACACGCACAGTCTCAATAGGTCCTCCATTGTTCTGATGGTCCTCTCAGACTGCCCGTCCGTCTGGGGATGAAATACTGTGCTAAAGGTAAGGCGTGAACCCAAGTATTCCTGTACGACCTTCCATTCCTTAGAGGAAAACCGACATCCCGGCCAGAAATAATTGTCCTTAGCACACCATGATACCGTACAAAATGCTCCACAAATGGGCATACCAAAACATCCACATGAGCTTCTTTCTTCATAGGAATAAACCTGGCTACTTTTGTCAGGCGGTCAACAATTACCCACACTTAATCATTCCCTAAGCGCGAGCGAGGAAATACGTGGACAAAGTACATGGAGACATCCTCGAACTTCCACTTGGGGATGGGCAATGACTGTAATAATCCACCGGGGCTCCTGCATTCTGCCTTCACCCATTGACAAGCCTCGCAGTGCGTAACAAAATATTTGACATCCGTCTTCATTCCCGACCAACACACGGTCTTCCGCAAGTCGGCGTATATATTGGCAATCCCAAGATGCACAGAATACTGAGTGCAATGTGCCTTTCTCAGGATATCTTCCTGAATTTTACCGCCTTTGGGAATGTAAAGCAAGCCACGGAGATGGATGAGGGCATCTTTTAGAAAATACTAGCCCGTAGTCCTATCATCAATTGACTTGATTGCTAGGGCCAGAGCCGCATCCTTTCCTTACTCCGCCCGTATTCGTCCTCGAATATCACAGACTATGCTCAATACGGTTAAGTACTCCGTATACCCTTCCGGTTGGTCTTTATTTACTAGGGTAATCTCCATCTCTTCGAGTATCAAAGCTAACTCCATACTAATCAATTGGGTTCTATTCCGGTACCTTTCTGCTCAAAGCATCAGCTACTGAATTTTCATTTCTGGGGAGGTAGTTCAAGGTGAATTCATAATCGCATAAAAACTCTAACCACTGCCGCTTGATAATACGTTTTGTAGCATAATCTATTATCGTATTTTTCTAGTTTATAATGTACAAATCATGTCTTTTTAGTTTATCTTTTATCGTTTTATGTAAACATTATTGCGACTAACATTTTCTTGTCTTTTTGCAGGTTTCCAGTTTTTTTGGTCGAAAATGACCTATCACGCCCTCCCTGGGCGTGACCTAGGGCGTGTCGCCTGATCCAGAGGACTCCTGATGATAGAGTCAGAAACCCCAGAAAAACGGCTGTCACGCCCCCTGACACGCCCTCCCACGGGCGTGTCCCAGGGCATGACATGGGGCGTGTCGCCCTCTGCCCGAAGTATACCGCCACATTGAATTCCTGCTCCAGCTCAGCACTCCAACAGTACTGTCACGCCCCCCGTCACGGGCGTGACTTGGGGCGTGACATCGCCATTTCCGATGACTGATGGATTTTCAACCAATGATTTTGACAGGACCTGCGTTTCACGCCCATCCTACACGAGCGTGACTAAGGGCGTGTCGACCAACATATAGAAGCAATCATCCCTCCCGCCAGATTCCACAACCCGAGGTCAACCCCGTACATATCACACCCCCTAACATGCCCCCTAGGGCGTGTCAGAGGATGTGACCAACCCGTGAAAATTTCTATAAATTCAGACCCCCCCTTCCATTTCAGCAAGTTTTGGTTGAGAGGGGGAGGTGCTGCCACTTTATTTCTTGGCCCCTTTTCATGTTTTTTTAGCTCTCTCTCTCTCTCTCTCTCTCTCTCTCTCTCTCTCTCTCTCTCTCTCCTTTTTAAATTTTTTCTTAACCCTAGTTTAGTATTTAGTTGTTTAAGCTTTTATTGTAATCTTGCTCTTTCTTAGTGCTAATTGTAGGGCTAGAATAGGATTTTATTTTCATGCACTTGTAATTTCATTTTCCTAAGTGTAGCTCTCCTTTTTATTAATAAAAGTGCTCTTTGTTTACTTTGTGTCTTTATGCTCTACTACTCATCCCCCCCTCCATTCCATTATGATTAATTAATCCTCCTTGTACTCGATCTTGATGATCTGAGGTTCGAGCGATTGAGTTATGATATTTTAATTAACCTTTTCTTTTTAGGTTTAGGCCTTGAATTACTCTTGATTTTTCATGGGTTGGAGCGATTGAGTTATGATGTTTTATTTAACCTTTTCTTTTTCATGATTAATTAATCCTCCTTGTAATCCACCTTTACTTTCAATCTTGGCTAGCCGAGAGGCCGATAGAATGAAGTGAGCATTCAAGAGTAAAGGAAGTTGTACGCACCCCTCGAGAGAGGCAGACGTCCAAATATCCCGGATTGGAGTAAAATCCAATAGTGGGGTTCACCGCATAAAGCGAGTTTTAGGCGTCCGATTTAGATGAGAGTCCGTCAGACCTTCCTAAACTCAGTTGGGCACGACTTTGAGAGAAGCGTGTTCAAGCTTTAGGAACCTCCACGGTCAAGGACCTTTATCCTATTAAGTTTAGGTTTTTATCGCATTTTCTTAGTCGTCTTAAGCCGAGGTGAATCTTGATCGAGTTCATTTCCATTTCATAGTCTCAGCCTTTCATTATAATCGCTTTTAATATCTCTTTGATTAATTGCAGTATTTCTCTTTCTAGCTTTAGCTTTATTTCCTTAATCGAAATTAGTTTCTCAAACCCCTGTTTTTCCGTCGATAAGATAACAGTCTTCGTGTGAGTAAGCATACTCAACAGTTCCCGGATTTCAATACGACACTTGTGTCCCACCGCTACAATTCGATAGGTATAATTGCCTCATTGGATTGCTAGTTCGGTTGCTTTTATTTTTCCTTCGAAGATAGCGACCACCAAGTTTTTAGCGCCGTTGCCGGCGAATCAACTTTCGTTGATATATTGAAAACACAAACCTATTAATTTTATTTCTTCTCTTTCTTATCCTCTTTCTTTAAATTTTAAAATAAAAAAAAATTTATTACTGCTCTTAAGAGTAACCAACTTCAGAATTCTTCTACACCACCTAATTCTCTCGAAAAGGGCAAAGGGCTTTAAGCGCCACTATCTTGTCTAGTACATTGCGAACCCTTCACGGGGTAGTCCTTGGAAAGTTCGGGAGTTAATCTATTTAAAAAAAATTCTAATCTAGCTTTTCTTTCTAGTTTATTTTATTTCTCTTTCTACTTTTCTATTCTTAGTGCATGACCCGTGGGAGTCCGTCGGTTATTTTGGACATGGACCACGAAATTGAGCGTACTCTTCGGAGAAGATCGCGATTTCAAGGCCCTACTTCCCAAATACCGGTTGAGGACTCCTAGTCATTCTCTACTCTAAGAATGGAAGAACCCAACGTGGAGGAAGCCGTGCAAAGGAATATGTCCTATTATGCACGGCCGAATCTCGAGAGAACAGAATCAAGTATAGTCCGCCCTGCTATATCAAATAATAACTTCGAATTAAAGCCTAGCATAATTCAAATGGTGCAGTAATATGTGCAATTTGACGGACTTCAAGATGAAGATCCGAACGCATATATAACAAGCTTTCTTGAGATTTGTGACACCTTCAAGATAAATGGTGTTACAAATGATGCAATCAGGCAAAGAATTTTCCCCTTCTCTCGAAGAACTAAAGTTAATCAGTGGCTTAACACTCTACCTAAGAATAACAAAACCACTTGGAATGAATTAACTGAAAATTTTTTGGCAAAGTATTTTATCTGCCAGCTAAAACTCCAAAACTTAGATCTCTGCCTTCGGACAAATAGACTCTGAAACCCTATATGAAACCTGGGAGAGATTTAAACAATTATTAAGAAGATGCCCACATCATGCGCTGCCTGTATGGTTACAAGTGCGGACGTTCTATAATGGGCTAAATAAAAGCACGAAGCAAATGATAGACGCAGCTTCTGGCGGTACTTTAAATCATAAGACCACGGAAGTAGCTCTTGAGCTTTTTGAGGACATGACCATGAACACTTATCAGTGGAATGTGCCTAGGTCCCGCCCAAACAAGCCTGCAGGTATCTATGAAGTGGACAACGTCTCCCAGCTCGCGCTACAAGTTTAAATATTAAGCAAAAAGATAACGGAGATGACTGCTGCCTCCGCCCCTCAGGTATGGGAATCTGCAACTCCTTCCCCAGAAAATTAGATTTTGTTCACAATATGCCTAGAAATGCTTTTAATAATTTTTCTGCTGCGAATTTTCATCCTCCTGGTTTTAATTTTCCGAATAGTTATAATCCTGCCTTAAGAAATCATCCGAATTTTTCGTGGAGTAATCCATTGAATGCTATGCGCCCGCCACCACAAAATGATTTTTCTGCACCACCACCACCTCTTCAGAATTATCCAAAACCTCCAAGCTTGGAGGAGTTACTTTCTAAATATATCACCACAAATGACGCTACTATAAGGACCTTAACCGGAAGCGTTAAAAGTTTAGAAAATCAGGTAGGATAGCTCGCGAAAATAATTTCTGAGCGACCCACAGGGTCTCTTCCTTCCAATACTGAACCCAACCTGAGAGAGCAAGCGAAAGCTATAACTCTTCGGAGTGGGAAGCAAGTCTCCGGTATGGTTTGCGAAGAGCCCGAGGCAAGCTCCGCCCCTATTTTTTAAAATCAAAGCTTCGCTCCCGTTTTAAAAATTCCACCCTCTGCTGAAGAAGTTATAACCCCCGTTTTAGAACAAAATCTCACTCCACCAACAATTTTCAAAAATAATCCAACTCCTCCATACCCCTCTAAACTTAATAAACAACTTCAAGATGATCATTACTCCCGCTTCTTAGAAATCTTCAAGAAAATCCACATAAATCTTCCCTTCTACGAAGCTATTTCGCAGATGCCGAAATACGCCAAGTATCTTAAGGACCTCTTGACCAACAAGAAAAAGTTAGAGAACCTCTCGCATTTCACGTTAAACGCAGAGTGCTCTGCTGTTTAAACAAACGGTTTATCGAAGAAGATCAGTGATCCGGGTAGTTTCTCTATCTCGTGTGTCTTCGGTGATCTTTTTGTCAAGCACGCATTACCCAACTTAGGCGCGAGTATAAACCTGATGCCCTTCTCGTTGTTTAAGAAGCTAGAAATTGGTAGCCTTAACCCCATGTGTATGAGTATCCAGCTAGCCGATAGATCTGTCAAGTACCCGTTAGGAATAGTGGACGAAGTTCTAGTAAAATTCGAGAAGTTCATCTTCCCGGTGGACTTTGTCATTTTGGACATCGAAGAAGACGTCGAGGTTCCCCTGATCCTTTGCCGACCCTTCCTTGCCAACTCCCGAGCCATCATTGATGTAAGCAATGGTAAGCTCTTTCTTCGAGTAGGCAACGACGAAGTCAATTTTTCTACCACCCCTTCGATGAAGAACACCTTAGCAAATGATGACTCCTGCTTTTTCGTAGACGCCTTAAGTGATGGATCCTCCTACTGCCTCTCCAACTTTGAAAAAAAACTTTCTGCTTTTTGTTCCTCTTCTCTTCCTACTGAATCGCTAGAACTAAATGAAGAACGAGTGGAATCCTCTTATCTTCTAAATGATTTTGAAAAAGAATTTTCTGATTTTTGTTCCTCTTCTCTTCCAACTGAATCGCTACAAGAAGACGCCTTGGCCGCTAGCCCCACCCCTTTTTATTTTCCCTATAAAAAAGTTTATGATGATATTATTTTTGAAAAAGAAAGAATCTCTAAATCCTCTTATGAAGAACCCCCTACCCTAGAAATTAAAGAACTTCCTGAACATCTCAAGTATGCTTTCTTTGAAAAGAACTCCAAGCTTCCATTTATAATCTCAGCCTACCTCACGGATGCTCAAAATGAAAAACTTCTTTTAGTTTTACGTAAACATCGTCGAGCTATTGCTTGGCAGATATTTGATATCAAGTGCATAAGCCCATCCTTATGCACTCATAAAATTGCAATGGAAGATAATTCGCGTAACTCCATTAACACTCAGCGCCATATAAACCCAAACATGAAAGAAGTAGTTAAGGGTGAGGTTATGAAATTATTAGACGCAGGAATTATCTACCCTATTTCAGATAGTAAATGGGTTAGCCCTGTTCAGGTAGTACTAAAGAAGGGAGGGATAACAGTAGTTAGTAATGAAAATAACGAATTATTCCCAACACGGATGGTGACGGGTTGGCATATGTGTATAGATTATAGGAAGTTGAATGACGTCACCCGCAAGTACCACTTTCCTTTGCCGTTTGTTGACCAGATTTTAGAATGTCTATCCGGCCATATCTTTTATTGTTTTCTCGATGGCCTCTCGGGGAATTTTCAAATACCCATCTCTCCCGAGAACCAAGAGAAAATTACGTTTACTTGTCCCTTCGGCACCTTCGCCTACCGAAGAATGTCGTTTGGATTGTGCGCCAGCTACATTCCAGCGATGTATGTGTTGGGTACATTTGAAAATGTGTACCTGATTTGGAGAAGCTTCACTTAGCTCAATGATATACATCAAGGTGTATTTGAAGTTATTTTGAGTTTATATGTGCAGGTTAAGTATTGGCTAAAATGCAGAAGAAAAGTTTCTAAGTCCATGTGTCAACACTTAAGGAAGTCTGTGCCGACACTTATAAAAGATGTGTAGACACCTGAAGCAGCTGTGTCGATACACATAATATATTAGTCGACATCAACTATGTTGACACCTGGAGGCAGTGTCGACACCCAGAATAGTTAGTCGACATCAACTGTGTCGACACCGGGAGGTTGTGTCGACACACAGAATTCTTAGTCTACATCAACTGTGTCGACACACAGGACTTGTGTCGACACACAACAGAGTTTCAACATAGTTGATTGCTGTGGAGTAAAGCAGTGTTTGTGTCGACACAAATACTCTATGTCGACACAATCTCAAGATGCAGTGTCAAGAAGCAGTGTCGACAACAAGGTAGCTATGTCGACTTCACCAAAGTCTGTGTCGACACTTAAGTCACATGTGTCGATACATATTGACAGTTTGTCTCGACACATAATGATAGTCATCTCGACGCTTTGCTGATAGAGACAAAGGTTCAAGAGCTGACTGGGGACTTGACAGCTGTGCATTCCAAAAACTTTAATGAAGCTGTCAGACTTGTCAGAAGTTAGTTAGAAACCGGATCAGTCGGTTACCATGGATGAAGTCTATATATATATATGGATTCAGAAGAAAAAAAATGAGAACAATAGATCATACACACACAACTAACACAACTATTGAGAGATTGATTGTTTATCAAGAAAGTGCAAGTCACACAGAAGAAGATCTTCGTAATAAGATCTAAGAAGACAATCTGAAGTGATTATCCGTTTAGATTTTGTCTAAGGTGAATTCATTCAGAATTCAGAAGGAACTTTAAAAGATTTGGGGAGAGAGAGCTCCTGCTATTTTGAGGTCAAGAATGAGACAATCACAAGTCTCTTAAGAAGTAGATCCTGAACTAATCTACTAAGTAGATCCATATCCATATCTGGATTCCAAGAAGGAAGCTGCAAGTCAGTCAACTTCAAAGGAGATCAACCCTACTATGTTTAGATTCAAGAAGCTTTGAAGAAAGCTAAGAACAGGTTGATTTTAGTCATCAGTATCATTAAGAAGCTGATCAAGAATTCTCTTATCCTTTCTCTCTCAACAAGGGTAAGAGTTCATATAATTACTTATCAAATTCTGTAGGATCTTTTCAAAGATCGGAGTTGTAAGCTTGTGTTATAAAGGCTGAGTGTAGGAGATTTAGATCTCTGAGTGGTAAGGTTGTTTGAGCCTGAGTGTAGGAGAATTAGTTCTCTGAATTATAGGCCTTGGGATAAGGCTGAGGTAGGGATGTTACCCAGAGTTGTAGGAACCTTATAGGGTTCTGAGTTGTAGGAACCTTTCAGGGTTCTGAGCTGTAAGATCAATGGATCTGAGAAGAAGGAAGAAGTTTGGCCGAATCTAGCACACTTCTAGATAGGTGAAGGGGGAAAGTTGATGTACCCAGACCTTGGAGAACCACTATAAACCTATGTGCAATCTGTGATGCTTGTGTTATTTTAGATTCTGTGATTGTATATGCTGTGTTAGCTGTAGAGATTTGAGATTTATATTAAAGAACTGAAGCTATATTCTGCCTTAGTTTTAAACAAGGAATATAACCTATTCACCCCCCCTCCCTCTAGGTGTTTAGGTTGTCTTCAAGTTAAATCTATAAAGTGGTATCAGAGGGAGGTTACTCAAAGAAGGACTTAACAGTCTTTGTTAGATCCCTAAGGCTGAATAAAGAATCAAGAAAATGGGTTTTGGAGAAAATCAAAGGAACTAGGTTCTATGAAACTACCCATCTGCAGGAAGGAGATATTTGGTATATGGAAAGAAAGAGTCAGGTTATTTATGGTGGCTTCTGACCCAAGGATCAATATTATAGTAAAAGAAGGTCCTTATATTCCAATGAATGTGTCTGTTCTAGATGCAAATCAAAGAGCCCCTAAAGATTTTTCTGAGATGACTAAGGATGAGATCATCCTGGCAACTATGGATAAAAGAGCTAAGAATATCATAGTAAGTGCCATAGATGATTCAACCTTTCAGAATTTGATTCACTGCAAGAACTCCAAGGAAATGTAGGACACCTTGATAGTCTACATGGAGGGTTCTGAAGAAGTTCGACAAGATAGAAAGTCTATGCTAAATCAGGAGTATGAAAGCTTCAGACAAGGAAGTCAGATAGCATATTTGAGTGCTATAAGAAGTTCTATAGAATTGTAAATGAACTGATGTCTTATGGAAGTGTCTTCAGTACATATGAACTGAATGATAAATTCCTAAGATCCTTGACAAAGGATGGGGACACCAAGATTTGTGCCATTAGGGAAGTGGCCAAACTTGTAGATATTTCTCCTCCAACTTTATTCGGAAAGTTGATGACTTATGAAATGCAACTAATGACTAGAAAAGAGGAGGAAAGAAATGCTAAAGGGGAGCATAAAGAAATATCTGTGTCCTTTAAGGTTGAAGCCACTAGAAAGAATAGGAGGATGTCTCTATCACCTCCTAGGGAAGTTGCTGAAATTACCTCAGATAATTCAGACAACCAAAATTCAGACAACCAAAATTCAGATAGCAGTGATTCAGATGCAAGTTTTGCTGCCTTTACAAGGCAGTTTCAGAGATTCTGGAAGAAGAAGCAGTGGAAATCTAGACCCTCAACATCACAGCCAGTTGATGACTATTATCAAAAGAGAAAGTCATCAAGGAAGGAAAGGAGCAGGTCTAAGCCTAACAAATCTACAACATCAAAGATTATTTGCTACTGCTGTAATAAACCTTGATATGTTGTGGTTGAGTGTCAAGACAAAAGAAAGGAGTCTGCTGATAAAAGGAAGACTCAATAAAAGAGAAAGAAGGAGAAATCCTTTGTTGTTAAGAAGGAGAAAAGCTTGACAGACCAATCAACATCAGAGTCTGAATCTGAAGCTGAGGTATATATTGTTCTTTATGCAGCTGATGAATAAGATGAGTTTATGCAATTGCTGAACTCCATCTATGAACAAGAAGACCATCAGTGTATTGGACTAATGGCTGTATCAGAAGAAGACAAATTCCAGGATAAGCCTGGTCCAAGTAAGGTACAATGTTTGTCTAGTAATTTAGTTTGTAGTACTGGCACAGAGTCAGCAACATCTGCAACAAGTGATGTGGATGGATCTGAGTCTGAAGGTGATATTCATTAGCTGATAGATGAATATGGGGACTTGTTGCAAGCACTAAAGAAAAGAAAGAACTTGGCAAAAACTAAGGCTAAGGAAATTGTAGATCTTAAGGTGGCTGCATCTGGTTTAGAGAAAGAGTTGGATCAAAAATTGAATGAGATTACCAAGCTAAAAACTATAACTGTTATTCAGATGGGCACAATCACATACAAAAGTGATCTAATTAAAAGTCTGGAAATTAGACTTCAAAAGGAGAAAGATTTGGTGGCTAGTTATTCCCAGCCAAAATCATTTTTACCCTTAATAGATGAGTTTGTGGCTCAAAAGGGTAAGGCTTGAATAGGCTTTAAGGGTAACACCAGGGCCGTCCAATTTAAGAGAAAGGGCAAAGCCTTAGTCCAGCCACTAAATTTTAAAGTCCCTATATTTTTTAGAAAGGTACAAGTTCCTTCTAACAAGTATGACCTTGAGAATACTCATGGTCATAGTAAGACTAAAGTTCTGAATGGCAAGGGTGCTAATGTCAATAAGGCAGACCATGTTCATAAACCTCGCGTTTGTGAGAAATAAGTGGGTGTAGCTGCAGCAGTACCAGCATAATACAAGAGATTTACTGTCAATCAGACAATCAAGAATGTATCTAAAAATAATACAACAAGTATGTATGCTGGTGCTGTGGCAAGACAGGTCATTATGCCATAGATTGCTTGCATAACATTAGTGTCAGGAAGAACAACAGTCTACCTGTTAGAAGAGTTGCATGTAGATTTGGTAAGTATGAAACTAACTTGAACCCAAGGACCCAAGACTTACTTGGGTTCTAAGGAGAGGTAATTCTTTATTGTAGGTGAGTCTAAGTCACCATACCCCTATATGGTACTTGGATAGTGGATGTTCCAGGCACATGACTGGAACAAAGGGATTGCTGAAGGATTACATGCCTATCATAAATGTGCCTAAAGTAATCTTTGGTCGCTCTAAAAAAGGAATCATCAAAGGGTTTGGTAACATCTCTAGTAACCAGATTACTATCACTCATGTGGCCTATGTGAAGGGTTTGAAACACAACCTTATAAGCATAAGTCATCTTAGTGATTTAGGATATGACATTTCATTTGTTAAGAATGGATGTCATTTCAAAAGGTCAAATGATCAAAAGGTCATTTTGACAGGATACAAAAAAAAGTGTACTGTCTTAATTTTGAATGTGAGAACAAAGGTTCTCCTATTTATCTTGTAGCTGATGAGAGAGCCTCTCATTTTGTCAAATAGCATAAGAGGTTGGCCAATCTTAACTACAAAATAATTGGCCAACTCTTTAGCAAAGAGTTTGTGAGGAATGGTCCTCAAGTTAAGTGTATAAAGGAAGGGTTATGTTCAGCTTGTCAAAAGGGCAAGCAGACAAAATCCTCCTTTCATAGCCTTGAAAACAAGGATTCAGTGAGGTGTCTATACCTCTTATATATGGATCTTTTTGGTCCTATGCCAGTTCATTGTCTAGGTAGGAAGGTCTACACTTTTGTGGTGGTAGATGACTATTCTAGATATTCCTAGGTGTTCTTTCTGAGATAAAAATCAGAAACACCAAGTGTTTTATATAGTTTTGTCAAGCAAATTCAGAATGAACTTGATAGTACAGTGGTCAAAATCAAAAGTGACCATGACACTGAATTTCAATCTGAAAGTATGACAAGTCTGTGTGAAGAATTTGGGATTTTTCAAGAGTTCTCCTCACCTTGAACACCACAGCAAAATGGTATTGCTGAAAAGAAGAATAGAACATTAATTGAGGCTGGTAGAACTCTATTGAGTGACACTTATCTCCCAGAATATTTCTGAGCTGAGGCAGTAAACAATGCATATCATGTGATCAACAGGGCTTCTATCACTGCATGTCATGTACCACAAAAAGACTCCCTATGAGATTATGAAAGGTATAAAACCAAATTTATCCTATTTTAGGATCTTTGGTTGCAAGTGCTATATCCTTAACAATGGCAAGTCTTATTTAACTAAGTTTGCTGCCAAATCACAAGATGGGATATTTGTTGGGTACAGTAATAATAGTAAGGCTTATAGAGTCTACAACTTGATTACTCAAGTTATAGAAGAATTTGTACATGTTGTTTTTGATGAAACTAGATTGATCAACAGTGAGTTGTCTTGTAGTTCATGCAGTCCAACAAGTATAAATAAGAGAATGGACAAGCTTTCCATTGTAGAGGATTCAACTGCAGATCAAGAAATGGAAAATGATGTCTACTGTCCAGGGGGAGTACAAGACTCTTTAGAAGCTGAAGAAAATCAAGAGGTGCAACACATTGAAGAAACTCGAGGTATTCAGCCTGAAGACAGACAACCTCAACTGTTAGAAACTTAAAAGATCATCCAGTAAATCAGATAATTGGTGATCCAAGATATGGAGTGCAAACCAGAAGCAGGAACTTGAACACAGTCCTGTGCTCAAGCTTTCTATCTCAATTAGAGCCAAAGAAATTTGAAGAAGCTATCCTAGACCCACATTGGATTAATGCCATGCAAGTGGAGCTTAATCAGTTCAGAAGGTGCAAAGTCTGAGAGTTAGTTCCTAAACCAAAAGACCACAACATCATTAGAACAAAGTGGATCTTTAGGAACAAACTGGATGAGAATGGAATCATTATGAAGAACAAAGCAAGACTTGTTGCAAAAGGATACAGGCAGGAAGAGGGTATTGATTTTGATCAAACCTTTGCCCCAGTAGCAAGACTGGAAGCCATTAGAATGTTCCTTGCCTATGTAGCATATCAAGGATTAAAAGTATTCCAAATGGATGTAAAATCAGCATTCCTGAAAAGAAATCTAAAAGAAGAAGTCTATGTAGAGAAGCCTTCAGGTTTTGTAGATTCTCTCAAACCTGATTATGTTTATAGACTTAGGAATGCTTTGTATGGGTTAAAGCAAGACCCAAGGGCTTGGTATGAAACCCTGTCTACTTTCCTTATTAAGAACAAATTCTCAAGAGGGAAAATTGACAAAACTCTATTCCTAAGGGAGTCAAAGGAAAGATAATCTTAGTCCAGATTTATGTAGATGACATAATATTTGGGTCTACAGAAAACAACCTTCGCAAAAAGTTTGCTAAACTTATGCAAGGGAAGTTTGAAATGAGCAGTACGGGGGAACTTAAGTTCTTCTTGGGACTCCAAGTAAGACAGACTGATGATGGCTTGTCCATATCCCAATCAAAGTTAACCAAGGAGTTAATTAAGAAGTATGGTATGTAATCATCCTCCACCATGAGAACTCCTATGGGAACAAGTATGTCTATATGCAAAGATGATGCAGGTAAACCTGTAGATGAGTCATTGTATAGAGGTATAATTGGTTGACTACTATATCTCACTGCGAGTATACCAGACATTATGTATGCAATATGTGTCTGTGTTAGGTACCAAGTATGCCATAAAGAATCTCATTACACTGCAGTAAAGAGAATTTTAAGATATCTAAAGGACACACCTAATCTAGCCCTTTGGTACCCTAGGAATGGAGATTTTCTACTAATAGGAAATTCAGATGCAGACTTTATAGGTTGTAAAGAAGATAGGAAAAGCACTACAGGCACCTGTCAATTTCTAGGAGGAAGATTGGTGTCTTGGAGCAGTAAGAAGCAGACTAGTGTGGCAATTTCCACAGCTGAGTCTGAATATGTGGCAGCAGGAAGTTGCTTTGCACAGCTATTATGGATTTAGCATCAGCTAAGAGACTATGGTATTCAGGCAAGTAGAACACCTTTGTTTTGTGATTCAAAAAGTGTTATATCTATTGCTAATAATCCTGTTTCACATAGTAGGACTAAACATATAGAAATAAGATACCATTTTCTTAGAGACCATGTAGAGAAAGAGGACATCTCACTAAAATTTGTTAAGACAGATTTTCAAATTGCAGATGTATTTACTAAGCCTCTAGATGAAACTAAATTCAATTAATTTAAAATTGAATTAGGAATGTTGACCATATGTTAGATTAACATAAGTGGCTAAGTAAAATTGTGTCGACTCATTCAGTAATAAAGTTTCGACACAGAGGAGTTGTGTCGACAATTCAGGGAAATTGTGTCGACACAGTGTCGTAGTGTCGACACCTAAGGGTCAAAGTGTCGACACTTCAAGGAAAGTTGTGTTGACACATCCAGAGGAGTGATGTCTACACCTTTAGAATTTGTGTCGACACTTCGAATAAGTGTCGACATAGTCTTTCTGTTCAACATCTGCATAAGTCAAGTGTCAACACATCATCAATTGGTGTCGACACATTGAGGTCAACATTGTTGTCGAGACATTAGAAGTATGTGTTGACACATTTCAACTATGTCGACACATTGAGTCAGTTTTGCCCGCCTTTTGACCTTCTTTGTTTAAAGGGTATAAATAGATCCAGAACAAATCCAGTCGACACGCTCTCCAGGTTTTCGAGACTAAAACCCTGTGTCGACAAACTCTCTTCTCTCCATTCAAGCTTTCTCATCGTCCCAATGGTGCCAAAGGTTGAAGACAACATTAACGAAGGCTACGAGCTGGTGCGTAATGCTTCTGATGATGCAGTGATATAGATTAAAGGGGTCATCACTCTTATTACTGATAATGGATTGGAGTTTCTTGTTTCTAAACCAACCAAGATATGGAAGAAGGAAGTATTTGAGTTCAATACTGCTGCAATAGTGGATTTCACTGGACTGAAGATTAAATCGATAGTTCATGGTCATAGAGTCAAACTTACTCTAAAAAGTTTAAGAAAGATTCTTCACCTTCGAAGAATTCAGGATGAAGAAGAGGTCCCAACCTCAATGATAAGGGAGGCTCTCCAGTGGTGTCGATTGGATCCAACCATGAAGATTGGAGCAGCTATAAACCGAAAAGGAATGAATCGATAAGGAAAATTTCTATCTGAAGTGGTAGGGAAGGTGATTTTGTGTAAACCAGGAGGCCATGATAGGATCTCTGCCTTTATGTTCAATCTGATGACCAGGATAATCTATAAGATTACCACAGATTGGTCTGCAGTTTTGTTTGAGAAGATAAAGGAAGGAATCAAAAATCCTAATTTGGCTAGATTAATGAGTTTATACCTTGCTTGAGCAAATCCAGAGGAAATGCATCAGCTTTTAGGATCTAAAATAAATCATATGAGAAGGATGGACATCAGGATAATATCCAGATGGGATAGGGTTCTCTCCAAGGACACACCTTACTTTGATAACCAAGATACTTCAGCCAAATCACCAGTCCATAATATTACTGATCATGATCATATGCAGGAGGACATAATGAATGCACAAGTGCAGGGGGAGCAAGTTTGGGAACAGGTCCAGGACCTGACTGAAACTGCCCAAGTCCATGAGGAGATAGTTACTGCACAGTTGTAGGGGGAGAACCATTCTGCACAAGGACAAGGGGAAGAAAGCATTCACTTTGCAAGTGAAATGAGTTCACAATCTATTCTTTAAACACCTCATGTCAACAGTCCAGCACTAGATGTGATCATGTAGGATACATCTATGGTTGCTGATGCTCCAGAAAAAACAGTTCATACTCAACAAGAGTAGACCCTGGATGAATTATTTCCTAACATAGAGGGAGCAGTTGAGGGGGAGCAAGTTAACCTTGAGTAGGTGGAGCATATGACGGAAAAGGAGATGCCTCCTAGTCACAAAGAAAGAGTAAATATTGACAGTTCCTCTTATTCAGAGGATAAGGAGATAACAAGTTTAAATAAAAGTAAACTGATGGTTTTTAAGAGGAGAAGCCAGAACTATAAGATGGCTTTGCAAGCTACTACTTCATAACCAGCTCCTGAGATTGATTATAACAAATTTTTGGTTAATTTACAAGTGAAATTTGATGAGCAGAGATTGGCTCTTGAAAAATATGTGGATGAAAGCCATAAGGCCCTCCAATTTGATCTAGCACAAGATATAAAATCCATCACATTTGAGTTAAATCAGAATATGAAAGAGATGACCGATTGCTTCTATAAGGGGGGCAATGCTGTGGTATTTCTAGCAAAGCAACAAGCAGAAATAAAGAAACAAGTGGATGATATTGCTGTCAAATAAGGCTATGTCCTTGAAAATGAAATGAGAATGAATGACAATCTGACTGAATCTCACAATAAGATAGTCACTGAAGTAAGGAAAGCAGTTATTGCAATGACTGAGGCAAGAAATAAGGAGAAAGAAGAATTTGATAAGAAGCTACAGGAAGCCTTAGATTCCTTTAAGACAGCTATTACTACTTCTCAGAAAAAAAATTTGATCAGCTTCAAAAGTTAAAGCCATTCTTTAAAGATGGAATCAATTACCTGGATGGGCAAATCAGATTTCAAAAAGATGGTTTGAGAGATCATGTGGTTAGAGAAGTCATAAAGGGGGAGAGGGTGTTAGTATATGTAGGCTATGATCATGTCAAATGGGTAACCAACAGTATTCGATCCACTCTGGGATATCCACCCTTATGTGATGATGATAATGTGGCTGAGTCAGGTGTGCAACCAACTCTACTTGATGGTGATTAACCTGAGGTTGCCCACGTTATTTACCCCCCTGCAAATCTTGAAATGATACATCAACAAGTTCAGTGTATGTACAGCCCTCCACAACAAGTTACTAATGTTATTATTGAAAAGGTAGATATGCCAGAAGCTGGTGTGAAAGCTCCGCAAGATGCTCAATTATCAAAGAAGAGATTCAGAGAGCAGGCAGAGTGAAAACCTGATTTTGAGCAATGGAGCCCTACTTCTAGAAATATCATATTAACTGCCTGGAAAGCTGTAAAAGACCAGGTTCATGAAAGGGGTAAATGGTATAATAAGCAGGAGTGACAGAAGTATGAGGCAAGGCAGGAAGCCATAGTTCAATACAGAAGAAAGGCTAAGAGTTGGAAGCTACCTCCTGATGCTCAGGAGCCTAGCAAGTATTTCCCTAAGCCTTTTCATTATTTTGAAAGGCAAAGGATTAAGGCTAAAGTTCAAAAGAAGGCTGAGTTGAAAGGCAAGAAGCCTATTGAAGATACAGAACCTATTGTGCAGGCTCAGATTAAATCAGGGAATGGAATAGTCATCAAGGATCCTGTCAAGCCTTAGTTTAGTTTTACTAGATTTTTCAAGAACTATGTAATTCTTTGTTTTTAAAAGAAGTCTATGTAAACAGTGTTAAGAAACTTTTTGATATAATAAACAAAACAATGTTCCATGTTCATTTAATTTGCATCCTTATTCTGTGATGATAGTTTATTATTTGTTTTGTTTATAAGTTACCCTGTTAAAAATGCTTATACACATCATTATGTTTATTTATCATAAGTGGTGTATATCATTGACAAAAGGGTTATTACTTCTCCAAATAGGGGGAGGTTATTGGGTACATTGGAAAATGTGTACCTGATTTGGAGAAGCCTCACTTAGCTCAATGATATACATCAAGGTGTATTTGATGTTATTTTAAGTTTATATGTGCAGGTTAAGTATTGGCTAAAATGCAGAAGAAATGTTTCTAAGTCTATGTGTCGACACTTAAGGAAGTCTGTGCCGACACTTGGAAAAGCTGTGTCGACACTTGAAGCAGCTGTGTCGACACACAGAATATATTAGTCGACATCAACTATGTCGACACCGGAGGCAGTGTCGACACCTAGAATAGTTAGTCGACATCAACTGTGTCAATACCGGGAGGCTGTATCGACACACAGAATTATTAGTCTACATCAACTGTTTCGACACACAGGACTTGTGTTGACACACAACAGAGTTTCAACATAGTTGATTGCTGTGGAGTAAAGAAGTGTTTGTGTCGACACAAATACTCTATGTCGACACATTCTCAAGATGTAGTGTCAAAAAGTAGTGTCGACATCATGGACGCTATGTCTCCTTTACCAAAGTCTATGTCGACACTTAAGTCATATGTGTCAACACATATTTACAGTTTGTCTCGACACATAATGACAGTCAATCTTGACGCTTTGCTGACAGAGACAAAGGTTCAAGAGCTAACTGTGGACTTGACAGCTATGCATTCCAACAACTTTAATGAAGCTGTCAGACTTATCAGAAGTTAGTTAGAAACTGGATCAGCCGGTTACCATGGATGAAGTTTATATATATAGATGGATTCAGAAGAAAAAAATGAGAACAATAGATCATACACACACAACTAACACAACTATTAAGAGATTGATTGTTGATCAAGAAAGTGCAAGTCACACAGAAGAAGATCTTCGTAAGAAGATCTAAGAAGACAATCTGAAGTGATTATCCATTCAGATTTTGTCTAAGGTGAATTCATTCAGAATTCAGAAGGAACTTCAGAAGATTTGGGGAGAGAGTGCTCCAGCTACTTTGAGGTCAAGAAGGAGACAATCACAAGTCTCTTAAGAAGTAGATCCTGAACTAATCTACTAAGTAGATCAAGATCCATATCTGTATTCCAATAAGGAAGCTGCAAGTTAGTCAACTTCAAAGGAGATCAACCCTACAAAGTTCAGATTCAAGAAGCTTTGAAGAAAGCTAAGAACGGGTTGATTTCAGTCATCAGTCTCATCAAGAAGCTGATCAAGAATTCTCTTATCCTTTCTCTATCAACAAGGGTAAGAGTTCATCAAATTACTTATCAAATTCTGTAGGATCTTTTCAAAGATCTGAATTATAAGCCTGTGTTATAAAGGCTGAGTGTAGGAGATTTAGATCTCTGAGTGGTAAGGATGTTTGAGCCTGAGTGTAGGAGAATTAGTTCTCTGAGTTGTAGGCCTTGGAGCAAGGCTGAGGTAGGATTGTTAACCTGAGTTGTAGGAACCTTATAGGGTTATGAGTTGTAGGAACCTTTCAGGGTTCTGAGCTATAAGATCTGTGGATCTGAGAAGAAGGAAGAAGTTAGGCCGAATCTAGCACACTGCTAGATTGGTGAAGGGGGAAAGTGGATGTAACCAGACCTTGGGGAACCACTATAAACCTATGTGCAATCTGTGATGCTTGTTTTATTTTAGATTCTGTGATTGTATATGTTGTGTTAGCTGTAGAGATTTGAGATTTATATTAAAGAAATGAAGCTATATTCTGCCATAGTTTAAAACAAGGAAAAGAACCTATTCACCCCCCCCCCTCTAGGTGTTTAGGTTGTCTTGAAGTTAAATCTATCAGCATGCTTTCTATTTTTTACAAGTACGTAGAAAGCATTATGGAGGTATTTATGGACGATTTCTCCATGTTCGGCGATTCCTTTGATAGATGTTTATAAAACCTCGAAAAAGTCTTAGAACGATGCGAAGAAACTAACCTTTCCCTAAATTGGGAAAAATGCCATTTTATGGTGAGGGAAGGGTTAGTTTTGGGTCATAAAATTTCTGCTAAAGGTATTTAGGTAGACGTTGCCAAGATAGATGATATTGAGAAGTTGTCGCCGCCTACAAATATAAAAGCTATAAGAAGTTTCCTAGGCCACGCTGGATTTTTCCGTCATTTTATAAAGGACTTCTCTAAGATCACAAAGCCCCTCACACATCTCTTAGAAAAAGACGCTCCATTCATTTTTGATGACACTTGTCTTTCTGCCTTTGAATCAATTAAAGAAAATTTAATTAACGAACTTATTATGATAGCTCCGGTGTAGGACCTTCCTTTCGAGATAATGTGCGATGCGAGTAGTTTCGCAGTGGGAGCCGTATTAGGTCAACGTATATCTAAAAACTTCCACCTTATCTATTACGCTAGTAAAACGCTCACACATGCACAGGAAAATTACACCACGACCGAGAAGAAGCTCCTCGTTGTAGTATTCGCATTTGATAAATTCCGTCCTTACATTACGCTTTCAAAAATTATTATTTTTACGGACCACTCGGCCCTCAAATATCTTCTTGCCAAAACGGATGCCAAGGTGCGCTTGATTCGCTGGGTCTTACTCCTCCAAGAGTTTGACATAGAGATCCGTGATAAGCGATGAGCCGAGAACTTGGCCGCCGACCATCTCTCAAGATTAGACAATCCCTTTATAGAAAATTTAAATGAAAAATCTTTTAATGATTATTTTCCTGATGAGAAGCTGCTTTCAATTAGCACATCTACTTATCCTTGGTTCGCTCACATCGCCAACTATTTAGTGGCCCGGGTGCTCCCAAAAGAGTTCTCCTCTCAGCAAAAGAAGAAATTCTTTTCTGAGCTGAAGAACTACTTTTGGGAAGACCCGCATCTTTTCAGAATCTGTGCGGATCAAGTGATAAGGAGATGTGTTTCTTATGAAGAAGGAATTGATATTTTAAAACATTTACATGCAGGTCTGACAGGTGGGCACTATCAAGCTGCTCGCACCGCTCACAAAGTGCTTTGCGCGGGTTTTTACTGGCCTAGCCTGTTTAAAGACGCGCAAGCCTTTGTGAGTAGGTGTGATAGTTTCCAACGGTCAGGCAATATTTCAAATAAAAATGAAATGCCGCAAAATTATTTCCTTGAGTGCGAGATTTTCGACCTCTGGGGAATCGATTTTGTTGGCCCCCTTCTTTCTAGCTTCAGAAATAAGAATATTTTAGTTGTCGTTGATTATGTATCACGATGGGCAGAGGCTCAAGCTCTTCCTACAAATGAATCCCGAGTTGTAGTCACGTTTTTGAAAAAAAATTATTTTTTAGATTCGGTATGCCGCGCGCCATCATTAGCGACAGGGGTTCCCATTTCTGTAACGCGTAATTTTCAAAAATCCTAACCAAATACGGCGTTACATATAAGCTTTCAACTGCCTACCACACCCAAACTAACGGACAAGTCGAAGTAGTAAATAGAGAAATAAAAAGAATATGCGAAAAGACTGTTTCAACTTCTAGGAAGGACTGGTCAGCCAAATTAGATGATGCTTTATGGGCCTACCGAACAGCGTACAAAACTGCCCTCGGATGTATGCCGTATCGGCTGGTCTATGGAAAATCGTGCCATCTACCCGTAGAATTAGAATATCGCGCTATTTGGGCCTTAAGATTTTTAAACTTTGATCCCCACTCCGTCGGAGACCTTAGAAAATTTCAACCAAATGAACTCGACGAGTGGAGCTCTTACTCTTACGAAAATAACAAACTTTATAAAGAGCGAACGAAGCGCTTGCACGATAAGCACTAAAGGAATCCAAAATCATTTAAACCGGGCTACCAAGTTCTTTTATTTAATTCTCGATTACGTTTATTTCCGGGTAAATTAAAGTCTCGTTTGTCTGGGCCCTTTTCTGTTTTAGAAGTTTTTCCATATGGAACTGTTTTAATTTCGCACCCTGATTAGGGTAATTTCAAAGTGAATGGTCAGCGTCTTAAACTGCATTTCTCTGGTGATGATGATGCCAGTCCAAACATTATTAAGTATCTGCTGCACGAACTGTAAAACTTCGAATTTTTTTATTATTATTAAAAACAATTTTATTTCTGGACAACATTAATTTTGGACAATATTATTATTTGATGCGTCGAGCTCAATGACATTTTAAACAAAGGGCGCTCTTGGGAGGCAACCCAAGTTATCTTTTTCTATTTTCTTTATTTTACCATTTTTGCCCCGGACGGCTCCGACAAGCTGAACCTTCTGCAATCGCCTACTCCAACATTGCTGAATCCATCACAAAGTCCAAAGAAGACACACTACAACAAATTGTACTTATAGTAAGGACCTAAATCGTTACAATAAGTACCAAAAATCGTTACAAAAACTCTTTGGTAACGAAAAAAACTTTATGTAACGGTCGTCCTCTAAAGCTCGACGCTAATACTTCTTGTAACGAATGTATGCGTGTCGTTACAATAAATTAGTTACAATAGTAAAAATATTTCGCCGGCCGGCCGCCGCCCGTCGCCGCCCGCCGCCGCCCGCCGCCCGCCGCCCGCCGCCCGCCCGCCACCGCCCGCCGCCGCCTGCCCGCGAGCCCGCCCGCGAGCCCGCCAGCGAGCCCATCATATTTCAAAAATTCATTTTGGAATGGGCAATATAAACCCAAAATTGATGTTTTAACTGACGATGTGGGACTAAAAATGGCCAAACATATTGTGAGAAAAAATTACTATTTGTAACTTAACATTAATGTTGTTACAAATACTCACATTTATAGTAACAAATTAATTTTTATTGTAACAAAATATAAAATATTCGTTACACAAAGTAATTTTTGGTAACAACAGAAAAAAATCGTTACTAAATATAGCTATTAGTAACAAACTTTATTTTAGCTATATTTCAGTTCTTACAATAGGTGCAGTTTGTTGTAGTGACATTTAGGGGAGCGACATCACTAAGTTTTCGCAGCGAATAAATCCGGGGAAGTACCTGTTTTTCAATTATGTCTTTCAATTCTGTACTTACTTTTCTCTTCTTCTCCAATCCCCTTCTTTAGCCATTGAGGATAATGTCCATTTTAAGCTTGGCGGAGGACTTCCTCCTTCACTTTTGCTTAGTAAATATCTTTTAATTCCTTTTTGTATATATCTTAAATATTTCCAAATTCAATAAAAAAAACTAATATCTTAAAATTCCAAAAAAAAAAAAAATATTTACAAAAGCCAAAAAAAAAATTCTCAAATTAAAAATAAATAAATAAATATATATATATATATATATTTATGTTTTTTTTGTTTTGCCTTAATAAGTTTAGACATTTTGATATTTCAATAGTACCCCTAGTTTTTTTTGTTTTACTAAAAATTTTCTATAAATAACTTAGCAAATTATAATATTTCTAATCGTTCTTTTTATTTATGTTTCACAAGTAAAATGTTGGTCATGCTGTGTTTCTAATTCACGGTAGCATGTTAAGGTGAAATATTTTTTCTAAAACTCGCATTTTTATTATGGTTTTTCGTTCCTTATTTCCTTTACTTTCTCAAAATTCAACATCCACTTTTTTCCTTTTCATTTTTGGATAATTTTTGTAAGGTCAACCTTTGAATAACGTACTAGATGTGAACGATCCAAGTAACATATTATTCCTATTTTCAAGGCAATTTCATCAATCTTCTTTTATTATCTAGGACTCGCTTTTTGAAATTTTTCAAACCTTTGTTTTAAATAAATTTAAAAGTGTGAATATGATTTAGGTCATTTTTGTTTTCGTTTGTGCTTTCTTGCCAACTTCAAAACTTTTACCACTAGTTAGCCGTTTTTCAGCCTTTTTTCCGATTTCATTTGATAGCTCCTCTTTTCATTTCATTTTCACCAAAGCCAAAATTTCCAACCTATCGAATCATACTAGCCTTTTTGAGTTTCATTAAATTTATTCGTGATTTTGATAGGTTATTTTGTGATTTTCTGGAAGAAAAGTTTTTGAAAAAAGTATGCTCAAAAGATATATTTGTTTTTATTTGGCCAATTCAAAATGAAAATAATAATAATAATAAAATATATTTATGGCCTTTGTTTTGAAAAAAGAAAAAAATGGAGAAAAGAAGAAAAAGAAAGAAAAATATATATTATGTTAAATGAATTTTTTTAAAACTCTTTGCTTTGGTTTAGTGTGATTTTTAAGACTTCACGTTTATCTTTGAATTCCACTCCTAATCATATTCCTAAACCAAACGTTTCTGTCCTATTTAAGTCCTTTTGATTCACGCCTTTTGAATCTTATTTAACAACTAAGAAAAGAACAAAAGTAAATCAGTTTTAGTTTTGGATTTAAACTTAGATTTTTGTTAATTGAATTGATATAATTATAATGCGTTGCTTGGATCTAGTAACAACTCAATGCATTTATCATTTTCGTTGCTTTGCTTAAATCTATTTAAAGAATTTCGTCAAAATTTTGGATAATTTATTTTCGTTAAGTAAAGTTTATAAAAGTCTTACCATACCTAAATAATCATTTTAGATTTATGTTTCACCTTTTCCCTACTTAGAATTTCGCATAGTACTTGTGTGGGCATAATTAGAACTTATTGATTAGTTTTTTTTTTATGATTATCTAGTTTTTATATTTTTATTTGGGGACAAGCAAAACTTAAGCTTGGGGGAATTTGATAATACGTTTTGTAGCCTAAACTGTTATCGTATTTTTCTAGTTTATAATGTACAAATCATGTCTTTTTAGTTTTTCTTTTATCATTTTTATGTAAATATTATTGCCCCAAACATTTTCTTGCCTTTTTGCAGGTTTCCAGTTTTTTTGGTCAAAAATGACCTGTCAAGCCCCCCTGTCACGCCCTCCCTGGGCGTGACCTAGGGCATGTTGCCTGATCCCGAGGAATCCTGATGACAGAGTTAGAAAACCTAGAAAAACGGCTGTCACGCCCCCTGACATTGTAACGCCCCCAAATTTTCGATAATTTATTTAAATCCTTTTCGGCGTTACGTTGACGTTTTCCGTCTCGAGCCGTTGTTAGAGTACCTCGTTAGGTGTTCTTAGAGGTTTAGCCTGTTTGCGGGTTTCCCCAGCTAGCCGGTGTCTGTTTTGGAGACCCGGTTGAGCCTTTCAGGGAATTCTCGTGTTTGGCTTCGGGCGAGGTTAGCTCGAGTTTTGTCCGTCGGAAGTCGTTTTTGACTTCGCCATTGTTCTCGTAGCCCGGGTATTTAGCTACGGTGCGATTTTGGTCGAAATCCGAGGACGTCGCGTTTTCGCGTCGTTTTGGCGGTAGTTGGTTTGTGCGAGTCGTCATTTTCTATGACGGCACGTCTCTTGGCGCATGTGTCGCGTGGCGCGCGACTCGTGCGAGCCGGTGTGGTTTTTGTTCGGTGTGCGTGTTGTACGGGGAGGTTATAATATTTACGCATGTGTAGCGTGGCGCGTGGTTGAGGCGTGCCTTTTGTTCGTGCGTGTGTGTACGTGCGAAGCTTATAATATATATACGTGCTGTTATTATTATTGGTATATATGTGCTGTTATTATTATTGGTATACATATTAGTAATGATAACGTTGGCGGTTAGTGTAGGTTTATAATGTAAACGGTGGCTTATGTTTAATACTTAGGCTTATATTAGGGTATAGGCTTATAGTTTGTTACTTTTGTTATAATGAATTAGTGTTGGCTGTTAGTATATAGATATTTATATATATATAGAGATTAGGTTTTTATTTAGGTTTCCTTCCCCTCTTTGACCGAACAGCCGACCCCCCCCCCCCCCCCCCGTTTTATTTTTTTCGGCCTGTGCAAGCCGATCGGGAGAGAGACGGAGAAACCGCCCTAGCCGCCCCTTCCGCCGCCGCCGCCGGCAGCCCCGACCCCCTCTTCCCGATCCGAGCCCGGATCCGAGTTCCCCTCGCCGAGAGCTTCGATCCTTGGTATGCTATCGAACCTTTCCTCCATGTTTTCAATTTGATTTCGTTTTGGATTTCTCCTTGTTTTTTTGGATATTCTTGTTCCTTGTGGTGTTTAGAATGCAATCTTAGGTTATTTTGGTGGTTTAGGCGTTGGTTGGAAGCTTTCCGGAATTTTTGGGCGTCCGCCATAGCGCCGTTGTGCTGGCGAAATTTTCGGTGACACGTGCGAGGCAAGTGTTTCTCCCCTTTTTTTTGCCGTTTGGCCTCTTGTGCTCTCAATTCCTTTGTAATTACTTTTATTTCATGCTTATCCGTCATGATATCGAAACCCCTAATCCTAATCCCCGACCGTAACCGCGTTAATAATTAGATTTTGTGACCCTCCCGCTAGTGGATTCCCGTTTTAGGACGGCGTCGCGGTAGGTGATTAGCGTAGGTTTGGATTAGCATAGAGTTGAGTTTATGATAGGCCTAGGTGTAGGTCTAGGGTTTGGGATTTTTGCCTAGTTGCCTATTTGAGGTGTTTAGGTGTAATTGTGCACGCACGGCCTATGGTCGTGCGTCTTTTAAATCGTGCGACCCGATGTCGGTGCTCGTGCGCTAGGCTTAGGATCGAGTGAGTGTACTCACTCGCAGCGGCGTTGCGTAATCGCAACGACTAATCCCTTAGCGTTGATTTCTCCCCGAGTGTTTTGCTCGTGTATCGAGAGTCCCTTGTCGGCTGTTACCTTCCGAAGGCCGAATCGTGGGTTGTGGTCAGTAGTGGTGGTGGATGGCTCTTTTATGGGTTGTGTGGCGTGATGTAGCCTTGACCACACTCTTTACCTTGACCCGAGTAGTTTTCTGGGCAAGTGAGTGATGGGTCTTTTGTGCCTTCACGTGTCAACCCTTGAGCAATTTGTTGACTTGGAATTAGTGGTTGGGCGATTTGGAACGTTTTCAACCTGATTCCAAGTTTCTTGTTTTTTGCTACTGCCGCCTCTCACAGTTTAGGATGTTAGGCGTTTCTTCCGTAGGTGTTGCAGCATTTTTTTTTTGGCATCATGGCCATGTTGACTCTGCAGGTTTTTAGGCAGAGTAGTTGCTGTTTACCCGCACTTGGTGCAGGTTTGCTTTTCGCCCTCCCTTGGGCATTGTTGTTTTTACTCTAGTTTGTACTCTCTTTACTTCACTTCACCTGCTTTTACCTTACTTTTCTTTTTAGCACTTGCATTCCTTTTTCCTTGCTCTGAGGTGTTCTATTTTTCTTCTGATCGCCTCAGGTTCTGGGCGGTAGCCAGTAGGTGGCTGTTGCTGTGGTGCTGTTGGAGGTCCTTCTGTTGCCTGTTGAGACTCTCTTGAGTCATTGTGAGGTAGTTTTACTGCACTTTCTACAGACATACATACTTGCCAGTGGGTTCGTGTCAGTTGTTGGCGCCCCTGGTAGTTTTTACCTTTGCACTAGATATGTTTACTTTTACTGCTACCCTGTTTTTTTGGGGACTTAGTTACTTGCTCTGGGAAGTTTTATGCTAGGTTGCTAGTTACTTTAAAAGCTAAAAGTAAAACTATATTATGTATAAAAATATGATCAGCATGATTTCTAAAAAGAACTCACTCAGCGTACTTTCTTAATTACGTATAACAAATGAATTTTCCTATATATGTACAAATTAAAACTAGAGTTTTGGTTCAGCGTAAGGGTCCTTCGGGATCACTTATGCGCTCATTTAGGGTGTTGACATAAATGAAGTATTTTCCGCTACGTGTAAAAAAATCAGTTTTGAAACCGTGGACTCTTTGGTCCACTGAGCCGAGGGATACGGCCAATAAATAAATCAAGTTTTTTATATCAAATAAGTCATGATTTGAAAGGATTTGGAGTGTCGCCTGAACGTCGGCAGTTATCCCCTGCTCGACGTGGCATCACAGCGCGTAGATTTTCTCTTACTCTGATTTAATAAATAGTGAGAAAAATGCGGGTTGTGACAGTTGGTATCAGAGGGAGGTTGCTTGACAATTGGTCGGGCAACCTTCCTTTGTTTGTGTTAAATGTTTAGAGTCATATCATACACACACCGACATGTCATCGGCACGTTTTGGCTGAAGCACGAACACTGCACTACACTCATAAGCATAACATGAAGTATACGGGGCATATTATGTATTTTACGATACATAATATGTGGTTGTATATGGATCCACCATAGGGGCAACATGCGAGGGTTATGTATTATGGGGTGCATAACCTCACCGCATGGATGCATCTAGCACGTTTTCTTTTTAGTTGCATGAGAATGTTATGTATTATGGGATGCATAACATTTTCATGTGTACTCCGCCATGGCATGCACTAGGGCCTTTTTAGAATGCATAACATATTCATACATAGCATAACATTGCATAAGCACAACGCGCCAAGCTAAAGACGTGCAGGATGACATGTGTACACACATAATTTTTGAGTCAAAAATAATATAATTCATGCATTCCCGATCTAGGCACAAGAGTTAGTGTGATGGTGGTGAACCATCTTAGGCTAAGCATATCATTCCTTTTGTATTAAATAAAATAAAATCTCAGAGCAAGTATAGCAGTAGAAGATCATATTTATGTATGTATTGTCTGTACTTTTTGTCTAATCCTAGGAGTTTAGCTAAGTTCTAATCGTTTGTTATGTTTTAATTTTCCTTGTAGTATGCCGCCGAAGCGTAGAGTGACGAGGTCGACTCCCCAGTCTGAGGGTGAGTCCTCCGGTGCTCAAAGTGATGCGTTGGTGGAAAGCCTGAGGCAGAGTAACGAGGCCTTATCAAGGCAGGTGGTGGAGTTGCAGGCCCAGATGCAGTCCTTTTTATCCGGAGCGGCGGGTCAGACTCCGGGAGTTCAGGACCCCGCCGTGGGTACAGCTGTCCTAGCCCCTCCTGCCCCTCCTGCTCCTCTCGTGCCTCCAGTGGTGGTGGTGCCCCCCGGGATGGCTTTCATCTCCCAGTTTCAGCGGCTACGACCTCCTACCTACGATGGTAAGGCGGACTTTATGGTACTGGATGACTGGGTGATCTCCATAGAGGAGATGTTTCACTACTCTGGGGTGACTGAGGACCAGAAGGTGATGTTAGCCGCCTATCAGCTGAAGGGGCTAGCGAAGAGCTGGTGGATGCGAGAGAAGGAAGGCATGGTGGGAGGATGTACTTGGGCATCCTTCAAAGAGATCCTGATGAGGAAGTTTCTACCATCTGTAGAGCGAGACAGGCTGATGAATGACTTTATTCATTTGAAGCAGAGGCAGCTATCCGTCAGCGACTACGAGATTGAGTTTAGCAAACTCAGTCGCTTTGGTCCTAGCTTGGTGAGCTCCGAGGAGGACAGGGTGAAGCGGTTTCTTGGTGGCCTGAGGAGCGACGTCAGCAGCTAGCGGTCGCCCACGGAGCGGTGACTTATGCAGGAGCAGTTGAGGCCGCTTTGAAGGTAGAGGCTATCGAGAACGCGAAGCAGCGTGGACAGCAGGCGAGAAACGAGAAGAGGAGGTCAGTTGAGGAAAAGGGTCCCCAGGTTCTTGGTGCTGTTTCTGAGAAGAAGAGCAAGGTAGTATGCAGTTTCTGTGGCCATCCGGGCCACCCAGCTGAGAGGTGCTTCAAGAGGGCAAGGGTCCAGAAGAAGGAGCATGTGCATGCTATCCAGGGTGCTCCTAGGAGGGATGTTCCTTGTCCTGTCTGCAAGCGACCCGGTCACGATGCTGCTCAGTGCTGGTCCAAGGATCGTGTTTGCTACCAGTGTGGCCAGAAGGGCCATATTAAGTCGAGGTGCCCTCAGGTTCAGTCCGCTCTACATGCAGTTCTGCTTCAGGCTTTACCTCCGCCTCAGCCGGTGGACAAGGGTAAAGGGAAGCTGAATGTGGTATCTTCAGCGGAGGCTGAGACTTCGACGCAGGTCATTTCAGGTAAACCCCCCTCGCTTGACTTTCTCTTTTGTAGCAGTTTTAGTGTTGCTATTGTTTTGTTTATTGCTTGTGCGTTTATATTTTGTTTGTGTATAGGGAAATTTAAGGTAAGGAACCGCTGGGCCCGCGTTCTGTTTGACTCAGGTGCTACCCACTCTTTTGTGGCTAGGGCCTTTGTCGAGCGGTGCCAGTGGGTTGTTGATCGTGTTGGTGGTGCCTTTAGCGTCAAGTTCCCCTCGGGTGAATCCGTGATATCAGATCAGGGCATTCTGGACTGCCCTATTTTGTTGGGGGATTATCTGGCCAAGGCTGATCTGAAGGTGTTGGACTTAGAGGATTTCGATGTCATCCTGGGTATGGACTGGTTGTCCCGATATGATGCAGTGATTCAGTGCAGGGGAAAGCGCTTGGATTTTAGGAAGGACAGCGGTCAGCCCGGGAGTGTTTTCGGTGATTCGCGTCGGGACTCTCCGGCGATTTCTGCGGTATGTGCTCGAGGGTTTTTCCTGCTAGCTGTTTTGCTTGTTTAGTCTCAGTGTTGGGGACTGTTAGCAGTGTACCGCTTTTGGATGAGATTCCGTGTTGCGCGAGAGTTTCCTGACGTGTTTCCTATCGATCTTCCCGGTCTTCCTCCAGACAGGGATGTGGAGTTCGTGATTGATTTGGAGCCTGGTACGCGTCCGATTGCCAAGGCGCCCTATCGGATGGCCCCGCGAGAGCTGGAAGAGCTTCGTACCCAGCTTGATGAGTTATTGGAGAAGGGCTTCATAAGGCAAAGCTCGTCGCCCTGGGGTGCTCCGGTTCTCTTTGTGAAGAAGAAGGACGGTTCGATGCGCCTTTGTATCGACTATAGAGAGTTGAACAAAGTCACCATCAAGAACAGGTATCCACTGCCCGCCCAGAATCGACGACTTATTTGATCAGTTGCGTGGCAGTTCAGTATTTTCGAAGATAGACCTCCGTTCGGGTTACCATCAGCTTAGGATCCGAGAGTCGGATGTTCCACGGACGGCATTCCGATCGAGGCATGGTCATTTCGAGTTCCTGGTCATGTCTTTTGGGCTGACCAATGCGCCTTCAGCATTTATGGACATGATGAACCGGGTGTTCAAGGACTTTCTGGACAAGTTTGTCGTCGTGTTCATTGACGACGTTCTGATTTATTCTCGGAATGCGGCGGAGCATGATCAGCATTTGCGGTTGGTGTTATCCGCCTTGAGGGATCATCAGTTGTATGCCAAGCTGAGCAAATGCGAGTTCTGGTTGCCTCAGGTTTCCTTCCTGGGTCATGTGGTGAACAAAGATGGTATTTCAGTGGACCCGGAGAAGATCTCAGCAGTGATGGATTGGAGTAGGCCGAGCACACCCAAGGAGATCAGGAGCTTCTTGGGGTTGGCCGGCTATTATAGGAGATTCGTCGAGGGCTTTTCTACCTTGGCAGCGCCCTTGACAAAGCTGACGCAGAAGCATGTGGCGTTCGTTTGGAGTGATAAGTGCGAGGAGGCCTTTCTAGAGCTGAAGAGCCGGTTATGTTCTGCCCCTGTGTTGACCTTACCGGCGGAGGGACAGGACTATGACGTTTATGTGGATGCCTCGCACGTTGGACTCGGTGGCGTGTTGATGCAGGAGGGGAAGGTGATCGCTTATGGGTCTCGTCAGTTGAAGATTCATGAGCGGAACTATCCTACGCACGACCTCGAGTTCGCTGCGGTGATTTTTGCCTTGAAGCTGTGGAGACACTTACTTTATGGGGCCCAGTGCAGGATCTTTACCGATCATAAGAGCCTGAAGTACGTGTTCACTCAGAAGGAGCTGAATTTGCGCCAGCGGCGGTGGCTTGAGTATGTGGCTGATTATGATGTTGAGATTCAGTACCATCCGGCAAGGCCAATGTGGTGGCCGACGCCTTGAGCCGGAAGACAGGGAAAGTCTTCAATCTCACCGCGGATCGTTTAGTGGAGGAGTTTCTATTGATGGATATCACCGCAGGGCGCTGTGAGTTGCAGAGCAGTTTGGTAGTGGCAGAGCCATCATGGATTTCTCTCACCAGATTGCACCAGAAAGAGGATCCGGATTTGTTGCACTTGTACCTCAGAGCTGAGAGGGGAGAGTTGCCAGATTTCTCCATCGACGAGGCGGGTACTTTGAAGTACCGCGGCAGGTTTTGCATCCCCGCAGTTGGAGACATCAGAGTATTGATTTGCAAAGAGGCTCACGGATCCAGTGTTTCCTACCACCCGGGATCTACGAAGATGTACCATGATCTGAAGCAGATCGCCTGGTGGTATGGGATGAAGGGTGATATAGCTCGTTTTGTCTCGGAGTGTTACACTTGCAGGCGGGTGAAGGCCGACCATGGGAGGCCTGGTGGCAAGCTGGCACCTTTGGAGATCCCGACTTGGAAGTGGGAAAGCATCTCGATGGATTTCATTACAGGCTTACCGAGATCTCCGAGGGGGTTTGATTCTGTTTGGGTGATCGTGGACCGATTGACGAAGTGTGCGCACTTCGTACCTTATAAGATCGATTACTCGATGAAGAAGATTGCTGAGTTGTATTTGGATGAGGTCGTTAGATTGCACGGTGTTCCAGTTAGCATCGTTTCAGATCGAGACTCTCGGTTTACATCACGTTTCTGGAGGAGTCTGCAGGAGGGTTTGGGCACTGATTTGAGGTATTCCACAGCTTACCATCCGCAGACCAACGGGCAGACCGAGCGTGTGAATCAGATTGTGGAGGATATGATCCGGTGCTATATTCTTGATCATGGAGGTGCGTGGGATGAGCGTTTACGGCTCATGGAATTTGCCTACAACAACAGCTACCAAGAGAGTCTACAGATGGCTCCCTTCGAGGCGTTGTATGGGAGGCGCTGCAGAACCCCTTTGTTTTGGGCCGAGGCCGGTGAGAGGCCTTTGTTTGGGTCCTGATGCACTCGAAGAAATGGAGGTCTCCGTGACGCTCATTCGGGAGAAGCTTCGGGTGGCTCAGGAGAGATATGAGAAGAACGCCAATCTGCGTAGGTCCGATTTGGAGTTTTCAGTGGATGATTTGGTCTTCTTGAAGGTGTCTCCGATGGTAGGAGTGAAGAGGTTTGGCAAGAATCGGAAGTTGGATCCGAGATTTGTGGGCCCGTTCAGGATTTTGGAGCGTATTGGTGTGGCTGCTTATAGGCTGGATCTGCCAGCTAGCTTCCCGGGGGTTCATAATGTCTTTCATGTGAGCCAGTTGCGGAAGTGCGTGCGGAGCAGTGGGCAAGTCTTGGACGCTGTGCCCCAGTTGGAGCCCAACCTCTCGTATGTTGAGGTGCCGGTCCGCATTTTGGATGCTCAAGCTCGAGTGTTGCGGACGAAGTCTATTCCTATGGTGAAGGTTCTTTGGAAGAATCAGGATTTGGAGAGCGCGACTTGGGAGCTAGAGTCGGCTATGAGGGAGGCTCACCCTCATTTGTTCCCCTGAGTTGTCGGGTACGTTCCCTTTCTAGTAGTTTGTTTCTTTCCTTCTATTGTAGAAGTAGTGTTCGCAAAGTTTCGGGACGAAACTTTTTGTTAGGGGGAGTGACTGTAACGCCCCCGAATTTTCGATAATTTATTTAAATCCTTTTCGGCGTTACGTTGACGTTTTCCGTCTCGAGCCGTTGTTAGAGTACCTCGTTAGGTGTTCTTAGAGGTTTAGCCTGTTTGCGGGTTTCCCCAGCTAGCCGGTGTCTGTTTTGGAGACCCGGTTGAGCCTTTCAGGGAATTCTCGTGTTTGGCTTCGGGCGAGGTTAGCTCGAGTTTTGTCCGTCGGAAGTCGTTTTTGACTTCGCCATTGTTCTCGTAGCCCGGGTATTTAGCTACGGTGCGATTTTGGTCGAAATCCGAGGACGTCGCGTTTTCGCGTCGTTTTGGCGGTAGTTGGTTTGTGCGAGTCGTCATTTTCTATGACGGCACGTCTCTTGGCGCATGTGTCGCGTGGCGCGCGACTCGTGCGAGCCGGTGTGGTTTTTGTTCGGTGTGCGTGTTGTACGGGTGAGGTTATAATATTTACGCATGTGTAGCGTGGCGCGTGGTTGAGGCGTGCCTTTTGTTCGTGCGTGTGTGTACGTGCGAAGCTTATAATATATATACGTGCTGTTATTATTATTGGTATATATGTGCTGTTATTATTATTGGTATACATATTAGTAATGATAACGTTGGCGGTTAGTGTAGGTTTATAATGTAAACGGTGGCTTATGTTTTAATACTTAGGCTTATATTAGGGTATAGGCTTATAGTTTGTTACTTTTGTTATAATGAATTAGTGTTGGCTGTTAGTATATAGATATTTATATATATATAGAGATTAGGTTTTTATTTAGGTTTCCTTCCCCCTCTTTGACCGAACAGCCGACCCCCCCCCCCCCCGTTTTATTTTTTTCGGCCTGTGCAAGCCGATCGGGAGAGAGACGGGAGAAACCGCCCTAGCCGCCCCTTCCGCCGCCCGCCGCCGGCAGCCCCGACCCCCTCTTCCCGATCCGAGCCCGGATCCGAGTTCCCCTCGCCGAGAGCTTCGATCCTTGGTATGCTATCGAACCTTTCCTCCATGTTTTCAATTTGATTTCGTTTTGGATTTCTCCTTGTTTTTTTGGATATTCTTGTTCCTTGTGTGTTTAGAATGCAATCTTAGGTTATTTTGGTGGTTTAGGCGTTGGTTGGAAGCTTTCCGGAATTTTTGGGCGTCCGCCATAGCGCCGTTGTGCTGGCGAAATTTTCGGTGACACGTGCAAGGCAAGTGTTTCTCCCTTTTTTTGCCGTTTGGCCTCTTGTGCTCTCAATTCCTTTGTAATTACTTTTATTTCATGCTTATCCGTCATGATATCGAAACCCCTAATCCTAATCCCCGACCGGTAACCGCGTTAATAATTAGATTTTGTGACCCTCCCGCTAGTGGATTCCCGTTTTAGGACGGCGTCGCGGTAGGTGATTAGCGTAGGTTTGGATTAGCGTAGAGTTGAGTTTATGATAGGCCTAGGTGTAGGTCTAGGGTTTGGGATTTTTGCCTAGTTGCCTATTTGAGGTGTTTAGGTGTAATTGTGCACGCACGGCCTATGGTCGTGCGTCTTTTAAATCGTGCGACCCGATGTCGGTGCTCGTGCGCTAGGCTTAGGATCGAGTGAGTGTACTCACTCGCAGCGGCGTTGCGTAATCGCAACGACTAATCCCTTAGCGTTGATTTCTCCCCGAGTGTTTTGCTCGTGTATCGAGAGTCCCTTGTCGGCTGTTACCTTCCGAAGGCCGAATCGTGGGTTGTGTCAGTAGTGGTGGTGGATGGCTCTTTTATGGGTTGTGTGGCGTGATGTAGCCTTGACCACACTCTTTACCTTGACCCGAGTAGTTTTCTGGGCAAGTGAGTGATGGGTCTTTTGTGCCTTCACGTGTCAACCCTTGAGCAATTTGTTGACTTGGAATTAGTGGTTGGGCGATTTGGAACGTTTTCAACCTGATTCCAAGTTTCTTGTTTTTGCTACTGCCGCCTCTCACAGTTTAGGATGTTAGGCGTTTCTTCCGTAGGTGTTGCAGCATTTTTTTTTTGGCATCATGGCCATGTTGACTCTGCAGGTTTTTAGGCAGAGTAGTTGCTGTTTACCCGCACTTGGTGCAGGTTTGCTTTTCGCCCTCCCTTGGGCATTGTTGTTTTTACTCTAGTTTGTACTCTCTTTACTTCACTTCACCTGCTTTTACCTTACTTTTCTTTTTAGCACTTGCATTCCTTTTTCCTTGCTCTGAGGTGTTCTATTTTTCTTCTGAACGCCTCAGGTTCTGGGCGGTAGCCAGTAGGTGGCTGTTGCTGTGGTGCTGTTGGAGGTCCTTCTGTTGCCAGTTGAGACTCTCTTGAGTCATTGTGAGGTAGTTTTACTGCACTTTCTACAGACATACATACTTGCCAGTGGGTTCGTGTCAGCTGTTGGCGCCCCTGGTAGTTTTTACCTTTGCACTAGATATGTTTACTTTTACTGCTACCCTGTTTTTTTGGGGACTTAGTTACTTGCTCTGGGAAGTTTTATGCTAGGTTGCTAGTTACTTTAAAAGCTAAAAGTAAAACTATATTATGTATAAAAATATGATCAGCATGATTTCTAAAAGAACTCACTCAGCGTACTTTCTTAATTACGTATAACAAATGAATTTTCCTATATATGTACAAATTAAAACTAGAGTTTTGGTTCAGCGTAAGGGTCCTTCGGGATCACTTATGCGCTCATTTAGGGTGTTGACATAAATGAAGTATTTTCCGCTACGTGTAAAAAAATCAGTTTTGAAACCGTGGACTCTTTGGTCCACTGAGCCGAGGGATACGGCCAATAAATAAATCAAGTTTTTTATAATCAAATAAGTCATGATTTGAAAGGATTTGGAGTGTCGCCTGAACGTCGGCAGTTATCCCCTGCTCGACGTGGCATCACAGCGCGTAGATTTTCTCTTACTCTGATTTAATAAATAGTGAGAAAAATGCGGGTTGTGACAGACATGCTCTCCCACGGGCGTGTCCCAGGGCATGACATGGGGTGTGTCGCCCTCTACCCGAAGTCTGCTGCCACATTGAATGCATGCTCAAGCTCAGCACGCCAACAGTACTGTCACGCCCCCCCCCCCCTCGTCACGAGCGTGACCTGGGGCGTGACATCACCTTTTCCGATGACTGACAGATTTCCGACCAATTATTTCGACACGACGTGTGTGTCACGCCTATCCTACACGGGCGTGACTAAGGGCGTGTCAACCAACGTACAGAATCAATCATCCCTCCTGCCAGATTCCACACCCGAGGTCAACCCCGTACATGTGCTGCCCCCTTACATGCCCCCCTAGGGCGTGTCGGAGGGCGTGACTAACCCGTGAAAATTTCTATAAATTCAGACCCCCCCTTCCATTTCAGCAAGTTTGGGTTTAGAGGGGGAGGTGCTGCCCCTTTATTTCTTGGCCCTTTTAATGTTTTTTTAGCTTTCTTTCTCTCTCTCTCTCTCTCTCACTCTCTCTCCTTTTGTATTTTTTTCTTAACCCTAGTTCAGTATTTAGTTGTTTAAGCTTTTATTATAATCTTGCTCTTTCTTAGTTCTTATTGTACGGCTAGAATAGGATTTTATTTTCATGCACTTGTAATTTCATTTTCCTAAGTGTAGCTCTCCTTTTTATTAATAAAAGTGCTCTTTGTTTACTTTGTGTTTTTATGCTCTACTACTCATCCCCCCTCCCCTCCATTCCATTATGATTAACTAATCCTCCTTGTACTCGATCTTGATGATCCGAGGTTCGAGCGATTGAGTTATGATGTTTTAATTAACCTTTTCTTTTTAGGTTTAGGCCTTGAATTACTCTTGATTTTCATGGGTTGGAGGTATATTATCGATATATACTCTCCACCTTTGCTTTCCTTTTGGGCTTTCCGAGTGGCCGATAGAATGAAGTGAGCATTCAAGAGTAAAGGGAGTTATACGCACCCCTCGAGAGAGGCAGACGTCCAAATCTCCCGGATTGGAGTAAAATCCAATAGTGGGGTTCACCGCGTAAAGCGAGTTTTAGGCCTCCGATTTAAGACGAGAGTCGGTCGGACTTTCCTAAACTCTGTTGGGCACGACTTCGAGAGAAGCGTGTTCAATCTTTAGGAATCTCCACGGTCAATGACCTTTATCCTATTAAGTTTAGGTTTTTATCGCATTTTCTTAGTCGTCTTTAGCCGAGGTGAATCTTGATCGAGTGCATTTCCATTTCATAGTCTCAGCCTTTCGTTATAATCACTTCTAATAGCTCTTTAAATAATTGCAGTAGTTCTCTTTCAAGATTTAGCTTTATTTCCTTAATAGCAATTAGTTTCTCAAACCCCTGTTTTTCCGTCGATAAGATAACAGTCATCGTGTGAGTAAGCATACACAACAGTTCCCGGATTTCAATACGACACTTGTGTCCCCTAGCTATAATTCGATAGGTATACTTGCCTCATTGGATTGCTAGTTCGGTTGGTTTTATTTTTCCTTCGAAGATAGCGACCACCACCGCTGTCTCAAATTCAATTCCTTCTAGGTATGGATGTACTTCAGATTCTTGTGGTCTGAAAAGAATTCGCAGTGGATGTCGTATAGATAGTGTCTCCAAATATTCAAGGCGAACACCACCGCTCCCAATTCTAGATCATGTACTGGGTAGTTTATTTCATGCTTCTTCAGCTGTATTGAAGCATATGTAACCACATGCCTGTGCTGCATCAATACCGCTCCCATCCCTTGATACGACGCGTCATTGTAAATCTGAAATCTTTCCTACCTGGATGGAAGGGCTAGGATAGGTGCGGATGTAAGTCTGTCCTTCAGTTCTTCTAACGCAGCTTCACACTGAGGCGTCCACTAATATGGCACACCTTTCTTTGTCTGAGTAGTAAGAGCAAGGGCAATCTTTGAGAATCCTTTTACAAACTTGTGATAGTACCCGACAATTCAAAGGAAGCTCCGCACATCGGCAGCTGACTTCAAGCGAGACCACTCCCTCACGGCACGCACTTTGGCCGGATCCACATCTAGCCCAGCCCCACTTATCACATGGCCCAAAAAGGCAACCTCTTGGAGCCAGAATTTGCACTTGCTAATTTTGGCAAACAAGGCGTGCTCTTTTAACTTCCTCAGTACCAAGTTCAGATGTTCGACATGTTCTTCCTTAGTCTTAGACTAGGCAAAAATTTCATCGATGAAAACGATGATGAACATATCTAGATAAGGCTCGAACACTTTGTTGATCAAAGTCATGAAAGCTGAAGGGGCATTTTTGATCCCAAACAACATCACGGTGAACTCGTACAAACTGTACCTTGAGCTAAAAGCCATTTTCTGAATGTCCTCCTCTTGTATACTCAACTGATAATACCCCGAGCGCATATCCAACTTGGAAAACCAATGCGCTCCTACTAATTGGTCGAACAACTCGTCGATTCAGGGTAGCGGATAGGTGTTCCATACAGTCAGTCGGTTGAGCTCCCGATAATCTATGCATAATCGTAAGTTTCCATCCTTCTTCATAATGAACATAACAAGGGCTCCCCAAGGTGATGAGCTGGGGCGAATGAACCCTAATTCCACCAGTTCTTGCAACTGAACTCTAAAATCTGCGAGTTCCTTCGGGGCCATTCGGTAAGGCATCATGGAGATGGGCTTGGCACATGACACTAGCTTAATTTGAAAATCTACTTCTATATACGGGTGTAATCCTTGAAGTTTCTCAGGAAATACCTCGGGGAAATCCCGCACCACTCGGACATCTTTCATATCTATTGTCCTCTCTTTCAATTCGAAACATATCTTGTAAACTTCTTCCCTTCTCATGTGAGCTTTCAAGGCCTTAATCAAAGACGATAACAAACATGGTGTGAATTTTATACCTTGGAAAATGACATCGGTATCCCCATGTCTCAAATAAATTCGCTTCTCCGTGCAATCAATTCTTTCGTAGTGCCAATCTAGCCATGCCATGCCCAGAATAAGATCAAACTCTGGCATTCTCAAAACTATGTCAGAGGTATCAAAGGTCTTTCCCCCAATGAGTATCTCCAATTCTCACTTGGCGGTTACGGTCATCTCAGAGCCGTCTAAGAGACATACTCTTCGAGTAATACTAGTTAGGATTGTACTCCTTCTAGGTCTTTGATGAAGTCCGCAGACACAAACGAGTGCAAGGCACAAGTATCAAATAACGTATAGGCCGGTTTCTCGCCGACCACAATAGTGTCTTAGTACCAATTGCAAAACTCAAAGCTAGATATCTAGTACGTCTTAAGCAACTTAAGGTTAATAACAAAGATGTGATAACTAATTGTAACATACCTGCAATCACCTCCTGATGGTTCCGCTCCTTTGTCATGTCCAGCGCGAACACCTGATTCCGAGCAGTACCGTGGTTTCCTCCTCATGGTCCTCGTCCTTGACCACGCATGTGTCCCCGTCCTCGCGGAGCTGCCGGATGGAGAGCAAGCGGAGCATTCCCAAAGTTCTGTGGGCAGTAACGTTGGATGTGTCCCGGTTGGTTGCATTGGAAGCACACTCACTCATTCCGCCCCTCGGGTTGCTGAAACTATTGAAGCTGTGGAGGTGGAGGCAATGCTGGCGGCTGTGGAACCGGGTGCTCCACTCCAAAATTTTGGTTGAAACGCATGCCACCTCTATGATGTCCTCTTCCCCCTCCGTAGTCATATCTCCTTCTATTGCTAGGGACAGCTTCCATCACACCCTCAACAGGTCTCTTACCACTTTCCAAGTGGTCCGCTTCTAGCCTCTTCGCCATAGCAATTATTTTCGCCAAGATGGAGTCCGTTATAAACAAAAGAGCCTGCATCAGGGGGTCCCACAGCCCTTTGTAGAAGCTCTTAGCGTATACCCTGTCATCCAAGTCATATGAGTCAACAAATCTCACGAGATGTTGGAACTCTCGTTGATACTCCATAACCGACTTCGATCCTTACTTCAGCTATAAAAATCACTCTTCAAGTTCATCTCGAGCAGATGAGGGAATGAAGTGCTCTAAAAAGGCTCCTGAAAACTCGCTCCAGCTAATCTCCGTATAAACTCGCCCTTGAAAGGTGTAGCCCATGAGGGACTTCCACCACCTCTTGGCGTGCAGTTCCAGGAGTGTCATTACTAGGGTCACGACCATATTGTTCGGACATCTAATTCCCGCCAGCAGTTCTTACACGGTGTCGAGCCATTCTTTCGTACACACTGCCTACTCTGTCCCAAGGTATGTAGGAGGGGAGAAAGCTCGGAAAGTGCTCATCCAATTAGAGCCCGGAACTTGTTTTTGTACGGGGGCTTGTTGGGATCTAAAGGCATCCAAGATAGCTGTAAGTGTTTGCCCTAGCTCCAATTTCTGAAACTGTGTGGGTACGGATGTGGCAGGGGTGCCCCCCCTTCCTCAACGTGCACTGGGATCTACACTTAGAATACAAACTTAAGGTCAGGTTTGCTAATCTTAAATTCAAAGTTGGACATACTTAGTGTGAATTACATATGGGCACACCACTGCTTCCGCTAAGTCAGTTTGTCCCCAAATGGACTAATCGAGTGGGGTGGCACCATTGTTGAATGACTTCTTTAGTTCAGGATCGTAGCAAGCTGATACCATTTGTAAGACACCCCTCCCGGAATATAAAACACAACATGAGGGGAGTCTTATGCCCAGAACAACTACCTTGCGGTGCGGTAGCACTAGCACATGAGCTAACTTGTACCACTAGACGCCTATTCTGTCGGCTATAACCAATATCAATCAATGTCAACCCAACCAAGAATATAAAATAGAAGAAGTCAAATCCACACATAAGTAAAAGGTCCAAAAGTAAAACAAATAAAAGAAGCTACAACAAGCTTCTAAAATATCAGAGTATGGATAAAATTTCCCAAAGGGCTACATCAAGAGCCTCTCAAAGACTCACATCAGTCACTGACAGTAGCGATGACACCGTCCCTTCAGGCCTTATCACCCTAGCCTAGCTGTCCTGCTGCAAATCCTGCTGCTGCTCTGTCTGCGGAGTTTCCTCCTAAAAAGGAAGACGTAATAACTGTTAGTCATAAAGACTAAGTGGCTATCACATCCGCTCCCCCAGCGACTCCTCAGCACTGGGCGGAGAAAGGAACAAGGGTACAATATATTTAAGTGGCACATAAGTATAAGCAGGTGGAGTAAGTATATATATCATGAGTAATAATAGGAGTAATGTATAACAATATTAAAAGCATTCCATTCTAGCAATTCCACACAAGCTATATCAAACCATCCAAGCATATAAATCTCCAACAAGAAAGTAACTTAACTTATAAGAATTCCCACACAAACTTATAAGTTAAGGACCGGCTTAACAGTAAAGTAACTCATCGTATAAGAGTGTCCATACAAACTCATATGATGAGGATCTTGAGTATGAAAAGTAATAAAATGATATGTATGCAGTGCAAGACTCCCCCATGATCACACACATGCAATTGCCATGTCGACACAGACTTGCAGTTCCAACTTTTTGTGCAGGTAGATAACCTCTCGGGCGTCAACCATCGTGGCCAAGCGGTGATAATGGAGCGGGCTTCTCCACTAATAGGCAGGAATCCACACTACCAAGCCTAGGCCTCCTTGCTCCTCAACACTAAGAACACAACAACGGAGATCACATGCATACTACGGCGTAGCGGGAGTCACAGGTAGATGTGCATCGAGAACAAAGCCCCGAACTGGCTTATGTTGTGACCCAGAAGGTTCCTCGGAAAAAGCACGAGGACCAAGCACAACCATTAACTTGGCACGGAAGGAGCCCCTTGAATGAGCACTAAAGACCAAGCCCAACCTCCCAAGGTCCAACCGTCAACTCCTGTCGGTGTGACGACTGACGAGCCCGTAGACCTACCACACTATCCTGCACCCGGGATTACGACACCGCGTGTCGACTCACACCGCATTCAAGGTCAAATCATCATGGCACGAAAGGAGCCTTGAGAATATACACTGAGGACCAAGCCCAACCATCCAATTACGTCTCTTCTCATTATTACCATACCTGTGCGGTCAAACCCCGCACTTACACCCTTTCACAATGCAACCCGTTGGGAGACACCACTCTAAGCATTGGACTACTAAATACATTCTGTTAATCAACGATTCACATGACCATAAATTAGCATCCTACAATTCATTCCCAAATGATATCCAACACATTGTTAATATGAGGCGCATCCATATTGGTTCACATTGTTGAATTATTCTTACCATCCAAACTCATCGACCCATTCATTCACTAATTTCAACCAAATCATTTCATTTAAGTACATTTCACTATGCCATTTGTTTACTAAGGATCTATCCAACACTCACCTCAATCCTTCACACAATTTTTCTATAATCTGTCCATCAAATCTTAACTTGGATTTACATAAACACGAGAACAAAACATGTAGGAAACCTGCTGGACAGCCACTTCGATTAGGCATTTCCGAGTCCACGAGGCTCGTATGAAGACGTATAACCATTCGTTGGAAATTTATTTCCAAGAACACCAACTTTTTTTCGGTCCTTCACACAGATCAGACTGTAAAATGCTTGAAATCAGCTTCTAAGACTGCTACGTTAAGAATACAAATTCCGCATATTTTGATTGTCAGCCATCAATGTAACGCCCCTGATTTTGTTTGCGACTATTTTATTCTCATTTGGCATTACGATGACGCGTTTTCGTGGCTTGTGCCATTTGTGGAGTGTGGTTTAGCTCCTTAGAACTGAGTGGCCTATTTTGTAGCCTATGGGCAAGGTCTCCCTAGCAAGCCGGGTCGTTTTGGGTGACCCAGTGTGGCCTCTTGGGGGATGCTTGTGTTTTGGCTTTAGGTTGGTATAACTCGAGTTCTGTTCGTCGAAATTTAATTTCGACTTAGCTGATGTGTTCGTAGCATGGGTATTTAGCTACAGTGCGAATTTCGTCGAATTCCGAGGTAATTCGGTTTTCGTGTCGTTTTGGGTGTGCCATTAGTAGAATCTAATTAGTAACCCTCTTTGTTTAAGTGAATTGGTGGTTTGGGAGATGGTTAGGCTGAACAGGCGTGGTAAGGCTTATTTATAAAGCTTTGGTTAGAGGTTGGCGGGCCCACTCTCTTCCTTCTTCCCAAGACTGAAACCGGTGCTCCAGTTCGCGGAAAGTAGACGCGGAAATGGAGGACTACCCTAGCCTTCGGTCGGCGATTTCAGGAGCTTTTGTGTACGGAATTCGTTTCCAAAAGCCGCGTTGGCTTGGTCTTGCTCAGATATACGTTTTGACGGTAAGAGATTCTATTTTCGTGGAGTTTTAGGATACTTTGATTTTTGGGTCTTGTGGATTTCCGCCATTTAAGTGCGGGTTGCTTGTTAGGTGTTTTTAGGTGCTGCTGCAGCTAGTGCCGAGTGAAGATGAGTGAAAGTCGTCCAAGCTTCATCGGAAATCGAGGCAAGTGGTATTCTTGCCCTTTCCATTTTTATTCTCTTGCTGAATTGAAAAATCCTGATTAGCCCTAGGGTAGAGGCCGAGCTGTTCTTTTATCTTACTAAATTTTAGGGCTTAGTTTCTCCTAATGAGCCCCCCTTCTTTGTGTTGTTGGTGCCCAACCCGCCGGCGTAATGCCACTAATATAAACTCCAGATTTAAGTCTGGTTGCTGCTTGCGGGTGAAGCCGAGAGAGAGTGGGAGGGGGTGCCTGTTGTGTGTCTGGGAAAGAGCCAGATTTGGACTCTGTCTGGCCGACGTTGAGTGTGGTGCACACACTCAAAGACTTTTCGAGTTTGGCGTTGAGTGTGGTGCGTACACTCGATGCCACAGCTGTAGCTAGTTTGAAATTTTTGGCTAAGTACTGGGGCGTTGAGTGAGGTGGACTCACTCAATTCCATATCCCCTGCTAGCGGCTAAGTACTTTGGCGTTGAGTGAGTCGACCTCACTCAACGCCATTTCCGTTTTGGCATTGAGTGAGGCAAGCTCACTCAACGCCGCAGTTTTTTGGAGAAGCTAAGTACTTTGGCGTTGAGTGAGGTGTGCTCGCTCACCCCACAGCCTTTTCTGAGGCTAAGTACTTTGGCGTTGAGTGAGTTGACCACATTCAATGCCATTTCGGTTTTGGCGTTGAGTGAGGTGACCTCACTCAACGTCGTAGCTTTCTGTGTAAGACCCCCCTCCCGGAATACAACACACGGCACGAGGGGAGTCTTATGCCCGAAATAGACGCCTTGCGGTACCACTAACACACGGGTTAGCCTTTACCACAAGACGCCTATTCCGCCGGCTACAATCCATATCACAACAATTACGCCAACCCAACCATAACAGAAAAGTAAAGCTAAAAGCAGTTCAGTTCACAGCTAAGTTAAAGTCCAAAAGTAGCGGAAGATAACAAGCACAACAGGCTTGTACAAAAGAACAAGAGTCTAGAAATGTTTTGCCAAACGGCTACATGAAAACACTCACGACTGTCACTGACGGTGCCGATGGCACCACCACCTCAGGTCCTATCCTCCGGGCCTGGCTGTCCTGCTGCATAGTCCGTTGCCGCTCTACCTGCGGGGTTTCCTCCTAAAAAGGAAGACGTAGCAACCGTTAGTCATAAGACTAAGTGGCTTCACATCCGCTCCCCCGGCGACTCCTCGGCACCGGGCGGAGAAAGGAACACAGGTACAATATATATACATAAGCAAGTAAACAAGCAGGTGACAGTAAATATGGTGAAGTATAAACTACGCTACACAACTAGCAGTTCTACAAATATCTATATATATGACAGCAGGTATAAATAATCAGAATAGTAACTTAACTTATAAGAGTGCCCATACAAACTTATAAGTTAAGGATCGGCTTAACAATAAAGTAACTCATCGTATAAGAGTGCCCATACAAACTTATACGATGAGGATCTTGTGTATGCAATGAATGACATGAAATGAATGTTATGCTATGACCGAACCATGCGCACGCACATGCAAGTTGCTATGTCGACACAGACTTGAAGTTCTCACTTTTCGAGCAGGTGCTAACCTCTCAGGCGTCGTCCGTCGTGGCCAGACGGCGACAGTGGAGCGGGCGTCTCCACTACTAGGTGGTATCACACTACCTATCCTAGGCCCCTGTACGCCTCAACGCTAAGAACACAACAGCGGAGCTCACATGCGTACTACGGCTCAGAAGGGGTCTTGGGTAAATGTGTACCAAGAACACAGCCCAACCTGGCCTTTGATTTCGAACCGGATGGAACCTCGGAAACGCACGAGGTGCAGGCCCAACCGTTCTCATGGCGCGGAGGAGATCTCGGGTTATGGACACCAAGTATCTAACCCTACCGCCCAAGGTCTACCCATTGGCTCCCATCGGTGTGACGACTGGCGAACCCGTAGACCTGCCACAATCATTATCTCAACATCGCGACACGATGAATCGTCACACATCACATGCCCCAAAACAACTCACTCGATGCTACCCGTAGGGAGACTTCAACTCTAAGCATCGGTTGTTAATAAACCCCTTGGGCTCGGATTACAGTTACAAAATACTCTTCACATAGTGTTCATCATGTTCACGCCCACCTATTCAATGGATTCACCTCAACACTATGCATAATAGATATGTTCAACACCAAATTGTATAAATATATCCTATACCAATCTCAACTCCTAACATCTAACCTTCCCATCCAATCCATTTCTCTACCATTACATGGTTATTCCCAAATACACAACCAAATGAGTAACCATGCTAAATTATAGCAACAACAACATTATAGATATATGGGAGCATGATATCAAATGAGCAAATCACAATCATTGCAAGAGTGCTAACATTATAAATTAACAAGTGCATTAACATAGGATAGCCCAATACTAAAACTGGGATTCCCGGAGTTACAGGAATCCGATCACAATGCACAACCCCTCGTTAGAAAGGTATTCGCGAGGGCTACGACTTTCGTGTTGAGTCGATAGCCCATATCTGATCGCAACATACCAGAAATTCAACTCGAATACGTACAGGAAACAGTTTCCTGTACAGGAATCTTCCCGAATGCAGCGGACTCGAACCAGCTTTCCCGTGGCTACAGGTATCGCATGGAAACGAGCAACCCCTCGTTGGAAAGGTAATATCAAGGGCTACGACTTTTGTGTTGAGTCGATCACCCAGATTTGGCCAGAACACCTCCGAAATTGGCCACGAAGGTCGCCGCGTGCAGAAATCAGATTTCTGCACGCATCTTAAGGCGAGATGAACGGCATCCGTTCATCTTCTTCCTTGCAACGACCTCGCATAAACTTCTCCAGAAATCACACCCAACCTTATTTCTCCTTTCAAAGCCAAACCCTCAACGAAAACCCCTCTCATCTCCCTTTTGAATGATGAGAAGGTTGAGGGAGACTAAACCTAGAAAACCTAGGCATGGCTTATCCTAAGACCTCTCCTCCTCACCATCAAGACTCTATGGAGTCGATGTCTCTCCTAAAATAACTATAGATCTAGCACCAAGGGAGAGGGGAGGAAGCTCACCCCAAGTCCAGCGGTACCACCATGGCCGGCCATGAGCCTCGCACTCCTTCGCGGCGGCATTGTTTTTCCCTTGACGGTGGCGGCGTTTTGATTCCTCCAAGGATGGCTCCGGCAAGCTCTTCCTCCTCCTCCAGCCAAGAACTCTCTCAGGAATTTCGGGGCAGAAGAAAGGGGAGTGAATGCTAGGGTTTCCAACTTTTTCCTTTTTATACATCGCAGACACGGGTAGGCACACGGCCGTGTTCCTACCCGTGTTCAGGTGACACGGCCGTGTTGCCTGCCGTGTCTAGGGCCGTGTTCATCCCAGAACGACTTTCTGCCGTGTCGGGGTTGCGGCACACGGGTAGAGACACGGCCGTGTCTCGACCCGTGTCCTCGGCACACGGGTAGGGACACGCCGTGTCCCAATACCCGTGTACCTCTCTGACTGGAAGCCTATTTTTTTATGAGGCACACGGGTATGGACACGGCCGTGTCCATACCCGTGTCAGCCAGAAAGGCCATTTTGCCTTATTTTCCTCATTTCCCGTACGTCCGCACCTGTTCACCCACATCCCCCATTGGGCTCACCACAGCCCCCTTGACTCAAATACGCAAACAAGGGGCCTAGCGCGAATTGGGACGTTACAAATCCTATAAACAAAATAAAAGATTTCGTCCCCGAAATCAGGGTAAGGCTATGGGAGTGAAACACATAAAAGGGTACCATTCTTTTAAATAAAATTTTTACCTGGGGTAAATAATTCCGGGTAGCGCCCTTGCATCAAATCCCTTGGCTCCCATGTGAACTCCTCCTTTCCATGATTAGACCATAGCACCTTCACCAAGGGAACACTTTTGCGGCGCAAGGTTCTTGTCTCGTTATCAACGATCCGCAGCGGCTCCAGTCGCACAGACCTATCAGACGCCACTGCACCATCCGCCGTGGGGATATACTGTTCAGGCCGCAACAAAGCCTTCCGAAGCGACGATACATGGAACACGTCGTGGAGGTTCTCCAGCTCCGGTGGTAACTCCAATCGATAGGCCAGAGGGCCAATCCTTTCCACTACGACATAGGGCCCAACATACCTTGGGCTGAGCTTCTTGACTCCACGTACCCGCGACACTCCGTGCATCGGTCGAATCTTCAGGAACACCTTATCGCCCACTTGAAACTCCACCATACGGTGCCTTGCGTTGTAATATTTCGCCTGTCGGCTTTGAGCCTCTAGCATTCGATCCTGGATCAACCTAACCACCGCGTCCGTGTCATCAATATACTCATTTCCCAATGTCTTCGGATCTTCGTCTTGCACCCAGGACAAGGGTGTTCTACACCTCCTTCCATACAAAGCTTCATGAGGTGCCATTCCAATACTGGCTTGATGACTGTTATTATAAGAGAACTCCACGAGATGTAAGAGCCTCTCCCATGGTTCTCCTTTATCTAGCACACACAACCTCAATAGGTCCTCCAATGTTCGGATGGTTCGTTCAGATTGCCCGTCCGTTTGTGGGTGAAAGGCTGTGCTAAAGGCGAGGCGCGAGCCCAAATAAGCCTGTACAGCCCTCCATTCTCTTGAAGTAAACCGACCATCCCGGTCGGAGACGATCGTCCTTGGCACACCATGGTACCGCACAAATTGTTCCACAAAGAGACGCACTAAGACGCCCACTTGCGCCTCCTTCTTCATTGGGATAAATCGGGCTACCTTGGTCAACCGGTCAACTATCACCCACACAGAATCATTCCCCGAGCGCGAGCGAGGTAACCCGTGGACGAAGTCCATGGAGATGTCCTCAAATTTCCATTCGGGGATGGGCAACGACTGTAGCATTCCACCGGGGCTTCTGCATTCCGCCTTCACCATTTGGCAAGCCACACAATGAGTAACAAAGTACTTGACATCCCTCTTCATGCCCGGCCAACATATTGTTTTTCTCAAATCGGTGTACATCTTTGCGATCCCCGGGTGTACCGAGTACTTGGAGTAATGGGCCTCTTTTAGAATATCCTCCCGAATGTTGTCACCTTCGGGGATGTAAAGCCGGCCACGAAAATGGACGAGGCCGTCTTTTAGGGAGTATTCTTCCGTAGTCCCATCCTCCATTGACTTGAAAGCCGGGGTTAAAGCCGCATCCTTCTTTTGTTCCGTACGGATCCGGTCTCGTATGTTGCAAACTATACTCATCGCGGCCAAATATTCTGTATACTCTTCCGGTTGATTCTTAAAGACCAAAGTGATTTACATCTCTTGCAGTGTCCGGATTAACTCCATCCTCATCAAGCGGGATTCCGTGCTCGTTCCCGGTGCCTTTCGGCTCAAGGCATCAGCTACGGAATTAACCTTCCCGGGGTGGTAATTCAAGGTGAATTCGTAGTCGCACAAGAACTCCAACCACCGCCGCTGTCTCAAGTTTAACTCCTTTTGGGTGTGAACGTACTTCAGGTTTTTGTGATCCGAGTAGATCTCGCAGTGGATGCCATATAAATAATGCCTCCACATCTTCAAGGCGAATACCACCGCTCCCAACTCTAGATCATGCACCGGGTAGCTGGCTTCATGCTTCTTCAACTGTCTTGAAGCATAAGCGATCACATGCCCATTCTGCATCAACACAGCTCCCATCCCTTGATACGACGCATCCGTGTAAACTTGAAAGCCCTCCTTCCCAGATGGAAGAGCTAGGATGGGTGCAGTCGTCAATCTGTCTTTCAACTCTTGGAATGCAGCTTCGCACTGGGGTGTCCATTCAAACGGCACACCCTTCTTGGTCAGCGTAGTAAGGGGAAGGGCGATCTTCGAGAAGCCTTTCACGAACTTGCGATAGTACCCGGCAAGTCCAAGAAAGCTCCGTATGTCGGCCGCTGACTTCAATGGCGACCACTCCTTCACGGCCCGCACCTTGGCCGGATCTACAGCTAGCCCCGCCCCACTAATCACGTGTCCCAAGAACGCGACCTATCGAAGCCAAAACTCACATTTGCTGAACTTGGCAAACAAAGAGTGCTCCTTTAGTTTCCTCAGCACTAAAGTTAGATGTTCGGCGTGTTCTGCTTCAGTCTTTGAGTAGACTAGGATATCATCGATGAACACGATGACAAAGATGTCCAAATAAGGGCTGAACACCTTGTTCATCAAGCTCATAAAGGCGGAAGGGGCGTTTGTGAGCCCGAACGGCATCACGGTGAATTCATACAAACCGTATCTCGAACTGAACGCCGTCTTCTGAATGTCATCTTCTTGTATCCTCAGCTGATAATATCCCGAACGCAGATCTAACTTGGAGAACCAATATGATCCCACCAATTGATCAAATAATTCATCAATGCGCGGTAGGGGATAGGTGTTCCGCACCGTTAACCGGTTCAACTCTCGATAGTCAATACATAACCGCAAGGTGCCATCCTTCTTTTTGACGAACAAAACGGGCGCTCCCCAAGGCGACGAGCTTGGGCGAACGAACCCTGCTTCCACCAATTCCTGGAGCTGGACTCTAAACTCTGCAAGTTCCTTCGGAGCCAATCGGTATGGAGCTCGCGAGATGGGCTTGGCACCCGGGATTAGCTTGATTTGGAAGTCCACTTCCCTATGCGGGGGTAGTCCCGGCAATTTCTCGGGGAATACCTCGGGAAATTCTCGCACCACCCGCACATCCTTGACTTCTAGTGTCAATTTCCTCAACTCGAAGCAAATTACATAGACCTCGTCCCCTTCCATATGAGATTTCATAACTTGGATTGAAGACAATAATTTACGGGGTGCGAATTTAATACCTTGGAAGATGACTTCCGAGTCACCATGCCTCAACATAACTTGCTTCTCCGCACAATTGATCCTGGCGTGGTGCCAGTTCAACCACCTCATGCCCAGGATGAGATCGAACTCCGGGATTCTTAACACTGTAGCCGGAGTTTCAAAGAACTTTCCTCCAATAAGGGTGTCGAAGTCGCAACTTGCTGACGACGTCATCTCAGAGCCGTCCGGAAGGCGCACCCTTTGAGTAGTGCCCGTGAAGTGTTGCACTCCCTCCAAGTCCTTCACGAAGTCCGCCGAAATGAACGAGTGAGATGCACCCGTGTCAAATAACGTATAGGCGGGCCTCCCGCTAACCATGACAGTGCCTAGGTTCCAAAAAGGTAATCACCGTTCAAAATTGCGCGTAACATTTGTATCGTAAATCTAACAAGTCATATGATATTAATAAATTTTGCACGTACCGGTGATGACTTCCTGCGGATTTCTCTCCTGAGTCATATCCAATGCGAATACATGCTCCCGTGCATGTCCTTGATTTCTCCCTGGTGGTCCTCTTCCTCGGCCACGCATGTGCCCTCGCCCCCGTGGAGCTACTGGAGGGGGAGCAATAGGAGCATCCCCGATCAGTCGCGGGCAAACTCGCCGGACATGCCCCGGTTGGTTGCACTCAAAACATATCACCTCACGTCGGCCCCCAGGTTGTTGATAATATTGCTGCTGCGGTGGTGGTGGTAAAGGTAGTGGTTGCGGAATTGGGTACTCCACCCGATAGTTCCGGTTGACCCACCGACCGCCTCTGTGGTTTCCCCTTCCTCTGCCATGATCATTCCGCCTTCTATTACTATGGCCGACTTCAATTACTCCTTCCGCAGGTCTCTTGCCACATCCCATGTGGTCCGCCTCCAGTCTCTTTGCCATGTCAATGATTTCTGCCAGGCTTCCATCGGCTATAAACAAAAGGGCCTGCCTCAGGGGGTCCCTTAATCCTTTGTAGAAGCGCTTCGCGTAGCCTCTATCGTCCAAATCATAGGAATCGGCAAACCTAGCGAGGTGTTGGAACTCCCTCTGGTACTCCGTTACCGATTTCGATCCCTGCTTCAGCTGCAGAAATTTTTCTTCAAGTCCATCCCGAGCAGAAGAAGGGATGAAGTGATCCAGAAAAGCCTCGGTGAACTCGTTCCAACTGATGTCCGTGTACAACCGCCCTTGGAAGGTGGAGCCCATGAGGGACTTCCACCACCTTTTGGCGTGCAGCTCTAGCAGCGTCACTACCAATGTCACCGCCATGCTGTTCGGACATCTTATGCCAGCCATCAATTCCTGCACGGTATCAAGCCACTCCTCGGTGCACACCGGCGATTCTGTCCCAAGATAGGCAGGAGGGGACAGGGTACGGAAGGTGCTCAACCAGTTGGAGCCTGGCGCTTGTTGTTGCACCGGAGCTTGCTGGGCTTTAAATGCATCCAATATGGCCGACAGCGTTTGTCCCAGTTCCGACTGCTGGAATTGTGAAGGGACGGAAGGGGTAGGAGTGCCCCCAACCGGCTCCACCTGCGCTGGGACCTATACGCAAGGTACAGATTAGGGTCAGGTTGGCTAAAACTAATGTCAAAGTTGGACAACTTAGTGTGAATTACATATGGGCACACCACTGCTTCCGCTAAGTCGGTTTGTCCCCAAACCGACTAATCGAACGGGAGTAGCCCATTATTACCTGACTGCTGTAGGTGAAGATCGGCTAAGTCTGATACCATTTGTAAGACCCCCCTCCCGGAACACAACACACGGCACGAGGGGAGTCTTATGCCCGAAATAGCCGCCTTGCGGTAGCACTAACACACGGGTTAGCCTTTACCACAAGACGCCTATTCCGCCGGCTACAATCCATATCACAACAATTACGCCAACCCAACCATAACAGAAAAGTAAAGCTAAAAGCAGTTCAGTTCACAGCTAAGTTAAAGTCCAAAAGTAGCGGAAGATAACAAGCACAACAGGCTTGTACAAAAGAACAAGAGTCTAGAAATGTTTTGCCAAACGGCTACATGAAAACACTCACGACTGTCACTGACGGTGCCGATGGCACCACCACCTCAGGTCCTATCCTCCGGGCCTGGCTGTCCTGCTGCATAGTCCGTTGCCGCTCTACCTGCGGGGTTTCCTCCTAAAAAGGAAGACGTAGCAACCGTTAGTCATAAGACTAAGTGGCTTCACATCCGCTCCCCCGGCGACTCCTCGGCACCGGGCGGAGAAAGGAACACAGGTACAATATATATACATAAGCAAGTAAACAAGCAGGTGACAGTAAATATGGTGAAGTATAAACTACGCTACACAACTAGCAGTTCTACAAATATCTATATATATGACAGCAGGTATAAATAATCAGAATAGTAACTTAACTTATAAGAGTGCCCATACAAACTTATAAGTTAAGGATCGGCTTAACAATAAAGTAACTCATCGTATAAGAGTGCCCATACAAACTTATACGATGAGGATCTTGTGTATGCAATGAATGACATGAAATGAATGTTATGCTATGACCGAACCATGCACACGCACATGCAAGTTGCTATGTCGACACAAACTTGAAGTTCCCACTTTTCGAGCAGGTAGCTAACCTCTCAGGCGTCGACCGTCGTGGCCAGACGGCGACAGTGGAGCGGGCGTCTCCACTACTAGGTGGTATCACACTACCTATCCTAGGCCCCCATACGCCTCAACGCTAAGAACACAATAGCGGAGCTCACATGCGTACTACGGCTCAGAAGGGGTCTTGGGTAAATGTGCACCAAGAACACAGCCCAACCTGGCCTTTGATTTCGAACCGGATGGAACCTCGGAAACGCACGAGGTGCAGGCCCAACCGTTCTCATGGCGCGGAGGAGATCTCGGGTTATGGACACCAAGTATCTAACCCTACCGCCCAAGGTCTACCCATTGGCTCCCATCGGTGTGACGACTGGCGAACCCGTAGACCTGCCACAATCATTATCTCAACATCGCGACACGATGAATCGTCGCACATCACATGCCCCAAAACAACTCACTCGATGCTACCCGTAGGGAGACTTCAACTCTAAGCATCGGTTGTTAATAAACCCCTTGGGCTCGGATTACAGTTACAAAATACTCTTCACATAGTGTTCATCATGTTCACGCCCACCTATTCAATGGATTCACCTCAACACTACGTATAATAGATATGTTCAACACCAAATTGTATAAATATATCCTATACCAATCTCAACTCCTAACATCTAACCTTCCCATCCAATCCATTTCTCTACTATTACATGGTTATTCCCCAATACACAACCAAATGAGTAACCATGCTAAATTATAGCAACAACAACATTATAGATATATGGGAGCAAGATATCAAATGAGCAAATCACAATCATTGCAAGAGTGCTAACATTATAAATTAACAAGTGCATTAACATAGGATAGCCCAATACTAAAACTGGGATTCCCGGAGTTAAAGGAATCTGATCACAATGCACAACCCCTCGTTGGAAAGGTATTCGCGAGGGCTACGACTTTCGTGTTGAGTCGATAGCCCAGATCTGATCGCAACATACCAGAAATTCAACTCGAATACGTACAGGAAACAGTTTCCTGTACAGGAATTTTCCCGAACGCAGCGGACTCGAACCAGCTTTCCCGTGGCTACAGGTATCGCATGGAAACGAGCAACCCCTCGTTGGAAAGGTAATTTCAAGGGCTACGACTTTCGTGTTGAGTCGATCACCCAGATTTGGCCAGAACACCTCCGAAATTGGCCACGAAGGTCCCCGCGTGCAGAAATCAGATTTCTGCACGCATCTGAAGGCGAGATGAACGGCATCCGTTCATCTTCTTCCTTGCAACGACCTCGCATAAACTTCTCCAGAAATCACACCCAACCTTATTTCTCCTTTCAAAGCCAAACCCTCAACGAAAACCTCTCTCATCTCCCTTTTGAATGATGAGAAGGTTGAGGGAGACTAAACCTAGAAAACCTAGGCATGGCTTATCCTAAGACCTCTCCTCCTCACCATCAAGACTCTATGGAGTCGATGTCTCTCCTAAAATAACTATAGATCTAGCACCAAGGGAGAGGGGAGGAAGCTCACCCCAAGTCCAGCGGTACCACCATGGTCGGCCATGAGCCTCGCACTCCTTCGCGGCGGCATTGTTTTTCCCTTGACGGTGGCGGCTTTTTGATTCCTCCAAGGATGGCTCCGGCAAGCTCTTCCTCCTCCTCCAGCCAAGAACTCTCTCAGGAATTTCGGGGCAGAAGAAAGGGGAGTGAATGCTAGGGTTTCCAACTTTTCCTTTTTATACATCGCAGACACGGGTAGGCACACGGCCGTGTTCCTACCCGTGTTCAGGTGACACGGCCGTGTTGCCTGCCGTGTCTAGGGCCGTGTTCATCCCAGAACGACTTTCTGCCGTGTCGGGGTTGCGGCACACGGGTAGAGACACGGCCGTGTCTCGACCCATGTCCTCGGCACACGGGTAGGGACACGCCGTGTCCCAATACCCGTGTACCTCTCTGACTGGAAGCCTTTTTTTTTATGAGGCACACGGGTATGGACACGGCCGTGTCCATACCCGTGTCAGCTAGAAAGGCCATTTTGCCTTGTTTTCCTCATTTCCCGTACGTCCGCACCTGTTCACCCACATCCCCCATTGGGCTCACCACAGCCCCCTTGACTCAAATACGCAAACAAGGGGTCTAGCGCGAATTGGGACGTTACATTCTGTGCAGCCAAGTACTTTGGCATTGAGTGAGGTGTGCTCACTCAACGCCACAGCTTTTTCTGAAACTAAGTACTTTGGCATTGAGTGAGTCAACCTCACTCAACGCCATTTCGGTTTTGGCGTTGAGTGATGTGATCTCACTCAATGCTGTAGGCAAGTTTGCGGCCAAGTCTCGTGGCGTTGAGTGAGTAAACCTCACTCAACGCCATTTCTGCTTTGGCATTGAGTGAGGTAGACTCACTCAACGCCACAGCCCTTCTTCACGGCCAGAACTTCTGGCATTGAGTGAGACGACCTCACTCAATGTCATTGCTATTTTGGCGTTGAGTGAGGTCAGCTCACTCAACGCCGCAGATTTGCCTTGTTGCAGCTAATTGCCAGGGCATTGAGTGAGTAAACCTCACTCAACGCCATTGCTGTTTTGGCGTTGAGTGAGGTTGACTCACTCAACGCCGTAGTCTTCTTTTGCGGGTAAGTTGTAGGGCATCGAGTGAGTGAGCTTCACTCAATGCCATTGCTGTTTTGGCATTGAGTGAGGCCAGCTCACTCAATGCCACTTTCTCTAATTATGGTTAAGTACCAGGGCGTTGAGTGAGTGTTCCTCACTCAACGCCATCGCTGTTTTGGCATTGAGTGAGGCTAGATCACTCAACGCCAGAGTATTCTTGCGGGAGGCGTTGAGTGAGTGAACCTCACTCAACGCCATGCCTATTTTGGCATTGAGTGAGGCTAGCTCACTCAACGCCAGAGTTGTTCTTCTGGAGGGCGTTGAGTGAGTGAACCTCGCTCAACGCCATGGATGTTTTGGCGCTGAGTGAGGCTAACTCACTCAATGCCAAGGTATGGTTAGGCATTGAGTGGGTCCCACTCAACGTCAAGTCGTATTGAGAAATTTCAACACTTTTTTCCCTACCTTGATTTTCGTTCACGAGTGAATTCCTTGTTTATGTTTTGAGTTTCCTTGTCGGCCATGTTTTTTCTTTTCTAAAGGCCAAATCGTGGGTCGTGGTTAGTAGTGGTGGTTTGGAGCGCTTAAGAGGGGAGGTATTGTGTAATTTAGCCAAGGCCACCCTTTTTTTCTTTTATCTTGCCCCAGGTACGGGCTGGGCAAGGGGGTGGAAGGTCCCTAGTGCTTTCACATGTAGACCCTTGAGCTTTGTTGGTTTGGAAATGGTGGTTGGGGGACTGAGTTTTCCTCCAACTCGGATCCACGTTGTTTATTTTGATACTACCATCTCCCAAAGCTTAGGGTGTTAGACGTTTCTTCCTTGGTAGATTGCAGTATTTTGGGCTCTTGGTAGCTTAGTAGACTCTGTAGGAGGTAGTTTCTGGGCAGGGTTGATGCTGTTTCCTCGCACCTAGTGCATTTCTTTTTGTCTTGCCTTGGGGCAGTTGTGACTTACAGCTGTGTTCTTTCCTCTTTTCATTTATCATCTGGTAGACACTTTCGTGCAGTTTTCCTTGTTTTGCTTGCTGAGGTATTCTTTCTTCTTTTGAATGCCTCAGGTTCTGAGCAGTAGCCAGGTTGGTGGCTAAGTTGCTGTGGTGTTGCTGGTGGTTTCTTTGACTTTGGAGATCCTTCTGGATTTGTTTTGTGAGGTAGTTTTCTGCACTTTTCTTACAGACATATATATTTGCCAGTGGGTTCGTGTCAGGTTGTTGGCGCCCACTGGTAGTTTTTACCTTTGTACTAGATATATTACTTTTGCTGCTACTATTTTCTGGAGATAGTCTACTTTCTCTGAGGAGGATTTATGCTAGGTTGCTTGTTATTTTTAAAACTACAATTATTATTATAAGTATAGCTCATGATCAGCATGTTTTATAAAACTCAATAACTATTTTCCAAATAACGTATAAAGATCGTTTTCTTATATATAATATAAATTAAATGTAAAGTCTTGCATAGCATAAGTGGTCCTCTTGGGACACTTATGCACTCCTTAGGATGTCAATCCTGAATAAAGTATTTTCCGCGGCGTATAAGTATAGTTTTTAACTATGGACTAGGTTATCCACCAAGCCGAGGGTTACGGCCTCAAAAAATATAACTGATTTTCTAATCATTAAACTCATGAATTTCTTTCATAAAGTAAAGTAGATGGTTTTGCCTGAGCATCAGTAGTTATCCCCTGCTTGACGTGGCATCATGATGAGTGTTTTCTCATACTCTGATAATTTCTAAATTCGGAGAAAATGCGGGTTGTGACAATAAAGTTCGATCAAACTTTCCCATGGCTACGTACTTTACATGAAGACGTGTAACCACTTGTTGGAAAGGTATTTCCATGGGCTATGACTTTTGTGTTTAGTCAAAAGCCCAGACCTGGCCGTATCATATCTTAAAATGGCCGCGAAGATCACTGCGCGCAAGAAAAAAGATTTTTGCACGCATCTTAAGGCGGGATGAACGACATCGGTTCATCTTCCTCCTCTAACCAATCTTTGTAAATCACATCCAGAACTTCTCCTCCCTTATTCACCCTCATAAGGCCACATCTCTTCTCGAAACCAGTCCACCTTCTACTCAAGAAGAGAGGAGAGGTTGAAGACATCACTATCCATAGAGCACAAGCCCTAGAATGGTCTCTTCCTAGGAAATCATCATCTCGCAATTCAAGACTCTTTTGAGTGGACATCTCACCTAGAAATAACTACAGATCTAGCACCAAGGGAGAGGGGAGGAAGCTCACCTCGTTTTCAGCATTTCCACCATTTCTAGCCAAGTATCTCGTCACCCTTCTTGGTGCCATCTTCCTCTCCTCGGTGGTGTTGGTTCTTCATGGGATGAAAATTGGCTCCAACACCTTCTTCCTCCTCTCCAGCAGTTTTTCTACAGAAATGGCTTGGAAGGAGGACTAAAAACAGCTAGGGTTTCTCCCCACTTTTTATATGGAAACTACACGGGTAGGGACCTGACCGTGTCCCTTCCCGTGTCCTGCTCGGGTGGAGCGTGGTGACTGTTCGACTACCATTTAGACACACACACGGGTAGGGACACGCTCGTATTTCTACCTTTGTCTTGCTCGGGAAATACGGTCGCTGACTATACTGCTGCTTGTACACATACACACGGGTAGGTACATACCCGTGTCTCTACCCGGGTCCTGCTCGGGAAATAAGGTCGATAGTGTTGGTCACACGCATTGGTAGGGACATGCCGGTGCCACTACACTTGTCAACAAACATACGGGTAGAGACACGCTCGTGTCCTTCTCTAGAAATTCCACGAATTTCCAACTCTTGCACCAGAGTACCACACGGGTATGGACACGCCCGTATCACTACCCGTATCTTACTCTAGACTGACTTCACCACCCTAACATAAGTATAAGCATAGCTGCCAGCACTCCTTGAGACCAAGTCAGCTCTCCTGACTTAAAAACTCGCACGAGGGGCCTAGCGCAAATCGGGACGTTACATGGATAGACTCCACCGAGTGACATCTTGCCCTGCCAGCTGGGTGAGAGCCTTGCAGCGGGATCTTCTCGGGATCTTGGTAGACTCCACCGAGTGACATCCAGCCATGCCAGCTAGGTGAAAGCCTTGAGTGGGATCTGCTCGGGGTCTAAGTAGACTCCACCGAGTGATATCCAGCCCTGCCAACTAGGTGAAAGCCTAGCAGCGAGATCTGCTCAGGGTCTGGATAGATTCCACTGAGTGACATCCAACCCTGCCATCTAGGTGAGAGACTAGCAGCCGGATCTGCTCAGGGTCTCGGTAGACTCCACCGAGTGACATCCAGCCCTGCCAGCTAGGTGATAGCTTGGAAGATGGATCTGCTCGGGGTCTGGGTAGACTCCACCAAGTGACATCAAGCCCTGCCAGCTAAGTGAGAGCCTGGCAGCGGGATCTGCTCTGGGTCTTGGTAGACTCCGCCGAGTTACATCCAGCCCTGCTAGCTAGGTGAGAGCCTGACAGCGGGATCTGCTCGGAGTCTTGGTAGACTCCACTGGGTGACATCTAGCCCTGCCAGCTAGGTGAGAGCCTGGTAGCGGGATCTGCTCGGGGTCTGGGTAATGATCACTTCTACTTGCACAAACCATGGCGGGGGCACATGCATATCGAGAAGCTTTTATTAGAAATTGGAACACTACTTACAGGACTCAAGAGTAAAAATGTTTCAGGTCGTCACCACTCCAGGTGAGACTTAGGGTTTCGCCTTCCACATTCCGGAGGCAGTACCCTCCTTACCTCAATGCTTCCTGTATAATATATGGACCTTCCCAGTTGGGGTTAAGCTTCCCCACAGCGGCTGATCTCCCCGCAGCATCCACCTTTCTCCGGAACAAGTCCCCCTCCACGAACTGTTTGACCCTATCATGCTTGTCAAAGTACTTATCCATTCTTCTCTTCACTTCTTCTTGCCAGATGGAGGATAGGTCATATAGCTCCTCCACCATATCTAGAGAGAGCCATAGTTCCTCTTTATTTTCGGCTCTCCATTCTTCCCTTCCTTCCTCCGCCTCAACCACCCGAGGCGTCCGGACCTTGAATTCTATCGGGAGTAGTGCCTCATATTCATGGGAGAGCTTAAAGGGAGCTTCTCCCGTGGCGGTGTTGGGAGTCGTTCTAAAGGCCCAAAGAACATAAGGAAGCTATTCCACCCAGCCACCCTTCAAGTTTTCCATGTTCTTCTTGAGGAGATTGACGATGATCTTGTTCACCGCCTACACCTGCCCGTTGCGCATAGGGTGGTGAACTTAAGCAAACCTGAGATCAATGCCGAGTTGCCCGCAGAAACTGATGAACTCGGCGCTAGCGAACTAAGGCCCGTTGTCCGTGATAATGGCTTGGGGCAACCCGTGCCGGCAGATGATCTCCCCCCACATAAAATTCCAGATTACTTGGGAGGTTACTTTGGCCAGTGGCTTTACTTCTAACCACTTGGAAAAATAGTCAATCATGACCAACAAGAATCTCCTCTGCCCCCTGTCCTAGGGAAAAGGCCCTACCAGATCCATTCCCTAGATTGCAAAGGAATAGGGTGTCGTGATGCTCTTGAGGTGCTGAGCCGGCTATTGTTGGAGGGGGCAAACAACTGGCACTTGCTACACTTCTTTGCGAACTCTATGGCGTGATGGTTCAGGGTCGGCCAGAAGTACCCTTGCCTAATGATTCTTCCTTCCAAGGTTCTGCCCCCTGAGTGGCTTCTGCACTCCCCTGAGTGGACTTCCTCCAGGATCCTCTGGATTTCCCTCGTGGCCACGCAGCCTGCAAGCATGTTGGAGAGGTTCTTTTTATACAGTTGCCCATCACGTAGTAGATAATATGCCAACTTGTGCTTGAACTTTTTCCTGTCCATCCCCTCTAGATATTCTCCTGTGGAAAGGAAGGTCGTGAACAGGTCCATACATGAGGGGTGTTGATCCACCTCCATCAACTCTCCCTCCTCGATGGAAGGGAGGAATAGATCGATGATGGTACCCCCACCCGAGGACTATTCTTTGTCAGTTGGTCTACCTGCTCATTTTCTTCCCTAGGCACGTGTCGGATGGAGAAAGTCTAGAACATGCAGATGACCCCCTTTACTTTCGTCAAGTATAGATTTAGAGTGGGCTCCCTTAACTCAAACTCCCCATTGATTTGGGAAGCCACCACCATGGAGTCAGTGAGGACCTCCATGTCCTGCACCACCAGTTCTCTGGCCTGGCGCAGTCCTGCAATAAGTGCCTCATATTCGGCCTTGTTGTTGGCGATGAGAAAGTGTACCACCATTGTTTGTTCAATTCTTATTCCCTGGGGGCTCTCCAAGATCACCCCAACTCCCAAGGAATTCCTCCCCGAAGCGCCATCTACCATCACCCTCCATAGAATTGGGTGAGTGAGTTCTTCCTCCGTTACCTCGACCACGTAGACAGCCAGGAAGTCGGCCATCTCTTGGGCCTTGATCAAGAGACAGGGGACAAAGGAGATGTCGAACTCGCTCAGCTCCACCAACCACTTAGCCAACCTTCCCGAATGCTTTACCCCCTCGAAGATGTTGCGGAGGGGGTAGTCAGTCACCACCCTGATCGAGTGTGACTGGAGGTAAGACTGAAGCCTCTGGGCCGAGATGTCTAGAGTGAAGGTCAGCTTTACTAAGATGGGATAACAGAGCTCGGCCTTCCTCAAAATCCGACTTACATAGTATAAGGGGAGTTGCTTCTTCCCATCATCCCGAACTAGGACGGAGCTCAAGGCCTCGGTTCCGACCCCGAGATATAAGTATAGATTCTCCCTCTCCTTCAGCCCTTGGAGCAGCGGAGCTTGAGTTAACGACTTCTTCAGGGCTTGGAATTCCTCCTCGCACTCCTTGGTCCACTAAAATTTTTGGCTTCTCCTAAATACTTTGAAGAAGGTAGAGCACTTCTCCCCAGCCCGGGAAAGGAACCTGCTCAACCCTGCCAGCTTCCCTGTCAATTGTTGCACCTCTTTAGCATTCGGAGGTGATCCCAGCTCCATGATTGCTCAAACCTTATCAAGATTTGGCTATACCCCCAAGGGGGTGAGAAGGTTGCCCAGGAACTTACCCCTGCTGGCCCTGATGAAACACTTAAGGGAGTTCAGCATCATCTTGTACTTGCACAAGGTGGAAAAGGTCTCCTCTACGTCCCGGAGGTGGGAGTCCATGCCTCAGCTCTTGATCGTGAGGTCATCTACATACACCTCCAAGTTCCTCCCCCTCTGTTCTCGGAAGACCCTATCCATCATATTCTGGTAGGTCTCCCCTGTATTCTTCAGCCAAAAGGGCATCATTTTGTCGCAGTAGCACCCATCCCCCATAATAAAGGAGACATCTTTGACGTCGGAGGGGGGGGGGTGTGCATCCTGATCTGGTGATAACCTAAAAATGCATCTAAGAAGCTCATTATAAGAAAACTAAAGGCTGAGTCAACCAGCACGTCGATCCGAGGTAAAGGATAATAGTACTTGGGGCATGATTTATTAAGTAAAGAAAAATCAATACACATACGCCACCGTCCGTCTCCTTTCTTAACCATAACTACATTTGAGACCCAGCCGGGGTACTATATTTCGGATAAAAAGCCGACCTTGAGGAGTTTGGCCACCTCCTCCTTGATGGGCTCGGCAAACTTGTCTTTGGTGGATCTCTTCTTCTGCTGAACGGGGTGAGCTCCCGGGTCCAGGTTGATGCGGTGGCAGGAGACGTCTGCATCGATCCCTTGAATCTCCACGACGCTCAAGGCGAAGATTTCCATGTTCTTTTGGATGCACTCCAACATCCTCTCTTGATCTACTGGGGTTAGCCCCCCGCTGATGCGTACCTTCTGCACCCTACCCCCGAGGGTGAGAACCTCCATCTCCACTACCTCCTGTGCAGCCTCCAGCCTGGACTGATCCCCCCACTCTCCAACGTCCTTCCCACCTGGGGAAGGAACTTCCTCCTCAGCCTCCTCCATAACCATGACTTTGTCCAGCTCCTGAACTTCCTCCGCAACCTCAACCTGGGTGCGGTTCTCCACCTCCATCTCTACTACCTCCTGCTCCGCCTCCTCCATCCTCCGCTCCATCTCCTCGGCCCCCTCTTGCCAAGAGATGGAGTTTACCGTCATGACGTAGCACTCCCATGCTACCTTGGGGTCTCCCCGGACCCGGGCCTGGATTCCCTCGGCATTGAACTTTCGGCATTGGTGGAAAGATGAGGTGACACAGCGGAAGGCGCTGATGAGGGGTCGCTCAAAGATATCATTCTATCTACTGGGGGTGTCCACGATGACGAACCTATATGTGCGGGACTGCTCCCCTAGAGTGATGTGGAGTCCCACTCTTCCTTCGAACTCCTTCCTCTCTCCCGATAATCCAAACAGAGGTCCATCAGAATCCAACACCCACTGGCCTCTACCTTCATCACTTCAAACGCCTTCTTGAAGATGACGTTGACCGAGCTCCCGTTGTCAATGAGGATCCGGGAGATGGTGAAGTTCTCGACCACTGTCTGGATGACCAGCGCATCGCAGAAGGGATCCTCATGGTTTGGCATATCCTTCCTTAAGAAGGTGATCTTCTCCTCCGGGGGTAGGGTGTGAGATGTCGAGCCAACGCTCCTGCGGTACATGGTGTGGAGACTTGCCTTGTGGGAAGCCTTGACACCCACCCACCCATGGATCACTCTAATCCCTCCTCGGGCCCCAACATCGGCCCGATACTCACACCTGTCCTACTTTACCAAATGTAGGACTTCCTCGATCCTTACTCCCTGGCAGTATTATTGTTGTTGTTGCTCCCTATTTCCTCTCATCTCGAGGAACTCCGGGCACATGGTCATAGCGTACCCTTCCTCCCGATGGAAGTCGTAGTATGGCAGCTCCACCCTAACTTGCTTTCTCCTTCTCCAGGATGCTCTCCTTCTCTCCACCATGGCTATAACCATAGACTCATTCTAATGTTGACCTATTACTAATTTGGGTAAGGATCACTATGTTTGTCTTAGGAAACCAGGTTGACCTAGTTGTATAGTTGTAAAGGTCAACATTTGAATGAGTCTAGGGCTTAGAACTTAGGTTTGAAGCTGCCCCCAGGACCATTCCAATGTCAAGGATATAGAGCCAAGTCTAAGGCAATTTTCGTCGAGCTCCGGTCTTCGAAACATCGATCTCGGTTCGACGCTTTCTGAGCTCAACTTGATAAATCGTCGAACTCCGGTCGACGATCTTCGACCTCAGATCGACGATCTGCTTTCAGACAATTTTGGTTAGTCGTCTATCTGCTTTCTACATTTTTCTAGCTCAGGTCGACGATCTCTCTTCAGCTATTCTTCAGGTCGCTGAGCTCGGTTTGACGACCTTCGAGCTCAGTTCGACGTTTTCTGTCTGTTTGATCTGTTTCCATCTCTGAGCTCAGTTCGACGATAGTAGAGCTCAGATCGACGATTTTTTTGAGAGATCAACGATTCTAAGGATTCAAATGCTGCAAGTCTTTGGAATGTTTTTGAAATCCCTCAGCATTTATGTTAAGGAGATCTGCCAGCCGTTTGTCTTTATTCTGGAGCAAATTTCAAGGAATTATTCAGGAAATATTTTATTGGACCTTCCTCTAGAAGACAAGCTCTTTATGGAAGACATTTATGACTGCCAACGGCTATCCTAGACAAGAATTTTTCAGAGAATAAGATCCTTTTTGTCTTCAGAAATATAGAGTGAATATACAACACTCAGAGAACAACAAGAAGAATTAAGCTGTGACAGATAACAAGTGATCATCTTCTGAAGAATCAGAATAACAATTTTTTGCTTACAGAAAAGTGATCACAGCCTCATCTCAAGAACTCCAGGCACCTCATCTTTCAGCCTTTTTGCTGAAACAATCCTTTGCTGGAGATCTAAAGTTCTAAAGGCCTATCACCCTAGAGCAAAGCATCCATTCCTGAACCTGTCTACAACTCAGGGGGAGCTTTGACAACAAAAGATCCACTAGTCTTCTCTCATTTGATTTGAGAACAGAGAAGACAACTTCACCTCTTTATCTTTTCTTTTTCTGTTGTAAAAGGGTTCTTGAACTCCCTTCAAAAGTCCTGTCTGGTTTTGAGAGCCTTGTCAAAACTCAGTGGTGGCAAGACACCTTATCAAAAAATCCAGTTTTGGTTTTTGAGCACCTTATCAAAAGCTCATTGGTGTCAGGACACCTGATCAACTCATCCTGAGTGGATTCCTACCAAGGGTGGTAGAAGAGTGGATGTACCCAGGTTTTTGGGGAACCACTATATTTCCTTGTGTCTTCTGGTTGTTTGTGTGATTGATTTGCTGTGTGCTGTGCTCTTTACTTCTTTATTTTTAACTCTTCATTAACACTCTACACTATACTATAAATTGAATTTTATATTTGCTGATAAATTTCAATTGTGAAATTAATTTAAATAAACTCTATTCACCCCCCTCTAGAGTTGAGATTGTTCTTACCCTCACTTTCAATTGGTATCAGAGGCAGGTTGGTTGCTCATACAGGCTAACACCTGAACAAAAAGATCCTTGATAAGATCAATCTCTTAAGAGGGTTATTTTCTTTATATCTTATATTATTCAAAGACATGGCACAGAACAAGGGTTATGCAAGCACCAGACCTCCAGTGTGCAATCTATCTAAGTTTGCACTCTGGAAGGCAAGGATTAAATTATACATGAACTCTATTGATGAAGATATTTTCAATTCTGTCTTGACAGTTTGTCCAAGTCCACCAGCAAGATCAAACACAAATGTTGTTCCACCTCCCTCAGGAACAGATGCAGACATAAAGAAATGGAAAACTGCAGATGCAAAGGCCATGAACATCTTAGCTCAGACAATGTCTGATGAGATATTTCAGAAAGTAGCTGACTGTAACTCAGCCAAAGGAATTTGGGACAAGCTCTCTGAAATTGTCTCAGGGTCTGCTGATGAAAGGAAAGACAGGAGATCTCACCTCATAACCCAATATGAGAATTTCAAGAAAGGAGAGACTGAGTCAGTAGCAGATATGTACAACAGATTGAGTTTGATTGTCATTGACCTAAAGACCTTGGATAAAGAAATCTCATTGACTGAGCTTAATGACAAGATCCTAATGTGCTTCCCCAGCACTTGGGATTCAAGAATCTGGCCAATTAAAGAAGCCAGAAGTCTATATGAAATCACTACTGAAGCTCTCCTATGCAAGCTCAAATCTTATGAGCTGCTCATTAAGAATAGAGAAGAAGAACAGAAGGCTGCCTCACCAGCCTCAAAGAAAGAGAAGTCAATAGCTTTCAAAGCCATTGAGAATAAGCCTGAAGAAAAGCTCACAGGCAATGAGGAGTTGGTCAGCCTACTGGCCAAAAAATTTTACAAACTGGCAAGAAAAGACTTCAGAAAAAGGCCATACAAAGGACATGATAAACCAAGGTATGATAAGTCAAATAATGATAAAGAAATTATATGCTTTGGCTGCAGGAAACCAGGCCACATTGTGCCTGACTGTCCAGAAAACAAGAACAAGGACAGAAAGGATAGAAGAGAAAGAAGGAAAGAGAAAGACTTCAAAAAGAACAGCTCAGATAAAGCCTCCTCCAGTAAGAACAAACATACAAGGAAGGGCTTTGTTGCTGAGACATGGAGTGAGACAGAAGAGGATTCTGAAACTTCATCCAGCTCCAGTGATGATGAAGATGATGCAGATGAAAAAGAATTTTGCATGATGGCTATCAATGCCTCACAGCAAAACTCTGATGCAGAATCAGATTCAGACTCAGAAACTCAACCAGAAGAAGATCAAGTAATTGACTCTTTTGATTTTAATTCTGAGGACTTCAAAATTGAATTTAAGACATTGTGTTTGGACTTACTAAAATCTGAGAAAGAGATAATCTCTCTCAGAAACAAATTATCTGAATACAGTGTCCTAAACTCAAATAACCTCAAACTCTCTGAGGAGTTAGAATGTTGTAGGGAGGAAATAGCTTCACTGAAAAGTGAACTATCAAAGGCCAACAAGTTTGAAGAATCCCTAAATGGGAGAAGTATCAGACTGATGGACATTACAAGCACAGTGAACTCTAGATTCAACAGTACACTGGGCTTGGGTGCCTCATCCAGCCAACCTATAATATTAACAACTCCAATCAAATTTGTCTCTGACAAAGGAAAGGGAGTAATAGAGGTAGCTAGGAATAATGCAGATCTGCCAGAGAAAACTTCAGTTCAACAGATTGCGTCGAGGAGAGCTCGACGATCGTCGAATAGAGCTCGACGATCTAACCCAAGATCGTCGACCTCAGCTCGACGATATCCAAACTCTGAACTTCAGTATAATCGATCTACGAACAGAGATCGACGATCTGACCCAAGATCGTCGACCTCAGTTCGACGATCGTCGAACAGAGATCAGGTCTGTGAACATTCCTTCAATGGCACATCTAGATTCAATCCTAGAAGTCCCACATCCCAAGACTTTAACCCCTATACTGAATGAATAATACCTCCTAGGAGTTATCATCCTGAAGGCTATAAGAGTCAACCTGAGATGTCTTTCATTTCTGAATTCAATGGATATCAGCCTAGGCCCAAGGTTAACTGGGTCAAAAACAAGTAAGTTGTTCATGTGCAGGTAAAGACCTATTCAGTATCTAACCAACAATAGTATCTGGATAGTGGGTGCTCAAAGCACATGACAGGGAACAGGGAGAACCTATCATCCTTCATAACCAAACTTGGACCCAAAGTGATTTTTGGTGATTCAAATTTTGGCCAAACCAAAGGATATGGTGTTGCTCAGATAGGCTCAATCACTTTCAAGAAAGTGGCATATGTAGAAGGACTGAAGCACAATCTGATAAGTATCAGTCAGCTATGTGATGAAGGATACAAGGTGACTTTCAACAAATCCCTGTGCAAGATCAAGTTAGAGAATAACACAACTGTGTTAACAGGTAAAAGGACAGGTAACATTTACTTAGTAGATTTTCTTTCATCTAAAGTAGATATCTGTTTATTTAATTCCATATCTAAGCCAAATGTTTTATGGCATAAGAGATTAAGACATCTAAACCTTAGAACCATTGCTAGGCTATCCAAGGACAACCTTATTAGAGGACTACCTTCTGGCCCCTACAAGACGGAAGGACTTTGCAAGGCTTGTTAATTAGGCAAGCAAACTAAAAATAGCTTTAAGTCACTTAATAAGAGTGATTCACCTAGGATTTTGTATCTGTTGCACATGGATCTTTTTGGACCCATCACAGTACAAAGCTTAGGAGGGAAGTCCTATACTTTAGTGGTTGTAGATGACTTCTCAAGATTCACTTGGGTATTCTTTCTGAGGAAGAAGTCTGATAACTTCAAGTGTTTGACAGATTTTCTCAAATGCATTCAGATTGAGTTCAACACTCACATTGCCCTGATCAGAAGTGATCATGGGATAGAGTTTGATTCTCTTCTCATGCAAGAGTTCTGTCAAAGTGAAGGGATCAGGCATACTTTCTCAGCTCCTAGAACTCCTCAACAAAATGGGGTAGCTGAAAGGAAAAATAGAACCCTAATTGAATCTGCTACTACATTATTAGCAAATGCTCACCTACCTCTATCCTTTTGGGCTGAGGCAGTGAACTCCTCCAACTATGTGCTAAACAGAAGCCTGATACATAAACTAAAGGGCAAGACTCCCTATGAATTGCTCAAAGGGAAGAAACCTAAAATAGCTTATTTTAAAATTTTTGGCTGTACTTGTTATATTCATAATAATGACAAGAAGTATCTAGCAAAATTCCAAGCTAAAGCTGATGAAGGAGTGTTTCTGGGATACTCTATGACCAGCAAGGCATATAGGGTATATAATAAATCTTCTTGTAAAATTGAAGAATCTGTTCATGTTACTTTTGATGAGACTAACATGTGTTACAAGGAGAAGTCTACTTCTACCATAGAACCTTTGCAGGTACATTCTATTTCAGAAAATATGAACAGATTACAGGTTAAAGAAGAGAACACAACCTCTCAACAAAAGAATGAGAGCAGTGATGATGAAGAAGAAGTTCAACCTCTTGAAGAAAATCATCCAGAAGAGCCAGTTGTTATTCCACAAGAGGAAACAACAACACAGGCTGGTGAACAATCAACACCCCCTGTTGATTTAGTAACAACAAGAGATCATCCAATCACCCAAGTAATTGGAGAGATCTCAGCTGGTGTGCAAACCAGAAATCAGGTCAACCAGAACCTGATGCACACTTGTTTCCTATCTCAAGTTGAGCCTCAATCCATTCAAGATACAGAGCAAGATCGACACTGGATCATTGCAATGCAAGAGGAGTTGCATCAATTTGAAAGGACTAAGGTTTGGGAACTAGTGCCTAAGCCAAAGGATCACTCCATTGTTGGAACAATGTGGGTGTTCAGAAACAAGCTGGATGACCAAGGAATTATTGTCAGAAACAAGGCAAGGCTAGTTGCCCTAGGCTATTCTCAGCAAGAAGGAATAAACTATGACCTGACCTTTGCACCAGTTGCAAGGTTAGAGGCCATTAGAATATTCCTAGCTTTTGCTGCTCACAAGGGATTCAAGGTTTACCAGATGGATGTGAAGAGTGCATTTCTCAATGGGGACATCAAAGAGGAAGTCTATGTTAGACAACCTCCAGGTTTTATCTCTCTAACCCACCTTGATTATGTTTTCAAATTGCATAAAGCATTATATGGTCTCAAGCAAGCTCCTAGAGCATGGTATGAGACCCTAGCATGCTTTCTTCTGGAAAATGATTTTGTTAGGGGGAGAGTAGACCAAACTCTTTTTATTAGAACCCATAAGTCCCACACCCTTCTAGTACAAATTTATGTAGATGATATCATATTTGGATCTACTGATTCAAACTTGTGTAGAAAGTTTTCCAACCTAATGCATTCCAAATTTGAAATGAGTAGCATGGGTGAGCTTTCCTTCTTCTTAGGATTGCAAGTAAAACAGTATGCTGAGGGCATATTTATTTCCCAAACCAAGTATGCTAAAGAATTGGTTAAGAGATTTGGTATGTCTGAGGCATCTTGTATGAAAACACCCATGCCTACCAATGCTGTATTGGATGCTGATGAACTTGGGAAACCAGTTGATCAGACAACATATAGAGCAATGATTGGCTCTCTATTGTACCTTACAGCCAGTAGGCCAGATATAATGTTTGCTACATGCATATATGCTAGATTCCAAGTTAGCCCTAGAGAGTCACACCTAACTCTAGTTAAAAGGATTCTTAGGTATGTAAAAAGTTGTCCAAATCTAGGACTCTGGTATCCAAAAGACTCAGCATTTGAATTAACTGGATTCTCAGATGCTGATTATGCTGGATGCAGAATAGACAGGAAAAGCACCAGTGGAACATGTCAGTTCCTTGGTGACAGACTTGTCTCCTGGTTTTGTAAGAAGCAAACATCTGTGTCAACCTCAACTGTTGAAGCTGAATATATGGCTGCAGGCAGTTGCTGTTCACAAATATTATGGATACAAAATCAGCTCATAGACTATGGCTACAACTTAGAGAAGTCTAAAATTTTTTGTGATAATACTAATGCTATCTCTATAGCACAAAATCCAGTCCTCCATAGTAGGACAAAACATATAGAGATTAGGCATCACTTTCTAAGGGATAATGTAGAGAAAAACAAAATAGAACTTCAATATATCCCTACTGATTTGCAAAGGGGAGATATTTTCACCAAGCCCTTGGATGAAAAGAAACACAGTTTCTTCCTAAATCAGTTAGGCATGTTGGATGGAGGAAGCCTAAACTAACTTACAAGATTTTTGAAAAGATAAAACAGACCAAGACTAGGCTAAAAAATCAATTCCTTTTGTGTCTGTAGAATAGGCTTTCTCTCTGAACTGCGCTCGACGTTTTCCCAGTAAAAATCGAACGTAGATCGACGTTTCTCTAAAAATCGTCGACTAGAGATCGACGTTTCCAAAATCGTCAATCTGAGTTTAGCGCCTCCGTTAGCTCCAGGTTTTCTCTCCTTCTGTTCAGAGGCCGTCGAGCGGAGCTCGACGCTTTTCAACATCGTCGAACGGAGATCGACGATATTGACGTCTCTTTAGATTCCCTCTGTAGCCCAAATCGTCGAGCTGAGATCGACGTTCTGTCGAACCGAGCTCCACGATTTTTCATTTCACCGTCGAACCCTAATATAAAATCATTTCCGCGGCTATCGTTCATCTTTGTGCTTTCATACTCCCTGCAACTTTCTTCATTTTCCCTCCAAATCTTCTGCGCTTGGTTGTGTTTGGTTCTTTGTTGCAGGTAAAAATGGCTGGCTCCAATGCTGCAATCTCCAAAATGAAATTTGACACCGGATTTGACATCGACATGAACTCGTTTGATGGAAGCGATCAGCGCTTCAAGGATATTCTTAATCTATTCAGAGATCAACAGCTATCGCAAATAATGACTATCAGAATGAAGATTGCATCCGAAGAGATAAAGGAGTGGTATTATACAGTGACAGATGAGAACGAGAACTCTGTCGTGGGCTTCATAAAAGGGACTCAGGTACAATTGTCCCCTGCTCTTTTAACTGAAGTTTATCATCTTAGTTCTGGAGAAGATTCCATAGAGTTATCTGGAGAGGAGTATGAATCCATGCTTGATAGAATGGGTCACAATGCTGTGAACCCTAGCAAACTGCTGAAGAAAAATCTGTCGATAGAATTTCAGTTTTTGGCTAATGTAGTTGGGAAAGTGCTTCTGGCCAAGCACTCAGCCCATGATACCATATCAAGATGTCAATTTTGTCTGATGGGAGCTCTGCTTGATAAGAAACATATAGACTGGGGATCAATTTTCTTTAACCTGATTAAGAAAAAGCTGAGTAAGACTGCTGTCAGCTTTGGGAGAATTCTAGGGATCTATCTGAATTCCAGATGCCCTGAGCTGCTAACCTCTTCTGGGATGTTCATTAATGCATCCAAGAGGCTCTCCTGTGCCCTTTTCAGCAAATGGGACAGGCAGATTGTAAACCCCTCCAGAGCTGCTGCACCACTATCTTCAGGCACCAGGACTGTCTCAGTCACTCCACCTCTGGTCTCTGCCCCAGTGGAAGTGTTGCCTGCTTCTCCTCCTTCTCCAGCTGTCTCTACCCCAGCCACTTCATCCTCACCTCCAATCACCACCATATTGATATCTTCCCCCATTAACATTTCTTCACCAGCATCTACCTCAGAGGAATTCCATCCTCTTTTCTCTTATCCAAGCTTCACCTCTCCATCATTTTCCTTGGCAGATGATTCCTTTATGGATGATTCCCCTTCCTCTCCTCCAGAGCCTCACTCTACCTCCACATTCCAACAAATGCTCCAAGAAATTTTATCCCAATCATCCTTCACACCTTCTCTTGCCTCACCTATCTTCACCTCAACATCTTCAATCCCCTCCTTTCCCCCTTCAGAGCCATCCATACCCTCATTCTCCATGCCACCAGCTCCAGCAATCATCCTTCCAACAACCTTCTCTCCTACCTCTGCTCAAGCCCCTCTTGAGCATGTAGATTTATCAGCCCTGGCTGACAGGTTATACGAGCTGCTAGCTCCTAAGCTAACCTCATTACTGGAGACCACTCTGGCTCCACTCTTGACCCATGTCAAGGAGCTGTCTTCCAAGCTCTCCTCCTTCTCTCCCTCTCAGGCAATTACCTCTTCTGGGTGCCTTGACTCAGTTATCCCTGAATCCAGGCAGGGGGAGATGCTTTCTGAAGTAGTGTTTGTGCCTGAGTATGCTCCAGCTCTGGCTCCTGCTCTTGCCTTTGTATTGGACCTCCAGAGCATGCTCTCTGTGTTTGATACAGTTTACCTCAGATCTCTGCCAGTTCCTCATGCTGAAGACTTGTCTATGGCCATTGTGCCTATTTCTGTCTGTGATCCCAGCCAAATTGAAGCATATGTAAATTCTTGGAAGGCTGTGGATGTTTGTGTTTCCATCTCTGATGCTGTTATTAAGGCCATTGTGCCTCTTGTTGTTGAAGCTGCTGCTGCTGTTACTGAGCATACTGAAATGGTTTTTGTAATTGAAGATACATCTGCTGCTGAAGAAGTTGCTGCTTACCTAGAAGATCCTGCACCTGCTGTTGTTACTGTGATTACTGCTGCTGTTGCTTCAAAAGTTCCGTCTGCTCAAATTTCTGATGCTCCTCCTGCCCTGACTGCTGATCAGTTGAAGTTACAAGAGAAATACATAAAAAGCATTGATGATTTGTATGACAATCCTCAAATTTCAGAGAGTGATCAATTTCAAACTGATTCAGATGACTCTGCAAATGCTAAAGCCAAGAAGAGGAAGGCCAGAAGCAAGGCCATGATGTCAGTCCCCCCAGCTAAGGCAAAGGATTCTAATGACATTCCCTACTACATTCTGCATGACTGACCCATATCTGAGCCCTGGATGCAGTATTCCAAGAACCAATCAAAGGCTATGAAGAAGAGAAGGAAGCTGAATAAGTATGAAAAAGGATCTTCTCAGTATCAGCCTCCTCCTCCTCCTCCTCCAGATTCTGGTTCAGGCTCAGCCCCTCAAGCTCCAGCTTCCAGGCAAAGCTCCTCCCAGTCTTATCAGAAATATTATCAAAGGGGGAAACATCAAAGGTGATATCAATCTAGTAGGGGCCAATATAGAGGAAGCCAGAGAGGGCACAGATTTCATCAAAGGGAAGGACAAGGCCATACTGATTCTACTTCAGGTCCTTTCCCTTATAAGCTAAAAGATGCAGTTGTCTCCAGGACTCCTCCTACTGATTCTGAATCCATCAACAGATATGAACCTCCTGTTTCATTTGAGGATCCTGAGAACAACCCCTTGTCCTGGATAGTTAGAATGAAAGAGTTGGCTGCTCTTGATCAAATAAAAAAGGCCAGAGAGCAAGGCAAGGACACTTCCAACATAACAACTTTATCAGATCAGAGAAAGAAAGAACTGGAGAAATATACATCAAGAAAATTCTTTAATCCAAAAGATTATATGAAGCTGCACCCTGAGGCTGTAGTTCCAAGGCCCAGATCTCAAACTTCCTTAGGTGCATAAGATGATAGAAGATCCAAGAAAGAAGCCCTAAATCCCAACAGAGAAATTATGTTTAAAAAGGGAACTGAGAAGTAAATTGTGTAAGCTGAACAATCTTCCTCCTTTGGATATTTTCTGACTTCTTATCTATGATCTGCTTTGCTGCTATATCTTTTCTTCTGCATTGTTGATTTAGTTTCTGTCTTGAATGTATGCTTATTTATTTCCTAATTCTGTCTGTAAATAGTAATCCTAACCCAAATAGTGGGAGATTGTTGGAACACCCTATTACTAATTTGGGTAAGGATCACTATGTTTGTCTTAGGAAACCAGGTTGACCTAGTTGTATAGTTGTAAAGGTCAACATTAGAATGAGTCTAGGGCTTAGAACTTAGGTTTGAAGCTGCCCCCAGGACCATTCCAATGTCAAGGATATAGAGCCAAGTCTAAGGCAATTTTCGTCGATCTCCGGTCGACGAAACGTCGATCTCGGTTCGACGCTCTCTGAGCTCAACTTGATAAATCGTCGAACTCCGGTCGACGATCTTCGAGCTCAGATCGACGATCTGCTTTCAGACAATTTTGGTTAGTCGTCGATCTGCTTTCTACGTTTTTCTAGCTCAGGTCGACGATCTCTCTTCAGCTATTCTTCAGGTCGCTGAGCTCGGTTCGATGACCTTCGAGCTTAGTCCCTCTGATACCAACAGAAAACGTCGAACTGAGCTCGAAGGTCGTCGAACCGAGCTCAGCGACCTGAAGAATAGCTGAAGAGAGATCGTCGACCTGAGCTAGAAAAACGTAGAAAGCAGATCGACGACTAACCAAAATTGTCTAAAAGCAGATCGTTGATCTGAGCTAAAATATCGTCGACCGGAGTTCGACGATTTATCAAGTTGAGCTCAGAGAGCGTCGAACCGAGATCGACGTTTCGTCGACCGGAGCTCGACGAAAATTGCCTTACACTTGGCTCTATATCCTTGACATTGGAATGGTCCTGGGGGCAGCTTCAAACTTAAGTTCTAAGCCCTAGACTCATTCTAATGTTGACCTTTACAACTATACAACTAGGTCAACCTGGTTTCCTAAGACAAACATAGTGATCCTTACCCAAATTAGTAATAGGGTGTTCCAACATGTGGTCCTTGGCCTTTCCTCCCACCTAGAGGGTAAAACTGGCCCTGGCCTCCCTGGCAGTTATCCCCCCCATGGTGACCCCTCCGCAGCCCTTGGACTTACCACTCTGGCCTCCACCCTAGCCAATGGTTCGGCTCCTAACGCCACCACATAGGCTGTTACTGTTGCTACTGTTCCCTCTGCCGGAATTCAGCTCTTCTCTCCTCCTATCCTCTGCCATCTCTTGGCCTCTCTTCCTCCATGGCCCTCCTGGACAGCTTCCGGGCAAACTCTGGGTTTGACGCTTCCCCATCAACTTCCCTTCCTATCCTATCCATCAGCTCCTCGTAAGAGAGGGGTGGCACCCTCTTCAGCTCCATTTAGAAGGAACCATACTATAGCCTCAGTATGAAGGCCATCAAAAGGGTATGCCCTGACATCTCTTAGACCTGGGTCAACTCCACCTGAAACCGATCCACGTAGCTCACCAGGGTCTCGTTCACTCCCTGCTTGATGTAGAACAAGGACTCCGATTCTTTCTTCCTCCTCTTGGAAGTGGTGAACCTCAACATGAACCCCAACACAGGTCCTCGAAATAGTAAATGGAATTGGCTGGAAACTGGTGGAACCACTCTCTCACCTTCTCCTTGAGGGTGATGGCGAAGAGCCTACACTTGAATCCATCTGACATTTGTTGGATCGAGACCACATCCTCAAACCATTAGACGTGTTGGACTGGGTCTACCTTCCCGGCATAGTAGGACATCTCTGGCTCCCTGAACCCCTTTAGAACTGGGGCAGAAGAGACCAACTTGTTGAAAGGGATGCCTCCACCTACTGGGCAAGCTAGGGGGTCTCGCACCCCCATCTCGCTGAACCTGTCGCCGCTTGCTGAGCCCGGGAAGAGCACTCACCCGGGGATCTCGCCACCTCTCCCTTCCTCGGCAACCTCCTTCCCAGCTCGCCTGCTAGGGGTGTCCTCTCCAAGGGCCGAGATCGCGAGTACTGGCGCTGCTGGAGTCAAGCACTCGACACGTACACCAAGTGCGAACCTGACGAGGCCGAGCACCTCCTGCCAGAAATCTTCGAACATCCCCACTGTGGCATGAGGTGGGAGGAAGCGAGTCAAACCTGTCTGAGCCTAGTCCTTCTTCTCCCATCATCGAGCCTGCTGAAGATTTTCTATGCTGACCACACTCCATGCTAACCGTACCAAAATGTTTGAACCGAGAATTAGATCCCTTGTGGAGTTCACCCTTGGGGAAGGGGTAGTCGCTCTCCTACTTATCTCCTACAAGCAAAATGATAAGAAAACAAAAGGAAAAGACCCAAGGACTCTGCGCGGAGGTCCCACCACAAACCCAAAAGATCTCAGAGCGCTTCCCCTCCCTTTTCCAAAGGACGGGCTAAGGCTATCTCAAATAGCGCAAGAAGGTCTGGGATTTAGGGAGCCTTCCTTCTTAGGTGCCCCTTGGGTCATATTTATAGGATTCTAAAAATGGCATGCAAATAACAAACCTCCACTATTCTGAATAGCTATGTGCAGCCCAACGTGGTCTTCCAACAGCGTAACTCCGCCGTTCTAGAAGGATATTGGCACCCACTGTAAGGGTACCTAGGTAATTTGGCCGGTGGGCCCTTCTTGACAGCTTCCAAGGATCTGGAGGTCAACTCGCCGCAATACTCCCTCCCATTGAGGCAGATGCAACCTGGCTCTCGCAGCTCGCCTTCCTTCCTTTTGGCGAGAGCGAGCCATTCCACAGTCCGCCATTCCTCGATCTGAGGCGGGCTTGCGGTGAGGTCGCTTATGAAAGAGCGAGCTAGATGGGTCATCTTGAGAAGCTCGCCCGCGTAGCCTCGACAAGGGAAAGCTGACCGCCTTGGGTTGCTACATCAGGACTGGAGCTTAGCTCGACGATGGTTGGGTCCTAATCGACGAACTTTGGGTGGGCGCGGGCCGGGTGATTCAGCTCGCTAAGCTCGCCCATCTAATTTTGACGAGCGCGAGCTGGCCATTCTGAGTCTGCCAGTTCTGGCCTGGTTGACCCACTCGGCGAACACGGGGTTGTACACGAACGTAATGATTGCACCTATCAGCTAAAAGGCATGTCAAAGAGTTGGTGGATTCGGGAGAAGGAGAGTATGAATGAAGGATGCTCGTGGGAATCTTTTAAGAAGATGCTGCTAAAAAAGTTTCTACCCTCGGTCGAGCAGGAACGTCTGATGAATAATTTTCTTGCATCTGAAGCAGAGATAGCTCACAGTGAGCAATTATGAGATTTAGTTCAACAAGTTGAGCAGATTTGATCCTGATTTTGTAGCATTAGAGGAGGGAAGAGTTAAACGTTTCCTTGGAGGACTAAGAAGCGATGTCCAATAGTGGGCATGTGCTTAAAGAGCTGAAAGTTATGCTGAAGCAGTGGAAGCTGCTCTGAAAGGTTAGGTGATGGAAAATGCCAATAACCGAGGTACATCGGAGAGAAAAGAGAAGAGGAAAGGTGATGAGGATCGAAGCTCTAGGGCATCTGGCCCTTCTTCGACGACGAAAAATGGAGAAATATATACCTTATGTGGTCTGTCTGGCCACCCTTATGAAAGGTGTTTCAAAAGGACTGCCACACTGAAGCAGTAGTAGGTGCTTTCCATTCAAGGTGCACCCAAGGGAGATCTTGTGTGCACATTCTGTTCAAGAAAGGGTCATGATGTGAGTCGTTGCTGGTCGAAGGATAAGGCTTGCTTCTAGTGCGGGCAGAAGGGGCACCTGAAGTCTTCATGCCCCCAGGCTCAGTCCCCACTGCAACCTTCCCCTCTTCAGGCTCAACCGTTGCCGCCAAACCAAGATAATGGGAAAGGAAAGCTAAATATTGTGACCATAGAGGAAGCTCAGACCTCTACCCAAGTAATATCAGGTTTGATTCTAGTTTAATTTTTTTTCCTCCATTGTTTGTCCTAGTTTTCATTCATTTAGTTATGTATGCTACAGTTTTAGGGGAGTTTAAGGTGAAGAATAGGTGGGCATGCATTCTTTTCGATTCAGGTGCCACGCATTCGTTTGTGGCACGATGTTTCGTAGATAAACATTGTTTGAACCTCGATCATTTAGGAGATTCCTTCAACGTAAAGTTTCCCTCCGGAGATCTGGTGGTGTCAAATAAAGGAATTTAGAGATGCCTTATTTTTCTAGGCAATTTTCTAGCTTTTTTGGATCTGATGGTGTTGGACCATGCAGATTTTGACGTGATTTTGGGCATGGACTGGTTGTCCAAGCATGATGCGGTCATCTAGTGCAAGGCAAAGTGACTAGACTTCAAGATGGACAATAACCAACCTATGAGTGTCTATGGTTTTCATGGCAAGGGTTCCCTCCTTATTTCTGCGGTACATGCTTGTTGAGCTATAGAGTCTGGTTGCGAGGCGTATCTTATTTCTATTTCTACTCTGTAAACAACTTTAGTTATACCACGTCTTGAGTATATCTCAGTGGTGCGAGAGTTTCCAGATGTCTTTCCTGATAGTCTTCCAGGACTTCCTCATGAGAGAGAGGTGGAGTTTGTGAGAGACCTCGAGCTAGGTACACGTCCTATTGCTAAGGCACCGTACTATATGGCTCCGCGTGATCTAGAAGAGTTGCGTACTCAGCTAGATGAGTTGTTGTAGTGTGGTTTTATTAGGCCGAGTTCTTCCCTGTGGGGTGCCCCTATTTTGTTCGTAAAGAAAAAAGACGGTTCCATGAGGCTCTGCATAGATTTTCGAGAGATAAATAAGGTAACCATCAAGATCAGATATTCGTTGCCTCAGACTGATGATCTATTTGATTAGTTGTGGGATGCACTGTGTTTTCGAAGATTACCTTCGATCAGGCTACCACCAGTTTAGGGTCTGTGAGGCTGATATACCATTGATGGCATTTCATTCCCGACACGGGCATTTTGAGTTCTTGGTGATGTCCTTTGGTTCAAAAAATTCCCCCTCTGCTTTTATGGACTTAATGAATAGAGAATTCAAGGATTTCATGGACCACTTCGTGGTCGTGTTCATAGATGTCGTTCTCGTCTATTCCCGCAGTGTTGAGGATCATGCTCAACACTTGTGCTTAGTTTTGTCAACCCTGAGGGAGCACAAACTCTATGCCAAGCTGAGTAAGTGCGATTTCTGGTTACCCTAAGTGTCCTTTTTGGGCCATATTGTGGGCAAGGACGGTATTTCCGTAGACCTTACCAAGATTTCTACTGTAATGGAATGGAAGAGACCTTCCACACCTAAGGAGATTAGGAGTTTCTTAGGTCTGGCCAGCTATTATAGAAGATTCATGGAAGGGTTCTCTATGTTGTCTACACCTCTAAATAGACTTACACAGAAGAACACTGCGGTCATTTGGAGCGATAAGTGTGAAGAAGCTTTCCAAGAATTGAAGAAGAGATTGTGTACTACCCTAGTTTTGACTCATCCTCCCGAATGAGTTGAGTATGCTGTGTATGTGGATGCATCACACATTGGACTTGGTTGTGTCTTGATGCAAGAAGGAAAGGTGATCTCGTACGGATCAAGACAATTAATGATTCGTGAAAGAAACTATCTTACACATGATTTAGAGTTTGCTGCTATAATTTATGCGCTTAAACTTTGGAGACATTTATTGTATGGCGTGCTATGCAAGATTTACATAGACCATAAGAGTTTGAAGTACGTCTTCACTCAGAAGGAGGTGAATTTGCGCCAGCATAGATGGTTAGAGTATGTGGACGATTATGAAGTAGAGATCCTGTATCACCCGGGGAAGGCTAACGTAGTAGCCAATGCTTTGAGTAGAAAGACTGCCAAAATCTTCAATCTATCCGTACAGTCATTTGTGGAAGAATTCTTATTGATGGACCTTGAAGTTGGGAGTAGTACTGTGCCTGCTAGTTTGGAAGCAGAAGAGCCCTCTTGGATTTCCCTTACCAGAGTGCACTAAAAGGATGATCCTGATTTGTTTTATCTCCAAAATAAAACTGAGAAGGGAGAGATACCTGATTTCTCTTTGGATGAGTTAGATACTCTGAAATATCTGGGTAGATTTTGTATCCCCGCGTTTGGTGATATTCGGGCAAAAATTTGTAATGAAGCTCATGGTTCCAGTGTTGCCTACTATCCTTGTTCCACCAAAAATGTATAAAGATCTAAAGCAAATAGTTTGGTGGTCGGGAATGAAGAATGATATAGTGAAGTTTGTGTCGGAATGTTACACGTGTTAGCGTGTCAAGGCTGAGCATAGAAGGCCTGGTGGTAAACTTACACCACTTGATATTCCAAGTTGGAAATGGAAGAGTATTTCAATGGATTTCATAACCAGTTTACCGAAATCTCCCCGTGGGCACGATTCTGTTTGGGAGATAGTTGATAGATTAACTAAATATGCTCACTTTGTGCCCTTTAAGATTTGGAATTCTATAAAGAAGATAACTGAGTTATATCTCGATGATGACATCAGGTTACATGGAGTTCCTGTTAGCATTGTATCGGATTGAGGCTCAAGATTTACGTCTTGTTTTAGGGTTTAGGGTTACATGACGGTAGCCTTTGTCGAGTATATATGATGAATACACCCATGGAGTCGAAGACGTCGTAGTGATTATTGAGTGGTCCCTATGATCGTCGAGTGCTACTATACCCCGGTAGCGGGATACCGTACGACGGTAGCAGTCATTGAGTATATACAACGAATTCCTGGAGGAGTTGAGTGAGTCGAGTGGACAAAGATCATCGGGTGATATTGTGAGGCGGTAGCAACATACAACATGGCGATAGTCGATTGAATTATTGGCATATGGCTCAGGAGGTTATCGCCTGGCGTACGTGATACCACGGGCGGTAACCCAGCTGAATTATTTGATATGGTGCTCAGAAGGTTATCGTGCGGCGATAGGCGGAGTACTGTGCTGCGATAGCATATAGATGGAGGCACCTAAGAGGGCAGTTTGGACGGTGGCTTATGGCAGAAGTTAATTTTGAGGCTACTGCATGGAAGTACCATGCTACCGTGCGGCGGTAGCACCCGAATCAAAAAACCCTATCTCTACTTGGCCGCTTCCTATATATATTATTGTTCAAGGCTTAGTCGTCATTCTTCTTCTCCGATTATCCTGAGAGAATGAAGGGTGCAAAGCTTTTATTGGAAGGACAAGGAACGAACGGACTTTCTCTCAGAGGAGGAAAAGCGAGAGTCGAGGCCATCATGCCGCCAAACGGGATAAAAAAGTATATGGCCGGAAACGAGGTGAGCTTCCTACCCCCTCCCTTGGTGCCAGATCTTTAGTTATAATATATGAGAGATGTCGACTCAAAAGAGTTTGACTTGTGTGTGATGAAGATCTCCTATGAAAAGACCATGCTAGGACCTGGTCCTAGGGATTAGTTGTCTTCAACCTCTTCTCTCTTCATTGTGAAGATGGTGGACTTGGTTTCGTGAAGAGGAATGGTCTATTAAGGATGAATAAGGGAAAATGAAAATCCGTGTGTAGTTTTGAACAAATGTCTAGAGGATAAATACGAACCAATGTCGTTCGTTTTGCTTCAAGATGCGTGCATAAATATGTTTTCTGTGCGCAGCGAACTTAGAGGCCATTTTTGGGTGTGATACGGTCAGATCTAGGTCTTGGACTGAACACAAATGTTGTAGTCCTCGAAAAGACCTTTCCAACAGATAATTACATACTTTTATAGGACCTTTGTAGCTCAAGTAATATCCAGTTTAATTTGCTGCATGGTAACAACTCATGTGCAGGATGCTTCCGGTTAGTGCATAACCGGTTTTGGACTAGGTAGAAGAAACATAGCAAGATGATGTTGAGGTTTGGATGAGCCTAGTGATTTGTAGACAGATAAATAAATGGTTTGAAGGAATTTAATAAACAAATTATTTGGGGAAATTAGTGAACAAATGGTTCGATAAGATTAGGCTGTACAAATGGCCGATAATTGAATGTGTAATCTATACTTATATAATCATACTTAATAAATACGTGAAGAATTAAGATATTGTTGTGATAAATAAATGAAAGCATAAATGTTTGTTAATTCTTGGTTATAAGGAAGGAATCAGATGAGGTAAATCTCATTGCCATGATAAATGTTGAATCGTGATTTCAAGTATTGGATTGGATAATTTGTATAGTCCACTACTTAGAGTGTGTATCCCTATGGATAGTAGTGTGGGATTGTTTTCTTTGAGGTGGCTTGCCACCGGTGTTTATGATGGACCCTTAAGTGCTTGGGAGCACGAGAATGCGAAAAGAGTGTAAGTGTCTGTGCTTGACTGCACTGGATTGGTAATGATGATAAGGGACTCAGTGTGGAGCCCTTGAGTGTTGTTGAGCACTGGATTGGTAATGGTGAAAAGGGACTCGGTTGGTACCCTTGGATGGTTGATGGAAAGGCCATGTGATATTGCATGCGTTGTGAGTTGACACGTGATGTCGGGATCCTGGGTTAAGGAGAGTGTGGAGGGTCTATAGGCTCGCTAGTCGTCACACCAATGGGAGTTGACAGATAGACTTTGGGCGATTGGCCTATTTTCTCAGTGCTCATTCCCGAGGCCCCTTCTGTGCCAATGGATGGTTTGGATGTGTTCTTTGGTTTTACGCTCCCGAAGACCCTCTCAGTGCACGTTATAGGTAAGTTTGGTTTGTGTTCTTGGTGCACATCTACCCGAGTCCCCTCTGAGCCGTAGTACGAATTGAGCTCCGGTGTTGTGTTCTTAACGTTGAGGCGTACGGAGGACAAGGCTTGGTAGTGTGGATTCCCTCCTAGTAGTGGAGACTCACGCTCTACTATCACCGTCTGGCTACGACGGATGGCGCATGAGGTTAGGTACCTGCTCAAAAAGTGGGAACTATAACTCTGTGTCAACATAGTAGTGTGTGTGTGTGAGTGAGCATGGGTGATTCATCATATTGCATTCATAACATTGCATTGCATTCGATTTCACAAGATCCTTATCATATATGTTTGTATGGGCACAGTTATATGATAAGTTACTTTACTGTTAAGTCGATCATTAACTTATAAATCTATATGGGTATTTTTATAAGTTAAGTTACATTCCTGTTATAGAAGTAGATCTGCTGCGAATGAAGGATATATAATCTTGCTGAATTACTATGATTGAATGATATTATTACTGTTATACCATACTGCTGATACTACTCGTGACTTATAAGATATACCACCTGCTTGTTATTATTGCTTATATATATTGTACCTTCTTCCCCATGCCCGTTACCTAAGAGCTGCCAGGGGAGTGGATGTGATAGCCACTTAGTCTTTATGACTAACGGTTGCTACGTCTTCCATTTTAGGAGGAAACCCCACAGATAGTGCAGCCGCAGCAGGTCATACAAGAGGGCAACCAGGCCAGGGTGATAGAGCTTGATACAACGTTGCAATCATTGTCGTTGGTGACAGATGTGAGTTTTTGGAGAGACTCATGTTGTAGCTCCTTTGGGCAATTTATGTACTCTGAGATTATAGAAGCTATTGTAGCTTCTTATTTATGTTGTACTTCATTTGGACTTTATTCTTGTGTGGATTTTCACTTCCATATATTCTTATGTTGGGTTGGCATGGATGATATTTCTTTTACCCCACAAGATAGGCGTCTTGTAGTATCAGCCGACCCATGTGTCGGCATTACCGCAATGCGGCTATTCTTGGCATAAGACTCCCATCGGTCCTGTCTTATGTTCTGGGAGGGGGTCTTACAAATTGTATCTTCTTGTAATGATCCGGAACTAAAGAAGTCATTGAAAAATGGTGTGACCCCCACTTGATTGGTCAGTTTGTTGTCAAACTGACATAGAGGAAGCAGTGGTGTGCCCATGTATAATTCACACTATGTCCAGTCATTATCCTATGATTAGCAAACCTGACCTTAGGTTATATCTTTATACATAGATCTTGCTGCGCATAGAACCAGTAGTGGGCACTCCCGACCCTATCATCCTACTTAGTTTAAAAATTCAGAGTGGGCACTCCCGACCCTTATGATCCAACTTAGTTTAAAAATGTAGAGCTAGGACAGACCCTCACAACAATCCTAGATGCATTTAGATCCCAGCAGGCCTCGGTGCAGCAGCAAGCCCCGGGTTCACAGTATCAGAGTAACTTCCGAGCCCTCTCCCAGCCTGTTTATCATGGGACAGATTCAGCTGTTCGTACTGAAGTGTGGCTGGATACTGTGCAAGAGCTAATGTCCGAAATCAGATGTGCATCCAGTATGGCTGTGACCTTAGCTGTGTCGGTCCTTGAGTCACACGCCAAAATATGGTGGAAGTCACTCATGGGTTCCACTTTCCAAGGCCGAGTGTTCACGGATATCTGTTGGAGTGAATTTTCTGAAGCTTTCTTGGAGCATTTAATTCCCTCTAATCCTCGAGACGAGCTTGAAGAAAGGTTCCTGTAATTGAAGCAAGGATCCAAGTCTGTGAAGAAATACCAAAGGGAGTTTCAGCACCTCGCTAAATTTGCAAACTCGTACGAGTTGGATGAGCGTAGTGTTGGGTTTTGCTAATCATCACAACATTTGTGCGTAGAGGAATATGGAAACAAGGAAAACCCAAAAGAGAGTTGTGGATCTTGCGATAACCATTAATTAAGAAGTAAATCATGTTGTAAGAAAATTATCTTTGAGGGATTGAGTCAATACTCAACCTAGATGCTCCAGAAAAATTCAACCCATCACAAACGGCTTGAGTCTTGAGCGCAGAAAGTATATCCGCGCCTTTAACGGAAATCCACACGATTGGGAGAAACTTTAGCAAATTGTCACACAAGCTCTAGGTCGGGAGAGGACACTCAGCGTCTCCATAGACTACTAGGTCTTTTAAGGAGAAGAGGGGACAACACTCGCCGGGATCGGTATCGGGCTCAGTGATGGGATCTGCGGAACGCTTTCGTCGTCTATTAGGGTTATCGGTCTTTCGCACAGTGATGGCTCAGGTGCTTAGACAGAAAGAATGAACGCATATACAGTAAACCCTAATGTTTCCTATTTATAACCAAAGGGAGTAAATGAAGCAGTCTGTCTCTAATCGCAGACCCAGGACTTAGACAAAATAGACCTTCGGCTGACAACAGTTTGTCTGGACGAATCGTCGAATATCTACATGATATACGATGAATCGTCGAGTATCAATTTATACTCATCTAATCGTTGAGTATCTTATAGCATATACGATGAACTCAACGCTTTCTATGCCAAAGGCCAGATTCGTCAAACGACATTCGTCGAACTGCATTCGTCGAACAGCATTTGTCGAACTGCATTCGTCAAACGGAATTCATCGAACGGCGTACGGCTGCTGTGCCAAAGGCCAGATTCATCGAACGACATTCATCGAACTGCATTCGTCGAACGGTAGTCGTCGAAAAACGTTGAGTGAATACAATACACTCAATGCTTAAGTGCCAGATTCGACAAGTAAACCTTTTACTCGACGAAGGCGTTGAGAGCACTCAACGCATTCAATGCTTAAGACCCAGACTCGTCAAGTAAACTCCTTTACTCGATGAATCGCTGAGTGGACTCAACGCACTCAACGCTTAAGTGCGATAGTCGACAAATCAACAATTGATACTCGACGAATCGGTGAGTCAACTCAACACATTCAATGCCACCATTCTACAAGTTAACACTTAACTCAACGAAAGCGTTGACTGGTCTCAACGCACTCAACACTAATGACTTAGAATATTTCAGTCCCTTTTGCTCATCATATGAGTTATTCCATACAGATCCAAACTCCCAATTTCTCTATAATCTTATGTGTGACCCTGATAGGCTCATACTGAGTTGGCAGTGAGGCTATATGCTTGATCACTTCCAGATCACTATTATAGCACCAACAGTCTCCCACTTGATCTAGAAAGTATCAAACAATAACAAACAATGAGCAACATCTAGTAATACATCATTTCTCCCCAAAGAGTAAGAGTTTATAAACTCATAAGGCATTGTGACCAATGTTACAGAGTTATCAAGTCCCTTCGTCCCTTACATCCGGATAGAACTAGAGGTACAGACCGTGTCACACTCATAATTGTTCAATCCTAGTTTTTTTTATCTTGAATGGACTTCCAGAAATTAGTGAGTCCAATATCATATATTGACTCAACTAAGCCTGGTCATGCATTTATCAGTCCCATTCCATCAAGGGGCCCATGGATGCAACTCCTATCATATAGGAGGACAAATCCCATCTCTGTTCACATGCTAAAAGTGAAGGGATAGATCACACAAACTCTAGAGGGGGGTGAATACAGTATTAAAAACTTTTTATTATTTTTTATAGAGGATTAATAAAATAAGTGATATTTATATGTAATAGGCAGAAATAAAACTAGAAAATCACAACATAGAAAAACAACAAGTAGAGAAACCATATGACATAAAGATTTTATAGTGGCTCCCCTAAAACATGGGTACATCCACTCTTCTACCACCCTTGTAGGAATACACTACAGGTTTTGATCAGTGCCCTGCAACCACAGGTTTTTGCTCAGGTGCCTTGTCACCACAAGATCTATTTCATGGGAGATTTAATAACCCTTTGATTATTTGACTAGGTGCCTAAAAACCAATCTAAGTCTTTTGATCAGGAGACTTAATAACCAAAGACAAACTTTTGAATGGATTTAAAACCCTATACACAGGAAAGTAAAAAGAAAATGATGATGTCTTCTCTTTCTCAATAAACTGAGAAGACTAGTGGATTTTCTGTTATTGTCAAAGCTCCCCCTGAGATATAGAATTGTTCAGGAGAAAGAGAGCTTTGCTAAGGGTGTAGGCCTTTAGACTGCTTGAAGATATTTAGGGAACTTTTAGAATGAATTTTATGATTTTTGTCTCTTGAAATTCCTGAAGTAAAAGCTGATGAAGAACTTGATTTATAAGGGAGCTGTTCTTCTTTCAGTTTTCTGTAGAATAATCTTTCTATCACAGGTTACTGTTTTTTCTTGTTTGAAAAGATAAACCTTATATATTGTAACGAATCCATCTGTTAAGTAACATATAATAGAAGGTCTGGCTGGGGCCCCACACTAAGTGCCACAAACAGGCGACGAGGACATAGGTTAATACCAAAATATGTATGCATCCTAACATAGAGCATACTAGCGGAAGATTTTAACGTTAAACTGAACTCAAACTATGAATGTCCACTATATATAAACAATCACATTTATATATACTCACAAAGGAATTTACAACAAATACTCAAGATTTTGTCCTTAAGGCCTTACAGTTACGTTTTGCAAGTGTGGATTACAAACATCAACACGAAGTCTAGCCTCACATGAACATAACAAAAGTCTTTGCTCAGCCTTCGAGGGCCAGCAGCAGCAGTAGTAGGAGCTTCAACCCTCTTTTTCCGGCTCGGCTCTCCAGCACCTGCACAGGGACAGCCCACCATAATGGTAGCAAATAAAGCAACGGTCAGCATTCAGCTCACCAATTTATAATGACCCTACCCCTTTCCCAGGGCAGTGCTATTCCTTCCATTCAGGCATAGCATTTCACAAGTAGATATATCATACAATGTGCACTCATGCACAATCAACAAATCACAACCGTCGGCCACGCAGCCCGATGATCCGTGCACTCAGGGCACATTCTTGGTGTACTGGCGAACCAGGGTCCCACCACCGTTTAAGGTTCGAAACCCAACGGTATTGAGAATTTATTCTTAATGGCACGCATGACTAAGACTCTCATTATGTGCTCCAACGAGACAAATAACTAGGTCTACCAGTCGGTCAGACATAACGCGGTCCGGTTTAGCCAATCCCGTTCCTCAAATCGTCCAAAATGACGCGGGTCAGTTTTCCCCTTATCTGTTCGGCACGAAGCCTTCAAAAGCTCACAGCTCACAATAGCCTCACTTTCCACCAAGGACTGGCTTCATAATCCAAAAAGGGAGTTAGTTCCAGCATTCCTTGCGTTTGCTTGGCGGGTTCAGCATAACTCTTTTTTTGCACCCAAACTCAACCCAAACATAGCATACAACACAATAATCGCAAGGGTATTTTCCTGGAATTCCACTCCAGTACTTCTTGTTACTACCCTTCACAGGTACAACCCATCAACTTCACAAACTACACGTTTATACGCGGAGTCTTCTAAGGTGCACAAAATGAAACATCACCAATCCAGATCAACCTGTCTAGATGGGCTTCACACAACATGCCTATTTCGTACTATATATTTATGTATCTATATGCAAGACTGGGGATTACAAGAATCAACCCAAGAAAATCCCTCAAAAGCCACCTTTTGGTGGGGGAAATCCATATACATGCTAAAACGAGGACTTCACATGTCCAAGATGGAAGATCGTTACCCTTGACGATCTCTTTAGAGCCATGGAAATCTAACCGGATAGAAAGCACCGCAACAGTCTTGCCTCCACAAATCTGGACTCGGCTCACAATTCCGAACGCTGAAGCTCCACCGACGGCCGGATCCCTTCTCCTCCTTCCTTCCTTGCTCTCCCTCCTCTCTATCTCTTTTAGAGAGGAATGGCCAAGATGAATGAGAGATAAATGTCAATTCCTGGACTTAATACAGCAGGGAGAAGCCTGGTCCATTAGATCCCAGTTGAAGGAAATGAACAGCCACAATTTTCCCTGACACCTCTTTTTTTGGGATGACACAGCTTGTGAAATGCCTGTGCCACAGGCCGTGTACCTTAAGCGGTACACAAACTGACTTTACCCAAATCGGACATGGGAATGTGGCACGCCCGTGTCATAGGCCATGTTCCTTGACACGGCTTTGTACACGCCCGTGTCTAGCCCGTGTTCACCAGGCCTCATTGCCCTAGAAAAATCTAGAGAAGGACACGGCCTCTAACATGCCCGTGTCACAGGTCGTATGACAAACTCGACTTTCCTTTCGAGAATCGTCTAGTGCATTTTGTCGATTGCATTTCGTCGACCCATAGAAGGACACGGCCTAGTACATGCCCGTATAGCACGACATATACCCTCTCGACAAATGTCGAGAGCATTTCGTCGAGCACTCGAGACAATACAGAGAAGGACACGTCTTGGGACACGACCGTGTCCCATGCTGTGTTGCCCTCTCGACTAATGTCGAGTGCATTTAGTTGAGCACTTGACAGACTATGTGTCAACTCGACAACACAGAGCAGGACACGGCTTGGGACATGCCCGTGTCCTAGGCCGTGTTGCTCAGCATGCACTCACTCTTGAGATTTGGGGTATTATAACCCTCCCTTCCTTACAAGAAATTTCGTCCCAAAATTTGCACACAGTAAGAAAAACAGTAATCAAGATTTTATAACTTCACAATATGTTGATACAACTTGACACACACTGTATAATAGTTTAAATAAATAGCTCTAGATATTCAGCCTGCATGGTCTGCTCTTGCTCCCATGTTAGCTCCTCACGGCAATAGTTGTCCCATCCGACCTTGACCATCTCGATTGACTTATTCCACAACTGTTTATCGGCTCTATCCTCGATCCGAATGGGCCTAACCTTCGTCGTTAGCAAAAATTCGAATAATACACGATCGTTTGAAATCACTTGAGCTGGATCTTTCACGGCTTTTCAAAGCACTGATATGTGGAAAACATCATGCAATCCACTCAATTCTGCCGAAAGAGCTAGCTGATAGGCAGCTTCCCCAACTCACTCCACCACTTCAAATGGACCAAGATATCTCGAACATAACTTTTTCAAGCGCCGAATCCTGGACACGCCTTTGAAGGGCTTGATCTTCAAATATACTTAATCTCCCACCGCATATTCCACGTTCCGATACTTGGCATTATAGTATTTGGCTTGCCTATCATGGGATATCAATAGCATGTCCCGAATTGAGCGTATCGTCGAATTAATTTCTTCAACTTCTTTAGGAAAATTTCCATTTTCTGGATTTAGGTCATTTATATCATGGTGAGTCTCCAGTAAATAATTTAGGGCATTTAGATGAGTTTTGGATCATTGCATAACCGGTTCGACATGAAATCTAGGTCGGTCTGCATATAGCAATTGTGAAATGCAATAGGACATGATTTGAGGAAGTCATTGGAGTTAATCATATTGTCTGGGTGGGCAATGGTGGAGGAAGTCATAATAGGAAGGTATAAAGATTAGTGAGAATTGGTGATAGCTAGAGTTAAGAGGTGCTCGGGTTTCGGCGAAAGATCGCCTTTTCCCGAAGAGAGAAAGGTTAAAAATCACCCTAGGATAGTCTATCGTAATATGAGAAGGGAATCGGGTTAAGGGAGATAAACCAATAATAATAAGTGCCTTGCGAAAGGGAACTTCGGGCCGTAATGCCGCCGTCTTGGTTCCTAGTGCCCCTTGAGAGCCCTTCACGGGGAATACCGGGCGCAGTCCTGGGCTAACGTAAACTGTAATAACAAACTGATAAGAGTAACTTAGTAACTAGGGATGCACTTTTCACAAACACTGTTGGCACAGGAAGCTTGATGGGAGCTTCGGCTCGGTTGGTTTGGAGACGGACGGGATGGTCCGGGGAGCTTCGGCTCGGTTGGTTTGGAGACGGACGGGATGGTCCGGGGAGCTTCGACTCGGTTGGTTTGGAGACGGACGGGATGGTCCGGGGAGCTTCGGCTCGGTTGGTTTTGAGACGGACGTTTTGGTCCGGGGGGCTTCGGCTCGGTTTTTGTGTGTTTACGATTAAACTTGCATGTGCATAAAATAGGAAAAGTTAAGGTGGTGGGTTTTTCGATATCGGGGAGTTCGATTACACCGACACCGATATCGTTGACTCGGCGGGGTGATTAGCACTTCGCCAACAGAAGTCCGGTGCGCCAGCCGGCAAGAGTACGCAGGCGTCCGCTTAGTGCACCAAGCGTTGAGGCGTACGATAGGTCAGACCAGTGGTGCTTTTACTGGTTTTGAGGTGGGCGAGGCCCAACCCACTGCTTCCGTCCGCCACTACGGAGGTATCCTGGGAGGTAACGGCTCCGAAAGGGGGAACTAAAGGTCTGTGTGCACAGAGTCGGGTGTGTGAGTTGCACTTGCATGTTTCATCATACCCACTAGCATGTCATAGCATAATCGATTCATTTAACCCTGACACCTCAAGTATAAGTGGTATGGGACGCTTATACATTAGGACCTGCAAAGCGACCCCTTGGTCTATATGCTTGTGTGGGCAAGTTTATAAATCAAAGGTTAATTTCAATATATAACAACCTTTGCTGTTTGATAACCGACACCCCAAGGTATAAGTGGTATGAGACACTTATACGATGGGAGCCTTGCTAAAGATCCCTTTTGCTTATGTTTACTCGCATAAGTGAAGGTTAAATTCATATGTTTGTTTTTCTTACTGCTAGACCTATTATAACAATTATATTAACTGCTCACCGAATACAACTAGTTAGATTAGTTCCGCTGTCATCTGTTTCTTGATTAATCTCTACTATCATGTCCTTCCCTTTCTTCCTCCCCGCTCGGTACCTAGGAGCCATAGGGGAAGGGGTGGGGGATGATAGGGCTTAGTCTTTATGACTAACGGTTTTCGAACCGCATCATTTAGGGGATCGTGGAGCCCAGCATGGAGGAGCAGCCCCAGAGATCGGTGCGCCTAGAGATGGGGCAGTCTAGCTCCGGAGTTCATACAGCCGGGACCGTGAGTCTCGACCCTGAGTAGTATCTGTTTTAGCTTCCGCATGAGTGATAGTGTAGTGAGGACATGATGTACCGGGCATAATCCCGCATTTATAGTACTCTAATGTTTTCTGTGGACACTCCCTTCGTGGAGATTTTTATTCTATATATGTGATCTATTGCTGTGGACTGCATTGCTCTTATTTCATTTATTGTGCTACCTTTCAGTGATCGAATTGGCCGGCAGAATCGGCGCCTTATGGTGATAACCCTTCAGGACGTGAAGGTGTCACCGCAAAGCGGCGATTCTGGGCCTAAGACCCCGGTGGTTGAAAAAGAAAAAAAGGGGTCTTACAAGTGGTATCAGAGGAAACGTCGATCAGAAGGAAGTAGCAGTCCACAAACCCTGGGTCACCCCCGATCGAGTTTAGTTTGGGGACAAACTAAGCAGCGGAAGCAGTGGTGTGCCCAAAGATGGATCACATATAACTTGTCCACTTTTATTTAAGTTTGAACGTTTTCTCAACGTGTGTTTTTGTTACGCAGCCTCCAGCACGGACTACGCCACAAGGTGGAGTTCAACAGGCTTAGGATGTTGCACCACCCCCACCGGTCCCCACTTCTTTCCTTCAGTCAGACATGGGACAGACCCTGACTGCCATCCTGGAGACCTTCAGGGCCCAGCAGGTTCCGGCCCCGCAGCTAAATCCGGGGGCCAAGCCGGCATCTAGGGCCCCTTATCGGATGGCCCCAAAGGAGTTGGCAGAGTTTCGGACTCAGTTGCAGGAATTAGTTGAGGCAGGATTTGTTAGACCGAGTTCCTCGCCATGGGGAGCACCGGTCCTATTCGTGAAGAAGAAGGATGGGACACTCCGCCTGTGCATCGATTATCGAGCACTAAACAGGCTGACCGTCCGGAACACCTATCCGCTCCCACGGATAGACGAATTGTTCGACCAGCTGGAGGGGGCCCATTATTTCTCGAAGCTGGACTTGAGATCAGGATACTACCAGCTGCGGATCCAGGAGGAGGATATCCCGAAGATGACCTTTAGTAGCAGATATGGCCTGTATGAGTTCACCGTGATGCCCTTCGGGCTCACGAATGCTCCGTCGGCGTTCATGAGTCTCATGAATCGGGTTTTCGAGGCCTACTTGGATGTGTTCGTCATAGTGTTTATAGACGACATCCTGATCTACTCTAGGACAGAGGAGGAGCACACTCGACATCTGGCACTGACTTTGGAGAGGTTGCGGGATCATCACCTTTATGCAAAATTCAGCAAGTGTCAGTTTTGGTTGAAGGAGGTGGCTTTTCTAGGCCACATTATCAGCGGAGCCGGGTTGGCAGTGGACCCGGCAAAGATTCAGGCAGTTCGAGATTGGCCGCAGTTGAAGACAGCCACCGATGTACGAAGTTTCTTGGGACTTGCCTGCTATTACCGGAAGTTCGTGGAGGGGTTCTCTCGGATTGCCCTCCCCCTCACATCTTTGACGAAGAAGCAGGCACCTTTTGTTTGGACCCCGCAGTGCCAGGCGGCTTTCCAGGAGCTGAAGGACCGACTCATCTCAGCCCCTATTCTGGCCCTTCCATCTGGAAAGGAAGGATTCCAGGTGTATACCGACGCATCATACCAGGGAATGGGAGCAGTGCTGATGCAGAATGGACACGTCATAGCATATGCCTCCCGCCAGCTGAAGACCCATGAGAAGAACTACCCAGTGCACGACCTTGAGATGGGAGCGGTCGTTTTTGCTCTGAAGGTCTGGCGCCATTATCTTTACGGAGTCCACTGCGACATCTACTCCGACCACAAGAACCTGAAATACGTGGACACGCAGAAGGAGCTGAATATCAGGCAGAGGTGCTGGGTGGAGTTCTTAGCAGACTATCAGTATGAGATGCACTACCATCCAGGGAAGGCAAACGTGGTGGCCGACGCGTTGAGCCGGCGAGCTGCCACTTCCGAAGCTGGGCCCCAGGTTATGTCCATGGAGCTAGTCCGGTCATTCAGAGATATGCAGATATCCCTAGTGTCCGAGGATGACCCAGTTCTGTATAGGGAGTATCTGGCATCGATGGTGGCCATAGACGATATTCGGGATCGCATTCGGGACGGACAGAGGACAGATGCGTGGGCAGAGCCGATGTTTCGAGCTTTGGAGGAAGGCTCGACAGGAGATTATTCCCTGAGAGATGGATTGCTACATTTCAGAGGCAGAGTATATATACCTGCAGGAGGCCAGATCCGAGAGGATATTATGATGGAGGCGCATTGCAGCCGGTACTCTGTGCACCCGGGGATCACAAAGATGACCGCTGATCTGAAGAAGATGATGTTTTGGCCGGGCATGAAGAAGGACATTACGTACTTCGTGACCCATTGCGAGGCGTGTCAGTTGGTGAAGGCGGAGTGCAGGAACCCCGCAGGATTATTGCAGCCACTCCCGGTGCCGGAGTGGAAGTTTGAGGATATAGCTATGGATTTTATACATGGTCTTCCCCGGTCTCGGACGGGGAACGACTCGATCTGGGTGATTGTTGATCGGTTGACAAAGGTGGCCCGCTTTATACCGATCAGGAAGGATGACTCGGTGGGAGTGCTGGTACGGAAGTTTGTGGAGCAGTATGTCCGATATCGTGGCATGCCCCGGATGATAGTGTCGGACCGCGATGGACGGTTTACATCTAGGGAGTGGCGGTCAGTGCAGGCATATTTGGGCACCCAGTTGACTTTTAGCACGGCCTTCCACCCTCAGACGGATGGGCAGACAGAGCGCACCAACCGGACCTTGGAGGATTTACTACGACTGTGTATACTGGACCGAGGGGAGCCGTGGGAGAAGATGTTACCGTTGGTCGAGTTCTCCTATAATAATAGCTACCAGTCCAGCATCAGGATGGCGCCTTATGAAGCCTTGTATGGAAGAAAGTGTAGGACCCCACTTTCTTGGGTTCAAGACGAGGATCCGACGCTGTTGGGATCGGATTTTGTTGAAGACACCGAGGCTCAGGTGAGACTGATCAGAGATAGGATGTTGGAGGCGCAAAGCAGACAGGCTAAATACTTTGACTCCCGACATCGTCAGGTGGAGTTTCGGGAAGGGGATCGAGTGTTCTTGAAGATCCGGCCCATGCACGGAGTCTCTCGGGTGCGCGGTCGAAGGAAGAAGCTCAGCCCTAGGTATATCGGCCCTTACCGGATCCTGGAGCGGATCGGACCCCTAGCCTACAGGCTAGAGTTGCCGCCAGAGCTGGCAGCTCTACACGACGTCTTCCATATTTCTTCACTGAGAAGGGCTCTACTACGCCCGGAGCAGCGGATTTTGACCACCGAAGGGCCGGTAGCTTCAGACCATCAGTTCACTTGGAGCCGGATTGAATCGACGACAAAGGAGTACGGATCTTGCGCCGCAAGAAGATCCCCTTAGTCAAGGTTCTGTGGAGAAATCACGGTCAGGAGGAGCATACCTGGGAACCGCAGGACCTGATGAGGCAAAGATACCCGGAGTTGTTCAGTCAAGTACATCTCACCACCTCTTGGTATACTATAGATTGCCTTCTTGTTTTGTACAGTTAAGACTAGATAGGGAAAATTCAGGACCTAGGCATGCGCACTCGATCAGAAAGCTAGGGGCTAATCTTTTGTTTATTGGGGATATTGTCTTCGTTTATCAAACGAATAGTCGCTTAACCCGATAGAAAGATCGTATGGGATGTTACAAGTTTAATTTATTCCGATAGAAATCCCCGTAGGCTCAACCTCAATTTCGGGGACGAAATTTTTGTTTTGTTTATTGGGATTTGTAACATCCCATTTCCGGCTAGACCCCTAGGAGTCGGTTGGTCGTGACAGAACCCTGTGAAGCCCAAAAATTGAAATAAAGCGATCTAGGTTTCGGGTCACGGGTTGGTCACGCCCATGACCGACCCATCACACCCGTGACCGACCCGTCACGCCCGTGACTTTGGGCGTGACTACTTCGACGATCGTCGATCTCCGCGAGACGATCGTCGAACTTGCTGCCCGGGCATGTCACGCCCGTGACCAAGGTGTCACGCCCGTGACCTAGGGCGTGACCCCTTCGATGATCGTCGATCTCCGTGAGACGATCGTCGATCTAGCAGCCTGGGCATGTCACGCCCGTGACCAGAGTGTCACGCCCGTGACCAGGGGCGTGACTCCTTCGACGATCGTCGATCCCCGTCAAATGATCGTCAAAATTGAACACGGGCCTGTCACGCCCGTGACCCAAGTGTCACGCCCGTGACCTAGGGCGTGACCACCCCTCGACGACCGTCGATCTCCGTTCGACGATCGTCGACCCCAAAAATTATCAACCGGGCCTGTCACGCCCGTGACCTAGGTTTCACGCCCGTGACATTGGCCGAAACGACGGTTCAGGCCCGAAATTATTCTAACACGCGTGGAAATAAATGCTGGTGTGGGAAGTTACACCAGGAGTAATTACGGGCCGTTTTTCCTTCTATAATTATATATTAAAGGAGGAAGTGTTGGTCCAATAGGAAACCGCCAACTGGACACACCTGTTCATCTTCCACCGTTTCTTATCCCGTCACAGTAACCGAAAGGCTATTAAGAGGAGCCTTCATGGCCATTACAGCTTTACCCTTTCACCTCCCCACTTTCTGACTTATAAAAGCCCACTTGGGGAAAAAGGAGAAGTTTACACGCTCAAGTAAACGGATCAGATCTTGTTCTTGCTGTAGGAGAAGTTCGGCTACGCCACCACTGCGCCATGGCACCCCGTCGCTCTTCTCGCCTCCAAACCGCGGAAAAGGTCCTCCTCTGCTTCTTCTCTTTCGTGGGTAGATCTTAGGATTCTTAGAAAGGAAGTTCGCGCTCAACGGAGTCGGACCCATCTCTCGTTTTCATGGGAAAACCATGAAAATGGTATTTTTGAGTTCGCCGGAAACCGCCACCTCCGGCGGCCAAACCACCGCCGACCGCTAGCCATCGCCTCAACGAAGGTGGTGGTGGTGGTGGCTGGCCAGGGAAGTGACCGGACGGCCGGCGACGGATCACGGAATGCTTACAGGAAAAATGGTTTCCTGTGTCTGTTTTCGGTTTCATGAAGAAGATGAACAGTAGAATAAATTTTATAATATATAGATTATTATATATTACATAATGGAAAGAGGTATTATTTGAATATATTTCGGGGCTGCAAAATGAGGCACTTAGAGGCCGTTTTAGGAAAAGTGACCAGACACGAAAGTCGTAGCCCTTCAAGTCTAGACAAATCTAAAATTGGTTTCAACTCCTTTGGGTAAACGGTTCGGCCGCAGCACCCGTTTTAGTGGGGGCTGTACCTAGAGTTGGGCAGAAATTAAAACGGATGCCCACTCTTCGTCCCTTGTCCAAATGACCTGAAATTTGGGCAGGGGGTTAACCTTAGTTTTACCTAACGGCTGTCCAAAAATGAGAATTTTTGAAGAACTTTTGCCTAAAGTTTTTGTAAAATTTTAATAGACATTATAAAATTTATTAAGGGATGAAAATAAGTCCAAACTTCCCCAAATTTTGGGTGGTGGTCCCTGGCTATAAAACCTAGGTCTGAACAAAATTCCAACTGATTTGGAGGAGTTTTGGGTAGGAAATCTTCCACCCTTAACTAGGCATTAATGAGACACCTTTTAATAAAAAGTGCACTGAGAGTTTGGAAAGGTCAAATCACCTCAACAGAGGCTGATAATCCGACCTCTGACTTAGAAGGGTGTTATAACCTGCTTGGAGAAAAATGGAGTGGTTTAGGGTTGACTTACCCTAGGATCCAAGCTCAAACCCTAAATAAAGGGTTTTGAGGTTTGTGAAGGACGTAGGAGCAAAAGCTCTTGTATGCCCTTGAAATTTGGAGGAGAGTGGCATGATATGCTGAAAACCCTCTGGTTGGTATAGTGAAGGAATTGGAGGTAATTAGGTACCTCGAAGGTTGAGAGTTTGATTTAGGGTAGAAATGTAATTCAGTTATTTTAAGCACTAAATCTAATCCAAAAATCATGAAACTCGGGAGGAGAGAGTTTTAGGATGCTTTAGACTTATGGTAATTTTTCTGGAATTTTATGATTAATAAATATTGTACTTCATGTGTTAAAGGATTATTAGCCCGATTTGTTGTTTCAAATATTTGGAGGTTTTAAATTAATTATAATCAGTTAAAATTCTGGATTTAGATCTTGACTAGTAGAACATTGATCCCTGAATTTTTATAGAATTTTATGTTGATTAAATCTGGTACTTTGTTCACAGATATTAGAAAGGGGTTTTATTGTTTAAAAATTAATTATGGATAAAATACTTGCTGGAAAATTATGAAACTTGGCCAGTGCTAATTTTAGTCCTTTATCTGCATGGAATAAATTATTTATAATTTTTGGAAGAATATTTTCTGTACTTGATTCATAAACAACAGAAGTCAGAGATTATTTCTAAAATAGTTTTCATGCCCTTTTAATGATAGAAAAATTATGATACTTAGGATTTAACCTATTGAGATAACCTACTATTTATCATAAATTTTCTGGACTTCTTGCATGATTACTTAGGGTAGTTCATGTTCAAACCGGTAGCCCTTGGGATTTTCGAGGAATTTAATTAAATGTCAAATGGATTAGGAAAATTTCCATTTTCTAGATTTAGGTCATTTATATCATGGTGAGTCTCAAGTAAATAATTTAGGGCATTTGGATGAGTTTTGGATCATTGCATAACCGGTTCGACATGAAGTCTAGGTCGGTCTGCATATAGCAATTGTGAAATGCAATAGGACATGATTTGAGGAAGTCATTGGAGTTAATCATATTGTCTGGGTGGGCAATGGTGGAGGAAGTCACAATAGGAAGGTATAAAGATTAGTGAGAATTGGTGATAGCTAGAGTTAAGAGGTGCTCGGGTTTCGGCGAAAGATCGTCTTTTCCCGAAGAGAGAAAGGTTAAAAATCACCCTAGGATAGTCTATCGTAATATGAGAAGGGAATCGGGTTAAGGGAGATAAACCAATAACAATAAGTGCCTTGCGAAAGGGAACTTCGGGCCGTAATGCCGCCGTCTTGGTTCCTAGTGCCCCTTGAGAGCCCTTCACGGGGAATACCGGGGGCAGTCCTGGGCTAACGTAAACTGTAATAACAAACCGACAAGAGTAACTTAGTAACTAGGGCTGCACTTTTCACAAACACTGTTGGCACAGGAAGCTTGATGGGAGCTTCGGCTCGGTTGGTTTGGAGACGGACGGGATGGTCCGGGGAGCTTCGGCTCGGTTGGTTTGGAGACGGACGGGATGGTCCGGGGAGCTTCGGCTCGGTTGGTTTGGAGACGGACGTTTTGGTCCGGGGGGGCTTTGGCACGGTTTTTGTGTGTTTACGATTAAACTTGCATGTGCATAAAATAGGAAAAGATAAGGTGGTGGGTTTTTCGATATCGGGGAGTTCGATTGCACCGACACCGATATCGTTGACTCGGCGGGGTGATTAGCACTTCGCCAACAGAAGTCCGGTGCGCCAGCCGGCAAGAGTACGCAGGCGTCCGCTTAGTGCACAAGGCGTTGAGGCGTACGATAGGTCAGACCAGTGGTGCTTTTACTGGTTTTGAGGTGGGCGAGGCCCAACCCACCGCTTCCGTCCGCCACTACGGAGGTATCCTGGGAGGTAACGGCTCCGAAAGGGGGAACTAAAGGTCTGTGTGCACAGAGTCGAGTGTGTGAGTTGCACTTGCATGTTTCATCATACCCACTAGCATATCATAGCATAATCGATTCATTTAACCCTGACACCTAAAGTATAAGTGATATGGGACGCTTATACATTAGGACCTGCAAAACGACCCCTTGGTCTATAAGCTTGTATTGGCAAGTTTATAAATCAAAGGTTAATTTCAATATATAACAACCTTTGCTGTTTGATAACCGACACCCCAAGGTATAAGTGGTATGGGACACTTATACGATGGGAGCTTTGCTAAAGATCCCTTTTGCTTATGTTTACTCGCATAAGTGAAGGTTAAATTCATATGTTTGCTTTTCTTACTGCTAGACCTATTATAACAATTATATTAACTGCTCACCGAATACAACTGGTTAGATTAGTTCCACTGTCATCTGTTTCTTGATTAATCTCTACTATCATGTCCTTCCCTTTCTTCCTCCCCGCTCGGTACCTAGGAGCCATGGGGGAAGGGGTGGGAGATTATAGGGCTTAGTCTTTATGACTAACGGTTTTCGAACCGCATCATTTAGGGGATCGTGGAGCCCATCATGGAGGAGCAGCCCCAGAGATCGGTGCGCCTAGAGATGGGGCAGTCTAGCTCCGGAGTTCATACAGCCGGGACCGTGAGTCTCGACCCTGAGTAGTATCTATTTAAGCTTCCGCATGAGTGATATTGTAGTGAGGACATGATGTACCGGGCATAATCCCGCATTTATAGTACTCTGATGTTTTCTGTGGACACTCCCTTTGTAAGATCCTGTCTCCTCATCCCGAGGCTAACCCGGATCTTATGCCCAGAACCGCCGCCTTACGGTAACACTAACACACGGGTTAGTCGTCACCGCAAGACGCAGATTCTGCCGGCTAGTACGATCATAACCTGTCGGCCAATATGAGAATAAATGCATAATAACAGAGTAAACACAGAAGAAGTCCACAGCCACATCACATATATATATATATCAAATGGAAGTACACATGCCAGTCCACAATGAGTGCAGTAAAATGAAAGTAAATAGGGCTTATGCCCAGTACATCATGATCAAATCTCTCTCTCACTAACAGCAGCGGAATCTATCATCTCAAATCATTGCACCTGAACATGTGCTCCAGTAGTAGTAGCCGGTATCTGCTCCTCAAGTCCTGCCTCCTCGACGTGCTGGTCCACCTCCTCGAGCTCCTAAAATAGTAAGGTCACCGACCATTAGTCAAAAAGACTAAGTCGTATCCTCAACACCTCCTCCTGCAACTCCTAGGCACCGTGCGGGAGGACGAAGTGGAGGACAACAAAGGGTGGCAAAGGCGAAGCAGGTGACAGGAAACTAAGCAGAATATGTAATCAAGTAAATAATGGAAAGTAACCTTCACTTATGCGGGTACGCATAAGCAAGGGGTCTTCTGCAGGGCTCCCATTGTATAAAATTTCCCATACCATTTATATAATGGGGTGTCAGGTGTCACAAGCATATATATATAAAAGAAAGTAACCTCAACCTATAAACATGCGCACTCAAGCTTATAGGCTAAGGGATCGTATAGCAGGTCCTAATGTATAAGCGTCCCATACCACTTATACATTAGGTGTCTTAAGTTGTTATGAAGGTTAATGTTATGCAACTATATGGTGGGTATGATATGAACATGCAGTGCAACACACACACACGACTCCGTGATCACAGACCTTTAGTTCCCACTTTTCGAGAGCTAGCATCACTCTCAGGTACTACCGTTGTGGCTACGGCAGCAGCGGAGCGGGCGTCTCCGCCTTCTAGGCGGGTATACACACTACCAGGCCTAGACCTCTCTTGTACGCCTCTGTACACCGCCAGTGCACTCTAGAGTCTCTGTGTACCACTTTGCTGACGACCCGTCAGTCTTGTTGGGTCGGGTGCGCGTTATTAGGAAAAGTCCACCAGACTCCAGTATAAACATCCTACTGGTCCTTCTAACCCTCGCACCCGCCTGGTCCACCGTACTGCCGTCGGTGTGACGACCGGCCAGTACCGCATGGCCCGCCACTAGTATATGCACATGCAAGTATAGTATATTGAGCCTCCAGCTCGATGGACTATCCAGTCCCCAAATCTCTCCAACCCGTCACGGGTGAGTATGTGCTACAAAAACTCCAACCCTGCCTGGGTGAGTGTATACAAACCAATCCCTTTCTCCAACTCTGCATGGGTGAGCAAGTAGTCAAAAGACTCCAAGTCCCTCCAACCCGGCACGAGTGAGCACATGTCCAGTTCACTTAACCTATTAGACTACTCTTGTCTACAGATTATCATACTTAGAGTCTTAAGGTTAATCCCAGGACTGCCCAAGGTATTCCCGGTGAAGGGCTCTCAGGGGCACTAGGAGCTACGATGGGCTGAATCCCAAAGCTCCCTTTCTCAAGGATATTTACTTTAGTTGTTGCCTACCCCAAATCCCTTATTCTCTCTCCTGTTACATAGAGTGACCTAGTGACTTAAGGTATGGATTAAGGAGTGACGGTCTTCCGTCAACTCTTCCGAGGCAAGTCTAATGTTGCACTGTTACTCTCACCTCTAGAATGCAACTGCCATCCAGGGTTATACTTCCGAACTTAGACTCCAACTCAGTTGTTGATTCATCCCCTGGCGGTCTATAGTCCAGCCTACTTTTACTAAGCGCACCCCATGACCTAACACCACCCTGAAATCGAACTTCTAAATTCTTGGTCCAACTGACCCCAAATATTTATCCTAGGGTGGTATGGACTAATGAAATGAGTGTGTTGATTTTCATAATTTTTCTAGGTCATTAAGGCCTTTAATTAAATCTTTTAAATTATTCCCTAGGTCATTTTACACAAGAAATATTATCAATTAAAATCTTCTGGCCTAAGGGAATTTTCCTGAGTTGCATATGAATAAAATATTACTGTCTACAACATTTCATAATTTTCCTTTTTATATTTCTATTTTTCCCATAATTAATACAAATTCTACCTATTTATCACTTTCCAAATGAAGTACAAGAGATATATACACCAAAATTCCAGGAAAATTACTGAGCATTTATATTACTAATTTATGACTAATGGCATAGTTTCATTAATTTCTACAGTGTAATGGTCTATCAAAATCCATTCCTAATTATTTACCAAAAATGCCATTATGCTAATTAATAATTAACAGTGTACCCAAAAATTCTGATATAAATCTACAAAACTAATATAACAATTATGCAACTCTAGGATTATTTTCACAATTTTCCAACAAGTATTTATACCAATTCATAAACATTTACAAAAAGGGTAAAATGGTCATTTCCATGAATTTTGCTCTAAGAGTTGTCAAACAGAGATATGAAATTTTCTTAAGTCAATTAAAAGCCTCATTTTTGCCTTGACTATTTTGGGGATCTTTCATTGATCAAAACCTATTCCTACAATTTATTTTCCAAAAAGGCTTTTATTTTGGAAATACCAAATAATAGGATTTTTAATCCCAAAAATTCCATAATAAATTCTAGGGGTGAAATTTACTCTAATTAATCCCTGGGATAAATTCCACAATTTTTGGATGCCTCAGCTAGGCTAAATACACAAAATATCTTTTCTTGCTAAATGCACCCCAAGGTTATAATTAGCCAACACATGCACATGGGTTAACCCATCATGCAGGGGTCCAATTGTTCTGAAATTTCTACCAGACACCAATAATGTCTCTAAGGACATGCCACCAAAATTTGGGGCCATTTGGGTGCATATAATTACATTTATACCCTTAATTTACTTTTTGATATAATGATAAAAACTATAGGAAAATGTTTTCCAAAAATTCCAAATTTTTGGCAAGGGCTAGGTATGCCCTAAGAATGCACATGCCCAAATTTTCAGGTCATGAGGACACTTGGTTTGGCATGGGCATCATTTTTAATTTCTGCCCTAGCTTAGGAGCAGTCCTAGCAAAACAACCCCACAGGACAAACCACTGGAGAAAAACCTATCTTTAGGGTGGCATATTAAATTTAACACATCCACCTACATTTTGCATTCAGGGACCATCCTATGGTGAAGTCCCTAGGTACCCTTAAAATTACATGCAAGATGACTGTTATATTGTGACAGAAACTTACTATTCATAAATTAAATTTAAATACTAACTCCTTTAATAAAACTAGCACGAATCTTAAAGATGATCGGACAGCCCTGGGTTTTCTTCTCCATGCATGCATGCATGGCCACCCGACGCAGGCTGGTTTTGTGGGGCGGTTCCCGGCCATCGCCGGAGGCGGAGCCTCCGGCCAAACCCTTCCCCGGCCTCACGGTGGTCGGGGCTTGAACTGGCCGGCGGCTGGGCGGCGGAGAGCGGCGGACGGCGGCGGCGCAACCAAGCCGAAAGGGCTCCAGAAAACGCCATTTTTACAGAAAATTGAGATTTTTGATTCCTATTGTCGAGCTCGTTTGAGCTCGACGTCTAGCCTAGTGGATCTAGGAAACTAGTACACTTGGAGGGGAAGGGATACGGACCAACGACGGCGGTTGTGGCTGAGGGTGGCGGCGGTTTCCCATGGAGTGAATATTCCGGCGAGCTCCTCCTCTGTTGGCCATGGCAGCAGCGGTCTCTCTCTTTCTCTCTCTCTCTCTGGGGCAGGGATGAAATGGGAATGAGAGGGATAGGCTCGGTTTGGGCTGAGTTAAGAGGGGGAGGCGATTTCACCAAGGAGAGGGCGATTTCACCAAGGTGGGCTCGGGTTGGGTGTGGTTGAGCCGGCTGGTGTTTGGGAGTGGGTCCCACTGCTCCAGATGGGTTAATTAACCCTTAATGGGTCGGGTTCCAGGGTTAGAGCTGAGTTGGTGAGTGGAGAGAAGGGGGTTGGCTCTTATAAATGGAATAGGATAGAGGGGCTCGGGTTTTGGGCTTGGGCTTGACCCAAGGTTGCATGGTGGGTCCCCACACCTTCTAATACACCTATATGGTCAGCCAACCCATTATGAGTTGATGGGGTGAGCCCAAATGGCCCAACCCAATTCCTTAACACCTTCTCTCTCCTATTTATCATCTTTTCTCTCTCCTAGATAATTTCCAAAGTTACTATTGCATGCCCCTATTTTTCTCTTCCATAGGGGGTATTGGGTCACTTTAGACCCACCTAATGATTTTGGGTTGGTTTGGGTGGACTCAACCCAAAGAATTGGGCTAGGGCACTATTTTCACTAATTAGGTCAAAATGTTGTCTTGACTCAACATGGGTCAACTAGTTGACCCCATGGCCTACCTTAGGGTCCACTTAGATTGTGTTTAGGGTTAGGGCATCGTGGTGGGGTCATGGTGTGGCTAGGGTTCCTGTTTAGGCTAGTTTGACCTAGTTTTACTTTGGTCCCATGGTGGGCCCCACATGGCTACAACCCACTACCTAGGGTCAAACCTTGCTTATTACCCTAACACCCACCCCATGCCTAACCCAATCTAAGTTAAGGGGTCTAGAAGTAACATTGGGATGTTACAAATCCTATAAACAAAAAGAATAATTTCGTCCCCGAAATTTAAGTTCGGGTCTACGGGTTCTATTTGTAGAAACTTAAAGGGACTTTTAAAAGATAACATAAAAGGTACCTGATGAAAATAGCTCTGGATGGCACTCCAGCATCAGATCCCTAGGTTCCCAGGTGTGCTCCTCCTTTCCATGGTTGGACCACAACACCTTCACGAGCGGAACCTTCTTTTTCCTCAACACTCGGACGGCTGAATCGTCGATCCGGATCGGCTCCAATCTAACTGAACGGTCAGGCTCTACCGGTCCAGCTGCAGTAGTGATATGCTGCTCAGGTCGAAGAAGAGCTCTTCGCAAGGAAGAGACATGGAAAACATCATGTAGGCTGCTCAGCTCCGGAGGTAGCTGCAGCCGGTAAGCCAAGGGGCCCACACGCTCCAAAATCAAGTAGGGTCCCATGTACCGGGGCTGAGCTTCTTGTGTCTCCGTATCCGAGAAACACCGTGTACCGGTCGAATTTTCAGAAAAACTCTGTCCCCAACCTGGAACTCCACCTTCCGGTGCCGTGCATCATAATATTTTGCCTGTCTGCTCTGAGCCTCCAAAAGCCGATCCCTGATTAAGCGAATTTGGGTCTCCGTATCTTCCACAAAATCTGACCCGAGGGCTCGAGTATCCACATCCTGAACCCAAGACAACGGAGTCCGACATTTCCTCCCATAAAGTGCCTCGTAAGGAGCCATCCCAATGCTGGCCTGGTGGCTGTTGTTGTAAGAGAATTCGATCAGTGACAGTAGCCTCTCCCAGGGCTTCCCTGTATCCAGAATACATAACCTGAGCAGGTCCTCCATGGTCCGTATCGTCCGCTCTGTCTGACCGTCGGTCTGCGGGTGGAAGGCAGTGCTAAAAGAAAGCCTGGACCCCAAGTAAGCATGCACTACCCTCCATTCCCTGGAGGTGAAGCGACCGTCTCTATCTGAAATAATAGACCTGGGTACTCCGTGATACCGGATGAACTGCTCTACAAACAACCTCACCAACACAGCAACTGGGGCATCTTTTCTGACCGGGATTAATCGTGCTACCTTGGTCAACCTGTCCACAATGACCCAGACGGAATCGTGCCCAAAATGGGAGCGAGGGAGTCCGTGTACAAAATCCATGGAAATATCCTCGAACTTCCATTCTGGAACTGGCAGTGGCTGTAATACACTGCCTGGGCTCTTGCACTCGGCCTTCACTCGCTGGCAAGTCTCGCAGTGTGTCACAAGATATATGATCTCCCTCTTCATTCCTGGCCAGTACATGGTCCGTCGTAAGTCAGCCCACATCTTGGTGATGTCGGGATGCACTGAATATCTGGAGTAGTGTGCCTCTCTGAGGATGTCATCCCAGATCCCACCTCCTGCTGGAATGTACACCCGACCACGAAATCGAAGAAGATTGTCCTTCAGCGTGTAGTCCTCATACTTGCCTCCTTCCAAAGCGCCAAAAAATAGGCTCTAGATCAGTATCCAATCTCTGATGTGTAAGAATGCGCTTCTGTATATCATCATCGCTGACCAAAGAGTCCAAGTACTCTCGATAGATCACTGGCTCGGCCGCCGAAACCATGGTAATGTGCATATCCTCCATCATGCGTAGCAGCTCCATAGACATCACCCGGGGCTCCGGTCCAGAAGTGCCGGCTCTCCTGCTCAAAGCATCCGCCACCATATTCGCCTTCCCCGGGTGATAGTGTATCTTATAGTCGTAATCGCAGAGGAACTCAAGCCACCTCCTCTGTCGCAGGTTCAGAACCTTCTGCGTGTCGATGTACTTGAGATTCTTATGGTCGGAGTATATATCACAATGAATCCCGTAGAGGTAATGTCTCCATGTCTTGAGGGCAAAGACCACGGCCCCGAGCTCGAGATCATGTACTGGATAGTTATGCTCATGCTTCTTCAGCTGTCGCGAAGCATAAGCGATAACATGTCCATGTTGCATCAGGACTGCACCCATCCCCAGATAGGAGGCATCTGTATATATCTGGAATCCTTCGCTCCCAGAGGGAAGTGCAAGGATGGGGGATGAAGTGAGCCGGTCCTTGAGCTCTTGAAATGCTGACTCACACTGCTCTGTCCAGTCAAATGCGGCATCCTTTTTCGTCAAGGACATGAGGGGGAGGGCTATCCTTGAGAACCCCTCCACAAACTTACGATAATATCCTGCCAATCCTAGAAAGCTGCGGATGTCTGCTGCTGTCTTTGCCGTGGCCAATCCCGTACCGCCTCGATCTTAGCTGGATCCACCGCCACTCCAGCTCCACTAATAACGTGACCCAGAAAAGCCACCTCCTGTAGCCAAAATTGGCACTTAGAGAACTTTGCATACATCTGAAACTCTCTCAACCTCTGTAAAACTTGGGCCAGATGCTCTGCGTGTTCTTCCTGCGTCCGGGAATAGACCAGAATATCGTCGATGAACACAATGACGAAGCGATCCAGATATGGTTCGAATACACGGTTCATTAGGGTCATGAATGCGTAAGGGGCATTCGTGAGCCCAAATGGCATGACCGTGAATTCGTATAAGCCATACCGTGAGCTGAATGCGGTCTTTGGTATGTCTTCCTCCCGAATGCGTAACTGATAATAGCCGGATCGTAAATCGAGCTTAGAGAACTAGAAGGCTCCCTGAAGTTGATCAAATAATTCTTCTATCCGGGGCAATGGGTAGGTGTTCCGAACCGTCAACCTATTCAATTCCCTGTAATCTATACACAGTCGGAGGGATCCATCCTTCTTCTTCACAAATAAAACCGGTGCTCCCCACGGCGACGAACTTGGCCGCACAAATCCTGACTCCACCAGTTCCTGTAACTGTGTCCTGAACTTTGCCAATTCTCTAGGTGCCATCCTGTAGGGAGCCCGGGACACTGGTCTCGCCCCTGGCACCAACTGAATCCGGAAGTCCAAGTCCCGAGAGGGTGGTAGTCCAGGTAGCTTCTCCGGAAAGACATCAGTATAATCTCGTGCCATTGGAATATCAGCTATGGAACTCTCCACCACTGCCATCTCAAAGCAAATGAGGTACACCTCTTCCCCCTGTTCATAGGCTGAAAGTGAAGGGATAGATACTACTCTAGAGGGGGGGGGGTGAATAGAGTTAACAAATTTTGCACTAGACAAAACTTAATGGTCTACCCAACTCCCTTGGAGTGAAGTGCGGAATGAAAAGATTATAGATATTGATTTAACCTTAAAGCCTAACACAAGTGATGTGTACAAACTCAAGCTAACTGTAATTACAGTTAAGGCTTGGAAAACCTAATCAGCAACTAGCAATCCTAGTTATATCTATTCACAGCCACAATGCAGGAATTAAACAAGTGAATCCAGACGACACAAGGAAATTTATAGTGGTTCCCCAAACAACTTGGGTACGTCCACTCTTTTACCCACACGGTAGGAATCCACTCAGGTTTTTGATCAGGTGCCCTGCCACCAACATGATCTGCTTCAGGTAGATCCAGAAACCCTTTAGACTTTTGATCAGGTGTCAAAAAAACCAAGCACAGGTTTTTGATCAGGTGCCCTGCCACCAAGGGATACTTTTGAAGGGAGTAATAACCCTGTACAGGAGGGGGAAGAAGGTTAAGATGTCTTCTCTATTTTACAAAGATTAGAGAAGCACAAAGACTTGCACTGAGCTAGAAAGCTATAAAGAATCAAGGCTCCCCCTGGCTCAAAGATGTCCAGGTGAAGTCTTGCTTCAGTGCATAAAACTCTTCAGAAAGCTCTGAAGGAAAAACTACAAGAAGATACAAATAATAAAATAAAGATCTTCAAGTAGCTATCTTCTTCTTCTTCTTCTTCAAACGAACTCTGAGTTTGAACTTCCTGAAAGCAGGAGAACTCAGGTTGAAGAAGAGTAGAAGATCTTAACACTTCTCAGTTAGATGGAAATTGCTGAGAGCAGAAAGCTTGATCTTGATGAAGGCTTGAATGCTTGAGAGTATATGTAACACTAGTTAGCTATATGCTAGCTTCAATCCTTCTTCAAAGGGTCCTTTATATAACATCGGCAAGCAACAACTCTCTTCAGTTTGAATAATTTATCTTCTTCTGAGACTTGAGACCTGAGCTGTAAATATCAAGAAGACAGAACAAACTCTGCAGCAGAAACATTCTATAAAAGGAATAACCCTTTTTCTAGGAAGCTGCAAGAAACAATTTGATAATAAAGTACTAGATAAAGTCATATCAGAAACAAACTCTTTATAGCAAAAAGAAGACTTTTCAGTCTAACGGCTATAAAGCGCTGACAGCAGATAAAGTAATTTATAATGTCAGCTAATAGGACAAACAACTTTATCTAAAAAGATTTGACTCAGGCAAAAAGAATAGAGCAGATATGCCTGGAAATATTATCATAAAACTCAAAACAACTTGCCAGAAAATGTATTAATTAATTAAATATAATAAATAAATACAAAATATAAAGGCAGACAGAAAGCGTCGAATGACCTTCGGAGATCGTCGACCGACGCACGGAGATCGTCGAACTATCGGGCAGATAGTCGAACGATCTAGATAGTCGAACTATCAAAGGAGATAGTCGAACTATCTCAGCAGATAGTCGAACTACCAGAAGATAGTCAAACTATCAGATAGTCGAACTATCAGGGCAAAACAGATAGTCGAGCTATCAACAGATAGTCGAGCTATCAGATAGTCGACCTATCAATCAGATAGTCAAACTATCAAGAACAAACAGATAGTCGAGCTATCAACAGATAGTCGAGCTATCAGAAACAAACAGATAGTCGACCTATCAACAGATAGTCGAACTATCAGATAGTCGACCTATCAAAGCAGATAGTCGAACTATCAAGCGAGAACAGATAGTCGAGCTTTCAACAGATAGTCGAGCTATCAACACAGAACAGATAGTCGAACTATCAACAGATAGTCAAACTATCAGATAGTCGACCTATCAACAGATAGTCGAACTATCAAAACCAAACAGATAGTCGACCTATCAACAGATAGTCGAACTATCAAAACCAAACAGATAGTCGACCTATCAACAGATAGTCGAACTATCAGATAGTCGACCTATCCAAGCAGATAGTCGAACTATCAAAGCAGAACAGATAGTCGAACTATCGACAGATAGTCGAACTATCAGATAGTCGACCTATCAAAGCAGATAGTCGAACTATCAAGGCACACAGATAGTCGAACTATCAACCGATAGTCGAACTATCCTCGCAGACTGAAAGTCGAACAACTGATAGACGATCGTCGATCAGTTAGTCGACGATAGTCGAGCGGCGTTCGACGATAGTCGAACGAACAAACAACTTAACCAAATTCTCAATCTGGAAAAGTGAGGACTCTACAGCTAGACTACTAACCATTGACCATAGATAATTCTTGGGTCAAGGAGCACAAAGAAGAGGACTAAACTCAAATCAAACTAGGGTACCAACAATCTCCCCCTATTTGAGTTAAGTCTCTCAAAAACTAAAGCATACAGCTAGCTATAGAACACTAAAATTAATGCAGGAAATAGTTAACAATTAACTAGCAGATTATCAAACAGATAGATAATAAACCAATATAACACAGCAGTCAATCAAACTATTAAGAATCTACAGAGTCTGGCAAGGGGGCAGAAGAACTAGGAACAAAAGAAATTTTCCTTAGAGGATCATCAGATTCTTTCTTTGATAGCTTCAAGTCCTGCACGCCAATGATCTTCAATTCTACAGCTCTTGGGACTACTGCTTCAGGATGCTTTTCCATATATTTTGAGGGATCAAATACATCGGGATTGACCTGGAACTTTTCAAACTCTTTCTTTCTGAAAGCAGACATGGTGGTTAAACCAGTAATATATTTTCCTTCTGCTTTTGCTTTTCTTATTTGAGCTGCTCCAACTAGTTCGTGAAAACGAGCCATCCTAAAGTTAGGATCTAGCTCTGGGCTTTCATAAACAGGCTCAGGAGGAGCAGCATCTGATTCTTTATCTAGATAAGATATTGGAGCAAACTTAGCAAAAGGTTCTTGCTAGAATTTTAAAACAAAGTAAACTACTTACCTTTTAAAATAACTTTCTCAGACTGAACTGGTGCAGTTGAAACCTTTCTCTTAGGAGAAGGAGGAGGTGAAAAAGTTGGCTTTAGATACACAACCTCCTTAACTTGTTCTTTCACTTCTACTTCATGCATTTGACTGCCAGAATGAGACTTTCCATGAGAGCTATAAGAGCTTTTCCTTGATTGATGCTGAGACGAAGCAGATCTTGCTGATGGAGCAGATTTTCCTGAAGATGCAGAAGGGTTGGCAGAAAGATTACCAAAAGCTCCTGCACCTGGAGGAGGAGGAGGAGGACCTCTGGGAGTCCATCTTGAAACAGGACTATCATATCTTTTAGATCTTTTCCTTTCTTTCTGCTGGTTCTTTGAGAACCACATCCAGTGCTGAAATTCCTTTGACTTAGGGTCAATGCCCTTCAGAATGTAATAAGGAATATCATTGTCTTTACTGGGAGGAGGAGGAGCAGCTTTTCTCTTCTTTTGAGCAACTTTCCTTTTCTTAGCATTCTCAGATACATCAGAATCATCCTCATCATCAGAGTGAGATGATGGGGGATTATCATACGGATCATAGGCTTCAGAAATAGCCTTTTCTTTAAGCTTTAGAGCAGATTTCTCTCTTTCATCTTCAATGGCATCCAGAGCCAGAAGGGAATCTAAGTCCAACCCTGGTGAGTCATCCCAGATGGTTGACTTTTCAACTTGCAGCTCTTTTTCTTTCTCTTTTAAAGACTGTACTCTTAGATCCCAGGCAGCTCTTGCTTGTACTTCTTCCACACTCAGAGCAGGAGTGTCATCTTTGACTTCATCTTGATTCTCAGGCTCATCTTCTCTATCATCTAAAAACGATTCCAATTCAGGATCTACTTGGATATCAGGAACACTTGGGGCAGCCTCTGAGACAATTTCTATTATCTGAGCAGATAGATCTTCTCTAATAAAATCTGTAGAATTATGAATACATATCTGCTAAATAAGCGATAATCATTCCTTCAAGGTATTCACTAGCAAGCAAATTAATTGACTCGTCAATAAATCGAATAAGTGAATTACCTTCATACTTGACCATCTCCCATGATTCATCTAGATATGAGGTTATAATTCCTTCTAGGAATCTAGCAACCACAGGAGTGGTGAGATCTTCTAGGCAGACTTTTACTGCAATTTCAGATAGCATGATTCCATCAGCTATTTCCTTATCAGATAACACTAGAACTATTTCTTTCTCAGCTGGAGCAGACTCTTCCAGGGCTGTCATTACAGTATCTGTTATAGCTGGAAGGGAGGCAGGAGGTTCTGAGGCATCTTCATAGAATATCTCCCCTGCCTGATTTCAGTGGAGACTGAAACCAGGCCCTTGAGGAAGATGGCTCAGCAGATTTTGAAAGAGATTTGATGGAGGTAGTTAAGATATCAATGGAGGCTGCAAGGGGAGCGATTGCCTCTTCAATCATGGTTTTGATTGACGGGGTAATCAGCTCCACAATGCGGGAGATAAGTTCAGGAGTGATCTCAAAAGATGATGGATGTGAAGTGGATGGAGATGCAGCAGATATGGTTGAAGTGCTGGGGTGAAGAATGGTGTGGACAGGGGATTGAACAGGAGAAGGAGCTGGAGAGTTAATTGGAGAATTAACTGGGGAATGAATGGGAGACAAAGGAGGAGTAGGAATTCTCTCAGATCCTAACAAATCAAAGCTAGGAGCAGATATCCTAGAATGATGTGCAGGAAGAGGAGAAGCTGGAGGGGAAAGAGGAACAACCGTGGTTGTTTCTAGAGCAGAAGAGGAAGAAGGTCGTACTTCAGCTGAAGTTGATGGAACTTCAACTGAGGCAGACAGCAAAGTAGAAGAGGAGGAGGGAAGAGCTGAGCCAGCTTCGACATGGTGAGGAGTGACTGATTCAGTCCTGGTGTCCTCAGATGTTGCTGGAGCAACCCCTGTGAGAGCGGGTTTTACAAAAGTTCTCTTCCATTTGGAGAATAGGTTAGGATCCATCTTCTTGCTTGCGTTAATTGTTGTTGCAGTTGAACTCAGCAGCTGGGGTATTTTTCCTTAAGGAAGATTCCAATAACCCTTCCGAGGGTAACTTCCTTCTTGCCATTCTTTTTCCTTATTAAATCAAACATCACTGCTGCCCAATCTATCCTTTTCTGATTAACAATCGCACACATCAGTGCGAATTGCTGCCTTGTGATATTATCGTGAGCAGAGTGCTTACCCAGGAGCACTTTTCCTACCAACTCAGCAAGAAACTTGATTTTGAAGGGGAAATTTACTTTGAGCAGCTTCGTGGGAATGCCCTCAGCATGTCCCAGCTCAACTAGCATTCTTCCGAATTCCTGAGCATCTTGCTCATAATCCTCTTCACCATTTATTAAACCAAAAATTTCAGTCAGAACGGCCGGAGTTAGGATTACCTCTTCTCCGCCGATGGTACCAATCATCGAGTCGTCGGTGGAGGACGACGTGAAGGCCCATTCCTTGATCTCTGGGATGTTTATCTTAATCCTTGCAGACATTAACCTCTCGAGTCCTTGATCCCGGCAAAGCTGAAGAACTTCTACGATCCCGGCATCGCAGCTACTGAACGCGTCGAAATCCACGCTAAAGCCAGCATCAAACTTCACAACTGCTAGAACTGCTGGAGAGACCGCCATTGATTCGCTGGAGAAAGCTCGAGAAAGCTGGAGAGGACGAAGAAGACGAAACGCCCGAAAATCGCAAGCGGGAAGGCAGAATGCGAAAAGGCACGCTCCGTCGACGATAAAACAAAAGATCTTTTAACCTAGGTCGACTATCGGCTTTATATTAGACCGGAAATAGTCGATCTATTAAAAAGATACTTGACCTGATAGTCAAACGACCGTTCGACGATCGGCTCAGAAGTAGAGTAGTCGAATCATCGTTCGACTATTTCTGGCTTCTCAACCAACAGGCTTTCGTCATCCAGAGATCGACGATGAGCTCGACTTGTTCGACGAAGGTCGAACGCCGGTCGACGATCTTTAGACAGATAAGCCATCATCAACCAGAGGTCGACGATAGACTTGATCCGTTCGATGATCTTCGATCATCGTTCGACGATCTTCAAACAAGTTTCAATATAGGCAGATATAGTCACACTTAGTCTCGTCCATTGATCATGCCTAATTGAACTAAAAAGAACAGATGCTTCTGTTCATCTAAAGGCTTGGTGAATATATCACCTCTCTGAAACTCAGTGGATATGAACTCAAGACAGATCTTGTTCTTTTCCACACAATCTCTCAGGAAATGGTGTCGAATCTCAATGTGCTTCGTTCTAGAGTGGTGCACTGGATTTTGTGCAATTGAGATAGCACTGGTACTATCACACATGATCTTGGTGTTCTTGTGTGAGTAACCATAATCCACAAGCTGGTTTTGAATCCACAGGATTTGTGAACAACAACTAGCAGCTGTTATATATTCAGCCTCTGCAGTTGAAGTTGAGACAGAAGCCTGCTTCTTACAGAACCAAGAGACCAATCTCTCTCCCAGGAACTGGCAAGTTCCTGAGGTGCTCTTCCTGTCAACTCTGCAACCAGCATAATTAGAATCAGAATATCCAATTAATTCAAATTCTGACTCAGCTGGGTACCAAAGTCCTAGATCTGGACATCCCTTCAGGTATCTCAGGATTCTCTTTAGAAGAATCAGATGAGATTCCTTGGGGTTGACCTGGAATCTAGCACAAAGGCATGTAGCAAACATTATATCAGGCCTACTTGCAGTTAGATATAATAGGGAACCAACAATGGCCCTATAATTCTTTTGATCAACTGGCTTGCCGTGATCATCAGAATCAATAACTACATTAGTAGCCATAGGTGTAGGCATTGCTGAAGCATCAGCCATCCCAAATTTCTTTACTAATTCCTTGGCATATTTGGATTGGGAGATGAAGATACCATCAGCATCTTGCTTAACTTGGAGACCAAGAAAGTAAGACAGCACACCCATACTACTCATCTCAAACTTAGAGTGCATCAGGTCAGAGAACCTTTTGCAAAGTTTGGGATCAGTGGAGCCAAATATAATATCATCTACATACACTTGAACTAACAGGATTGTGTCCTTGTGATGCTTGACGAAGAGGGTTCTATCAACTACTCCCCTAGTAAAGTTGTGCTCTAAAAGGAAACTAGCTAAAGTCTCATACCAGGCTCTGGGAGCTTGCTTTGGTCCATAAAGAGCTTTCTGTAACTTAAACACATGTGAGGGCTGAGTTGAAGAAACAAACCCTGGTGGTTGTTCAACAAACACCTCTTCCTTAAGCTCACCATTTAGGAATGCACTTTTGACATCCATTTGGAAAACCTTAAACTTCATGTAGGCTGCATAGGCCAAGAAGATCCTTATTGCTTCTAGCCTTGCAACAGGAGCAAAGGTTTGGTCATAGTCTATACCATCCTCCTGTCTGTAGCCCTGAGCTACATGCCTTGCTTTATTCCTTACTATAATTCCATTTGCATCCAACTTGTTTCTATACACCCACTTGGTGCCTATGATCAGTTGGCCTTTAGGTCTTGGAACCAAAGTCCAAACTTTACATCTCTCAAACTGATTGAGCTTCTCTTACATTGCAATGATCCAGTGGGGATCTAGCTCTACACCTTTAAAGGTGAGGGGCTCAACCTGTGAGAGGAAACAAGCATGCATCACATCCTGTCTTAACTGATGTCTTGTTTGCACACCAGCTGATATGTCTCCAATCACTTGAGATGTGGGATGATCTCTAAGTGTGACAATATCAGCAGGTGGGATGTGATCTTCAGCAACAGTTGGGATTAATTCCTCAGGAGGAATTTGATCTACTGTTGGTGGAACAACAACAGCTTCAGCAATGTCTTCATCACTGTCTGATTCAGTGATCTGAAGAGTTGATAGTTGAAGAATTTCTTGAGGGGCATCAGGTACCTGCAAGGAACTGGAGGAAGGAGAATTTTCTTTCTCCTTGTAAAACATCTGATGCTCATCAAATGACACATGCACAGATTCTTCAATCTTACAGGTAGATTTGTTATAAACCCTATAAGCTTTGCTTACTTGGGAATATCCAAGCATGATTCCCATTGAAGCTTTTGCTTCAAACTTTCTAATATATTCTTTATTATTATTATGAATATAAACAATACAGCCAAAAACTCTAAAATAGTTAATTTTAGGTTTCTTTCCCTTAAGCAACTCATAAGGAGTTTTACACTTAAGCTTGTGTATCAAACTTCTATTCAAGACATAATTGGCTGTGCTAACAGCTTCTGCCCAATAGGAGAGAGGCATGTTAGCATCTGCCAACAATGTGCTAGCAGCTTCAATGAGTGTTCTATTCTTCCTTTCAACTACCCCATTTTGTTGAGGAGTTCTAGGAGCTGAGAAGCTATGTTTGATACATTCTCTCTCACAGAATTCTTGCATGAGAAGAGAGTCAAACTCAGTACCATGATCACTTCTGATCAAGGCCACATGAGTAGAGTACTCAGTCTGCACACATAGTAGAAAGTCTGTAAGGGCTTTGAAGTTATCAGACTTAGTTCTCAAAAAGAAAACCCAACTGAATCTAGAGAAGTCATCTATAATTACTAATGTGTAATACTTCCCTCCTAAACTCTGTACATTTATTGGGCCAAAAAGGTCCAAGTGTAATAGATATAGGATTCTAGGAGAATCACTCTTATTTACAGATTTAAAAGAGTTTTTGGTTTGCTTGCCTAGCTGACAAGCCTTGCATAGGCTCTCCTTCTTGTAGGGGCAAGAAGGTAAACCTCTAACAAGGTTGTGTTTAGATAACCTAGATATATTTTTAAGATTTACATGACTGAGCCTCTTATGCCACAAAGAATTATTATTAAGGGTTACTTCATTAAACAGGCAGATTTCAGAATGAGATGAATTGAAATCTACTAAATAAATATTACCTATTCTAATACCTACTAAAACAACATTATTATTTAAAGTAATATTGCAAGAGAAGTTAGAAAATGAAACCTGGTAGCCAGCATCACATAGCTGGCTGACTGAAATCAGATTATGCTTCAGTCCATTGACATAAGCAACTCTCTTGAAAGTAACTGCTCCAATTGTGATCTTGCCATAGCCTTCTGTCTGACCACAGCTGGAGTCTCCAAAGATAACCTTTGGGCCGAGCTTAGCTTTGAACTTTGACAGAAGATCTTTATTTCCTATCATATGCTTAGAGCATCCACTATCCAAATACCACTTATTTTGAGTGATTGGATAGGCCTTCACCTGCAAGACATTTATTTAGACAGTGTGGACCCAGGTAACCTTGGGTCCCTTGTTTTTCACATAAGAAAAACTGGAAATATATGAGAATGCAGGCTGAGGGTGATAACCTAGTGGGTGAGATCTCCTAGGTGGGATTCTCCATGCAGATGATGGGTCAACAAACCTAGGGTTTATATTTTCATTTAGGTTTCTATAGTACTGATTATGATTTTGAAAATCATGTTGAAATCGTCGATCGACGTTCGACGATGGGTGCTCAGATCGTCGAGCTTCGTTCGACCATTGAGCTTCCGATCGTCGAGCGGCGTTCGACGCTCTTTGCATTTCTTTAAAGAATTTCTTTCTCTTTTCTCTCTTAGCTTTATTTAAGGTTTTATTAACTAGATTTACTTGCTCAGTATTCTTCATTCCACTAGCTGAAATGAAGTTTACTGGAGTTGAAAGGTTATTTTTAAGAAGAATTGGGGGTTCACTGGGAGAAGCTCCTAAGCCTAGTTTATCATTACCTGACCTAGTGTTAGTCATGCTGGTAATTTCTAACAGCTTAAGGCTTCTACCATTAAGTGATTCCTCTAATCTCTTAGACTTAGCTAACTCTATTTTAAGAAATTTAATTTCTTCACTACAAGTAGTGAGTTCTTCCTTTAACCTAACATTTTCAGAGGCTATTGATTCTGAGTCAGCTAACCTATTTCTAAGTTCTTTTATTTCCTTTTCAGAGCTAATCAAATCTAAGCATAAAGATTTAAAGTCTAATTTAAATTCTTCTGAAGAAAAATCATAAGAAGAAAGTACCTCATCTTCTGTAGGCATCTCTTCATCAGAATCAGAACTCTCTGCAGCAGAGTGGTTACTGCAGGCATCTATTGCCATTAGGCAAACTTCTTTTGCCTTCTTCTCTTCCTCATCCTCACTGGAGCTTGATGAGGAGGATTCTTCATCAGAATCACTCCAGGTTTCAGCAATGAAACCTCTCTCCTTCTTCTTGTTTTTGTAGGAGGATGGCTTGGAGTGCTTCCTGTGTTGTTCTTTTTCTTCTCTTTTCTTTGTTCTTCTCCTCTGGACACTCTGGCAAGATGTGTCCAGGCTTCCTGCAACCATAACAAATAATTTCTTTAGCAGGAGAGCGATCATACCTTGGTTTGTCTTCATAGCGTGAAGACTTCTTTCTGAACTCCTTTTTTCCCATCTTGAGAAACCTCTTGGCAAACAATGCCATTAGTTCCTCATTAGATTAGCTGCCTTCAGAAGCATCAACAGCCTTAAGAGCTAGAGACTGCTCTTTTCTTGTTGGAGTGGGGGTCTTTGCTTCAGCTTCTGCTTCCCTTGTCTTCAGCACTTGCTCAAAAGACTTGAGCTTGCCGAGGAGGGCTTCAGTGGAGATCTCATTTGTACTTTTGGCTTCCTTGATGGGCCAGATCCTTAGATCCCATGTGCTAGGGAAGCACATAAGAATCTTATCATTGACCTCTGTCAATGATATGTCCTTGTCCAGGGTCCTCAGCTCATTGATGATTGAGCTGAGCCTGGTGTACATGGCTTCAACTGATTCAGCATCAGTTTTCTTGAAGTTCTCATACTGTGAGGTCAGGTTGGACCTTCTGTCCTTCCTGTCATCAGCTGAACCAGCTACAATCTGGTTCAGTGTATCCCACATGGCCTTTGCTGAGGAGCAGTCAGCAACCTTCTGGAATATCTCATCAGACATTGTCTGAGCCAGTATGTTCATTGCCTTGGCATCTGCTATTTTGGCCTTCTTGTATTCATCATTGTAATCTGGAGGAGGCACTGCACTCATATCAGATGATGAGGCAGAAGCAGCAGCAGGTGCTCTTGGGGGACCTGACAAAATAGAAGCAAAGATGCTTTCATCAATAGAATTCATATATAATTTGATCATTGCCTTCCAGATGCCAAACTTAGCTAAGTTGCATGCTGGAGGTCTGGTGCTAGAATAATCCTTGGACTGGGCCATGATAGTGAATATCTATAAGCTTTGGTATCTATCAGGATCTTGTGACTTAGGTGTTAGCCTATTCAGTCAGTCAACCTCCCTCTGATACCAATTGAAAGTGAAGGGATAGATACTACTCTAGAGGGGGGGTGAATAGAGTTATCAAATTTTGCACTAGACAAAACTTAATGGTCTACCCAACTCCCTTGGAGTGAAGTGCGGAATGAAAAGATTATAGATATTGATTTAACCTTAAAGCCTAACACAAGTGATGTGTACAAACTCAAGCTAACTGTAATTACAGTTAAGGCTTGGAAAACCTAATCAGCAACTAGCAATCCTAGTTATATCTATTCACAGCCACAATGCAGGAATTAAACAAGTGAATCCAGACGACATAAGGAAATTTATAGTGGTTCCCCAAACAACTTGGGTACGTCCACTCTTCTACCCACACGGTAGGAATCCACTCAGGTTTTTGATCAGGTGCCCTGCCACCAACAGGATCTGCTTCAGGTAGATCCAGAAACCCTTTAGACTTTTGATCAGGTGTCTAAAAAACCAAGCACAGGTTTTTGATCAGGTGCCCTGCCACTAAGGGATACTTTTGAAGGGAGTAATAACCCTGTACAGGAGGGGGAAGAAGGTTAAGATGTCTTCTATATTTTACAAAGATTATAGAAGCACAAAGACTTGCACTGAGCTAGAAAGCTCTAAAGAATCAAGGCTCCCCCTAGCTCAAAGATGTCCAGGTAAAGTCTTGCTTCAGTGCAGAAAACTCTTCAGAAAGCTCTGAAGGAAAAACTACAAGAAGATACAAATAATAAAATAAAGATCTTCAAGCAGCTATCTTCTTCTTCTTCTTCTTCAAACGAACTCTGAGTTTGAACTTCCTGAAAGCAGGAGAACTCAGGTTGAAGAAGAGTAGAAGATCTTAACACTTCTCAGTTAGATGGAAATTGCTGAGAGAAGAAAGCTTGATCTTGATGAAGGCTTGAATGCTTGAGAGTATATGTAACACTAGTTAGCTATATGCTAGCTTCAATCCTTCTTCAAAGGGTCCTTTATATAACATCGGCAAGCAACGGCTCTCTTCAGTTTGAATAATTTGTCTTCTTCTGAGACTTGAGACCTGAGCTGTAAATATCAAGAAGACAGAACAAACTCTGCAGCAGAAACATTCTATAAAAGGAATAACCCTTTTTCTAGAAAGCTGCAGGAAACAATTTGATAATAAAGTACTAGATAAAGTCATATCAGAAACAAACTCTTTATAGCAAAAAGAAAACTTTTCAGTCTAACGGCTATAAAGCGCTGACAGCAGATAAAGTAATTTATAATGTCAGCTAATAAGACAAACAACTTTATCTAAAAAGATTTGACTCAGGCAAAAAGAATAGAGCAGATATGCCTGGAAATATTATCATAAAACTCAAAACAACTTGCCAGAAAATGTATTAATTAATTAAATATAATAAATAAATACAAAATATAAAGGCAGACAGAAAGCGTCGAACGATCTTCGGAGATCGTCGACCGACGCACGGAGATCGTCAAACTATCGGGCAGATAGTCGAACGATCCAGATAGTCGAACTATCAAAGGAGATAGTCGAACTATCTCAGCAGATAGTCGAACTACTAGAAGATAGTCGAACTATCAGATAGTCGACCTATCAACAGATAGTCGAACTATCAGGGCAAAACAGATAGTCGAGCTATCAACAGATAGTCGAGCTATCAGATAGTCGACCTATCAATCAGATAGTCGAACTATCAAGAACAAACAGATAGTCGAGCTATCAACAGATAGTCGATCTATCAGAAACAAACAGATAGTCGACCTATCAACAGATAGTCGAACTATCAAATAGTCGACCTATCAAAGCAGATAGTCGAACTATCAAGCGAGAACAGATAGTCGAGCTATCAACAGATAGTCGAGCTATCAACGCAGAACAGATAGTCGAACTATCAACAGATAGTCGAACTATCAGATAGTCGACCTATCAACAGATAGTCGAACTATCAAAACCAAACAGATAGTCGACCTATCAACAGATAGTCGAACTATCAAAACCAAACAGATAGTCGACCTATCAACAGATAGTTGAACTATCAGATAGTCGACCTATCCAGGCAGATAGTCGAACTATCAAAGCAGAACAGATAGTCGAACTATAGACAGATAGTCGAACTATCAGATAGTCGACCTATCAAAGCAGATAGTCGAACTATCAAGGCACACAGATAGTCGAACTATCAACCGATAGTCGAACTATCCTCGCAGACTGAAAGTCGAACAACTGATAGACGATCGTCGATCAGTTAGTCGACGATAGTCGAGCGGCGTTCGACGATAGTCGAACGAACAAACAACTTAACGAAATTCTCAATCTGGAAAAGTGAGGACTCTACAGCTAGACTACTAACCATTGACCATAGATAAGTCTTGGGTCAAGGAGCACAAAGGAGAGGACTAAACTCAAATCAAACTAGGGTACCAACATAGGCCTTGACAGCCTGTATGGAAGACAATGAAAGAAGGGGAATAGGTCAGATACCTTTGATAGTAACGTGAGAATCTCCATGTCGGAGTGTGATCTTCTTCGAGGGACAATCTATCTGCGCGTGGTTCCAATGAAGCCAGTTCATGCCTAGGATCAGATCGAAATCCGGTAGACTCAGAACTGTTGCCGGAGCTTCGAACGCTTTGCCTCCTATCTCGACATCCATATTGCAGCAGTCTGTGGTTCGAAGTTCCGTACCATCTGGAAGTCGCACTCTCTTTTCCAGACCGGAAAACTTCTCCACTCCTTCTAATCCTTCAATAAATGAGTCCGACACGAATGAGTGTGACGCACCCGTGTCGAAGAGGGTATGAGCGGGCTTGCCGCCAATCATCACTATGCCTGGGTTCGTTTGAGTTCAAAGAGTAGTATTACTTTAAATGTCTAAGGTACTCTTAAAATTTAAAATTTATAAACCTTACAAAATTTTAAGTACCTGTAATCACCTCCTCAGGATTCCTCTGCTCCGTGAGGTCCAGCGCGTATACCTGCTCCCGGTCTCGGCCTCGCCCGTGATGTCCTCGGCCTCGGCCTCGGCCTCGTCCTCGTCCTCGGCCTTGGTGAACTGGAGGGGCCACTGGAGGTGGAGGAGGAGGAAGAGGGTGGACCTGAAGCGGGCACTGCGTCCTGATGTGCCCAGGTTGGCCGCAACCATAGCAGGTGATCTGCCTCTGACCTCGATCATCCTGTCTCATCGGCCCGGGAGTCTGTATAGGTGGGGGAGCCAATGGTGGATGAGGCCCCTGATCCTGCCTGTAGTTGGGACGACGACGTCCCCCACCTCTCCTATATCCAATAGTCTTGCCTCTCTGAGATGATCTGCTGCTTTCCCCAAAAGACTGCCCATCCAGCGATCTCTTCCCTCTGCCTTGCACCATCAGCTGGTCAGCCTCCAGCTTCTTTGCCATCTCGATGATCTGCGCCATGGTACCGTGAGCAATGAACAGCAAGGGCTGCCTCAAAGAATCGCGGAGTCCGTGATAGAATCTCTTCGCATACTTCTGGTCGTCCCAGTCATGGAAGCCTGCAAACCTAGCCAGGTGGGAGAACTCTCTCTGGTACTCAATCACTGATCGGCTCCCCTGCTGGAGGTTCAAAAACCTCGCCTCCAAAGTATCTCGATCTGTGGAGGATACAAAGTGCTCCAAGAATACGTCACTGAATTCCTCCCAAGATATGTCCATCAGCTCCCTGTCGGCGAAAATAGAGTCTCGCACCGACTTCCACCACCTCTTTGCATGAGCATCTAGTGCCGAGGTGGCAAGAGGAACTGCCTGTCTGACTGGGCAGCTAATTCCAGCCAGTAACTCCTGAATGGTCTCCAACCACTCCTCTGTCTTCACAGCATCTTCTGTCCCGCGATACAATGGTGGAGACAGACTTTTAAACACACTCAGCCAGTTTGAGCCTGGGTTGGGCAGCTGAGCCGGGGCTTGCTGCGCTCTGAAGGCATCCAGGATAGCCGTCAGAGTTTGCCCCATCTCTGTCTGCATGAACGGAATGGCAGTCGGAGGGGGAGGAACCGTATCCTGTGGAGGCTGCATAAAGGAAAGATAACGTCAAAATTGGCCTAACTCACTGTTTGATGGACTGATTATGTGGCTTTTTACACATGGGCACACCACTGCTTCCGCTGCATAGTTTGTCCGCAAACTAATGCCCGCGCGGGGTGTTCCAGTGTGGTGGACTGTATTCTCATATGATCATATGTTCAAGTGATACCAGTTTGTAAGATCCTGTCTCCTCATCCCGAGGCTAACCCGGATCTTATGCCCAGAACCGCCGCCTTACGGTAACACTAACACACGGGTTAGTCGTCACCGTAAGACGTCGATTCTGCCGGCTAGTACGATCATAACCTGTCGGCCAATATGAGAATAAATGCATAATAATAGAGTAAACACAGAAGAAGTCCACAGCCACATCACATATATATATATCAAATGGAAGTACACATGCCAGTCCACAATGAGTATAGTAAAATGAAAGTAAATAGGGCTTATGCCCAGTACATCATGATCAAATCTCTCTCTCACTAACAGCAGCGGAATCTATCATCTCAAATCATTGCACCTGAACATGTGCTCCAGTAGTAATAGCCGGTATCTGCTCCTCAAGTCCTGCCTCCTCGACGTGCTGGTCCACCTCCTCGAGCTCCTAAAATAGTAAGGTCACCGACCATTAGTCAAAAAGACTAAGTCATATCCTCAACACCTCCTCCTGCAACTCCAAGGCACCGTGCGGGAGGACGAAGTGGAGGACAACAAAGGGTGGCAAAGGCGAAGCAGGTGACAGGAAACTAAGCAGAATATGTAATCAAGTAAATAATGGAAAGTAACCTTCACTTATGCGGGTACGCATAAGCAAGGGGTCTTCTACAGGGCTCCCATTGTATAAAATGTCCCATACCATTTATACAATGGGGTGTCAGGTGTCACAAGCATATATATATAAAAGAAAGTAACCTCAACCTATAAACATGCCCACTCAAGCTTATAGGCTAAGGGATCGTATAGCAGGTCCTAATGTATAAGCGTCCCATACCACTTATACATTAGGTGTCTTAAGTTGTTATGAAGGTTAATGTTATGCAACTATATGGTGGGTATGATATGTACATGCAGTGCAACACACACACACGACTCCGTGATCACAGACCTTTAGTTCCCACTTTTCGAGAGCTAGTATCACTCTCAGGTACTACCGTTGTGGCTACGGCAGCAGCGGAGCGGGCGTCTCCGCCTTCTAGGCGGGTATACACACTACCAGGCCTAGACCTCTCTTGTACGCCTCTGTACACCGCCAGTGCACTCTAGAGTCTCTGCATACCACTTTGCTGACGACCCGTCAGTCTTGTTGGGTCGGGTGCGCGTTATTAGGAAAAGTCCTCCAGACTCCAGTATAAACATCCTACTGGTCCTTCTAACCCTCGCACCCGCCTGGTCCACCGTACTACCGTCGGTGTGACGACCGGCCAGTACCGCATGTCCTGCCACTAGTATATGCACATGCAAGTATAGTATATTGAGCCTCTAGCTCGATGGACTATCCAGTCCCCAAATCTCTCGAACCCATCACGGGTGAGTATGTGCTACAAAAACTCCAACCCTGCCTGGGTGAGTGTATACAAACCAATCCCTTTCTCCAACTCTGCACGGGTGAGCAAGTAGTCAAAAGACTCCAAGTCCCTCCAACCCGGCACGAGTGAGCACATGTCCAGTTCACTTAACCTATTAGACTACTCTTGTCTATAGATTATCATACTTAGAGTCTTAAGGTTAATCCCAGGACTGCCCAAGGTATTCCCGGTGAAGGGCTCTCAGGGGCACTAGGAGCTACGATGGGCTGAATCCCAAAGCTCCCTTTCTCAAGGATATTTACTTTAGTTGTTGCCTACCCCGAATCCCTTATTCTCTCTCCTGTTACATAGAGTGACCTAGTGACTTAAGGTATGGATTAAGGAGTGACGGTCTTCCGTCAACTCTTCCTAGGCAAGTCTATTGTTGCACGGTTACTCTCGCCTCTAGAATGCAACTGCCATCCAGGGTTATACTTCCGAACTTAGACTCTAACTCAGTTGTTGATTCATCCCCTGACGGCCTATAGTCCAGCCTACTTTTACTAAGCGCACCCCATGACCTAACACCACCCTGAAATCGAACTTCTAAATTCTTGGTCCAACTGACCCCAAATATTTATCCTAGGGTGGTATGGACTAATGAAATGAGTGTGTTGATTTTCATAATTTTCCTAGGTCATTAAGGCCTTTAATTAAATCTTTTAAATTATTCCCTAGGTCATTTTACACAAGAAATATTATCAATTAAAATCTTCTGACCTAAGGGAATTTTTCTGAGTTGCATATGAATAAAATATTACTGTCTACAACATTTCATAATTTCACTTTTTATATTTCTATTTTTCCCATAATTAATACAAATTCTACCTATTTATCACTTTCCAAATGAAGTATAAGAGATATATACACCAAAATTCCAGGAAAATTACTGAGCATTTATATTACTATTTTATGACTAATGGCAGAGTTTCATTAATTTCTACAGTGTAATGGTCTATCAAAATCCATTCCTAATTATTTACCAAAAATGCCATTATGCTAATTAATAATTAACAGTGTACCCAAAAATTCTGATATAAATCTACAAGACTAATATAACAATTATGCAACTCTAGAATTATTTTCACAATTTTCCAACAAGTATTTATACCAATTCATAAACATTTACAAAAAGGGTAAAATGGTCATTTCCATGAATTTTGCTCTAACAGTTGTCAAACAGAGATATGAAATTTTCTTAAGTCAATTAAAAGCCTCATTTTTGCCTTGACTGATTTTGGGTATCTTTCATTGATCAAAACCTATTCCTACAATTTATTTTCCAAAAAGGCTTTTATTTTGGAAATACCAAATAATAGGATTTTTAATCCCAAAAATTCCATAATAAATTCTAGGGGTGAACTTTACTCTAATTAATCCCTGGGATAAATTCCATAATATTTGGATGCCTCAGCTAGGCTAAATACACAAAATATCCTTTCTTGCTAAATGCACCCCAAGGTTATAATTTGCCAACACATGCACATGGGTTAACCCATCATGCAGGGGTCCAATTGTTCTGAAATTTCTACCAGACACCAATAATGTCTCTAAGGACATGCCACCAAAATTTGGGGGAATTTGGGTTCATATAATTACATTTATACCCTTAATTTACTTTTTGATATAATGATAAAAACTATAGGAAACTGTTTTCCAAAAATTCCAAATTTTTGGCAAGGGCTAGGTATGCCCTAAGAATGCACATGGCCAAAATTTCAGGTCATGAGAACACTTGGTTTGGCATGGGCATCATTTTTAATTTCTTCCCTAGCTTAGGAGCAGTCCTAGCAAAACAGCCCCACAGGACAAACCACTGGAGAAAAACCTATCTTTAGGGTGGCATATTAAAGTTAACACATCCACCTACATTTTGCATTCAGGGACCATCCTATGGTCATGTCCCTAGGTACCCTTAAATTGACATGCAAGATGACTGTTATATTGTGACAGAAACTTACTATTCATAAATTAAATTTAAATACTAACTCCTTTAATAAAACTAGCACGAATCTTAAAGATGATCGGACGGCCCTGGGTTTTCTTCTCCATGCATGCATGCATGGCCACCCGGCACAGGCTGGTTTTGCGGGGCGGTTCCCGGCCATCGCCGGCGGTGGAGCCTCCGGCCAAACCCTTCCCCGGCCTCACGGTGGTCGGGGCTTGAACTGGCCGGCGGCTGGGCGGCGGAGAGCGGCGGACGGCGGCGGCGCAACCAAGCCGAAAGGGCTCCAGAAAACGCCATTTTTACAGAAAATTGAGATTTTTGATTCCTATTGTCGAGCTCGTTTGAGCTCGACGTCTAGCCTAGTGGATCTAGGAAACTAGTACACTTGGAGGGGAAGGGATACGGACCAACGGCGGCGGTTGTGGCTGAGGGTGGCGGCGGTTTCCCATGGAGTGAATATTCCGGCGAGCTCCTCCTCTGTTGGCCATGGCAGCAGCGGTCTCTCTCTTTCTCTCTCTCTCTCTGGGGCAGGGATGAAATGGGAATGAGAGGGATAGGCTCGGTTTGGGCTGAGTTAAGAGGGGGAGGCGATTTCACCAAGGAGAGGGCGATTTCACCAAGGTGGGCTCGGGTTGGGGGTGGTTCAGCCGGCTGGTGTTTGGGAGTGGGTCCCACTGCTCTAGATGGGTTAATTAACCCTTAATGGGTCGGGTTCCAGGGTTAGAGCTGAGTTGGTGAGTGGAGAGAAGGGGGTTGGCTCTCATAAATGGAATAGGATAGAGGGGCTCGGGTTTTGGGCTTGGGCTTGACCCAAGGTTGCATGGTGGGTCCCCACACCTTCTAATACACCTATATGGTCAGCCAACCCATTATGAGTTGATGGGGTGAGCCCAAATGGCCCAACCCAATTCCTTAACACCTTCTCTCTCCTATTTATCATCTTTTCTCTCTCCTAGATAATTTCCAAAGTTACTATTGCATGCCACTATTTTTCTCTTCCATAGGGGGTATAGGGTAACTTTAGACCCATCTAATGATTTTGGGTTGGTTTGGGTGGACTCAACCCAAAGAATTGGGCTAGGGCACTGTTTTCACTAATTAGGTCAAAATGTTGTCTTGACTCAACATGGGTCAACTAGTTGACCACATGGCCTACCTTAGGGTCCACTTAGATTGTGTTTAGGGTTAGGGCATCGTGGTGGGGTCATGGTGTGGCTAGGGTTCCTATTTACACTAGTTTGACCTAGTTTGACTTTGGTCCTATGGTGGGCCCCACATGGCTACAACCCACTACCTAGGGTCAAACCTAGCTTATTACCCTAACACCCACCCCATGCCTAACCCAATCTAAGTTAAGGGGTCTAGAAGTAACATTGGGATGTTACACCCTTCGTGGAGATTTTTATTCTATATATGTGATCTATTGCTGTGGACTGCATTGCTCTTATTTCATTTATTGTGCTACCTTTCAATGATCGAATTGGCCGGCAAAATCGGTGCCTTGTGGTGATAACCCTTCAGGACGTGAAGGTGTCACCGCAAAGCGGCGATTCTGGGCCTAAGACCCCGGTGGTTGAAAAAGAAAAAAAAGGGGTCTTACAAACTGTGCTAGTCGCTACCAATGACCCCATACCACCCGTATAGTCGAACTTCCAATCCTTTGATCACCATGACCCTAAATATTTATCTTAGGATGGTATGATATGTGTTGTTGACCATATGAAGTTTTACTATTTTCCCACGTCATTAAGACCCTAAATAAAATTCTTTAATTAAGTGGCCTATGTTACTTTATGCGTGAGATACTTTGACAAAGTATTCTCTTAATCTAATAATTTTTTTCCTGAGGATCATCTTGGTTAATTATGACTGGATATCAAGAATTGTGATTTTCCCATATATATTTCCATTTAATTTCCATTTATTTTTAAATCCATCAATTGGCCACTTTCCAAATTAAGTACAAGGAATATGCTACTGAAAATTCTATAAAAATTACTGCATATGTAAATTACTGAAATAACACTAAGTACTAAAATTCATAACTTTAAACAGTAATTTGATCCTCTATTACCCATATGAAAATATAACTAAAATGCCATTCCTAAGGTTTTAAATTTAATGAAGTATCCAAAAATTCTAAGATAATTACACCATGTCACTATCTCATAAATACATCACTATAAATTTTTCAAGAATATTTCTACTGTAATTTCCATCATAATTAAATAATTTCCCCAAAGGGAAAAATAGTCAAAACTACATAAAATCATAATAAAATCAACTAATCATGGCCATAAATTTTTACAGGGATTACCTATGACTCCCTTGAGCTTGTGAAAAAATCTAAGGGTTTAAATTCATCAATATCCCTATTTTCACATTTTTGCATTTAAATGGCCTAACTTTCAAAAATTCCAAATAATGGGATTTTTGCTTCCAAAAATCACAATATTTCTATGAGGGGTAATATCCATCCCTATTAACCCATGTCAACAGTTTTGTAGACATGCAATGTGTAATAAGGGGTAAATTCACATTTTGGTAAATATGGCTATATACACCCCAAGCCTATGTATATCCAACACATGCATGTGGGATTACCAAAGATGCATTGGTCCGATGAGGTTGAAAATTTAACCATGGGTATATACTGACCCCAAGGCCATGCCACAAAAATTTGGAGCCATTTGGATTTATATTTCTCCAAATATTTCATTAATTTGCTTTTGTGTATTATGATAAAAACTATAAGAAAATGTCCCCCCAAAATTCTCATTTTTTGGCATGAGCTAGATATACCCTAATTAAGCACATACACAAATTCTTGGGTCATATGGACATTTGGTTTGGCATGGGAATTAATTTTAGTTTCTGCCCTAGCCTAGGACCAATCCTAGTAGAACAGCCCTACAGAACAATCTACTATCCCAAATTTTGACTTTAGGGTGGAAAATGAAAGATAAGACCTAGGGCTACAAATTTCATGTTAATTACCATCTATGAAAATGCCTCTAAGTGCCCTAAAATTAACATGCAATGTCACTGATTAAGTGTGACATTTATTTAATAATCCATAACTCAATATTTAATTAATCTATTAAATTGAAACAGACGACATCCCTTCATCATCACCGATAAGCAATGGCTGAGATTGAGCCGTGTTGGGCCGTTTTGCCGTGCTGTTTTCGCCCACCTGGGTCGGCGCCACCGCCGTCGATTATCGTCACCACCTTCATTGAGGTGGTGGCTAGCATTTCCCGGCGGAGAGGCTGCCGGAGGCAACTCCTCTGGCGATCCCAAGCAAGAAGAAAAGCTCCCCCTTTTGACTCACTACTCACATGGTATCGGGCTCAATTGAGCCCGATGTCTCTCCTATTTGATCTAGAAGACTAGTACAGAGTGAGGTGAGGTGAAACGAACCCGAATAGTGGCTTGGCGGCGAGTTTGGTGGCGGTTGGCCATGGCCGATTGTGCTCCGACGACTCTTGCTCAAATCCTTGATTCTCCACCAAAATTCTTGCTCCAGGACTCGTTTTCCACTCATTTCCTCTCTTTGAAGCTGTTGGTGGGGGTGGTTTTGGCCAGGAGTGAGTATATAGGGAGATAAGATCAAGGGGAGCTCGGTTCAAGCTTTGGATTATTCACAGCTGCTGCAAAGTGGCCTCCATGCACCTAAATCCTTCTTAAGATTCTCTGGAGGCTTCAGCCAGCAAGCTTTGGGCAGATAAAATCAAAGCCAAGTGGCCTCCACTTCATTACTCCCATTTTCTCTCACCTCTTTTCCCATTTTTGCCCTCATGCAAGTACTCTCTCTCCAAATCTTGAGGGTTAGGGATTATCTTTGACCACATGGGCTTGTCATGGGCCAAGTTCGGTGGGCTTGGCCCAAGGGGAGTGGCTTGGGCTTCATTTCTTTTCTTTAGGTCAATTTGTTGACTTGGTTGACTTTTGAGTTGACTTGGTAAACCATGATGAGTAGGATGTCCCCACTTGAAGGTAATGAACTCAATGGCACCACCCAACTTGGGTTGTGATGTAGGCTACCGGGGTGAGTTGTTCGGCACGTCTTAAGCGTTTAAATCTACCCAAACACGTTCTAACTTTGAACACTACTCGCAAGCGCCGCCACGTATTTTATGAACGTTTATCGCCACACTACGACTTGAGGATCGCGAACCCTCTTAGGATCAAATAGTGACTAGAGGCCACTATCCTTTCCGGCGAAATGAACCCACACGGTTCGGTCGAGTGAAGTCGTACCAAGGAGATCCACCAAAGAAAGGATTCGGAAAGTGGTTGATCTCCCCCGACTAAGAAAACCAAAGGTCGCCACCCTTCTTCGAAATGCGAGAAAACGTAGGAACCAAACTCGAAATCAAAAGGAAATACCGCGGATAAAATTTCAGATTTCACACCAAACTTTCGCACAAGAAATATGCCACGGAAGTAGAGGAAACACACAAGATGGAGAAGAGGAATCGTTACCCCAACTCGTAGATAGTTGCACGTGGAGAATCGCTCTACCACGGTTCCGCCGGAGTCACACCGGAAGAAGCTTTGCACGTCCACCTTCAACGGAGTCACACCGCGAAGATCCAACGCCGGAAGAGGAGAGCTTCCCTTGGCCGAAACTTCCAAGGAGGAGGAAGAAGAGGGGGGGGCGGCGGCAAGAAGGAAGAGGCTTGTCTAAAGCTGAAATTAGATTTAGGTTTTTCTTTTTTCACCACTCAAACCAAGGGAGTGGATGCCTTATATATGGCCCCCACTCTAAATAAAAGTCTTACAAATATAAATTCAGAAATTTAAAGGCTATTGGTGGCTAAATGCAGGCCACCAATTAAATAAAACAAGCATAAAAATGGCTATCCGCAGCCCGGCAGTTTTTATATTAACAACGTCACTTGATGGCGTTGTCATTGGAACGAAGGTTGTAGCGGTGGGAGGTGTGGCGCCGCGCTCCCAAGTCTTTATGTCGCCGTAGATCTTTGCTTTGTAGTGGTGGCGAGTCATCCGTTAGCGCTTCATCATCAATGGCCGCGCGTTGGAGAGGGTCTGCTCCGTCAATCCTCCCCGACTCAAAAGAACTCATCACCGAGGAGTTGGTGTCTTTGTAGCGGCGAAGGAGAGTATCGTCCAAGCGAGCCACCTCATCTTCGGGAACCCATGAATCATCGGAGGAGGGGCGATCACGCCAGTGGACCAGATAGCGGCGAGAGCTACCATGCGGGAGCGTGAGAACGTCATCGGCAAGGATCCTGTCTGGTAAGAAAGAGGTCTTGGGAAAACTAGGAAAAGCATTAGGCGAAAAAGGTAAAACCGCAACAAAATCATCAACCGACGTACCTCCAACGGAAGCCGTAGTAAGTGGCGATTCATGAGACATTTCCCCCCCAAGCCCAAGAGAAGATTGAGAGGAAGAAGAAAAAGGAGAGTTGCATATTTCAAGCGGCGGAGAAGTATAAGGTGTTAAATCGGAAACATTAAAAATAGGGGATATACCCCAATCAGACGGTAAATCCAAAAGATACGCATTGTTTCCTAATTTCTTAGCAACTCGAAATGGGCCGGCTCTCCGATTGGCCAACTTTTTGACGGTACCCGTAGGCATCCGCTCGGGAATGAGACGAACCAAGACCAAATCACCAACACTAAAATGGACAGCTCGACGGTGCAAATTCGCGTGTGACTGATCGGACGCATATTGCGTGGCTAACACTTCTTGTATGTGTTTATGTAAAGTTTGAATGTGTTGGGCAAATTCCTGTGCGAAGTGACTTGATTTATAAGTGGGCGGTAGGGGAATCAAATCAAGTGGCACGGGCGCCTTATAACCGTGCACAATTTCATTTGGCGACAACCCGGTAGATCTATTCTTAGAATTATTATAAGCGAGTTGTGCATGAGGGAGAATGAGGTCCCAAGTGCCTTTGTGCTCTCCAACAAGACATCGTAAAAGATTGCCCACGCTCCTATTTACGACCTCCGTTTGGCCATCCGTTTGCGGATGATAGGCGGACGAAAATAAAAGTTTGGTTCCCATAAGTTTCCAAAGCGTCTTCCAAAAATAACTCGTGAATTTGACGTCCCTATCACTAACGATAGTTTTTGGTACGCCGCGGTGCCCGACAACTTCCTTAAAATAAATTTTTGCCATGTGCGAGGCGTCACTAGTTTTGCTACACGGAATAAAGTATGCCATCTTCGAGAACCGGTCTACAACCACCAAAATAGAGTCATGTCTTCGGAAGGTGGTCGGGAGGCCTAAAATAAAGTCCATACTCACATCCTCCCAAGGGATAGAAGGGATGGGTAGGGGGGTGTACAGACCGGCGTTCGTCTTACCACCTTTCGCTAGTTGACAAGTACGACAACTACTAACAATTTGACCGACGAGAGATTTCAAACCCGGCCAAAAGAATTTCTCCTCTACTAAAGCTAGCGTCTTGTCCCGACCAAAATGGCCACTAAGGCCCCCACCGTGAAGCTCCCAAACGATGTGATGGCGGAGGGAAGTTTGTGGGATACACAACTTCGTGTGCTTAAAGAGGTAACCATCCCGGATGTAGAATGCCGAAATAGTGGAGGGTGACTCCTCTTGGGTGGCAAAGTAGATGTCCTTAAAGTCCGGACATGACGCGTACTCGTCCCTAACACGCTCAAAACCAATCACCTTAACTTGCATGGTGGCCAATAATAACGAAAGTCGGCTAAGGGCGTCGGCCACACGGTTGTTGGTTCCCTTAAGATGCTTAAGAGAGAATGTGTACTCTTGGAGGAACGACACCCATTTGGCATGTCGGGGGCTGATTTTATGTTGGGAATTAATAAAACGTAGGGCTTCATGATCCGAAAGAAGCACAAATTCCTTGGAAAGGAGATAGTGTCTCCAATAGTGCAAACTTCGGACCACCGCATAAAATTCCCTATCGTAATTGGAGTAGTTTAATTTGGCCCCGGACAACTTCTCACTAAAATAACCAATGGGGTGACCCTCTTGACTTAATACTCCTCCAATCCCAACTCCGGACGCATCGCAAGCTAATTCAAACACCTTAGAGAAATCCGGTAAACGTAGGAGGGGTGCTTCCGTCATAAGAGTTTTGATCGTTTGGAAGGCATGAGTGGCGGATTTAGTCCATTTGAAATCTCCCTTCTTCATGCATTCCGTTAAAGGAGCCATGATGCTACTAAAATTCTTAATAAAACGCCGATAAAAAGTAGCGAGACCATGGAAACTTCGAACATCACGGATGGACTTGGGCTCCGGCCACTCTCGAATAACTTGCACCTTTTTCGGGTCGACTCTAATGCCTTCCGCGCCGACAATATATCCTAAGAACTCAACCTCACGGACAAGGAACGTACATTTCTTCAAGTTTAAAAATAATTTTTCGTTCCTTAAAGTAGTTAAGACGGTCCTCAAGTGAGTTTTATGTTCGGCGGACGTCAAGCTAAACACCAAGATGTCGTCAAAATACACTACCACAAATTTTCCCATGAAAGGTTGAAATATTTGAGTCATCATCCGAGAGAATGTACTTGGGGCATTAGAAAGCCCAAATGGCATAACAAGCCACTCATATAAACCGTCCTTAGTTTTGAACGCCGTCTTCCATTCGTCCCCTTCCCGGATTCTAATTTGGTGGTAGCCACTCCTAAGATCTAACTTGGAAAAGATCGTGGCTCCGGCAAGCATATCCAAAAGATCATCCAATCGGGGAATAGGGAACCTATATTTAATAGTGATCTTATTAATCGCTCTACTATCGACACACATCCTCCAAGTGCCATCTTTTTTGGGGGCTAAAAGGGCCGGAACGGCACATGGGCTCAAACTATGGCGGATGAACCCTTTAGTTAAGAGGTCCGATATTTGAGTTTGAAGTTCTTGGTGTGCCGCCGGGTGGAGCCTATAATGGGGCTGATTTGGGAGTGAGGACCCCGGGACGAGATCTATGGCGTGTTGAATGTCACGTAGAGGCGGTAAGATGGGTGGTAACTCGGCCGGATACACATCTTTATACTCATCCAACAATTGTTTTAATACTTCGGGAATATTTTCTAATGGTTCACCATCCCCTTTACTATTCATGAGCACTAACGCATAGATCACGCCGTCTAGAAATGGGTCGCGGGTGAACTCTTTTCTTCCTATTAAGCTCAAGGTTTTCTTCTCCACGGGTACGATGGTATCCTTGGACGCAATAGTCGGATCCTTAGGTGGCGTTGGTTTAAGGGTAATAATTTTCCCTTTAAACTTAAATTCATAAGTATTAGCCCTACCGAAATGGGTCACGTCGTGGTCATATAGCCAAGGCCGTCCAAGAAGGACGTGACATGCATCCATGGGGATGACATCACACCATACTTGTTCGGAATAAGATTTGATGTTAAGGGGAACTAGACAACGCTTCGTGATGGGAAGAGAAGTCTTATTTACCCAAGCAACATGATAAGGTTGGGGATGGGGTTCGGCAACTAACGACATTCTAGCAACCGCACTCTCCGAAACGACGTTCATACAACTCCCACTATCGATGATAAGCTTACATAACTTTTCTCCGCTCTTAAAGATCGTTGAAAAGAGGGTCGTCCTATTCCAATCGTTAGGCGTTCGGGGAACCGTTAAGATACAACGCATAACCATGAGGTTATGTTCATCCTCTAGATCACTCGGGACTCCCTCAACATCGGACTCTTCGTCGGCCTCATAAACTATGTCGGCCGGATCGCCGGGAGCCTCCATTAATGCTAAGGCCTTAGGTTTGGTGGGGCACTCGCTCGCATAATGCCCTTGAACTCCACAAGCATAGCAAGTGGCATTCGTCTTGTTAACTCTTCCAATTGGCACTCGCTCTCCGGTTGGATTTTTAGAATTCCTAGCGGTGATGACTATCGAACTTGTGTCGGTAGTCTTAAACTTTCCTTTGTCTTTATACGTGGACTTCCCCTTTTGGAAATATTTGGCCTTAGGCTTGAGAGCGATATTTTTCTCAATGTCCAAGGCCGCATTGTACGTGGTGTTTATATCTGTGTGTCCGTAACGCAAAAGCTTGCGCTGAATATCCGGATCCAACCCCTTCCGAAACCTCGAGAGAGTCACTTCAGGCATTTCCGTAACGTCGCATCGAACTAACATGTCCTTAAGAGTACCCATGTAATCAGACACCGACTGACTCCCTTGCTTAAGAGAGGCTAAGTCGTCAAACAGTTGTGTACGGTAATACGTGGGGACGTATTGATCCGTCAACATAGCTTTCATAACCTGCCAACCAATTGGTGGCGTACCATCAAGTGCTCCCATACGTCTCTCTTCGTTGAGCCAAAATACCTTGGCCCGGTCTAGTAATTTCAGCCGAGCGACTTGGACCTTTTGCCTATCGTTTAAGTTGTGCCACTCGAAGTAGCACTCAATATCCATAATCCAACTTAGGAAGATTTGGGGCTGCCCCAATCCGTCGTAAGTAGGGGCGTCTATACGGATGGCTTTCGTGATGTTGAACTCGTGTGGAGCCCGATTATAATTGTGTGGACCACGCGGTGCAAGGTCATCGTAGTCTTCCTCAAATCGAGGAGGGTAACGGGGCTGTTGGTGGTTCGGAGGGTGAGGATTAATTGGTAGTGGTGGATTAGGAAGGATTGGTGGGTTAGGGGGGATGGGTGGAGCCGCTCTAGCCATCGTAAATTGGGCGATCATGTCCCTTAACTCATTCATGCGACGCTCTTGATGCACGATGTGCTCATTAAGCTCTTGTCGAAGGGCCTCGATGGGAGTCGGGTCTTGACCTCCATGCCGCTCGTCCTCCATATTGGAAGAAGAGGGTGTATACTCGGTGCCGTGCCTTGTGCGCATGCAGATTTTTTTTTATGTGCCTTCTACACTAAAGAGGCCTAAATACCCTGACTGACTAAAATTTTATAAGAAATAATTTTTTTCCCGCCCGATCGATGGACTAAACTGACGCTTTTTGTTAATTTAATTCTTCCTACGGGGAAGAGAGTGCACCAGAAAAGTTTTTTTTTGATTTGGAAAAAAAACTCAGATTTTAGCCGGCTATTGGCACACCAAAAATAGAGAATTTGCTGAAAACAGATTTTGCTGAAATTTGACTTGTGAAAACGAAGCCTACTCAAGCGGAATAGGATGGTGCCGATTAAGAAACCGGCACGAACCTCCCTCTGATACCAAAATTGATGTAGGCTACCGGGGTGAGTTGTTCGGCACGTCTTAAGCGTTTAAATCTACCCAAACACGTTCTAACTTTGAACACTACTCGCAAGCGCCGCCACGTATTTTATGAACGTTTATCGCCACACTACGACTTGAGGATCGCGAACCCTCTTAGGATCAAATAGTGACTAGAGGCCACTATCCTTTCCGGCGAAATGAACCCACACGGTTCGGTCGAGTGAAGTCGTACCAAGGAGATCCACCAAAGAAAGGATTCGGAAAGTGGTTGATCTCCCCCGACTAAGAAAACCAAAGGTCGCCACCCTTCTTCGAAATGCGAGAAAACGTAGGAACCAAACTCGAAATCAAAAGGAAATACCGCGGATAAAATTTCAGATTTCACACCAAACTTTCGCACAAGAAATATGCCACGGAAGTAGAGGAAACACACAAGATGGAGAAGAGGAATCGTTACCCCAACTCGTAGATAGTTGCACGTGGAGAATCGCTCTACCACGGTTCCGCCGGAGTCACACCGGAAGAAGCTTTGCACGTCCACCTTCAACGGAGTCACACCGCGAAGATCCAACGCCGGAAGAGGAGAGCTTCCCTTGGCCGAAACTTCCAAGGAGGAGGAAGAAGAGGGGGGGGCGGCGGCAAGAAGGAAGAGGCTTGTCTAAAGCTGAAATTAGATTTAGGTTTTTCTTTTTTCACCACTCAAACCAAGGGAGTGGATGCCTTATATATGGCCCCCACTCTAAATAAAAGTCTTACAAATATAAATTCAGAAATTTAAAGGCTATTGGTGGCTAAATGCAGGCCACCAATTAAATAAAACAAGCATAAAAATGGCTATCCGCAGCCCGGCAGTTTTTATATTAACAACGTCACTTGATGGCGTTGTCATTGGAACGAAGGTTGTAGCGGTGGGAGGTGTGGCGCCGCGCTCCCAAGTCTTTATGTCGCCGTAGATCTTTGCTTTGTAGTGGTGGCGAGTCATCCGTTAGCGCTTCATCATCAATGGCCGCGCGTTGGAGAGGGTCTGCTCCGTCAGGTTGGGTCAAGATGGTTCCCTACTTGGGCTAATTGGGCCTTTAAGTATGAATTTGCCCAAATTATGGTTAGGGTTGACTTGGGTCAACTTGGGTCAATGGGTAGACATGCCCTAAGATGTACTTAGATTGTTTTTAGGGTTAGGGCATAGTGGTGAGGTCAAGGTGTGGCTAGGCTTGCAAATTAGCCTCGGTTGACTTAAATTAACTTGGGCCCATAGTGGGCTCCATATGGCTATACCCCATCCCCATGGGCCAAACCTAGTCTAAACCCCCACACCCACACCACTTGACCTAGCCTAATCTAAGTTTAGGGGCCTAATAGTGAATGGGATGTTACATCTCCCTCTCCACTAGGCTAGTTGATCTTTAATGCTTGATTGGTGAATATATTACATATAATATATACAATACAGATTTATCATACAATAATTTTACAATATTATACTATTTAAAATATAATTTAAAAAAATCTTAAAATATTACTTTATATAAAATATTATATAATAAAAAATTTTATTAAAAGATAATATACATAATTTTACTTATACAATAATACTTAAATATTAATAATACTACTTAGTAGAATAATTATAACAACACTTAACAATAATACTTAACATATAGTATTTAATTTATATACATTATATTTATTATGTTAACTCTTTTTATTTACATTATTATTATTATTATTTTAAGTATTATTATTATAATAATATTTACATTATTATTATTGTAATTATATATAGATTATTAGATCCAATATATATTTTTGAATATAACATGACAGTTCAGCTCCGATCAGACTGTCCAAATCGGTCGGACTGTGAACCTTGCCACAAAACATAATATAGTAGATAAAAGTTGCGATTAACAAAAAATAAAAACAAACTAGTTGGAGAATACAACTAAAAACAAACATTTTATTTAAGTTTTGACACGAAATATTACAACCTTGAATTAGAAATGATATTAAAACATAGACCAAAACATATAAAAATAACCACTCATCAGCCGTACTGAACTTTAACTTGGTTCCCAACAACTGATGGTTTAACCTCCAATCATTTGAAGTAATGCGCTCATATCGATCACTTACGATGCTACGGGGCACACCGTGCAATCGTACAATATTATCCACGTACAACTTCGCCAGTTTCTCAACTGAATCATCCTTCCGGTTCGGTATGAAGTGCGACACTTTTGTTAGCCGGCCAATGATCACCCACACAGCATCGTTTCCGCTCTGAGATCTCGGCAGTCCATGCACGAAATCCATAGAAATATCATCGAACTTCCATATCGGTATTGGTAATAATTTCAGGAACCCTCCAGGTTTCTAGCATATAGCTTTCACAAAGGCACAAGTTTCACATTTTGCCACACAGTGGGCTATGTCTTTCTTCAAACTGGCTACCAGAACACCTTTTTCATGTCCTTGTACATTTTCGTGCTCCCTAAGTGAATTAAATACTTTGTAAAATGTGCTTCGTACATCAATTCGTCACAAAGTTTACCCACATCCGGGATGCACAAACGACAATTTTTCCGCAAAAGGCCGTCAACCAAGGAGAATTGGGCATTTAAACCATCCACTGTATAGCGTTATAGACTCTTATAGACTTCCGTTGCTCCCCGAACCCTATCCGCGAGGTCGTATTGAACCTCTATCCAGTTCAGGCACGCATTTGCAGTGGCATTTTTTTCAACATAAGAAATGTCTAAGTTCTCTAATTCCTAGATCAGACACTCATCAGGCATCTGCAACCAATTTTCCATTGCCGGAGTCCTGCGACTCAAGACATCTTTGACCATATTTCCCTTCTCGGAAGTGTAATGAAACTTTAATGTGTAGTCCCCGAGGAACTCAATCCACCTCCACTGTCGTATATTTAGATCTTTCTGATGCAGAAGATACTTAAGGCTCTTATGGTCCGTGAAGATGTCAACTTTAATGTCATATAAGCAATGACACCACAGTTTAAGTGCAAATATCACTACCGCCAACTCCAAGTCATGGACGGGATAGTTTCTCTCATGCACTTTCAACTGGCATGATCCATAAGCAATCACTTTTCCAAACTATAGAAGAACAAAGCCTATGCCGCTCCCTGATGCATCACTGTATATCTCATAGCCGTCCGTACCATAGGGTGACGTCAAAATAGCCGTTGTGGTCAAACGACTCTTTAGCTCTTCGAAATTCTGATGTTTATGCGTCAGTGTGGTGAGAGGTAAGGCTATCCGTGAAAAGTTCTCCACAAAGCACATGTAGTAGGCCGCAAGTCCTAAGAAACTCCGTACTTCAGCAATAGTAGACAGAATAGGCCACTTTTGAATTGCCACTATCTTCACTGGATCCACCGCTATACCTTCTCCACTTATCACATGGCCCAGAAAGGCCACTGATGATAGCCAGAACTCACATTTTGAGAACTTGGCAAAGAGCTTACTTCTTCTCAGGGTGTGCAACACCATCCGCAAATGGTTCACATGATCTTCTTTAGACTGAGAGTACACTAAAATATCGTCAATAAAGACGATTACAAATAAGTCCAATTACTCTCAAAACGTTTGATGCATTAGGTCCATGAACACCGATGAAGCATTTGTTAGCACAAACAGCATTACAGTGAACTCGTAGTGCCCATAGAGTGTACCAAGCACTGTCATGGGAATGTCACATTCCCGAATTTTCAACTGGTAATAGCCAGACTTAAAATATAGTTTTAAGTATACCGTTGATCCAACCAGCAAATCGAACAAGTCATCGATCCGTGGTATGAGATACTTGTTCTTCTTCATCAGCTGGTTCAATTCTCTATAATCGATGCACAAGCGCAAGATACCATCCTTCTTCTTCACAAAAAGAACCGGTGCGCTCCAAGGTGACATACCTGGGCATATATATCCTTTCTCTAGTAGTTCTTGTAGTTAAACTTTCAGTTCCTCCATTTCCTTTAGTGCTACACGGTACGGTGAGTGGGCCACAGGTTCGCACTTGGCACCAAATCAATAGAGAAGTTAATCTCCCACTAGGGTAACCTCGGAAGATACTTAGGAAACACATCAGTGTACTCTGATACAATCGGAACATCACTCACACAAGCTTTTGTCTCAACATCCTTTATATGCGTGAAAAATAACTTCGCGCTCTTCCGAACAACTTTGATGACTTGGAGAGCAGACATCAATATCTTGTTCGATCCTCGCATACCAGCGAATTTAGTCCTTAGCTCAATATTCTATCCCAGTGTGATCTCCTTTGAGTAGCAATATATAATGGCACACTGCTCTGAGAGCCAATCCATACCAAAGATTACATTGAACTCTGATATCGGCAGCACAGATGCTTCCAATCCGAAATTTTGGCTTCCTATCTGCACCTCAATACAACAAGACTTATTTTACCACATCACGCATCCATTAGGCAACAATATCGATAGGCTAACCTTCATCACACAAGTAGGCACTCTAATCCGAGAAACAAAGTCCTCAGATAGAAACGAATGCGAAGCAGCCGTATCAAAGAGTGCCCTCACTGGGTAGTCCCGAATAAGAACAAAGCCTAATATAAACAAATCTTACACAAGCTACACACAAGGTATGAAGTATGGAAAGCAGTAAAATTATATCTTAAATCATTCCTGTAATGACATCACTCTGCTTTATGGCCTCCTATTGGCCAAGATTGTACACCCTTGGCTGAGCTGGGGCATGCTAGGATGCAGCGGATTCGACCGACTTTCCCTTTTCATCATATGTTGCTCCTGCTTTCTTATCACCCTTCGGAGGACCACTCCGACAATCACGGGCAAAGTGTATTGGCTTGCCACAGGTATAACATGTCCGAGGGCCTTGCCCAGATGCTGCTCCAGAAGCTACAGTGGAGGGAGTCTGTATAAAAGATTTGGACATTCTACCCCATTTCTTTCAGTAGCTAGATTTTCCCGAGTGTGGCACTTTGAACTCAGGCTTTGTCACGGCCAAGTCCATCTTACCCTGCACCCTTTTCAAGTCTTTTTTTCAGCAAACGAGTTGTATCCACCAATGCTTGAAACCCTTGGTTCACCAAACTCGAGAGCAGGAATCTCAGCTCATCCTGCAACCCTTCATAAAACCTATTTGTTTTACGCTCTTATTCAGTAAAGGTAGACCCTGCATAGCATCACAACCTTGTAAACTCAAGTAAGTAAGTATCGACACTACTTTCACCCTGAGTTAGACGTTGAAACTCATTTTCTATGGCTATGAGCTGCGCCGACGGCAGATGCTTTGCCAAGAACAGTCTCGATAACTCCTCTATCGAGACCTCTGTTAGGTGTCAGACTGCTAAGTTGTACAGCTCCATTTCGTCCCACCAACACTGAGCCTCTCCTTCCAATAGGAAAGTGGCCAAGGTGACTTTTTGTTCCTCCTCAATTCGTAAAGCCGTCAAAATTCTTTTGACTCGTGCAAGCAAGTCTTCTGCCTGCGTTGGGGATCCTGCCCCCGCAAATGTTGGAGGACTGAAACTCATGAACTGCTTCAGTTGTCGTTCCGCTACTCGTATATCTACTACAACCTCAACAGGTTCTGACCTCACACCAATCTGTTCTTGCACCATTGCAGGTTGCGCCTGCCCAGTAGGTTGTGTTTGTATCATCGCAAACAATGCCTCAGCAACTAAGCGCATTGTCTCCGTAGAAGGAGGAGGTGTGGGAACCTCAAATGGTGCCGCACTATGGAAAGAACGCAGGGGCTCAGACTGCCCTGCACCACTGCAAGTCACCTATATGTGTAAAAGACACACTTTTGCGACTTTATAAAAGCAACAACAACGAATAGGAATGTGCAGGTTCCTCAAATAGTTGTATTTTCATTCCAGTGTGTATTCTTGAGTTCATTTATATTATAACGGTCAGCACTTACACGTGCTCGCCACCCCTCAAAAGAATTCGACCAAGAATTCGCAGGAGGAAGACCAAGACAAGGTGATACCAAATTGTAACACCTCGGTCTGTCACATGAAATATAATAGATGGTCCGGCTGGGGCCCCACACCATATTCCACAAACAGGCGGCGGGATCACAGGTTAATATCAAAATTTACTCGAATCCTAACTCAAAGTATTCTAGAGGAAGCTTTAGGGTTGCATGAACTGATACCAAATGAATGTCATCTATATATAAACCATACCATTTATATATATAACAGGAATTTCACTTACAAATACACAAAAGTTATGGCCTTAAGGCCTTACATTTATTCTTCACTAATGTGGTTTACAAACATTGGCGCGCAGGCTGACCACACATGAAAACAGTAAAACTTTTCTACTCATCCTTCGAGGGACATCATAGAAGCAAGGGCTTCAGCCCGCTATTTCCCGCTCGGCTCTCCAGCACCTGCACAGGGACAATCGACCATAAGTGGGGCAAAGAAGGCAACAGTCAGCATTCAGCTGACCAATTTATAATGACCCTACACCTATCCCAGGGCAGTAGTATTCCTTCCCTACATGCATAGCATTTTCACAAGCAGATATTTCACAAGAACATGCACTCACGCACAGTTAAATATATCACAAACGAATGCCTCAACGACCAAATGTTCTGTGCACTCAGGGCACATTTTTGGTGTACCTATTGCCAGGGTCCCACCACCATTAAGAGTTCCCAGACATAACGATTAACTTTGAGCATTCACAGTCTCCACAACCCCCAGCCCGAGCCTTTAGTCTTGACGGCGTACTGCCTAAGACTCTCATTATATGATCCTAACGAACGCCAATAACTTAGGCACTCGAGTTAGACAACCATAATGCGAATACAGTTCAGCCATTGCACATTGCTCAAATCGTCAATTTCATGTCTAAACTGTTGCGGGTCGGCTCACCCTTGTTCGTTCGGCTCGATGGCCTTGAGGAGCTCGCAGCTCACAAGTTATCCTCACAGTGTCCCATAGACATGCTTTACAATCAAAAGGGAGTTATTGCCAACGTTCGTCACGATTGCTCGGCGGGACAAACAGAAGTTCTCTTTCTGTGCCAAAACTCAATCCAAAACCCTGCAGCATCCTGTAATGCCAGAAACACTAGTCTTTTCATAGCACACAACAAAAATTGCTCACCAAGTGCTATCGCTATTTGCGATACTCACTATCGCCCGGCAATATCCAACTGGTCTAAAAATCATGGAATTTCTAGTGTATTTTCCTGGAATGCAACTGTAACATCCCTACCCGTTACATGGGATATAGTAGAAGGTCCGGCCGGGGCCCCACATCATATTCCACGAACAGGCAAAGGGGTAACTTTATAATATCAAAATACCAACGATTCTTAACACAGAGCATTCTAGCAGAAGCTTCATGGTTGAAAACTTTGAACTTAAGAACAATAACAGAAATGTCTACTACTATCAACTAGGAATGTATACAACCCAATACACAAGGTACATGGCCTTACAAATTTCTCTTAATAGGGGTGTGGTTTATAAACATCGGCACGCAGGCCAGCCACACATGAACTAGAGTAAAGCAAAGTAAAGCCTTTAAGGGCAGCAATGCAACCAGGGCTTCGGCACGCTATTTCCCGCTTGGGCCAGCTCCACCTGCAAGAAACAATCCACCAAGCGGTGGCAAATAGAGATACGGTCAGCATTCAGCTGACCAATTATAATGACCCTGCCCCTAGCACGGGGCAGCGGAATTCCTTCCCTGCAAAGCATTTTATTAACAAGCATATGTATACTACAATCCACCACGGTTGTGCACAACATCACTAACCAATAAATAACACAAACATCAGCACGACGGCCTGACGCTCTGTGCACTCAGCGCACCTTATTTTTGTACCCGAAAATCCAGGGTCCCACCACCGATTCAAGGTCTCTCTACCTTACAGTCCAAAATAAGCATTCCTAGTCTTTACGGCTCGCAGGCCAAAGACTCTCGATATGAGATCCAAATAGGGACTTAAGCACCCAAGGTTAGACAACCATAGTGCGGGTACATATCCGCCTTGCCCATTGCTCATCATCGTAAGTCGTCACACCGGACCAACGCAGGTACAACATCTCCTTGCCCGTTTTCCACCAAGGCTTTTAGTTGTAGCACAACGGCCCAACAACACACAATATGGTACTCATGACCACACGAGTTGAACACCAAGTATCAACTCTCACATTTTTTTAGACTTCCTCCAGTACTTCCTGCTGCACCAAGCCACAGGTATTCATCAAGGGACTCCATACAAACATTCAATGAACACGGAGTCTTCTCTGATTTGCAAACAAAGCATCACCAATCCGTACTACTCACTTCCGAATTGGCTTCACACAGAATGCCTAACTGTACTACTCACTTCGGTTCTAGTGCAACAAAGCAAGGGATGAACCACCGATCCCACCGGAATCACTTCACGTTCCACCTTTTTGGTGGAGGATTCCTATGTAAATACAGGAAAGAAGTACTTCACATGTCTGAGTGGAAAATCGTTACCCTTGTAGCACGTTTTGGCGCCATGGAGAAAAGTACACGGTTAGAAAGGACCGCAACGCTCTTGCCTCCGCGAATCTAAATTCGGCACGCGATTCGGACCACCATAGCACCACTAGAGGCCGAATTCCTCTTCTCCTATCTCCTCTTGCTCTCCCCTCTCTCTTCTCCTTAGAAAGAGAAAGCCAAAGATGAAATGAGGAATAACTTCCCCATTCCCGACCATAAACCATCAGGAGGAAAGCCAGGGCCGTTGGATCGTATTTAAAAAAACGAATGGCCCAGATTAACTCTGAAAATCATTTTTGATGGCCGAACACGGCTTTGCACACGGCCATGTGCCTGGTCGTGTACCCTGCTTGCACACGAAATCGTCGATCCAGAGCAGGACACGTGTTGAGACATGCCCTTGTCTAAGATGACACGCCCGTATCGCCCAAACTGGTACGCCCGTGTCGGTGGGCGTGTTCCATAAACTCTATTTGGAACCGACACGACCCTTAGTGGACACGGGTTCTGACACGCCCGTGTCAGGATTGATACGACCGTGTCGACCACGATATACCCGTGTCCCAAGCCGTGTACATGCCCCTCGACACAGCCCAGTTTCCAGAGAAGGACATGGCATGTTGACACGCCCGTGTCGGCACCCTTGACACGCCTGTGTCAGCACCCCTGACATGCTCATGTCGGCACCCCTGACACGCCCGTGACCACCAGCCGGGAAAATCCCAGGGCTCCAGAACCCATAAAAACACTTCTTATACCTATAGTATTTTTGGGGTATTACAATTCTCACCCTCTTATAAGAATTTTGTCCCGAAATTCACTAAGCACAAAACAAACTTATATACTATGCAAATATATACTATTGTCCATACACATTGTTTCAACAATACTACAAAAATAGCTCGGGAAATTCAGTACGCATGGTTTGTTCGTGCTCCCATGACTACTCCTCTCGGCCACAATTGTCCCATCGGACCTTGACCATCCCGACAGCTTTATTTCGTAGTTATTTAACCGTCGTATACTCGATCTAAATAGGCCTAACCTTCATTGTTATCCCACTATCGACATATACTCAATCTGCATCAACCAACTGAGATGGCTCTTTCAATGCTTTCCTTAATACCGAGACATGAAACACGTCATGCAAACCACTCAGTTTTGTTGAAAGCATTAACTGATAGGAAACCTCACCAACACACTCTACCACATCAAACGGTCCCAAATACCTCGGGCTCAGCTTTTTCAGATGCCATATCCTGGAAACTCCCTTGAAGGGTTTAATTTTTAGGTATACCCAATCATCCACCGCAAACTCTACGTTTCGGTGCTTGGCATTGTAGTACTTTTCTTTCCTATCTTGAGCCACCAACAATCTTTCTCGAATCAACCGAATAGTCGAGTTAGCATCATCCATTTCTTTTCGCTTGTACAACTTTGATTCGCCAGTCTCCGCCCAATCCAAAGGGGAACGACACTTCCTACCATATAAGGCCTCAAAGGGCGCCATCTGAATACTAGCTTGATAGCTATTGTTGTAGGCGAACTCAATCATATATAGATGATCTTCCTAACTCTTCCTGAAATCTAATGCACACATTCAGAGCATATCCTCAAACGTCCTGTTGGTCCTTTCGGTCTGACTATCCGTCTAAGGATGAAAGGCTATACTCAAATGCAATTTCGTACCCAACAGTTGGTGAATTTGCCTCCAATCTCCCGAAGTGAAACACCCATCACGATCACTAATGATTCTACGGGGCACACCGTGTAATCGTACAATGTTATCCACATATAATTTTGCCAACTTGTCAACTGAGTCTTCCTTCCATTTCGGGATGAAGTGTGACACCTTAGTTAACAGGTCCACAATCACCCAAACTGCAACATTACTGCGTTGCGATCTCGGTAGCCCATGCACAAAATCCATCGACATGTTATCAAATTTCCATATAAGAATAGGTAATGACTTCAGAAGACCACCTGGCCTTTGGCATTCAGCCTTTACAAAGGCACATGTCTTGCATTTCGCAACATAATGTGCTATATCCTTCTTCATTCTAGGCCACCAGAACATTTTCTTCATATCCTTATACATCTTTGTGCTCCCGGGGTGAATTGAATATTTTGTGAAGTGGGCTTCATACATCAACTCTTCGCGAATTTTACCCTTACTTGGGATGCACAAACATCCGCCTCTCCGCAAAAGGCCGTCCTCAAAAGTAAACTGAGAATTTGAACTCTCTGCTGCATACCGTTATAGAATTTCATCAAGTTCTGTTGCCTGCCGAACTCTATCCATATGGTCACACTGTACCTCTGTCCAGTTCAAACACGCCTTTGTAGTGGAATCCTTGTCAATAGAAGAAATGTCTAAGACTTCCAGTTCTCGAATTAGGCTTTCATCATTCCTTAGCAACCAATTAGCCCTTGTCGGATTCCTATGACTCAAGGCATCCGCGACGACATTCCCCTTACCGGGAGTGTAGTGAATCTGAAAGGTGTAGTCTCCAAGAAAGTCCATCCACCTTCACTGTCGCATGGTTAGATCCTTCTTATCCAATAGATACTTCAGGCTCTTATGGTCCATGAATATATCCACTTTCACGCCATATAAATAATGACGCTATAGTTTATGTGCGAATATTACCGCTGCCAACACCAAATCATGGACGGGGTAATTCTGTTCGTGCACCTTCAACTGGCGTGAGCCATAAGCTATCACCTTCCCAAACTAAAGAAGAACGCAGCCTAAGCTGCTCCCTCATGCATCACTATACACTTCAAAGCCATCCAAACCACATGGCGATGTCAAGATTGGCGTTGTGGTCAACCGACTCTTTAGCTCCTCGAAAGCTCGAGCACATTCGGGCATCCAAACGAACATTTGATCCTTCCTCGTAAGTGTGGTTAGAGGCAAGGCAATCCGCGAGAAATTCTCTACGAAGCTCCTGTAGTAGCCCGCCAGTCCAAGAAAACTTCTTACCTCCGCCACAGTAGTAAGAACAGGCCACTCCCGTATAGCAGCAATCTTAGCCGGATCCACCGCAATGCCCTCTCCACTAACCACATAGCCAAGGAAATCCACTGACGACAGCAAAAATTCACACTTAAATAACTTGGAATAGAGCTTGTTCTTCCTCAGGGTGTGCAGCACCAACCGCAAATTATTTGCATGTTCTTCTTTAGTTTGGGAGTATACGAGGATATCATCGATAAAGACGATTACAAACAAATCCAAGTATTCCCTAAACACCCGATTCATTATATCCATGAATACCGATAGAGCATTGGACAGCCCAAACGACATTACCGTGAACTCATAGTGACCAAAACGTGTTCCGAACGCTGTTTTTGGTATGTCACTTTCACGAACTCTCAAATGATAATAACCTAACTTCAAATCCAACTTGGAGTATACAGTCAAGCTAACTAACTCGTCAAACAAGTCGTCAATTCGTGGAATCAGATATTTGTTCTTTTCCGTTAGCTTGTTTACTTCTCTGTAGTCAATACATAGATGCATGCTACCATCCTTCTTCTTCACAAAGAGAACTGGCGCGCGCCAAGGTGATTGACTTGGACGTATGTAGCCTTGCTCTAGTAGTTCCTATAACAAAACCTTAAACTCTTCCATTTCCATTGGCGCTACTCGATATGGAGAGCGGGCCATAGGTTTCCCACCTGGTACCAACTCGATAGCGAGGTCGATCTCCCTTTGGGATGGTAACCCTGAAAGACTTTTCGGAAACACATCAGTAAACTCTGACACAATCGGCACCTCACTAATACTGGCCTTAGGCTCCATAGCCTCTATAAGTGTGAATAATAACTCCGCACCCTTCCGAACTTCCTTAATGACTTGGAGGGAAGATAACAGTATCCTACTAGTCCCTCACATGCCATTGAACTTAGTCTCTTGTTCGGTATCTTGACCCAGTGTAACCTCTTTGGAAGTGAAATTTTTACTGGCATGCTGCTCTGAAAGCCATTCCATACAAAAGATAATATCAAACTCACATATCGGTAGCACTGATGAGTTCACCAAGAGATCCCGACTTCCTATCTTTACTTCCACACTACATGACTTATCCGCGCACAACACAAATCTATTAGGTAGGAGCACCTTAATACTGTCTGTCATAGTCCGTGCAGGTACCCCCGATCCGTAAGATAAAGTCTTCAAACAGAAACGAATGCGAAGCACCTGTATCGAATAGGGCTCTTGATGGATGGTCCTGTACAAGGACAAAACCTATAAAACAAAAATTAAAACAAGCACAGCACAAGGCACAAAGTAAAACTACAAACAACCCGTACCTGTGACGACGTCAGCCTGTTTGATAGCCTCTTGTTTACCGAGCTTGAAGACCCAGGGCAGCACCTGCGATGCAAAAGACTCCATTACTGTCTTCCCTTTATCCGCATACGACGCTCCCACCTTCTTTTTGCCCTTTGGAGGGCCAGAGCGACAGTCACGAGCAAAGTCCCCCAGCTTTCCACACGTGTAACAGGCTCGAGAACCATACCCATAAGATGCCTCTGTCACAACATCTGAAGGGGCTTGTCCAGCAGATTTTGATCTCTTTCTCCATCTCTTACGGAACCCAGACTTCTCCGGACGCGGTGTCTTGAACTTTGGCTTTGTCACTGCCAACTTCCTCTTGCCCTGTGTCCTCTTCAAGTCCTTCTCCAAATACCTAGCCGTACAGACCAACGCTTGAAATCCTTGGCTCACAGAACTCGAGAGCAAAAACCTTAGCTCATCTCGCAGTCCTCCATAGAATCTACTGGTCTTACGCTCCTCTTCGGCAAAAGATAGATCCTGCATAACTTCCCAGTCGAGTAAACTCATTGAGATAGTAATCCACGCTCTTTTCTCCTTGCGTCAACCATTGAAACACAATTCCATACCAATCCTTAGCGGCGTCAGCAAATGCTTTGCCAAGAACAACCGAGAGAACTCCACCATCGAGACCTCAGTTAATTGCTTGCCTGCCAAGTGATGCAGTTCGACCTCATCCCACCAAAGCCGAGCCTCTCCCTCCAGCAGGAAGGTGGTTAACGTTACCTTCTGCTCCTCCTCAACCCTGATTGCTGTCAAGATCCTTCTTATCCTTGAGAGCCAATCCTCCGCCTGGGCCAGAAAACTGGTCCCATCAAACGTTGGAGGATTGAAGCTCATTAACCGCTTCAGTTGTTGATCTGCTGCTCAGAGATCAACCACAACTTCTATCGTTTCTTGCCTTAGCCCAGCCTGATTTGGCATCGTTGTAGGCCTCGCATGTACATCCTACTAAGCATTCATCACAGCAAGTACCATCTCTGTAATCATATGAACAGTTTCAGCAGGAGGAGGTGTGGGCACCTCCACTGGTGCCGCACTCTCATCGGAACGTTGGGTTTCTTACTGTCCTGCATGACTTCTAGTCACCTATTTATGTAAGAAACACAACTTAGCGACTAAACAAAATGGAAAACAAACAAAAAAGGAATATGCAGATTACGCAAACAAGTGTATTTTTATTCCTAAGTGGACATTTTTGAGTTCATTTTGTGTTATAACGACTGCACTTACACGTACTTGCCACCTCTCAAAATAATTAGCCCACGAATTCGGAAGAGAAAGACCTACAAGCTGATACCAAATTATAACATCCCTACCCGTTACATGGGATATAGTAGAAGGTCTGGTTAGGGCCCCATACCATATTCCACGAACAGGCGGAGAGATCACATTATAATATCAAAATACCAACGATTCCTAACACAGAGCATTCTAGCAAAAGCTTCATGGTTGAAAACTATGAACTCAAGAACAACAGTAGAAATGTCCACTACTAATAATTAGGAATGTATACAACCCAATATACAAGGTACATGGCCTTATGGCCTTACAAATTTCTCTTAATAGGAGTGTGGTTTATAAACATCGGCACGCAGGCCGACCACACATGAACTAGAGTAAAGCAAAGTAAAGCCTTCAAGGGCAGCAGCGCAACTTGGGCTTCAGCCCGCTATTGCCCGCTTGGGCCAGCTCCACATACAATAAACAATCCACCAAGGGGCGGAAAACAGGGCAACGGTCAGCATTCAGCTGACCAATTATAACGACCCGGCCCCTGGCACGGGGTAGTGGAATTCCTTCCCTGCAAAGCATTTTATTAACCAGCATATGTATACTATAATACATAGAGTTCTGGAAAACCACACTAACCAATACATAACACAAACGTTGGCACAACAGTCCGACGCTCCGTGCACTCAGGGCACCTTATTGGTGTACCGGAAAATCAAGGGTCCCACCACCGATTCAAGGTCTCTCTACCTTACGGTCCAAAATGAGCATTCCTAGTCTTTACGTCTCGCAGGCCAAAGACTCTCGCTATGAGATTCTAACAGGGACTTAAGCACCCAAGGTTAGACAACCATAACGCAAGTACAGATCCGCCTTGCCCGTTGCTCATCATTATCAGTCGTCACACCAGACTGACGCAGGTACAACATCTCCTTTCCCATTCGCCACCAAGGCTTTTAGTTGTTGCACAACGGCCCAACAACACACAATATGGCACTCATGACCATACGAGTTGAATACCAAGTATCAACTCTCACATTTTCCTGGACTTCCTCCAGTACTTCCTGCTGCCCCAAGCCACAGGTATTCATCAAGGGACTCCATACAAACATTCAATGAACACGGAGTCTTGTCTGATTTTCCAACAAAGCATCACCAATCCGTACTACTCACTTCCGGATGGGCTCCACACAGAATGCCTAACCGTACTACTCACTTTCGGTTCTAATGCAACAAAGCAAGGGATGAACCACCGATCCCACCGAAATCACTTCGCATTCAACATTTTTGGTGGAGGATTCCTATGCAAATGCAGGAAAGAAGGACTTCACATGTCCGAGTGGAAAATCGTTACCCTTGCAGCACGTTTTGGTACCATGGAGAAAAGTACACGGTTGGAAAGGACCGCAACGCTCTTGCCTCCACGAATCTGAATTCGGTACGCGATTCGGACCACCGTAGCACCACCGGCGGCCGGATTCCTCTTCTCCTACCTCCTCTTACTCTCCCCTCTCTCTTATCCTTAGAAAGAGAAAGCCAAAGATGATCTGAGAAATAACTTCCCCATTCCCGACCATAAACCATCAGGAGGCCTGCAAGGGCCGTTGGATCGTATTTAAAAGAATACTAACGGCCTATATTAACTCTGAAAATCATTTCAGATGGCCGAACACGGTTTTACACACGGTCGTGTGCTTGGTCGTGTGCCCTGCTTGCATACGAAATCGTCGATCCAAAGCAGGACACGGGTTGAGACATGCCTGTTTCCAAGGTGATATGCCCGTGTCGCCCAAACTGGCACGCCCGTGTCAGTGGGCGTGTTCCATAACCGCTCTTTAGAACCGACACGACCCTTAGTGGACATGGGTCCAGACACGCCCGTATCAAGATTGACACGGCCGTATCAAACATGACATACCCGTGTCCCGAGCTATGTACACACCCCTCGACACAGCCCAATTTCTAGAGAAGGACATGGCATGTTGACATGCCAGTGTCAAATTTTACATGCCCGTGTCGGCACCCCTAACACGCCCTTGACCTCCAGCCGGGAAAATCCCAGGGCTCCAGAACTCATAAAAACACTTCACATACCTATAGATTTTTTGGGGTATTACAGCAACTCTAGTACTTCTTGCTACTTTCAATTCACAGGTACAACCCCGCAAACTCATATATTACTCGTTTATACTCGGAGTCTTTTCCGGCATGCAAAATAAACATCACCAATCCAGACCAACTTGTCCAGATTGGCTTCACATAGCATGCATATTCTATACTATGCATTTCCGAATCTGTATGTAAGACTCACTCGGGATTTTACGAATCAACCCAAAGGAATTATGTTCGCTTTTCCACCTTTTGGTGGGGGAATCCATGCATATGCCAAAATAAGGACTTCACTTGCCCAAGAAGAAAGATCGTTACACTTATAGTTTTCTTCGGAGCCATGACCTTGATCTTTGATCCGGATGGAATTGATTGTCATAACTTCCTCTCTGTGGATCTAACGTCGACTCGCGATTTCAATCACAAGTACACCTTGGATTGATCTCCTCTTGAGCTATTGGACTTTTCCTCATCTTCCCTCTCCAGAACTTAGCAAGAGAGTGTGTGAGAGAAAATGAGAATGAAATCTAAAGTCCAGCCTTTAACTGAAAGCTACCGCCGCTCGTAACTCCTCCCGCCACACGGTAGCACAAGCGGTGATCGCTTTGACCAACCAGCGCCACTATCCAGAGCTATCTCCCCGTATTAACTCTCTAGCTCCATGCGATATAACACTCAATGATTCATCGAGAACCTGAAAGCGTTGAGTGCTACCGCGGCGCGCTAACTTCTTACCACAAAGCGGTAACAACCTGAGACTTAGGTCTTTTAATTCACTGAGCTATCTCCAACGATAATCCTATCTTCCCGCGATAACCTCCAATGACCAAAATTCATTTTTGGGGTGTTACAAATAAGTTGTATGCAAAGTTGAGTAAGTGAGTTTTTGATACATCAGGTTTCCTTTTTGGGTTATGTTGTGAACAAGGATGGAATTTTGGTTGACCCTGAAAAGATAACTATCGTAATGGATTGGAAAAGACTTACCACACCCAAAGAGATATGAAGCTTCTTAGGGTTGGCAGGCAATTATAGAAGGTTTTTGGACGGATTTTCTACGTTGTCTGCGCCGCTTACTATGCTTACGCAGAAGAATGCGGCGTTTGTGTTGAGCGATAAGTGCGAAGGAGCCTTTCAGGAACTGATAAAGATGTTATGCACTGCTCCAGTGTTGTCTTTTCTTACCGAAGGGGTGGAGTATATCGTTTATGTGGATGCATCGCACGTCAGACTTTGTTGTGTATTGATGTAATAAGGCAAGGTAATTGTGTATGGGTCGAGACAACTAATGATTCATGAAAGGAACTACCCTACTCATGACTTGGAGTTTGCGGCAGTGATTTATTCCTTGAAGTTATGGAGACATCTGTTGTAAGGTGCATTGGGAAAGATTTACACAGACCATAAGTGCTTGAAGTATGTCTTCACTCAGAAGGAGTTGAATCTGCGCCAGCAAAGATGGTTTGAGTATGTTGCAGATTATTATGTTGATATCCTGTATCATCCGGGTAAGGACACTGTAGTGGTTGATTCCTTGAATAGGAAAACCGCGCAGATTTTTAACCTTTCCGTAGAATCTTTAGTAGAAGAGTTTTTGCTGATGGGTATTTCTGTCAGAAGTAGCGACTTGCAAAGCACCCTAGAAGTGGAAGAATCTTCATAGATTACGCTTACAATGCTACATCAAAAAGAAGATCCTTATTTGCAGCACCTTTACAGTAGAACTGAGAAAGGGGAATTACCAGACTTTTTAATTGATGATGCGGGTCCTTTTAAGTACCGTGGTATATATTGTATCCCCGCTGTTGAGGATATTCGAGCTAAGTTGTGCAGTGAGGCGCATGGTTTTAGTGTTTCCTATCACCCTGGTTCTACTAAGATGTATAAAGATCTGAAGCAGATCGTTTGGTTGTATGGAATGAAGAACGATATAGCCAAGTTAGTTTCTTAGTGTTTTACCTGCAAGCACGATAAAGTAGATCATGGACGGCCTGGTGGCAAGCTGACGCCTTTAGAAATGCCAAGTTGGAAGTGGGAGAGTATTTCTATGGACTTTATTACTGGTTTACCATGATCTCCCCGAGGACATGATTCTGTGTGGGTCATAGTTGACAGATTGACAAAGTGTGCACACTTTGTGTCGATCAAGATTGATTACTCCATAAAGAAAATAGCAGAGTTATATTTGGATGAGGTCATCATACTACATTGATTACATGTAAGTATCGTGTCAGATTGAGATTCCAGGTTTACGTCTCATTTTTGGTAGAGTTTACAGGAAGGGTTGGATACCGACCTCAGATATTCAACCACTTATCATCTGCAGACCAATGGCCAGACAGAGAGAGTTAATCAAATTTTGGAAGATATGATTAGATACTACATCTTGGACCACGGAGGGGCATGGGACTAGCGGCTGAGATTGATGGAATTCACTTATAATAACAGTTATCAGGAGAGTTTGCAGATGACCCCATTTGAGGCTTTGTATGCGAGACATTGTAGAACTCCGTTTTTTTGGGCCGAAGTGTGTGAAGGACCGTTGTTGGGTCTGGAAGCCTTGGTAGAGATGAAAACTTCTTTGACACGTATTCATGAAAAGCATCGTATAGCTCAGGAGCGTTATGAGAAGAATGCTAATCAGCGAAGAATTGATTTGGAATTTGCAGTTGGGGACATGGTTTTTCTCAATGTTTCTCCGATGCCATGAGTTAAGAGGTTTGGAAGGAACCAGAAATTGGATCCCAGGTATGTGGGACCTTTCAAAGTTATTGAACGCATCAGAGTGTCAACTTATAGGTTGGTATCGCCCGCAAATTTCCTTGGTGTTCACGATGTGTTTCATGTGAGCCAGTTGCGGAAATGTGTGCTTTGTGACTGACAGGTTCTCAACTCGGTGCCCCAGTTGTAGCCTAACCTTTCTTATGTCGAAGTGCTTGTTCGCATTCTAGATACGCAAGATCGGGTGTTGCGAAGGAAGACAATACACATGGTCAAAGTTATATGGAGAAACTAAGACATGGAGAGCGTGTCTTGGGAGCTGTAGTCAATTATGAGGGAGGCTCATCCTGATTTGTTCTCCTAGTTCTTTTGGTAAGTGTTTCTATTTATTAACCCTTCGATATTTTCCTTCTTTAGTAGTTTCAGTTGTGTATCAAGTTTCGGGATGAAACTTTTTTTAGGGGGAATGGCTATAACGACCCTGATTTTTCAATGTATATTTTAATTCCTTTAGTGACATATTTTTGACGTTAGGGCATTACGTTGACGCGTAGTTGACGAGTATCATTGCTGGAGCGTGACTTTTGCTCATTGGTATCTGAGATTTTGACTTAGAATATTAGTATGGATCTTTTCTAGTGTGTTTTTGAAATTTCCCTTATGAACGAGGTTTATTTTGGAACTCGGTGGAGCCTTTTACGGATATTTGGTGTTTCGGCGTCGGGGAGTTTATACCCGAGTTTGGTTTGTCAGATTCTGATTTTGAATTCACCATTGGTTTTGTAGCATCGATATTTTGCTTCGGTGTGAATGTCGTGGAAATCTATGTTGATTCGAGTTTTTGGTCGTTTGGACGTTTAATTAATAATATAATATTATATTATATATATATAAGCGTGTATGTTTTGGTGGAACCCTATTCATCATCTTCTTTCCAAGCCATCAGAACGATTTACTTAAGAGAGAAAGTGACGAACATCGTAAGCTTTCAACCATCGACTATAGAAGTTCCGGTGCTCGGAATCGTCGTAAGAGGCTAGATTCGAAAAGCTCTCACAAAGATCTACGCGTGTACGGTAAGTTTTCCCCGTTTCGTGGATTTTTGACGTTAGGGTTTTTTATCTTAACCCTTGTTTGTCCCGATAAGTTTCAGGAATCGTTGTATAGGATTTCTTGCGGCCAATCCTTAGAGCGGAGCTCCTGTGAGGCCGGATGTAAGACCCCCTTTTTTTATTTTTTTAAACCCGGGGTCTTAGGCCCAGAATCGCCGCTTTGCGGTGACACCTTCACGTCCTGAAGGGTCATCACCACAAGGCGTCGATTCTGCCGGCCAATTTGATCACAGAAAGGTAGCATAAAAGGATGTTAGTAAAAGCAAGTCCACTGAAATAAATCACATATATAGAAATAAAACTCCACAAAGGGAGTGTCCACAGAATAGTATATCATAGTACTAAAAATACGGGATTAAGCCCGGTACAACATGTCCTCACTACAAATCACTCATGCGGAAGAAAAAACAGAAACTACTCAAGGTCGAGACTCACGGTCCCGGCTGTATGAACTCTGGAGCTAGACTGCCCCATCTCCAAGCGCACCAGTCTTTAGGGCTGCTCCTCCATGCTGGGCTCCACGATCCCCTAAATGATGCGGTTCGAAAACTGTTAGTCATAAAGACTAAGCCCTATCATCCCCTACCCCTTCCCCCATGGCTCCTAGGTACCGAGCAGAGAGGAAGAAAGGGAAGGACATGAAGGTGGAGAATGAATCAAAAGAAAACAGGTGGCAGCAGAAGTAATCTAGCAATTCTATAATAAATATGACAGAAACAGAAAGTAGGAAAAGTAACCTTAACTTATGTGCGAAAGCACATAAGCCAAGGGATCTTCTGCAAGGCTCCCATCGTATAAAGTGTCCCATACCACTTATACGTTGGGGTGTCGGTTATCAAACAACAGCATATATATATTGAATTTAACCTTAATTTATAAACTTGCCCACACAAGCTTATAGACCAAGGGTTCGTTTTGCAGGTCCTAATGTATAAGCGTCCCATACAACTTATACTTTAGGTTTCAGGGTTAAATGAATCGATTATGCTATGACATGCAAGTGGGTATGATGGAACATGCAAGTGCAACTCACACACCCGACTCTCTGCACACAGACCTTTAGTTCCCCCTTTCGGAGCCGTTACCTCCCAGGATACCTCCGTAGTGGCAGACCGAAGCGGTGGGTCGCGCCTCGCCCACCTCTAAACCAGTAAAGCACTACCGGTCAGACCTATTGTATGCCTCAACTCTTGGTGCACTAAGCGGACGCCCGCGTACTCTTGCCGGCTGGCGCACCGGACTTAGCTTTGGCGAAGTGTAAAAACCACACTTGCCGAGTCAGCATATTGGCGTCGGTGCATCGACCCTCCAATACCGAAGACCCACCACCTTAATTTTCATTCCTTTTTTGCACATGCAAATTTAATCGTAATCACACAAAAACTGAGCCGAAGCTCCCCGGACCAAAACGTCCGTCTCTTAACCAACCGAGTCGAAGCTCCCCGGACCATTCCGTCCATCTCTTAACCAACCGAGCCGAAGCTCCCATAAATCTTACTATGCTAATAGTGTTTGTGAAAGGTGCAATCCTAATTACTATGTTACTCTTGTCAGCTTATTATTACAGTTTACGTTAACCCAGGACTGCCCCCGGTATTCCCCGTGAAGGGCTCTCAAAGGGCACTAGGAACTATGATGGTAGCTGAAGCTCATCGTTCCCTTTCGCAAGGCACTTATTTTTTTGGTTGAATTCCCTTACCCATTCCCTTCTCATGTTACGATAGGCTAACCTTGGGTGATTTTTGACCTTCCTCTCTTCGGGGAAGACGATATTTCGTCAAACCCGAGCACCTCTTAACTCTAGTTAACACCACTTCTCTTTATTCTTCATTTCAATCTATTGCGATATCATCCACATCTATCCTCCCAGACAAAATGGCTAACTCCAACACTATCCCAGATCATGTCCTAATTTAACAATTTGCTATATGCAGACCAACCTAGACTAAATGTCAAACCGGTTAGGCAATGATCCAATATTCATCCAAATGCCCTAAGTTATTTACAGGAGACTTATCATGATATAATTAGCCTAAATCCAGAATGTGATAATTTTCCTAATTTATCTGGCATTTAATTATTTTCCTCAAAAATTCCAAGGGCTACCGGTTTGAACATTAACTACCCTAAGTTCTCATGCAAGATGTCCAACAAAATTATAATAAATAGTATGTTACCTCAATATGGTAAATCCAAAGTATCATAATTTTTCTATCATCAAAAGGGCACTAAAACTATTTTAGCCATAGCTTCTATATTTCGTTATTTGTGAATACAGTACATAAAATATTCTTCCAAAAATTATAAATCAATTATACTATGCAGAAAAAGCCTTAAAAATAACATTGGGCTACTTTCATAATTTTTCAGAAATAATATCATCCATAATTAATTTCCAAAGCATAGAACCCCTTTTTAACATTTGTGAAGGAAGTACTGGATTTACTCAACTAAAAATTATACAAAAATTCAAGGGTAACCATTCTGCCCTAAAATATTTACTTCCAAGATTTCATGAGATTTCAATGATCAGAAAGATATAAATAATTAAAACATCAATTAGGGCTATAATCAGCTTTACAAATGCAGTGCTGGAAATAAACATCATAAAATTCCAGTAAAATTTCTATAAATTCTACCCACTCCAAAACTCACTCTACCCAAGTTTCACAGCCTTTAGATAATGTTTAGTGACGGATTTTGCTTAATTAGAATTTTACCCTTAAGCTAAGATTAGGGTTTTGAGGTATCTACCTATCTCCAAATTCTCCAAGATTCTATCCAGATGATTTATATTATGTTAATGTCGACTCTACTGAATCTCAAGACAATATGAGAGCAATTTCCCCCATGTCCTTCACAACCCTCAAAACCCTCCATTTAGGGTTTGAGCTTGGATCCTAGGGTAAACCAACCCCTATTCTCACCATTTTCTCCAAGTGGGTTATAATAACCCTTCCAAGTAAGTGGTCGAAATATCAGCCTCTGTTGAGATGATTTGACCGTTCCAACTTCTAGTGCACTCTTTACTCAAAAATGCCTCACTATTGCCTAATTAAGAATAGGTGACTCCCTATCCAAAAATCATCTCAATGAGTTGAAAATTAGTGCAGAGCTAATTTTTATAGCCAGGGACCACTCACCAAATTTTGGGAGGGTTTGAAAGTCATTTGACCACTTAAATAAATTCCTCTAAGTTTATTAAATTAAAAAAAACTTTAGGAAAAGTATCTCCAAAAATTCCCATTTTTGGACAGCCCCTAGATATGGCTAAGGGTAACCCACTGCCCAAATTTCAAGTCATTTGGACAATGGAAGAAGAGTTGGCATCTATTTTAGTTTCTGCCCAACTCTAGGTATAGCCCCCATTAAAACGGGTGTTGCGGTCAAACCGCTTACCCAAACGAGTTAAAATTAATTTTAAATAACACTAGACATGAAGGGCTACAACTTTTGTGACTGACCATTTTTCCTAAAACGGCCTCTAAATGCTTCGGTTTGTAGCATCAAAATAAGCCTATTTTATGTATATTTACCTTATATATTATGTACTTAATTTTCATATTATAATAATGTTTCACTGTCCATCTCCCCTACCAAACAGAACCCGAAACAGAAACTCAGAAAAACCATATTTCCTGTAACCCTTCCGTGATTCATCGCCGGGCGTCCGGTCACTTACTTGGCCAGCCACCACCACCACCACCTCCGTCGACGCGATGTCTATCGGTCGGCGGTGGTTTGGCCGCCGGAGGTGGCGGTTTTCGGCGTACCCGAAAAATATATTTTTCATGGTTTTCCATGAAAACTCGAGATAGGTTCGGCTCCGTTGAGCACGAACTTCATTCCTAAGATCCTAAGATCTACCCATAAGAGAAGAAGTAGAGAAGGACCTTATTCGCGGTTTGAAGATGAGATGAACGTCGGATTATCATGACGCCGTGGTGGCGTTCCCAAACTTCTCCTACAGCAAGAGCAGAAATCTGAATTCGTTTGGTCTAGAGTGTAACCTTCTCCTCTTGCTCTAAGGGGACTTTTATAGGTCTCCAAGTGGGGAGGGGAAAGGATGAAACATTCATGGCCATGAATGCCCTCTCTCTCTCTTAATATTATTTCGGTTATGGTACAGGTAATGAAACGGTGGAAGATGAGAAGACTGATCCAGGTGGCGATTTCCTATTGGGTCAACTTTTCCTCATTTTATTAAGTAATCAGAGAAAGAAACGGCTCATAAATACTCCTGCTGTAAATTCCCATAATCAGAATTGATTATGACTTCGGTTACAGAAATTTCCAGCCTGGCTGACGTTTCGGCCCTTGTCACGGGCGTGTCACGTAGGTCACGGGCGTGACAGGCCCTTGTGGAAAGTTCTGATTTCGAAGATCGTCTAACTGAGTTCGACGATCGTCGAAGGGGGGTCACGCCCTAGGTCACGGGCGTGACACATAGGTCACGGGCGTGACTGGGCCATGATGAAAATTCTGCGCTCGTCGATCGTCTCGCTGAGATCGACGATCGTCGAATGGGGTCACTCCCTAGGTAACGGGCGTGACACCTAAGTCATGGGCATGACGGGGCCTTGATGCAAATTCTGCCCTCGACGATCGTCTCGCGGAGATCAACGATCGTCAAATGGGGTCACGCCCTTGGTTACGGGCGTGACACGTAGGTCACGGGCGTGACAGGCCCGGGTTGCAAAAATCTTCGCTCGACGATCGTCTTCATGAGATCGACGATCGTCGAAGGGGTCATGCCCTAGTCACGGGCGTGATGGGTCGGTCACGGGCGTGACCAACCCGTGACTCCAAGTCTAGGTTGATGGACCTCAATTTTTGGGCTCCCTAAGGTTCTGTCACTACAGAACGACTCTTAGGGGTCTAGCCGGAAATGGGATGTTACAAATCCCAATAAACAAAACAAAAATTTCGTCCCCGAAATTGAGGTTAAGCCTACAGGGATTTCTACCGGAATAAAAAAAGCTTGTAACATCCCATATGGTCCTTCCTATTGGGTCGAAGCGACTATTTATTTGATAAACAAAGGGCAATCCCCCAATAAACAAAAGATTAGCCCCTACTTTCCTGCGCATGCCTTGGTTCTCGATTTCCCTTACCTAGTCCTACCGGTTCAATACAAGAAGTTAATTTATAGTATACTGAGAGGTGGTGATGTATACCTGACTGAACAACTCCGGGTATTTTTGCCTCATTAGGTCCTGCGGTTCCCAGGTGTGTTCCTCCTGACCATGATTCCTTCACAGAACCTTGACTAAGGGGATCTTCTTGCGGCGCAAGATCCGTACTCTTTTATCATCGATTCGAACCCGCTCCAAGTGAACAAACAGGTCTGAATCTACCGGCCCCTCGGGGGTAAAAATCTGCTGCTCCGGGTGTAGTAGAGCCCTTCTTTGCGAATAAATGTGGAAGACGTCGTTTAGAGCTGCCAGCTCTGGTGGAAACTCCAGCATGTAAGCTAGGGCCCCGATCCGCTCCAGGATCCTGTAAGAGCCCATATACCTAGGGCTGAGCTTCTTTCTCTGACCGCGCACCCGTGAAACTCCACGCATGGGCCGGATCTTCAAAAAAACTCGGTCCCCCACCTAAAATTCCACCTGATGATGTCGGGCGTCATAATACTTAGCTTGTCTGCTCTGCTCCTCTAACATCCTGTCTCTGATAAGTCTCACCTGAGTCTCGGTGTCTTCTACAAAGTCCGATCCAAACGCCTTCGGATCCTCGTCCTGAACCCAAGAAAGCGGGGTCCTGCATTTCCGTCCATACAAGGCTTCATAAGGCGCCATCCTGATGCTGGACTGGTAGCAGTTATTATAGGAGAACTCGACCAATGGCAACATCTTCTCCCACGGCTCCCCTCGGTCCAGTATACACAGTCGTAGTAAATCCTCCAACGTATTGTTGGTACGCTCTGTCTTCCCGTCCGTCTGAGGGTGGAAGGCTGTATTGAAGGTCAATCGGGTGCCCAGATAGGCTTGCACTGACCGCCACTCCTTGAATGTAAATCGTCCATCGCGGTCCGACACTATCGTCCTGGGCACGCCATGATATCAGATATACTACTCCACAAAATTCCATACCATCACTCCCACTGAGTCATCATTCCTGATTGATAAAAAGCGGGCCACCTTCGTCAAGCGATCAACAATCACCCAGATCGATTCATTCCCTGTTCGAGACCGGGGAAGCCCATGTATAAAATCCATAGCTATATCATCAAACTTCCACTCCAGTACCGGGAGTGGCTGCAAAATTCTTGCGGGGTTCCTGCACTTCGCCTTCACCAACTGACTTGCCTCGCAATGGGTCACGAAGTACGTAATGTCCTTCTTCATCCCTGGCCAAAACATCATCTTCTTCAGATCTGCCGTCATCTTGGTGATCCCCGGTTGTATAGAGTATCTGCTATAATGCGCCTCCGCCATGATGTCCTCCCGAATCCGGCCTCCCGCGGGTATATATACTCTGCCTCTGAAATGTAGCAATCCATCTCTCAGGGAATAATCTCCTGTCGAACCCTCCTCCAAGGCTCGGAATATCGGCTCTGCCCATGCATCTGTCCTCCGTCCGTCCCGGATGCGGTCCCGAATATCATCTATGGCCACCATCGATGCCAGATACTCCCTATACATCTCTGGATCATCCTCGGACACTAGGGATATCTGCATATCTCTGAAGGACCGGACTAACTCCATGGACATAACCTGGGGCCTGGCTTCGGAAGTGGCAGCTCTCCGACTCAACGCGTCGGCAACCACGTTTGCCTTCCCTGGATGGTAGTGCTTCTCATACTGATAATCTGCTAAGAACTCCACCCAATGCCTCTGTCGGATATTCAGTTCCTTCTGCGTGTCCACGTATTTCAGGTTCTTGTGGTCGGAGTAGATGTCGCAGTGGACTCCATAAAGATAATGACGCTAGACCTTCAGATAAAAAATGACCGCTCCCATCTCAAGGTCGTGCACTGGGTAGTTATGCTCGTGCTTCTTCAACTGGCGAGATGCATATGCAATCACATGGCCCTTCTGCATCAGTACAGCTCCCATACCCTGGTAGGAAGCATCGGTGTAGACCTGAAAACCTTCTCTCCCCGAGGGGAGAGTAAGTATGGGGGCCGAGGTGAGTCGATACTTCAGCTCCTGGAAAGCCGCTTGGCACTGCGGTGTCCAAACGAAAGGTGCCTCCTTCTTCGTCAAGGATGTGAGTGGGAGGACAATTTGGGAGAACCCCTCCACAAACTTCCGGTAATAACCGGCAAGTCCTAGAAAGCTTCGTACATCGGTGGCTGACTTCAACTACGGCCAATCTCGAACTGCCTGAATCTTTGCTGGATCCACTGCCAACCCGGCTCCGCTGATAATATGGCCTAGAAATCCCACCTCCTTCAACCAGAACTGACATTTGCTGAAGTTTGCATATAAGTGATTCTCCCGCAGTCTCTGTAGGGTCAGTGCTACATGGCGAGTGTTCTCCCCCTCCGTTCTCGAGTAGATGAGGATGTCATCGATAAACACAATGAAAAACACATCTAGGTACTCCTTGAAAACCTGGTTCATGAGGGTCATGAACGCCAAAGGTGCATTCGTTAGCCCGAAGGGCATCACCGTAAACTAAAACAATCCATATCTGCTACTAAAAGCAGTCTTCTCAATATCCTCCTCTCGAATCCGAAGCTGGTAGTATCCAGACCTCAAATCCAATTTTGAAAAGAAGTGCGCCCCTTCCAGCTGGTCGAAGAGCTCGTCTATCCGTGGGAGCGGATAGGTATTCCGGATGGTCAGCCTATTTAGTGCTTGATAATCGATGCACAGGCGAAGTGTCCCATCCTTCTTCTTCACGAATAGGACCGGGGCTCCCCAAAGTGAGGAACTCGGTCTAACAAATCCCGCCTCCACCAACTCCTGCAACTGAGTCCGAAACTCCGCCAACTCCATCGAGGCCATCCGATAAGGGGCCCTAGATGCCGGCTTGGCCCCCGGCACAAGCTGTATCTGAATGTTTTGCTCTCGGTGCGGAGGTAGTCCCGGTAGTTTATCTGGAAAGATGTCAACGAAATCTCGCACCACCGGGATGTCTGTCATAGACTCCTTGACTTCTGCCATCTCAAATAGGATCTGATAGACCTCCTCTCCTTGCAGATGGGCCTTAACGGCCTGTACCGAAGATAAGAATATTCGAGAGATAGGTCTTATACCTTCGATGACAATGAAAGAGTCCATGTGTCTCACGGCGCTTGGAAATACAATCTGGGCATGGTTCCAGTGCAGCCATACCATGCCTAGGATCAGGTCGTTGTCTGTCAGCTTCAAAATCGTCGCTGGAGCCTCGAACGCCTTTCCACCAATTTCTGCCTCCATATTGCAGTGGTCCGTGGTAAGGAGCTCAGATCCATCCGGTAGTCGCACCCTCATCTTTGAGCCCGTGAATCGCTCAACTCCTTCCAGTCCTTTTACGAACGTCTCCAAAACAAAGGAGTGGGTAGCTCCAGTATCGAACAATGTGCAGGCAGGCTTTCCACCGATGAAGACTATACCTGGGGTGATTATATGTCTTAGAGTTCTATAATGAGTTTTCTTTCCTTGCTAATCTATCTAGTGCGGTTCTAAGTTTTTAACAACTGAGAGAGAAATTCTATGAAATTAAAGAAGCATTGCAGCGTACCTGCTATGACCTGCTCCGGATTCCGAGGTTGCACAAGGTCCAAAGCATATGCCTGCTCCCTTCCCTGTCTACGATCTCCCTCCTAGTATCCACGACCGCGGCCGCATCCTCGGCTTCTGTAATGCTGAGCTGGTGGGCCACCCTGTGATGCTGGAGGTGGTGCCCCCCTCATCGGGCAGTTCCTCCGGATGTCCCCAATCTGATGACAAAGGAAGCACTCTGGTGGGGGATACGCCATTCCCCCGGGGTCTCGGCATCTCCTACATTCGAAGAGGATGAGGGGCCAATATCACCTGCTCCCTCAGCTCCTGCCTCACTTCCTGACGAGGCTGGTCCTCTATCCTTCTCCGCTCTTGTATAACACCTTATCGCTGGTCATTTCCGACTCTCCGTCCCTGATCCTCTGCTGGCCGCTTCTGGCCCCGAGTGGTCTGCCAATCGGCCTCAATCCTCTTTTCCATTTCCAAAATCCGGGTGATAGGCCCGTCAGATACAAACAACAAAGCCTCCCTCAAGTCCTCCCGCAGGCCCTTATAGAACCTCTTGATGTACCCTGCTTCTTCCAGCTGGTAAGAATCTGCATATCGAACCAGATGGTCGAACTCCCGATGGTACTCCACCACCGTCCGGGTGCCCTGCTTCAGCTGTAAGAACCGCTCCTCCAACTCATCCCTGGCCAACTGTGGAACGAAATGCTCCAGAAGTGCGGCCCTGAACTCTTCCCAGGTAACCTCCGCAACCTTCCTATTGGCAAATGTCGTGTCCAACAACGTCTTCCACCACCTCTTGGCATGGGACTCCAGGCAAGAGGACAACAGAGCCACCCTCTCCTCCCAGGGACACCGTATCACGGTCAGCATCTCGTACATAATATCCATCCACTCTTTTGTCCGAACCGTTGACTCTATCCCCATGTAGGACGGGGGAGAAATTCCTCGGAAGATGCTCAACCAGTTGGCCCCCGGATTTGGCTGCGGGACCGGAACCTGCTGGGCCCTGAAAGCCTCCAGAATGGCAGTCAGAGTCTGTCTCATATCTGACTGAAGGAAAGGAGTGGGGACCGGTGGAGGTGGTGCAACGTCCTGAGCCTGTTGAACTCCACCTTGTGGCTTAGGCTGTGGTGGAGGCTGCGTAACAAAAACCCATACTTGAGAAAACGTTCAATTTTGTTACTAAAAGTGGACAATTTATATGTGATCCCCATATGGGCACACCACTGCTTCCGCTACTTAGTTTGTCCCCAAACTAAACTTGAGCGGGGGTGACCCAGGGTTAGTGGACTGCTACCTTTTTCAGATCGATGTTTTCCTCTGATACCACTTGTAAGACCCCCTTTTTTTTCTTTTTTAAACCCGGGGTCTTAGGCCCAGAATCGCCGCTTTGCGGTGACACGTTCACGTCCTGAAGGGTCATCACCACAAGGCGTCGATTCTGCCGGCCAATTTGATCACACAAAGGTAGCATAAAATGAAGTAAGTAAAAGCAAGTCCACTGAAATAAATCACATATATAGAAATAAAACTCCACAAAGGGAATGTCCACAAAATGGTATATAAGAGTACTAAAAATACGGGCTTAAGCCCGGTACAACTTGTCCTCACTACAAATCACTCATGCAGAAGCAAAAAAAGAAACTACTCAAGGTCGAGACTCACGGTCCCGGCTGTATAAACTCCGTAGACTGCCCCATCTCCAAGCGCACCGGTCTCTGGGGCTGCTCCTCCATGCTGGGCGCCACGATCCCCTAAATGATGCGGTTCGAAAACCGTTAGTCATAAAGTCTTATCCCTATCATCCCCTACCCCTTCCCCCATGGCTCCTAGGTACCGAGCGGAGAGGAAGAAAGGGAAGGACATGAAGGTGGAGAATGAATCAAAATAAAATAGGTGGCAGCGGAACTAATCTAGCAATTCTATAATAAATATGACAGAAACAGAAAGTAGGAAAAGTAACCTTAACTTATGTGCGGAAGCGCATAAGCCAAGGGATCTTCTGCAAGGCTCCCATCGTATAAAGTGTCCCATACCACTTATATGTTGGGGTGTCGGTTATCAAACAGCAGCATATATATATTGAATTTAACCTTAATTTATAAACTTGCCCACACAAGCTTATAGACCAAGGGGTCGTTTTGCATGTCCTAATGTATAAGCGTTCCATACCACTTATACTTTTGGTTTCAGGGTTAAATGAATCGATTATGCTATGACATGCAAGTGGGTATGATGGAACATGCAAGTGCAACTCACCCACCCGACTCTGTGCACACAGACCTTTTGTTCCCCCTTTCGGAGTCGTTACCTCCCAAGATACCTCCGTAGTGGTAGACAAAAGCGGTGGGTCGGGCCTCGCCCACCTCTAAACCAGTAAAGCACTACCGGTCAGACCTATCGTATGCCTCAACGCTTGGTTCACTAAGCGGACGCCTGCGTACTATTGCCGCTGGCGCACCGGACTTAGCTTTGGCGAAGTGTAAAAACCACACTTGTCGAGTCAGCGTATTGGCGTCGGTGCATCGACCCTCCAATACCGAAGACCCACCACCTTAATTTTCATTCCTTTTATGCACATGCAAATTTAATCGTAATCACACAAAAACCGAGCTGAAGCTCCCCGGACCAAAACGTCTGTCTCTTAACCAACCGAGTCGAAGCTCCCCGGACCATTCCGTCCGTCTCTTAACCAACCGAGCCGAAGCTCCCATCAATCTTCATGTGCTAACAGTGTTTTTGAAAGGTGCAATCCTAATTACTATTTTACTCTTGTCAGCTTATTATTACAGTTTACGTTAACCCAGGACTGCCCTCGGTATTCCCCATGAAGGGCTCTCAAAGGGCACTAGGAACTATGATGGTAGCTGAAGCCCATCGTTTCCTTTCGCAAGGCACTTATTGTTATTGGTAGAATTCCCTTACCCACTCCCTTCTCATGTTAAGATAGGCTAACCTTGGGTGATTTTTGACCTTCCTCTCTTCGGGGAAGACGATCTTTCGTCAAACCCAAGCATCTCTAAACTCTAGTTAACACCACTTCTCTTTATTCTTCATTTCATTCTATTGCGATATGATCCACATCTATCCTTCCAGACAAAATGGCTAACTCCAACACTATCCCAGATCATGTCCTATTGCAATTTAACAATTTGCTATATGCAGACTAACCTAGACTAAATATCGATCCGGTTAGGCAATGATCCAATATTCATCCAAATGCCCTAAGCTATTTACTGGAGACTTATCATGATATAATTAGCCTAAATCAAGAATGTGGTAATTTTCCTAATTTATCTGGCATTTAATTAATTTCCTCAAAAATTCCAAGGGCTACTGGTTTGAACATGAACTACCCTAAGTTCTCATGCAAGATGTCCAACAAAGTTATAATAAATAGTATGTTATCTCAAAATGGTAAATCTAAAGTATCATAATTTTTCTATCATCAAAAGAGCACTAAAACTATTTTAGCCTTAGCTTCTAAATTTCGTTATTTGTGAATCAAGTATAGAGACTATTCTTCCAAAAATTATAAATAAATTATACTATGCAGAAAAAGCCTTAAAAATAGCATTGGGCCACTTTAATAATTTTTCAGTAATAATATCATCCATAATTAATTTCCAAAGCATAGAACCCCTTTTTAACATTTGTTAAGGAAGTACTGGATTTACTCAACTAAAAATTATACAAAAATTCAAGGGTAACTATTCTGCCCTAAAATATTTACTTCCAATATTTCATGAGATTTCAATGATCAAAAAGATATAAATAATTAAAATATCAATTAGGGCTATAATCAGCTTTATAAATGCAGTGCTGGAAATAAATATCATAAAATTCCAGTAAAATTTCTATAAATTCTACCCACTCCAAACTCACTCTACCCAAGTTTCACAACCTTTAGATAATGTTTAGTGACGGATTGTGCTTAATTAGTATTTTACCCTAAAGCTAAGATTAGGGTTTTGAGGTATCTACCTATCTCCAAATCCTCAAAGATTCCATCCAAATGATTTATATTATGTTAATGTCTACTCTAGTGAATCTCAAGACAATATGAGAGCAATTGCCCCCATGTCCTTCACAACCCTCAAAACCCTCCATTTAGAGTTTGAGCTTGGATCCTAGGGTAAACAATCCCTTATTCTCACCATTTTCTCCAAGTGGGTTATAATAACCCTTCCAAGTAAGTGGTCGAAATATAAGCCTCTGTTGAGGTGATTTGACCGTTCCAACTTCTAGTGCACTCTTTACTCAAAAATGCCTCACTATTGCCTATTTAAGAATACGTGACTCCCTATCCAAAACTCATCTCAATGAGGTGAAAATTTGTGCAGAGCTAAGCTTTATTGCCAGGGACCACTCACCAAAATTTGGGAGGGTTTGGAAGTCATTTGACCACTTAAATAAATTCGTCTAAGTTTATTAAATTAAAACAAAAACTTTAGGAAAAGTATCTCCGAAAATTCCCATTTTTTAACAACCTCTAGATATGACTAAGGGTAACCCCCTGCCCAAATTTCAAGTCATTTGGACAAAGGAAGAAGAGTGGGCATCCATTTTAGTTTCTGCCTAACTCTAGGTACAGCCCCCATTAAAACGGGTCTTGCGGTCAAACCGCTTACCTAAACGAGTTGAAATCAATTTTAAATTAAAATAGACTCGAAGGGATACAACTTTCGTGACTGGCTATTTTTCCTAAAACGGCCTCTAAATGCTTCAGTTTACAGCATCTAAATAAGCCTATTTTATGTATATTTACCTTATATATTATGTACTTAATTTTCATATTATAATAATATTTTACTGTTCATCTCACCTACCAAACAGAACCCGAAACAGAAACTCAGAAAAACCATATTTCCTGTAACCCTTCCGTGATCTGTCACCGGCCGTCCGGTCACTTACCTGGCCAGCCACCACCACCACCACCTCCGTCGAGGCGATGGCTATCGGTCGGCGGTGGTTTTGCCGCCGGAGGTGGCGGTTTCCGGCGTACCCGAAAAATATATATTTCATGGTTTTCCATGAAAACTCGAGATAGGTTCGGCTCCGTTGAGCACAAACTTCATTCCTAAGATCCAAAGATCTACCCATAAGAGAAGAAGTAGAGGAGGACCTTGTTCGCGATTTGAAGACGAGATGAACGTCGGATTGTCATGGCGCGGTTGTGGCGTTCCCGAACTTCTCGTACAACAAGAGCAGAAATCTGAATTCATTTGGTCTAGAGTGTAACCTTCTCCTCTTGCTCTAAGGGGGCTTTTATAGGTCTCAAGGTGGGGAGGGGAAAGGATGAAACATTCATGGCCATGAATGCCCTCTCTCTCTTAATATTATTTCGGTTATAGTGCAGGGAAGGAAATGGTGGAAGATGAGAAGACTGGTCCAGGTGGAAATTTCTTATTGGGTCAACTCTTCCTCATTTTATTAAGTAATCAGAGAAAGAAACGGCTCATAAATACTCCTGCTGTAAATTCCCATAATCAGAATTGATTATGACTTCGGTTAAAGAAATTTCCAGCCTGGCTGACGTTTCGGCCCTTATCACGGGCGTGTCACGTAGGTCACGGGCGTGACAGGCCCTTGTGGAAAGTTATGAGTTCGACGATCGTCTAACTTAGTTCGACGATCGTCGAACGGGGGTCATGCCCTAGGTCACGGGCGTGACACATAGGTCACGGGCGTGACAGGGTCATGATGCAAATTCTGCGCTCGTCGATCGTCTCGCTGAGATCGACGATCGTCGAAGGGGGTCACGCCCTAGGTCACGGGCGTGACACCTAAGTAACGGGCGTGACGAGGCCTTGATGCAAATTCTGCCCTCGACGATCGTCTCGCGGAGATCGATGATCGTCGAAGGGGGTCATGCCCTAGGTCATAGGCGTGATACGTAGGTCACGGGCATGAGATGCCCGGGTTGCAAAAATTTGTGCTCGACGATTGTCTTCATGAGATCGACGATCGTCGAAGGGGTCACGCCCTAGTCACGGGTGTGACGGGTCGGTCACGGGCGTGACCAACCCGTGACTCCAAGTCTAGGTTGATGGACCTCAATTTTTGGGCTCCCTAAGGTTCTGTCACGACAGACCGACTCTTAGGGGTCTAGCCAGAAATGGGATGTTACACCGAATTTTGGAGGATCTTGAGGTAAGTGGTGAATCTTCCCCTTGCTATTTTTTCTTACTTTTCTTTCCCTTCTTTTTCTTCCCTCCTTAGAATATAGGTGTAGTGTAAAGTTCGGCCAAGGTCGATCTGCTGAGTAGTGTAGGATTTTTGGCCAAGGAAATTTCGTCGGATAAGGGTTGAGTCCGGTTAAAGGAAATCCATCAATTATAGAGAAGTCAACCTAAGTTAATTTGTCATATATGGTGGGATCAGTCTGAGTGAAATTCGTCAAATATGAGTTTTGGCGGCTAAGTAGGATTTGTTTGGTATTCTCTACGAATTCGTTGAGTATCAGCCTTGGCGTCGAGTGATTCTGCATTCATTGAGTTTAGGCATCGAATTCGTCAAGTATCAGCCTTGGTGTCGAGTGATTCTACATTCATTGAGATTTGGGGTCGAATTCATCGAGTATCATCCTTGGTGTCGCGTGATTCTGCATTCATTGAGTTTAGGCATCGAGTTCGTCGAGTGTCAGTCCTTGCGTTGAGTGAATTTTGTTTTGGCGCCGAGTGCGTAGAGTGAACTGTGAGTCTAAGTCTTTTTCATCGAGTTAAGACTATTTAGCATCGATAGCATTGAGTAAACTAAGCTAGGCATCGAGTGAACTCAGCTAGGCGTTGAGTGAAGTAAAGTTCGTGGAGTTAAGCCCAGGCGTTGAGTGAAACTGCCTTGGCATTGAGTGCGTTGAGTGAACTCCAAATTTGTCGAGTATACTCGACGAATTTCCCGTGGCCTTGGAGATTTTCGCCGATTCGTCGAGTATCAAGATAATGTTAGCTGATTCGTCGAGTATCGCCAGTTAGCCAGATTTTTGCTAAGTAGAATTCGTCGAGTGTCAACTATATTCGTCGGCTATACTCGACGAATTTGTGTGGACTTAGAATTTTTTTGCCGAATTGAGTCCAATTCGTCGAGTTTGTCCTTAAGGTGATTTTCGGGATTTTTTTCCCTTTTTGCCATTGGATTAATCCTGTGTTTCAGTTAGGGTTTTATCGGTGTTTTTGGTGTGGCCCATGGTTGGCAGTGCATAAAGGACCACCAACCTAAGGCCAACTTATGAATATTTGCCCTTATGAGTTTTCCCGGTGTGGGCTTGTGACTTAGTGTGGAAGGGTAGGTTCCCACCACCTCAAGTGCCAGTTATTCCCCGGTTTTGGGTGTGTCGAGTTATCAGACCACCTTTCCTTGGGCCCTTGTGAAGTTTTTACTGTTGGTGTGTTGGGTAGGTTCCCACCATAGCAGGTGCCAGATTTATACGGTGTTTATACTAATTCTATGATGAGCTTTACACTCTTGTGTATACATACACATACTTATATATTAGTTTTATAAAGCATAGATCTTTATCACACTTTGTGTAGCTTGGTATATCTAACCCTTATTAGTTCTTTCTTACTTATTACCTTGTGGTTTAGTGTTGATGTTTTCAGTTTAGCTATTCCTGCTTGGGTTGGTAACCCTTGGAATCCCGTGCTTTCATTTGATATTGATCTTTTATTTATCACTTGTATATTCTTGTTGAGGTATTCTTTTATTTGGAATGCCTCAGGTTTGGAGCAGTAGCCAGTTGAGCGGCTAGGGTTGGCGGTTGCTGGTGTCCTACAGTTATTGCATTCATCCTCTCCACACAATTTTTAGGTAGTGTTGTTGTTTTGTTGTTTAGTTCAGACATACATGCTATTTGGTGGGTTCGTGTCTGGTTGTGGATTCCCACTGAAGTTTTTATATTGTTAAGTTACTTGTTAGCTTCCTAGTCTCTTTTTAAATGAATTATTGTTTACTCGCTCTTTGGGAAGGTTTTATGTTAGGATTGCATGTTAGTTATTTTAAGTATAAAAGTATCATTATGACTATCTCATTCATAGCATATTTCTAGCAAAACTCAATCTATTTTAACTACAAAAACGTCTCTTTCTATACTTGTATTAAATCTAGAGGTATACCTATCATGATTTTTCATGTTGTGATGTTTATGCTCATATAAAATTTTAATCGGTATAAACAAAATATTTTTCGTAGCTTATATTCATGGTTTCATTTATGGACTAGTTGATCCACTGAGCTGAGGTATACGACCATCAAAACTTAACGTAAATTATAGTTTTCTTTAGAATAATCTTGAGGATTTCATATAAAGTGTTAGGTTCGAGTTCCTTCCTGAGTGCCCGTAGTTATCCCATGCACAGCATGGCATCATGACGTGTGTTTTCTCTTACTCTGATATATCGTTTTAATGCGGAGAAAATGCGGATTGTGATAAATAAGCTACCATGGTATGACATCAATTCGTCAAATACCACATCTCAGGAGACAGTAAACATTCGTGTCTCTAGATCCATGCATTTCCATACCTTATTCCTCTCATCTTATCAAATTAATACTAACTTCCTTGTTTTCGCATCTAGCTTCATCCTGAGAGCATCTAGAACATGCACATAGCAGGTTGACCCAAATAACCGAAGATGTTCTACACTGGGTTTCTCCTTGAACATTTTCTCATCTAGAGACTCTGTGTTGTTAGGACTGAGGGGCATCTGATTGATGACTTATGTCGCACAAGTCATTCCCTCTGCCGAGAAGGCCCTAGGAATGCCTTTGGCGTGAAGCCAACACTTACAGGTCTCCATCAAATGATGATTCTTCCGCTCTACAAATTTGTTCTATTATGAAGTATGCGCATAAGTAAGCTCCCTTCGGATTCCAAGTTTTCTACAGAAGTTGGAGAACTCGTTTAAGTTGAACTCTCATATATTTTCAGTTCTCAACTTCTTGATTGATAGACTGAGTCGGCCCTCTATGAGCTCCTGGACTGAACATTTGTGGATGATAGGTCATACTGAACTTCTGTTTAGTACCCAACAGTTGATGTATACGCCCCCAATTGTTAGACGTAAAGCGCCCATCACAGTCACTGATGATGTTATGGGGCATACCGTGCAATCGTACGATATTGTCTACGTAAAGCTTCGACATCCTCTCCACTGAATCTCCTTCCTATTCGGAATGAAGTGCAACACTTTCATCAAACGATCAACGATCAACCAGACAGCATTGTTCCCCTTCTGTGATCTCGAAAAACCGTGCACGAAATCCATAGATATATACTCGAACTTCCATTTTGGTATAGGAAATGACTTCAAAAATCCTTCAGACTTATAACATTCGACCTTCACTATGGCACATATCTGACACTTTTCCATATATAGTGCTACATCTTTTTTCAATCATGGCCTCTAGAATGCTTTTTCATGTCATTATACATCTTCATGCTCATCAGGTGGACTGAGTACTTGGTAAAATGTGCTTCGTACATCAACTCTTCCAATAACTTGCCCACCATTGGAACGCACAAACGAATGTACTTCCATAATAGGCCATCATTAATAGTAAATTGGGAATTTGACCCATCCAAAGAATCTGCCATTTAGTATCTCATTCTATCATCTAGCTCCAGCACCTGCCAAATCTGGTCTGCGAGGTCATACTGTACTTCTATCCAGTTCAAACATGCTTCAGCACTAGAGCTCCTATCAATGCAAGAAATCTCCAAGGCCTCCATGTCTCAATTAAGTCTCTCATTGTGCACCTGTATCTAGTTGGCCTGTGCTGGAATCCTATGACTTAGCGTATCCACAACAACATTTCCCTTGCCAGGAACATAATATATCTTGAAGGTGTAGTCCCCAAGGAACACGATCCACCTTTGCTGGCGCATGTTCAAGTCCTTCTGATCTAACAGATACTTCAGGCTCTTATGATCTGTATTGATATCGACCTTTATGCCATACAAGTAGTGCCTCCAAAGATTCAAAGCGAATATCACGGCCGCTAGCTCCAAATCATGGACCGGATTGTTCCTCTCGTGCACTTTTAACTAGCGTGAGCCATATGTTAGCAGTTTCCCATGTTGTAGCAAAACGCAGCCTAAGCCGCTCCCTGTGGCATCATTGTAGATCTCATAGCCTTCTGATCCATATGGCGAGCACAGAATAGGTGCCATAGTCAGACGAATTTTAAACTCTTTAAAAGCTTGCGCACATGCTGGTAACCAAACAAAATTCTTAACCTTCCTTATCAAGGTCATGAGGGGTAACGATATCCGTGAGAAGTTCTCCACGAAGCGTCTATAAACAGCAAGCCCATGGAAACTCCAGACTTCCACCATAGAAGATAATACAGGCCACTCCCATATCGCAACAATCTTCGACGGATCTAAAACAATTCCCTCTCCACTGACAACATGACAAAAGAATGCTGCCAAAGACATCCAAAACTAACACTTAGAGAACTTGGCATACAGCTGATTGCTCCTTAGGGTCTCCAACACTATGTGTAAATGATCTACATGATCGTCCTAAGACTGGGAGTACACCAGGATATCAACAATAAAGACTATCACAAACTGATCCAAATACTCCTTGAATGTTCGATTCATTAAGTCTATAAACATGGACGGCGCATTCGTCAGCCCAAACGGCATGGCGGTGAACTCATAAGGCCCTTATCGAGTACTAAATGTCGTATTGGGAATATCACTTTCCCTGATTCTCAATAGATAATACCAGGATTTCAAATCAAACTTTAAGTACACAGTCGATCCAACTAGTTGGTCTAAAAGATCATCGATCCTCAGAATCGGGTACTTGTTCTTCTCTGTCAGCTTAGTCAATTCCTGATAATCGATACATTGTCATAGACTTCCATCCTTCTTCTTTACAAAGAGGACCAGTGTACTCTAAGGTGACGAGCTTGAACACACATGCCCTTGATCTAATAGTTCTTAAAGTTGCACCTTCAACTCCGCCATCTCCCTCGGTGTTAAGCAGTATGGAGACTGCGATACAGGTTTGGCGCCTAACACCAGCTCGATGGTGAAATTGATTTCTCTTTGAGGTGGAGCTCTAGGGAGATCTTCGTGGAAAACGTCGGCAAACTCTGACACCACAAGGATACTGATAAAACCAGGCTTGGTCTTCTTAGCCTTTAACAGCGTAAATAATAACACTGCACCTTCCTGTACTACTTTGACTACCTGGAGAGCAGACATTAGCATCTTGCTCGATCCCCTCATGCTAGAGATGGTAGTTTCACAACCCGTATTCAGCCCTAGTTTGACAATCTTGAGATTGAACTTAATGTGTGCACGTTGCTCTGAGAGCCAATCCATGCCAAAGATTACATCAAACTCTACTATCGGTAGTAGTGATGTTTCCAAGTCAAACTCTTTACTCTTCACCTTCAAGTAACAAACTTTATCTGCATGCATTGAGAATCCGATAGGAAGAAGCACATTTAGTCTATCCTTTGCCATGGAAAAAGGCACTCTGATACGTGACCCGAATTCCTCAGACAGAAAGGAGTGTGAAGCTCCTGTATCAAACAGTACTCTTGCCGGACAGTCCAAGATTAAGACAAAGCCTAAAATACATTAATCATACGACCAATGCATAAGGAGAAAGGTATAGAAAGCATTAAAGCTAAAATCTAACTCATACCTGTAACCACATCGCCTTGCTTGATGGTCTCTTGTTGTCTAAGGTTTTACTATCAAGGTTGGTCTAGAGCATGATGGGATGCGATTGACTCCATCATCTTCCCTTTCTCAGCATAAGATGCTCCTGTCTTCTATTTTGACATTCCACTCCAATACTCGTGGGCAATGTGTCCTTGCTTGCCATAATTAAAATAATGGATTGGGCCTCCTTTCCCAGACGATGCCCTAGAAGTGTCTGATGAAGAATTTGGTCCAGAATATTTGGGCTTCTTGTTCCACTTTCGATACCCAGACTTAGACGAATTCGGTACCTTAAACTCTGTCCTTTTTAGCGTCGAACAATTTTTATGTTGTGATTTCTTCATGGCTTGCTCTAGTGATCGGGTTGAATTGACTAAGGTCAGAAAACCCTATGTTATTGGACCTGAGAGCAGTAGCCTCAGATCATCGTGCAGTCCTTAAAAGAAACGGTTGGTTGTGTGCTCCTCATCAGTAAAGGTAGAACCTGCATATCGACCCAATCTCGCGAATTCATGCAAATAGTCGTCAACACTACCCTCGCCCTGGGTTAATCTCTAAAAATGTTTCTCCATCTCGAGTTTTTGCGCTAACGGAACATATCGCGCCAGAAATAATCTCAAAAACTCATCCATCACGATATTTGTGACTTGTCTTCCAACAAAGTGTTGTAATTCAAGTTCATCCCACCACAACCTTGCTTCACTGTACAAAAGAAAACTGACTATAGTAACCTTCTGCCACTACTTTATCTCAATTTCGGACATGACTCTCTTAACCCGAGAGAGCTAGTCCTCAGCTTGCATTGGGGTCCCAGTCCACATAAACATTGGAGGGTTAAAGAACATCACATGCTTGAGTTATTTCTCTTATGCTCTTCTTGGCACAAATGGCCATACAGCCACTTGATCCGCCATTATAGGTTAAGCCACACCAAGAGGCGTGTAATACCTCCCTTGTAATGACCGTATAATATGGGTCCGGTCGTAGCCCCACAACATATAGACGTCACATCTTAAGCATTATAAGATGATATAAGTCTACCCAACTCAAAACTCAGCATAAACCAGCAGAAACATACAATCAAAAACTAGAAGTTATCCACCAAACAAGGAGTATCAAAACGGCCTCATGGCCTTACACAATATAAGTCTAAGACTGAACAACAATCCTCTCAACATGCAAAAACACTCCTAGTCTACCTCGACATGCAAGTCAGATTATATCTCATGGGTCATAGCATTCAATTAAACCATAAGCAAATATAAGAAATTTCGCTTCATGAGGCTTAGGCCTTTTTGGCAAGCAAGCTTGATTCTACTTGCGATCCTTGCCCTATAAAAATTTGTTGTAACGTGGGTCAGCAGAGGCTCACCTCAACTGTGTATCAAACACATCTCTTCTCGGCTGTCCCTAACGTACCTCAGGGAACTCCATCAACCTGCAGGTCAGCACTTCATATGCAATATACATAAACATGTAAAGCGATAAAACAAGTTTGGATATCTCATACAACAAATATGTTTCTATGTTGAGCATATAGTAAAAGGGGCCTACAATGCAGCATGTATGCAAACATGGGTTTCACCCAAGACACCCTATAACGCATGATTCTAACACATCATCAAAGCACAGCATCTGGGTACTTCCAATTTCACCATCGGCGTTCAAGCAGTACACCAAAAGGGTACTATAATTTTTCCCTAACGGCATAGAAGCTGGCATATAAAACTCTTGCCAAGGCCCCAACGCTCGTAGGTCTCAAACCCCGGGATTGTTTTCATGCTCTGACTTCTCACGTCAGGATTCCGTCTCACACGCAAACCGATTCTAAGAACCCTTGCTGGACCCCACCCGTTGGTGGGCTTCATCGCCCAGGCTTGTCCTAAGCTTGGCGTTCTCGTCAGTTTCACGGAATGACACTAGTCTCGTTGGGACACTCTCCCCACATGACTTGCATGTCATAGGATAGCAAGCCGACCACGGAGACAAGACAACGCCTTAGTACATCACAACCAGCATCTTGCCGCAACGGTTTTCTACCAAAATCCTTAAGTTTTGCTATGCAACATCACCAAGTCGGACTAACGGTCGCGAGAACGGCTTCACCCACAATGCCTAATCCACTACCGGAGTGGATTTCTAATGCAAAATCTTGTCGGGTATGGACACGATCGACCTGGTGGATCCTCTTGAACCATGGCAACCCAAACTCCTCTCATTTAAGAGATCTTGTGCCTAAATGCATGAAATAAAATCAAGAAAAGGGAGAAGATGCCATGCATGCATCCTATAACCGAGAGGAGAAATGTCGTTACCTTACGACCCCTCTTCCTTGCCATGGAATTCTAATCTTCACGGATGAAAAGGTGAGCATCCACATCCTCTCAACGGATCTGCCCTCGGAACGACAATCGGAGCTCTGAAGCTTCGTCAATGTCCAAAGAAAGTTTTCTTCTTCTTCCGAACTCTCTCATTCTCAAACCCTAAGTCAACTCCAAAATGGGCAAAAATAACGGAAAGAACCGCTCAGCCCTACTAAAACCCGTCAGGCAGAAGATCCTGGTGTCCAGGATCAACTTTGAAATTAAATCAAACGGCTAAGAAAACGATCTACGAAACCCTGTAATTCGGCAAGTTAGTCGAACGATTCAAAATTCCTCAAATGGCCTAAGCTCGACGAATGGTCCAAGGCTCGACGAAAAAGCCCTCAGCTCGATGATCAGCGCTGAGCTCAACGAAAAGCCTGATCTTCACGAACAGGGCTGAGCTCGACGAATAGCTTTGAGCTTGACAAACAATCTGAGCTCGACGAACAGCCTGAGCTAAATGAACAGTCGTGAGCTCGACAAACAATCAGAGCTCCATGAACAACTTGAGCTCGATGAATAGTTGTGAGCTCGACAAACAATCGTGAGCTCGACGAAAAGACCCGAGCTCAACGAACAGTCATGAGCTCTACTAAAAGGCTGAGCTCGACGAATAGTCGTGAGCTCGAAGAAAAGGACCAATCTCAACGAACAGTCGTAAGCTTGACGAACTAAGCTCGACGAAACTGAGCTCGACGAACAGTCGTGAGCTCGAAAAAACTGAACTCGACGAACAGTCGTGAGTGGCCTGCTTTCACCACTTAAACCTGATAGCTAGCTCTGGAAAACCAGGGTATTACAACTCCTCCCCCCTTAAATGAATTTCATCCTTGAAATTAATCTCCATGCAGGAAAACAACAATAAATATATTACAACAATTTAAAACATTGTTACAACAACTTTACACAACCAATTTAATTCAGGCAAACGGCAAGAATAATGTTGTTACATAGCAAAACATTTTTACCACAATGTTATATGAACGACTCCATTCATAAAGACAACAAAAGGATTGTTATAACATATCAAAACACTGTTCCAACAACACTATACAAACAACTCCGGATAGTGCTCACGCATTTCTTGCTCATGCTCCCAAGAGAACTCATCTCGCCCGCAGTTTTCCCAACGCACCTTTACAAGCTTCACCTCTTTGTTCCGCAACTACCAAACTTCTGAATCCTTTATGCCAACCTGACGGTCTTTCGTCCTCAAGTCCTCTTCTATCGGCACCATCGCCGGTTCGATCACCACACAAGCCTCCACCAAAGCTTTCCTCAATACGGAGACATGGAAAACATCGTGTAATCCACTCAGTTCCACGGATAATGCCAATCGGTACGCTACTTCTCTAATACATTCTATAACCTTGAACGGTCCCAAAAACCTTGGACTCAACTTATTGAGTCGGCGAATCCGCGAAACGCCTTTGAATGGCTTGATTTTGATATAGACCCAATCGCCCGCAAACTCCACATTCCTATGGCGAGCATTAAAATACTTTTCTTGCCAGTACTGGGCAACCTTCATGTGCTCCTTAATGGTTTGCACCAACTCACATGTATCATCTACCACTTCTTTTCCCAAAAGTTTAGTGTCTCCCGCTTCTATCCAAGACATCGGCGTTCGACACCGCCTTCCATACAGTACTTCATATGGCTCCATCTTTATACTTGTATGGTAACTGTTGTTATAGGAAAACTCCACCACAAAGAGGTGGTCTTCCCACTTTTTCCCAAAGTTGAGGGTACACATCATCAACATATCCTCCATTGTACGATTCGTTCTTTCGGTTTGTCCATCAGTTTGAGAATGGAACTCCGTACTGAACTTGAGCTTCGTGCCCAGACTCTTTTGAACCAACCTCCAGTATTTAGACGTGAATCGTCCATCGCGATCACTAACTATACTATTAGGAATCCCATATAGTCACACAATGTTGCGAACATACAACTCTACCAGCTTTTCCACGTTGTCCTCTTTCCGATTTGGGATGAAATGAGCAAGTTTGGTCAAGCGATCCACGATCACCCAAATCGCATTGTTGCCCTGCTGCGATCGAGGAAAGCCATGCACAAAGTCCATGGAGATGTCATCAAATTTCCATTCAGTAATAGGAAGAGGCTTTAGGAACCCCCCCCCCCTCCCCCCCCCCCCCCCGTCTTCAGATACTCAGCCTTCACTAAGGCATAAGTTTGGCACTTACTCACGTACCAAGCAATGTCCAGCTTCAAACCAGGCCACCAAAAGGATTTCTTCATATCCAAGTAAATCTTTGTACTGCCCGAACGAATGGAGTACATCGTAAAGTGAGCCTCAAACATCAACTCCTCGCGGAGCTTGCCAAAATGCGGTACACATATCCTTCCATCCTTCCTCATGATCCTATCAATCATCTCCTAGGAGCTACCTTCACCCTTTTGAGCTTCCACCATGAATGGCTGGAACTCTACATCCAAATTATTCGCTTCCCTAACACAATCTTTTAAGTCATTTTGCAACTCAATCCAGTTCAACTGAGCCGTACTAGACTCTCCTCTGTCTAGATACTCAATGCCAGGGGACTCCAAGTCCTGCACCAACCGCTCTTCATGAGCTTCGATCTAACCCCCTTATCCAGAGTATTTTCTACTCAGGGCATCTACCACAGCGTTGGCTTTTCCTTGCATATAATGAATCGCCACTTCGTAGTTTTAAAGGAACTCGACTCATCTGTGTTTCCACATATTCAAGTTCTTCTGATCTAGTAGATACTTCAGGCTTTTGTGGTCCGTGAAGATCTCCAACTTCGCACAATACACATAGTGCCGCCAAAAATTCAATGCAAAAATTTCCGCCGCCAATTCCAATTCATGGATGGGGTCATTCCCTCGTGAGGCTTCATCTGCCTTGACCCAAAGGCTATCACACTCCCATGTTGCACCAACACGTAACCCAAGCCGCATCCACATGCATCACTGAAAATCTGAAATCCTTCAGTCCCTTTAGGCAGACTTTGGATTGGAGATGTCTTCAGCCATCTCTTCAGGGTTTCAAACGCCTGACTTCACTCCTGAGTCCATACAAACTTCTGGTCCTTACAAGTTAGAGAGGTGAGAGGTAGAGCAATCCGCGAAAAGTTTTCCACAAACCTTCTATAATACCCTGTTAGTCTAAGGAAACTCTGAACTTCCTCTATTGTTCTCAAGATCGGCCAATCCCTGATGGCTTAAACTTTTGTCGGATCAAATGCCACCCCATCACCACTAATTACATGGCAAAAAAATGCCACCTTCTCCAACCAGATCTCGCACTTTGAGAACTTTGCATAAAGCTGGTTCTCTCTCAACACTTGGAGGACTACTCTCAAATGAGTCTCATGCTCCGCCTCCGATTTGGAGTATACCAAGATATCGTCAATAAAGACAACTACAAAAGAAACCAAGTATTCCTGGAATACTCGATTCATCAAATCCATGAATACTGATGGTGTGTTCGTCAACCCGAACGACATCACCGAGAACTCTAAATGACCATACCTCGTACCAAAAGTTTTCTTGGGTATGTCCTCATCTCTAATCCGCAACTGATAATACCCTGACTTCAAGTCCAACTTAGAATACACTACTGACCCCACCAACTGGTTGAACACTCCATCTACTTGAGGAATCGGATACTTATTCTTGATAGTCAGTTTATTCAACTCTCGATAGTCTTTGCACAACCGCATACTGTCGTCTTTCATCTTCACAAACAACACCGGTGTGCTCCAAGGTAAAGAACTGGGTATAATATACCCTTACTCCAACAGTTCCTGTAAATGTACTTTGAGTTCGGCCAACTCTTTTGGTGCCATCCTAAAAGGAGGACGTAACACTGTCCTAGCCTATAGCACTAACTCAATCGATAAATCAATCTCCCGTCGAGGAGGTACTCTAGGAAGCTCATCAGGAAACACATACTCGAACTCTGCCACTATCGACACTTCCCCAAGTGATAACTTGGAAAGGCAAACCTCCAACAATGCTATAAGAGCTACACCTCCCTGGTTAACTGCCCACACCAACTGAATTATCGGAATCAAGGATCATGCCACTCAACTGAAGCCCTCGAACTTAACTTTTGCCTGCCCTTCTGAAGGAAGGTAAAATCTTTACCACCTTAGGAGGTAGATATATTAAACTCTAAAGGGGTGTTGAATAGAGTATTTTAAAAACATAATTGGTTTTTATAGCGGAATTAAAATAGTGATATATATATATCTTAAGAAAGTGCAGGAATAAAAAGCTAACTAAAACAGCACACAGCAATAAGAAAACAACAAGCAATCAGACGACACAAGAAATTTATAGTGGTTCCCCTAAACTTGGGTACATCCACTCTTCTACCACCCTAGTAGGAATCAACTATAGGTTTTTGATCAGGTGCCCTGTCACCAACAGGTTTTTGCTTAGGTTCCCTGTCGCCATAAGATCTATTTGAAGGGAGATCTCACAACCCTTTAGGCTTTTGATCAGGTGCCAAAAACCAAGCTAAGTCTTTTGATAAGGAGACTTAAGAACCAGGTGGTTAACTTTTGAAGGGAGTTAAAACCCTGTGTATAGTGGGGTGAAAAAATATTATATTGTCTTCTCTTTCACAAACAGCTGAGAAGACTTTAGTGGATTGCTTGATGTTGTAAAAGCTCCCCCTGAGATGATTATTGTTTAGGAATTTGTTGGAAGCTTTGCAGCGTGTAGGTATTCTTGATGATCTCCAGAAACTTTTAGACTGATTGAGTTTTGATGTCTCTTGAGAGCTTGGAGAAGAGTTGCAGATGATGAAGACTGTATGAGTATACACACTGAATATGTTTTCCTTGTCTGCCTGTGTTTCTTTTACAATTCTACAACTTCTTGTCTTCAAAATTTTCGAGAACTCTTTTATATATTTCCTGCAAAAAATTTGTCTCTGAATTTGAATTCTATTCCTTGATTAACTGCTGAAATCTTGGAACTTGGAAAAACGGCTAGAAGGGCAAAAAAATTGATTCCTTAACTGTCCCAGTTATTAAGCCGGATATTGACTATATGAAATCCAGTAATTAATGCTGCCAATGAACTACTGTATTAATAAGAATATATGCATTTAATTACTTAGAGCAATATAGTCAATAATATATAATATAAGCCTTGGTCAATCCAGAGATTAACCACAGAGGATATAAATACTGAACTGACAGATTATGTCGACCTCAGAACAGATTTCGTGGACCTGAACTCAAATTTCGTCGAGCTGAGAAATTATCTTTGTCGACCTGAGCTCAGAGAAAAAATAATATGGAAGGAAACTATCAAAGCTGATCTCCAAGTGCATCGAACTGAGGTATAATATCATCGACCAGAGAAACTGAGAGTGAAGGGAGTTTGTCGACCTGAGCTCGAATATCGTCGAGCTCAACTCAGAGAAGGAACTCTGAGTTCGTCGATCTGCGATCAACAATCGTAGAGCTGAGTTTGAAGAACTTCGAACTTGTTTCTGAACTCTCTTAAAAACTGCAATTCTTCTAAGTCTGGATCTCTGAAGTCTTCTCAAGGGTGGATAATAAGATGTCTAACCTTGTCAGACTGTCCTAACCTTAGAATAAATAAATTGACCCTAGACTATACATTATGGGTCAATAACCTAATAGTAAACCTACCCTAAATCCAAACTACGGATCCAACAATCTCCCCCGATTTGGGTGAGGTCACTAAACAGAAAACTGAAAAACATAAATACACGAAGCAATATAAATATATGACAGAATTAAAACCTAATAGGCAGATATGATATAGCTAAGTGCAATACACATATATCACAGAGAAATAAATGTTCAAGGATTGTCAGAGGGAGGAGCAAAAGATGATTTAGCAAATATAATTTTCCTGTGAAGATCTTCTGCTTCCTTCTTAGACATCTTTATGTTCGGCACTCCAAGGACTGTAACAGTTGATCCTCTGGGAACCACACCTTCTGGATGTGCCTACATATATGCATTTGGATCAAATAAATGTTTGTCTACCTGAAATTTTTCAAATTATTTGTCTGTATGTTAACATTGTAGTTAATTTTGATGTATTTGATCCTTCTACTTTGGACTTGTTCATTTGAGACAAACCAATAAGTTCATGAAATCTGGCCATTATGAAGTTGGGAGCTAACTCAGGTTCACAAACTTGAGAGGGAGGTCTCTCTAGATCATATTTAGAAGCATCCTAAGCAGACTTTTGAGAATTTCTGAATATAATTGATTGCTGTTGAAAGCTAGTTGGAGGCAGAGACAGTTGAGATTTGCTTTGATAATAGGAGTTTGGAGGGCTGCAGTGACTGTATTTTTCAGATGGTCTAAAGGACTTGTAGGAGGATGGTCTTTGAGATTGAGAAGTTCTTGAAGCAGGCTTCTGAGTCTTTGCAACACTTCCTGAAGATTGATAGATATTTCATGTAGCACCTACAGTAGGAGGAGGGGGAGGATGTCCTCTCAAGTTCCTTTGAGGAGGAGGAGAGTATCTCTTGCTCTTCTTCCTAGCCTTTTGCTCATTTTTAGAATGCCACATCCACATAGGCATACCCTGATAAGGAGTAATATTATTCAGGATATAGTAGGGCGTGTCAGCAGTTGGGTTAGGCTTAGGAAAAGCCTTGGCATGAACTTTTCTCTTCTTAGAATTCATCTTCTTAGGGCCAGAGTCATCAGAATCATTATCATCATCATCATCATCGGATGATCCAGGAAGATGACCATACAAATCATCAATCTCTTTTAGAGTTTCTTTGGAGATTTGCTTCTCAGCCTGAGGCTGTACTTGAGATTCTGGTTCTGCAAAACTTTTAGTAACACTCTGATTTCCTTTTTCTTTTTCTTCTATATCTGCAAGCATGATATCATCCAGGTTTGGTATAGGACTTTCATCCATCTTATAAGTTGGAGGAGAGAAAGCCTTGGGCTCAGAAACTGGTTCACAGATATCTTCAACATCTAATATTTCATTAACCACTTGAGCAACAAAGCTTGCCCTTATTTTGTCCATAACTGCATGACTTAGTGGCGGCAGAATAGCACATAATAGCCTTGGAAAAATCAACAACAGAACTTGGTAAAGCATATCAATAGATTGGATTGAATGAATAAAGTAAAGATTTTAAATCAATTGAGGGATTTATAATAGGATCACCAACAGTGCTTATTTCTTCATCAATATCATAAGCCATAACAATATTTGAATACATATCTATAATATCAACAATATCTGCAGGGATGTCTATTTTAAGAGAATCTGCTGCTACTGTTGGAAGAAGAAGAGGAACTGGAACAACTGCTGTTACTGCTACTACTGGATGAGAAACTTGAGGAACTGGAGCTTCTTCACAGGATATCTCCCCCTGTCTGGTTTCAGAGGGTCCTGAAGCCAGGCCCCTGGAAGAAGGGACAGAATGGAGAGCAGCAATTCTAGTAGAGAGAGAATTGATAGAGGCAGAGAGAGGAGCAATAGCATTTGCTATTAATTGCTTTAGAGAGGGAGAAATGAATTTTAGAAGATCCTTGGCAATATCAGAGAAATTTAGATATAGAGGTTCTGGAGCAGAGGGAGTGAAGGGGGTCTGATGTCCACAATTTGAACATATAAGGAAAGACTGAGGGAAATCTATATGAATGTGTTCTGGGAATGTGGAGGAAGGGTTAGAAGGAATGTCAGATGGAATGGTAATAGATGTGGTTGGAATTGATGTAGAGGGAATTGTTATGGTAGGAACTGATGTAGTGGGGATATCCTGGATGGGAGATTGAGCTGGGGATTGATGTTGAGATGGTGGAAGTGGAGATATAAGATTGAAGTTGGGTTGAGAGGAGGTAGATGGAATGAAATCAAGATGATTTGTAGGTGGAGATAGAGGAGTAATGAGATCAAACATAATTTCATCCTCATGAATGATGATAGTTGACTGAGGAGGTGATGGTGGTGGAAGAGGTGAAGTTGGAGGGGTAGAAGTGAAAATAGCAAGTGAAGAAGAAGATGGTTATTGTTGAGAAGGAGGTGAAGGAATTCTGATGGAAGGAAGAACATCTTCTAGAGGTGGAGGAGTGGCTATTACTGCCCTTGTATCCTCAAAATTACTAGAAGAGGAGGAAGCCCTGGATGGCTTAGTGATGGTCCTCTCCCATCTGCCAAATAAGACACAAGTCAGCCTCTTGGATGCATTAATGAATATGGTCTGAGATACCAGTGATTCAGATGCCTTAGCCTGGAGGAAAATGCCTAAAATCCTCCCAAAATATACTTCCTTCTTAGTATTCTTCTTTTTGATCAAATCAAACAGTAACTTTACCCAGTTTACTGCTTTCTTATTCACCACAGGGCACATCACTAAGAACTGGTGCCTGGTAATGTAATCATGGGCTATGTGTTTGCCCAGCAATACTTTACCAATAATATCAGCAAGAAATTTGTATTCAGCAGATAAATTCTTTTTAAGAAGTTTGTTAGGGTTTCCATAAGAATGACCCATTTTGATCAACATATTATAATAATCAAAACTATCTATCTCAATATCCTCATCTCCATTAACTAAACCAAAAAACTCTGTTAAGACGGTAGGGGTAAGGGTAACCTGATTTCCAGAGAAGGTGCAAGTTATCGTATTTGCATCAGGAGTAGTTGTAGTATAAACCCACTCCCTTATCTTTGTTACTGCTAACTTGATTCTGGTGGTCATGAAAGTCTTCAGATGTTGATCTTCGAATAACTGCAGAATGTCCATGAAGATTTTATCATAGTGATGGAAGGAATCAAAATCGATGTTGAATCCAGTGTCAAACTTCATGTCGGAAAGGGAGATTACCGGAATCGCCATTAGTTTTCCTGTAAAAAGAAAGAGAGATCAAGTGCAAAGAATAGAAAGTGCGGGATGGAGCTCGAAGAAAACCTAGTTATAAGGTTTTTAGAATATGAAATGCCAGACTCCGCCTGCAAAAGAAAAAGAAAACATCGATCTCAGGTCGACGAAAAATTTCATGAAGAAATGAAATCATCGATCTCATTCTGAAGAGGGGAAAACTTTTCGTCATTCTCAGGTCGACGAATAATTTTCTGAAGCATGATTGTCGATCTCCGCTCGACAAAAATAACTTCACACAAAAAGTTCATCGATCTCAGGTCGATGAATTTTCTCAAGAACGGTACTCGGATCTTCGATCTTCGTTCGACGAACTGTGACAAGTTCTTCTACCTCAAACAGAAAATTAAATTAATGTTTCTCCATTAATCATACCTAGCTGATTCAGAAAGAACAGATGTTTCTTATCATCCAAAGGTTTGGTGAAGATGTTTGCTCTTTGTAAATCAGTAGAGATAAAAATAAGATTAATTTTCTTTTTCACCACACAATCTTTGATGAAATGATGTTTAATCTTTATATGCTTGGTCCTACTATGATGCACTGGATTTTGTGTAATAGATATTGCACTGATACAATCACAAAATATAGTTGAATTATTTAAGTTGAGTGCATAATCCAGCAATTGATTTTGTATCCACAAAATCTGTGAACAGCAGCTGCCTGCAGCTATGTATTCAGCTTCAATAGTTGATGTGGACAAAGAGGTTTGCTTCTTACAAAACTAGGACACAAGTCTATCACAAAGAAACTGGCAAGTTCCTGATGTGTTCTTCCTATCCACTCTACATCAAGCATAGTCAGCATCAAAAAATCCAATTAAATCAAATTCTGACTCTGATGGATATATGAGTCCTAGATTTTGACAACCCTTTATATATCTCAAAATCCTTTTTAATAAAATATAGTAAGATTCTTTAGGGTTAACTTGGAACCTAGCAAAAATACATGTGGAAAACATTATGCCAGGCCTACTTACTATGAGATAAAATAGAGACCAAACAATAGCCCTAAAAGTTTTTTGATCAACAGGCTTGCCATGTTCATCAGAATAATTCACAGCATTAATAGCAATAAGTGTTTTCATTGCTGAGGCATCACACATCCCAAACCTTTTAACAAGCTCCTTAGTATACTTAGATTGGGAGATGAAGATACCATCAGGTGATTGCTTCACTTGGAGACCAATGAAGTATGAAAGTTCACCCATGCTACTCATCTCAAACTTTGAATGCATTAGATTAGAAAATCTTTTGCATAATTTGGGATCAGTAGAGCCAAAAATAATATCAACTACATATATTTGAACTAACCAAATTATATTATTATGATGCCTGATAAAAAGATTCCAATCTACTATGCCCCTAGAAATCTTATGCTCTATAAGAAAGCTTGCTAAGGTCTCATACCAAGCTCTTGGAGCTTGCTTTAAGCCATAGAGAGCTTTATGCAATCTAAAGACATAAGAAGGATGAGTTTGAGAGATAAAACCTGGTTGTTGCTCCACATACACTTCATATTTTAATTCTCCATTTAGGAAAGCACTTTTTACATCCATCTGGTAGACTTTGAATCTTTTATAGGCTGCATAAGCTAAGAAAATCCATATAGCCTCAAGCCTTGGCACTGGAGTAAAGGTCTGATCATAATCTATTCCTTCCTCCTGTGAATAGCCTTGAGCTACTAGTATTGCTTTGTTCCTTATAATATTTCCTTCAGCATCCAGTTTGTCTCTAAAGACCCATTTGGTTCCAATGACTTGATAGTCTTTGGGTCTAGGAACCAAATTCCAAACTCTACACCTCTCAAACTAATTGAGCTCCTTTTATATTGCAATGATCTAGTAGGGATCTTGCTCTGCATCTTTGATAGAGTGGGGCTCAAGCTGAGAAATGAAACAAGCATGCATCACATCATTGTTGAGTTGATGCCTTGTTTGCACACCAACTGAAATGTCTCCAATCACTTGAGATATAGGGTGATCTCTTAGTGTGATAAGATTAGTTGGAGGAGTTGGTTGAGCAACAGCTTGTGGAATTAATTCCTCTTGTGGAATTATATTAGCTGTTAGAGGAAGTTCAGTCACTTCCAAACTTTCTTCTTCACTTTCTTCTTCAACTTGTGGAGAAGGATGTGATGAAACCTCTTGGGTGTGGTTTAGATCATCCAATTTCTCACACAAGTGAGGTACTGGCAAAATGTTATTGGTAGAAACTTCTTTCTCCTTATAAAACATGTTAGCCTCATCAAATATAACATGAACAGATTCCTCAATTTTTAAAGTGGATTTGTTAAACACACTATAAGCTTTGCTGACTTGGGAATATCCTAGAAAAATTCCCTCTGCAGCTTTTGCTTCAAACTTTCTAGTGTATTTCTTGTCATTATTGTGAATATAACATAGGTATTCAAATACATTAAAATAGGTGATTTTAGGTTTCTTCCCTTTAAGTAACTCATAAGGAGTCTTATTCTTAAGCTTGTATATCAGACTTCTGTTCAGTACATAGTTTGTTGTGCTCACAGCCTCTACCCAAAAGGATAGGGGCATGTAAGCATCTGAAAGTAATGTGCCTGCAGATTCAATTAGGGTTCTATTTTTCCTTTCAGCAACCACATTTTGTTGAGGATTTCTAGGAGCTGAGAAGCAGTTCCTGCTACCTTCCATCTCACAGAACTCTTGTATCAGAAGAGACTCAAACTAAGTACCATGATCACTTCTGATCAATGCAAATGGAGTAGAGTACTCAATCTGTATTTTCTTGAGAAAATCTATAAGAACCATAAAGTTATCTGACTTAGATCTCAGAATGAATACCCAATTGAATCTTGAGAAGTCATCTACAATCACTAAAGTATAATATTTCCCTCTTAGGCATTGTACAATAATAGGGCTAAAAAGGTCCATATGTAGCAAGTATAATATCCTAGGTGACTCACTTTTATTTTCAGATTTAAAGATATTTTTAGTTTGCTTGCCTAACTCACAAGCTCTGTAGAGGCCTTCCTTCTTATAGGGGCCAGAAGAAAATCCTCTAACAAGGTTGTCCCTAGATAACTTAGCAATATTTTTAAGATTTACATGTCCTAATCTCTTATGTCAAAGTTCATTTTGATTACTAAACTGATTAAATAAACAAAGTTCTGAACTAGTTGATTGAAAATTTACTATATATGTTGCCTTGTCTAAGTCAAGTTAAAAAAGGTTTGTTTTCTTTACAAGAGATAATACAGGAAGATGAGTTAAATGATACCTGATAACCTTCATCACATAATTGACTTATGGATATTAGGTTATGCTTTAAGCCACTCACATAGGCAACTTTCCTGAAGGTGACTGCTCCAACTTTAACATCTCCATAGACTTTAGTTTGGCCATAGTTGGAGTCACCAAAAATTACCTTTGGACCTAGCTTGGACTTGTAGTTTGTTAGATTTTCCTTATAGCCAGTCATATGCTTTGAGCATCCACTGTCCAGATGTAACGACTCGACCCGTTAAATAACATATAATAGAAGGTCCAGCCGGGGCCCTACATTATATGCCACAAACAGACGGCAAGGTCACAGGTTAATACCAAAATACCATCGCACCCTAACACAGATCATTCTAGCGGAAGTTTATAAGTTGCACGCACTCAATCTATGAATGTCCACTACTATATAAATAACACATTTATATAAAAGAGCAGGAATGTATACAAGCCCACCGCTCACGGCCTTAAGGCCTTACAAGTTTCTCTTTATAAAAATATAACTTCATACATCAGCACGTAGGCCGGCCACACATGAAATCAAAATCTTTGCACGGCCTTCGAGGTCCTAACAGCAGCAGCAAGGGCTTCAGCCCGCTCAATACATTTCAGCATCAACAAGGGCAGCACCTGCATATGGACATCCACCCCATGGGTGATAAACAAAGAAATGGTCAGCATTCAGCTTACCAATTATAATGACCCTACCCCTTACCCGGGGTAGTGGTTCCTTCCCTGCATGTATTCCAGTCTCAAGAAATATATACAATACACAATATCATCACAAAAGTTGGCCTTCGTGCCAGACGCTCTGTGCACTCAGGGAACGATTATGATGTACCAAACTCCTCAAGGTTCCACCGCCGATTCGAGATGTGTACTTGTTCGCCGAGCATAAGCCTCCAAACCCCAGTTGAAGACCTCACACACCCGTCCACTCAGAGGCACGCATCTCAAAGCAAACTGTGAGCACTATCAGTCGACCTACCCTTGTAGTGTAACAAGCCTAGAAAAATCACCTCGCTACATTGCTACCAATCGACCGCTCACCCGATCCTACCACTGAACTTATTGGGTGGCCCACCCACTCAGAGGTTCTTAACTTGTTGGCTATGGGCATTAGCCGCCAAACCCCTTTTGGAGGCCTCTGGTAACCAACCACTCAGAGGTGCTTACAATCCATCTCATATTCATCTCATAACACAGGCACACAGTGACACTTTCCATTCCATCAATACGGCTCGTACCGAGAATGCAACCAAAGGAGCTATACAAGCTTCCTTCTCACCATAACAATCGTCCTCACAATCTCCGTTGGTTAACCGATTTATACACAGAGTCTTCTCCGGTTCGTAGTATCACCAATCAAGACATCCATCAAGATGGGCTTCACACTTCATTCCTATGTCGTACTACATATTGTCGGCTCTAGATGCAGACTCAACTGCTGGAATCACTTACGCTCTTCCATCTTTTGATGGAGGATTCCACAGATATACATGCATAAATAAAGGGCTTCACCTACCCAAGGAAGAAAGATTGTTACCCTTGATGATCGCTTCGGCTCCATGAAAGAACTAGCCGGTTGGAAATCACCGCAGCGGCCTTGCCTCCATAATGCTGAACTTGGCTCTCAATTCGGACCGCTAAAGCTCCACCGACAGTCAGAAAGCTTCTCCTTCTTCCTTCCTTGCTCTCCTCTCTCTTCTCTTTAGAAAGAGAGTGGCCAACATAAGAATGAGATATTCATCTGCATTCTCAGCCTTATAAGAGCAGGGATGAACTTAGACCATAGGATCCAAATAGAAGGGAACGAATGGCCTCGATCTGCTTTGAAAAGCATCTAAACAGAGTTGACACGGCCTGTGACACGCCCGTGTCACAGGCCATGTTCCTTGAGCGGTTAAATAACCGACTCAATCTGGAATAGAACACGGGCTATGACACGCCCGTGTCTTTGCCTGACAAGCCTGTATCAACCAGTACATGGCTGTTTGACTGGCCGTGTCACCCCATCAACACAAGGCCGAAACACCCGAGAAGAACACGGCTAAGGCACACGCCCGTGTCCTTGGCCGTGTACCCAACATGCCCTTATGACACGCCCGTGTGACTGGCTGTATTCTACACTCAACGTCACTCTTCTCAATGCCACTCAATACTGCCCGGTTACCCACTCGAGCAGGACAAGCCTTGGGACACGCCCGTGTCCCAGGTCGTGTCGCCTCTCGGCGATCATCGACCGAGCTATCTCGAGAACTCGAATCAACACACACCACAAAGGAAACGCCTTGGTGTCCCAGGCCGTGTTAACTGGACATTCCCTAGGACACGCCTGTGTTCCAGGCCGTATAACCAAGTCTGACCCCATTTTGGGACTTAGGGATTTTGGGGTGTTACAATCCTCCCCTCCTTAGAGAAATTTCATCCCGAAATTTAGCGCAACGTAGATACTAACACAACCACTCCTTTGTTGCAAATATACAAGATGATCCAGGGTTACTCTCCCCACGGCCTCGCATCAACATAAGTGTTTTCACAAACATAAATACATACAATATATACAAAGTACAACATACAAGCAATAAAGTGCACACTCCACTTTATTTTCGCTCATCTGCGTCTCTAAGCAGCTTCTTGACAGCCTCCTGCAAATCCAAGTTAACCACTCGAGGCTGTTAAACTTCATGATGTGAGCTTTGCGGCTCCTACACTCCAAGATTGTACACTCGCGGTTGCTCCCGGGATGTAGATGATTCCGCCACAGCTTTTCCCTTTTCTTCATAGGTCGTACCGGACTGTTTCTCACCCTTCGAGGCGCCACTCATATAACTTCGGGCAAAATTCCCCTGCCTCCCACATTTAAAACACGTACGTGTCTCAACACGTCCTTGCCCGTACGTTGCTTCTGAAGTAACATTCGACTGAGCTTGTTCAGCAGGCCTGAACCGCTTCTTATCCCGTTTCTTAAACTCCAATTGATCGGACTGCGGAACTTTGAACTCCGCCTTGTCCGTCGGCAAGTTCTTCTTGTCGTGTACTTGTTTCAAATCTTTTTCCAGTGCACAAGATTTTTCTACTAAGGCTTGGAAGCCTTAGTTCACTGAACTCGGAAGCTCCAATCTCAACTCATCTCAGAGTCCCTCATAGAATCTATTCGTTTTCCATGCTTCCTCTGCAAAAGTCGACCCCGCATAACGTACTCGCCTGGTAAACTCATGCAGGTAGTCATCCACAGTCTTCTCACCTTGCACCAGACGTTGGAATTCGTTCTCCATAGCAATTCTCCGCGATACTGGCAAATACTTGGCCCAAAAAAATCTGGAGAATTCGTCTATCGAAATCTCTCCCAGGCCTCTGCCTGCCAACTGGTGCATTTTGACTTCATCCCACCAAAGTCTCGCCTCTCCTTCCAATAGGAAAGTGGCTAACGCCACTCTCTGCCCCTCATCAATCCTGAGCTATGTTAGGATCCTCTTCACTCTAGAAAGCAAATCTTGTGCCTACGTTGGGGAATTCGCCCCGACAAACGTAGGTGGATAAAAATCCATGAACCGCTTTAGTTGCTCGTCAGTCGCTCGCTTGTCCACCTGAGCTTCAACGCGCTCTTGCCTCGCACCAACCCGAACTGGCTCCACTACAGGCCTTGCCTGTAACGTCCCAATTCGCGCTAGGCCCCTCGCACGTGTTCTGAGTCAAGAGACTCAACTCGGGCTCGGGGTGCACCGACGTGAGGTGTCAGGTGCATAGAATAAGTGAAGGGTTGGGTTCAAGGTTACCCCAACCAGAAGCCTAGATGAGGGAACTCGGCTAAGTAAAAGTCGTCGAGAATGGAGGACTGATTCTCGCCGATTCGACGGGTATCGGTGGTCGATACCCGCCGGACACAGAGCTGCAAGTAGACTAAGGGAAATTCGGCGAGAATGCTCGGCGATTCTCGCCGATCGTCGAGAATCCCCTGTTAAACCCACCGATCGTCGAGTATCACCGAGAATACTCAACGCAATCAACGCAGGATGTCCAGTAAAAAGGCTAAGGGAAAATCGTCAGGAATCATTGTTGATTCCCGACGAATTCGTCGAGAATGACCTGACGGTTCTCACCGATCGTCGAGAATGACCTGACGAATCTCGCCGATCGGCGAGAATGGCGACTGATTTCCGCCGAATTTTACTTGGGCGTTTTCTTCGCCCAGGCAGATTCGCCGGCTTGTACAGGCGTACTAAACCGGACTTCGGGATTCGTGCTGAATGATCCTTGGACCGGTCACTTCAAATGAAACCTAATTTGGGCGGTCCAATTAGAGAGTGACACGTGGCGGAAGGGATTTAGCCTAATATGTAATATAAAAAGGGAGTAAACCAAACCCTAGTCATCGTACCCGATCGTTCTTGCCGAGCCATCACCGTACATACCGACGGGAGCGGAAGAGGAGATATCGTGGGTCGCCAGAGCCGGATTCTGGAGGAGAAGCTCCGCCGTTTTCGTGGAAGAACACTGCTAACGAAGCCAAGGATGCCGCCACGGAGAATAACGTGATCCATGGCCGGCAACGGAGGAAACGCCGGAAATGAGGTGAGTTTCCTCCCCTCTCCCTTGGTGCTAGATCTATAGTTATTCTTAGGCGAGACATCGACTCAAACGAGTCTTGATGTGTGAGATGAAGCTTTCTAGGAAGGCCATGCTAGAGCTTGTGCTCTAAAGCTTAGTCGTCTTCAACCTCCCCTCGCTCCAAAGTGATGATAGGGGTGGTCTCGTGAAGAGGAAATGGCCTCAAGAGGGAGAATAAGGGTGGAGGAACTTCTGGTTGCGATTTGGGGAAAATCGCTTAAGGAGGAAGATGAACGGATGCCGTTCACTTCGCTTCAAGATGCGTGCAGAATCTGTATTCTGCGCGCAGCGACATTCTTGGCTATTTTTAAGCGAGAAGGGGGCGGATCTGGGCTTTCGACTAAACACAAAAGTTGTAGCCCTTGAAATTACCTTTCCAACGAGTGGTTGCACGTTTCCATGCGATACCTGTAGCCACGGAAAAGTTTGTTTGAATCTGCTGCAGTTGGAAGTTAATGTCCAGGAATTCTGTATCCTGTACGCAGCAGACTTCGAGTTGCATTTCTGGTATGATGTGACCAGATCTGGGCTTTCGACTAAACACGAAAGTTGTAGCCCTTGAAATTACCTTTCCAACGAGTGGTGGCACGTTTTCAGGCAATACCTGTAGCCACGGGAATCCTCAGTCAGAGTTGCTGACCAGATTACATACAATTCTAGGTGATTATAATATGAACTTGGATTCGATGGAATAGACGTTGCAATTCATCTCGAGGTCGGGTGGATTCCTTTGTGTTAATCACCGAGGTAATGTGAAGATTGATGTTTGAGGATTTGAATCCCTATGCCGAGATGTGAATCAAGCCTAAGAGAATGAAAGGCTTTGTTATATTTGTTAGATCACCATTATGCACATTATCTATAATATGTTGAATTCATTTGGAAGGATTTGTAATTGGTTAAAACTATGGCCAGGATGTGTAATGGATTGATGGAAGGGAATGGATAGTCCAATGCTTAGAGGGTCGTTTCCCCACGGGTAACATTGTGAAAGTTAACAAGTGCGGTGTTGACCGTCACTAATGGGAATGAGGTTAAGTTGGATAAAATCGGACGGTTGGGCTTGGTCCCCGGTGTTCACGTCCCGAGGCTCCTTCCGTATTTGATGGATTGTTGGGCTTGGTCCTCGTGCTTTCTCCGAGGCTCCTTCCATACCACGGAATTGTGGAATTGCATGTGGTGTGAGTCGACACGCGGTGTCGTAATCCCGGGTTAAGGATAGTGTGACAGGTCTACGGGCTCGCCAATCGTCACACCGATTGGAGTTGACAGTTAGACCTTGGGCGGTTGGGATTGGTCCTCGGTGTTCACGTCCCGAGGCTCCTTCCATGCCCGGTGAACGGTTGGGCTTGGTCCTCGTGCTCATTTCCGAGGCTCCTTCCGTGTCATACCATAGGCCAGACAGGGGCTAGGATCTTGGTGCTTATTTACCCGAGAGAACCCGCTGAGCCGTAATACGCATGTGAGCTCCGCTGTTGTGTCCTAGCGTGGAGGCGTACGGAGGCCTAGGCCAGGTAGTGTGGAGACCAGCCTAGTAGTGGAGATGCCCGCTCCACTGTCACCGTTTGGCCATGACGGTTGATGCTTGAGAGGTTAGCTACCTGCTCGAATAGTGGGAACTATAAGTCTGTGTCGACATAGCGATTGCATGTGCTTGAGCATGGGTGTGTCATTGCATTGCATACATAGCATCGCACTTCATTATATACACAAGACCCTCATCGTATAAGTTTGTATGGGCACTCCTATACGATGAGTTACTTTCTGCTGAACGACCCTCAACTTATATGCTTGTATGGGCATCTATATAAGTTGAGTTACTTACTGTTCTAGTTATATACTCTCTTGCTGATGTAGATCGTAAATTTGAAAAAAGAGCTTGTTTATTATACACTGCTGATGTTGCTGCTTATAATATGTATACTCACTTCACCTATTGTTCTACTGTTATTTATATATTGTACCTGTTCCTTTCTCCGCCCGGTGCCGAGGAGTCGCCGGGGGAGCAGATGTGAAACCACTTAGTCTTTTTGACTAACAGTTGCTACGTCTTCCTTTTTAGGAGGAAACCCCACAGGTGGAGCAGCAGGCTATGCAGACGGACAGCCAGGCCAGGGTGACAGGGCCTGAAGGGACGGTACCGTCGCTACCGTCGGTTACTGATGTGAGTGAGAGAGAGATTTTGTTGTAGCCCTTCGGGGCAATTCTGTTTACGTACTCTGATATTAGAAGCTTGTTGTAGCTTCTTTATTTATGATATTATGGACATATGCTTGGTGTGGATTTGACTTTCATATTAGTATGGTTGGGTTGGCACTTATCTGTTGATATGGTTGGTAGCCGGCAGAATAGGCGTCTTGTGGTACAAGCTAGCCTGAGTGCTAGTGTTACCGCAAGGTGGCTGTTCTGGGCATAAGACCCCTCTCGTGCCGTGTCTTGTGTTTCGGGAGGGGGGTCTTACAAATGGTATCAGAGCTACGATCCTCCAAGGCGAAAGTCACTTAACAATGGTACCACCCCCGTTTGATTGGTCAGTTTGGGGACAAGCTGACTTAGCGGAAGCAGTGGTGTGCCCATATGTAATTCACACTAAGTTGTCCATCTTTAACCTTAGATTATCCAACCTAACCCTAAGTTTGTACCTTATGTGTAGATCCCAGCACTTGTTGAGCCGGTAAGGGGCACCCCCGCCCCGTCTGTACCTACTCAATTCCAACAATCAGAGCTGGGGCAGACGCTCACAGCTATTCTGGACGCCTTTAGGTCCCAATCTCAGCAGACACCTGTACAACAACAGTGTCCGGGATCTAGTTGGTTAAGCGTTTTCCGAGCTCTCTCCCCTCCCGCTTATGTTGGGACAGAGTCGGCAGTGCGTACGGAAGAGTGGCTCGACACTATACAAGAGTTGTTGGCAGGAATTAGATGTCCAAACAACATGGCGGTGACCCTTGTGGTGACACTCTTAGAGCTGCACGCCAAAAGGTGGTGGAAGTCCCTCATGGGCTCCACTTTTCGTGGAAGAGTGTACACGGACATTAGTTGGAGCGAATTCTCCGAAGCCTTCTTAGAGCATTTCATCCCCTCGGCCGCTCGGGATGGCCTGGAAGAGAGATTTTTGCAACTTAAGCAAGGGTCCATGTCGCTGACGGAGTACCAACGGGAGTTTCAGCACCTGGCTAGATTCGCTGACTCCTATGAGCTGGATGATAGAGGGTACGCCAAAAGATTTTACAAAGGCTTGCGAGACCACCTAAGGCAAGCCCTTTTGTTTATAGCGGACTCTAGTCTGGCGGAGATTATTGATATGGCGAAGAGATTGGAAGCGGACCACTTGGGAAGTGGTAAGAGGCCAGCAGAGGGCGTGATGGAAGACGGCCCCAGCAACAGAAGGAGGTTTGACAATAAAAAAGGAAGAGGATATCGGAGGGGTGGCGGGCGTTTTCCCCAGAACTTTGAGAGGAGCGCCCGGTTCCACAACCGCCAGCATTACCTCCACCTCCACGGTTTCAGCAACACGGCGGAAGGCAGAAACGGGTGTGCTTCGAATGCAACCAACCGGGCCACATTCAGCACTACTGCCCACAACTGTTTGGTGATGCGCCTCTTGCTTTCCCTCCAGCAGCCCCTCGGGGGCGGGGATATGTGCGTGGTCGAGGACGAGGACCACGAGGAAGAAACCCTGGACCCGCTCGAGATCAGATGTATGCCCTGGACATGACTCAAGAGCGGAACCCTCAAGAGATGATTGCAGGTACGATTCGAATTGGTCATTTTGCTTTCATTAATATCCTCTAGTTGCTTGAGATATACTAGACATCTAGCTTGAGTATTATTAATGACACTTAGGCACCGTGATGGTCGGCGGGAAACCGGCTCATACGTTATTTGATACGGGTGCCTCACATTCATTCGTGTCTGAATACTTCATCAAAGATATACACGGAGTGCAATATTTCACTGGTATTGCTTGAATAGTACGCCTCCCAGACGGATCTGAGATGACGGCAACCGCAAAGTGCGAGTTAGAGATAGCTATTGGGGGAAAGACCTTTGATACCCCTACCACAATTTTGAGGATACCAGAGTTCGACCTCATCCTGGGTATGGCATGGCTAGATTGGCACCATGCGAGAATTGACTGCGCGGAGAAGCGTATCTATTTGAGACATGGGGATACTGATGTAGTCTTCCAAGGTATAAATTTCGCACCACGAATCTTGTTATCCTCAATCCAGACCTTGAAAGCTCATATGAGAGGGGATGAGGACTACATGATACGATTCGAACTAAAGGAGATGAAGTTAGATGTGAAGGATGTGCGGGTAGCACGGGATTTCCCTGAGGTATTTCCGAGAAACTGCAAAGGTTACCCCTGCATAGAGAAGTGGATTTTCAAATTAAGCTTGTACCAGGAGCTAAGCCTGTCTCCAGGACCCCTTATCCGATGGCCCCAAAAGAACTTACGGAGTTTAGAGTGCAATTGCAGGAGTTGGTAGAATCAGGGTTTATTCTCCCCAGCTCGTCGCCTTGGGGAGCCCCTGTTCTATTCGTCAAGAAGAAGGATGGAACCCTGCATTTATGTATAGACTATCGGGAACTTTACCGACTGACAGTACGGAACACCTACCCGTTACCTCGGATCGATGAGTTGTTCGACCAACTGGTGGGAGCGCATTGGTTCTCCAAGTTAGACTTGCGCTCGGGGTATTACCAATTGAGAATACAGGAGGATGATATACAGAAAACGGCTTTCAGCTCAAGGTACAGCTTATATGAGTTCACAGTGATGCCGTTTGGACTCACAAATGCCCCATCGGCTTTCATGAGCTTGATGAATAGAGTGTTTGAGGCCTATTTAGATGTCTTCGTCATTGTGTTCATTGACGACATCCTAGTCTACTCGAAGACGGAGGAAGAGCATGCCGGACATTTGGCCTTAGTTCTAGAGAAGCTAAAGGAGCACGCCCTGTTCGCCAAGTTTAGCAAGTGTGAATTCTGGCTTAAGGAGGTTGCTTTCTTGGGCCATGTAATCAGTGGGGCAGGACTAGCTGTGGATCCAGCCAAGGTGCTGTGAAGGAGTGGTCACCTTTGAAGTTGGCGGCCGATGTGAGGAGTTTTCTTGGACTTGCCGGATACTACCGCAAGTTCGTAAAAGGATTCTCCAAGATTACCCTCCCGCTTACTTCCTTGCCAAAGAAAGGAGTGTTATTTGAGTGGACACCCCAGTATGAAGCGGCATTCCAGGAATTGAAGGATAGACTTACCTCCGCCCCCATCCTTGTCCTTCCGTCTGGGAAGGAAGGATTTCAAGTTTATACGGATGCGTCTTATCAGGGGTTGGGAGCGGTGTTGATGCAGCACGGGCACGTAATTTCTTATGCTTCAAGACAATTGAAGAAGCATGAAATCAATTACCCGGTGCATGATTTGGAGCTAGGAGCAGTGGTGTTCGCCTTGAAGGTATGGAGGCATTATCTATACGACGTCCACTGCGAAATCTTCTCGGATCATAAGAATTTGAAGTACGTTCATACCCAGAAGGAATTGAACTTAAGACAACGGCGGTGGTTAGAGTTTCTATGCGACTATGAGTTCACCTTGAACTACCACCCCGAAAAAGCAAACTCGGTAGCCGATGCGTTGAGTAGGAAAGTACCCGGCTCGAGCCCAGAATCTCGATTGATGAGCATGGAGTTGGCGCGGATGATCGAGGAGATGGACATCACCTTAATATTTAAGGCTTCTTCGGAATATACGGAGTACCTGTCCAGCATCAGTATAGTTTGTGATATCCGGGACCGGATCCGAATGGAGCAAGGATTAGATGCGGCTTTGGCCTCGACAATAAAGTTAATTGAAGACGGGACTACCGACGAATACACATTAATGGACGGCCTCGTTTACTTTCGCGGCCTACTCTACATTCCCAAAGGTGGCAGAATCTGGGAGGATACTATGAGAGAAGCACATTGCTCTCAATATTCTATGCACCCAGGAATTTTAAAGATGTACGCCGGCTTACGAAAGACGATGTGTTGGCCAGGGATGAAGAAAGATGTCCGGTACTTTGTCACGCATTGTGAAGCCTGCCAAAGAGTGAAGGCGGAATGTAGGAGCCCTGGTGGCCTGCTGCAGTCGTTGCCAATCCCCGAATGGAAGTTCGAGGATATATCCATGGACTTCGTACATGGGCTACCTCGCTCCCGCTCAGGGAATGATTCAGTATGGGTGATCGTTGATCGTCTGACGAAGGTTGCCCGGTTCATACCTATGAAGAAGGAGGCTCACGTGGATGTCTTGGTACGCCTGTTTGTGGAACAATTTGTACGGTATCACGGCGTACCTAAGACGATAGTTTCGGATCGTGATGGTCGTTTCACCTCCAAGGAATGGAGGGCAGTACAGACGTATTTGGGCTCACGTCTTACCTTCAGTACCGCATTTCATCCTCAAACGGACGGACAGTCTGAGCGGACCATCCGAACATTGGAAGATCTGTTGAGGTTGTGTGTGATAGATAGGGGAGAGCCGTGGGAAAGACTCTTGCCCTTGGTGGAATTCTCCTATAATAATAGCCATCAAGCTAGTATTGGCATGGCGCCCCATGAAGCCCTATATGGAAGGAGGTGTAGGACCCCCTTGTCTTGGGTGCAAGATGAAGACCCGAAGACTTTGGGAATTGAGTACATAGATGACACTGATGCGGTGGTTAGGCTAATAAGGGATCGCATGTTGGAGGCTCAAAGTCGGCAGGCGAAGTATTACAACGCAAGGCACCGTATGGTGGAATTTCAAGTGGGTGATAAGGTGTTTCTAAAAATTCGGCCGATGCATGGAGTGTCACGAGTGCGAGGAGTGAAGAAGCTCAGTCCACGGTATGTTGGGCCCTATGTCATATTGGAAAGGGTTGGCCCTTTGGCCTACCGGATAGAGCTACCGCCCGAGCTAGAGAATCTCCACGATGTGTTCCATGTGTCGTCGCTTCGGAAGGCGTTGTTGCAGCCCTAACAATATATCCCCATAACTGATGGTACTGTGGCGTCTGACAGATCTGTGCGACTGGAGCCGGTGCGGATCGTTGATAATGAGATAAGAACCTTGCGCCGCAAAAGTGTCCCCTTGGTAAAAGTGTTATGGTCTAATCATGGGAAGGAGGAATTCACATGGAAGCCAATGGATTTGATGCAAAGACGCTACCCGGAGTTGTTTGCTTTAGGTAACTTTATTTAAAAACATATTTTGTTTTCTGTATGCTTTATTCCCCACGACCTCAGCCTGATTTCGGGGACGAAATCTTTTTATTTTATTTATAGGATTTGTAACGTCCCAATTCGTGCTAGGCCCCTCGCACGTGTTCTGAGTTAAGAGACTCAACTCGGGCTCGGGGTGCACCGACGTGAGGTGTCAGGTGCATAGAATAAGTGTAGGGTTGGGTTCAAGGTTACCCCAACCAGTAGCCGAGATGAGGGAACTCGGCTAAGTAAAAGTCGTCGAGAATGGAGGACTGATTCTCGCCGATTCGACGGGTATCGGTGGTCGATACCTGCCGGACATAGAGCTGCAAGTAGACTAAGGGAAATTCGGCGAGAATGCTCGGCGATTCTCGCCGATCGTCGAGAATCCCCTGTTATACCCACCGATCGTCGAGTATCGCCGAGAATACTCAACGCAATCAACGCAGGATGTCCAGTAAAAAGGCTAAGGGAAAATCGTCGGGAATCATTGTTGATTCCCGACGAATTCGTCGAGAATGACATGACGGTTCTCACCGATCGTCGAGAATGGCCTGACGATTCTCGCCGATCGGCGAGAATGGCGACTGATTTCCGCCGAATTTTACTTGGGCGTTTTCTTCGCCCAGGCAGATTTGCCGGCTTGTACAGGCAGACTGAACCGGACTTCGGGATTCGTGCTGAATGATCCTTGGACCGGTCACTTCAAATGAAACCTAATTTGGGCGGTCCAATTAGAGAGTGACACGTGGCGGAAGGGATTTAGCCTAATATGTAATATAAAAAGCGAGTAAACCAAACCCTAGTCATCGCACCCGATCGTTCTTGCCGAGCCGTCACCGTACAAACCGACGGGAGCGGAAGAGGAGATATCGTGGGTTGCCGGAGCCGGATTCTGGAGGAGAAGCTCCGCCGTTTCCGTGGAAGAACACTGCTAACGAAGCCAAGGATGCCGCCACGGAGAATAACGCGATCCATGGCCGGCAACGGAGGAAACGCCGGAAATGAGGTGAGTTTTCTCCCCTCTCCCTTGGTGCTAGATCTATAGTTATTCTTAGGCGAGACATCGACTCAAACGAGTCTTGATGTGTGAGATGAAGCTTTCTAAGAAGGCCATGCTAGAGCTTGTGCTCTAAAGCTTAGTCGTCTTCAACCTCCCCTCGCTTCAAAGTGATGATAGGGGTGGTCTCGTGAAGAGGAAATGGCCTCAAGAGGGAGAATAAGGGTGGAGGAACTTCTGGTTGCGATTTGGGGAAAATCGCTTAAGGAGGAAGATGAACGGATGTCGTTCACTTCGCTTCAAGATGCGTGCAGAATCTGTATTCTGCGCGCAGCGACCTTCTTGGCTATTTTGAAGCAAGCAGGGGGCGGATCTGGGCTTTCAACTAAACACGAAAGTTGTAGCCCTTGAAATTACCTTTCCAACGAGTTGTTGCACGTTTCCATGCAATACTTGTAGCCACAGGAAAGTCCGTTTGAATCTACTGCGGTTGGAAGTTAATGTCCAGGAATTCTGTATCCTGTACGCAGCAGACTTCGAGTTGCATTTCTGGTATGATGTGTCCAGATCTGGGCTTTCGACTAAACACAAAAGTTGTAGCCCTTGAAATTACCTTTCCAACGAGTGCTAGCACGTTTTCGGGCGATACCTGTAGCCACAGGAATCCTCAGTCAGAGTTGCTGACCAGATTACATACAATTATAGGTGATTATAATATGAACTTGGATTCGATGGAATAGACGTTGCAATTCATCTAGAGGTCGGGTGGATTCCTTTGTGTTAATCACCGAGGTAATGTGAAGATTTATGTTTGGGGATTTGAATCCCTATGCCGGGATGTGAATCAAGCCTAAGAGAATGAAAGGCTTTGTTATATTTGTTAGATCACCATTATGCACATTATCTATAATATGTTGAATTCATTTGGAAGGATTTGTAATTGGTTAAAACTATGGCCAGGATGTGTAATGGATTGATGGAAGGGAATGGATAGTCCAATGCTTAGAGGGTCGTTTCCCCATGGGTAACATTGTGAAAGTTAACAAGTGCGGTGTTGGCCGTCATTATTGGGAATAAGGTTAAGTTGGATAAAATCGGACGGTTGGGCTTGGTCCTCGGTGTTCACGTCTCGAGGCTCCTTCCGTATTTGATGGATGGTTGGGCTTGGTCCTCGTGCTTTCTCTGAGGCTCCTTCCATGCCACGGAATTGTGGAATTGCATGTGGTGTGAGTCGACACGCGGTGTCGTAATCCCGGGTTAAGGATAGTGTGGCAGGTCTACGGGCTCGCCAATCGTCACACCGATGGGAGTTGACAGTTAGACCTTGGGCGGTTGGGCTTGGTCCTCGGTGTTCACGTCCCGAGGCTCCTTCCGTGCCAGGTGAACGCTTGGTCTTGGTCCTCGTGCTCATTTCCAAGGCTCCTTCCGTGTCATACCATAGGCCAGACAGGGGCTAGGATCTTGGTTCTTATTTACCCGAGAGAACCCGCTGAGTCGTAGTACGCATGTGAGCTCCGCTGTTGTGTCCTAGCGTGGAGGCATACGGAGGCCTAGGCCAGGTAGTGTGGAGACCAGCCTAGTAGTGGAGATGCCCGCTCCACTGTCACCGTTTGGCCACGACGGTTGATGCCTGAGAGGTTAGCTACCTTCTCGAATAGTGGGAACTATAAGTCTGTGTCGACATAGCGATTGCATGTGCTTGAGCATGGGTGTGTCATTGCATTGCATACATAGCATCGCACTTCATTATATACACAAGACCCTCATCGTATAAGTTTGTATGGGCACTCCTATACGATGAGTTACTTTATGCTGAACGACCCTCAACTTATATGCTTGTATGGGCATCCATATAAGTTAAGTTACTTACTGTTCTAGTTATATACTCTCTTGCTGCTGTAGATCGTAAATTTGAAATAAGAGCTTGTTTATTATACACTGTTGATGTTGCTGCTTATAATATGTATACTCACTTCACCTGTTGTACTACTGTTATTTATATATTGTACCTGTTCCTTTCTCCGCCCGGTGCCGAGGAGTCGTCGGGGGAGCAGATGTGAAACCACTTAGTCTTTTTGACTAACGGTTGCTACGTCTTCCTTTTTAGGAGGAAACCCCGCAGGTGGAGCAGCAGGCTATGCAGACGGACAGCCAGGCCAGGGTGACAGGGCCTGAAGGGACGGTACCGTCGCTACCGTCGGTTACCGATGTGAGTGAGAGAGAGATTTTGTTGTAGCCCTTCGGGGCAATTCTGTTTACGTACTCTGATATTAGAAGCTTGTTGTAGCTTCTTTATTTATGATATTATGGACATATGCTTGGTGTGGATTTGACTTTCATATTAGTATGGTTGGGTTGGCACTTATCTGTTGATATGGTTGGTAGCCGACAGAATAGGCGTCTTGTGGTACAGGCTAGCCTGAGTGCTAGTGTTACCGCAAGGCTGCTTGTTTGGGCATAAGACCCCTCTCGTGTCGTGTCTTGTGTTCCGGGAGAGGGGTCTTACATTGCCTGCCCAATAGGTTGTGCTTGAAACATGGCAAAATATTGCCTCCGCAACTAGGCGTACGGTTTCCGCAGAAGGAGGAGGTGTGGGCACTTCGGCTGGTGTCGCACTCTCATCCGAACGCTAGGGCTCAGACTGCCCAGCACCACTCCTTATAACCTATATGTGAACTAGATATCAATAATTAACCTCCAATCCAAAATGGCAAACATACCGAATACACGTGCGCATATTCCTAGTTGACATTCTTGAGTTCAATTATGTTAAAATGGTTCACACGTACACGTGCTCGCCACTTGACAAAAGAATTCGGCCACAAATTCGAAAGCGGAAAACCAAGGGGCCTCTGATACCAAAATGTAACGACCCGACCCGTTAAAGAACATATAATAGAAGGTCCGGCCGGGGCCCACATTAAATGCCACAAATAGACGGTGAGGTCACAGGTTAATACCAAAATACAATCGCACCCTAACCCAGAGCATTCTAGCGGAAGATTATAAGTTGCACGCACTCAATCCATGAATGTCCACTACTATATAAATAACACATTTATATAAAAGACCAGGAATGTATACAAGCCCACCGTTCACGGCCTTAAGGCCTTACAAGTTTCTCTTTACAAATATATAACTTCATATATCTGCACAATGGCCGACCACATATGAAATCCAAATCTTCACACGGCCTTCGAGGGCCTAAAAGCAACAGCAAGGGCTTCAGCCCGCTCAATCCATTTCAGCATCAATAAGGGCAACACCTGCATATGGACATCTACCCCATGGGTGATAAACAAAGCAACGGTCAGCATTCAGCTGACCAATTATAACGACCCTACCCCTTACCTGGGGCAGTGGTTCCTTCCCAGCATGTATTCTAGTCTCAATACATATATACAATACACAATATCATCACAAATGCTGGCCTTCGTGCCAGACACTCCGTGCACTCAGGACACGATTATGGTGTACCAAACTCCTCAAGGTTCCACCGCCGATTCAAGATGTGTACTTGTTGGCCAGGCATAAGCCTCCAAACCCCTGGTGAAGACCTTACGCACCCGTCCACTCAGATGCACGCACCTCATTGCAAACTGTTAGCACTATCAGTCGACCTACCCCCATAGTGTAATAAGCCTAGGGAATTCTCCCCGCTGCATTGCTACCAATCGACCGCTCACCCGATCCTACCACTGAACTTGTTGGTTGGCCCACCCACTCATAGGTTCTTAACTTGTTGGTTATAGGCATCAGCCACAAAACCCCTTTTTCAGGCCTCTCGTACCCACCCACTCAGAGGTGCTCGCAATCCATCTCATATTCATCTAAAACACAAGCACACGGTGCCACTTTCCATTCCATCAATACACCTCGTACCGAGAATACAACCAAAGGAGTTATACAAGCTTCCTTCTCACCATCACAATCGTCCTCACAATCTCCGTAGGTTAACCGATTTATACATGGAGTCTTCTCCGGTTCGCAGCATCACCAATCCAGATATCCATCCAAATGGGCTTCACACAGCATGCCTATATCGTACTAAACATTACCGGCTCTCGATGCAGACTCAACTATTGGAATCACTTACACTCTTCCATCTTTTGATAGAGGATTCCACAGATATGCATGCATAAACAAAGGGCTTCACCTGCCTAAGGAAGAAAGATTGTTACCCTTGATGATCGCTTCGGCGTCATGAAATAACTAGCCGATTGGAAATCATCGCAGCGGCCTTTCCTCCGCAATGCTGAACTCGGATCTCGATTCAGAACGCTGAAGCTCCACCGGCAGTCGAAAAGCTTCTCCTTATTCCTTCCTTGCTCTCCTCTCTCTCTTCTCTTTAGAAAGAGAATGACAAACATAAGAATGAGATATCCATCTCCATTCTCGTCCTTATAAGAGCAAGGATGAACTATGACCATACGATCCAAATAGAAGGGAACGAACGGCCTCGATCTGCTTTGAATAGCATCTAAACAGAGCTAAAATGGCTTGTGACACGCCCGTATCACATGCCGTTTTCCTTGAGCGGTTACAGAATTGACTCAATCTAGAACAGAACACGGGCTATGACACGCCCGTGTCACTTCCTGACATGCCCGTGTCATCCAGTACATAGCCGTGTGACTGGCCGTGTAACCCCATCAACACAAGGCCGAAACAACCGAGAAGAACACGGCTAAGGCACACACCCGTGTCCTTGGCCTTGTATCCAACACGCCCCTGTGACAGGCCCCTGTGACACGCCCCTATCACAGGACATGTTCCACACTCAACGCCACTCCACTCAACGCCGCCCAATTACCCACCCGACCAGGACACGCCCTAGGACACGCCCGTGTCCCAGTCCGTGTCACCTCTCGATGATCGTCGACCGTGCTATCTCGAGAACTTGACTCGATGCACACCGCAAAGGACACGCCCTGGGACATGCCCGTATCTCAGGCCGTGTTCACTAGACACGCCCTGAGACACGCCCGTTTCACAGGCTGTGTCACCCTGCCTGACCCCATTTTGGGACTTGGGTTTTTGGGGTGTTACACCAGATACCATTATTGATTAAATACTAGATAGTCCTTCACCTACATAAAAAGGAATTAGGTGCTCTTGACCCAGGTTACCTTGGGTCCTTGTTTCTTTTGATAAGAGAAACTGGAAATAACAAAAAATTCAGGTTGATTTTTATATCCTAAGGGATGATATCTTCTAGGTGGTATTTCCCATTAAGTAAAAGGATTAGTAGATTCTCTGAATTGATTGAAGTTTCTAGCAGAGTTATAGTTTTTATTAAACCTGACTAGGTTCGACGAATTATTATAAGTTCGTCAATCTGCGTTCGACGAATAGGGATAAGTTCGTCAAACTCTGCTCAGAGAATGAACATCGTCATTTTTTGTGCCTCAAGTTTGTCGATCGCTGCTCGAAGAACCATATAGAGTTCATCGATCGAAGGAAGACGAATAATTATAGTTATAATTGGCGTTCATAGATCGTCGATCTGGGTTCGACGAACTATATGCATTTCGTCGATCTGAGTTCGACAAAATCTGTTGAACATAGTTTTTATTCAGATTCTTATTCCTTTTCTTCTTATTTATAGATTTCTGAGAGACATTTGGTTGAGTAGTTTCTCATATCTTCTCTTTGCCCTTTTCAGAGATAAATTTAATTGGTGTTGAAAGAATATTTTTCTTTAATATGGGGGGGTAAGCTTAATGAAGCACCAAAGCCCAGCTTGCCATTTAATCTGGCATTGACTATGCTTGTGATGTCCATCATCTTTAGGCTTCTCCCATTGATAGATTCCTCAAGTTGCTTTGCCTCACATAATTCAGTTTTTAGTGAAATGATTTGTTCATTAGCTAAGTCTAAATCATTTTTCTGTTTGATATTTTCAGCAAATACGTTATCAAATTCAAGTTGTCTATCTCTAAAAATTTTTATTTCCTTCTCTGACTTGATTAAATCATTGCATAAAAATTTAAATTCACTTTTAAAATCTTCTGAATTGAAATAAAATGAGGTGATTACCTGATCTTCTTCCGATTCAGATTCCTCTTCTGATTCTTCAGCTTGTTCTTCAGAATCAGATTTGCTGCTGGAGGCATTAATATCCATAAGGCAAATTTCCCTTGCCTTTGCCTCCTCTTCATCTTCACTAGAGCTCGAATATGAGAATTCTTCATCTGTGTCACTCCAGATCTCAGCAATGAAGCCTTTCTCCTTTCTCTTGTGTTTGCTAGAGGAGTGCTTGCTAGAGTACTTGCTTGATTGCATCTTATTCTCCTTTTCTTTTCTTCTATCTTTCTTCTATGCCTCTGGGCATTCAGGTAGAATGTGCCCAGGTTTTTTGCATCCAAAACAAACAATCTCCTTGGTAGGAGTCTTGTCATATCTTGGCTTGTCATCATTCTTGGATGACCTTCTTCTAAATTCTTTCTTGGCCATTTTATAGAATCTTCTAGCCAACAAGTCCATTAGTTCTTCGATAGCTAGAAGAGATTCTAATTCTTTTGTTGCTTTGAAATCAATGTTGTGCTCCTTCCTTGAAGATCTAGAAGCCTTCTGTTTAGCAGCCTCCCTTGTCTTGATCAAATGCTCATAAGACTTGAGCTTGCCAATGAGAGATTCTGTGGAAATCTCATTTAAACTTCTGGCCTCATTAATTGGCCATATCCTGGAATCCCAAGTGTTGGGGAAGCACATTAGGATTTTTTAATTTATCTCAGTTAATGAGATGTCCTTATCCAAGGTTCTCGGTTCATTTATGATGACACTGAGTCTGTTATACATCTCAGCAATAGTCTTTAATTCCTCCTTCTTGAAATTCTAATACTGTGATATGAGGAGGGATCTACTGTCTTTTCTTTCATTTACTGAGCCAGAAACTATTTGGTACAGTGAGTCCCAAATGGCCTTTGCATAGGTGCACTCAGCCACCTTCTGAAAGATGTCATCTGATATTGTTTGTGCTAGAATATTCATTGCTTTAGCATCAGCCATCTTGGCATTCTTTTGTGCATCATTCCACTAAGGTTGTGGAACTTCATGTGTATTGGAAGTTGTAGCAGCAGCTGTAGGTTGAGGGGGACCTTTCAAAATTGAGTTGAAAATGTCCTCATCAATAGAGTTCATATAGAGTTTGATTCTTGCCTTCCAGAGTGCAAATTTATTCATGTTGCACACTGGAGGTCTGGTGCTAGAATAATCCTTATTTTGTGCCATGCTGTAAACAAGAGGATAGAGAGAAAAAGATCTATTAAAGGATCTTGGTTCATATGTAAGTCTGTGAAACCAAAGAAACAGCCCTCTGATACCAATTGATGGAAGGTAACAGCTTTACCACCTAAGGGGATAGATCTATTTAACTATAGAGGTGGGTGAATATAGTTTTTAAAAAACTTAATTGGTTTCTATAGCGGAACAAAAATAGTGATATATATATCTTAAGAAAGTGCAGGAATAAAAAGCTAACTAAAACAACACACAGTACACAACAATAAGAAAATAGCAAGCAATCAGACGACACAAGAAATTTATAGTGGTTCCCCTAAACTTGGGTACATCCACTCTTCTACCACCCTGGTAGAAATCCACTACAGGTTTTTGATCAGGTGCCCTGTCACCAACAGGTTTTTGCTCAGGTTCCCTATAACCACAAGATATATTTGAAGGGAGATCTCACAACCCTTTGATCAGGTGCCCAAAAACCAAGCTAAATCTTTTGATAAGGAGACTTAAGAACCAGGTGGTTAACTTTTGAAGGGAGTTAAAACCCTGTGTACAGTGGGGTCAAAAAATGTGATATTGTCTTCTCTTTCACAAACATCTAAGAAGACTTTAGTGGATTGCTTGATGTTGTCAAAGTTCCCCCTGAGATGATTATTGTTCAGAAATTTGTTTGAAGCTTTGTTGGGTGTAGATCTTCTTGATGATCTCCATAAGCTTTTAGACTGATTGAGTTTTGATGTCTCTTGAGAGCTTGGAGAAGAGTTGTAGATGATGAAGACTGTATGAGTATGCATACTTAATATATTTTCCTTGTATGTCTGTGTTTCTTTTACAATTCTACAACTTCTTGTCTTCAATCTTTTCGAAAACTCTTTTATATATTTCCTGCAGAAATTCTTTCTCTGAATTTGAATTCTATTCCTTGATTAATTGCTGAAATAATGGAACTTGGACAATTGGCTAGAAGGGAAATAAATTGATTCCTTAACTGTCCCAGTTATTAAGCCGGATATTGACTCTGTGATCCAGTAATTAATGCTGCCAATGAAAGGCTATATTCATAAGAATATATACATTTAATTACTCAGAGCAATATAGGCAATAATATATAATATAAGCCTTAGTCAATCCAGAGATTAACTGCAGAGAATAGAAATACTGAACTGACAGGTTTCGTCGACCTCAGAACAGATTTCGTCGACCTGAACTCTAAGTTTGTCGAGCTGAGAAATCGTCTTCGTCAACCTGAGCTCAGAGAAAAAAAAATCTGGAAGCAAACTGTCAAAGCTGAGCTCCAAGTGCGTCGAACTGAGGTAGAATATCGTCGACCAGAGAAACTGAGAGATAAGGGAGTTCGTCGACTTGAGCTCAAAGTCTTCTCAAGGCTGGATCATAAGATGTCTAACCTAGTCAGACTGTCCTAACCTTAGAACTAACAAATTGACCCTAGGCTATACATGATGGGTCAATAACCTAAAAGTGAACCTAGCCCAAATCCAAACTAGGGATCCAACACCTTCACTTCTCAGGGTCACCACCTTAGATAGGCAGTCAATACTAGCACACTGCTCTGCAAGCCAGTCCATTACCAAAATTATTTCTGAAAGGAGGGAGTTATTCAGATCTACTCTAGAGGGGGGTGAATAGTGTGTTTAAAAAACTTTAGGTTGTTTTAATCTATTATATTAGAGTACAAAAAAAGGTGATACTAATAAATATTAAGCAGAAGGAAAACTAGGGAATTATTCGAAATATCACAGGAATTGGCAAGAGCAATAAGAAAAGGTGCAACAAGACGACACAAGAAATTATAGTAGTTCCCCAAATCTAGGTACATCCAATCTTCTACCACCCTGATAGGAATCACTCTCAGGTTTTTGATCAGGTGACTGCCACCAAATAATATTTATTTCAAGGGAGATATTGCAACCCTTCTGGCTTTTGATCAAGTGCCAGAAAACCAACTTGAGGTCTTTTGATCAGGTGACCTCACAACCAGGAATTAATTTTGAAGGGAGTAAAAACCCTTTACACAGAGGGGGGAAGGAAAAAAGTTGAGTTTTCTTCTCTTTTCTCAAGCAAATGAGAGAAATACTTGATAGTGATCCTAATGGAGTCAAGGCTTGTCCTGCGATTTGAATGGTTCAGGAGATCAGAGCCTTGTACAAGGTGTAGGACTTGAAATCCAAAAAATTGTGATTGATTGAGTATGATTGTCTCCACAAGCTTTCTTGAATGAATTCTTTTTTTTGAAACTGAGAGCTGTTCTTCTTCTTTTTCTTGCAGCCTTGAGATTTCTTTTCAGAAGTATGTCAACTGCATCAAGATGTCGTACTGAATAATAATTCTCTAGGTATTTTATTCTCTGAGTCCCTTTTCTTTGAATAATTCCAAACTGAATATGAAATGGTCCACATTGATTGAATGTCGGAATCACAAGAACTTGTGCAACGTCTATAAGAGAATTAACTCATTTCCTTAACTGTCCCGGGAAAGTTGTATAATAACTCTGTGAAAACTTGCAATTAATGCTTGCCAAGGAACGACTATATTCAGAGAATATATGCATTAATCACTCAGAGTCATATAAGCAAAAGAATGAACAGTCAATAAGGAAAACAATAACTGCAGGGAATAAAATGTTTATATGGCAGAAATCATCGATCTGGTCCTAAGATTGTCGAGGTCAAACATCCTCTATCATCGAGTTGAGCCCTGTGATCGTTGACCTAAAAATCTTCTTTCCAAACTAGGCTTCACGATCGTAGAACTGAGATGGTTGAACATCGATCTCAATCCTAAAAGTAGATAAGAGATCGTCGACCTGAGTTCAGCAATCATCGATCTCAGCATTTAGAGTTTTAACTCTGAGTTCGTCGAGCGCAAAACAAAGATCATCGAGCTCTCTTCAGATATCGTCGAATGACTTTTTACTTAGAAAGATTTCTACCTTGTTCACTCTCAGCAGTCTTCTAAGTCACTGATGCCTTGGTCTTGTCTCACTGAGTTGATGACCTGGCTGACACCTAAGACACTAGACTAGACCCTGTCAATAAAATGTGGGTCTGACTTAGCCTAGATTAGTGAACCTAGCCCAAATCCAAACTAGGGATCCAACAATCTCCCCCTATTTGGGTGAGGTCTTTAAACAACAATATAATAAAACAACAGGAGAACTAAACAACTATATCAGCCATGAAATATAAGAAAAGTTCAGCAGATATTTACAATGATAAATATAGACACAAAAAGAAAATAGTTACTAAGACTTGTCTGAAGCTGTCTTAGTAAGTACAATTCTTCTTTTTGGATCTACTACTTGATGTCTTTTCATTTTCAAGTCTACTTCACCCAGAACATTAATTGTAGCTGCTCTTGGAACAACTGCCTCAGGATGTACCTGCATATAATCATTAGCATCAAAGATATTCTTATCAATATCAAATTGTTCCAGCTCTTTCTCCCTATACTTAGACATAATCGAGAATTGAGAAGGATCAGTTCCTTCTTTTCTAGCTTTGTTTATTTGGGAGAGACCTATAAAATCATGAAACCTAGCCATCCTAAAGTTAGGATCAAGCTCAGGTTCATACTGACATGATTCTTCTTTAGAGTCATGAGAGATCTTCTGAAACTTCCTGTGCTTGATTGATTGTTCTTGGAATTTTATTTCTGTTGTTGTATGATGAGAATGACTGTCATGAAGGTTTGGAGGAGGTCTGACTTGACTAAATTTTTTAGGAATTCTGAATCTCCTGCTGGAATCTAAAATGTCTTCTCTGTCAGCCTGATCATTTTATCTACCTCTCCTTCTTGAATAGCCCCTTGAATAAGACCTGGATGGTCTGCTGTGAGAGTGAGGAGCATAAGAAGTCTGCTGATGGGAGGAGGTATCAGCCCTAGAAGCAACATTTCCACTAGCACCTGCGGAAGGAGGAGGAGGAGGAGGTGGATCCTTCCTGAAAACTTTGACAGGAGAGGAGCCAGTCTTTCTCCTTTTCTTCTGAGCCTTCATCTCATTCTTGGAAAATCTCATCCAGTGAAGAGTAGTTGATGTGAGAGAATTATTGTGCCCTATGAAGTAAGGAATGTCATCTTGAGGATTAGACTTTGGCACTTCCTTCACTGGAGCTTTTCTTTTATTGGTAACTTTCTTCTTATTGCTGACATCTAGATCTGAGTCTGAATCTAAATCTAAATCATTATCAGATGAGCCTGGTGGATTATCATACAAATCATCAATCTCTTTAATAACTGAAAGTTCTTCAGCTGCATCAACAGCCATAATTTCATCCAAGTCTGGGATTGGAGAAGTAGAATAAGCATAGGTTGGAGGATAGAAGGCCTTCGGTACTGGACTCTCAACCTTTTGCATACTGATCAGCTCAGGCACTGGAACTGCAGAAGGAGATGTAGAAGGCTCAGGCTCAGGAGCTACAAAGAGCTCAGCCACTGGAGTATTAAAACTCTGAAGAAGCTGAAGTGGAAGATCTTTGCTCACAGGAGCAGTATAATATACTATATCTGAACAAAATTGAAAAGCAACAGGGGGAAAAATTTCTATACAAAAGATCAAAAGAGCTTAGAAATGAAGTCAGTTCAAAAGCTGGAGAGATGAAACAAACTCCATGAATAATGTCCAAGGGTTCTTCAGGGTTTTTATTGTCATCTTCCAAAAATGCAATAACTTCTACATCAAGAATATCAATATCTACATTCTCTGTACCTGCCAAAACTGTATCTATAATCTCTGTATATATAACTGTCAAACCTGTGTCTACCTTTGCCAAAACTGTGTCTGCCTCTGCTGTTGCAATTGCTGGAGGAGGAGGGACTTCTTCACTAGACATCTCCCCCTGCCTGGTAGTAGTAATTTCTGCATCTAGGATCCTAGATGAAGAAGGGATAGAAAAAGAGGCAAAAAAGGAATTAAGAGAATCTAGTGGAGGGCCAATGGCATACGCTATAATGGCTTTGATGGTAGGGGTGAGGAGGGAAATGAGAGCAGATGGAGAGGATGATGTAGATGGAAGAGAGGAAGTGGAATGACCACAAGCTGTGCAGATGTTGGAGATGGTAAATTGAGTGGTGGATTCAGGGATAGACACTTGTGCTGGATGGGGGGAAATATGAGGTGAGGGTTCATGAGAAGTTAAATGAGTTGGTGAAGAGAAATGAAGATCAAAAGTTTGTGAGGTTTGGATTGATATGTTGATGGAGGGGATCTCTTCTAGATAATGTGGTAGAGGAGACAAAGGAGTAGGAGTTCCTGGAGGAGGGCTTTGAGGTGGAGTTGGTTGATGTGGCAAAGGGTAAGTTGGTCTAACTGGGGAAGGAGGAATATCTGGCTCATCTTCTCTAGGGTGAGGAGTGACTGGAGCAGTCCTTGTGTCCTCAGAAACCCTGTGGGAGGAGGGAGCCCTAGATGGCTTTGAGATAGTCCTCTCCCACTTTCCAAAGAGAGCTGGGGTCAGCCTCTTGGAAGCATTGATGAATTTTGTTGGGGATGTCAACAACTCAGGGCATTTTTCAGTGAGAAAAATCCCTTAAATTCTGTCAAGAGAGACCTCTCTCTTGTTTTCTTTCTTCCTAATCAACTCAAACAAAACTTTAGCCCAATCCACTAATTTCTCATTAACCAAGGAACTCATCAAAAGAAACTGGTGCCTGGATATATTATCATGGGCAGTGTGCTTCCCAAGAAGCACTTTTCCCACAATATCCGCCAAGAACTTATATTGAGGAGACAAGTTCTTTTTAAGCTTGCTAGGGCTTGCCTCAGCATGACCCATTTTGGCAAGCATGGCAGCAAAATCCTCTCTATCCAAATTAATATCGTCTTCTCCGTTAATAAAGTCGAAAATTTCTGTAAGAACGACAGGGGTAAGATGTACCTCCTATCAGGAAATAGTTCCTATCATTGTCTATTCGTCTGAAGAAGAAGTATAAGCCCATTCTTTAATTTTTGATACTAGTAACTTCATCCTAGTCTTCAGAAACTGCTATAACTTCGATGCATCAAATAGATTCAACACGTCCTGAAATATCTGATCACTATGATTGAATGAATCTAGATCAATATCAAAGCCTGAATTGAACTGCATGCTGGACACAATCGTCGCTGGAATTTCCATTGGAGAGTTCCTACAGAGAAAATGAATATCAAGTGCAGAAGGAAAATGGAAAGTACGGGACTATTTCCGTCTAAAACCTTGTTTATAAGGTTTAAGAAAATGAAGAGACGGGATTCGCCAAGCGTATTAACTACTAAAAACGACTTCAAAACCAAGGTTGGCCAAGTATTTTAAAATAAAATAAGTTTCGTAACCTCAGATCGAAGAGAAGGAATATATCGTCAATCCCAGTTCGACGATAAATTCTCTGAACCAAAAAATCGTCGATCTCTGTTCGACGACAATTGTTTCACTAAGAAGAGATCTTCGATCTCAATTCGACGTTCAACTTCACGAGACGTTAGCAGATCGTTGATCTCGGTTCAACGATCTGTCAACAAATCATCGAGCTTAGACAGAAAGTCAAATAATCTCATCTCCATTAATCCTACCTAGCAGATTCATGAAGAATAGATGTTTCTTTTCATCCAAGGGTTTGGTGATAATATCTACCCTTTGCAAATCAGTAGGGATAAAGGTGAGATTTATTTTCTTTTTGTCTTCACACTCCCTAATAAAATGATGTCTTACATCTATATGCTTAGTCCTAGAATGATGGACTGGATTCTATGCTATAGAAATAGCACTAGTACTATCAAAAAATATAGTTGATTTTTTTAAGTTGTATCCATAGTCTAGTAGCTAATTTTGTATCCATAGCAGCTGTGAACAGAAACTTCCAGGTGCTATGTACTCATCTTCTATAGTTGATGTAGACACAGATGTTTGCTTTTTACAAAACCAAGAGACAAGCCTAGTACCCAGGAACTGGCATGTTCTAGAGGTACTTTTCCTATCTACTCTACATCCAGCAAAGTAAGCATCTGAGTATCCAGTCAACTCAAATTCTGACTCAGCAGGATACCAGAGTCCTAGATTTGGGCAACTCTTTATATATCTCAAAATCCTTTTTAATAAAATAAGGTGGGATTCTTTTTGATTCACCTAGAACCTAGCACAAAGACATGTGGCAAACATTATATCTGGCCTACTTTCTATGAGATATAATAGGGACCCAACAATGGCCCTATATAACTTCTGATAAACAGGTTTCCCATGCTCATCAGAATCAAACACAACATTGGCAACCATGGGCATTTTCTTAGCTGAGGCACTAGCCATCCCAAACCTTTTGATCAGCTCATTAGCATACTTGGATTGGGATAGGAAAATGCTATCAGGTTCCTTCTTGACTTGGAGACCAAGGAAGTAGGAGAGCTCATTCATACTGCTCATCTCAAACTTTGAAAGGATAAGGTTAGAAAACCTTTTGCATAGTTTGGGATCAGTAGAACCAAATATAATATCATCTATATATATTTGTACTAATAATATTTTATCATGATGGTGTTTAACAAATAATGTCCTATCTACTATGCCTCTAGAGAATCTATGTTCTAACAAGAAGTTAGCTAGGATCTCATACCAAGCTCTTGGAGCTTGCTTAAGACCATAAAGAGCTTTATGCAACCTATAAACAAAAGAAGGTTGAGTTAGAGAGATAAAACTTTGTGGCTGTTCAACATAGACTTCTTCTTTCAGTTCTCCATTCAGAAAAGAACTTTTAACATCCATTTGATAGACTTTAAATTTTTGAGAAGCAGCATAGGCCAAGAAGATCCTGATTGTCTCTAACCGTTCCACAGGAGCAATGGTCTGATCATAATCAATGCCTTCTTCCTGCATATACCCTTGAGCGACAAGCCTAGCCTTGTTCCTTATGATTGCTCCTTGTGCATCCATCTTGTTTTTGAACACCCATTTTGTTCCAATTACTGGGTAGTTCTCTTGTCTTGGGACCAAATCCCAAACTCTACACCTCTCAAATTAGTTAAGCTCCTCTTACATTGCAAGAATCCAGTGGGGATCTTGCTCTGCATCTTGAATGGATTGACGTTCAACTTGAGAAATGAAGCAGGCATGCATCAAATCCCGATGGAGCTGATGTCTAGTCTGCATACCTGCTATTATGTCTCCAATCACTTGAGATATAGGGTGATCTCTAAGTGTGACTAAATCAGTAGGAGGAGTTGGTTGCTCAATAGCTGGTGGAGCTAATTCCTCTTGTGGAATTATTTCAGCTGATGGGACACTATCAGTTGGCTCACTGATATCTTCATTACTGCCTTCAGCTATTTATGGAGATGATGGTGTAACAACCTCAGGAGAGAGTGTCACAACATCCAAATTCTCACACAAAGTAGGTACCTGCAAGTTCTTACTATTAGAAGTATTCTTCTCCTTATAAAATATATTAGTTTCATCAAAGGATACATGTACAAAATCTTCTATTTTCAAGCTAGATTTGTTATAGACCCTATATGCCTTGCTTACTTGGGAATATCCTAGAAAAATTCCCATTTTAGACTTGGCTTCAAACTGTCTAGTGTATTTTCTGTTGTTAATATGAATGTAACAAACATACCCAAATACTCTAAAATAGTCTACTTTAGGTTTCTTCCCTTTGAGTAGCTCAAAGGTGGTTTTATCCTTTTGCTTATTGATACAGAAATTCACAACGACGGAGAGAGGGTTAGAAAAGAGAAGAGAAAGTGGATGTGGAGGTTGAGAATATTCTCCGATTCTATATCTGATAAAGGCAAGCGTACCTTATCGATTATAGTATAGGATACTAAAGATTAGAATCAAGGTCGTATTTCCCTAGGGCGTAATGATTACTTCTACTCAAAGGAGGTTGCTATTATTTTATCAAATGATATTTCTATTAAATGTTAAACTAAAAACAGGAATTAAAGTACTAAAATAAAAAGAAAACTAAACTACTTGCAGGATAAAAAGAGTTAGAGCTAATAATAAAGAGGCGCACTCGATTCTAGAATTACCTCAGCAAGAGACGATAAATAAACCTAAGCTTAATAGGGTAAAGGTCCTTGACCGTGGAGGTTCCTAAAGCTTGAACACGCTTCTCTCGAAGTCGTGCCCAACTGAGTTTAGGAAGGTCCGGCCGACTCTCGTCTAAATCGGAGGCCTAAAGCTCTCTTTACGCGGTGAACCCCTCTATTGGGTTTTACTCCAATCCGGGAGATTTGGACGTCTGCCTCTCTCGAGGGGTGCGTACAAATCCCTTTACTCTTGAATGCTCACTTCATTCTATCGGCCTCTCGGTTAGCCCAGAATGAAAGCAAAGGTGGAGAGTATATATCCATAATATACCTCAAACCCATGAAAAATCAAGAGTAATTCAAGGCCTAGAACCTAAAAAGAAAAGGTTAATTAAAGCGTCATAACTTAATCGCTCGAACCTCGGATCATCAAGATCGAGTACAAGGAGGATTTGTTAATCATAGTAAAAGGGAAAGAGAGGGGTAGATAATAAAGGTGCATGAAAACTAAAGAGAGCGAATTAGAAAAAGGAAATGCCAACTACAATTTTATAGAAAATAAAACGATTACAACTAGGAACGAAGATTACAAGTGCATGAAAATAAACTAACTACTGCTATGATACTAATAAGAAAGGATTACAGGAAATGAAAGTGCATTGCATGAAATTTAAAGCTAGAAATGGAGGGAGAGAGAGAGAAAAACATGAAAATAAAAATACTAAAACCCTAAGAAATGAACTAACAGCACCTCCCCTCTCCCCAAAAGTTGTTGAAATGGAAGGGGGGTCTGGTATTTATAGACTATTCCCACAGGTTGGTCAGGCCCGGCGACACGCCCGGGGAGGGCTTGTCAGGGGGCGTGACAGGTACGGAATTGACCTCGGGAGCTGAATTCTGGCGGGAATGATGATTATTTCGGTACGATGGAGGTCACGCCCTAGGTCACACCCGTGACAGGTGGAGTGACAGGCGTGTTAGGTAAAAATCAATGGTCGTAGGTCCATCAGACGTCGGAATCGGGGCAGTCACGCCCGTGACATTGGGCGTGACAGTACTGTTGCGTGCAGCGGTGTAGAATGCATTGAAGGAGGCGGCAGACTTCGGGCAGAGGGCGACACGCCCCATGTCACGCCCGGGGACATGCCCGGGGAGGGCGTGTCGGTTGGGCGTGACAGGGGATTTTTTGGCGGGAACTTCATCTGGCGGCTTTCAACATCGGGAGCAGGTGACACGCCCTTGGTCACGCCCGGGGAGGGTGTGACAGGGGGGCGTGTCAGGGGATTTTTTCTGGAAATTTGTTAAAACCTGCAAAAACAGAAAATAAATATTATTTATAATATTTACATAAAAAGAAGCATAAAATAACATAAAGAAAGAGATTTAAAATGAAAATAACATATTTTTACCCTAATAAATTAAGCTAAAATATGCATCATCAAATTCCCCCATACTTATTATTTTGCTTGTCCTCAAGCAAAGACTACGAGTTAGAGAAAATAAAGGGGATTAATTGAAAATTTTAAAAATGCTATAAACGAGTAAGACGGGAATTTAGAGGTAGAGAAATTTTTGAAAAAGAACCGAAAAGTCCTACTTTAACTTAGCACAAAATTTTATAAATTTTACTAAATATAAAAACAAATCATCCCAAATTTTTACAGAATTAAAACTTATTAAAGTAAAGAGTAAAAAGCGCATTGAGTCACTACTAAAGTCTAAGAGACAAATTAAAACCATAGTCAATCAAGACAAAATTCAATATTTCTATCAAAAATACTTACTCAATCTAGTTTCTCGCTACTATACTAAAAAGTAAACGTAGAAAGCATGAATCATTAGGGCTTTAATTAGGCGTATAGTTAGGCTTAGGTTTTAAGGGTGCGATATTCAAAAAGATAAACATGAGGGATATTTGCATACTTAAAACAAAAAATAAATGAGCTTTGCCAAAATAAAACTAGCCAAAATAAATACTTTTCATTTCTTTCACTTTTTTTTTCAATTATTTTCATCATTTTTTTCATCATTTTTTTTCATTTTTTTTTATACTTAAAACTTTTCACTTTTGTAGCAAAAGATAACACAAAGATTTTCCACTAATTTTTTCAAAAAGATGCACATTAGCAATTAAAGCTCAAAAATAATTTTAAAGTGTGCATGCAGGTAGGCTATTTGGCCGTGGTGAAATAAAAAGTGGGGCTACAAAAAGGAAAGGAAAAGGCACAAAAATGGCTAGCAATGGTTATTGTTAGGCGAGGTGCAAAGGCTCAAACGTTACAAAAGAAATGCCTAAATCATTTTCATGCTTCCTAAATCGACTCAAAGTAAAGCTTTGAAATTTCAAAAGAGGATAAGCACAAAAAAATAAAAAATAGAGAATTTGCTTTCATGAAAATAATGATAATAAGCGTCTAGACCGTTTTGTGTCTACTACACTTAATACTAATTAACGTTTAAAAAGATTTTAATAATGAAAAATAAGGGATGATGGGTTTTATAAAAGTAAAAGAAATAAAAGAAAGGCTATGGAAAAGTAAAGAAAAATTAAAAAAAATTTCAAAAATAGCATACTACCCTAAATAGGAACACTGCATGAGTCAACATACTACTCGCTAAACATATTTAAACAGAAAATTAATCAAATTTATTCTAACTAAGCAAGTAGACATGAGCTTGAAAAAAAACAATAAAAAGCAAAGTAGTAGGGTACTAATTTATTTGGCAAAAATTAACTCAATTTAATTTGGGATTTTTTTTTCAAAAATTTTTATATAATTTTTTTTTTTTGAATTTTTCAAAAATATTATATATACATTTTTTTTCTAAAATTTTTATAATTAATTTTTTTTTATTTTTCTTAAGTAAAATATTAAGGGAATGCTCCCCCATACTTAAAGTTAAACATTGTCCTTAATGTTTAAAGTTAAGTATAAAGAGAGTGAGAAGAGAGAGAAAAGAGAAAAAAGAAATGCAAAGAGAGGGAGAAGATGCTTCCCTAGCGTTTGATGCCCAGACATTGGAAATTGCGTCCCCCAAACTTGAGCTAAAGATCGTCTTCAGTCCAAGTTGCGAGGCGATAAGCTGCACAAAACACGCGGGAGCTTATTCCTGCACAAAACAAAAAAAAAAAAAAAACAGACAAACAAAAAAGAAAAAGATAAGCAAGGGGTGCCTCCCAAGAGCGCTCTTTGTTGAAAACGTCGTTGAAATCGACGTTTTTTTGTTAGCTAAAAGGAAAATAAAAAGATAAATGTAATGGCAGCTCGCGCAATATGCGTTTCGGCGCGAGTGCCAAAATATTTTTTAAGTAAATAAAAATATTTTTTTGTATTTTTTTATTTTTTAAATAAAACAAAAAACAAGAAGATTTAGAAAAAGGAAAAAAACTAGAAAAAGAAACTATACTATTAGAAGGGGCGAAGAGAAAGTAGAAACTAAACTAGAAGGAAAAATAAAACACGGAAAGAAAACAGAATTTTCACAAGGAGGGGGAAGAGAAGAAAAAGAAGAAGGTGACGGCGGTTGATCACAAGAAAATGGTTGGATAGAAAAATCCGGTTGCTCCACCTGAATATCAATCATTTCGGTAGATTGGGAGCAAACCAGGATATCCGAAAAATCAATCTCTTCAGAAGATTGAACACAAGAATGTTCGTCTTCCTCGGAAACTTGAAAAAAAAAATCGGAATATCAGGGGAAATTTCCTCCTCGAGAGGTTGAAGGCATAATGTAATTTCTTAATAATCGTCTTCCGCAAGTGATTGAAGGCACTGCGGAATATCCGAAGATTCATCATTCGAAAGATAAATAGGAGGAGGAGGGAAAGAAAAAGATGCGGCCTCAACAGCCAAAGCATCAAAAATCACTTTGAAGTGAGCATTGATGCGTGCATCAAATGCTACACCATCAAAAATGACTTCATTTTCGCTAGAATCAAAAACAGGAGGCGCGCAAACTTGCACAGAAAAACTGGAAAATTCTTGAGATGGAATGGATTGATGATCACCTTGGCCCCAAGAATGATCAGGGTGTTGCCACCCTGAGTAGTTCAAAGTAGGGATAGGATCAAAATGTCCATTCAAGAAATTTCCGTAAGAATTAAAATCAGAAAAATACGGAGGAGAAGGGTAGGAAGGCATTTGAAAACCATCGTAACCCCATGAAAAAAAATTCGCAGACGAATCAATTTGGCCAAATTGATTCGATCCGGAAGGGATAAAATCATGGGAGGATGAAGGATACCTTACCCAACACTCCTCGCGAGAGTGACCGAACTCTCCATAATTAAAACAAAGATTAACCATTTAAAAAAATAAATCAACCGCGAAGGAGGGGCGAGAGAAAAAAAAAACAAAACAAAACGATAAAATTAATAGCTATCCTTTTTTCAAAATATCAAAACAGTCCCCAGCAACGGCGCCAAAAACTTGATACAGAAATTCGCAACGGCGGAGAGAGGGTTAGAAAAGAGAAGAGAAAGTGGATGTGGAGGTTGAGAATATTCTCCGATTCTATATCCGTTAAAGGCAAGCGTACCTTATCGATTATAGTATAGGATACTAAAGATTAGTATCAAGGTCGTATTTCCCTAGGGCGTAATGACTACTTCTACTCAAAGGAGGTTTCTATTATTTTATCAAATGATATTTCTATTAAATGTTAAACTAAAAACAGGAATTAAAGTACTAAAATAAAAAAGAAAACTAAACTACTTGCATGATAAAAAGAGTTAGAGCTAATAATAAAGAGGCGCACTCGATTCTAGAATTACCTCAGTAAGAGATGATTAAAAAGATGATAAATAAACCTAAGCTTAATAGGGTAAAGGTCCTTGACCGTGGAGGTTCCTAAAGCTTGAACACGCTTCTCTCGAAGTCGTGCCCAACTGAGTTTAGGAAGGTCCGACCGACTCTCGTCTAAATCGGAGGCCTAAAGCTCGCTTTACGCGGTGAACCCCTCTATTGGATTTTACTCCAATCCGGGAGATTTGGACGCCTGCCTCTCTCGAGGGGTGCGTACAACTCCCTTTACTCTTGAATGCTCACTTCATTCTATCGGCCTCTCGGCTAGCCCAGAATGAAAGAAAAGGTGGAGAGTATATATCGATAATATACCTCCAACCCATGAAAAATCAAGAGTAATTCAAGGCCTAGAACCTAAAAAGAAAAGGTTAATTAAAGCGTCATAACTTAATCGCTTGAACCTCGGATCATCAAGATCGAGTACAAGGAGGATTAGTTAATCATAGTAAAAGGGAAAGAGAGGGGTAGATAATAAAGGTGCACGAAAACTAAAGAGAGCGAATTAGAAAAAGGAAATGCCAACTACAATTTTATTGAAAATAAAACGATTACAACTAGGAATGGAGATTACAAGTTCATGAAAATAAACTAACTACTGCTACGATACTAATAAGAAAGGATTACAGGAAATGAAAGTGCATTGCATGAAATTAAAAGCTAGAAATGGAGGGAGAGAGAGTAAAACATGAAAATAAAAATACTAAAACCCTAAGAAATGAACTAGCAGCACCTCCCCTCTCCCCAAAAGTTGTTGAAATTGAAGGGGGGCCTGGTATTTATAGACTTTTCCCACGGGTTGGTCACGCCCGGGGAGGGCGTGTCAGGGGGCGTGACAGGTACGGAGTTGACCTCAGGAGCTGAATTCGGGCGAGAATGATGATTATTTCGATACGATGGTGGTCACGCCCTAGGTCACGCCCGTGACAGGGGGGCGTGACAGGCGTGTCAGGTCAAAATCAGTGGTCGCAGGTCCATCAGACGTCGTAATCGGGGCAGTCACGCCCCAGGTCATGCCCGTGACATGGGGCGTGACAGTACTGTTGCGTGCAGCGGTGTAGAATGCATTGAAGGAGGCGGTAGACTTTGGGTAGAGGGCGACACGCCCTGTGTCACGCCCGGGAACACGCTCGGGTAGGGCGTGTCGGTGGGGCGTGACAGGGGATTTTTTGGCAGGAACTTCATCTGGCAGCTTTCAACATCGGGAGCAGGTGACACGCCCTTGGTCACGCCCGGGGAGGGCGGACAGGGGGGCGTTTCAGGGGATTTTTTCTGGAAATTTGTTGAAACCTGCAAAAACAGAAAATAAATATTATTTATAATATTTACATAAAAAGAAGCATAAAATAACAAAAAGAAAGAGATTTAAAATGAAAATAACATTTTTTTACCCTAATAAATTAAGCTAAAATATGCATCATCACTTATGTATTAAACTTCTATTCAGGACATGATTAGTTGTGCTTACTGCCTCTGCCCAAAAGGAAAGGGGCAAGTATGCATCAACAAGAAATGTACCTGCAGCTTCAATCAGTGTTCTATTTTTCCTTTCAGCTACACCATTTTATTGAGGAGTTTTAGGAGAAGAAAAGCATTGCTTGATACCTTCCTTCTCACAGAACTCTTGCATAAGAAGAGACTCAAACTCAGTACCATGATCAGTTCTGATCAATACAACTTAAGTAAAGAACTCACTCTGTATGCACTTGATAAAATCTGTAAGAACCTTGAAGTTATCTGACTTATTTTTCAAGAAGAACACACAAGTGAACCTGGAGAAGTCATCTACAATAAATAAGGTGTAAGACTTCCCTCCTAGGGTTTATACAGCAATGGGTCCAAAAAGATCCATGTGAAGCAAATACAAAATCCTAGGTGAGTCACTCTTATTAATGGATTTAAAATTATTTTTAGTTTGCTTTCCTAGTTGACAAGCCCTACAAAAGCTTTCCTTCTTATAAGGGTAAGAAGGCAATCCTCTTACAAGGTTGTCCTTAGATAGCCTAAAATGTATTTTAGATTTACATGTCCTAGTCTCTTATGCCATAATTCATTTTGATTCAATGATTGGTTAAATAAACAAATTTCATGTATGGCTGATTTGAAGTTAACAATATAAATGTTACCTACTCTAGAACCAGATAAAACTACTATGCTGTCAGCTGAAGATATAATGCAAGAGGACTGATTAAAAGTTCCCTGAAATCCTTCATCACAAAGCTGACTAATGGAGATCATGTTATGCTTCAATCCACTTACATATGCAACCTTCCTGAATGTGAAAGCACATATCCTGATTTATCCATAGCCTTCAGTCTGTCCAAAGTTGGAGTCACCAAAATTACCTTAGTTCCTAGCTTTGACTTATATTTGGATAAGTTGTCCTTCCATCCTGTCATGTGCTTTGAGCACCCACTGTTCAGATACCATTGTTGGTTGTATGGTGGACAGTTCTTCACCTGCAACAATCAAAAGATTAATTGTTCTTGACCCAGGTAATCTTGGGTCCTTTGTTTTCTTGATAAGAAAAACTTGAGATAACAGATATGATTGGCTGAGATTTATAGCCTAGTGGATGGTATCTCCGAGGTGGAATTTCCCAAAAGGTGAAAGGATTGATTGTTTGTCTTTTCTTATTTGGGTTTCTGTTATAGTTAAAGGTTTTATTAATTCTCACTAGGTTCGACAATTGGAAGGGAGATCGTCGATCTGAGTTCGACAACATGGATTGAGATCATCGATCTCTGCTCAGAGAAGGATAATATTCATTCTCTGTGCCCCACGTTTGTCGATCTCTACTCGATGATCCATACAGAAATCGTCAATCACAGTAAGACGATTGATTATAGTAGACATATTCGTTCAAAGATCGTTGACCTGGGTTCGATTATTTGTTCACATTTCGTCGATCTGAGTTCGACGAAAACTGTTGAACATTGTTTTAGTTTTGATTTTGTCTGTTTCTATTTTCTGTTTGTTTGTTTTGTTCTTATTTGTAGTTGAGGGTTTCTTATAGATTAGTTCTTTAACTTTTTCAGAGATGAATTTTACTGGGGTCCTTAGTGAATTTTTCTAGACCAGTGAGGGTTGGATTGATGAAGCACCCAAGCCTAGTTTGCTAGTGAGTCTTGCATTAACAGTGCTTATAATGTCCATCAGTTATAGGCTTCTTGATGAGTCCATTTTATATACCTATTTTCGAACTCATCTGGGCTTGTTTTCCTTTGCCTTCACTTCAGTTTTAGTTCATTATCGTATATTTTTCATCTTATCTTTATTTCCATAGGAAGTGCACATTTAGGCCCGTGGTTGTGTATTTTTGTGTTTTTGTTGTTTGTTCTCCTTTTTTGTGATTGTCTGGAATGTCTGCACATATCAGTGTTCGTGCAGGGTCGTGTGTGTATTCCGGGACTTTTTGGAAACAGGTATACTACGCACGATCATCGGGTCTAATGCGCATGACCACTGGTAGTGCGCCCCTTATCGTGTGCACTATTATCCATTTTTCCAAGTTCTGCCTGGGATAATCGCACGACCACTGGACATAGTACATACGACCACCGGTCGTGTACCACTAATCGTGTGCATTGATTCCTCTTTTCCTGGAGTTCTGTCTGGGGTAATCGCACGACCATTGGAATGGTCGTGCGCCATCGCTCGTGCGTGTTACCCCAGTTCTTCTCTTTATTCTTCCATGCCAATACGCATGATCACTGGCCATAGTGCGCACGTCCACTGGTCGTGCACCCGTGATTGTGCGCATTATTCAATTCTTCTTTCTATAAATATCGCAGGTCCCGCCCTAATTCTGGATCGATCGATTTCTTCCACCATTTTTCATCTCCGATGAAGGGTTCCACCATTTCCCTTCATCATCCACCGTAGGGAGGGGCTCCGGGCAAGCTTTCACTTCCAAATCAAAGCCGGAGCATCCTCTTGGCCTCCTCCATCATCTCTTGGGCTTATTTCAAGCTTCAACTCCATAGACATCAAGCAAAGGGAAGCTTGCAACTTTCGTCCGCTATCGTGACACGAAGAATACGGGCCATTGGAAGGTGGTGAAAGCTTTTCTCTTTCCCGGACATAGTTGAGGACTGAGCTTAGACGCGGATTGACAACCCGGCAATTCCAACCGTGAATCCTCAGCAAGACTTTGGATACGGTCGATCTCGTGCCATGTTCTTCCTTTATTATTATTTATGTGTTGTTATAAACTTTATTTATAGATGATGTGCACTTAGTTTGTAAAATGCTTATATTAAATCACGTCTATGTAATTTTGTATTTCGTTATATTTGCTTGAGGTGCGCCATATTCCATTCACCACCATCCACCCTTGCCGCACTAGCAATTGCTAGTGGCGTGCGTTGCAAAGAGGTGCTCTCGACCCTCATTCCGCAAGCCTACTCGCACATCCGCCTAGCGATTCAGTGCATAGCGGCCCGACTAGTCTTCCATCCCGCCTGGCGAAGCATCACATAGCAGTGTTGCATAGGAGTAGTTGTTAGAGTTTTACTTTCTTTTATCGCAACCATCAAACCCCCTTAGTTAATGCTGACTTAAGGACTTCAATCTCAAGTCCTCCTCGAAATTAACTCCACCTTACTATGTTCCTTGAGACTGGTTGACAAAGGTGGCTCACTTTCTACCGAACAAGCAAGACGATTCTGTGGAAATGTTGGCAAAGGTCTATGTGGAGCAGATTGTTCGATTGCACGGTGTTCCCCGGAGCATCGTAACTGACCGAGATGGGCGATTTACTTCGAAAGATTGGAGGCTAATTCATCAGTTGTTGGGCACGAAGTTAGCATTTAGTACGGCCTTCCATCCGCAAACGGATGGCCAAACTAAACGAACCAACAGAACAATGGAGGATATGCTCCGTATGTGCGCCCTGGACTTCGGTAAGAAATGGGAAGATCATCTTGTTATGGTGGAGTTTGCCTATAATAATAGATACCAAGCGAGTATCGGTATGGCACCGTTTGAAGCTTTGTATGGTCGCAAGTGCCATACACCGTTAGCCCTGGCAAAAACTGGCGAATCCAAACTTTCGGGACAAAGGAAGTCGAGGATGCTAACTCAACAATACGCTCTATTCGAGAGAGACTACTAATAGCCATGTATCGACAAGCCAAGTATTACAATGCTAAGCACCGGAATGTGGAGTTCGCGGTGGGTGACTGGGTCTATTTAAAGATTAAACCCTTCAAAGGCGTATCTCGGATTCGGAGGTTGAAAAAGCTATGTCTGCGATACCTTGGTCCGTTTGATGTGGTGGAGCGAGTTGGGGAAGCTGCCTATCGGCTAGCTCTTTCATCGGAATTGGGTGGACTGCATGATGTGTTCCACATCTCGGTACTACGAAAAGCAGTCAAAGACCCAGCACAAGTGATTGAGAATGATCGGGTGCCGGTTGAGTATGGGCTAACGACAAAGGTGAGGCCCATTCGGATCGAGGATCGAGACGAGAAATAGTTGCGGAACAAAACGATCGGGATGGTCAAAGTCCGGTGGGACAATTGTGACCAAGAAGAGCTAACATGGGAGCGGGAGCAGACCATGCGAGCTGAGTTTCCTGAGTTATTTGTGTAAACTGTTTGCTCGTCTGTATGGTGTTGCAACATATATATAAAAGTATCACTTTTTATGTCATGCTTGCATCTCCCTACTGCATCCAAATTTCGGGACGAAATATTATTAAGGAGGGGAGGGTTGTAACACCCCAGAAATCTCAAAAGCAAAAGTAGGATTCAGGTTGGCTGACACGGCCTGAGACACGGGTGTGTCTCAGGGCGTGTCAGGTGTACACGGCCTGGGACATGTGCGAGTCCCATGGCGTGTCCCTATTCTCGACGAGTACTCGAGAACTGATCGTCGAGTGTGGAACACGGCCTGTGACACGGGCGTGTCACAGGGGCGTGTTTGGCATACGGCTAGGGACACGGGTGTGTGCCTTAGCCGTGTCCTGCTCGGGTGATTTTGGAGATCGTGTTATAGGGGTGGCACGGCCAGGTACACGGACGTGTACTGGGTGACACGGGCGTGTCAGGCTTGACACGGGCGTGTCAGGCTTGACACGGGCGTGTCAGGCTTGACACGGGCGTGTCAGGCTTGACACGGGCGTATTAATGCCCGTGTTCTGGTTTATTTTCAGTCAGTTGTGCACGGCTTCAGGAACACGGCCTGTGACACAGGCGTGTCACAACCCGTGTTCGGCCCAAGAAATCAAATTCAGGGCTGATCAGAGCCGTTCATATTCTTTGACCAAGATCCAGTGGTCTGGGCTCTTCCCTGGGTTGATAAGGCCGGGATTGAAGAGGAGAAAGCTCATTTGAGTTTCATCTTTCTCTTTCTAAATTTAAGAGAGAGAGGAGAGAAAGGCAAGGAAGAAGAAGAGGAATCCGACCGCCGGTGGTGCTGCGGTGGTCCAAATCGCGAGCCGAGTTCGGATTTACGAAGCAAAGGCTGTTGCGAAGGCTTTCATCCATCTCAATTCTCTCCATGGCTCCGAGGCGACTTCCAAGGGTAATAATTTCCGTCTTGGACTTGTGAAGTCCTACTTTCCTGCATTTGCATAGGGAAAACCTGTCCCCGCGAGTGTGCGGTGGGTTGTGGTATCTCTTGGGGTAGATATGTAAAGTCCCCCTTGTTAGAGTCCGGAATTGGAGTACGGATCTAGGCATGCTGTGTGAAGCTCATCTGGACGTGCTGGTCTGGATTGGTGATGCTTGTTTACATTCGGAGGAATCTCCGAGTATTTGATTCTGTGTGCAATCTGTGGTGCATACCTATTGCTTGGTGCAACAGGAAGTACTGGAGGAAGTCCAGGAAATTGTGAGAGTTTGTTCAACTCTTATGACCGTGAGTTGTCACTTTACGTGGTGTTGAGCCGTTGGGCTGCAACTATATAAAATGAGGCTTCGTACCGAACAGGCAAGGTGAAACAGACCCGCACCTTTATTTGTTGCCTCAGGTATGATGTACTTTGTAGTGGCAAGGCGGTTTGAGCAACGGGGGGTTGCTTATCCGTACCTGCGTTATGTAGGCTTGACATGAGAGCGACAAGGAATTGGGCTTTCGTCAGCGGCATAATGAGAGTCTTGGGCCTACGTGCCAGACTAAATGCTCATTGGTGGGATCCGGTGTTTCCGGTACACCCGAATCTGCCCTGAGTGCACGGAGCGTCGGGCCGTCGTGCCGGCGTTTGTGATATGTATTGACTATGCGGTCGTGCACGTCTTGCGTGGGTTGCTATACATACTGTTGAAACATGCTTTGCAGGGATGGAATTCTGTTGCCCCGTGCCAGGGGCAGGGTCGTTATAATTGGTCAGCTCAATGCTAATCGTTGCCCTGTTTACCACTGCTTGGTGGAAGTGTTCTTGCAGGTGCAGGAGGTGCTGGTCTGAGCGGGACTTAGCGGGTTGAAGCCCAAGCTGCGATGCTGCCCTAGAAGGCTTTATTTTTTTTCTTCTTGTTCATGTGTGGCCGGCCTGCGTGTCGATGTCTGTAACCCCCACCTTGTTAAGAGAAATTTGTAAGGCCTTAAGGCCAGATACTTTGGTTGTATACATTCCTATGTTATAGTGGACAGTTCTTGTTACTCTTGAGTTTAAGTTTTCAACCGTGAAGCTTCCGCTAGAATGCTCTGTGTTAGGATGCGTTTGTTTTGATATTATTTCGTAGCATCTCCGCCTGTTTGTGGAATATGGTGTGGGGCCCCGGCCGGACACTTTATTATATTCTTCTTGACAGGTAGAGGTGTTACATATTCTATCATAAGTAAAATCTAGCATTATTCATAACATTACTCTAGCAGTTAAGTGTGATAATAAAGGGTAAAGAAAAGTAAACAGTAAACAATAGAAGTAGTAAAGCAAGTACAACGCATGTAAACTAAGTTACTACTATGCTATCATTACAAGAGTACCTTAACTTATATGATTTCTCATATAAACTTATAAGTTAAGGTTTTCAGAATTATAACTTATCATATAAAAGAGCTCATACTAATTTATATGATAAGGATTTGCGGTATAAATGACTAATATGTATGTATGTCATAATATGTTATGCATGTTATGATTCATACAAGTGACGACTCTGTGATCACAGACCTTTAGTTCCTCATTTTTGGATTTAAATAAACTCTCTAGTACCACCGTTGTAGCTATGACAGCAGCGGAGTGGGCACCTCCACTTCCCAGGAAGGTATGCACACTACCAGGCCCAGACCCCTCGTATGCCTCTATACACATCCTAGGTGCACTCTAGAGTCTCTGCGCACTAATTTCTAGACATCCCACCACTCTTTATTGTCGAGTGTGCATTTTCGGGGATCGTCCTCCAGACCATAGTATAAAACAACCTACTGGCCCTTCAAACTCTCATACCTCGCCATAATCAACATACTACCATCGGTGTGATGACTTTCCCAGTACTAAAGACCCTCCACTAATATTTTTCAATGCACATGTAAGTTGTCTCAACCTAAGCCTCCAGCTGGAAAGACTAACCCGTCCTAATATAAAACTCCTCAACCTCCAGCTCGTAGGACCAACCCTTCCTGATATAAAACTCTCGAGCCTCCAGCTCACAGGACAACCATGTCTTGTATCACTCCAACCCTACAAGGGTGAGATTGTTATATTGTTCCTTCAACCTATTAGACTACTCTTCTCTAACTTTTAGTTGTACATAGTGACTTAGGGTTAATCCTGAGCTTCTTGAGATCTACTCGGTGAAGGGCTCGTAACAGTACTAAGGAATATGATGGGTTGAAGCCCAAATCCCCCTTTCCAGGACAATTACTTTTTTTTAGTGTTTACCCGTTATTAACACCCCACTCGCATTGTTACTCTTGATCAAACCTAATATCTTAAGGTACTTATAAGAGAGTGATGATCTTTTGTCGGACTCCAAACTAGCTATTCTCATAAGTGACCATGCACGCTAGCACTTGATAATATGTAGTGACATAACCTAGGGTTCCAACCACGGTTCCAAGGCCTCCCATACATGTCTCCAAATCAATTAAAGTCCACTATTATGAATGTCATATCCAATGTTGGAACCAACAAGGTCGAATCCTCCTAAAGCTCAGAACTAAAGAGGAAGCTCATGCTTACTCCCTTAGGATTACACTCAAGGCCAAGAACTAGACCTGAGGCTTCAGCGAGGAGGTCCCACCTCATACCCGGAAGAGGCTAAAGCTCTCCCCCTCCCTAGTCAATGCTGAGCTAGGTGCCTTAGAAGAAGTGAAAAGAGTCGAGAAGGCTTGCCCTTCTAAGGCACCTTACCGGTCTATTTATAGGCTTCTGAACTGGGATTGCAAATAACCCACTTAAACCGTCCTGAAATTTCTAGAATACCCTTGGCTAGGCCTGCCAACAGCCAAACTCCGCTGTTCTGAAGGGCTAAATGCAGACCACCCGGGGTAAAAGAGTAAAACACCCCTGGGGCCCAAAAGGGTGGGCCCGGCCCTATCTGAACCGGCCTTGAACCAAAATGGCACCTGGCGAGAACTCCCCTAAAGGGTCCTCTCGCCTGACAAGAGGACCGCCTTTTGGAGAGAGCTCAACCCCTGGAGTCCTCTCGCGTGGCAAACTGGCTACTTGTCGGGAAAGCCTCCCCTCTCGGCACTCACTCGCCAATCTCCTGCCACATGGCACTTGGGCCGTCTCGCATAATACCTCTCGCCTTGCTCTCCTTACCTGGGCCCTCTCGCCTGGCTCTCCTTACCTGGGCCCTCTCGCCTGGGCCCTCTCGCGTGGGCCCTCTCTCCTGGGCCCTCTCGTCTGGGCCCTCATACCCGCGAGCTCGAGGTTGGACACAATCCCCGCTCTTTTCGAGGTTGTTTACAAACTCGGAAAGATAGTGCAACCGAGGCCAGTGATGGTACATTGAATTTATTTAGGGAATCTTTTTATAGGCCCCTTGCCTAATCTATAAATACGGAAATTGACTCCCCGTAAGGGGCTATTCTCTTTCCTCTATTCTCTTTCAGCATCGCCCCCCCATGTCTCTCAGCCAAAGTTTTCGGGACCGCATCGCGGCAGTGCGCCAGCGGAACAATGCGATGGCGGCGGGTCTGAACAAGATCCCTGTGCGCGCTCCTCCTTCGCTACCGCCATCCACGTCTACTCCTAAAAAGGAAAGAGTCCCTGATCCTCCTCTCCCTGCAGGAGAACCTTCTTGCTCCTTCCTGGGGTGGTGCGTACCTCCTGCTCTAGCTAGCTTCAAAGGAAGGAGGTAAGCACTTCAGGCCTGTTATAATTTCCATCTACCCCATACCTTTTACTTACCACTTCTACCCAGAAAATCCCAGCGCCTCCCCATCGTACAGATACCATTCGTATCAACATTTCAGAGCTCTTTTCCCGGCCCCTCTCGCCTCAAGCTTCCACTCCTCCCTCCACTCCTGTAACGAGGAGGGATGATCCCTCTACCACTTCGGGCTCCACTCGCCGATTTGGTAAGAGGCCTCACTTCTGACTCCTGCTCTCTTCTTCTCGCCATCTTACCCTTTTGGCTCATCCACAGGTATGAGTGGTGCCCCTGCCAAGGACTCGCAGGCCGCCGACTCACCGGTCGAAGATTACTCAAGGCAACTGGCCCCTTCGCCTCCTCCTACTATAGATGAGATCGAGGATTATCTGGGAGACCCCATGGACCCCCTTAGAAATGAAGCGTCGGGTCGCCGAGATGCTGCGGAAGCATGCACGCATCATTCAGGCGCTGGAAAAAGGAAAGCAAGCCGCAGAACTCCGGATCGATTGGCTAGAGGTGGAATGCGCTCGTTTATCTTCTGAGATAGATGTCGACCTCAAGGTGGACCAGACGAACCCCCAGGCGATCTTAAGCGACGTCGACCAACAGCTCTGTCTCGCCCGTCATAGTGTTGAGGCGGCTCGCGCTTTCCAACTCCCCAGCCGCCCTCCATGCGTGAGAGGCCGTGGAGGACGATGGAGGTGGGACAAGAACTGAAGATAGCTCGGGCCTTCTCTCCTCTCACCTTTTTGACTCTTTCGTTCACTTGTTGTAAAATGTTCTGTCAGTCTCGCGCCCTCTGCTCCCCTTCGAACTTACCACCCGCTTCATGCGGGATTGAATAATTAATTTGTTTGATCTGTTTGCTTGGTCTGATGATTTGTCTGCTTATTTAATGGTTGCGACAGCCTACAAATTTCTTTATGCTACATTTTTTAAATCTCTGTCAATTTTTTTATTTTGGGTAATGTTATTCCACCGCCTAATTGGGCTGGCGGCCCACTCAGGACTCCGCTGCCCGAGTCTCGGAAGGAGAGAGAGAAAATGCCTATCGACTCTTTCCCTTCCCCGATACAGCTCCCTATCGGCCTATCCTCTTATTTCGGTGAGGGTTATAAATACCCCCGCTGTTAGGGTTAAAAGCACGCTTTCTTAGACGTAGGCCTGCAGCTCCCTCTCGCTGATTGCCCACTCGCCAGTTCTTCCCCACTCACCAATTCTCACTCCGTCTCGCGGACCTATGGGGAAAAGAAGACCATAGGAGGGTGAGGGACGTAGCCGCTGCGGGAAGAGGTTCACAGACCACAATTTTCCTCCTGGTCGCCTCCCTGCTGACGAGTATGAGACCTTCCGGAGCGAGTACCTGCCGGAGGGCTTTGAGTCACGCCCTCCCAAGGTTGGCGAGAGCGTGAACACCTTTTATCCTGGGGAGCTCGCCTTCCCCGTCTCGCACTTCGAGGCGGGGCTCAGGCTTCCGCTTTGGCCAGAGGTGAAGCAAGTTCTTAATTACTTCGGTGTCGTGCCCTCCCAACTAAACCCTAACGCGATATCGGTTATGGTCACATTTGCGTGCTATATGCGGCGAGAGAGGATAGAGTTCAGTCTCACTGTCTTCCGCAAAATGTTCGTCTACCACGTTAACCAAGACGGGGTGTCCTTCTTTACTGGGCCGAGTTTGAAGGTATGCGAGACGCCAAATAAGAATCATCATTTGCTGACTCGCTTTGTCTTTATTTGCGGGAACCTGGGAGGCGTCCCTCTCGTGCCCGTCTCGCCCGCGGAAATATTCTACGCACCCCGCAGGTCGGCGGCACGGACAAGCTTCTCTGCGAGTACCTTGCTGGGAAGAATTTCGATGTCTAGTATTTGATACGGAGCCTCGGCTCGCTGCTTCCCGTGTTCCCCGGAGAAGGTATGCTCGACCCCCCCCTTCTTTTTCTTGCCTTTAACACTTTCCTTTCGCTAACTTCCTTTCTCTGACTTCTTCTCCCGACTTTCCGTCTCGCCTTTACCAGGAGAGAGGAATATGTTGGTGCACCCTCCTTAAAGAAGCAACATCAAACCATCCAGGGACGTGGCTCTTGCCACCATGGCGGCCGAGGCGGCCAAGGATTCGCTGACCCCTTCTCTACGGAAGAGGGAGGCCGAGGACCCGGCTCCCTCTCGCCTCAGCCCTTCGAAGAAACTCAAAATGAGGATGAATAAGGTCGTCTCCTTCCCCTCCGAGAAGGACAAGGTCCCTGCAAACACGACGGCGTCGGGATCCTTGAGTCCTATCTCTCTGGGATCCCAATCCCCTCACTCGCCTCCCTTAACTTCTCTGCACGGGGCCGTCTCGCTTCCTGAGGAGGCGACCCTTCTCGCACCACCTGCGAGTTCTTCTCACCCCTCTTCCAAGTCCCCCTCTCGCGAGGGGGCTCCTTCTCACCTCCCTGCACCGTACGCCCACCTTAACTTCAACATGGGCCCGTCCATCCCCGACAGTGCCAACGAGCCCTCACTCATCTGGGATAAGGGAACACACCAGGTTTCCATCTCAACCCTCCTCCCCTCCTGGAGGGAGCAGGTCCAGCTGACCGCCCTCGCCTTCTCCCTAAGCTTCGGCCTTTATGGAGGTCTCGCCCCTGATGTGCTCGATGCGGTCACCATGCGAGATCTAATCCGGAGGACGGCGCATTCTCAGCTGCGCACCCTAGAGCTATCCCACCAACTCTCGCGCCGCCTCATCTACAACACCCGGTGTTGGAAAGAAATCGAAGCCAACCTTGCTGCCGAGCGCGAGAAGTCAGGAGATCTCGCAAAGTGGATGGAGGTGGCCGAGAGCCTTCTCGCCAAGGCCAGCGGTGGAGTGGTGAGTTGTTACTTGGCAAGCTTTCTTACCTCTCTCTCGCTTGTTTCACGACCTTTCCTTGCAGGATGCTGAGACGGCGGAGAGTTTGCGCTTGCGGGTGGAAGCGCTGGAGACGGAAGTAAAGGAGCTGAAGACATAAAATGGCCAGCTCAAGGAGACCTCCACCTCTCGCTCGCAGATTCCTCCACCTCCCCCCGCTCATTATACTCATGACGAGGTCGAAGACTTTTTCCGAGACGCAAACATCCGGACCGCCGAGATCATCCTAAAGATGATGCGCGAGATGGGTGTCGTTAGAGACGACTGCGAAGATATTACGGCTCACGACCTCGTGCCGGAGATCTATGGTGAGGATGAGGACCCGTCGGCGAGCGAGAATAACTAGGGCACCTTAAGCACAACTTCTTTCTTCTCTTTTTTTTCTTTTTTCTGTAATCCCGGCATTCCTCCCTTTTGGCATGTAATTTTTGTATTGAAAACGTAGATGTGATTACTACCAAATTCATACGTAAATATATGTTTTGCTCGCGCATCACTGGGACTAGCCTCTTCTTCCATTCTTTTTTATTCTTGCCTGGACTACTTACGAGATTTGCAGGTTCTCTTATTTTCGAGAGGGGGTCGTTAGCGGACATGACTCAGGGGGCGAGCTGGCCAACCCCCGTCGCTCTCGCGGATCGTGAGGACATTCACTCCGCGCTCTCGCCTTGCCTATTGGTACCTCTCGGAGCGAGTGGACCTGGAGGGTTATCTCCCCCCCCCTCTTTTTCCATCTTTATGCAGGAAGTTTTCTTGAAGTTCCCCCTCTTCTGTTATTGTGCCAAGGGTCGGTGTTTCTTTTTCTGTTTAACCAGCTTTTACACCAAGACACCAGTTACCTGACTCTGGTAAACACCCAACTAAAATTACAGCTGTTCAACACATTTCTGCTCCCAAATTACAGCTTCCACGTCCATATCAAGCACGGAAATGAAAATAAAACCTTGTTCACGAAGAACCGTAGCATGGCAGAGTAAGGACATGAGTAAGGAGATGAATGGGGATGGAGAGGAGACAAACCTCTCTATGGAAGAGGACTTGACTCCTCTTTCGTTATTCTCCTCCGACCACCGAGTGAGCCTACAGCCCTGCCAGCTTGATGAGAGCCTAGTCAGCGGGTCTGCTCGGGGTCCCCTCTCCTCTTTCCCCTCCGACCACCAAGTGAGCTTACAGCCCTGCCAGCTTGATGAGAGCGTGGTCAGCGGGTCTGCTCGGGGTCCCCTCTCCTCTTTCTCCTCCGACCACCGAGTGAGCCTATAGCCCAGCCAGCTTGATGAGAGCCTGGTCAGCGGGTCTGCTCGGGGTCCCCTCTCCTCTGTCTCCTCCGACCACCGAGTGAGCTTATAGCCCTGCCAGCTTGATGAGAGCCTGGTCAGCGGGTCTGCTCGGGGTCCCCTCTCCTCTTTCTCCTCCGACCACTGAGTGAGCCTACAGCCCTGCCAGCTTGATGAGAGCCTGGTCAGCGGGTCTGCTCGGGGTCCCCTCTCCTCTTTCTCCTTCGACCACCGAGTGAGCCTACAGTCCTGCCAGCTTGATGAGAGCCTGGTCAGCGGGTGTGCTCGGGGTCCCCTCTCCTCTTTCTCCTCCGACCACTGAGTGAGCTTATAGCCCTGTCAACTTGATGTGAGCCTGGTCAGCGGGTCTTCTCAGGGTCCCGTCTCCTCTATCTCCTCCGACCACCGAGTGAGCCTACAGCCCTGCCAGCTTGATGAGACCCTGGTCAGCAGGTCTACTCGGGGTCCCATCTCCTCTTTCTCCTCCGACCACCGAGTGAGCCTACAGCCCTACCAGCTTGATGAGAGCCTGGTCAGCAGGTCTGCTCGGGGTCCCCTCTCCTCTTTCTCCTCCGACCACCGAGTGAGCCTACAACCCTTCCAGCTTGATGAGAGCCTGGTCAGCGGGTCTGCTCGGGGTCCCCTCTTCTTTTTCTCCTCCGACCACCGAGTGAGCCTACAGCCCTGCCAGCTTGATGAGAGCCTGGTCAGCGGGTCTGCTCGGGGTCCCCTCTCCTCTTTCTCCTCCGACCACTGAGTGAGCCTACAGCCCTGCCAGCTTGATGAGAGCCTGTTCAGCGGGTCTGCTCTGGGTTCCCTCTCCTCTTTCTCCTCCGACCACCGAGTGAGCCTACAGCCCTTCCAGCTTGAGGAGAGCCTGGTCAGCGGGTCTGCTCGGGGTCCCCTCTCCTCTTTATCCTCCGACCATCGAGTGAGCCTACAGCCCTACTAGCTTGATGAGAGCCTAGTCAGTGGGTCTGCTCGGGGTCCCCGCTCTTCTTTCTCCTCCGACCACCGAGTGAGCCTACAACCCTGTCAGCTTGATGAGAGCCTGGTCAGCGGGTCTGCTCGGGGTCCCCTCTCCTCTTTCTCCTTCGACCACCGAGTGAGCCTACAGCCCTGCCAGCTTGATGAGAGCCTGGTCAGCAGGTCTGCTCGGGGTCCCCTCTCCTCTTTCTCCTCCGACCACCGAGTGAGCCTACATCCCTGACAGCTTGATGAGAGCCTGGTCAGCGGGTCTGCTCGGGGTCCCCTTTCCTTTTTCTCCTCCGACCTACGAGTGAGCCTACAGCCCTGCCAGCTTGATGAGAGCCTAGTCAGCGGGTCTGCTCGGGGTCCCCTCTCCTCTTTCTCCTCCGACCACCGAGTGAGCCTACAGCCCTGCAAGCTTGATGAGAGCCTAGTCAGTGGGTCTGCTCGGGGTCCCCTCTCCTCTTTCTCCTCCTACCACCGAGTGAGCCTATAGCCTTGCAAGCTTGATGAGAGCCTGGTCAGCGGGTCTACTCGGGGTCCCCTCCTATCTTTCTCCTCCGACCACTGAGTGAGCCTACAGCCCTTCCAGCTTGATGAGAGCCTTGTCAGCAGGTCTGCTCGGGGTCCCCTCTCCTCTTTCTCCTCCGACCACCGAGTGAGCCTACAGCCCTGCCAGCTTGATGAGAGCCTGGTCAGCGGGTCTTCTCGGGGTCCCCTCTCCTCTTTCTCCTCCGACCACCGAGTGAGCCTACTACCTTGCTTGCTTGATGAGAGCCTGGTCAGCGGGTCTACTCGGGGTCCCCTCTCCTCTTTCTCCTCCGACCACCGAGTGAGCCTACAGCCCTGCCAGCTTGATGAGAGCCTGGTCAGTAGGTCTGCTCGGGGTCCCCTCTTCTCTTTCTCCACGGTAATCCTGTCTTTTAAGAAGGATGCCCTGAGATGCATTGTGCTAGTAAATCATGACATGCCCTCAGAAAGGAAGATTATTAAAAATCATACTCAAATAACTTCAGAAGAAAATTATCACTATGGATAGAAACTCTTCAGATCATCACCGCTGCGGGCGCGATCCAGCGGTACCCTGTCCACATCTTGGAGGTGATACCCCCCTGACTTCAAGACTTCTTTTATGATGAAGGGACCCTCCCAATTAGGATTGAGCTTCCCTACCGAGGCCCCCATGCCCGCGACATCCACCTTCTTGAGGACCAAGTCTCCCTTCTGAAATTGCTTGATCCTGATGTGCTTATCAAAGTACCGGGACATCCGATGCTTGAACCCCTCCTGCTGGATTAATGCTAGCTCCCTGAGTTTCTCCACAAGGTCGAGTGAAAGCCTCTGCTCCACTCCATTATCCACCTGCCACCTTTCATCCCCCTCCCTTGCTGTTGTTACCTTGGGAGATTCAATCTACAATTCGAAGGGTATGACGGCCTCCGAGCCATAGGATAGTCTAAAAGGCGTCTCTCCCGTGGCCGTATTCGGTGTAGTTCGCAGAGCCCACAAGATGGAGGGGAGTTTTTCCACCCAACTTCCCCTCAAGTTTTCCACTTTTTCTTTAAGAGATTCACCATGATCTTATTTGTCGCTTCCACCTATCCGTTGCATCGAGGGTGGTGAACAGAAGCGAACCGAAGGTCTATGCCAAGCTGTATAAAAAAATCCACAAACTCCTTGCTGGCAAATTGTGGCCCATTGTCAGTGACGATGGACAAAGGGAGCCTGTGCCGACAAATAATCTCTACCCACACAAAGTTCTTGACCACTTGCGATGTCACCTTTGCCAGAGCCTTCACCTCCAACAATTTTGAAAAATAATCCACCATGACCAGTAGGAACCTCCTCTGACCGCTGGCTGTAGGAAACGGTCCCACCAGATCCAGTCCCTATATAGCGAAGGGCCATGGGGAGGTGATCGTTCGCAGCCTCTGTGCTGGGAGGAGCTGTAAGGGAGCAAATTCATAGCACTTTCTACATATCCTGGCGAGCTTCTCCGCATATTTCCGGAGGGTGGGCCAGAAATAGCCTTGCCTTAGTACCCTCCCTTCTAAGGTCCGACTCCCTGAGTGGCTTCCGTATTCCCCGAATGAACCTCCTCCAGCACCTTTGATGCTTCCTTCTCGGACACACACTGGGCTAGCAATCCAGAAAATGTTTTTCGGTAAAGTACCCCTTCCTTCAACAAGTAATAAGCCGACTTGTATCTAATCCGCTTCCTCTCGAGATCCCCCTCGGGTAGATGTCCCGATGCCAAGAATGTCATAAAAGGATCCCTCCAAGACACCTCCTGGTTGACCTCCATTATCTCCCCCTCTTCTATGGAAGGCCTGAAGAGTTCGGTCATAGTCCCCCCGGCCTGAGTGCCATGCTTCGCTAGCAGGTATTCCCTAGCACTCTCTTCCCTAGGAACGTGCTGGATGGAGAAGCTATGAAACTGCCCAACGATACCCTTTATCTTTACAAGGTACAACTTGAGGGTTGGTTCCCTCACCTCGAACTCTTCGTTGATGTGCCTTGCAACCACCAAGCAGTCCGTAAAGACTCTGATATCCTGTATTCCTAACTCCTTGGTCAGCCTAAGCCCGGCTATGATTTCTTCGTACTCGGCTTGATTGTTTGTGAGGGTGAAATGTATCTTCAAGGCTTGCTCGATCCTAGTCCCCTCGGGACTTGTCAAGATGACCCCTCCCCCAAAAGAATTCTTACCAGAGGCCCAATCTACCAGCATCTCCCAAGCCACCACGGGAGATGCCCCACCTCCTCGGCCTACCACATAGTCCGCCAAGAAATCCGGCACTACCTGCGCCTTAATAGCCTCTCGAGGGACGTAGGAGAGGTTGAATTCGCTGAGCTCTATCGACCACTTGGACAATCTTCCCGAGTGCTCTACCCCCTCGAGGATGCGGCGAAGAGGGTGGTCCGTCACGACCTGAATTGCATGGGCTTGGAAGTATGGCCTAAGCTTCCGAGCCGACACGATGAGAGCGATGGCTAATTTTTCCAAGATGGTGTATTTCAGCTATGCCTTTTTGAGGACCCTGCTCACGTAATAAATAGGGAACTGCCTCTTCCCTTCCTCTCAGACGAGGACCGAGCTAACCGCCCCCGTCCCTACCCCCAAATAGAGGAACAAACTCTCCCGTTCCCTCGGCCCTTGAAGTAGCGACGTCTGGGTGAGCTGCTGCTTTAGAGCCGCAAAGGCCCTTTTGCATTCTGAGGTCCACTCAAACTCCCTTCCTCCCCGTAGAGTTTGGAAGAAAGAGGAGCACCTCTCTCCTGCCCTAGAGAGGAACCTGCTCAACCCTTCCAAATTACCAGTGAAATGCTGGACCTCCTTGACATTCTTAGGAGATCCTAGCTCAAGGATCGCCTTTACCTTGTCTGGATTGGGCTCCACCCCCACAGAGGTAAGGAGATGTCCGAAAAAATTCCCCCTGCTGGCCCCGAATACACATTTCAGGGGGTTAAGTCTCATCTTATACTTCCTTATAGTTATAAAAGTTTCCTGCAGGTCCAAGACATGGGACTCGAGGTCCCGACTCTTGACCATCAAATCATCCACATAGACCTCAAGGTTCCGCCCCTTCTGCTCCTGGAATATCCGGTCCATCATCCTTTGATTGGTTGCTCCCGCATTTTTTAGCCCGAAGGGCATCATGTTGTAACTAAAGCACCCATCCTCCGTGACAAAGGTGACGTCCTTGACGTCCGGGGGATGCATGCGTATCTGGTGGTACCCAGAAAAGGCATCTAAAAAACTCATTAGTGAAAAGCCGACGGCTGAGTCAACCAGCGCGTCGATTCGAGGCAAAGGTTTACAATCCTTCGTGCAGGCTTTATTCAAAAGAGAGAAATCAATACACATTCTCCATTTCCCCTCCCCATTTTTTACCATTACAATATTTCTCACCCACCCCGGATACCTGTTGGCAGATATGAATCCTGCCTGGAGCAGCTTCTCCACCTCTTCTCTGATAGGTCTGGCCATCTTGGAGGCGATGGCCCTCTTCTTCTGTTTGATGGGGCGGACCTTGGGGTAGAGGTTGAGACGGTGGACGGCCACGTCCGCATCGACCCCCGGCATGTCAGCTGCGCTCCAGGGGAAGACATCGATGTTCTCTTGCACGCACCTCCGGATCTCCTCCTTGTCCTGGGGAGTGAGTTCTCCGCTGATCTTGATCTTTTCCTTTCTTTCGTCTTTTGTGAGGGTCTCCATCTCTAGAACTTCCATGGCCGCCCTAAACCTCGAAGGTTCTTCTTCCTCTGGCTCCTTCAGGTCCTCCTCCAGCTCCTTTGACCCGTACTCCTTCATTACCAAGCCTTCCACTACAACCACCCTCTCCCGGGTCCTTCCTCTCTCTTCTCCCAGGCTCCCCTCTGATGATGCCCTCTTTCTCTTCTTCCCCCCAACACCTCCTCCATTCCCCCTACACTCCTGCTCTCCAGCCATCTCCGACTCCGCTGCAAGGCTTCCCTCCACCCCTGCTTCCTCTCTCTCTCCAGCCACTTGCTCTCCTGCCATCGCTGGCTCCACCGTACTGCCTCTCTCCACTCCTACTTCCTCTCTCTCCAACTCCTCTCCTCCATCTACTTACTCTCCCGCCATTGCTGGCTCCACCGCACTGCCTCTCTCCACTCCTTCTTCCTCTCTCTCCAACTCCTCTCCTCCAGCCACTTGCTCTCCTGCCATCGCTAGCTCCACCACACTGCCTCTCTCCACTCCTGCTTCCTCTCTCTCCAACTCCTCTCCTCCAACCACTTGCTCTCCTGTCATCGCTTGCTCCACCGCACTGCCTCTCTCCACTCCTGCTTCCTTTCTCTCCAACTCTTCTCGTTCCATCCTTTTCTCTATCTCCTCTGCGTCACCCTTCCATGAGATGGTGTTGACCGCCGTTACGTAGCACTCCCGAGCTGCCTTTGGATCCCCCCTTACCCTGATATGGGTTCCTCCCGAATTGAGATTCAAGCACTGATGGAATGAGGATGGTACACACCTAAAGGCGCTTATTAAAGGGCACCCAAAAATCGCATTATAGCTGCTAGGGGCATCCACTATCACAAAATGGTAGTTCCTGGACAGCCCCCAAAAGTCACCTGGAGTCCTACTCCTCCTTCGACCTCCTTCCTCTCTCCCGAGAAACCAAACAATGGACCATTCGCCGCCAACACCCTTTGGGCCTCCACCCTCATCTCGTTAAATGCCTTATTAAAGATTACAATGACGGAACTCCCATTGTCCACCAAGATCCGGGACACCGTGAAGTTCTCCATGGCGGTCATGATCACCAACGCATCGCAGAAAGGGTCCTCATGATCAGGTAGGTCCCTACTGAAAAAGGTTATCTTCTCGTCTGGGGGCGGGGCTTGTGACGTCGAGGCAACGCTCCGACGGTACATGGTATGAAGACTGGCCTTCCGGGTGGCTTCGATCCCCACCCCTCCATGAATCACCCTGATCCCTCCTCGATCTCCCGTGTCCGACCGATCCACGCAGCGATCCTCCTCCGCGTCTCCTGGAATCTCCACTATCCGCACTGGTAGCTGCTGGTCTTCTCCTCCTTTCCCCCTCTTCAACTCCAAGAACTCCGGACAAGTGGCCGTCACATGACCCTCCTCCTCATGGAAGTCACAGTTTGGCAAAACTCCTCCCCCCACATTTCCCTTCTTGGGGGTTCCTCCTCCTCCCCACTCCTGCTCTCCCACGCTCTCTTCCTCTTCCTCTCCCTCGGCCAATGGCCATAGCTTGCTGAGGAGGGGGTGGGAGTGGCCTCGGACCATGCCACTACCCTAGCGGATGAAACCTCCCTGGTCCCGGATAATAGTTTCTTCCCCCTGAGGAGGACCTCTTCCTAGTCCCGGAACTGGACCCCCCCGGTTGCCGCCAGCCCAACTCTGGGTGCGCGGGCCCCCTTTGCTCCTCCCTTCTCCTTCCCTTTTGCTGCCTCATTCCTCCTGGCTCTCTCTGCTCCACCTCCGTCAACCTTGCCAACTTCTTAGTAAATGTCGGGTTCGCTGCCTCCATGGCTATCTCCTTTGTTGCCTTTTCCATCAACCCCTCAAAGGAAAACGGTGCCTTCCGGGTTAGGCTCATCTTGAAGAAGCCTTCCCTCAACCCCACGGTAAAGGCCATCTGGAGGGCGAAACCAGGCACCTCCTGGATGTCCAGAATCTCCTCCTGGAAGCGATCCACGTACTGAGCCAAGGACCCGTCCTCCTTCTGCTTGATCAAAAAGATAGACTCCGGATTCTTCTTCCTCTTCTTAGAGGTCGAGAAGCACAACTGGAAGCTTCTGCTCAGGTATTCGAAGCAATAAATCGATCCTGCCGGGAGCTGATGGAACGAGTCCCTGGCCTTGTCCTTCAAAGTGATGGCAAAGAGGCGACACTTAAATGCGTCTGTTATCGGTCTGATGGAGACCGCATCTTCAAACCATTGCAAATGTTGGAGGGGATCATCCTTCCCCACATATTAGGTCATCTCCGGCTCGCGGAACCCCTCCGGAACGGGTGTCGAGAGGACCAACTCGCAAAAAGGGGACCCTCTCGCCGGTGATCTCGACATATCCACTCGCGCGACTTGCCCCGCGGGCGAGACGGCACTCGCAGGGTCGGGGAAAAGCTCCCTTCCTTCTACCTCTCACCGACTCCCTTCCGCCGCCACTTCAATTCCCGGTCGCCTCCCGGGTGCATCCTCGCCTACCCTTGCAAGGTCTCCCCCCTCGCGGAGCTCGAGGCCCGACACCTAGGGCGGCGGGGTCTCGCACTCCCCTCCCTGCGTGATCTTCTTCAGCATGTCCATGATCCCGCCGATGGATGTCATGAACTCTGCCCTCCCGACGTACCTCCCCTGGCTTGGGGACCCCTCATCTTCTCCTCCTATATCTCCCGCCATGAGGTTACCCTATGTTCTTCCGCACAAGCTTCTGATCCACGCTCACCGAACCAAAAATGTTGGAACCAACAAGGTCGATTCCTCCTAAAGCTCGGAACTAAAGAGGCAGCTCATGCTTACTCCCTTAGGATTACACTCAAGGCCAAGAACTAGACCGGTGGCTTCAGCGAGGAGGTCCCACCTCGTACCCGGAAGAGGCTAAAGCTCTCCCCCTCCCTAGCCAATGCTGAGCTAGGTGCCTTAGAAGAAGTGAAAAGAGTCGAGAAGGCTTGCCCTTCTAAGGCACCTTACCGGTCTATTTATAGGCTTCTGAACTAGGACTGCAAATAACCTACTTAAACCGTCCTGAAATTACTATAATACCCTTGGCTAGGCCTGCTAACAGCCAAACTCCGCTGTTCTAAAGGGCTAAATGAAGACCACCCGGGGTAAAAGAGTAAAACACCCCTGGAGCCAAAAAGGGTGGGCCCGACCCTATCTGAACCGGCCTTGAACCAAAATGGCACCTGGCGATAACTCCCCTATAGGGTCCTCTCGCCTGACGAGAGGACCGCCTTTTGGCGAGAGCTCCACCCCTGGAGTCCTCTCGCGTAGTGAACTGGCCACTCGTCGGGAAAGCCTCCCCTCTCGGCACTCACTCGCCAATCTCTTGCCACATGGCACTTGGGTCGTCTCGCATAACACCTCTCGCCTAGCTCTCCTTGCCTGGGCCCTCTCGCCTGGCTCTCCCTACCTGGTTCCTCTCGCCTGGGCCCTCTCGTTTGGGCCCTCTTACCCGCGAGCCCGAGGTTGTACATCCAACCCATTCTTATGCATCTGTTACATAGACGGTGCAAACTCGTAATCCCTTAAGTGAGGTGCAAACCTGCTCGTAATTATGCATGAACCAAAAACACTTCTAATGACGCATCATGACCAAATTCATGACTTTAGGTGTCGGGTAACATTTTAATGTGGTTTGGATGATCTAAACACTATATCTCAATTTTACTAAATGGAGCCCAAGGATTTATCCACGGTTCATATGAAGTGACTTCCAATTCCCTTGGCCAAAGGCTTATCATAGGTTCATCAAGTGGTAAATAGTGAAATATCAGAAGATATCAATTTTTCTATTTATTTTTGGCAATAATTAAAATTATTTCATTATGTGACCTAAGTCACATTGAACATTAATTACCAAACCAGAGGTCCTCTAGGTCTATATGATTTATTTGGTGTTCATCTTGATAAAAAAGGTCAATGTATAGAATTTCATAATTTTCCAGATTATTTTGTCCAATGTTTTCTATTTATGAATAATAATACAATATTATCCCTTCTAAAATGAAGTACCGAAAATAATCAACCAATAATTCAGAGAAATTCCTGGATGATAATATTGTCATGGGAGTGGTCAAAACTAATTTTCATAAACATCCACAGAGATTTGACCCAAGATATTCACAATTTATGATATTTACAAAAATGCCACTATTCATGAAAGAATCATATCTACACATCCAAAAAATTTAAAAACATTTACAGAGATCCATAGTACTTAAATAATGATCTAGTAAAAATTTCATAATTTTTCAAGACATATTTTTCACCTTTTTAATCAAAAAAATCTAAGGGCATATTTGAAATTTGTGTTATTCTTCACATGAAATAAATTTTAAAAATTCCAATAAATTTTCCTGAGCAATAAAATAACATTTTAGGGCTTGTGTCAGAGATCTTAAATTTACTCAGTTAAATTTCCAATAGTTCCTATTGTGACCAAAATATGTGTTATATTTAAAATAATTTGAAACCGTAGGATTTTTTATTCCAAAAATCCTAACTTCACCGTGCATGATGTATATCAACTCCATAGACTCCTAGCCAACTTTCATTGACATGCAATGAGACAAATAGGCTTAATTCCCCATTTTCACCTTTTTGCTAAAGGCACCCTAAAAATACCTATACCTTCAACTGGTAAGTTGGATCCTCCAACATGCAGAAGTCTAAATGACCCTACATTTTTTCCCAGGGTCCTAAAAGGACCTCATAGACATGCCACCCAAATTTGGGGTTATTTTGAGTTGTAAAATTCCCTAAATAACATTAATTTGATACATCAAATAATTAAATAAACTATAGGGAAATGTTCTCCTAAAAATCTGATTTTTGGGCACCTGTTAGTTCTAGGACATATACATACAAGGTTTAAATTTCATCACATTTAGAGTTGTCATCTATCATATATACTCATTCTTACTTGTAAGACCCCCATTTTTTTTTTCAACCACCGGGGTCTTAGCCCAGAATTGCCGCTTTGCGGTGGCACCGACTCATGGGAAGGTCGCCACTACAAAACGCCAATTCTGCCGGCCCTTTTCGATTGCAGAATAGTAGCATAATAAGTAAAATCAAGTCCCCAATAACCATATGTAAATGAATAAATCTCCACGAAAATAATAATAATCAGTATAGAAAGGGGCTTGTGCCCAGTACATGTAATCCTCACTACAAATCACTCGCGGAAGCAAAACTAAAACTAAGCGTCACCGTAACTGTCACTGAACCGAGAGCACCCAAGCTGGACTGGCCCAACTCCACCGACTCTGTACTCTGCTGGTACTGCATCTTTGGGTGCTTCTTCCTTTTCGGCCTGCCGTCGCTGCCTCGCGATCCACGTCTGCATCTATGTCTTCGGCCTACGGGCTGCTGAGCTTGTGGGGTCCCACCCATCAAGGGGCATTTGACTCGTGTATGTCCCGGCTGGTGGCAATGGTAACACGGTCGCGGGGTCAACTCTGTCAGAAACTGCAACACCCGGGACCCTTCCATATGGTACACCTAAAATGTTGTGGTTCGAAAACCGTTAGTCATAAAGACTAAGCCCTATCATCCCCTACCCCTTCCCCCATGGCTCCTAGGTACCTAGCGGAGAAGAAGAAAGGGAAGGACATGGAGGTGGAGATTAAATCAAATAAACAGGTGACAGCGGATCTATGCTAGCGATTCTATAGTAAATAAGATTGAAACAGAAATTAAGAAATGTTACCTTAACTTATGTGTGGAAACGCATAAGCCAAGGGATCTTTTGCAGGGCTCCCATCGTATAGAGTGTCCCATACCACTTATACGTTGGGGTGTCGGTTGTCAAGCAGCAAGGAGTAGCAAAAAGTAAAAGAACCAGAAATATAACCATTGATTTATAGGGATTACCCCTATAGACCAAGGGGTCGTTTTGCAGGGCCTATCGTATAAAACGTCCCATACCATTTTATACGTTAGGTGGCATGTTTATGCTATGATACACAATTATGCTATGAAATGCACAAGCAAGTGCAACACACCCACACGACTCTATGCGCACAGACCTTTAGTTCCCCCTGTTCGGGAGGCTAGCTTCACCCCCAGGAACCTCCGCTGTGGCAAACGGAGACAGTGAGTCGGGCCCCCCACTCCTAGGCGGGTAATCACACTACCAGGCCTAGCCCTTCCATATGCCCCTAGAAGAACACAACCTAGAGTATCTGCGTATTAGTGCTGGCTGTACCCACCAGGCTTTTTGCCGAGTCAACGTACCGCTGTCGGTGTGATCGATCGCCTAGTACCGATGACCCACCACTTTTATGCACATGCAATCATGACAATTATATTTGTACAAGTTCTTATGTTACCGAGCCTCCAGCTCTCTAGGCTACTAAGCCTATACCAAGTCCCCGAGCATCCCGCTCCCTGGACTTCCAAATTACCAACCAAACCATAGTCATTACTTGTAGGCCCTTAGACTATGGACCTTCTCTACCCATTCCAAGCCAATTCTTCTTCCTAAGTGTACAAGTGTAGGTGTGAAGTACAACTATTATTAGGGTTACTCTTGATCATTTTATTCCTAAGATTTAAGGTTAACCTTGGACTTCTCGAGGGTTACCCGGTGAAGGGCTCGCAGCGGTACTAGGAGCTATGATGGGGTGAATCCCAAAACTCCCTTTCCAAGGCACTTATTATACTTGATTGGTTCCTTTAACCCATTCCCTTCTCGCATTCCAGTGGGCTATTCCTAGGGTGGCTTGACTCTTCCTCTTCTCGGGGAGGACGGTCTTCCGTCGAACCCGAACACTACCTATCGCTAGTCAATCTCACACCCTACCCATCCTGACTTCCAATAATGAACTTGATTTAACTCACCCTATCCCAACCAGCAAACTACCAAAATTCCATCTCCCAAGTTCATTACCCACTCTAGTTCAACTTCTGCAGTTTTACTAAATGCAGACCATCCTAAGCTTCATGAGGTATGCAAGGGGTGGTACTCCCAACTGTCTTCCAAATCCCATATAATATTTACTGGAGATCTATCATGACCTAATTAGTCTAAATCCAGAAAATAATAATTTCCCTATTTCATTTGGCATTTAAATTATTTATTCTAAGATCCCAAATGCCCTTGTATGAACATGAAGTGCACTAATTAGTCAATAATAAATCATCATAAAGTCAGTAAAAATCATATCCAACATTTAAACAGCAATTCCAAGTTTTGAGAAATTCCAGAGATGTTTATGCCTATATTTCCTAATTTACCATTTTAGGCCACTTTTACTATATCATGAAGGAAGTACTGTAAATATTTATCCAAAAATCCCAAGAAAATTATGTAAGCTATATAGTGACCTAAAACCATCATAAACCAAGTACCATAATTTTTCTCCATTATTTGAACTCTGAATTTATTTTAAAGTAAGATATTAATTTTCATAACTTAATGAAGGAGGTACTGTTTTTATCCATCTAAAATTCTAGAGAAAATTACTAGATGACTATCATATTTTGAAACACCCACTGATCAAATTTCACAATTTTCCAATCAATAATTGGGCACTATTTGTATTTTTGACTGTATATTACATTTAGCACATTAAAGAATAAAGTACCCAAAATATTCAGATAAAATTTCCAAGAAAATTACAGAAGATATAATATGCTATAAGATGCCCTAATCCAAGATTTTATAATATTCCAGTGAACAGAAATTCCATAATCATCAAAATAAATATCCAGGGCACCATTAGAGTTGTAAATGAAGTACTGTATAAATTAATCCAAAAATCTCAACAAAATTATATTATATCTACTTGGACCATAACCTCACTCTACCCAAATTTTTGCTTGATTTGTAGTTCATTTAATAGCTTAATAATTCAAATTAAGGTTGGTGACCTAATTTAGGGTTAGGGTTTTAGGTGAGCTAAAGGACTCCAAATATCCTAAAATTTTCTCCAGAGAACTATACTAGTCCAATGGTTCTCTCCACCAAATTTCAAGTCAGTCCAAGGTCATTTGACCCCATGACCTTCACAACACTACAAATCCCCATTAAGGGACCTACCCTAGGGTTCTAGGGCTACCCTACACCAAACCGCTCCAAACTCCCTTGGAGGGTGTGTCATGCCCTAAAAAGTCAGTGACCAAAATATCAGCCCCTGTGGAAGCGATATGGCCACTCAAACACCAAGGGGGTGTTTGATCCTAAATTATCCTATAAGGATCATCCTTGGGTTGAACCCAACCCTATTCAAAACATCTCCAAATGAGATGAAATTTTTACCAGAATCCTTATGATAAACCCAGGGACCACTCACCAAAATTTGGGAGGGCTTGGAAGTCATTTAGCCATCTAATTAAATTAAGCTAGGATTATTGAATTTTTTTAAAAACTATAGACAAACATTCTCCAAAAAATTCTCATTTTTGGATAGCACCTAGATATAGAAAAGAATAGGCCACACCCCAAATTTCAAGTCCTTTAGATGACTGGATCGGAGTGGGGAATTTTTCTAAGGTCAAGACAGCCCTATGAACAGACCTCACCGAAAAGGGTGTTGTGGTCTAACCAGGACTCCAAATCAAGTGAAATTAATTTTAAACTAAAGTGGACTTCAAGGGCTACATTTTCTATGTTGACCATTTTTCCTGTAGGAGCCTCTAAGTATTTTTCCCAATTATTTAAAGTGACAGATATTTTTATTCAGAAATTGTTTTAAAAAAAAATAGAATTTAATTCTCATGGCACTGTTCATCTTCTTCAACAGCCCGAAACCAGAAGCTTGAAAACTTTTTTTCCTATAGATTTTCCAAAGCTATTTCCCGGCCATCCAGCCATCTCCCTGGCCGGCCACCACCACCACCTCTGTTGAGGTGAGGGCTATCGTCGGGCGGCGGCACGGCCGCCGGAGAGGCGGTTTCCGGCGAACCCGCCACCATGCAAATTTCAGAAAAGCATGGAAATGCTCACCCAATCCAGCTCTTTGGAGCCCGATATCTCTCCTAATGATTTCTAAGATCTATCCATAGAAGAAAGAGTAGAGGAGGACCTTATTCATGGTTTGACGGCGAGATGGACGTTGGACTGTCATGGCGTAGTGGTGGCGTCGTCGGAATTCTTCTACAGCACAGTAGGAGGCTCGAAACTTCAGGTAAGGGCTGGGAAACTTCATCCTTGAGCCTAAGGGCCTTTTTAAAGGGAAGAAAGGAGGGAGGGGAAAGGTTGAAACGTTCATGGCCATTAATATTTCTTCTTAATAACGTTTCGGTTATTATGCTGGTAATTGAATTGCTGGAAACGAAGAGATGTTTGTCAGGTGGCAATTTCCTATTGGACTAACATTTCCTTATTTATTTAAATAATTAAAGTAGGAAATGGCCCATAAATACTCCTGGTGTAACTCCCCATAATCCGAATTGATTACAACGTCGGTTACCAAAATTTCCAGTCTGGCTGACGTTTCGGCCTTTGTCACGGGCGTGACACATAGGTCACGGGCGTGACAGGCCCGGATAGCCAATTCTGGGTTCGACGATCGTCGAACTGAGATCGACGATCGTCGAAGGGTGGTCACAGGCGTGACACCTGGGTCACGGGCGTGACAGGCCCGGGTGGTCAATTCTGGGTCGACGACCGTCGAACTGAAATCGATGATCGTCGAACGTGGTCACGCCCTATGTCACGGGCGTGACATTGTGGGTCACGAGCGTGATAGGCCCGTGTGGCCAATTCTGGGTCGACGACCGTCGAACTGAAATCGACGATCTTCGAACGTGGTCACGCCCTATGTCACGGGCGTGACATTGTGGGTCACGGGCGTGACAGGCCTGTGTGGAAAATTCTGGGTCGACGACCGTCGAACTGAAATCGACGATCGTCGAACGTGGTCACGCCCTATGTCACGGGCGTGACATTATGGGTCACGGGCATGACAGGGTCATGAGGTAAATGCCACGCTCGGCGATCATCGCGCTGAGATCGACGATCGCCGAAGGGGTCACGCCCTTGGTCACGGGCGTGACACCTGGGTCACGGGCGTGACAGGGCCGGGTTGAAAATTCTGCGCCCGACGATCGCCTCCCTGGGATCGACGATCGTCGAAGGAGTCACTCCCCAAGTCACGGGCGTGACGGGTCGATCACGGACGTGACCAACCGGTGACCCGAAATCTCGGTCGATTTATTTCAATTTTTGGGCTTCCTAGGGTTCTGTCACGACCAACCGACTCCTAGGGGTCTAGCCGGAAATGGGATGTTACAAATCCAAATAAACAAAACAAAGATTTCATCCCCGAAATCAAGGTTAAGCCTACGAGACTCTAATCGGGAAAAGGAAGCTTGTAACATCCCATGAAAGTTGAAAGATCTACATCTCTGCGTTACGTTTGCAGTGTGCAGTTTTGATTCTAAGACCCATTCGTCCAATTGTCAAGGTATGCACCCCAATAAACAAAGGATTTGCCCCTATTCTTGAAATTTTCGATCTTATTGGTTTAAAATAGGAACACAGATTGATTGTCCAGAGGGGTTTGTGAGGTATACCCGACCGAAAAGTTCTGGATACCTTTGTCGCATCAAGTCCTGTGGCTCCCATGTATGCTCCTCCTGTCCACGATTATTCCACAGAACCCTGACTAACGGAACCTTCTTCCGTCGCAAGACCCGCACTATCGTGTCATCGATCTTGATAGGCTCCAAGTTGACTGACCGATTCAACACAATCGTCTTGGGCACCCCGTGCTAACGAACAGCTACTCACCATTCTTATGAAACACCCACAAGAGTTTTCTTTCGGGTCGAGGTGACGCCAACTACCTCGTCCAGTCTATCCTCGACGCTCCCTTTACCATTGTGCCTGGGGTGGGGACGACGAATCCTGTGCATGAAATCTCTAATTATACCCTCGTACTTCCATTATATCTCGGACAGTGGCTGTAATAGTTTCCCAAAAATTCTTTCACTTAGCCTTCAACAACTGAAGGACCTCACCGTGCATCACAAAATCCATGACACTTTTATTCACTCCAGGGGGTAAATGTTCTGAGATACACCACACTTCCGGTAATTTAATTTCTCATTTGTGTGTGTAGGCAACAGATCTATAAAATCTCCACACGATCATTGTACTATTCCTTCGAGTACGCCCGAAATCAATCAATTCAACCTTACGGGTTATATTTAAGGTATCCGTCTTTCAATATATTGTTTGCTCACATCGTGTAGTTTCCTAGAGTCATCGTACTTCCGATGATATAATATAGCGATCTAGTCTTATCTTCGCCCGAACAACGTCGAATTATGTCAAATTCAATCTCACTAGGTTTGTTACGCCACATTCCTAAATTCGTGCTAAGGAAACCTAAGTCAATCCTATTTGCCCAATAAACAAAAGACAAGCCCCCAATAAACAAAGGATAAGCCCCTATCTTCCTTGGGCTAAGTATCTTTGATATTACCGTGTTATATCCGTCCTAGTTGGGTGCACAATTTCTAGGGCATCAATCTTCGACTTGGGGTTCTACCCTAGAACTCGTTAATATACTCCATACTTTAAACTCTCTGAGTCACATTTACGGCAACTTTATCCGGGTCAAAATGTTCCCAATCTCACATGGGTATCTTCCGAACTTGAATTCCTATCCGACCCTCAGTGTTTGTCTCGGTGGTTGCCTCTAGGTAATTTTGTTACCGGTATTGAGGATTAAGACTACTTGTCTTTTACCGTTCTGCTAATGTACTATTGGTCTCAATCCTTCTTAAAGTAGTCTACCTATCCGAATAATCGTTGATTGGGATAGTACGGACACCTGAGTTTTCGTCTTAGGTAGTCATTCTCGTGCTAAACTCCTCCTTTATTCTCTTTGGGTACCTCCTTAACTTAACCAAATTCATACCCAAGGTCTATTTTGAACTAGGGCATACTATATATTGTCATGGTTAGTCACGAGTCCTAGTTGGTTGAGTCTAAATCTTTGGTTAGAGGATGATAAGATGAGGTCTTCGCAGCCGGAGGTGTTCCCTGTCACAACCCGCATTTTCTCAGTATAAAAATACTATCAGAGTGAGAGAAAATACGCGATCGTGATGCCACGCCGTGCAGGGGACAACTGCAGACGTTCAGGCAACCCTGACCTATCACTAATTTTTATAAAAAGACCATGAGTTATGATTTAAAACATTGTTTTATTATTATGCATGGTGACCGTGTCCCTCAGTCTAGTGGATCAACTAGTCCACGGGTTAGAAAGTATAGGTTTACACAGCGGAAAAACCCAAGTTTGATTCATTTATCGTCCTATATGAGAATAAAAATTCAGCATAAAATACAATGAACATGAGACTTCTAGATTTACTATAAGTAAGAAAACAGTTTTATAGCCCTTAAAATAGTGATTTGATCTTTTGAAAAGCAAGCTAAAGAGTCATGTAGAAAAATGCAGTTTTATTTTATATTAAAATACCTAACATGTATCCTAACATAATGCATTCCCAGAGAGCAAGTACTAAGCTAAAAGCAAGTAAAACAACACGAGTAGTAAGTAGTCTATCTCAGAAGTCTAAAACTATGGGCGTCAACAGCTGACACGAACCCATAGAAAATCTATCAAGTCTAACAAAAGTCTACCTCAAAACCCTGAGGTGGAACTAAAAACGGTGGCGGCAGCCCGCAACACCAGCAACACAACCCTGTCAGCTAACTCTGCTCCTGTCCTGGACCTGGGGTATTCAAAAGAAGAACACCTCAGAAAACAAGTTACAAGCGGTGCAAGAGTAAAAAGAAAGCTAACAAACCTCGAAATGAGTGAGGTAAAACAAACAGCTGCAAACGGAGTCAGAAACATGGTATAGGAAATCAAAACAGGAAAAACTAGGCTAGAACAGCCTGCTCAAACTATCACATCTACTATCAGGGTTCTACTTCATTCTTTTCCTTCGGTATTCTAGTCATTCAGTATTTTGAATTGAGACAAATCGGCTCATCGGGACAGAGTGTTGTGCCGGGGGAGTAGGTCCACTACGTGCATAAACCCAGCCTAAAGGCACTATGCCGAGGGAGAAACCCCAACGCACACAGTCCTATAGCTAAGGTAACATGCCGGGGATGAAAATCCACCACGCGCACAGACTTCGCCCTAAGGCACTGTGCCGTGGGAGAAACCCCAACGCGCACAGACCATTTCAAGCTTTCTTCATTTCATAAATTTGTGCCGTGGGAGAAACCCCACGCGCACAGACCATTACATAATTTAGTATTCAATGTTCTTATAATTAAAGTTCGGACAACTAATTAAATCGGACGGACAAGTGACACGTCGACCGGAACGGCACGAAAATTAAAGGCCGCGACTAAACATTTTCGTAGAAATTAACCCTGTCAAAACGGCGAGACGATCTAAACGTCATGACCACTACGACACGCCCGTAGACCACTATGTTTCCGACGAGTTCACCCGCGACAATTAGCCTATTTACGAGGCGACACTAAGTAATTCTGAAGCGACGTTTGCTAACGTAAATCGTGACTCCAAAAATTAAAACTACGCTAAATCCTACGATCGTAGACGAGACGAACGACGGGAAAGAAAGTTGCAAGGGTACACCACTTACCTCAAACGACCAAGAACTTCTTCTGAAATGATCCACGCGGCGGATCGGTCCAAATGGAAGCACGGGAAAGCGAGATCTACACGAAAAACGCACAAACGGAGTTAGGGTCGAAAAAATCCATGGCGAAAAGGTCGACAAAACGGAAGAAACTTACCACGATCTCGAAGCTCACGCCGAGAGCTCTCCAACGCCGCGCTCGGATCGCGATTTCGTCCACCGGAACGGTGGTGGCGGCTGCCGGAAGATTAGCGAGCGGAAGGGTTTCGCCTCGTTTTTTTTTCTCGCACAGGAGGGGGGGGGCTGCTGGTTCGGGGGATGAGAAAGAGGCTTTATATATATATATATATACTTAATAATTATATTAATATAATAATAATTATATATACTTAATAATACTTATTATATACATATAACTAAAGGGGGGCTGCTTGATCGGCGGGAAAGGCAAGGGGGGCAGAATCGGTGGGATGAGGGGGGGGGGGGGGGGGGGAATACACGCCGATCGGCGTGTATCAACAGCAACATTTTTTTATTATTATTTATTTTTAAAACTCTTTATATATATAATAATAATAATATATATATAATAATAATAGTAATGATATCGTATTATATCGTTACGGAGGGCCAAACGCGCGCCGAATCGAACGAAATTCGCACCGTAGGCGAATGACGACGCTACGAATCCAACGGCGAAATCGAAACCGAATTCCGACGCACCGTTTTCGAGATAAAAATTTCTAAAGCTAACGGCGTACGCGAAAACATAAAAAACTTCAATCGCGCGCCGAGGCACCAAAAATGCTCGGAACGCGACGAAATTTGACGAGCAAGTCTAAATTATCCAGTCTGATTTCCTAACGTAAAATTTCCCACTTCCGGCGCTAATCCCAAAATTTGGCCGGTCAAACCTAACGGACCCAAAACGCGCTAGCGGCGACGCGCCGTCAACACGCGGAAACGTAACGCCCTTACATCAAAATGACGTCACCGACATGATAAAATAATTTACGAAAACCTGGGGCGTTACAGTCACCCCACCAAAAAGGAAGTTTCGTCCCGAAACTTGAGACGTGGAACGAAAACAAAAGAACAGAGGGAGAGACAAGCTAGAAAAGGAATTCTCAAACAGACTACTAACCTGGAAATTCTAGGCGAAAAGCTGAGGATGAGATTCTCTCATCGAGGATTCCAATTCCCAAGTCGCACTTCTAGCATCCTGATTGCGCCAGAGAACCTTGACCATTGGGATTGTCTTCCTTCTCAGCACCCGATCTTGCGATTCCAGAATCCGAACAGGTTCTTCGACATAAGAAAGATTGGGCTGCAACTGAGGCACGGAGTCAAGAATTTGACGATCGCTATGAATACACTTTCGCAACTGGCTCACGTGAAACACGTCGTGAACACCAGGTAAAAGAAACAGGCAACTCCAGTCTGTAGGCAGAAACTCCGATGCGCTCCAGAATCAGAAAAGGTCCCACATATCTGGGATCCAGCTTGTGGTTCCTTCCAAATCTCTAAAACACCTGGCATTGGCGAGACCTTCAGAAACACCATGTCCCCAACTGCAAACTCCAGATCAACTCTACGCTGATTTGCATACTTTTCATATCGCTCTTGAGCCAACTTCAGCTTTTCACGTATATGTGTCACTGAAATGCTCATTTCCTCTAAAGCTTCCGGACCCAGCAAAGGCTTCTCACCAACCTCTGCCCAGAAGAGGGGAGTTCTACAACGCCTACCATATAAGGCTTCAAAGGGTGCCATCTACAAACTCTCCTGATAGCTGTTATTGTACGCGAATTCCATCAGTCCGAGGCGTTTATCCCAAGGTCCACCATGGTCCAGAATATAGCATCTTATCATGTCTTCCAAAATTTGATTCACTCTTTCTGTCTGACCATTTGTCTGAGGATGATAGGCCGTAGAATACCTAAGGTCAGAACCTAGAGCCCCTTGCAAGCTCTGCCAGAAATGAGACATGAATCGAGAATCTCTATCTGACACGATATTCATAGGCACACCATGCAGCCTGATAACTTCGTCCAAGTAAAGCTCTGCTATCTTTTCCATAGAATAATCAATCTTGAAAGGCACAAAGTGGGCACACTTGGTCAGTCTGTCCACAATGACCCATACTGCATCATGCCCTCGAGGCGATCTAGGCAAACCGGTTATAAAATCCATGGATATACTTTCCCATTTCCAACTCGGTATATCTAAAGGCGTTAACTTACCACCCGGCCTTCTATGATCAGCTTTTACACGCTAGCAGGTATAACATTCAGATACAAATCTTGCGATGTCATTCTTCATACCTGACCACCAAACAATCTGCTTCAAATCTCTGTACATTTTCGTGGAACCAGGATGATAAGCAACACTTGATCCATGCGCTTCACAGCATATCATTACTCGAATGCTCTCAACAGCGGGAATACAATATCTGCCGCGGTACTTTAGGGTACCCACGTCATCAATTGAAAAGTCAGGTAATTCCCCTTTCTCAGTTCTACTGCGGAGGTGCTGCAAATCAGGGTCATCTTTCTGATGCAGCCTAGTGAGAGTGATCCACGAAGGCTCTTCCACTTCTAAGCTACACGGCGAAGCGCTATTCCCTACAGTTATATCCATGAGCAAGAACTCTTCTGCAAGCGATTGCACCGAGAGATTAAAGATATGCGCAGGCTTTCGGCTCAAGGCGTCCGCTACTACGTTAGCCTTGCCGGGATGATAAAGGATATCGACTTCGTAGTCCGCAACATATTCTAACCACCTACGCTGGTGCAGATTCAACTCCTTCTGAGTGAATACATACTTCAAACTTTTGTGGTCTGTGTAGATTTTACACGAGACTCCATACAAGAGATGTCTCCACAACTTTAAAGCATAAACGACGGCCGCAAATTCCAAGTCGTGCGTAGGATAATTTCTTTCATGAATCTTCAATTGTCTCGATCCATACGCAATCACTTTGCCTTCCTGCATCAACACACAACCAAGTCCAACTCGCGAGGCGTCCACATAAACAGCATACTCCACTCCTTCTCTAGGCAAAGTCAAAACTGGAGCAGAACACAGTCTTCTCTTGAGTTCCTGAAAAGCTTCTTCACAGGCTTCACTCCAAACAAACACCGTGTTCTTCTGCGTGAGTCTGGTCAATGACGAAGAAAGCACAGAGAATCCTTCCACAAATCTTCTGTAATAACCTGCCAACCCTAAGAAGCTCCTTATCTCCTTAGGCGTCGTAGGCCTCTTCCATTCCAAGACTGCAGCTATCTTTGAGGGATCCACTGAGATACCGTCCTTGCTTATAATGTGTCCTAGGAATGACACTTGAGACAACCAGAACTCACACTTGCTAAGCTTTGCATACAGTTTGTGCTCTCTCAGAGTAGCCAAAACCAGCCGCAAGTGCAAGGCGTGCTCTTCAGCATTTCTAGAATATACGAGGACATCATCAACGAATACCACCACGAACTTATCCAGAAAATCTTTGAATACTCTGTTCATCATGTCCATAAAAGCTGACGGTGCATTTGTTAATCCAAATGACATCACCAGAAATTCAAAGTGACCATATCGGGAACGAAAAGCGGTTCGCGGCACGTCCGACTCACGGATTCTCAACTGATGGTAGCCCGAATGAAGGTCAATCTTCGAGAATACGGAACTACCCCGAAGCTGATCGAACAAGTCATCTATCCTTGGCAATGGATATCTGTTTTTGATGGTCACCTTGTTTAGCTCTCTATAATCTATACACAGCCTCATTGATCCATCCTTTTTCTTCACGAAGAGGACTGGTGCACCCTAGGGGGAAGAACTGGGTCTAATAAAACCACACTGAAGCAGTTCATCTAACTGAGAACGCAGCTCCTCTAACTCACGCGGAGCCATGCGGTACAGTGCTTTCGCGATAGGGCGAGTGCCTGGCTCGAGATCTATAACAAACTCCACCTATCGCTCAGGTGGAAGTCCTGGAAGACTAACTGGAAAGACATCCGGAAACTCGCACACCACAGAAACGTCCTCAACCCGAGGCACAACAGGTGCAATTTCCAAAACAGAAACAGAGACAAGAAAAGAATCACAGCCCGACTCTAGAAACTTACGAGCACGCACCGCAGAAATGATTGAAGATTCTTGACGTGATATACCATACACACTCATGGGCTGGCCTTTGTCATCTTTGAAATCCAAGCGCTTTTGCTTGCACTGAATGACGGCATCATAGCTGGACAGCCAATCCATGCCTAAAATCACGTCGAAGTCTTCCAAGTCTAACAACTTCAAATCCGCAAAAGCTAGGAAACCACCTAGGAGGATAGGGCATTTTTGGATACCCTGACTTGACATCACCAACTCTCCTGAAGGGAATTTGACATTCAGAGAAGTGTCAAGCTGGTCGAGATCCCATCGATGTCGGTCTACAAAACTCCTCACTACAAAGGAGTGAGTAGCACCCGAATCGAACAGAACACGCGCCCACCTATCCTTCACCTTAAATTCACCTAAACACAATGCGCGCACAACTAAAACACAAGAACTAAAAGAATACCAAAACAGATTACTAGCTGAGATAGAGACTAACCAGAGATCACTTGAGCCGATGATTGAGCTTCTTCCTTTGTCAGCACATTTAACTTTCCTTTTCCCTTGTCCAAGAGTATAGGGGGCGGCGGTAGAGTCTGCAACGGAACTGCATGCAATGCTGGTTGGAACTGCGGGCAATTAGCCTTAAGGTGCCCTTTCTGGACACAGAGAAAACAAGCTCCAGCCTTCTTATGACAATGAGCCACATCGTGCCCGCTCCTCTGGCAGTAGGTACAGACAAGGGTTCCTTTCGGTGCATCCTGAATCGCGTGAACCTGAGACTGCTTCTGCGCATCCCGCCTCTTAAAGCACCTTTCCATCGGGTGTCCAGGCTTGCCACAGAAGCTGCATACTTCTTTTCGATCTTTCTTCACCACAGGGCCAGACGTCCTTGCACCACCACTGTCATCAGACTTCCTCTTATCTTTCCTTGCCATCATTCCTCGATTCTTTGCATTTTCTATCGACTCAACCTTCAAGGCAGCTTCCAGCACTTCTGCGAAGGTCTCTGATTTGTACGCACTTGTCAATTGCTGGATGTCAAACCTCAGACCACCCAAGAAGCGCTTTACCCTGCTTTCTTTAGACGCTACTAGCTCGGGGGCAAAACGACTGAGCTTACTGAATTCGATCTCGTACTCGCTGACAGTAAGTTGTCTCTGCTTAAGATACAGGAAATTATTCATCAGACGGTCTTGCTCGACCGATGGAAGAAACTTCTTTCGCAACATACTCTTAAACGAATCCCATGTACATCCTTCTGTAAGGTTCTCCTTCTCTTTAATCCACCAACTCTTCGCAAGACCTTTGAGTTGATAAGCCCCGATCATTACCTTCTGATCGGCGGAGATGCCAGAATAAGAGAACATCTCCTCGATGGCTATAACCCAATCATCTAACGCCACGAAGTCTGCCCTACCATCATAGGTAGGGGGTCCCAAACGCTGGAAGTGAGAAATAAAATTCATCGCTGGAGGCAGTACAAATGGGGGTACTAATGCAGTAGGAGTAGGAACAGCTTGTTCTACTGCAGGGTCCTGCGCTATAGGCTGCTGCCTAGCAGCGACAGCTAATAACGACTGAATCTGTGACTGCATGTCCAACATCTGCCTCGTCAAGGCCTCATTACTTTGACGCAATCCTTCGATCACTGCTTCACTCTGAGCACCGGAAGACTCTCCCTCAGACTGGGGAGTCGATCTTGTCGCAATACGCTTTGGCGGCATTTCTACAGAACAAACATACTACAATTAATAGCTAGCTTAAGACACCTAAGCTAGAAACTCAAATATCCTAACTCAGATTAGATCGGAATAGACAGATACTTACTCTAGCTGCTACCTTGCTCTGGGAATCAATAATTGATGTTATGCTCTCACTGACACTTGTGATAATGATATGAATGCATAAATGATCAATTTTTCCCTTTTTTTTTAAAAAAAATCATGTGTGTACATATGTCATCATGTAGATCTTTAACTTGGCACGTGTGCTTATGCAATGATATGTTATGTATGAAGTGTTATGCATTCTAAAAAGAAGCCCTAGTGCATGTTATGAGCGGCGTACGCATACAATATTATGCATCCCATACTACATAATATTGTATGCAACGAAAAAGTAAAACGTGCTAATGGGCATCCATGTAGTGGTGGTTATGCATCCCATACTACATAACCGTTACATGTTGCCACCTATGGTGGATCCATATACAAACACATATTATGCATCCTATACTACATAATATGCCCCGTATACTTCTTATTATGCTATGAGTGTAGTGTTCATGCTTCCATCAAGATCTACAGATGACATATCGGTGTGTGTATGCAATGAAAAGAAACTCAACGCTGGAGGTTTTGCTTAAGGGAAAGTTGTTCGACTGTCTTGTCAAACCAACCACCCCTCTTGCAAAACCTCCCTCTGATACCAACTGTCACAACCCGCATTTTCTCAGTATAAAAATACTATCAGAGTGAGAGAAAATACGCGATCGTGATGCCACGCTGTGCAGGGGACAACTGCAGACGTTCAGGCAACCCTGACCTATCACTAATTTTTATAAAAAGACCATGAGTTATGATTTAAAACATTGTTTTATTATTATGCATGCTGACCGTGTCCCTCAGTCTAGTGGATCAACTAGTCCACGGGTTAGAAAGTATAGGTTTACACAGCGGAAAAACCCAAGTTTGATTCATTTATCGTCCTATATGAGAATAAAAATTCAGCATAAAATACAATGAACATGAGACTTCTAGATTTACTATAAGTAAGAAAACAGTTTTATAGCCCTTAAAATAGTGATTTGATCTTTTGAAAAGCAAGCTAAAGAGTCATGTAGAAAAATGCAGTTTTATTTTATATTAAAATACCTAACATGTATCCTAACATAATGCATTCCCAGAGAGCAAGTACTAAGCTAAAAGCAAGTAAAACAACACGAGTAGTAAGTAGTCTATCTCAGAAGTCTAAAACTATGGGCGTCAACAGCTGACACGAACCCATAGAAAATCTATCAAGTCTAACAAAAGTCTACCTCAAAACCCTGAGGTGGAACTAAAAACGGTGGCGGCAGCCCGCAACACCAGCAACACAACCCTGTCAGCTAACTCTGCTCCTGTCCTGGACCTGGGGTATTCAAAAGAAGAACACCTCAGAAAGCAAGTTACAAGCGGTGCAAGAGTAAAAAGAAAGCTAACAAACCTCGAAACGAGTGAGGTAAAACAAACAGCTGCAAACGGAGTCAGAAACATGGTATAGGAAATCAAAACAGGAAAAACTAGGCTAGAACAGCCTGCTCAAACTATCACATCTACTATCAGGGTTCTACTTCATTCTTTTCCTTCGGTATTCTAGTCATTCAGTATTTTGAATTGAGACAAATCGGCTCATCGGGACAGAGTGTTGTGCCGGGGGAGTAGGTCCACTACGTGCATAAACCCAGCCTAAAGGCACTATGCCGAGGGAGAAACCCCAACGCACACAGTCCTACAGCTAAGGTAACATGCCGGGGATGAAAATCCACCACGCGCACAGACTTCGCCCTAAGGCACTGTGCCGTGGGAGAAACCCCAACGCGCACAGACCATTTCAAGCTTTCTTCATTTCATAAATTTGTGCCGTGGGAGAAACCCCACGCGCACAGACCATTACATAATTTAGTATTCAATGTTCTTATAATTAAAGTTCGGACAACTAATTAAATCGGACGGACAAGTGACACGTCGACCGGAACGGCACGAAAATTAAAGGCCGCGACTAAACATTTTCGTAGAAATTAACCCTGTCAAAACGGCGAGACGATCTAAACGTCATGACCACTACGACACGCCCGTAGACCACTATGTTTCCGACGAGTTCACCCGCGACAATTAGCCTATTTACGAGGCGACACTAAGTAATTCTGAAGCGACGTTTGCTAACGTAAATCGTGACTCCAAAAATTAAAACTACGCTAAATCCTACGATCGTAGACGAGACGAACGACGGGAAAGAAAGTTGCAAGGGTACACCACTTGCCTCAAACGACCAAGAACTTCTTCTGAAATGATCCACGCGGCGGATCGGTCCAAATGGAAGCACGGGAAAGCGAGATCTACACGAAAAACGCACAAACGGAGTTAGGGTCGAAAAAATCCATGGCGAAAAGGTCGACAAAACGGAAGAAACTTACCACGATCTCGAAGCTCACGCCGAGAGCTCTCCAACGCCGCGCTCGGATCGCGATTTCGTCCACCGGAACGGTGGTGGCGGCCGCCGGAAGATTAGCGAGCGGAAGGGTTTCGCCTCGTTTTTTTTTCTCGCACAGGAGGGGGGGGGCTGCTAGTTCGGGGGATGAGAAAGAGGCTTTTTATATATATATATATACTTAATAATTATATTAATATAATAATAATTATATATACTTAATAATACTTATTATATACATATAACTAAAGGGGGGCTGCTTGATCGGCGGGAAAGGCAAGGGGGGCAGAATCGGTGGGATGAGGGGGGGGGGGGGAAATACACGCCGATCGGCGTGTATCAACAGCAACATTTTTTTATTATTATTTATTTTTAAAACTCTTTATATATATAATAATAATAATATATATATAATAATAATAGTAATGATATCGTATTATATCGTTACGGAGGGCCAAACGCGCGCCGAATCGAACGAAATTCGCACCGTTTGCGAATAACGACGCTACGAATCCAACGGCGAAATCGAAACCGAATTCCGACGCACCGTTTTCGAGATAAAAATTTTTAAAGCTAACGGCGTACGCGAAAACATAAAAAACTTCAATCGCGCGCCGAGGCACCAAAAATGCTCGGAACGCGACGAAATTTGACGAGCAAGTCTAAATTATCCAGTCTGATTTCCTAACGTAAAATTTCCCACTTCCGGCGCTAATCCCAAAATTTGGCCGGTCAAACCTAACGGACTCAAAACGCGCTAGCGGCGACGCGCCGTCAACACGCGGAAACGTAACGCCCTTACGTCAAAATGACGTCACCGACATGATAAAATAATTTACGAAAACCTGGGGCGTTACATTCCCTGCTGGGGGCAGGGTAGGCCACAGGCTACAAAGAAGGATTCCAATTAACGATGAAGTGGACTTTCACATGTGATTTCCCTTATGGGCACACCACTGCTTCCGCTGCTTAGTTTGTCCCCAAACTAAACTCGAGCGGGGGGTGACCCAGGGTTAGTGGACTGCTACTTTTCCGATCGAGGTTTCCTTTGATACCACTTGTAATGTAAGACCCCATTTTTTTTTTTTGAAAACCCGGGGTCTTATGCCCAGAACCGCCGCTTTGCGGTGACACCTTCGCACCCGGGAAGGTCGCCACTACAACGCGCCGATTCTGCCGGCCTTTTCGATCACAATAAGTAGCAAGCAAGAGAGAAGTAAGTCCACCAAAAGAGAATATCACATAAAATAAAACTCCACGAAGGGAGTGTCCACAGAAAATCATCAGAGTACAAATAGTCTGGAAATAAAAGGGCTCATGCCCGGTACATCAAGTCCTCACTACAAAACCACTCAATGCGGAAGCAAAACTAAATCTCTACTAAAGGGCCGGGACTCACAGTCCCCGTAGTCTGGACTCCCGTGCTAGACTGTCCCATCTCCAAGCGTACCGGCCTCCTGGGCTGCTCCTCCATGCTGGGCTCCGCGATCCCCTAAAATGTTATGGTTCGAAAACCGTTAGTCTAAAAGACTAAGCCCTATCATCCCCCACCCCTTCCCCCACGCTCTAAGGCACCGGGCGGAGAGGAAGAAAGGGGAGGACATGAAGGTGGAGATAAATTCCAAGGCAGATGACGGTGGACCTAACTAGCAAGTTATAACAGGGGAGCAATATAAATCTTAAGTGTTGTAATAGGTCAAACAAGAAGGAAAATAAGTAAGGTAATTTAAACCTTCGCTTATGTGAGTACACATAAGCCAAGGGATCTTTTGCAAGGCTCCCATCGTATAAAGTGTCCCATACCACTTATACGTTGGGGTGTCGGCTATCAAACAGCAGCATATATATATATTGAAATTAACCTTTGATTTATAAACTTGCCCACACAAGCTTATAGACCAAGGGGTCGTTTTGCAAGTCCTAAAGTATAAGCGTCCCATTCCACTTATACTTTAGGTGTCAAGGTTGTTATGAATGATTATGGCATGCAGCTATATGGTGGGTATGATGATCAAGCAGTGCAACTCACACACCCAACTTTGTGTACACAAACCTTTAGTTCCCCCTTTCTGGAGATAACTCCCAGGATACTCCCGTAGTGGCAGACGGAAGCGGTGGGTTGGGCCTCGCCCACCTCAAAACCAGTAAAAGCACTACTGGTCTGACCTATCGTACGCCCTCAACGCCTGGTGCACGAGGCGGACTCCTGCGTACTCTTGCCGACTGGTCCGCCGGACTTAACCTTGGCTAAGTGCTAGTCACCTTGCCGAGTCAACGATATCGGTGTCGGTGCAATCGAACTCCCCGATATCGAAAACCCACCACCTTAATCTTTCCTATTTTTATGCACATGCATCCGTTTAATATATAACAATTTTAAAGTGTCAAACTCCCGGACTAAACCGTCCGTATAAACCACATCCGAGACCAACTTCCCCGGACTAAACCGTCCGGCTCATCCCCAGACTTCATCCCTTAGAGCACCACGGGACGGCGTCCCCTTGAACACCTCGGGATGACTTAACCATTACCAACCCTAACTAATGAGTGTGTGCAATGTGAATCCCTATTAGGCTAATTACTCTTCCGTTTGTTTTAAGATTTACGTTAGCCCAGGACTGCCCCCGGCATACCCCGTGAAGGGCTCTCAAGGGGCACTAGGAACCAAGACGGTGCATTACGGCCCGAAGTTCCCTTTCGCAAGGCACTTATTATTGTTGGTTAATACCCCGTTCCCAAACCCTTAATGTTACTCTGGTTCTAACCCTAATGTGTTTTAACTCCTTCACCCGCTCCCAGGAAAGACGATGTTCCGTCGAACCCGAGCTCCACCCATCCTTAGTTAACCTAACCACTATCCCATACCCAATTTCATTGATAACCTCCGAATCATCTTGCCACGGCATTTACACATGATTTGTCGCCCTATGACCATGGTATTACAATTTCTATGATTTCACTATATGCAGACCAACTTGAGCTAACAACAAGTATGATAGGAAGTGCATCAATTTCTCATCCAAACACCCTAAGATAATTACTAAGGGCCTATCATGACTTTTATAATTTAAATCCAGCACTTCCAAATTTTTCCTAAATAATTTAATATTTATTTAATTATCCAGAAATTAAAGCCATGAGTGATTTTGAGCATGAGGTACTACATTCATTCATCATAAAATTATAAGAAAATTACCAGGGCTCTACAATGTCCATAAATGTTCACTGACCAAAAATTATAATTTTACAAGGCCTAAAAATATTATTTAAAAATCATTTATAAATTCTACAAATTGCAAGCCTTGTGAATCAACCCCTATGATTATAGATCCAAAAATTCTACAATAATTACCAGAGATGTAAGAGGTCATAAAAACTCATTTTCCTAAGTTACACCAGATTTCAGTGAGGGAACAACCCATAATAATTATTTGACTACCTTTAGAAAATCAATGGCTTGTGAATGAAGTACTTAAAATAATCAGTTAATAATTCCAGCAAAATTCAAGCATATGTATAAGAATCTAAAAAGCTCTCTGCCAAAATTTCATATCCATTAATCAACCAGAGAAATCAAATTAATTAAAATACCCAAAAGCCTATTTTTGTGAGATATGAAGGAACTATCATGTATTGAATTCCAAGGCTCTCAATATTACTTCCCAGAGACTTTCCTAAACCCAAGAAGTACACTACCCAAGTTTCATGGCCTTTAGGCAAGTTTTGGTGACCTATTTTACCTTAACAAAGGAGGTGTCCTAAACTAGGGTTAGGGTTTAAGGGAGGGTAACCCTCTCCAAATCTTCCAAGACTTTGGTCAGGGGGGGTTCTAACCTCACTAGTCTCCTCTCCACCAAAAATCACTTCCATTCAAGGTCATTTGACCCCATGCCCTTCACAAGCCCCCAAAGTCCAACCTAGGGGTTTGGACTTGGGTCCTAGGGCATACTCACCCCAAACCACTCCATACACCATAAGGGAGTGTTAAAGCCCATTACAAACCAGTGGACCAAGTTTCAGCCTCTGGTGAGGGAGTTTGGTCAACTAAAATCACTAAGTGCACTTTTGACCTATTTGCCCCTTAATGGGCTAACCTAGGATTGGGTAATTACCCACCCAAAACATCTCCAAATTAAATGAAACTTTATACAGAGCTTCCCTAGGTCCCTAAGGACCTCCCACCAAAATTTTGGGGGATTTGGAGGTCATTAGACCCCTTAATCACTCTAAGATATGATTATTAAAGTTTAACAAAAACTATAGAAAAATGTTATCCAAAAATTACCATTTTTGGATATGTCATAGGTGTAGGTAAGAATGACCCCTACATAAAATTTTAAGTCATTTGGAGATCTGGTTTGATGTGGGCAACCAAAATGGTGTCTGACCTAGCCTAAGGACACCTTCCACCAAACTGAGTGCTGAGGTCAGCACAGTTATCCAAATTGGGTGAAATCAATTCTAAAATAAAGTAGACGCAAAGGGCTACAACTTTCATGTTCACTACTTTTTCTGTAGAGGGCTCTAGGTATTTTTAATAAATACAAATATTAAGAGGTAAAACTGTGACAGAAATACAAATAATATATCCAAACTATACTATCATGATTTTCACTATTTGCACGGATCTTGAAGCGATTTGGATGGCATCCATTCATCTCCTACCTCCAGCCAAGGGTGGGGATTGCCCGAACCTGGAGCCCCTTTATCTCATTGCCGCCGGCCATCCAGCCACCTCCCCGGCCGGCCACCGCCACCATCACCTCCGGTGAGGTGGTGGCTACCGCCAGGCGGCGGCACGGCCGCCGGAGAGGCTTTTTCCGGCGATCCCGCAAGCCATTTTTTTGGCAAAATCCGTGAAAACCAAAACTATGGATCGGGCTCAATTGAGCCCGATCCTCTCCCTAAATAATATCTAAGATCTATCCATGAGAGAAGGAGTAAGGGAGGACCTCTCTTGTGGCTTGGATGCGCGCCGATCGCCGGGATGCCATGTGGTGGAGGAGATCGCCGGAGTTCTGCGTTTACACTGTGAAGTTGAAGAAAATTGATGGGGGAAGATTGTAAACGGCTCCTCTGGACCTGGGGATGCTTTTTAATGGAAGAGAATGGGGAGGGGAGGGGTCTCTCTTCAAAGCCATTGATGGCCATGAAGGGGGGTTTTCGGCCATGCATGGGGAGGGGTGAAACTGACTTGGGAAGGCCGGGAAACGGCTGGAAACTCCTCCTCTTCCCCAGAGGAGTTGAATCCAGCCATTAGTGGAGGCCCTTGGCCTCCCTAGCCTTGAATGCCATTTCCTCCTCCTCTTTCTCTCTCCTCCATTAACCCATTTTGAGTTTTCTCTCTCCTAGTCACCCTGGCCGATTTTTATCAATTTGTTAACCCCATGTCAGCCCACTAATCTGATTAAGCATGGTCTAAGAGGTGGTTAGCCCAAATGGCTAATGGGTCCAAGCTTGAGTTAGCCCATTTGAGCTAGATTTGACCTAACCTAGCCTAGGGTTGACCTTGGTCAAATTGGCCTTTTGGGTCACCACCAATGGGTCCTTGGTGACCTATTAGCCTCCCCTAAAGTCTAGGTAGGGGTGGGTAGGGTTGTTAGGGCACCTTGTAGGTCATTTGACCCTTAATAAGGGCACTTTGACCATTTTGGGGTTAGAGTTGACTTGGGTCAACCTAGCTCCTAGGGTTGACTCCAATGGGTCTTAGGTGACCCATTGACCTCACTTTGGGTCCAGTGGGGCCTTGGTAGGGCCTACTTGACCTAGGTAGGGTCAATCAACCCTGAACAGGCCAATTTGACCTAATTAGGGTTAGGGTTGACCTTGGTCAACACAGGTTCTAGGATTCACCCTGATGAGTCCTAAAGTTCTTGTCAGGGGTTAGAGTGACCATAAGGAGGTCTTGGAGGTATGTTGAGGGCCCTAGGTCACTCTATCCTAAAGTTTAGTAGTTTACTATTTGCAGACCATAATGGTTTAACCACACCACTAGGCCCACTTGGTCTCCTTGGGGCTTCTTAGGGTTTTGTCATGACCCAGTCATGACAAAACCACTCCTAGGGGTCTAGTTGGCTGAGGGATGTTACAAATCCCAATATATAAACAAAAATTTCGTCCCCGAAATTCTAGTTAAGCCTACGGGTTTTCAAGAAAGAAAGCTAAATTGTAACATCCCGAGAGGTGGAAAGAAGTACCTGACTGAAGAGCTCCGGGTACTTTTGCTGCATCAAGTCCTGTGGTTCCCAGGTGTGCTCCTCTTGTCCATGATTTCTCCACAAGACCTTGACCAGCGGAACCTTCTTGCGTCGTAAGACTCGCATCCCAGTATCGTCTATCCGGATCGGCTCTAGGTGCACCGATCGATCGGAAGCTATAGGCCCATCCGTAGTCGTAATCTGCTGCTCCGGCCGAAGTAGAGCTCTCCTGAGGGAGGAAACGTGGAAGACGTCGTGCAAACCTGCTAGCTCCGGTGGCAGCTCCAATCTATATGCCAAGGGACCGATCCGCTCCAGGATCTTGTAAGGCCCCATGTATCTCGGACTGAGCTTTTTCCGGCCACGCACCCGCGAGACTCCATGCATCGGTCGTATCTTCAAGAATACCCGGTCTCCTACCTGAAACTCTACTTGACGATGCTGAGCGTCATAATACTTCGCTTGCCTGCTCTGCGCCTCTAACATCCGGTCCCGGATCAGTCTCACCTGAGCCTCGGTGTCTTCCACAAACTCTGAGTCCAGAATCTTCGGATCCACGTCCTGCAGCCAAGATAACGGTGTCCTACACCTTCTCCCATACAGGGCCTCGTAAGGAGCCATCCGTATGCTGGACTGATAACTGTTGTTATACGAGAACTCCACCAATGGCAGCATCTTCTCCCAGGGCTCTCCGCGGTCTACAATACATAGTCTCAGAAGGTCTTCTAGCGTCCGATTGGTACGCTCCGTCTGCCCGTCAGTCTGGGGGTGGAAGGCCGTACTGAAAGTCAGTCGGGAGCCAAGGTACGCCTGCACCGATTTCCACTCTCTGGACGTAAACCGCCCATCTCGATCTGATACGATCGTCCTTGGCACGCCGTGATAACGAATATACTGCTCCACGAACTTCCGAACCAACACTCCAACAGAGTCGTCCTTCCTGATCGGGATGAACCTAGCCACCTTCGTTAGACGGTCCACGATCACCCAGATCGAATCGTTTCCCGTCCGTGATCTAGGTAGGCCGTGGATGAAGTCCATCGCGATGTCCTCAAATTTCCACTCCGGCACCGGGAGTGGCTGCAATAAACCAGCGGGATGCCTACACTCTGCCTTCACTAACTGGCATGTCTCGCAGTGGGTCACGAAGTACATAATATCTTTCTTCATCCCTGGCCAAAACATCATCTTCTTCAAGTCTGCCGTCATCTTCGTGATCCCCGGGTGTATAGAATATCTACTACAATGCGCCTCCGCCATGATGTCCTCCCGAACCCGGCCTCCTGCGGGTATATAAACCCTGCCTCTGAAATGTAGCAATCCGTCTCTCAGGGAATAATCTCTTGTCGAACCCTCCTCCAAGGCTCGGAATATCGGCACTGCCCATGCATCTGTCCTTTGTTCGTCCCGGATGCGGTCCCGAATATCATCAATAGCCACCATCGATGCCAGATACTCCCTATATAGCTCTGGGTCATCCTCGGACACTAGGGATATCTGCATATCTCTGAAGGTCTGAACTAGCTCCATGGACATAACTTGAGGCCTGGCTTCGGAAGTGGCTGCTCTCCGACTCAACGCGTCGGCCACCACGTTTGCCCTCCCTGGGTGGTAGTGCATCTCATACTGATAATCTGCTAAGAACTCCACCCAGCGCCTCTGCCTGATATTCAGCTCCTTCTGCGTGTCCACATATTTCAAGTTCTTGTGATCGGAGAAGATATCGCAGTGGACTCCATAAAGATAATGGCGCCAGACCTTCAGAGCAAAAACGACCGCTCCCATCTCGAGGTCGTGCACCGGGTAGTTCCTCTCATGGGTCTTCAGCTGGCGGGAGGCATATGCTATGACATGTCCGTTCTGCATTAGCACCGCTCCCATCCCTTGGTATGATGCGTCGGTATACACCTGGAATCCTTCCTTTCCAGATGGAAGGGCCAGAATCGGGGCTGAGATGAGTCGGTCCTTTAGCTCCTGGAAGGCCGCCTGGCACTGCGCGGTCCAAACGAAAGGCGTCTCCTTCCTTGTCAAAGATGTGAGGGGGAGGGCAATTTGAGAGAACCCTTCCACGAACTTCCGGTAATAACCGGCAAGTCCCAAGATACTTCGTACATCAGTGGCTGTCTTCAACGGCGGCCAATCTCGAACTTCCTGAATCTTTGCCGGATCCACTGCCAACCCGGCTCCGCTGATAATATGGCCTAGGAAAGCCACCTCCTTCAACCAAAACTGACACTTGCTGGATTTCGCATAAAGGTGATGCTCCCGCAACCTCTGTAGAGTCAGTGCCAGATGCCGAGTGTGCTCCTCCTCCGTCCTAGAGTAGATCAGGATGTCGTCTATGAATACTATAACGAACACATCCAAGTAGGCCTCAAAAACCCGGTTCATGAGGCTCATGAACGCCGACGGCGCATTTGTGAGCCCGAAGGGCATCACGGTGAACTCATACAAGCCATATCTGCTACTGAAGGCCGTCTTCGGAATATCCTCCTCCTGGATCCGCAGCTGGTAGTATCCTGACCTCAAGTCCAGCTTCGAGAAATAGTGGGCTCCCTCCAGCTGGTCGAACAACTCGTCTATCCGGGGGAGCGGATAGGTATTTCGGACGGTCAGCCTATTTAGTGCTCGATAATCGATGCACAGGCGAAGTGTCCCATCCTTCTTCTTCACGAATAAGACCGGAGCTCCCCATGGCGAAGAACTCGGTCTAACAAATCCCGCCTCCACCAACTCTCGCAACTGAGTCCGAAACTCCGCCAGCTCTTTCGGGGCCATCCGATAGGGAGCCCTGGATATCGGCTTAGCCCCTGGCACCAACTGAATCTGGAAATCCTTCTCCCTGTGCGGAGGCAATCCTGGCAGCTTCTCTGGAAACACATCGGCGTAATCACAAACCACCGGTATATTGGCAATCCGGTCCTTCTCCTCGGTCATCTCGAACAGTACCTGATATACCATGTCTCCCTGTAGGTGGGCCTTGACGGCCTGAATAGAGGATAAGAAAATATAGGACGCAGGTCTAATACCTTCCATCACGATGAGAGAATCCCCATATCTAAGGGTAACCTTCTTGGCCAAGCAGTCAATCTGGGCATGGTTCCAATGAAGCCATGACATACCCAGAATCAGATCATAATCTGGCAGTGGCAAGACCGTTGCTGACGCTTCGAAAGGTTTCCGCCCTATCCATGCCTCCATATTGCAACGGGACGAGGTGAACAGCTCCGACCCGTCAGGTAGCCGTATCTTCATCATCGACCCCGTGAATCTCTCCACGCCATCCAACCCTTGGATAAAAGTCTCCGACACAAACGAGTGCGAGGCACCCGTGTCGAAGAGAGTGTGTGCGGGTTTGCCGCAAATGAAGACAATGCCTGAGATTGTGACTTAACTTAGAGTTTTATTCTTGGTTTTTACTACCTAATGCTAAAAACAGTTAATTCCTAGGAAAGGATGGAAAAAGATTTAAGACAAAGCAAACAAACATAGTCGTACCTGTGATCACTTGCTCAGGTTGTCGGGGCTGGGCCAGGTCCAGTGCATATACCTGCTCCCTTTCTTGCCTACGGTCTCCGCCCTGGTATCCTTGTCCTTGACCGCGTCCTCGACCTCCATAGTGCTGAGCAGGTGGGGCAATCTATGGCGCTAGTGGGGGCCCCCTTCTCATAGGGCAGTTCCTCTTGATATGCCCCACCTGACGGCAGTGAAAACACTCTGGTGGAGGGTAAGCCCTCCCTCCTGGTCTCTGCAAATCCTGCATCTGTGGTCTTGGTATCTCCCGCATCTGGAGGGGCTGGGGAGCTAGAGTCACCTGCTCCCTCGACTCCTGTCTCACCTCCTGACGAGGCTGATCCTCCATCCTGCCCACATCTGTAACACGACCTCGTCGCTGCTCATTTCTTGCTCCACGATTCTGATCCTCCATTGGCCGCTTCCGGCCCCGGGTAGCGTGCCAGTCTGCCTCGATCCTCTTGGCCATCTCTAGCATCCGAGGAATAGGCCCATCGGACACGAACAATAGGGCCTCCCTCAAATCCTCCTTCAAGCCCTTGTAAAACCTCTTGGTGTACCCGGCTTCGTCCAGCTGATAAGAATCTGCATATCGGGCTAGATGATCGAACTCCCGATGGTACTCCACCACCGACCTGGTGCCCTGCTTTAGCTGTAAGAACCGGTCCTCAAGCTCATCCCTGGCCGATTGCGGAACAAAATGTTCCAACAGCGCGACCCTGAATTCTCCCCAAGTGACCTCCGCAACCTCCCTGTCAGCATAAGTCTTGTCCAGGAGTGTCTTCCACCACCTCTTGGCATGGGACTCTAGGCAAGAGACCACCAACGCCACCCTCTCCTCCACCGGGCATCGTATCCCAGTCAGCATCTCATGCATGATGTCCAACCACTCCTCTGTCCGAACTGCCGTCTCTGTCCCCAAGAAGGACGGGGGAGAAAGTCCTCGGAATATACTCAGCCAGTTGGCTCCCGGAATCAACTGCGGAGCCGGAGCCTGTTGAGCCCTGAAGGCTTCTAGGATGGCTGTCAAAGTCTGCCCCATGTCCGTCTGAAGGAAAGGAGCGGGAGCTGGTGGAGGTGGTGCAGCATCCGGAGTCTGCAAAACTTCACCCTGTGGAGTAGGCTGCGCTGAGGGCTGCGAAAAGAAAATTTTTATTATGAGAAAACGGTTCGAAAGGACTAAATGTGGACAATTATATGTGATTCCCCTTATAGGCACACCACTGCTTCCGCTGCTTAGTTTGTCCGCAAACTAAACTCGCGCGGGGGTGACCCAGGGATTTGTGGACTGCTACTAATCCGATCGATGTTTCCTCTGATACCACTTTGTAAGACCCCTTTTTTTTTTTTTTGAAAACCCGGGGTCTTATGCCCAGAACCGCCGCTTTGCGGTGACACCTTCGCACCCGGGAAGGTCGCCACTACAACGCGCCGATTCTGCCGGCCTTTTCGATCACAATAAGTAGCAAGCAAGAGAGAAGTAAGTCCACCAAAAGAGAATATCACATAAAATAAAACTCCACGAAGGGAGTGTCCACAGAAAATCATCAGAGTACAAATAGTCTGGAAATAAAAGGGCTCATGCCCGGTACATCAAGTCCTCACTACAAAACCACTCAATGCGGAAGCAAAACTAAATCTCTACTAAAGGGCCGGGACTCACAGTCCCCGTAGTCTGGACTCCCGTGCTAGACTGTCCCATCTCCAAGCGTACCGGCCTCCTGGGCTGCTCCTCCATGCTGGGCTCCGCGATCCCCTAAAATGTTATGGTTCGAAAACCGTTAGTCTAAAAGACTAAGCCCTATCATCCCCCACCCCTTCCCCCACGCTCTAAGGCACCGGGCGGAGAGGAAGAAAGGGGAGGACATGAAGGTGGAGATAAATTTCAAGGCAGATGACGGTGGACCTAACTAGCAAGTTATAACAGGGGAGCAATATAAATCTTAAGTGTTGTAATAGGTCAAACAAGAAGGAAAATAAGTAAGGTAATTTAAACCTTCACTTATGTGAGTACACATAAGCCAAGGGATCTTTTGCAAGGCTCCCATCGTATAAAGTGTCCCATACCACTTATACGTTGGGGTGTCGGCTATCAAACAGCAGCATATATATATATTGAAATTAACCTTTGATTTATAAACTTGCCCACACAAGCTTATAGACCAAGGGGTCGTTTTGCAAGTCCTAAAGTATAAGCGTCCCATTCCACTTATACTTTAGGTGTCAAGGTTGTTATGAATGATTATGGCATGCAGCTATATGGTGGGTATGATGATCAAGCAGTGCAACTCACACACCCAACTTTGTGTACACAAACCTTTAGTTCCCCCTTTCTGGAGATAACTCCCAGGATACTCCCGTAGTGGCAGACGGAAGCGGTGGGTTGGGCCTCGCCCACCTCAAAACCAGTAAAAGCACTACTGGTCTGACCTATCGTACGCCCTCAACGCCTGGTGCACGAGGCGGACTCCTGCGTACTCTTGCCGACTGGTCCGCCGGACTTAACCTTGGCTAAGTGCTAGTCACCTTGCCGAGTCAACGATATCGGTGTCGGTGCAATCGAACTCCCCGATATCGAAAACCCACCACCTTAATCTTTCCTATTTTTATGCACATGCATCCGTTTAATATATAACAATTTTAAAGTGTCAAACTCCCGGACTAAACCGTCCGTATAAACCACATCCGAGACCAACTTCCCCGGACTAAACCGTCCGGCTCATCCCCAGACTTCATCCCTTAGAGCACCACGGGACGGCGTCCCCTTGAACACCTCGGGACGACTTAACCATTACCAACCCTAACTAATAAGTGTGTGCAATGTGAATCCCTATTAGGCTAATTACTCTTCCGTTTGTTTTAAGATTTACGTTAGCCCAGGACTGCCCCCGGCATACCCCGTGAAGGGCTCTCAAGGGGCACTAGGAACCAAGACGGTGCATTACGGCCCGAAGTTCCCTTTCGCAAGGCACTTATTATTGTTGGTTAATACCCCGTTCCCAAACCCTTAATGTTACTCTGGTTCTAACCCTAATGTGTTTTAACTCCTTCACCCGCTCCCAGGAAAGACGATGTTCCGTCGAACCCGAGCTCCACCCATCCTTAGTTAACCTAACCACTATCCCATACCCAATTTCATTGATAACCTCCGAATCATCTTGCCACGGCATTTACACATGATTTGTCGCCCTATGACCATGGTATTACAATTTCTATGATTTCACTATATGCAGACCAACTTGAGCTAACAACAAGTATGATAGGAAGTGCATCAATTTCTCATCCAAACACCCTAAGATAATTACTAAGGGCCTATCATGACTTTTATAATTTAAATCCAGCACTTCCAAATTTTTCCTAAATAATTTAATATTTATTTAATTATCCAGAAATTAAAGCCATGAGTGATTTTGAGCATGAGGTACTACATTCATTCATCATAAAATTATAAGAAAATTACCAGGGCTCTACAATGTCCATAAATGTTCACTGACCAAAAATTATAATTTTACAAGGCCTAAAAATATTATTTAAAAATCATTTATAAATTCTACAAATTGCAAGCCTTGTGAATCAACCCCTATGATTATAGATCCAAAAATTCTACAATAATTACCAGAGATGTAAGAGGTCATAAAAACTCATTTTCCTAAGTTACACCAGATTTCAGTGAGGGAACAACCCATAATAATTATTTGACTACCTTTAGAAAATCAATGGCTTGTGAATGAAGTACTTAAAATAATCAGTTAATAATTCCAGCAAAATTCAAGCATATGTATAAGAATCTAAAAAGCTCTCTGCCAAAATTTCATATCCATTAATCAACCAGAGAAATCAAATTAATTAAAATACCCAAAAGCCTATTTTTGTGAGATATGAAGGAACTATCATGTATTGAATTCCAAGGCTCTCAATATTACTTCCCAGAGACTTTCCTAAACCCAAGAAGTACACTACCCAAGTTTCATGGCCTTTAGGCAAGTTTTGGTGACCTATTTTACCTTAACAAAGGAGGTGTCCTAAACTAGGGTTAGGGTTTAAGGGAGGGTAACCCTCTCCAAATCTTCCAAGACTTTGGTCAGGGGGGGGGTTCTAACCTCACTAGTCTCCTCTCCACCAAAAATCACTTCCATTCAAGGTCATTTGACCCCATGCCCTTCACAAGCCCCCAAAGTCCAACCTAGGGGTTTGGACTTGGGTCCTAGGGCATACTCACCCCAAACCACTCCATACACCATAAGGGAGTGTTAAAGCCCATTACAAACCAGTGGACCAAGTTTCAGCCTCTGGTGAGGGAGTTTGGTCAACTAAAATCACTAAGTGCACTTTTGACCTATTTGCCCCTTAATGGGCTAACCTAGGATTGGGTAATTACCCACCCAAAACATCTCCAAATTAAATGAAACTTTATACAGAGCTTCCCTAGGTCCCTAAGGACCTCCCACCAAAATTTTGGGGGATTTGGAGGTCATTAGACCCCTTAATCACTCTAAGATATGATTATTAAATTTTAACAAAAACTATAGAAAAAGGTTATCCAAAAATTACCATTTTTGGATATGTCATAGGTGTAGGTAAGAATGACCCCTACATAAAATTTTAAGTCATTTGGAGGTCTGGTTTGATGTGGGCAACCAAAATGGTGTCTGACCTAGCCTAAGGACACCTTCCACCAAACTGAGTGCTGAGGTCAGCACAGTTATCCAAATTGGGTGACATTAATTCTAAAATAAAGTGGACTCAAAGGGCTACAACTTTCATGTTCACTACTTTTTCTGTAGAGGGCTCTAGGTATTTTTAATAAATACAAACATTAAGAGGTAAAACTGTGACAGAAATACAAATAATATATCCAAACTATACTATCATGATTTTCACTATTTGCACGGATCTTGAAGCGATTTGGATGGCATCCATTCATCTCCTACCTCCAGCCAAGGGTGGGGATTGCCCGAACCTGGAGCCCCTTTATCTCATTGCCGCCGGCCATCCAGCCACCTCCCCGGCCGGCCACCGCCACCATCACCTCCGGTGAGGTGGTGGCTACCGCCAGGCGGCGGCACGGCCGCCGGAGAGGCTTTTTCCGGCGATCCCGCAAGCCATTTTTTGGCAAAATCCGTGAAAACCAAAACTATGGATCGGGCTCAATTGAGCCCGATCCTCTCCCTAAATAATATCTAAGATCTATCCATGAGAGAAGGAGTAAGGGAGGACCTCTCTTGTGGCTTGGATGCGCGCCGATTGCCGGGATGCCATGTGGTGGAGGAGATCGCCGGAGTTCTGCGTTTACACTGTGAAGTTGAAGAAAATTGATGGGGGAAGATTGTAAACGGCTCCTCTGGACCTGGGGATGCTTTTTAATGGAAGAGAATGGGGAGGGGAGGGGTCTCTCTTCAAAGCCATTGATGGCCATGAAGGGGGGTTTTCGGCCATGCATGGGGAGGGGTGAAACTGACTTGGGAAGGCCGGGAAACGGCTGGAAACTCCTCCTCTTCCCCAGAGGAGTTGAATCCAGCCATTAGTGGAGGCCCTTGGCCTCCCTAGCCTTGAATGCCATTTCCTCCTCCTCTTTCTCTCTCCTCCATTAACCCATTTTGAGTTTTCTCTCTCCTAGTCACCCTGGCCGATTTTTATCAATTTGTTAACCCCATGTCAGCCCACTAATCTGATTAAGCATGGTCTAAGAGGTGGTTAGCCCAAATGGCTAATGGGTCCAAGCTTGAGTTAGCCCATTTGAGCTAGATTTGACCTAACCTAGCGTAGGGTTGACCTTGGTCAAATTGGCCTTTTGGGTCACCACCAATGGGTCCTTGGTGACCTATTAGCCTCCCCTAAAGTCTAGGTAGGGGTGGGTAGGGTTGTTAGGGCACTTTGTAGGTCATTTGACCCTTAATAAGGGCACTTTGACCATTTTGGGGTTAGAGTTGACTTGGGTCAACCTAGCTCCTAGGGTTGACTCCAATGGGTCTTAGGTGACCCATTGACCTCACTTTGGGTCCAGTGGGGCCTTGGTAGGGCCTACTTGACCTAGGTAGGGTCAATCAACCCTGAACAGGCCAATTTGACCTAATTAGGGTTAGGGTTGACCTTGGTCAACACAGGTTCTAGGATTCACCCTGATGAGTCCTAAAGTTCTTGTCAGGGGTTAGAGTGACCATAAGGAGGTCTTGGAGGTATGTTGAGGGCCCTAGGTCACTCTATCCTAAAGTTTAGTAGTTTACTATTTGCAGACCATAATGGTTTAACCACACCACTAGGCCCACTTGGTCTCCTTGGGGCTTCTTAGGGTTTTGTCATGACCCAGTCATGACAAAACCACTCCTAGGGGTCTAGTTGGCTGAGGGATGATACATGTAAGACCCCCATTTTTTTTTTCAACCACCGGGGTCTTAGCCCAGAATTGCCGCTTTGCGGTGGCACCGACTCACGGGAAGGTCGCCACTACAAAACGCCAATTCTGCCGGCCCTTTTCGATCGCAGAATAGTAGCATAATAAGTAAAAGCAAGTCCACAATAACCACATGTAAATGAATAAATCTCCACGAAGGGAGAGTCCACAGTAATAATAATAATCAGAGTATAGAAAGGGGCTTGTGTAGCACCTCCCCCCCAACCTTTGCCCGGGTCGGGCCGGAGGGGTACTACTGGCCCAAGACGCCCACCCAATGCTTATAGGGGAAATGATCCACCCTATCCAAGCACTAGATGGCCGCCTCGGTTGGCTCAAATCATAACATTCACAACCCATCAGAATATAGCGGAAGCATCAACAAGAAACCATTGCAGATTTATATATATGACATATCAGAATCACAGCGGTTCTAGGTCCGAAGCCTAAGTACTTATATAAGCCCGTAGGCTATACATGTGCTACATATAATCCTCATATACTCTCTCTCTACGCTGCTCGGCGAAACTCACGTCTCTAAACTCTGGGGACGGCGGGGGTACATCTACTCGAGTCGACCTAGCTGCTGGCGTAATCTCCTGCGGTAGCGGGTCACTACGGTGCTCCACCTCCTGTGAATGGTTAATCAAATAACCGTTAGTCACAGAGCTAAGTAGAAACAAATCTCCTCCCCAGATCCACATCCTGGGGACGAGCACGCACCCACCCAACAGAAGTAAATAGCCGAAGCAAGAGAGGGTTAGCACAACATTTCATATATGAACAGCTAGAAGCAAATATAAAAGAGTGCAGTATAACCGGAAAAAGCAGTAATAGTATAAAACGGTTATATCCATGCTCTACTAGCTCATCAGCACAACAAGTTTTCATACCCTGATTTCTATCGCAGGCATTCACAGCCGCGCACACACCGCAGGCATTCACAGCCTGCGCACACAGACCCTATGTCGACATAGTTTGGACCGCTTCTGTTCCAGCAGGGTAGCGAGCCCCGCGGGCCTCACCGATATGGCCGTCGGTGACAGTGGCCAGTCCTGCCACTTCTGGGGATGATCGTACCGCACAACCCCAGGCCCTAACGTACAACCTTGTGTACTCTTGGATGTGAGCGACATCCAACGAATCATTTTGGCCGACCAGCGGAGGAAAACCGGACGGTGAATAAAACGGCCGGTCACCCGTGGTACCCATCTCCCTGTCATCTTGAGTCGTCAACCTTCCCGCACTGGTACGAACGGTCTGTGGAAGGGACTGACCCTCCACTATTCCACAGCAAGCAATTTACAAACAATCAATCAACGGCAAACATAACACACACTGGGTCTATGTCGGCCTGCCCTACTAGGCTTAATCTTCGGGCGGCGGCGCTTAGCTCTACTTTCGTCAAGGAGCGTGGGAGCGCATTATTTGGGGCTAGACCTGGAGGAATACCTCAACTCCGGTTATCCCCAACTAAGGCTCAACCTTAATAACGACTGCTCGTCAGAGCAGGACCCGGGATTATAATAGTAAACTGCAATGAGGATAAATGCGGTGTTTATGCTGCTTATTTAAAGTGCTGTAATGAAATGTGACTAGTACAAAACTGGAGTAGTACAGAATGAAAGTACTTGACCAGTACGAGACTGGAGTATAACTGAATTGAAAGTACTTGACCAGTACGAGACTGGAGTATAACTGAATTGAAAGTACTTGACCAGTACGAGACTGGAGTATAACTGAATTGAAAGTACTTGACCAATACGAGACTGGAGTATAACTGAATTGAAAGTACTTGACCAGTACGAGACTGGAGTATAACTGAATTGAAAGTACTGAACTGAAAAGAATAAAAGGAACAGGACCAGTGCAAGACTGGAATAATCATAAAGAAAATGGTTAGTAGTCCAATCACTCCATCCAGGAGGCTTCAGTTCCATCTCCGTTCTCAGGAGAGATTTTCAGTTCCATCCCCGTTCTCAGGAGGCACATTCAGTTCTATTTCAGTTTTTAATAAGGCTTCATTGGGTTGCACCCATTATTAAGATCCAATTAGAATCTGGTTGCGCCTTATTAATCACGGGTTAATCAGATCAGGGGCTTATCAGGAGTTGCACCCTCATGAATAATTCGCATAGCACTACTCGTACTCTCGCTTCCGAGCAAACCCAAATCACCCGAGAGGCGATTCAACGGTTTCACGGAATCTCGGAGCACACGGAGTTCGGTCACTTGCCTCGGCCACTCTCGTTGATACGACAATTTTATTATTCTTTTTAGTGAGGATAGTCACGCGCTCCAATTTTCATTTTCGAAAAAAAACGAGCGTAATAATTGCTAAGCGCGACCCTAGGCTCCAAATTTTAGGAAAAATATCAAAACTTATCACCATGACCCCAAATTTTGATACAACCCTTAATATAGCCTAAAAAGAGCCTAGTAATTATTTTGTAATTTTTCAAAGTGTTTTGGGCCTTTAATTTGGCCAAACAAATTTTATTTATGCTTTTAAAAATACCAAATCAACTCCAAAAATTCTCAAAATTTTTGTGGAGACTGACCTCATTGAAGGGAACAATTTTCATGTTCAAAACTTTTTCATGAGGGCTCTATCTTAGCCTCTAAAAAATCAAATCCCTTATTATATTATAATATTATAATAAATATTATAATAATATAATTTATAAAATAAAACTATTGTTCACTTCCTTCTTTCTTCCGCTGAAACGAATCCCGCCGCCCTTAGGGGCCTTCCCCGCCACCGGCCGGCCACCGGCCGGCCACCGGCCGGCCGTGGCTCCACCACCGGCCGACTGCCCGGTGGTGGGCGCTCCCTCCGGCGGTGGTCCGGCGGCCTGCCGCCGCCGGCCATCGCCAGAGCCATTTTTTTTAAAAAACGGGAGGGGAGGGGGTGATGGCGGCGGCGCTCCGGCCGCTGGAGCTCGCATGCGTCACGTCCAAAAGATAGGGAGGAGGGAGAGGGAAGTTTTCCACCTGAGGTTGGGGGGTTTGGCAACCTCCGGCGAGTTCCGCCATTAATGGCGGTGGAAGGTGGCGGTGGAGGGGGAGGAGCTCCTCGGCTTGGATTTTTCCGGCCACCAGAGCTCCGACAGAGGGGGAAGAAGGGGGAGGGGATGCTCTTGAGAGCTGTGAGGGAAGGAGAGGGGGTGGGGTAGCTTTTATAGGGAGGGGGAGGGGGAGCTCCCTCCCTTTGGGTGGTGTGGGACTAATCCCTCCTTAGGGAGGGATTAATCCCACCCTCCAGCTGTCCTTGGACAGCTGGAGGTATCTCATTTTCCCCCATGTGGGGAAAATGAAGGAGGCCCTAAATGGGCTTGGGCCTTAAGAAAGAAGGGGAGAAAGAGAGAAGAGGAGGGGTAGTGGTGGGCCTCCACTCTCCTAGGGTGGGTTGTTTGCTGGTTGGGGGGGCCAAAGTGTGTTAGGGGGGCAAGGGCTATCCATCCATGGAGAGGAGGTGGGCTCTTATTTGGAGAAAAATCAAAAAAAATGGATTTTTAGGGGGGTTTGACCAAAGTCAACCATGGAGTGGGTCCGCCATGCTGGTCAAAGTCAAAGTGGGTCCAAGTCATCGGGGTCGGGTCAAGGTTCGGGTGTCGTGTCATAATTGGTGTGCGCACGCTTTTCGGTGCATGATTATGCTTAATTTGACCACGAGTTGACCAATTGTCGTCGAAATTAACCGGAACGACTTCTGTTGACTTCGTATTGACCATACGAGTCCAACGCCACTAACTGGAGTCGAATCGGAGTTTGTTTGGCGAAAGTCCGATATTTGCGCGTCGCAGCGTGCTAAAACGGTCAAAACGCTCATAATCATCGTTAGGCTTCGAATCGCGACGCAACGAGTTCCGATGCGTTCGTATCAACTATACGAAGTCATGAAAATTTACAGAACTCAAATCGGAGTTCTCTATGTCAATATCCAAAAATCTCATTTTCGCGACGTTCTGCGAGTAATGGCCAAATCCACTATATGACCTCTAGGTTCAATTGAACGAGTTCCGATGTGCTCGTATTGACTATACGAGGCCACATGAACTGACGGAACTCAATTCGGAGTCCTCTAGCTCTATTTCCTACCTTGGGCTACCCCTCACTAGGTCATGGGTAGGGTCCGGGCCACTTTTATTGGGTCCACTAGGGTTCTGGTGGCCCAATAAAAGTCGGGATGTTACAATCCAATAAAAATAAAAGGATTTTCGTCCCCGAAAATTTGCTTGAAGTAGGGGGGAAAAGTAACATACCTGGGGAAAGAGCTCTGGGTGCTTTTCTCGGAGGAGTATTTTAGGTTCCCATGTGAACTCTTCTCGTCCGCAGTTTGACCATAACACCTTAACCATCGGAATGATTTTGTTGCGTAGTGTCTTGACCTTATAATCCACTATTCTGATGGGTTCGAGCCGGACGGATCTATCTCACTGTAGCTGCACCGGTGGAGTAGGAAGGTACTGCTCTGGTTGCCGGAGGATTCGTCTCAAGGAAGAGACATGAAACACATCATGAAGATTCCCCAACTCTGGGGGCAAGGCCAAACGATAGGCGACGGGGCCAACACGCTCTATCATCGGATAGGGGCCCAAGAAGCGGGGGTCTAACTTTTTCTGCTTCCTCAACCGGGAGACACCATGCATGGGCTTTATTTTCAAAAACACCATTTCCCCCACGCTAAACTCCACCGGTCGGTGACGCGCATCATAGTACTTAGCCTGCCGGCCATGCGCTTCCCGCATCCGCTCCTGGATCAGCCGTATCGCTGTCGTAGTATCATCGATGTAAGCCACTCCCAAGACTTTCAGGTCCTCTTCCTGAGCCCAAGTCAACGGGGTTCGGCAACGTCTTCCATACAATGCCTCGTATGGAGCCATCTTAATACTAGCCTGGTAGCTGTTATTGTAAGAAAATTCGACCAACGGCAACAGCTGCTCCCATGGCTCATTATGCTCTACTATGCACAATCGAAGTAGATCCTCCATCGTCCGGTTCGTCCTCTTCGTCTCTCCATCTGTCTGCGGGTGGAAGGCGGTGCTGAAGGCCAACTTGGTCCCCAAATATGCCTGCACCCGCCTCCACTCCTTAGATGTGAAACGCCCATCACGGTCTGACACGATGGACTTTGGTACTCCGTGGAATCGTACCACTTGCTCTAGGAACATCCTGGCCAGGATGTCTACTCCGTCACCCTGTCGGTTTGGGATGAATCGCGCTATCTTGGTGAGTCAATCTACGACCACCCATATTGAGTCATTCCCAGCGCGGGATCGAGGTAGGCCGTGGACGAAGTCCATGGAGATGTCTTCGAACTTCCACTCTGGAATCGGTAGGGGCTGTAATAGGCCTCTTGGACTGCGGCATTCGGCCTTAACCTTCTGACAGGTCTGACACCGGGCTACGAAGTCGGTGACATCTCTTTTCATTCCAGGCCAGTAGATGGTCCTGCGCAAGTCCACGTACATCTTAACTATGCCTGGGTGGATCGAGTACCTGGACTGATGGGCCTCTTGCAAAATTTCTTCACGAATCCCTCCAGTAGCGGGAATAAATATGCGGTGCTTGAATTGCAGAATCCCGTCATGCAATTTATAATCCTCTTGTGCCCCTCCTTGCAGAGATCGGATGATCGGTATCACTTCTGGGTCGATCTTCTGGGCTTCTCGTATCCGGTCCCGGATGTCGCATTGGATTTCCATCCAATACAGCTGCGAGTAGTACTCTTCCGGATCTCTTCGGGCAACCAGGGTAATCTCCATGTCTATCAGAGACTGGAAGAGTTCTTTAGGGATCTGCTCCATCCAACTCCCGGCTATTGCAGGCTTGCGGCTCAAGGCGTCAGCGACTCTGTTAGCCTTCCCGGGGTGATATTGGAGAGCGAAGTCGTAATCGCATAAGAATTCCAGCCATCGGCGCTGCCGGAGGTTCAGCTCTTTCTGCGTGAAGATATACTTGAGGCTCTTGTGAGCGGAGAAGATCTCACATCTTACTCCGTACAGATAATGCCTCCAGATTTTAAGGGCGAAGACGACGGCGCCCAACTCTAAATCGTGCGCCGCGTAATTCAATTCGTGCGGCATTAGTTGCTGAGATGCATAGGCCACTACCTTACCATATTGCATTAGAACAGCTCCCAATCCCTTCAGGGAGGCATCAGTGTAGATTTGGAATCCCTCGGTCCCTGTGGGGATTGTAAGTATTGGCGCGGAAGTCAGCCGCTTCTTCAGCTCGACAAACGCAGCCTCGCACTCCGGCGTCCATCGGAATATGACGTCCTTTTTGGTGAGAGCAGTTAGGGGTAGGGAAATCTTGGAAAAACCCTCGACAAACTTCCTGTAGTATCCAGCAAGACCGAGGAAACTTCGGATATCCGCAGCCGTCCTGAGTGGTGGCCAATTTTGTACCGCCTGGACCTTGGCTTTGTCTACTGCCACTCCTTCTTTGTTTATTATGTGGCCCAAGAATCCAACTTCTTCTAGCCAGAATTCACATTTACTGAATTTGGCAAAGAGAGAGTGTTCCCGGAGTTTTAATAGCACCATCTGAAGGTGCCAGGTATGGTCCGTCTTGGTCCTCGAGTAGATTAGGATGTCGTCTATGAAGACGATGACAAAGTGATCCAAGAAAGGTTCGAAGACTCTATTCATCAGGGCCATGAAGGCGGAAGGTGCGTTAGTGAGCCCAAAGGGCATCACTAGAAACTCATAAAGACCATAACGAGAGCTGAAGGCAGTCTTGGGAATGTCTTACTCTCGGACTCGGAGCTGGTAATAGCCGGATCTCAGGTCCATCTTGGAAAACACGGACGCACCTTGCAACTGATCGAACAGTTCGTCGATCCTAGGGAGGGGGTAGGTATTGCGTACAGTCAGCTTATTCAGCTCCCTGTAGTCGATGCACAGTCGCAAAGTCCCATCTTTCTTTTTAACGAAAAGTACCGGGGCTCCCCAGGGCGAGGAACTAGGGCGGACGAATCCAGCATCTATTAGTTCCTGTAGCTGGATCTTTAGTTCAGTCAGCTCCCTTGGGGCCATCCGGTAGGGGGCTCGTGATACTGGCTGTGCTCCGGACACGAGCTCGATCTGAAAGTCGACCTCTCGCTGGGGTGGCAATCCCGGGAGGGACTCAGGGAAAATATCAGGAAAGTCGCGGACTACCGGGACCTTGGCGAGCACCTGGGATTTGTCTTCCATCTCGAAGTAGATAAGTTATACTTCATCCTTCTGTCGGACGGATTTCACCATCTGCGTAGAAGTCAGGATAATACGCGAGACAGAGGGCACACCTGTCAACGTGACGGTCTGGCCATTCGGGTTCCGTAGCCGGACTTCTCGTGTGGAACAATTTATCTGAGCTTGGTGCTCGGCTAGCCAGTCCATTCCAAAAATTATGTCGAATCCAGTTATGGCTAGGATGGTTGCGTAGATTTCGAACTCCACTTCTCCCAGCACAGCCTGGAACGAGCACTTTTCGGTAGAAGTCATATCCGACTCGTCCGGTAAACGGATTCGTATAGACAGTCCGATCGAACGAACAACATTTCCTTTTGTTGCGATGAATTCGTGGGAGACAAAAGAATGAGTTGCTCCCGTGTCGAAAAGGGTTTTGGCAGGAAGTCCTTCTACCAACAAGATTCCTGACGACATGAGAAAAATATATATATATATCAACTATCTAATACAGAGGATATAAGTACACATAAGTAATATACAACATCAGTAGTCAGATCTGATATCTCTCTATCACCTAAGATATATACCTATGACTACGTCAGGGGCTGGTCCGTGCTGCAGGTCTAGTGCGTAGGCCTCCTGGGGCGCTACTCAGCCCTGCTGGCCTCCCCTGCCAGCTCTGCCTCTGCGACCTCTCTGACCCTGCCCTCGTGCCGGCTGTCCACCCTGAACTGCACCCAATCCGGGTCTCCCCGTCGCCTGAGGGCAAAAGGCCCTCATATGTCCTGGCTGATGACATAAAAAGCAATTCCCTGCGAAGGGAACATCTCGTCGGGCCACTAGAGGGGGCTGCAGTGCTGGAGCTGGTCTAATGTCTGGATGTGCAGCTGGGGGTGCTGGGGGTGCTGGTGGGTGCCTATAAGGCTGCCTGCGGCGTCGCTGCCTGCACTCTCTATCATGTCTATGGGGAGCGACTCCTCCATATCGCCTCTGGTCTCGAGGGAGCTCTTCCTAACCTCTGCGCCGCTGAGCCACTGTCTGCTGGTCCAACTCTAAGGCTGCCGCATGGGTAGCTATGGTGTGGAAGGTGGCCTGAGAGAGCATAATCAGGGCCTGCCTCAGGTCATCTCGTAGTCCTCTATAGAACCGAGAAGCTCTATCCCTGTCGGAGGCGGCCAGGTTCCCGGCGAAGCGTGCCAGGTGTATGAACTCTCTCTCATACCTTGCCATAGTGCGGTTGCCCTGTCGGATGAGCAGGAACCTCTCTTGTAGCGCGGCTCGGTCTGTATCTGTGATAAAGAACTATAGTAGAGCTATAGAGAACTCTCCCCAAAGGATCGTGCTCATCGACCGACCTCGAAAGGTAGAGCGACTAGCCGCTCTCCACCAATCCCTCGCATATCCCTCCAAGAGGGTCACCACCAAAGAAACTGCTGCAACAGCTGGGCACATCATCCCTACTAACAGTTCCTCCACTCGCTCCACCCACTCCTCAACCTGAATGGTCGTCTCTGTACCCCTGAACGGGGGAGGCCTGAGTCCTCGAAAAGTCGTCAGCAGATCGGTGGGTGCGGTCATCTCTCGCGGTGGCTGTGCTAGGGCATCCCGGAACGTCGCTAGTATAGCTGTCAGCGTCTGCCCCATATCCGTCTCGGCAAACGGTATAGCCGCGGGGGCGACCGGGTCTGGTGGTGGGGTAGCTGGAACATATCCCCTAGACGAGGATCCCCCATTACTGTCCTCCGGTATCTGGAGAAGTAACAGGAAAGAGTGTCAGCATTTTGCAAAAGTAGTGGCAATTTGCAAAAATGACAAACAAAGCGGAAACCACGGTGTATGGGCATACTATCGTATAGTCTAGAATCCCTAAGCCTCTACACTAGGGTCCACCAGGCTTCCGCTGCAAGGTTCGTCCCGAACCTAAAACGAAGCGAGGGATGAAGGGATCCTGAGACTGCTCCACAAGGAAGAATCGTGATCGCTCTGATCCATTTGTAGCACCCCCCAACCTTTGCCCGGGTCGGGCCGGAGGGGTACTACTGGCCCAAGACGCCCACCCAGTGCTTATAGGGGAAACGATCCACCCTGTCCAAGCACTAGATGGCCGCCACGGTTGGCTCAAATCATAACATTCACAACCCATCAGAATATAGCAGAAGCATTAACAGGAAACCATTGCAGATTTATATATATGACATATCAGAATCACAGCGGTTCTAGGGCCGAAGCCTAAGTACTTATATAAGCCCGTAGGCTATACATGTGCTACATATAATCCTCATATACTCTCTCTCTATGCTGCTCGGCGGAACTCACGTCTCTAAACTCTGGGGACGGCAGGGGTACATCTACTCGAGTCGACCTAGCTGCTGGCGTAATCTCCTGCGGCAGCAGGTCACTACGGTGCTCCACCTCCTGTGAATGGTTAATCAAATAACCGTTAGTCACAGAGCTAAGTAGAAACAAATCTCCTCCCCGGATCCACATCCTGGGGATGAGCACGTACCCACCCAACAGAAGTAAATAGCCGAAGCAAGAGAGGGTTAGCACAACATTTCATATATGAACAGCTAGGAGCAAATATAAAAGAGTGCAGTATAACCGGAAAAAGCAGCAATAGTATAAAACGGTTATAACCATGCTCTACTAGCTCATCAACACAACAAGTTTTCATACCCTGATTTCTATCGCAGGCATTCACAGCCGCGCACATACCGCAGGCATTCACAGCCTGCGCACACAGACCCTATGTCGATATAGTTTGGACCGCTTCTGTTCCAGCAGGGTAGCGAGCCCCGCGGGCCTCACCGATGTGGCCGTCGGTGACAGTGGCCAGTCCTGCCACTTCTGGGGATTATCGTACCGCATAACCCCAGGCCCTAACGTACAACCTTGTGTACTCTTGGATGTGAGCGACATCCAACGAATCATTTTGGCCGACCAGCGGAGGAAAACCCGACGGGGAATAAAACGGCCGGTCACCCGTGGTACCCATCTCCCTGCCGCCTTGAGTCGTCAACCTTCCCGCACCGGTACGAATGGTCTGCGGAAGGGACTGACCCGCCACTATTCCACCGCAAGCAATTTACAAACAATCAATCAACGGCAAACATAACACACACTGGGTCTACGTCGGCCTGCCCTACTAGGCTTAAACTTCGGGCGGCGGCGCATAGCTCTACTTTCGTCAAGGAGCGTGGGAGCGCATTATTTGGGACTAGACGTGGAGGAATACCTCAACTCCGGTTATCCCCAACTAAGGCTCAACCTTAATAACGACTGCTCGTCAGAGCAGGACCCGGGATTATAATAGTAAATGGCAATGAGGATAAATGCGGTGTTTATGCTGCTTATTTAAAGTGCTGTAATGAAATGTGACTAGTACAAAACTGGAGTAGTACAGAATGAAAGTACTTGACAAGTACGAGACTGGAGTATAACTGAATTGAAAGTACTTAACCAGTACGAGACTGGAGTATAACTGAATTGAAAGTACTTGACCAGTACGAGACTGGAGTATAACTGAATTGAAAGTACTTGACCAGTACGAGACTGGAGTATAACTGAATTGAAAGTACTTGACCAGTACGAGACTGGAGTATAACTGAATTGAAAGTACTGAACTGAAAAGAATAAAAGGAACAGGACTAGTGCAAGACTGGAATAATCATAAAGAAAATGGTTAGTTGTCCAATCACTCCATCCAGGAGGCTTCAGTTCCATCTCCGTTCTCAGGAGAGATTTTCAGTTCCATCCCCGTTCTCAGGAGGCACATTCAGTTCTATTTCAGTTTTTTAATAAGGCTTCATTGGGTTGCACCCATTATTAAGATCCGATTAGAATCTGGTTGCGCCTTATTAATCACGGGTTAATCAGATCAGAGGCTTATCAGGAGTTGCACCCTCATGAATAATTCGCATAGCCCTACTCGTACTCTCGCTTCCGAGCGTACCCAAATCACCCGAGAGGCGAGGCGCTCAACGGTTTCACGGAATCTCGGAGCACACGGAGTTCGGTCACTTGCCTCGGCCACTCTCGTTGATACGACAATTTTATTATTCTTTTTAGTGAGGATAGTCACGCGCTCCAATTTTCATTTTCGAAAAAAACGAGCGTAATAATTGCTAAGCGCGACCCTAGGCTCCAAATTTTAGGAAAAATATCAAAACTTATCACCATGACCCCAAATTTTGATACAACCCTTAATATAGTCTAAAAAGAGCATAGTAATTTTTTTGTAATTTTTCCAAGTGTTTTGGGCCTTTAATTTGGCCAAACAAATTTTATTTAGGCTTTTAAAAATACCAAATCAACTCCAAAAATTCTCAAAATTTTTGTGGAGACTGACCTCATTGCAGGGAACAATTTTCATGTTCAAAACTTTTTCATGAGGGCTCTATCTTAGCCTCTCAAAAATCAAATCCCTTATTATATTATAATATTATAATAAATATTATAATAATATAATTTATAAAATAAAACTACTGTTCACTTCCTTCTTTCTTCCGCTGAAACGAATCCCGCCGCCCTTACGGGCCTTCCCCGCCGCCGGCCGGCCACCGGCCGGCCGTGGCTCCACCACCGGCCGACTGCCCGGTGGTGGGCGCTCCCTCCGGCGGTGGTCTGGCGGCCTGCCGCTGCCGGCCATCGCCGGAGCCATTTTTTTTAAAAAAACAGGAGGGGAGGGGGTGACGGCGGCGGCGCTCCGGCCGCCGGAGCTCGCATACGTCACGTCCAAAAGATAGGGAGGAGGGAGAGGGAAGTTTTCCACCTGAGGTTGGGGGGTTTGGCGACCTCCGGCGAGTTCCTCCATTAATGGCGGTGGAAGGTGGCGGTGGAGGGGGAGGAGCTCCTCGGCTTGGATTTTTCCGGCCACCAGAGCTCCGGCAGAGGGGGAAGAAGGGGGAGGGGATGCTCTTGAGAGCTGTGAGGGAAGGAGAGGGGGTGGGGTAGCTTTTATAGGGAGGGGGAGGGGGAGCTCCCTCCCTTTGGGTGGTGTGGGACTAATCCCTCCTTAGGGAGGGATTAATCCCACCCTCCAGCTGTCCTTGGACAGCTGGAGGTATCTCATTTTCCCCCATGTGGGGAAAATGAAGGAGGCCCTAAATGGGCTTGGGCCTTAAGAAAGAAGGGGAGAAAGAGAGAAGAGGAGGGGTAGTGGTGGGCCTCCACTCTCCTAGGGTGGGTTGTTTGCTGGTTGGGGGGCCCAAAGTGTGTTAGGGGGGCAAGGGCTATCCATCCATGGAGAGGAGGTGGGCTCTTATTTGGAGAAAAATCCAAAAAAATGGATTTTTAGGGGGGTTTGACCAAAGTCAACCATGGAGTGGGTCCCCCATGCTGGTCAAAGTCAAAGTGGGTCCAAGTCATCAGGGTCGGGTCAAGGTTCGGGTGTCGTGTCATAATTGGTGTGCGCACGCTTTTCGGTGCACGATTATGCTTAATTTGACCACGAGTTGACCAATTGTCGTCGAAATTAACCGGAACGACTTCTGTTGACTTCGTATTGACCATACGAGTCCAACGCCATTGACCGGGGTCGAATCAGAGTTCGTTTGGCGAAAGTCCGATATTTGCGCGTCGTAGCGTGCTAAAACGGTCAAAACGCTCATAATCATCGTTAGGCTTCGAATCGCGATGCAACGAGTTCCGATGCGTTCGTATCAACTATACGAAGTCATGAGAATTTACAGAACTCAAATCGGAGTTCTCTATGTCAATATCCAAAAATCTCATTTTCGCGACGTTCTGCGAGTAATGGCCAAATCCACTATATGACCTCTAGGTTCAATTGAACGAGTTCCGATGTGCTCGTATTGACTATACGAGGCCACATGAACTGACGGAACTCAATTCGGAGTCCTCTAGCTCTATTTCCTACCTTGGGCTACCCCTCACTGGGTCATGGGTAGGGTCCGGGCCACTTTTATTGGGCCCACTAGGGTTCTGGTGGCCCAATAAAAGTCGAGATGTTACAGCTTGTGCCCAGTACATGTAATCCTCACTATAAATCACTCGTGGAAGCAAAACTAAAACTAAGCGTCACCGTAACTGTCACTGAACCGAGAGCACCCAAGCTGGACTGGCCCAACTCCACTGACTCTATACTCTACTGGTACTGCATCTCTGGGTGTTTCTTCCTTTTCGGCCTGCCGTCGCCGCCTCGCGATCCACGTCTGCGTCTACGTCTTCGTCCTCCGGGCTGCTGAGCTTATGGGGTCCCACCCATCAAGGGGCATTTGACCCGTGTATGTCCCGGCTGGTGGCAATGGTAACACGGTCGCGGGGTCAACTCTGTCAGAAACTGCAACACCCGGGACCCTTCCATATGGCACACCTAAAATGTTGTGGTTCGAAAACCGTTAGTCATAAAGACTAAGCCATATCATCCCCTACCCCTTCCCCCATGGCTCCTAGGTACCGAGCGGAGAAGAAGAAAGGGAAGGACATGGAGGTGGAGATTAAATCAAATAAACAGGTGACAGCGGACCTATGCTAGCAATTCTATAGTTAATAAGATAGAAACAGAAAGTAAGAAATGTAACCTTAACTTATGCGTCGAAGCGCATAAGCCAAGGGATCTTTTGCAGGGCTCCCATCATATAGAGTGTCCCATACCACTTATACGTTGGGGTGTCGGTTGTCAAACAGCAAGGAGTAGCAAAAAGTAAAAGCACCAGAAATATAACCATTGATTTATAGGGATTACCCCTATAGACCAAGGGGTCGTTTTGCAGGGCCTATCGTATAAAACGTCCCATACCATTTTATACGTTAGGTGGCATGTTTATGCTATGACACACAATTATGCTATGAAATGCACAAGCAAGTGCAACACACCCACACGACTCTATGCGCACAGACCTTTAGTTCCCCCTGTTCGGGAGGCTAGCTTCACCCCCAGGAACCTCCGCTGTGGCAAACGGAGATAGTGAGTCGGGCCCCCCACTCCTAGGCGGGTAATCACACTACCAGGCCTAGCCCTTCCATACGCCCCTAGAAGAACACAACCTAGAGTATCCGCGTATTAGTGCTGGCTGTACCCACCAGGCTTTTTGCCGAGTCAACGTACCGCTGTCGGTGTGATCGATCGCCTAGTACCGATGACCCACCACTTTTATGCACATGCAATCATGACAATTATATTTGTACAAGTTCTTATGTTACCGAGCCTCCAGCTCTCTAGGCTACTAAGCCTATACCAAGTCCCCGAGCATCCCGCTCCCTGGACTTCCAAATTACCAACCAAACCATAGTCATTACTTGTAGGCCCTTAGACTATGGACCTTCTCTACCCATTCCAAGCCAATTCTTCTTCCTAAGTGTACAAGTGTAGGTGTGAGGTACAACTATTATTAGGGTTACTCTTGATCATTTTATTCCTAAGATTTAAGGTTAACCTTGGACTTCCCGAGGGTTACCCGGTGAAGGGCTCGCAGCGGTACTAGGAGCTATGATGGGGTGAATCACAAAACTCCCTTTCCAAGGCACTTATTATACTTGATTGGTTCCCTTAACCCATTCCCTTCTCGCATTCCAGTGGGCTATTCCTAGGGTGGCTTGACTCTTCCTCTTCTCGGGGAGGACGGTCTTCCATTGAACCCGAACACTACCTATCGCTAGTCAATCTCACACCCTACCCATCCTGACTTCCAATAATGAACTTGATTTAACTCACCCTATCCCAACCAGCAAACTACCAAAATTCCATCTCCCAAGTTCATTACCCACTCTAGTTCAACTTCTGCAGTTTTACTAAATGCAGACCATCCTAAGGTTCATGAGGTATGCAAGGGGTGGTACTCCCAACTGTCTTCCAAATCCCATATAATATTTACTGGAGATCTACCATGACCTAATTAGTCTAAATCCAGAAAATAATAATTTCCCTATTTCATTTGGCATTTAAATTATTTATTCTAAGATCCCAAATGCCCTTGTATGAACATGAAGTGCACTAATTAGTCAATAATAAATCATCATAAAGTCAGTAAAAATCATATCCAACATTTAAACAGCAATTCCAAGTTTTGAGAAATTCCAGAGATGTTTATGCCTATATTTCTTAATTTACCATTTTAGGCCACTTTTACTATATCATGAAGGAAGTACTGTAAATATTTATCCAAAAATCCCAAGAAAATTATGTAAGCTATATAGTGACCTAAAACCATCATAAACCAAGTACCATAATTTTTCTCCATCATTTGAACTCTGAATTTATTTTAAAGTAAGATATAAATTTTCATAACTTAATGAAGGAGGTACTGTTTTTATCCATCTAAAATTCCAGAGAAAATTACTAGTTGTCTATCATATTTTGAAACACCCACAAATCAAATTTCATAATTTTGCAATCAATAAATGGGCACTATTTGTATTTTTGACTGTATATCAAATTTAGCACATTAAAGAATAAAGTACCCAAAATATTCAGATAAAATTTCCAAGAAAATTACAGAAGATATAATATGCTATAATATGCCCTAATCCAAGATTTCATAATATTCCAGTGAACAGAAATTCCATAATCATCAAAATAAATATCTAGGGCACCATTAGAGTTGTAAATGAAGTACTGTATAAATTAATCCAAAAATCTCAACAAAATTATATTATATCTACTTGGACCATAACCTCACTCTACCCAAATTTTTGCTTGATTTGTAGTTCATTTAATAGCTTAATAATTCAAATTAAGCTTGGTGACCTAAACTAGGGTTAGGGTTTTAGGTGGGCTAAAGGTCTCCAAATATCCTAAAATTTTGTCCAGAGAACTATACTGGTCATATGGTTCTCTCCACCAAATTTCAAGTCAGTCCAAGGTCATTTGACCCTATGACCTTCACAACCCTACAAATCCCCATTAAGGGACCTACCCTAGGGTTCTAGGGCTACCCTACACCAAACCGCTCCAAACTCCCTTGGAGGGTGTGTCATGCCCTAAAAAGTCAGTGACCAAAATATCAGCCCCTGTGGAAGCGCTATGGCCACTCAAACACCAAGGGGGTGTTTGATCCTAAATTATCCTATAAGTATCATCCTTGGGTTGAACCCAACCCTATTCAAAACATCTCCAAATGAGATGAAATTTTTACCAGAATCCTTATGATAAACCCAGGGACCACTCACCAAAATTTGGGAGGGTTTGGAAGTCATTTAGCCATCTAATTAAATTAAGCTAGGATTATTGAATTTTTCTAAAAACTATAGACAAACATTCTCAAAAAAATTCTCATTTTTGGATAGCACCTAGATATAGGTAAGAATAGGCCACACCCCAAATTTCAAGTCATTTTGATGACTGGATCGGAGTGGGGAATTTTTCTAAGGTCAAGACAGCCCTATGGACAGACCTCACCGAAAAGGGTGCTGTGGTCTAACCAGGACTCCAAATCGAGTGAAATCAATTTTAAACTAATGTGGACTTCTAGGGCTACATTTTCTATGTTGACCATTTTTCTTGTAGGAGCCTCTAAGTATTTTTCCCAATTATTTAAAGTGATAGATATTTTTATTCAGAAATTGTTTTAAAAAAAATAGAATTTAATTCTCATGGCACTGTTCATCTTCTTCAACAGCCCGAAACTAGAAGCTTGAAAACTTATTTTCCTGTAGCTTTTCCAAAGCTATTTCCCGGCCATCCAGCCATCTCCCTGGCCGGCCACCACCACCACCACCTCTGTTGAGGTGAGGGCTATCGTCGGGCGGCGGCACGGCCGCCGGAGAGGCGGTTTCCGGCGAACCCACCACCATGCAAATTTCAGAAAAGCATGGAAACGCTCACCCAATCCGGCTCTTTGGAGCCCGATATCTCTCCTAATGATTTCTAAGATCTGTCCATAGAAGAAAGAGTAGAGGAGGACCTTATTCATGGTTTGACGGCGAGATGGACGTTGGACTGTCATGGCGCGGTGGTGGCGTCGTCGGAATTCTTCTACAGCACAGTAGGAGGCTCGAAACTTCAGGTAAGGGCTGGGAAACTTCATCCTTAAGCCTAAGGGGCCTTTTTAAAGAGAAGAAAGGAGGGAGGGGAAAGGTTTAAACGTTCATGGCCATTAATATTTCTTCTTAATAACGTTTCGGTTATTATGCTGGTAATTGAATTGCTGGAAACGAAGAGATGTTTGTCAGGTGGCGATTTCCTATTGGACTAACATTTCCTTATTTATTTAAATAATTAAAGTAGGAAACGGCCCATAAATACTCCTGGTGTAACTCCCCATAATCCGAATTGATTACAACGTCGGTTACCGAAATTTCCAGTCTGGCTGACGTTTCGGCCTTTGTCACGGGCGTGACGCATAGGTCACGGGCGTGACAGGCCCGGATAGCCAATTCTGGGTTCGACGATCGTCGAAATGAGATCGACGATCGTCGAAGGGTGGTCACGGGCGTGACACCTGGGTCACGGGCGTGACAGGCCCGGGTGGTCAATTCTGGGTCGACGACCGTCGAACTGAAATCGACGATCGTCGAACGTGGTCACGCCCTATGTCACGGGCGTGACATTGTGGGTCACGGGCGTGACAGGCCCGTGTGGCCAATTCTGGGTCGACGACCATCGAACTGAAATTGACGATCGTCGAACGTGGTCACGCCCTATGTCACGGGCGTGACATTGTGGGTCACGGGCGTGACAGGCCCGTGTGGCAAATTCTGGGTCGACGACCGTCGAACTGAAATCGACGATCGTCGAACGTGGTCACGCCCTATGTCACGGGCGTGACATTGTGGGTCACGGGCATGACAGGGTCATGAGGTAAATGCCGCGCTCGGCGATCGTCACGCTGAGATCGACGATCACCGAAGGGGTCACGCCCTTGGTCACGGGCGTGACACCTTGGTCACGGGCGTGATAGGGCCGGGTTGAAAATTCTGCGCCCGACAATCGCCTCCCTGGGATCGACGATCGTCGAAGGAGTCACGCCCCAAGTCACGGGCGTGACGGGTCAATCACGGGCGTGACCAACCCGTGACCCGAAATCTCAGTCGATTTATTTCAATTTTTGGGCTTTTTAGGGTTCTGTCACGACCAACCGACTCCTAGGGGTCTAGCCGGAAATGGGATGTTACATTACTTCTTCCCTAAGCAAGGAGCAGTTCAAGGGAGACAGACTGTTGGGTATATTGATCCACATTACCCATATTTGTAAGAAGTCAAACAGGTCAATGACACACACACAAGTTGTAATTGATGTTTGTTTAAGTTTATGCCTTCAGGTGGACACCAAGCAAGCTGGTGGACAGGTAGAAATTTTCCTAAGTCCATAGGCGTTGAGTGAGCAAGCTCACTCAACACCAGGTGCAGGGTGAAAATATGAGAAAATGACTAAGGACAAAAGTCTCAAGACAAATGTGTCGAGACAAAGGTGTCGAGACAAAAGTGTCGAGAAAAGTCAGACAGTAGTGTCGAGACAAGTCAGCTATCTCAACACCTTGAAGATCAAGTCAGAAGTGTCGAGACAAGTCAGTTAATAGTGTCGAGACAAGTCAGTTAACTCGACACCTTGAAGATCAAGTCAGCTGGAAGATACTTGATAGGCTGGAAATCGCTTAAGTCCACAGGAGTTGAGTGAAGTCTATTCACTCAATGCCAGGTAAACAAAATCATTGAGTATAGCTAGGTTAGTCTAAGCATAACGATTAACAAGCTTAAATTATTGCTAAAGCCACAGGCATTTAGTATAGTCTACTCACTTTACGCCACACAACTAAAAGCTGTGAGATAGGCAATGCCTAATAAGAAACAGTTGAAAATATGGCTAAATCCACATGCGTTGAATGAAGTGTACTCACTAAACGTTATACAGCTAAAAGCAGTGAGTACAGGCAAAGCCTAATAAGAATCAGGCAGAAATATGGCTAAGTACACAGGAGTTGAGTGAAGTCCACTCACTCAATGCCAAAACATCATATTCGTTCAGTATTGCTAAGTTTGTCAAAGCCACAAAAATTCTATGTAAATATTGGACAAAGTCCACAGGCGTTGAGTGAAGCTTACTCACTCAACGCCATGTGAAAAAAAGTGTTGACTGATTCTCATCCACTTAGAACCAGTTTTTTCAGACACAGAAAATTGGCTAAGTCCAAATGGATTGAGTGTAGCTTATTCACTCAATGCCAGATAATAGAATAATGTCTGTTAAGTAGTATGTCGTTAAGTGAAGCTTACTCACTCAACGCCAAGTGACTGAAAGATTGGTCAAGGAAAAAAGCGCTAAGTGATGAAGACACACTCAACGCTCTCAACGCCTAATGACAGAAAAATTATTATAAGTGTTTTGGCATTGAGTGATGGTTTCTCACTCAACGCCTAGTGATAGAAATTCTGTCAAAGTGTTTTGGCATTGAGTGAAGCTTACTCAATCAACGTCTATACTACTGATGTTTGATTTTGTCTAAGTCCACAGAAGGTGACGTTAGCACGAGTCAGCAAAAGTCAACAAAGTCAACTCATTTAAAATTCTTTGCGGGAAAGATGGAGTAAGCCATTGATTGCGCCAGCATCCATCTTTTGTCGTCTTTAGCAAATGGAAGGTAGTAAATCGGCAATTAAGGTAGGGCCCATAGCGCAATAGAGCCATTGATCGACGAGCAATAAAAGGGAAAGATTGGTTGAGTCGACAACAAGCAATTAAGGTTTTCTAATTTTGCAATTGTGGCTTAACCTCATCTTCTTCCTCGCCATTAACTTCGAGCCTGAAGCACAAGTTTTGATCAGATAATCTGAAAGAGAAAAGTGATAGCTGCTGCAATATTCATCTGTGATAGCAAGGTCAGGACTGATCCCTAAAAGAGAAGTGGTAGAGACATCTGCTAGCTACTTCTGGCACAAGCCATGAATCAATCGAAGACCTTGTCAACTTGCTACTGTGAAGAAGAAAGGGCTTTAATCTGCTCAGCCCAGGAAGATAGACACAGAGATTTTTCTTTGGTGTCTAATTGTTTCAATTTTGTATTATTTTTATAGTATCCTATCTAGGATCTGAGTGTAGGATTCTTGAGTGAATCTGAGTGTAGGCTTGTGTTATAAAGGCTGAGGTAAGATCTATTGTAGATCTGAGTGTAGGATTATTTAGTGAATCTGAGTGTAGGCCTGTGATATAAAGGCTGAGGTAGGATCCAATTAGGATCTGAGTGGAAGGGCATATTGCTTGAGGTGTAAGTCTTGAATAATACTGAGTGGTCCTGCGGGATTGTGTTGTAAGCTCATAAGGAGCCGAGTTTTGGTGGAAGAGCCTGATCTAACACACTGTTAGAAAGGCGCAGAGGGATAGTTGATGTACCGAAGATCGAGGAACCACTATAAACAACTATGTCGTCTGTGATTTATCTTGAAAGCCAAAAAAATAACCTAATCACTAAGTAGAGTTATCGGGTAAAAATCAAAAAGACTTGAAGTAAGACCAAAAACCTATTCACACACCCCTCCCCTCTAGGTGTATAACAGACCTTGAAAATAAGACTTTCAAGTGGAATCAAAGGGAGGTTACTCAAATTAGACTTAACAGTCTGAGTAGATCTCCAAGGTCAGCAAGAAAATCTATCATTATAGGTTCAGGAGTGAACTATAAGGAGCTGGGTGCCATGAAGCTTCCCATCTGCAGGAAGGAAGGTTTTGGCATCTAGAAGGAGAGGCTTAGGTTGTTCTTGGAGGCAGCCGACCCTAGGATCTTCATCACAGTCAAGGAAGGGCCTTTCATCCCTATGAAAGTGTCAGTTCTGGATGCAAATGTTCAGACTCCCAAGACATACTCTAAAATGACATAGGATGAAGTCATCCTTGCCACCATGGATAAGAGGGCACAAAATATCATTGTTTGTATCATAGATGACTCTACTTTCCAAAATCTTGTTCACTACAAGACTGCAAAGGAGATGTGGGACACCCTAGTGGTCTACATGGAAGTAATAGAGGAAGTGAGAGATGACAGGAAGTACATGCTCAATCAAGAGTATGAAGCATTTAGGCAGAGCAATACTGATAACATAACTGAATGCTATGAAAGATTCTTCAAAATTTTCAATTAGCTAAGGACATATGGAAGAGTCTTCATCACTTATGAACTGAATGACAAGTTTCTCAGATCTCTAACCAGATACTGGGATACTAAGATCTGTTCCATCAGAGAGGTGGCAAAGCTTGCTAATACTCCACTAGCAACTTTATTTGGGAAGTTGTTGTCCTATGAAATGTAGCTGATAACTAGGAAAGAGGAGGAGAACATTAGAAAGTCCCAAGCTAAAGAAAAATCTGTGGCATTCAAAGCTGAAGCCACAAGGAGGAGCAGAATGAAGACACCATCTCCACCAAAAAGGGAAGCTATTTCTGACTCAGAAAAATCAGATACCAGCACATCAGACCGCCATATATCTGATGAAGACTTTTTTGCCTTCTCCAGGCAGTTCCATAAGTTTATGAAGAAGAAATACTGGAAAATCAGGCCCTCCTCCTCTCATTCAAAAGAAGACTACTACAAAGGCATGAAGAAATCATCTAAGGAGGACAGGTATGGTTCTAAACCTAACAAACATGTTTAGTATAAAGTGTTTTGCTATTATTGCAGCAAGCCAGGGCATGTAATAGCTGACTGCTCTGTAAAGAGAAAGGAATCTAGTGATAAGAAGGTCCACAAGCAAAAAAGGTAAGAAGGATAAATCCTTCTTTGCGAAGAAGAAAAAGAGCTGGACTGAATCTTCCTCTTCAGAGTCAGAAAGAGAAGAGGATGATGAAGACTACATTGGGTTGTACTCTGCTGAAGTAGAATCTAAAGAAGCAGACTTCATTGAGATGCTTGCTGCTATTGCTAAAGAAGCTGATGTAAATCATCATGCTGCTAGGATAGAAGTTAGGGCCCCTCTATCACAATCAGATGGTGATATAGAGGTGTAAAAAGAAGAAGAATAAGAAAAAGACAGCCTCTGTTATGGCCTAATGGCTATGTGAGATTAAGAATCTAGCAAGGAACAGCCTGATCAACAAAAGGTACATTATCAGTCCAGCCACACCACTAAAACTGGCTATAAAGCTCGTCCTTATTCAGATGCATCTAAATCTTGTTATGAAGATGGGTCTGAATCAGAGGAAGATATCAATTCTGTAATTGATAAATATGGTATCCTTTTGAGTTCTTCAAGGAAAGCAAGATGCTGGCTAAGAAGCAAGCTAAGGAAATTTCCTCCCTTCATCTTGCTGCTTCCAAGCATGTTGATTCAGCTTAACTGCTTGATCAGAAATTGAAAGAGATTAGTGAGCTGGAAACTTGAAAGTCTTTTAATTCAAGGTTAGCTAGTCACCTAGAGGGGGGTGAATAGGTCTTTGAAAATTCTTAAGTCTTTTTGTTATTTACTAACTAAGTGATCTAAATCTTGTCCTTAATACTTCCAATATAAAAGAAGAACAAGCAATATAGTAGAGCACACAAATATTTATAGTGGTTTCCCAACTAGGAACATCCACTTTACCTCCCACCTTTCTAACTTATGTTAGACAAGGCACAAAACTCCTCCAAAATGCTCCTCAAAACTTACACCTCAAGCCCTCAGCTTTACACTCAGGTTCTCTTCAAAACCCTACATCAAAACCACAAAGGTTCCTACATCAGAGCCCTTTAGTGCTCCTACAGCTCAGTGTTCCTCAAACCACCTACCTAAGCCTTATCTCTAAGGCCTACATCTCAGGCTTCTCAGCCCTATAACTCCAAGCACAAGGCCCTACTCTCATAGTGCTGTAGCACTCCTATAGCTCAGTACCCTTCCAAGTACCTACCTCAGTGCCCTTCCAGGCACCTACATCTCAGTGACAAGATTGTCACCTACCTCAAGCCAAAAAGCCCTATAGCTCAGATCCACACTTGGAACCTACCTTAGTACCCCAGCAGGGCACCTACCTCAGTGACTAATTAGTCACCTACAAATCAGGCACAAAATGCCCTACAGCTCAAATTCAAACAACCTGAATCCTATAGGAAATTAATCAACAAGTTGAAATAAAATAAAACTCTGACTCTGAGATAAATCTCAGAGTCTATCTTGCTAGACTGAGTAGAGACTAGTCCGTCCCTCTTGTTGTAGATGGAATTAGTCTTATTCTACAGCTAGCTCTTTCTCTGTTGCACTGAAGAACATCTATCTGTTATTGAGGGCTGACGGCCCTTCACATAGCTATCTCTCCCTGCTTATTGGATGAATCAGCCACCTAGTTCTTCAAAGAACAAAATTGCAGAACAAGAAAAAGCTTCAGTTATCTTTCTCTACCTGCTAGCTTGCACTGTTGGGCTAGGCTTTCAAGCTCGTCGAAGAAGATTAAGTCCAGCCGCCACTTTTTTCAGTATCTTTTTTGTTTCCCTAAACCCCTTTGCTCTTTTCTTTTTATATCTGTTGATTTGAATCAACGACACAATTTGAGTGTGGGCCCAGCCAAGGATGGTGAGCCCCACCTCCCTCAGAAGAGGACAAATAGTAACTTTCTGCATTACTGTAGCCTTCCAGCAAAGACACGAAATACTTTGACTTTGTTGACTTCTAGTGATGTACCCAGCTGTGGACTTGGCTAAAAAATCAAGCAACATTAGTATAGACATTGAGTAAGGGTCCTTCACTCAATGCCAAAACACTTAGACAGATTTACTGTCTCTTGGCATTGATTGAGTAACCTTCACTCAATGCCAAACAACTTAGAATATAAATCTATTTCTAGGCATTGAGTGATTCAGCTTCACTCAACGCCAACTTGCTTTATTAGCTTTCTGCTATTTGGCATTGTGTGAGTGAGTATCACTCAACGCCAATCTCCTTAGACAAAATTCTATCTCCACTAGGCGTTGAAAGAGTTGAGTGAGCATACTCCACTCAACACTTTTTGCCTTAACCATATTTTTGGCCTCTACAACATCTTAGGCGTTGAGAGCATTGAGTGAGCATGCCTCACTCAACGCTTTCTGCCTTAGCCAATTTTTTGTGTTTAAAAACACTAGTTTTGTCTCAGTGGTTCCTTCTTAACTGTCTCAGTTGTTTCTTTTTCACATTTTAGACTATCTCCTTTATCAGCAATTTTGCTGAGACCAACACTTCTCTCAACGTTTTGCAATGAGCTTCTCAGCTATCTCAGCAGTTATACTGAGACATCCTTCTCAGCTTTCTCAACTGTCTCGACGCTCTTTCCTTTATCAAATTACCTGAATTCTAGCTTACTCTTTTTGTTCACCTGTCCAGTCAAGGACAACCTACATGCATGAAATTTAGCACACATCAAATACATTATGTGTGTATGTCATTGATCAGTTTTACTTCTTACAAATCTGGGTCATTGCGATCAATAGACCCAACAATCTCCCCCTATTTGAAGAAGTCAAAACTTTTCTTGATCAATAGTACAGGTCATTGATATACACAGTATATTCAACATAAAAACAACTAAAACCTGTGTAACATCATTAGAGTTTGGAAATGTTACACATTTCTCCAGCCTGTGGAGAATTACTTACTCCCCCTGGCATGCTTCAAGTCTCACAGCTTTTTGCAACTTGGCTTGATCAAGTCTGGGTCAGATCTTCTTATTTCCCCCTAACTGTTCTCCCCCTTTTTGACTTCTGCAATAAGGATATCTTTTTGGATTTTTTCTCCCCCTATCTATCTAGGGTTGATCTCCCCTCTTTGACTCAATCCCATTGCAATGGTTTGTCTTGCTCCCCCTCAACAGTTGCACACTAGCTTCATTATCTTGAGGAAGGACTTGCACTACCTATAAAAGAGATAGTACTGCATATGGTAGAGGATAGAATTGAAGCTACATAAGATTAAAAATACCCAATTCAAATTTGAAGGTGTTAAACTTGCCTTCATCTAGTGGCTTAGTGAAGATATCAGCCACTTGCTTGTCTATGGAGACAAACTCAAGGCTGATGTCTTGCCTTTCTACACATTCTCTAATGAAATGATACCTAATTTCTATATGCTTAGTCCTGCTATGGGAGACAGGATTCCTAACGATAGAAATTGCACCAGTAGAATCACAAAAGAGTGGATTTTTAGTTATCTGAATATTGTAGTCCTGGAGTTGATGTTGGATCCACAGCAACTGAGCACAGCAGCTCCCAGCTGAAATATACTCTGACTCTACAGTTGAGATTGCAACACTTGTTTGTTTCGATCCATGAGACAAGCCTCCACCTAGAAATTGATAGGAGCCAAAAGTACTCTTCCTATCCTCCTTGCAGCCTGCAAAATATGCATCTGAATAGCCTATTAGTTCAAACTCCCCATTCCTATGGTACCATAGGCCAAGATCTGGGGTACCCTTAAGATATCTCAAGATTCTTTTCACAGAAGTATAGTGAGACTCTTTAGGCCAGTCTTGATACCTAGCACAGACATATGTTGCATACATAATGTCAGGCCTACTTATAGTGAGGTAGATAAGGTAGCCAACTATACCTCTATACAAAGTTGGATCAACAGGTTTCCCTAGATCATCTTTGCCTATAAGCATACTTGAGCTCATGGGAGTTCTTATGGTGGAAGAATTTTCCATACCATATTTCTTGACTAACTCCCTGGTGAACTTTTACTGGGATATGAAAGGACCATCATCAGTCTGTCTTATTTGGAATCCCAATAAGAACATCAGTTCACCCATACTGCTCATCTCAAACTTCCCCTGCATAAGTTTTGCAAACTTCTTGCAGAGGTTGTCATCAGTAGAGCCAAATATTATGTCATAAAAATAAATCTGGACTAGGATGATCTTACCATTAGATTCCCTTAGGAATAGGGTCTTGTCTATCTTCCCACTTGAGAATTTGTTCTCAATGAGGAAGGTAGACAATGTCTCATACCATGCTATAGGGGCTTGCTTGAGCCCATATAGAGCTTTCCTAAGTCTATACACAGTAGTAGGAGAGTTATAATCTACAAAACCTAGAGGCTGCTCTATATAGACCTCTTCCTTCAAGTCTCCATTCAAGAAGGCTGACTTCACATCAATCTGGAATACTGACTTCACATCCATCTGGAATACTTTGAATCCCTGGAAGGCTGCAAATGCAAGGAACAGTCTGATGGCTTCCAACCTTGCAACTGGGGAAAAAGTCTAATCATAATCAATCCCCTCTTCCTGTCTGTACCCCTTGGCCACCAATCAAGCTTTATTCTTTATTATAATGTCATTTTCATCAAGTTTATTTCTGAAAATCCACTTAACTCCAATGACATTATGTCTATCTGGTCTAGAAACCAGCTTTTAGACATTGCATATTTTGAACTGGTTCAGTTCTTCTTGCATTACACCAATCAAGAATTGGTCTTGATTTTCCTCTTCAAATTTCTTGGGCTCTTCTTATAACAGGAAGCTGGAGTAAAGAACTGTGTTGAAATTGCTGCTTCTGGTCTGTACACCTTGGCTAGTCTCACCTATTATCTGATCTTGAGGATGATCACTCAGATATCTGACTGCTTGGGGCAGCCTAACTGCTTCTTGCTGAGCACCAATTTATTCAGTTTGTTGGTCTTCATCTCTAGCTGGACTGTCATGTGCTTCCTCTGGACAGCATCCCTCTACATATTCTTCTTGCACAACTGGGTCTTTATTTTTGATTGAGATCTTTTCCATCATAACTTCTGTACCTGCCAAACTAGGAAAAGAGCTTGACAACTCACTATCAATCATGCTTGAACCATCAAACACGACATGGACAAATTCTTCTACAACTTGATTAGTCAAGTTATAGACTCTATATGCCTTACTATTATATATGTACCCAACAAAGATCCCCTCATGGGATTTGGCAACAAACTTAGTCACTTTTTACTTACCACTGTTCAAGATGAAACACTTGCAACCAAAGATCCTGAAATAGGATATGTTTGGCTTTCTGCCCTTCAAGATCTCATATGGAGTCTTCTTGTGTCCTGTTGTGATAGAAGCCCTATTGAAATGAGAAAATGACATGCAGTGTTAACTATCTCAGCCCAAAAATATTCAGGGAGAGAAGTCCCACTCAACATTGTTCTCCCAGCTTCTATGAGAGTCCTATTTTACCTCTCAGCTAACTCATTTTGTTGGGGTGTTCTTGGAGAGGAGAATTCTTGATCAATCCCTTACTCTTTATAGAAAGTAGTCATGGCAACAAACTGAAATTCAGTTCTAGGGTCACTTCTTATTTTGACTACTGAGCTTGCAAGTTCATTTTGTATCTGACTGACAAAACTCATGAAGACATCAAGGGTTTCATCCTTTCTTCTAAGAAAGAACACCCAAGCAAACATGGAATAGTCATCAACCAAAACATGGGTATAGACCTTCCTGCCTAGACTATAAACAAGCATAGGACCAAACAAGTCCATATGTAGGAGATACAAGAATCTCACTGAGTACTTGGTCCCAATGCTCTTGAAAGAGGTCTTAGTCTGCTTACCCTTTTGGCAATCAGCATAGATACCCTCCTTGGAGCATTTTATTTTGGGACAATTCCTAACTAGCTCATCATTGAAGAGTTGACAAATGGTTTTATAATTCAAATGAACCAGTCTCTTGTGCCATTGGACACAATATGAGACTTTGACATTTACAACTAGGCATATAGGATAACTACTATCTAAGCAAGAAAAGTTTAAACAATAAACATTCCCACTTCTAGTGCCTGTTAAGATGGCACATTGGTCAATAAACCTCTTGATGTGGCACTAACCCTTGTGGAAGGAAATGTCATAACAAAAGTCACATAGTTGGCTTATGCTTATGAGGTTGTGTTGCAACCCCTCCACATAAGCTATCTTTGTGATGGTGATTATGCCATTTGAGATCTTACCATAACCTCTGGTTATTACCTCGTCAGAGCCTCCAAAGATGACCTTAGGTCCATTCTTTAATAGAGTGAACTCCTTCAATAATTCCTTTGTTCCAGTCATGTGTCTGGAACATCCACTGTCCAAGTACCATTTAGGGGAATTAGTACTTGAACTAACCTAAAAAATACAATTTATCTCACCTTAGAACCCCAATTTCTATTGGGTCCTAGGTTCATATTATCCTTAAAATAAGATTGCCTTCCTGCAGTATTTTTGACAGGTTGGCTACTCAGGACACTGAAGGATTGTGCCAGGAATCTGCAGCATAGTGGCCCACTTTTCTACAGCACCAACACACATGGACAATATTTCGCCTTTTCTGTTTAGGACTAGCATTTGGCTGGATTGCTCCCTGAATAGTGGGAAGATTTACTGATATATATCTCTGATTTCTTTTTGCAGCCATTTTGACTGAAGGTAAGTCTTTCAGCTGAGTGTTTTGGTCTTTTCTGAGAGCCACCAGCTGCATGTCTTTTTTAAGCTAACATGAATCTGATAGCATCAGAAACTTCCATTCCATCCTTGCCAAAAAACTCATCTTGAGTGTAAGACCCCATTTTTTTTTCTTTTTCAACCACCGGGGTCTTAGGCCCAGAACCGCCGCTTTGCGGTGACACCTTCACGTCCTGAAGGGTCATCACCACAAGGCGCCGATTCTGCCGGCCAATTCGATCACAAAAAAGTAGCACAATTATTGAAGTAAGAACAATACAGTCCACAATAATAAATCACATGTAAATAAGATAAAATCTACACAAAGGGAGTGTCCACAGAAATCATCAGAGTACTATAAATACGGGCTTATGCCCGGTACAAAATGTCCTCACTACAAGTCTCTCATGCAGAAGCGAAAACAGAAACTACTCAAGGTCGAGACTCACGGTCCCGGCTGTGTGAACTCCGGAGCTAGACTGCCCCATCTCTAGGCGCACCGATCTCTGGGGCTGCTCCTCCATGCTGGGCTCCACGATCCCCTAAATGATGCGGTTCGAAAACCGTTAGTCATAAAGACTAAGCCCTATCATCCCCTACCCCTTCCCCCATGGCTCCTAGGTACCGAGCGGGGAGGAAGAAAGGGAAGGACATGATGGTAGAGATAAATCAAGAAACAGGTGACTATGTACTTAATCTAGCAAGATGTATTCGGTGAGCAGTTAATATGATTGTTATAATAGGTCTAGCAGTAAGAAAAGCAATTATATGAATTTAAACCTTCACTTATGCGAGAACACATAAGCAAAAGGGATCTTTTGCAAGGCTCCCATCGTATAGAGTGTCCCATACCACTTATACGTTGGGGTGTCGGTTATCAACAGCAATGGTTGTTATATATTGAAATTAACCTTTGATTTATAAACTTGCCCACACAAGCTTATAGACCAAGGGGTCGTTTTGCAGGTCCTAATGTATAAGCGTCCCATACCACTTATACTTTAGGTGTCAGGGTTAAATGAATCGATTATACTATGACATGCTAGTGGGTATGATGAAACATGCAAGTGCAACTCACACACCCGACTCTGTGCACACAGACCTTTAGTTCCCCCTTTCGGAGCCGTTACCTCCCAGGGTACCTCCGTAGTGGCAGACGGAAGCGGTGGGTTGGGCCTCGCCCACCTCAAAACCAGTAAAAGCACCACTGGTCTGACCTATCGTACGCCTCAACGCTTGGTGCACTAAGCGGACGCCTGCGTACTCTTGCCGGCTGGCGTACCGGACTTCTGTTGGCGAAGTGCTAACCACCTCGCCGAGTCAACGATATCGGTGCCGGTGCAATTGAACTCCCCGATATCGCAAAACCCACCACCTTAAATTTTCCTATCTTATGCACATGCAAGTTTAATCGCAAACACACAAAAACCGAGCCGAAGCTCCCCGGACCAAAACATCCGTCTCCAAAACAACCGAGCTGAAGCTCCCCGGACCTTCCCGTCCGTCTCCAAACCGACCGAGCCGAAGCTCCCCGGACCATCCCGTCCGTCTCTTAACCAACCGAGCCGAAGCTCTCATCAATCTTCCTGTGCCAACAGTGTTTGTAAAAAGTGCAGCCCTAGTTACCTAGTTACTCTTGTCGATTTGTTATTACAGTTTACGTTAGCCCAGGACTGCCCCCGGTATACCCCGTGAAGGGCTCTCAAGGGGCACTAGGAACCAAGACGGCGGCATTACGGCCCGAAGTTCCCTTTCGCAAGGCACTTAATATTATTGGTTTATTTCCCTTAACCCATTCCCCTTTTCACATTACGATAGACTATCCTAGGGTGATTTTTAAACCTTCCACTCTTCGGGGAAGACGATCTTTCGTCGAACCCGAGCACCTCTTAACTCTAGCTATCACCACTACTCACTATTCTTTATATCTTCCTATAGTGATTTCCTCCACTATTTCCCACCCAAACAAAATGAGTTATTTAACTCCAATGTCTTCCTCAAATCATGTCTTATTTCAATTCACAATTGCTATATGCAGACCGACCTAGGCTACATGTCGAACCGGTTATGCAATGATCCATTACTCATCCAAATGCCCTAAATTATTTACTGGAGACTTACCATGATATAAATGACCTAAGTCCAGAAAATGGAAATTTTCCTAATTTATTTGGCATTTAATTAAATTCCTCGAAAATCCCAAGGACTACCGGTTTGAACATGAACTACCCTAAGTTCTCATGCAAAATGTCCAGCAAATTTATGATAAATACTAGGTTATCTCAATAGGTTAAATCCTAAGTATCATAATTTTTCTATCATTAAAAGGGCATGAAAACTATTTTAGAAATAATCTCTAACTTCTGTTGTTTATGAATCAAGTACAGAAAATATTCTTCCAAAAATTATAAATAATTTATGCCAAGCAAATAAAGGCCTAACATTTGTACTGGCCAAGTTTCATAATTTTCCAGCAAGTATTTTATCCATAATTAATTTTTTTAAACATAATAGCCCTTTCTATCATTTGTGAATAAAGTACTAGATTTACTCAACATAAAATTCTATAAAAATCCAGTGATCAATGTGCTACTAATCAAGATCTAAATCCAGAATTTCAACTGGTTATAATTAATTTAAAACCTCCAAATAATTGAAACAATAAATCGGGCAAATAATCCTTTAACACATGAAGTATAATATTTATTAATCATAAAATTCCAGGAAATTTATCATAAGTCTAAGACATCCTAAAACCCCCTCCTCCCGAGTTTCATAATTTTTGGATTAGATTTAGTGCTTAAAATAACTAAATTACATTTCTATCCTAATTCAAACTCTCAACTTCCGAGGTACCCAATTACCTCCAATTCCTTCACCATTTCAACCAGAGGGTTTTCAGCATATCATGCCACTCTCCTCCAAATTTCAAGGGCATACAAGAGCTTTTGCTCCTATGTCCTTCACAAACCTCAAAACCCTTCATTTAAGATTTGGGTTTTGGATCCTAGGGTAAACCAACCCTAAACCACTCCATTTTTTCTCCACGCAGGTTATAACACCATTCTAAGTCAGAGATCAGAAAATCAGCCTCTGTTGAGGCGATTTGACCTTTCCAAATTCTCAGTGCACTTTTTATTAAAAGGTGTCTCACTAACGCCTAGTTAAGGGTAGAAGATTTCTCACCTAAAACTCCTCCAAATCAATTGGAATTTTACACAGACCTAGGTTTTATAGCCAGGGACCACTCACCAAAATTTGGGAGGGTTTGGAGGTCATTTGACCATCTAAATAAATTCCTCTAAGTTTATTAAATTAAAACAAAAACTTTAGGCAAAGTATCTCCAAAAATTCCCATTTTTGGACAGCCTCTCGATATACATATTATAGACCTCCAGCCCAAATTTCAAGTCATTTGGACATGTTATGAACCGTGGGCAACCATTTCAATTTCTGGTTAGCCTAGGTCTTGATCCCACCAAAATGAGTGCTGTGGTCAAACCACTCACCCAAATTGAATAAAATCAATTTTAAATTAAAGTAGACCCAGAGGGCTACAACTTTTGTGATTGGTCATTTTTCCTAAATCGGCCTCTAAGTGCCTCGTTTCGCAGCCACAAATATGTTCAAATAATCTATTTTCCATTAAGTAATATATAATAATCTATGTATTATAATATTAATTCTACTGTTCATCTTCTTCATGAACCCGAACAGACAGAAAACCATTTTTTTCCTGTAAGCGTTCCGTGATCCGACGCCGGCCGTTCGGTCACTTCCCTGGCCAGCCACCACCACCACCACCTCCGTTGAGGCGATGGCTAGTGGTCGGCGGTGGTTTGGCCGCCGGAGGTGGCGGTTTCCGGCAAACTCAAAATATCTGTTTCATGGTTTTTCCATGAAAACGAGAGATGGGTCCGGCTCCGTTGAGCGCGAACCTCCTTTCTAAGAATCCTAAGATCTACCCATGAAAGAGAAGGAGCAGAGGAGGACCTTGTTCGCGGTTTGAAGGCGAGAAGAACGACGGGGTGCCATGGCGCGGTGGTGGCGTTGCTGAACTTCTCCTACAGCAAGAACAAGGATCTGATCCGATTACTTGAGCGTGTAACCTTCTCCTCTTGCCTCAAGTGGGCTTTTATAAGTCAGAAAGTGGGAAGATGAATGGGTAAAGCCTTAATGGCCATGACGGTTCTCCCCTTAACGTTTCGGTTACAGTGAAGGGATAAGAAACGGTGGAAACTGAATAGGTGTGTCCAGCTGGCGGTTTCCTATTGGACCATATCCTCCTCATTTATTATATAATTACAGAAGGAAAACGGCCTGAAATTACTCCTAGTGTAACTTCCCACACCAGCATTTATTACCACGCATGTTAGAATAATTTCGGGCCTGAACCGTCGTTTCGGCCAATGTCACGGGCGTGACACATAGGTCACGGGTGTGACAGGCCCGGATAGCCAATTCTGGGTTCGACGATCGTCGAACTGAGATTGACGATCGTCGATGGATGGTCACGGGCGTGACACCTTGGGTCACGGGCGTGACAGGCCCGAACGGCAGATTTTGGGGTCGACGATCGTCGAATTGAGATCGACGATCGTCGAAGGCTGGTCACGCCCTAGGTCATGGGCGTGACCTCTTGGTCACGAGCGTGACATGCCCGAACGGCAAATTTCGAGGTCGACGATCGTCGAATTGAGATCGACGATCGTCGAAGGCTTGTCACGCCCTCGGTCACGGGCGTGACACTCATGTCACGGGTGTGACATGCCCGGGCCGCAAGGTCGACGATCGTCTCACGGCGATCGACGATCGTCGATGGGGTCACGCCCATAGTCACAGGGGTGACACCTTGGTCACGGGCGTGACATGCCTCGACAGCACGTTCGACGATCGTCTTGTGGAGATCGACGATCGTCGAAGTAGTCATGCCCAAGTCACGGGCGTGACGGGTCGGTCACGGGCGTGACCAACCCGTGACCCGAAAATATTGATCGCTTTATTTCAAATTTTGGGCTTCCTAGGGTTTTGTCACAGCTAACCGACTCCTAGGGGTCTAGCCGGAAATGGGATGTTACAAATCCCAATAAACAAAACAAAAATTTCGTCCCCGAAATTGAGGTTGAGCCTACGGGGATTTCTATCGGAATACATTAAACTTGTAACATCCCATACGATCTTTCTATTGGGTTCAGGCGACTGTTCGTTTGATAACGAAGACAATCTCCCCAATAAACAAAAGATTAGCCCCTACCTTTCTGATTAAGTGCGCATGCCTAGGTCTTGGATTTTCCTTATCTAGTCTTAACATTCCAAAACAAGAAGGCAGCCTATAGTATACCGAGAGGTGGTGAGATGTACCTGACTGAACAACTCAGGGTATCTTTGCCTCATCAGATCCTGCGGTTCCCAGGTGTGCTCCTCCTGACCGTGGTTTCTCCACAGAACCTTGACTAAGGGGATCTTCTTGCGGCGCAAGATCCGCACTCCTTTGTCGTCGATCCGAACCGGCTCCAAGTGAACAGATCGGTCTGAAGCTACCGGCCCTTCGGTGGTCAAAATCCGCTGCTCCGGGCGTAGTAGAGCCCTTCTCAGCGAAGAGATGTGGAAGACGTCGTGTAGAGCTGCCAGCTCCGGTGGCAACTCTAGCCTGTAGGCTAGGGGTCCGATCCGCTCCAGGATCCGGTACGGGCCCATATACCTAGGGCTGAGTTTCTTCCTCCGACCGCGCACCCGTGAGACTCCGTGCATGGGCCGGATCTTCAAGAACACTCGATCCCCTACCCGAAACTCCACCTGACGATGTCGGGCATCATAGTATTTAGCCTGTCTGCTCTGCGCCTCCAACATCCTATATCTGATCAGTCTCACCTGAGCCTCGGTGTCTTCAACAAAATCCGATCCCAATAGCTTCGGATCCTCGTCCTGAACCCAAGAAAGCGGGGTCCTACATTTTCGTCCATACAAGGCTTCATAAGGCGCCATCCTGATGCTGGACTGGTAGCTATTATTGTAGGAGAACTCAACCAACAGTAACATCTTCTCCCACGGCTCCCCTCGGTCCAGTATACACAGCCGTAGTAAATCCTCCAAGGTCCGGTTGGTGCGCTCGGTCTGCCCGTCCGTCTGAGGGTGGAAGGCCGTGCTAAAAGTCAACCGGGTGCCCAAATATGCCTGCACTGACCGCTACTCCCTGGATGTAAACCGTCCATCGCGGTCCAATACTATCGTCCGGGGCACGCCATGATATCGGACATACTGCTCCACAAACTTCCGTACCAGCACTCCCACCGAGTCATCCTTCCTGATCGGTACAAAGCGGGCCACCTTCGTCAACCGATCGACAATCACCCAAATCGAGTCGTTCCCTGTCTGAGACCGGGGAAGACCATGTATAAAATCCATCGCTATATCGTCAAACTTCCACTCCGGCACCGGGAGTGGCTGTAACAACCCTGCGAGGTTCCTGCACTCCGCCTTCACCAACTGACACGCCTCGCAATGGGTCACGAAGTACGTAATGTCCTTCTTCATGCCCGGCCAAAACATCGTCCTCTTCAAATCAGCGGTCATCTTTGTGATCCCCGGGTGTACCGAGTACCGGCTGCAATGCGCCTCCATCATAATATCATCTCGGATCTGGCCTCCTGCAGGTATATATACTCTGCCTCTGAAGTGGAGCAAACCATCTCTCAGGGAATAATCTCCTGTCGAACCTTCCTCCAAAGCTCGGAACATCGGCTCCGCCCACGCATCTGTCCTCTGTCCGTCCCGAATGCGATCCCGAATATCGTCTATGGCCACCATCGATGCCAGATACTCCCTATACAGAACTGGGTCATCCTCGGACACTAGGGATATCTGCATATCTCTGAAAGACTGGACTAGCTCCATGGACATAACCTGGGGCCTAGCTTCGGAAGTGGCAGCTCTCCGGCTCAACGCGTCGGCCACCACGTTTGCCTTCCCTGGATGGTAGTGCATCTCATACTGATAATCTGCTAAGAACTCCACCCAATGCCTCTGCCTGATATTCAGCTCCTTCTGCGTGTCCACGTATTTCAGGTTCTTGTGATCGGAGAAGATATCGCAGTGGACTCCATAAAGTTAATGGCGCCAGACCTTCAGAGCAAAAACGACCGCTCCCATCTCGAGGTCGTGCACCGGGTAGTTCCTCTCATGGGTCTTCAGCTGGCGGGAGGCATATGCTATGACATGTCTGTTCTGCATCAGCACTGCTCCCATCCCTTGGTATGATGCGTCGGTATACACCTGGAATCCTTCCTTTCCGGATGGAAGGGCCAGAATAGGGGCCGAGATGAGTCGGTCCTTCAGCTCCTGGAAAGCCGCCTGGCACTGCGGGTTCCAAACAAAAGGTGCCTCCTTCTTTGTCAAAGATGTGAGGGGGAGGGCAATCCGAGAGAACCCCTCCACGAACTTCCGGTAGTAACCGGCAAGTCCCAAGAAACTGCGTACATCGGTGGCTGTCCTCAGCTGCGGCCAATCGCGAACTGCCCGAATCTTTGCTGGATCTAATGCTAACCCGGCTCCGCTGATGATGTGGCCTAGGAAGGCCACCTCCTTCAACCAGAACTGACACTTGCTGAATTTTGCATAAAGGCGATGCTCCCGCAACCTCTCCAAGGTCAGTGCCAGATGCCGAGTGTGCTCCTCCTCCGTCCTAGAGTAGATCAGGATGTCGTCTATGAATACTATGACGAACACATCCAAGTAGTCCTCGAAAACCCGGTTCATGAGACTCATGAACGCTGACGGAGCATTCGTGAGCCCAAAGGGCATCACGGTGAACTCATACAGGCCATATCTGCTACTAAAGGCCGTCTTCGGGATATCCTCCTCCTGGATCCGCAGCTGGTAGTATCCTAATCTCAAGTCCAGCTTCGAGAAATAATGGGCCCCCTCCAGCTGGTCGAATAATTCGTCTATCCGTGGGAGCGGATAGGTATTCCGGACAGTCAGCCTGTTTAGTGCTCGATATTCGATGCACAGGCGGAGTGTCCCATCCTTCTTCTTCACGAACAGGACCGGTGCTCCCCATGGCGAGGAACTCGGTCTAACAAAACCTGCCTCAACTAATTCCTGCAACTGAGTCCGAAACTCTGCCAACTCCTTTGGGGCCATCCGATAAGGGGCCCTAGAGGCCGGTTTGGCTCCTGGCACAAGCTGTATCTGAAAATCCTGCTCTCGGTGTGGAGGTAGTCCTGGTAGTTTCTCCAGAAAGATGTCAGCGAAATCTCGCACCACTGGGATGTCTGTCACCGACTCCTTAACCTCCGCCATCTCAAATAGAATCTGATAGACCTCCTCTCCCTGCAGATGGGCCTTAACGGCCTATACCGAAGATAAGAGTATACAAGAGACAGGTCTTATACCTTCGATGGTAATGAAAGAGTCCCCGTGTCTCACGGTGATCCTCTTTGCCTGGCAGTCAATCTGGGCATAGTTCCAGTGCAGCCATACCATGCCCAGGATCAGGTCGTAGTCCGTCAGCTTCAAAATCGTCGCTGGAGCCTCGAACGCTTTTCCACCAATTTCTGCCTCCATATTGCAGTGATCCGTGGTAAGGAGCTCAAATCCATCTGGTAGTCGCACCCTCATCCTCGAGCCTGTGAACCGCTCCACACCTTCCAGTCCTTCTACGAACGACTCCGACACAAAGGAGTGAGTAGCTCCAGTATCGAACAGCGTGCGGGCAGGCTTGCCGCTGATGAAGACTATACCTAGGGTGATTAAATATCTTAGGGTTCTATAAAGAATTTTCTTTCCTTGTTAATCTATCTAGTGCGGTTCTGAGTTTTAACAACTTAAAGGGAGATTCTATGAAAATAAAGAAACATTGCAGCGTACCTGCGATGACCTGCTCCGGATATCGAGGCTGCGCAAGGTCCAAAGCATATACCTGCTCTCTTCCTTGTCTACGATCTTCCCCCTGGTATCCTCGACCGCGGCCGCGTCCTCGGCCTCCGAAATGCTGAGCTGGTGGGTCACCCTGATGTGCTGGAGGTGGTGCCCCCCTCATGGGGCAGTTCCTCCGAATGTGCCCAATCTGATGACAAAGAAAACACTCTGGTGGGGGATACGCCATTCCCCCGGGTCTCGGCATCTCCTGCATCCGAAGAGGGGGAGGGGCTAATACCACCTGTTCCCTCGGCTCCTGCCTCACGTCCTGACGAGGCTGGTCCTCTGTCCTCCTCCCCTCTGGTACAACACCCCGCCGCTGGTCATTCCTACCTCTCCGTCCCTGATCCTCTGCTGGCCGTTTCCGGCCCCGGGTGGCGTGCCAGTCAGCCTCAATCCTTTTGGCCATCTCCAAGATCCGGGAGATGGGCCCGTCAGATACAAACAACAGAGCCTCCCTCAAGTCCTCCCGCAGGCCCTTATAGAACCTCCTAATATACCCTGCCTCGTCCAGCTGGTAGGAATCTGCGTATCGAGCCAGATGGTCAAACTCTCGATGGTACTCCACCACGGTCCGGGTACCCTGCTTCAGCTGTAAGAACCGCTCCTCCAAATCATCCCTAGCTGACTGCGGAACGAAATGCTCCAGCAGTGCGGCCCTGAACTCCTCCCAAGTAACCTCCGTAACCTCCCTATCAGCAAAGGTCGTGTCCAACAGCGTCTTCCACCACCTCTTTGCATGGGACTCCAGGCAGGAGACAACCAGAGCCACCCTCTCCTCCCATGGACACCGAATCCCGGTCAGCATCTCGTACATGATATCTAGCCACTCTTCCATCCGAACAGCCAACTCTGTCCCCAAATAGGACGGGGGAGCCAGTCCTCGGAAAATGCTTAGCCAGTTGGCCCCCGGATTTGGCTGCGGGGCCGGAACCTGCTGGGCCCTGAAGGCCTCCAGAATGGCAGTCAGGGTATGTCCCATGTCTGACTGAAGGAAAGGAGTGGGGGCTGGTGGGGGTGGTGCAACATCCTGAGCCTGTTGAACTCCACCTTGTGGCGTAGTCCGTGCTGGAGGCTGCGTAACAAAAACAGACGCTGAGAAAACGTTCAAATATTACATAAAGGTGGACAATTTATATGTGATCCCCATATGGGCACACCACTGCTTCCGCTGCTTAGTTTGTCCCCAAACTAAACTCGAGCGGGGGGTGACCTAGGGTTTGTGGACTGCTACTTCCGTCTGATCGATGTTTCCCTCTGATACCACTTGTAAGACCCCTTTTTTTTCTTTTTCAACCACCGGGGTCTTAGGCCTAGAACCGCCGCTTTGCGGTGACACCTTCACGTCCTGAAGGGTCATCACCACAAGGCGCCGATTCTGCCGGCCAATTCGATCACAGAAAAGTAGCACAATTATTGAAGTAAGAACAATACAGTCCACAATAATAAATCACATGTAAATAAGATAAAATCTCCACGAAGGGAGTGTCCACAGAAATCGTCAGAGTACTATAAATACGGGCTTATGCCCGGTACAAAATGTCCTCACTACAAGTCTCTCATGCGGAAGCGAAAACAGAAACTACTCAAGGTCGAGACTCACGGTCCCGGCTGTGTGAACTCCGGAGCTAGACTGCCCCATCTCTAGGCGCACCGATCTCTGGGGCGGCTCCTCCATGCTGGGCTCCACGATCCCCTAAATGATGCGGTTCGAAAACCGTTAGTCATAAAGACTAAGCCCTATCATCCCCTACCCCTTCCCCCATGGCTCCTAGGTACCAGCGGGGAGGAAGAAAGGGAAGGACATGATGGTAGAGATAAATCAAGAAACAGGTGACTATGGACTTAATCTAGCAAGATGTATTCGGTGAGCAGTTAATATGATTGTTATAATAGGTCTAGCAGTAAGAAAAGCAATTATATGAATTTAAACCTTCACTTATGCGAGAACATATAAGCAAAAGGGATCTTTTGCAAGGCTCCCATCGTATAGAGTGTCCCATACCACTTATACATTGGGGTGTCGGTTATCAACAGCAATGGTTGTTATATATTGAAATTAACCTTTGATTTATAAACTTGCCCACACAAGCTTATAGACCAAGGGGTCGTTTTGCAGGTCCTAATGTATAAGCGTCCCATACCACTTATACTTTAGGTGTCAGGGTTAAATGAATCGATTATGCTATGACATGCTAGTGGGTATGATGAAACATGCATGTGCAACTCACACACCCGACTCTGTGCACACAGACCTTTAGTTCCCCCTTTCGGAGCCGTTACCTCCCAGGGTACCTCCGTAGTGGCAGACGGAAGCGGTGGGTTGGGCCTCGCCCACCTCAAAACCAGTAAAAGCACCACTGGTCTGACCTATCGTACGCCTCAACGCTTGGTGCACTAAGCGGACGCCTGCGTACTCTTGCCGCTGGCGCACCGGACTTCTGTTGGCGAAGTGCTAACCACCTCGCCGAGTCAACGATATCGGTGTCGGTGCAATCGAACTCCCCGATATCGCAAAACCCACCACCTTAAATTTTCCTATCTTATGCACATGCAAGTTTAATCGCAAACACACAAAAACCGAGCCGAAGCTCCCCGGACCAAAACGTCCGTATCCAAAACAACCGAGCCGAAGCCCCCCGGACCTTCCCGTCCGTCTCCAAACCGACCGAGCCGAAGCTCCCCGGACCATCCCGTCCGTCTCTTAACCAACCGAGCCGAAGCTCTCATCAATCTTCCTGTGCCAACAGTGTTTGTGAAAAGTGCAGCCCTAGTTACCTAGTTACTCTTGTCGATTTGTTATTACAGTTTACGTTAGCCCAGGACTGCCCCTGGTATACCTCGTGAAGGGCTCTCAAGGGGCACTAGGAACCAAGACGGCGGCATTATGGCCCGAAGTTCCCTTTCGCAAGGCACTTAATATTATTGGTTTATTTCCCTTAACCCATTCCCCTTCTCACATTACGATAGACTATCCTAGGGTGATTTTTAAACCTTCCACTCTTCGGGGAAGACGATCTTTCGTCGAACCCGAGCACCTCTTAACTCTAGCTATCACCACTACTCACTATTCTTTATATCTTCCTATAGTGATTTCTTCCACTATTGCCCACCCAAACAAAATGAGTTATTTAACTCCAATGTCTTCCTCAAATCATGTCTTATTTCAATTCACAATTGCTATATGCAGACCGACCTAGGTTACATGTCGAACCGGTTATGCAATGATCCATTACTCATCCAAATGCCCTAAATTATTTACTGGAGACTTACCATGATATAAATGACCTAAGTCCAGAAAATGGAAATTTTCCTAAATTATTTGGCATTTAATTAAATTCCTCGAAAATCCCAAGGACTACCGGTTTGAACATGAACTACCCTAAGTTCTCATGCAAGATGTCCAGCAAATTTATGATAAATACTAGGTTATCTCAATAGGTTAAATCCTAAGTATCATAATTTTTATATCATTAAAAGGGCATGAAAACTATTTTAGAAATAATCTCTAACTTCTGTTGTTTATGAATCAAGTATAGAAAATATTCTTCCAAAAATTATAAATAATTTATGTCATGCAAATAAAGGCATAACATTAGTACTGGCCAAGTTTCATAATTTTCCAGCAAGTATTTTATCCATAATTAATTTTTTTAAACATAATAGCCCTTTCTATCATTTGTGAATAAAGTACTAGATTTACTCAACATAAAATTCTATAAAAATCCAGTGATCAATGTGCTACTAATCAAGATCTAAATCCAGAATTTCAACTGGTTATAATTAATTTAAAACCTCCAAATAATTGAAACAATAAATCGGGCAAATAATCCTTTAACACATGAAGTATAATATTTATTAATCATAAAATTCCAGGAAATTTATCATAAGTCTAAGACATCCTAAAACCCCCTCCTCCCGAGTTTCATAATTTTTGGATTAGATTTAGTGCTTAAAATAACTAAATTACATTTCTATCCTAATTCAAACTCTCAACTTCCGAGCTACCCAATTACCTCCAATTCCTTCACCATTTCAACCAGAGGGTTTTCAGCATATCATGCCACTCTCCTCCAAATTTCAAGGGCATACAAGAGCTTTTGCTCCTATGTCCTTCACAAACCTCAAAACCATTCATTTAAGATTTGGGTTTTGGATCCTAGGGTAAACCAACCCTAAACCACTCCATTTTTTCTCCACGCAGGTTATAACACCATTCTAAGTCAGAGATCAGAAAATCAGCCTCTGTTGAGGCGATTTGACCTTTCCAAATTCTCAGTGCACTTTTTATTAAAAGGTGTCTCACTAACGCCTAGTTAAGGGTAGAAGATTTCTCACCTAAAACTCCTCCAAATCAATTGGAATTTTACACAGACCTAGGTTTTATAGCCAGGGACCACTCACCATAATTTGGGAGGGTTTGGAGGTCATTTGACCATCTAAATAAATTCCTCTAAGTTTATTAACTTAAAACAAAAACTTTAGGCAAAGTATCTCCAAAAATTCCCATTTTTGGACAGCCTCTCGATATACATATTATAGACCTCCAGCCCAAATTTCAAGTCATTTGGACATGTTATGAACCGTGGGCAACCATTTCAATTTCTGGTTAGCCTAGGTCTTGATCCCACCAAAATGAGTGCTGTGGTCAAACCACTCACCCAAATTGAATAAAATCAATTTTAAATTAAAGTAGACCCAGAGGGCTACAACTTTTGTGACTGGTCATTTTTCCTAAATCGGCCTCTAAGTGCCTTGTTTCGCAGCCACAAAATATGTTCAAATAATCTATTTTCCATTAAGTAATATATAATAATCTATGTATTATAATATTAATTCTACTGTTCATCTTCTTCATGAACCCGAACAGACAGAAAACCATTTTTTTCCTGTAAGCGTTCCGTGATCCGACGCCGGCCGTTCGGTCACTTCCCTGGCCAGCCACCACCACCACCACCTCCGTTGAGGCGATGGCTAGTGGTCGGCGGTGGTTTGGCCGCCGGAGGTGGCGGTTTCCGGCGAACTCAAAATATCTGTTTCATGGTTTTTCCATGAAAACGAGAGATGGGTCCGGCTCCGTTGAGCGCGAACCTCCTTTCTAAGAATCCTAAGATCTACCCATGAAAGAGAAGGAGCAGAGGAGGACCTTGTTCGCGGTTTGAAGGCGAGAAGAACGACGGGGTGCCATGGGCGGTGGTGGCGTTGCTGAACTTCTCCTACAGCAAGAACAAGGATCTGATCCGATTACTTGAGCGTGTAACCTTCTCCTCTTGCCTCAAGTGGGCTTTTATAAGTCAGAAAGTGGGAAGATGAATGGGTAAAGTCTTAATGGCCATGACGGTTCTCCCCTTAACGTTTCGGTTACAGTGAAGGGATAAGAAACGGTGGAAACTGAATAGGTGTCTCCAGCTGGCGGTTTCCTATTGGACCATATCCTCCTCATTTATTATATAATTACAGAAGGAAAACAGCCTGAAATTACTCCTGGTGTAACTTCCCACACCAGCATTTATTACCACGCATGTTAGAATAATTTCGGGCCTGAACCGTCATTTCGGCCAATGTCACGGGCGTGACACATAGGTCACGGGTGTGACAGGCCCGGATAGCCAATTCTGGGTTCGACGATCGTCGAACTGAGATCGACGATCGTCGATGGATGGTCACGGGCGTGACACCTTGGGTCACGGGCGTGACAGGCCCGAACGGCAGATTTTGGGGTCGACGATCGTCGAATTGAGATCGACGATTGTCGAAGGCTGGTCACGCCCTAGGTCACGGGCGTGACCTCTTGGTCACGGGCGTGACATGCCCGAACGGCAAATTTCGAGGTCGACGATCTTCGAATTGAGATCGACGATCGTCGAAGGCTTGTCACGCCCTCGGTCACGGGAGTGACACTCATGTCACGGGCGTGACATGCCCGGGCCGCAAGGTCGACGATCGTCTCACAGCGATCGACGATCGTCGATGGGGTCACGCCCATAGTCACGGGCGTGACACCTTGGTCACGGGCGTGACATGCCCCGACAGCACGTTCGACAATCGTCTTGTGGAGATCGACGATCGTCGAAGTAGTCACACCAAGTCACGGGCGTGACGGGTCGGTCACGGGCGTGACCAACCCGTGACCCGAAAATATTGATCGCTTTATTTCAAATTTTGGGCTTCCTAGGGTTTTGTCACAGCTAACCGACTCCTAGGGGTCTAGCCGGAAATGGGATGTTACATTGAGTCATTCCTTTTGTTGGATGACTCAGATTTCTTGCAGAAGCATTATCCTTGAGTTTTGGGGCTGGGGCAAAAAAAACAAATAGTCTAGGATTGGCCATTTGAATTTCTTCATAGGCAGCCTTAAGGTCCATCACATGGTTGTATCTTCTACCTTGTCTATGGTCACATTTGTCCATACCAGTGGATCTGCCATTCTCCCAGTGACCATAACAGCTTTCATTGTCATACCTGTTAGAAGGCAACAAAACTTTCTGAAAAGAAATTGGAGGCATTAAAGCAAGAGGCATAACTAGTGCCTTCCCCTTTCCTTTTGGATTTTGAGTTCTAGCAGGTCCCTTAAATCCTAACCCTTTCTTACCCTCTTGGGTAAAGAGGGTGTCAATTAAGGGAAGTACAGTGCTTGCCTTAGAAATCTTGGCCACCAGCAATTTCTCATTTAGGAGATCATCTTTAAGTTTCTGGATAAGTTTCTTATTTGAGACTCTTACCACAGACTGCATGTCAATGATCTCCTTGAGCTTGGCTGATTATGCAGCCATATTATTGAAAGCCTTTTCTTAGCCCTCACACTTGCTCCTAAGTCTGAGAAGCTCTTTTGCCTGTCTCTTGTCAAGGAGCTTGCACTTCCTGAATGCTTCAAGAAGTTCTCCATACATGAAAATTATAAAATTGTCATCATCCTTAAAATTTGAATCCCCTTCATCCCTTGATGATTGAGCTTATGAATCTGAGCTAGCCTCATGACTTGAAATAGAAGGTAGAGACTTGTATTTACCTGAGCTTTTCTAGAATGATCCTGGCTGCTCTCTACATCTGTCATTGCCATCAATCCATTGTATTGAACATCTTCTCCTTCATCTTCATCCACCTCTGAGTCACTTTCTGAATGTGATAGAGGGGCTCTGATCCCTATCCTAGCAGCAGGATATTCATCAGGTTCTTTTTCAGTAACAGCCATTAGCCCAATGTAGGCATCTTCTTCATCACTGTCTGACCTAGAGGAGGAGTCAGACCAGGTCTTTTCCTTCTTGGCCACAAGGGATTTCTCTTTCTTCTTCCCCTTATGGTGCTTCTTCTCTCCTTCCTCTTTCCTCTTCAATGGGTAGTCAGCAATAATGTGCCCAGGTTTGCTGAAGTAGAAACAAATAACTTTAGAAAAAGTTTGTTTGATAGAGTAAGGAGCATACCTATCCTCCTTAGAAGATTTCCTTCTATGCTGTGAGGAAGAGGAAGGCATGTTGTTCTTCCTATGCTCCTTCTTTATGAATTTCTGAAACTGCCTGGAGAAGGCAGCAAAGTCCTCATCAGACATATGGCTGTCTGAGGTGCAGGTCTTTGAGCTCTCAGAATCTAACTCAACAATTCTCCTAGGTGGAGAGTTCTTCCTTCTACTCCTTGTTGGGGCATCAGCTTTGAAGGCCACAGACTTCTCCTTGTCATATGGCCTACTGCTCTTCTCTTCTTCCTTTCTTACAGCAAGCTACATCTCATATGACAGTAGCTTTCCAAACAGAGTTGGAGGAGGTGTGTCAGCTAACTTTGCCATTTCCCTAATGGAACAAATCTTTGTGTCCCAATCCTTTGTGAGGGACCTGAGAAATTTGTCATTAAGCTCATAGGTGTTTAATACCCTTCCATATGTTCTAAGTTTATTTACTATTCTGAAAAATCTCTCAAAGCTCTCAGCAATGCCATCAATCTTTTCTTGTCTGAAGGCCTCATACTCCTGGATGAGCATGGATTTTTTGTCATCCCTCACCTCCTCTAAACCCTCCATGAACACAACTAGCGTGTCCCACATCTCCTTGGAGGTCTTGTAGTGCACCAGATTTTGGAAGGTTGAATCATTTATTTCACTAGCAATAATGTTTTGAGCTCTCTTGTCCATAGAGGCAAGCAGGAGCTAATCTTTGTTCATTTCATCATAAGATTTAGGTCTCTAGATGTTGGCATCCAAAATTGAGGTCTTCATAGGGATGAAGGGCCCCTCTTTAACTGTGATGTATATCCTAAGGTCAGCAGCTTCCATGAATAACCTAACCCTTTTCTTCTAGAGGCCAAAGCCTTCCTTTCTACAAATTAGTAGATTCATGGCCCCCAGTTCCTTGTAGTTTACACCAGACCTCATTCTTATGTCTTATAGCTAACCTTGGAGGTATACTCAGATTGTTAAATCATTTTTGAGTAACCTCCCTCTGATACCACTTGAAAATCTTTAATTCAAAGTTAGCTAGTAACCTAGAGGGGGGTGAATAGGTCTTTGAAAATTCGTAAGACTTTTTATTGTTTACTAACTATGTGATCTAGAGCTTGTCCTTAATACCTGTAATATAAAAGAAGAACAAGCAACACAGCAGAGCACACAGATATTTATAGTGGTTCCCAGACTGGGTACATCCACTTTCCATCCCACCTTTCTAACTTATGTTAGACAAGGAACAAAACTCCTCCAAAATGATCCTCAAAGCTTACACCTCAGGCCCTCAGCCTTACACACAAGTAATCTTCAGAACCCTACCTCAGAACTACAAAGGTTCCTACCTTAAAGCCCTGTAGTGCTCCTACAACACAGTGGTCCTCAAACCACCTACCTCAGCCTTATCTCTAAAGCCTATAACTCAGGCTTCTCAACCCTACAACTTCAGGCACAAGGCCCTGCTCTTAGAGTGCTGCAACACTCCTACAGCTTAGTACCCTTCCAGGGACCTACCTCAGTGCCCTTCAAGGCACCTACAGCTCAGTGATAAGCTTGTCACCTACCTTAGGCCAAAATCCCTATAACTTAGATCCACAATTGGATCCTACCTTAGCACCCCAGCAGGGCACCTACCTTAATGACTAATTAGTCACCTATAACTCCGGCACAAAATGCCCTATAGCTCAGATTCAAACAACCTGAATCCTACATGAAATTAATCAACAAGTTGAAATAAAATAAAACTCTAACTCTGTGATAAATCTCAGAGTCTACCTTACTAGACTGAGCAGATATCAGTCCGGCCCTCTTGCTGTAGAAGGAATTAGTATTCTTCTATAGGCAGCTCTTTATTTACTGCACTGAAGAATAGCTATCTGTTATTGAAGGCTGAAGGCCCTATACACATCTATCTCTCCCTGCTGATTGGATGAATCGGCCACCTTGTTCTTCAAAGAACAAACTTACTAAACTTGAAAAAGCTTCAGCTATCTTTCTCTACCTGCTGGCTTGCACTGCTGGGCTTGGCTTTCAAGCTCGTTTGAGAAGATGAAGTACAGCAGCCTCTATTTTTTATATCTTTTGCGTTGCCCTAAACCCCTTTGCTCTTTTCTTTTTTATATCTCTTGATTTGAATCAACGACACAATTTGAGTGTGGGCCCAGCCAAGGATGGTGAGCGCCACCACCCTCAGAAGAGGACAAATAGTAGCTTCTTGCGCTATTGTAGCTTTCCAGTAACGACACAAAATACTTTGACTTTGTTGACTTCTAGTGACGTCACCAGTTGTGGACTTAGCCAAAAAATCAAGCAACAATAGTATAAGCGTTGAGTGAGGGTACTTCACTCAACGCCAAAACACTTAGATAGATTTACTGTCTCTTGGCGTTGAGTGAGTAACCTTCACTCAATGCCAAACAACTTAGAATATAAATCTATTTCTAGGCATTGAGTGATTATGCTTCACTCAACACCAACTTGCTTTATCAGCTTTCTGATGTTTGGCATTGAGTTAGTAAGCATCACTCAATGCCAATCTCCTTAAACAAAATTCTGTCTCCATTAGGCGTTGACAGCATTGAGTGAGCATAATCCACTCAACACTTTTTGCCTTAACCATATTTCTTCCTCTGCAGCATCTTAGAAGTGGAGAGCGTTGAGTGAGCACGCCTCACACAACTCTTTCTTCCTTAGCAAATTTTATGTGTTTAAAAACACTGGCTTTATCTCAGCGGTTCCTTCTCAACTGTCTCAGCGGTTTCTTTTTCACAGCTGAGACTATCTCCTGTCTCAGCGGTTTTGCTGAGACCAACATTTCTCTCAACGTTTTGCACTGAGCTTCTCAACTGTCTCAGCGATTATGCTGAGACATTCTTCTCAACTGTCTCAGCTATCTCGACGCTTTTTCCTTTATCAAATTACCTGACTTCCATCTTACTCTTTTTGTTCACCTGTCCAGTCATGGACAACCTGCATGTATGAACTTAAGCACACATCAAATACATTATGTGTTTATGTCATTGACTAGTTTGACTTCTTACAAATCTAGGTCATTGGGATCAATAGACCCAACAAAACTATTTCTTTCATTCAAATAGGTACCATAGAGTACCAAGAAAATAGAATAAGGGACTTGGAAGTGTTGCTGGAGAGAGAGAGAAGAGAATAGTGGCTAGTTATTCAAAGCCCAGTTCAGTGCTTCCCTTGAAAGACACCTTCTCTTCCCAAAAGGGTAAGAAGGGGTTGGGTTTCAAAGGAAGCACTAGAGTTGCCAATTTCAAAAGGAAGGGCAAGGCTCAAGTGCAGCCTCTATCCTACAGGCCTCCTATTTCTTTCAGGAGAGTTCTACAACCTTATAACAGGTATGATCAAGAGAGTATCCATAGTCACTATAAGAATGTTAGATCCACTGTTGTGAGTAAAGATGTTCACTACCAGGGTGGTAAATATAGCAAGGGTGCAAGTGCCTTCAAGGCATCCCATGAGAAAATACAAATGGCCCATCCTGGACCATTTGTGTTTGGTGCATCAGCCCCTTTACTCAAGGGTAAAGCTGTAGTCTGTTCTCAGAACATTCCAACCCACTCTAAGACTAAGGGCAAGTCTGTCAGCAGACCAGACTTGGGCATCTCTGAGTCCATCAAGAGCTTGCTCTCTGAAAAGAAAGCAGCTGTTAGTAGGGATCAAGATATCCCAAGCAATTCTACTTCAAGACCCACCATTGGTCAGACTTGGGCAGGGAAACACAAGATCAGGACTACTGTTGTACCTTCTAGACTAAGAGCTGTTGTCAATACATCCACTAGACCAGCTCTTAAAAGAAGGTACAATATCTATGAGTGTTGGTTCTGTGGCAAAGTGGACTATAAGTCTATAGATTGCTGGCAAAATACAATTGTGCCAAAATAAAGAGAGAGCTTACCTGTCAGAAGAGCTAGAGGTAGGCTTGTTTATTATCAGACTAACATGCACCTAGGACCCAATAAGAATTGGGGTCCTAAAGTTAACTGATTTATGCCTTAGTGCTAGATTTATAGTTATTTTCTAGGAGAGATGTCGACTCAAAATAGTTCGACTTGTGATATGAAGATGTCCTAGGTAAAGACCATGCTAGGACTTGTACCCTAGAGATTTGATGTCTTCAACCTCTCCTCTCTTCTTATGAAGATAGTGGATTTGGTTTCGTGAAGAGAAATGGTCTAATGAGGGTGAACAAGGGAGGAGGAAGTTTTGTATATAACTTTGAATAAATTTCTAAAGGAAGAAGATTAACTGATATCGTTCATCTTGCATTAAGATGCGTGCAGAAATCTGTTCTCTGTACATAGTGAACTTCAAGGCCGTTTTCAGGTATGATACAGCCAGATATGGGCTTTCAACTAAACACGTATATCGTATGTAACATCCCTCAAACTTCTAGACCCCTAAGAGTGGTTTTGTCATGACTAGGTCATGATTAAACCCTAAGAAGCCCAAAAAGACCAAATGAACCTAGGCATGAATGTGAAAACCACCTTGGGCTGCGAATACTAATTTTCAATTACCCGCCATAGGGCTTAACATTAGGGCTTCAACTTGACTCCATGACCCCACCATAACACCCCTAACCATTTAAGAGGACCATAGGGTCACTAAGGATCCATTGGGGTCAACCCAAGTGGTCAAGTTGACTAAAGTCAACCCTAACCCTAAATGGGTCAAACTAACCTATATAGGGCCAATTAACCTTCCCTTAGCCAGATTAACCACACCTATACCTTCCTAACCCTTAAAGAAGGTCAATGGGTCACCAAGGACCAATTGGGGTCAACTAATGAGGTCAAGTTGACCAAAGTCAACTCTAGCCCCAAAATGGTCAAAGTGCCCTAACTAAGGGTCAAGTGGTCTCCAAGGTGCCCAACCAACCCTACCCAACCCTTCCTAGACCTTAGGGGAGTACAATGAGTCACAAAGGACCTAAAGGGGTCTACCCAAAAGGCCAATTTGACTAAGGTCAACTTAACCTAGGTTTAAGTCAAAGAAGCTCAAGTTGGCCTTACCTAGCCCAATCCATTTGTGCTAAGCACAATTGAGGTGGTCCACTAGGCTCATGAGGTTTAGTATTGTCCAAATTATCCATTCATTTTTGGAATTAGTGACTAGGAGAGAGAAAGCTCCACTTCCCTTTAATGGAGGAGAGAGAAAATGAGGAGAAAGAGGCCATTCATGGCTAAGGGAGGCCAAGGGCCTCTCTAATTGATTCCAAAGGCTTGATTCATTCTCCCTAGTAAGTTTAGAGGAGTTTAACAGCCATGTCCGACCCCCTAGGTGGTTGCATTAAGTGAACTTCAATTGGCTGAAACCTTCAAAATGGTCATTAATGGCCATTGAATCCAGACCATTCCTTTCCCCCAAATGGCTCTCTTAAAAGCTTCCCCAGACCCAAGGCAGCCGTTTCCACTGTAAGAACCTCCCCTCCCAGTAATTGTTCATGGCCTAGAGGAAGTTATTATGCCAAGTGCAATTTCCATATAGCGGTGTTAGCACTAAACCGGAGCACTGCCACATGCCACTTGCCCCTTAAGGCGAGTAATCATTACAGCACAGTTTTCCAACCATAAAAAGAAGACAAAAAAATGAAATCCAAACTATATATATCTCAAAAGATGATCATAGTCAAAATAGAGGTACAACTAGGGGTCCTGGGGCCAAAACTGCCCAACTAAGGCGGTACAGGTGCCTAAGACAAGGAGGGACCACCACAAAAAAGGACTAAAGCAGCATACCGCTTTCAGACAAAAAAATGTTATAAGACCTACTAAGGCGACAGAGTGCCTCAGGCAAAAAGGGGCTACTAGGCACCCGAGCTATACTAAAGGAAACTTAATCCCAGGAGAGGGTTATGTTGCACATGCAACTACTTACTTCTCTCACAATCTCCTTTGCTGCAGGAACTGGATCAGAGACAGGTCCAAGACTGCGAGCATCTCCATGTCCATCTCTAGGATTCCTGGCAAGGGTAAAAACTGGCATTAGATGGGGTATTGTGGGGCTTGCTGCTGCTGGGGAACCTAGATGATTTTATAGCTAACCATTAGTCATAAAGACTAAGTCGGATTACCTCCCTTTCCTCAACAAATCCATGCTAGGAATATAGCATTAATAGTGGCATTTTATATAGTAAAATGTTCATGAGTTAAAAGACAAGTAAAGAAGAAGGAAGTAAGGGGAAAATGGAATTAACTTAGCTTATAAGAATGCCCACACATCTTTATAATTTGAGGATCTTTGTTCTATTTCATTTATAAAGTATAAGTATGCAGCATATATAGTTTTAAATCTATAACTTAACTTATATAAAAGCCCATACAAACATATAAGTTAAGTGTCTCACGAATTTCTTATCTTATAAGAATGCACATCCAAACTTGTAATATAAGTATTTTAAGGATGCAATGTATGCTAAGTAAGGCTGATATGATGAATTAGGATTTATATGTCTAAGTCCTTACCATGTCCATTTGTTAAGTGGGTAGCTAACCACACAGGCCTTATCATCATGGCAGATGATAACAACGGATCAAACTTCTCCGCTCCTAGTTAGGTGCACACCACCACCCTAGGCCTTGTATACAGCACTGGACCGTTCTTTGTACTCCACCCATTGTTCCTAAGAACCATAAGGACAACGACGCAGACTAAGTGGATTTGTCCACCGGGAATTTAGCAACAAGACCAATTGCCCCTTCACAATCTAAAGAATCTAAAACGCTAGTCTCTCTGAAAGTGTGCTGTGTGGTAGTGTTGTTAGACCCACCACAAAGTTTATTAATTTTCTTAATTCATAAGACAGCCTCGTACCGGGCATACTACCCAGCATATACAACCTGTTACCGTGATGAAATAAACTTATATGAAAACAATCCTTAACTAGAGGTAATCTAGAGTTTGCCTTAATGATACTTTCAGGGTGCTTGATTTAAATTACTTATTGGCCAGGTAAGAATAAGGTTGGTGGTCGCACTATGTACCGTTATATACCACCTTCCATGCGGGGGATACTGGCTCACCCCTTACTCCTTTCCTAGAAACCAATTAGGTAATTTAAAAGTAAATCCCTTTTTCATATATAAGGTTATACGCGTAGTTTTACCAGTTAAGATCTATTGTAATTATGTGAATATTGATGCAAAAGAGTAAGGATCATGGTATGCTACTTGCGGGCAGCCGTATAAGAAACATTCTACTTGATATCAACCTTTCTACTCGTAGGCGAGAAGTACTCAGGATTGAATATCCTAAACATTAAAGAAAACACAAGCATGAAGTTATAACAAGTTAAGAAAGACTTTGTAAACATTTTCCAACTTCATTTGGTGACCTAAATAGGCATAATATTTAAAGATGATGTTTGTTGAGGTGCAAGTAGATGTTTCCTTCATTTACTAGGATAAGGGCTTTCTTATAAAAGTACGAGATTATGAAATCATACGACACTCCACCGTCCATCCAAAATATTTTCCAAGGTCATTAGTGAGTACATGATATATAAAAAAAAGGTGACGATATTTGGGTGTGCATTTAGCTATTTTCCACCTTCAGTTAATATAAGAGGTTTAAGCTTAATAAAATAAGGTATGAGGATACAAGAAACTATAAGAGACTTCAACATCCGAGCAATTAATTTTCCAAGGTCATTAGTGACCTAAATAAGTGTTTTATATAGGGAAACAATATTTGGGTGTGAAAGTAGGTAATTTCTATTTTATGAGTATAAGAGTTTAATCATTTATATAAGATGAAGTATGATGTCACCCGACCCACCAAAAGGTTTCACTATTTACCTAAACTTTTCCCATGGTCTATAGTGACCTAAATAGGTGTTTGTTGAAGGGTGATAAGCTCTGGGGTGCAAAGAGATATTTTTGGTAATTATAATAAAGGATGAGAGTTTGCTTAAATAAATAAGAGCTATGGTCCAAATATTTTTTCAAGGTTGATTATGACCTAATTAGCGCTCTGAAAATGTTTGGTATTTATCGGAGTTTATTTAGGCTTATTATAAAAAAATTCATAAGGAAAACAATTTTCATTAAGAAAATATATTAGGGTAATTAGATAAATTATATAAAAAAAAGAAAAAGGACCCAAGGTGTTGCTCCTGAGTTAGGAATATTCAGAGAAGCATGCCATACTTATTTTAGGGGATTTGGAGGTCATATGGTGGGGGAAAAACTATTGAACATTTATATATTAATTTTAAATACCTATAACTTAGAAAATTAATTCCAAGAGTTCTACTTCACCCCAGAAAACAGCTCACAACTTTTTGGAAATCGTGGACCAAGAACAACAACTTTCATCCTGGTCACATGGTCAGGTTCAGCCTTTAGGGTGCCTAATTTTGAGCTTGAAGATTTCTATTAAGGTATGTCAATAGCCAAGAGTTTAATTCATTTTAAATTAATTATAAAAGGCGGGGCGCGAATCTTGGCGCTGATCAAATGCTACAGAAGGCGGCATATGGAAATTGACCTTCCCCCATAGCGAATCCGCTATTCGATCCGTTGTGTGGATCAGACCATTCATTGGCTGAGGTTATGGAGGGCCCTTATTTCGTCTTCTTCCTTGAGCAATGGTCGGGATTAATCCTACCTAGGCAAGTTTGCGGGGCTCTTCCACCACATTTCGGTGAACGTCGGCTGCTTTTGACCCACTGGAAAGTTTCCAAGGGGTCAGGGCAACACTTCGACGGTGGTTTGGTGGCCGGAAACCTCCGGCGGTGGCAGAATAGCTCGGTTGATTTTTCTCGAGCTCCGCCGCTGTAACAGACCGAACAAGTGCCCAATTGGGCCCGATTTTGATTCGAAAACATTTGCGAGGATGAGTGGAAGGAGAAGGAAGAGGAATCTCACCTCATAAGGGAGAGCTCGCCTGGTTCGGGGTCAGTTGTCCATGGCTTTTCACGGGTTGAGTAGGGGGTGTTGCAGAGGGCTTCCACTCAATTTCTCTACACAGGGGGAATGTTGGGGATTGGTGTGAGATTTCTACAGGGCTTGGGGTCACATTTATAGGCGAAGGGTGAGGTTTGGACTTGATCTCTTAAGTTCACCATGGTCGGTCATGGCTATGGTTTTGTGGTACTTCCTAACCACCTTGCAATCTACAGGAGTTTAAGATAAGGCTGCTTAGGTGATGGGTCAGCAATCTAAAAAGGGAAATGGAATTTAGTTTAAGAGAATTTGGATTTACCCCTTTTTATTTAATTTTCATTAAGCTTGGGTTTATTTTAGGTCTAGGCTTTATTTTTGTTGACTTTTAGGTTGACCCAAAAATAAATATTTGTATGGTAGGGTTGTCCATGGTCTTGGCTTGACGTGGATCCAATCCTTTGGTAAAAACAACAAGGGAAGAGTGTTTTATGTCAAAAATTCTAAGTGTATACAACCTAGTCTTAAGAGCTTCCCAAGGGGTGGGGTGCATGGCTTGGAATGCCAATATGAGGGGTAGGGGTCTTGGGATTATGGGGGAAGGTTTGGGTTGAGTCAAGGGTCCAAGGGTGACTATATGCACACCTTCTCTCTTAAGAGAATGGTGTTGCACCAACTTGTCTCTTAGGTGTACTGATGAACCCATTCAAGTTAGGGAGAGGGGTAGGGGCAAGGTACTTTGTTGGATAGCAAGACTCCTAGGTCCCCCAAGTAATATGGGGATGTTAGAAATCCAATAAACAAATGAAAATTTTTGTCCCCAAATTAAAGTGAAGCTCATTGGTTTTCAAAGAGAAGATAAATAAGTTGTGAAAGAAAATTTTGAAGTTACCTATTTGGAAAGCTCTGGGTATTGGAGTCTCATTGCATCCTGTGGTTCCCAGGAGAATTCTTCCTGCCCATGGTTAGATCATAGGACTTTAACTAACAGAATTTTCTTCTTTCGCAAGACCCAGGTTTCGAATTCCACTATCTGTATTGGATCGAGGCGACCTGATCTGTCAGCTGCTATAGGTCCTGAGGGAGCAGAGATGAGCTAGTTACGATCCAACAGGGCTCGTCGAACTAACGATACGTGAAAGACGTCGTGTAAGTTGGTAATTTCCGGAGTGAGTTCCATCTGGTAAGATAAGGGTCTGATTTGTTCTAAGATAGAGAAGGGTGCCATGTAACGAGGGCTGAGCTTCCGGTGACTACAGACACGGGAGACTCCTCGCACTGGTTTAATCTTCAAGAATACCTTATCTCCGACATGGAACTCAACCATGCGGTGCTTCTGAACGTAGTACTTGTCTTGACGGCTCTGGGATTCCAGCATTCTTTCCCTGATTATCCTGATTGTTGCGTCGGTGTCATCTATATACTTTACCCCTAACACCTGTTGGTCTTCTTCTTGTAACCAGAATAATGGAGTTCAGCACCTTCTACATAGCAAGAGTAGGTCCTCCATGGTCCTGTTTGTTCGCTCCGTTTGGCCGTCTGTTTGGGGGTGGAAGGCGGAACTGAAGGCTAGCCTCAAGCCTATGTAGGCTTGGGCCATTTTCCATTCCTTGGAAGTGAACCGACCATCTTTATCGGATATGATTGTTTTTAGGACTCCATGATAACGAATGAATTGCTCCACAAAGGTCCTGATTAGTTTACTTACTGGGGCTTCCTTGCGTATCGGGATGAACCGTGCTACTTTATTAAGTCGGTCTACTATCACCCATATTGAGTCGCTCCCTGTCGGGGAGCGGGGCAGGCCGTGTACAAAGTCCATTGAGATGTCATCGAATTTCCACTCAAGTATAGGTAGGGATTATAATAGACCTCCTGTACTCCTACACTCAGCCTTAACCAACTGGCAGGCCTGGAAATGAGTTACGAATGTGGTGATATCTGTTTTCATTCCTGGCCAATATAGTGTTCTTCTGAGGTCGATATACATCTTTGTGATTCCGGGGTGTACTGAGTACTTAGTGTAATGTGCTTCTCGCATGATTTCTTCTTTGATTGTCCTAACTACAGGGATATAAAGGCGATTTCGTAAGTAAAGAAGATCTTCTTTTAAGAAGTAATCCTCTTGCGGGCCTTCTGAGAGAGCAAGGATGATAGATCTTAGGGTTGGATCCTTTCCTTGCTCATCCCTGACCTATCCTCTTATATCGCACTCAACCTTCAGCCAGTTGAGATACTCGGTGTGTTGCTGTGGGTCGGCTCAGGATACTTAGGTAATGCCCATTTGACCCAAGAGGAGGTAAGAGTCATCTTTCCATCCCTACCCTTGGGTAGTCTTCGGCTTAGAGCGTCAGCGACAGAGTTTGCTTTCCATGGCTGGTAATGGAGTGTGTATTCGTAGTCACATAAGAATTCCAGCCAGCCTCTCTGGCGTAAGTTTAGGTCCTTTTGTGAGTGGATGTACTTTAAATTTTTGTGGTCGTAAAAGATCTCGCAGTGTATTACGTATAGGTAGTGCCTCCGAATTTTTAACGAAAAGATGATGCCTCCCAGCTCTAAATCATGTGTCGGGTATTTTTGTTCATTTTTACTGAGTTATTTGGATGCGTAGGCAATTACCTTCCCATTCTACATCAGAACTGCCCCCATTCCTTGGAGGGAAGCATCTGTGTAGATTTGCAAGCCTTCTTTTCCTACGGGAAGGGTGAGGATGGGAGAGGATGTTAGTACTCTTTTGAGCTCCTGAAATGCGTCTTCGCACTGAGTCGTCCATTTTAAGGGAGCGTCTTTCTTGGTGAGGGAGGTGAGGTGGAGAGCAATTTTGGAGAATCCTTCTACGAACTTACGGTAGTATCCCGCAAGTCCCAGGAAGCTACGGATATCTGCAGCCGATCTTTGTGCGGATCACTCTTTCACTACTTAAATCATAGCGGGATCCACTTCTATCCAAGCACTATTTATCATGTGGCCCAAAAACCCAACCTCTTTTAGCAAAAATTTGCATTTACTTAACTTGGCATAAAGGCATTGTACTTTTAGCTTTTCTTGCACTAACCTTAAGTGTTTGTCATGGTTTTGTTCTGATTTTGAGTACACCAGTATGTCATCTATGAATACGATGACAAAGGTGTCTAAGTAGGGTCCAAAGACATGGTTCATCAGTATCATAAATGTCGAAGGGGCGTTGGTGAGCCCGAATGGCAACTTTAAATTCATATAGGCCATACCTGGAACTAAAAGCTGTCTTTGGGATATCCTCATCCTGGATTTGCAATTGGTATTATCCAGATCATAGATCTAGTTTAGAGAAGTCACTGGCTCCTTGGAGTTGATCAATGAGCGCGTCTATGTGAGGGAGGGGGTACGTGTTTCGTACCGTTAGTTTGTTAAGTTCTCTATAGTCGATGCATAGACAAAGGGTTCCTTCCTTCTTTTTCACGAACAAGACAAGTGCCCCCAATGGTGATGAACTTGGACGGACAAAACCATCCTTGACAAGGTCGTATAATTGCTGTTGAAATTCATTCAACATCTTTGGTGACATTCGATAAGGGGTCCGAGATACAGGTCGGGCCCCTGGGTCTAGTTCAATTTTGAACTTGACCTACCGTGGGGGAGGTAGTCGAGCAGTTTCTCGGGGAAAACTTCCGGGAATTCTTTCACTACGGGTATTTTGAGAATGACATTGGTCTTACCAACCGTTCCAAGGTAAATTGCGTACACCTCTTCTCCCTTGACATATTCCTTTACCATTTGAATGAATGTTAAGTAGATAGGGGGTATTGGTTTCGTACCATGGGGAGTAGATTTCGTAGTTGAACCAAAATGCAAGGTGACTTCCTTGGTTGAGTAGTTTATCAATGCCTTGTATTTTCCTAACCATTCCATACCTAGAATGAGGTCAAAGTTCGGGAGTTCCAGTATTGTTCTGGTAGCCTCGAATAATCCTTTATGAAGGCAGACAAAGAATGTGCATTGGTCGAAAGAAAGCATCTCTGATCCGTCAGGGAGTCATACTCTTAGACATAGTCCAGAGGAGCGTTCAACGTTAGGCACATCCTGAATGAAACTTTTTGATATGAAGGAATGCGAGGTTCCTTTGTCGAACAGGGTGCATGCGGGTTTCCCATTTAATGGTCATATACTTGTTGAGTTATGAAGAGGTGGTGAACAGAACTACTTATACTTATTGGGTGAAGATGTAATATGAAAAGCAAGAAAGCACCTGTCACAATATCTTTGGGATGGTGCTTTTGAGTGAGATCCAGGGCATAGGCTTGTTGTGCCGGGGGAAAGATATTTCTTGGATTACTCCAAGTCTTACCTTAGCACCCTCCTCCACGACCTCTTCCTCTTCCTTGTCCAGGTGCTGGATTTCCCTACAATGGTGCTACTGCCTCCATCCTTGGGAAAAAATTCCTTTGTGGGAAATTTCGTTTCAAGTGGCCGGGTGGGTTGCAGTTGAAGCAGTTTCATAAGAATGGTCCCGATTTATCGTGTGGTGGTTGTTGTGTCGGGGTTAGGGTTGGTTGTTGCGTTTGTTGGTCCGGCTTTGGGATGGGGTAAAATGGTTGTGTATCCCTTTGTCCCTCCCTGCTTCTGTCCCCCGAGGGAGGAGCATTTCCCTTGTTACTATATTCTATTTCTGCAGATCTCTTCCGATGCTTTTGAACCATCTGGTGGTTTGCTTCAAGAGTTTTTGCTGATGCGAGGATTTGAGCGAATGAGGAGTGTGCTGCGAAGATGAGTGGTTGTCGGATGGAGTCCTTGAGGCCGCGGTAGAAGAGTTTGGCGTAGTCGTGATCGCTGAGGGTGAATCCTCCTGCAAAATGGGACAAGTGAGAGTACTCCCTCTCATAGTCTAGGACAGAATGGTTGTCTTGCTTAAGTAGTAGGAATCTTTCTTGGAGCTCATCCCGGGATATCGTCGGGATGAAGTGATTGCTGAAGGTGTCGGCAAATTTGCTGCACTCTATTTCCCCGTAGGTTTTTCCCAAGAAGGTGATATCCATGGATGTCTCCCACCATCGTCGGGCATAGCTAATGAAAGAAGATACAGTGAGGGTGTAAGACCCCATTTTTTATTCTTTTTAAACCACTGGGTTCTTAGGCCCAGAATTGCCGCTTTGCGGTGACACCTTCACGCCCTAAAGGGTCATCACCATAAAGCGTCGATTATCTCGGCCAATTCCATTACAGAAAGGTAGCACAATAAAGTAAAAGCAAGTCCACAGAAAAATCACATCAGAGTAATAATATCTCCATGAAGGGAGAGTTCACAGAAATAATATAAAAGGTACTGAAAGAAAGGGCTTATGCCCGATACATCAAAATCCTCACTACAGAACGCTCAAACGGAAGCAAACTATAACATCTACTATAAGTCAGGACTCACAGTCCCAGCTGGCTGAACTCCTGAGAAAGACTACCCTATCTCCAAACGGGTCGACCTCCGGGGCTGCTCCTCCATGCTGGGCTCCACGATCCTCTAAATGTTGTGGTCCGAAAACCGTTAGTCTATAAGACTAAGCCCTATCATCCCCCGTCCCTTCCCCCATGTACCCTAGGCACCGAGCGGAGAGGAAGAGAGGGGAGGACTTGAAGGTGGAGAGTAATCAAAAACAGGTGGCAACGGACCTATACTAGCAATTTTATAATACATGTGGCAGTAAGGTAAAGTATGGAAAAATAACCTTAACTTATGTGCGGAAACGCATAAGCCAAGGGATCTTCTGCAGGGCTCCCATCGTATAAAGAGTCCCATACCAATTTATACGTTGGGGTGTCGGTTATTAATAGTAGTATATATATAAAGAATTTTACCTTAATTTATAAACTTGCCCACACAAGCTTATAGACCAAGGGGTCGTTTTGCAAGTCCTAATGTATAAGCGTCCCATTCCACTTATACCTTAGGTGTCAGGGGTTGAATGAATCGATTATGCCATGACATGCTAGTGGGTATGATGGAACATGCAAGTGCAACACACACACCTGACTCTGTGCACACAGACCTTTAGTTCCCCCTTTCTGGAGTCGTAACCTCCCAGGATACCTCCATTGTGGTAGATGGAAGCGGTGGGTTGGGCCTCGCCCACCTCTAAACCAGTAAAGCACTACCGGTCATACCTATCAAATGTATCAATGCTTTGTGCATGAAGCGGACTCCTGCGTACTCTTGTCGGCTGGCGCACCGGACTTCTGTTGGCGAAGTGCTAACCACACTTGCCGAGTTAGCGTATTGGCGTCGGTGAATCGACCTTCCAATACCGAAGACCCACCACCTTTATTTTCTTTCCTTTTATGTACATGCAAATTTAAAGTATCAAACCAATCGAGCCGAAGCACCCCGGACCATCCTGTCTGTCTCTAAACTAATCGAGCCAAAGCTCCCCGGACCAAACTATCTGTCTCAAAACTAAACGAGCTGAAGCTCCCAAAAATCTTCCTGTGCTAACAGTGTTTGTGAAATGTGAGATCCTAATTACTAGGTTATTCTTTTAAGTTTGTTAATATAGTTTACGTTAACCCAGGACTGCCCCCGGTATTCCCTATGAAGGGCTCTCAAGGGGCACTAGGAACTATGATGGGATAACGACCATCGTTCCCTTTCGCAAGGTACTTATTATTATTGGTTAATTCCCTTACCCATTACTTCCTTGTGTTACGATAGACTAACCTAGTGTGATTTTTAACCTTCCTCTCTTCGGGAAAGACGATCTTTCGTCGGACCCGAGCACCTCTACACTCTAGCCAAACAACTTCTCACTACCCCTCCCATCTTTCTATGGTGAAATCATCCACATCTATCCGACCCATCAAAATGACTAACTCCAACAATTATCCCAAATCATATCATATTGCAACTTTAATGATTTGTTAAGTGCAGACCAACCTAGACTATACGTCGAACCGGATAGGAGATAATCTAAATAATCATCTGAATGCCCTAATTTATTTTCTGGAGACTTATCATGACAAAAATAGACTAAATCAAGAAGATTATAATTTTCCTAATTATTCTGATATTTAATTAATTTTCTTAAGGGTTCCAAGAGCTACAAGTTGAACATAAAGTGCACTTTTTAGATATGAATAAAGCTTCATAAAATAATGATAAATTATAAACAACAATTTATCAGTAAATTAAAGATATAACAATTTTTCCAGTATTAAAGGACTCTAATTTAATTTTGAGAATAAATTCTTTTTCCTTTCATTAATGAAGTAAGTGCAATAAATAATCATCCAAAAATTCTTTATTAATATTCTAGAGCAGATACTGTCCTAAAAATATTAGTTGCCAAATTTCATAATTCTTCGATGGGAATTGAGCTCTATAGTAAATAATAACCGAAATCTCAAAAGGCTATGTTTGTAAAGTAAGTATTGTAAATGTTCTCCTAAAAATCATGAAAATAATCCTACAACAAACTATTGATCTGAAAACTTTAGTGGCCAAGTTTCATAATTTTACAGTAGGTAATTTGCTCTAAATGATTTATTAACCATAATTGCCCTTTTGGAAGTTTGTGAAGGAAGTACTAAATTTAATCAACTAAAAATTTGTAACAAAATTCAGGGATATTCATTTTGACCTAAATCATCTGCTGGCCAAGTTTCATTAGATTCAAATGAACAGAGTAATCAAAATAATTAAAACACTTGTTTGGGTAAATTGATACCTAACAAATAAAGTACTAGAAATTTAACCCATAAAATTCTAATAAAAATTAGTAAGGGTTCTACCTAGACTAAAACTTACTCTACCTAAGTTTCACAACTTTTAACTAAAATTTAGTGACTCTATTACCATATTTGAGCTTCAACCCTAAAACTAGGGTTAGGGTTTTGAGGTGTCAACCTACCTCCAAATCCTCTAAGGTTCCAAACAGAGGACTTAAGTTATGCTAACATCAACTCTAGTGAGTTTTCAAAGTCATACAAGGGCATTTTCCCCCATGTCCTTCACAACCCCCAAAAGTACTTCCTTAGGGTTTGAAGTTGGATCCAAGGGTAAATCCCACCTAATCCACACCATTTTCCCCTAAGGGTAACAATGGCCATAATAAACCAATGGTAGATGCCTCAGCCTCTGTTGAGGGGAGGTGACACTTCTAAGCCCATGGTGCACTTTTTATTCAAAAATACCTTTATAAGGCCTAATTAGGGTTAGATGATTTCCAATCCAAAACTAATCCAAATGAGTTGAAACTTTGTACAGAGCTAGGAATTGATGCTAGGGACCACTAACCAAAATTTGGGAGGGTTTGGAGATCATTTGACTACTTAATTTAATTACCTTAGCATTTTTAAATAAAAACAAAAACTTTAGGAAAAGTCTCTCCAAAAATTCTCATTTTTTGGCATACCCTATATATGGTTAAGATTGATCCCCTGTCAAAATTTCAACCTATTTGGACAAGGGATGAAGGGTGAGGATTTTTCTAATGTTATGGCTAGCCCTGGGTACCAGCCCTACCAAAATGAGTGCCCAGGCCCAACCAGTTGTCCAAATGGGTCCAAACAAATTTTGGAATAAATTAGACCCATAGGGATTCAACTCTCCTGGTTAAAGTTTTCCCACCATGGGGCCCTAAGTATTTTTAAAAATTAAAACCATCTAAAGTAAATATTGTGATAGAAAAATGAAATAAAAATCAATGTAATTTTATTCCTATCAAATACGCAGCATGAATCTTGGCATAAATCCAAGGGCAGCTAGTCGTCTTCTTTCTTGAGCCGGCGGCCATGATCTTCCCATCCTGGGTCGCCTTGCGGGCTAGTTTCCCGGCCACCCGTCCACTTCCCCGGCCGGTCACCGCCACCACCTCCTTCGTGGATGTGGTGGCTACCCTCAGCCGACGGCACGGCCGCCAGAGGCGGATTTTTCAGCGAACCCAAGGGGTTCGTTTTTGCCCGAAATTCACGTTTTTGGAGAATTGGATCGGGCTCAATTGAGCCTGATTCTTGACCTAAATAATTTCTATGATCTTGCCATGAAGAGGGGAGAGGAGGAGGATTTTTCCAGTGGCCTGAATGCGGGAGGAATGACGTGATGCCATGGTCGACGGCGGAGGCACTTGGCTTCTGCAACAACACTGTGAACTGCAATGGATCTTTCGGGTAAGTGGTGGAAAAGAATCCCCTGGATCAAGGGATGCTTTTAAGAAGAAAAAATGGGGGAGGGGAGGGGTCTAAATGGTGGTGGCCATTAATTTTCTCTTAAAGGTGATTTCGGCCATGGCAAGGGGGCTGTACATGGCTCAATCAAGCCAGGAAATTGCTGGAAACTCCTCCTCTTCCATAGAGGAGTTGAATCGAGCCATAATGGGGGTGGGGAGGTGAGCCAAAGCTTCAATGGCCAATAATGGCCCTTGAAGGTGAAGCTCGACCATGGCTATGCAACCACCTCCTGACCATGAACAGCCACCAAAATGGCCTCCTGTTCTTCCCTGGATAAGGTGGGGAGTTGGGCTAGCCAAGGGAGATTGGCACTTGGCCTCCTTGGCCATGAATGGCTTACTTCCACCATTTTCTCTCTCCTCCATTAAAGTAAAATGAAGCTTTCTCTCTCTCTCTCTCCTAGTCACCAAGTTGACTTGGTCAATCTTGTGGTATAAAGTAAGCCCACTCATACAAATCATATCATTATTAAGTCACATGAGGGGGGGCTTGAGCTTGGGCTAGCCCATCTGGGTTAGCCCATCTGGGCTAGACCATCTGGGCTAGGTTGACCCAAAATGGGCTTGGGTTGACTTTGGTCCACCTAGCCTCTAGGGCTGACCCCAATGGATCCTTATTGACCCATTGGCCCCTCTTAGGGTCTAGGTAGGTCTGGGTAGGGTTGACTTGGCACTTTGGAGGTCACATGACCCTTGGTAAGGGCACTTTTACCACTTTAGATCAAGGGTTTACTTGGGTCAACTCAGGCATTAGAGTTGACCCCAATGGATCTTTGGTGACCCATTTACTTCACCCTAGGTCTGGGAAGACCTAGGTAGGGTTGGTTGGGCACATTAGGGGCATATTAACCTTAGTTAGGGCACCTTGCCCATTTTAGGCCTAGGATGATCCTAGGTCAACTTGGCCACTCTGGTTTGATTTCAATGGACCCTTAGGGCTCTAATGGACCTTCCAATGGTTTAGGGACATTGTGGTGGGGTCATGTAGTCATGTTGAAGCCCTATTGTCATTCTAAACTAGTGTTTAGAATTCTACTATTTGCAAACCATGGTGATCTCCACCTTCATGCCTGTGCTCTCTTGGTCTTCTTGGGCTTCTTAGGGTTTGTCATGACCTAGACATGACAAAACCTCTCCTAGGGGTCTAGCTGGAAATGGGATGTTACAAATCCCAATAAACAAAAATAAAAATTTCGTCCTCGAAATTCAAGTTAGGCCTGCGGGGTTTCTACTGAGGGTAACTGCTTGTAACATCCCATAGGAAGTTGAATGTATACTTTACCTAGAGAGATCCGGGTACCTCCGCTTCATTAGATTCGGTGGCTCCCAGGTGTGCTCCTCCTGCCCATGGTTCTTCTACAGGACCTTGACCAGTGGGACCTTCTTGCGCCGCAAGACCCGCACTCCTTTGTCATCTATCCTGACCGGCTCATCTTGTTACCGATTGATCAAAATCTGTCGAGCCATCTATACCAAGAACCTACAGTTCTGGTCGTAGTAGAGCCTTCCTAAGAGAGGAGACGTGGAAGACATCATGTAAACCCGCTAACTCCGGCAGTAGCTCTAGCCTATAAGCCAATAGGCTGATCTGCTCTCGGATCCTGTAACACCCCATACACTATGGACTGAGCTTCTTCTTCCCGCATACCCGCGAGACTCCATGCACCAGACGTATATTCAGGAATCATGGTCTCCATCTTGAAACTCTACTTTGCAATATTGCACCTCGTAATATTTGGTCGGTCTGCCCTAGACCTCCAGCATCCTATCTCGAATCAGTCACACCTAGGTATTTGAGTTCTCCAAAAATTCTGAGTCGAGTGCTTTTTGATCTTCATCCTAGATCCCTAAAAGTGTAATCTTGCACCTCCATGCGAGGGTGGAGAGTTGTGTTGAATTTCGGCCAAGAGCCCAAGTAATCCTTGGCTGATCTTCTCTCCTTGGACGTACATTGACCATCCTGATTCGACACGATCATCTTGAGCACACCATGATAACAGACAACTACTCTAATATTTCATGAAACATCCACAGGAGTTTTCTACCGGGCCGGGGTGACCAAAGCTACCTCGGTCAGTCTATCCTCGATTTTCCATTCTAACTCGGGCAGTGGTTGTAATAGTTCCCTTTATAATTATGCCCGGAGTGGGGATGAGGAATCCTGTGTATGAAAATCCTAAATTATACCCTTGAATATCAACTCTAACTCGGGCAGTGTATGATAATTGTGCCTCTTTTTCACTCCGGGGAGATACATGTTCTGAGATACACCATACTTCCGGTGATACATCATAGCGATTAAATTTTTACCTTCTCAAATATCCTGAATCTTGTTACCCATCATCTAATTTTTTGTGATCATAGTTAATCCTCGTCTTATCACTAAGTCATTGTCTTGGTAATGCTACAGTTCATCATTCCAAACATGTTTTTACAAAATCTTATCTTCTCCCGAATAACGTCGAATAATATTGACTTCAATCTCATTATGTTTGTTATGCCTCATTCTCTAAATTAGGTCTAAGGAAACTCAAGTCAATACTAATTTGCCCAATAAACAAAGGACAAGTCCCCAATAAACAAAAGATAAGCCCCCAATAAACAAAAGATAAGCCCTTACCTACCTTGGGCTAAGTATCTTTGATATTACCCTATTATATCTGTTCTACCTGGGTGCACAATCCCTAGGGCATAACTCTTTAACTTGGAGTTCCACCCTAAAACTCGTCAATATACTCCATAATTTAAACTCTATGAGTCACATTTACGACGACCTTATCGGGGTCAAAATGTTCCCAATCCAGAATGGTTTTCTTCCAAACTTGAATTCCTATTTGACCCTCAGTGTTTGTCTCGGTGGTTTCCTCCATGTAATTTTATTACTGGTACGAGGGTCGAGATAAAATGACTTCTGCCATTCTGCTAATAGATCATTGGCCTCAATTCTCCTTAAGGCCGTCCTACCAGTTTGAGTAATCCTTGATTGGGACAGTAGGGACACCTTAGTTTACATCTTAGGTAGTCATTCTCGTGCTAAACTCCTCCTTTATTCTCTTTGGGTATCTCCTTACCTTAACCAAGTTTATAACCAAGGTCTATTTTTAACTAGGGCATACTATAAGTCGTTATTGTTAGTCGTAAGTCCTAGTAGGTTGAGTCTAACTCGTTGGTTAGAGAATTATAAGATGAGAACTTCGTAGTCGGAGGTGCTCCCTACTGGGGGAAGGGTTTGCCGCAGGCTACAAAGAAGAATTCAAATTAATGATGAAGTGGACTTTTACATGTCATTTCCCTTATGGGAACACCACTGCTTCTGCTGCTAGTTTTTCCTCAAACTAAGCTCGCGCGGGAGTGACCCAGGGTTAGTGGACTGCTACTCTTTTGATCGAGGTTTGCCTTGATACCATTTGTAAGACCCCATTATTTTTTTCTTTTTAAACTACCGGGGTCTGAGGCCTAGAATCGCCGCTTTGCGGTGACACCTTCACGCCCTGAAGGGTCATCACCATAAAGCACCGATTCTGCCGGCCAATTTGATCACAGAAAGGTCGCACAATAAAGTAAAAGCAAGTCCATAGAAAAATCACATCACAGTAATAATATCCCCACGAAGGGAGAGTCCACAAAAATAATATAAAAGGTACTGAAAGAAAGGGCTTATGCCCGATACGTCAAAATCCTCACTACAGGATGCTCAAACAGAAGCAAACTACAACATCTACTATAAGTCGGGACACACAGTCCCAGCTGGCCAAACTCATGAGCTAGACTGCCCTATCTCCAAACGGGTCGACCTCCGGGGCTGCTCCTCAATACTGGGCTCCACAATCCCCTAAATGATGTGGTATGAAAACCGTTAGTCTATAAGACTAAGCACGATCATACCCCGCCCCTTCCACCATGGCCCCTAGGCACCGAGCGGAGAGGAAGAGAGGGAAGGACTTGAAGGTGGAGAGTAATCAAAATTAGGTGGCAATGGACCAATACTAGCAATTTTATAATACATGTGGCAGTAAGGTAAAGTATGGAAAAATAACCTTAACTTATGTGCGGAAACGCATAAGCCAAGGGATCTTCTGCAGGGCTCCCATCATATAAAGAGTCTCATACAAATTTATATGTTGGGGTGTTGGTTATTAACAGCAATATATATATAAAGAATTTGTCCTTTATTTATAAACTTGCCAACACAAGCTTATAGACCATGGGGTCATTTTGTAAGTCCTAATGTATAAGCGTCCCATTCCACTTATTCCTTAGGTGTCAGGGGTTGAATGAATTGATTATGCCATGACATGCTAGTGGGTATGATGGAACATGCAAGTACAACACACAAACCCAACTCTGTGCACAAATACCTTTAGTTCCCACTTTTTGGAGCCCTAACCTCCCAGGATACCTCCGTAGTGGCAGACAGAAGCGGTGGGTTGGGCCTCGCCCACCTCTAAACCAGTAAAGCACTACCGGTCAGACCTATCGTATGCATCAATTCTTGATGCACGAAGCGGACTCCTGTGTACTCTTGCCAGCTGGCGCACCGGACTTCTGTTGGCGAAGTGCTAACCACACTTGCCGAGTCAGTGTATTGGCGTCGGTGCATCGACCTTCCAATATCGAAGACCCACAACCTTTATTTTCTTTCCTTTTATGCACATGCAAATTTAACGTATCAAACCAATCGAGCCGAAGCTCCCCGGACCATCCCGTCCGTCTCTTAACTAATCGAGTCGAAGCTCCCCGGACCAAACTGTCCGTCTCAAAACTAAACCAGCTAAAGCTCCCAACAATCTTCCTGTGGTAACAGTGTTTGTGAAATGTGAGATCCTAATTATTAGGTTACTCTTTTCAGTTTGTTAATACAGTTTACGTTAACCCATGACTGCCGCTGGTATTCCCTGTGAAGGGCTCTCAAGGGGCACTAGGAACTGTGATGGGATTACGCCCATCGTTCCCTTTCGCAAAGTACTTATTATTATTGGTTAATTCACTTACCCATTACTTTCTCGTGTTACGATAGACTAACCTAGTATGATTTTTAACCATCCTCTCTTCGGAAAAGACGATCTTTCGTCGGACCCGAGCACCTCTACACTCTAGCCAAACCACTTCTCACTACCCCTCCCATCCTTCTATGGTGAAATCATCCACATCTATTTGACCTAGCAAAATGACTAACTCCAACAATTATCCCAAATCATATCCTATTGCGACTTTAATGATTTGCTAAGTGCAGACCAACCTAGACTATACGTCAAACCGGATAGGATATAATCTAAATAATCATTTGAATGCCCTAATTTACTTTCTGGAGACTTATCATGACAAAAATAGACTAAATCCAGAAGATTATAATTTTCCAAATTATTCTGATATTTAATTAATTTTCTTAAGGGTTCCAAGAGCTACCAGTTGAACATAAAGTGCACTTTTTAGATATGAATAAAGCTTCATAAAATCATGATAAATTCTAAACAATTATTTATCTGTAAATCAAAGATATAACAATTTTTCTAGTACTTAAGGACTCTAATTTAATTTTGAAAATAAATCCTTTTTTCCATTCATTAATGAAGTAAGTGCAGTACATAATCATCAAAAAATTCTTTATTGATCTTCTAGAGCAGATACTGTCCTAAAAACATCAGTGGCCAAATTTCATAATTTTTCGATGGGAATTGATCTCTAGAATAAATAATTACCAAAATCTCAAAAGGCTATGTTTGTAAAGCAAGTATTGTAAATGTTCTCCTAAAAATCATGAAAATAAACCTACAACTAAATATTAATCTGAAAACATAAGTGGCCAGGTTTCATAATTTTACAGTAGGTAATTTGCTCTAAATGATTTATTGACCATAATTGCCCTTTTGGAAGTTTGTGAAGGAAGTACTAAATATAATCAACTAAAAATTGGTAATAAAATTCAGGGATATTCATTTTGACCTAAATCATCTGTTGGCTAAGTTTCATTAGATTTAAATGAACAGAGTAATCAAAATAATTAAAATACCAGTTTGGGCAAATTGATACCTAACAAATAAAGTACAAGAAATATAACCCATAAAATTCTAATAAAAATTTGTGAGGGTTTTACCTAGACTAAAACTTACTCTACCCAAGTTTCACAACTTTTAACTAAAATTTAGTGATTGTGTTACAATATGTGAGCTTCTACCCTAAAACTAAGGTTAGGGTTTTGAGGTGTCTACCTACCTCCAAATCCTCTAAGGTTCCTACCAGAGGACTTAAGTTATGCTAACATACTCTTTACTGAGTTTTCAAAGTCATACAAGGGCATTTGCCCCCATGTCCTTGACAACCCCCAAAAGACCTTCCTTAGGGTTTGAGTTTGGATACAAGGGTAAATAAACCCTAATCCATACCATTTTCCCCTAAGGGTAACAATGGCCATAATTAACCAGTGGTAGATGCCTCTGCCTCTGTTGAGGAGAGGTGACCACTCTAAGCCCATGGTGAACTTTTTATTCAAAAATACCGTTATAAGGCCTAATTATGGTTAGGTGATTTTCAATCTAAAACTCATCCAAATGAGTTGAAACTTTGTACAGAGCTAGTTATTGATGTCAGGGACCACTCACAAAAATTTGGGAGGGTTTGGAGATCATTTGACTACTTAATTTAATTACCCTAGTATTATTAAATAAAAACAAAAACTTTAATCAAAGTGTCTCCAAAAATTCTAATTTTTGGACAGACCCTATTTATAGTTAAGATTGGTCCCCTGTTAAAATTTCAACCCATTTGGACAAGGGATGAAGGGTGGGGATTTTTCTAAAGTTCTGGCTAGCCCTGGGTACCAGCCCTACCAAAATGAGTACCCAGGCCCCACAAGTGGTCCAAATGGGTCCAAACAAATTTTGGAATAAAGTAGCCCTATAGGGCTACAACTCTCATGTTGAAAGTTTTCCCACAAGAGGGCCCTAAGTATTTTTAAAAATTAAAACCATCTAAAGTAAATATTGTGATAGAAAAATGAAATAAAAATCAATGTAATTTAATTCCTATCAAATGCGTCGCACGAATCTTGGCGCAAACCGAAGGGCAGCTAGTCGTCTTCTTCCTTGAGCCGGCGGACGCGATCTTCCCATCCTGGGTCGCCCTGCGGGCTTGTTTCTCGGCCACCCCTCCACTTCCCCAGCTGGCCACAACCACCACCTCCTTTGTGGATGTGGTGGCTACCCTCAGGCGACGGCACGGCCATCGGAGGCGGCTTTTCCGGCAAACCCGAGGGGTTCGTTTTTAGCCGAAATTCACGTTTTTGGACAATTGGTTCGGGCTCAATTGAGCCTGATTCTTGACCTAAACGATTTCTATGATCTTGCCATGATGAGAGGAGAGGAGGAGAACCTTTCTGGCGGTCTTAATACGGGAGGAACGATGGGATGCCATGGTCTACGGCGGCGTCACTCGGCTTCTACAATAGCACTGTGAACTGCAATGGCTCCTTCGGGTAAGTGGTGGAAAATAATCCCATGGATACAGGGATGCTTTTACGAAGATAAAACGGGGGAGGGGAGGGGTCTAAATGGTGGTGGCCATTAATGGCCACTTAAAGTTTATTTCGGCCATGGCAAGGGGGGCTGTACATGGATCAATCAAGCCAGGAAATTGCTGGAAACTCCTCATCTTCCACAGAGGAGTTGAATCCAGCCATCCATAATGGGGGTGGGGAGGTGAGCGAAAGCTTCAATGGTCATTATTTGCCCTTGAAGATGAAGCTCGGCCATGGCTATGCAGCCACCTCCTGACCATGAACAGCCACCAAAATGGCCTCTTGGTCTTCCCTGGATCAGGTGGGGAGTTGGGCTCGCCAATGGAGATTGGCCCTTGGCCTCCTTGGCCATGAATGGCTTACTTCCACCGTTTTCTCTCTCCTCCATTAAAGGAAAATGAAGCTTTCTCTCTCTCTCCTAGTCACCAAGTTGACTTGGTCAATCTTGTGGTCTAAAGGCAGCCCACTCAAACAAATCATATCCTCATTAAGTCATATGAGGGGGGGCTTGAGCTTGGGCTAGCCCATCTGGGCTAGGTTGACCCAAAATGGGCTTGGGTTGACTTTGGTCCACCTAGCCTCTAGGGCTGACCCCAATGGATCCTTATTGACCCATTGGCCCCTCTTAGGGTCTACGTAGGTCTGGGTAGGGTTGACTTGGAACCTTTGGAGGTCACATGACCCTTGGTAAGGGCACTTTGACCACTTTAGATCAAGGGTTGACTTGGGTCAACTCAGGCTCTAGAGTTGACCCCAATGGATCTTTGGTGACCCATTGACTTCACCCTAGGTCTGGTAATACCTAGGTTGGGTTGGTTGGGCACATTAGGGGCACATTGACCTTAGTTAGGGCACCTTGCCCATTTTAGGCCTAGGATAATCCTAAGTCAACTTGGCCACCCTGGGTTGATTTCAATGGACCCTTAGGGATCTAATGGACCTTCCAATGGTTTAGGGATACTGTGGTGGGGTCATGTAGTCAGGTGGAAGCCCTATGGTCATCCTAAACTAGTGTTTAGAATTCTACTATTTGTAGACCATTGTGATCTCCACCTTCATGCCTGTGCTCTCTTGGTCTTCTTGGGCTTCTTAGGGTTTTTTCATGACCTAATCATGACAAAACCACTCCTAGGGGTCTAGCTAGAAATGGGATGTTACAGAGGGTGATGGCCATTCTCTTGGGACAACTGATTCCTACTAGTAGCTATTGGGTGAGTCCAACCATTCCTTTGTTTGTACTGTCGATTAAGTGTCGTTGAAGTTTGGTTTAGATATGCCTCGGAAGATGCATAAACAATTTGTTGGTGGTTCGGAGGGACGAATCCTGTCTTGGTGGGACATAGCGTCTCGAAAGGTGGCCAAGATATCTGATATTGTATGGTTAATTTTTGATTGAATGGAGGTGTTGGTCGGCGGAAGAGTAGATGTTTTAGTATTTGCTTCGGCGTTCATTGGTATCTATATGTGAAAAAATTGAATAAAGTATGAGTTGTTCGGATTAAAAGGAAGGAGCTTGTAGATAGTATTGGTGTTCTAATCTAGACATGGGCTCACTCGCTTCCGCTACACTAGTTCATCCTCGAACAAACTGACGGAGCAAGGTGGAGATGGAGTTTAGGCTATACAAGGATCGCGTGAGGTCTGATACAATTTGTAAGAACCTACCCTCCCGGTAATTGTTCACGGTCGAGGGGAAGTTCTTATGCCAAGTGCAATTGTCATATAACGGTGTTAGCACTAAAGCTAAGCACTGCCATATGACACTTGCCCCTTAAGGCGAGTAATCATTATAGTATAGTTTTCCAACCATAAAGAGAAGACAATAAAAACTGAAATCCTAACTATATATATCTCTTAAAAGATGATTAGAGTCAAAATAGTGGTACAACCAGGGGTCCTGGGGCAAAAATTGCCCAACTAAGGCAGTACAAGTGCCTCAGACAAGGAGGGACACCACAAAAAAGAACTAAAGCGGCATACCGCTTTCAGACAAAAAGATGCTATAAGACCTACTAAGGCGATAGAGTGCCTCAAGCAAAAAGGGGCTACTAGGCACCCGGGCTATACTAAAGGAAACTTATACCCAAGAGAGGGTTATATTGCATAGGAAACTACTTACTTCTCTCACAATCTCCTCTGATGCGGGAACTGGATCAGGGATAGGGTCCAAGACATCAGGCATCTCCATGTCCATCTTTAGGATTCCTGACAAAGGTTGGAACTGGGGCTGGATGGGGTATTGCGGGGCTTACTGCTGTTGGGGAACCTAGATGGTTTTATAGAAAACCATTAGTCATAAAGACTAAGTCGGATTACCTCCCTTTCCTCAACACATCCATGATAAGAATATAACATTAATAATGGTATTTTAGAAAGTAAGATGTTGATGAGTTAAAAGACAAGTAAATAAGAAGGAAGAAAGCGGGAAAATGAAATTAACTCAGCTTATAAGAATGCCCACACATCCTTATAAGTTGAAGATCTTTGTTCTGTTTCATTTATAAAGTATAAGTATGCAATAGATATAGTTTTAAAGCTATAACTTAACTTATATGAAAGCCCATTCAAACATATAAGTTAAGGGTCTCCCGAATTTCTTATCTTACATGAATTTCAGTACAAACTTGTATTATAATTATTAAGGATGCAATGTATGCTAAGTAAGACTTATATGATGAATTTGGATTTATATGTCTAAGTACTTACCCAGTCCATTTGTTTAGTGGGTAGCTAACCACACAGGCCTTATCATCTTGGCGGATGATAACAGTGGATCGGACTTCTCCGCTCCTAGTTAGGTTCACACCATCACCACAGTCCTTGCGTACAACACTGGACCGTGCTTTGTACTCCACCCGTTGTTCCTAAGAATCATAGGGACAATAACACGGACTAAGGGGATTTGTCCACCGAGAATTTAACCACAAGACAAATTGCCCCTTCACAATCCAAATAATCTAACAAGCTAGTCTCTCCGACAGTGTGCTATGTGATAGAGTGGTTAGACCCACAACAGAGTTAATTAATTTATTTATTTATAAGACAGCCTCGTACCGGGCATACTACCCAGCTTATACAACCTATTACCGTGATGAAATAAACTTAAATGAAAACAATCCTTAACTGGAGGTAATCTAGAGTTTGCCTTAATGATACTTTTAGGGTGCTTGATTTAAATTACGTATTGGCCATGTAAGAATAAGTTTGGTGGTCGCACTGTGTACCGTTATACACAACCTTATTTGTGGGGGATACTGGCTCACCCCTAACTCCTTTCCTTGACACCAATTAGATAATTTAAAAGCAAATCCCTTTTTCGTATATAAGGTTGTACTCGTAGTTTTATCATTTAAGATCTACTGTAATTAAGCGAATATTGATGCAAAAGAGTAAGGATCATGGAATGCTACTTGCGGGCAGCCGTATAAGAAACATTCTACGTGATATCAACTGTTCTACTCGTATGCAAGAAGTACTCAGGATTGAATATCCTAAACATTAAAGAAAACACAAGCATGAAGTTATAACAAGTTAAGAAATACTTTGTAAACATTTTCCAACCTCATTTTGTGACCAAAATAAGCATAATATTTAAAGATGATGTTCATTGGGGTGCAAGTAGATGTTTCCGACATTTACTAGGATAAGGGCTTTCTTATAAAAGTACGAGATTATAAAATCATATGACACTCCACCGTCCATCAAAATTTTTTTCCAAGGTCATTAGTGAGTACATGATATATTAAAAAAAGGTGACGATATTTGGGTGTGCATTTAGCTATGTTTCACCTTTGGTTAATATAAGAGGTTTAAGCTTAAAAAAATAAGGTATGAGGATACAAGAAATTATAAGAGGCTTCAACATCTGTGCAATTCATTTTCCAAGGTCATTAGTGACCTAAATAAGTGTTTTATATAGGGGAACAATATTTGGGTGTGAAAGTACGTAATTTCTTTTTTATGAGTATAAGGGTTTAATAATTTAAATAAGATGAAGTATGAAGTCACCTGACCCACCAAAAGGTTTCACTATTTACCTAAACTTTTCCTAAGGTCAATAATGACCTAAATAGGTGTGTGATGAAGGGTAATAAGCTCTGGGTGCAAATAGATATTTTTGGTATTTATAATAAAGGATGAGAGTTTGATTAAATAAATAAGAGCTATGGTCCAAATATTTTTTCAAGGTTGATTATGACCTAATTAGTGCTCTGAAAATGTTTGGTATTTATCGGAGTTTATTTTGGCATTATTATAAAAAAAATAAGTAAAACAATTTCCATTAAGAAAATATATTAGGGTAATTAGATAAATTATATAAAAAAAGAAAAAGGACCCAAGGTGTTGCTCCTGATTTAGGAATATCCAGAGAAGCATGCCATAATTATTTTAGTCGATTTGGAGGTCATATGGTGGGGGGAAAACTTTTTGAACATTTAAATATTAATTTTAAAAACCTAAAAATTAGAAAATTAATTCCATGAGTTCTACTCCACCCCAAAAAATGGATCATACCTTTTTGGAAATCATGGACCAAGACCTACAACTTTCATGTTGGTCACTTGGTCTAGTTAAGCCCCTAGGGTGCCTAATTTTGAGCTTGAAGATTTCTGTTAAGGTTTGCCAATAGACAAGAGTTTAATTCATTTTAAATTAATTATAAAAGGAGGGGTGCGAATCTTAGCGCTGATTCAATGCTACAAAAGGCTGCAGATGGAAATTGACCTTCTGTAACGCCCCCGATTTTCCTGCGTTTATTTTTAATCTCGTTGGCATTACGATGACGCGTTTCTGTGTCTTGTGCCATGTGTGGAGTATGGTTTAGCTCCTTAGAACTCAGTGCCCCATTTTTTAGCCTGTTGGCAAGATCTCCCTAGCAAGCCGAGTCGTTTTGGGTGACCCGGTGTGGCCTCTCGGGGGGATGTTTGTGTTTGGCTTTGTTTGGGTATAACTCGAGTTCTGTTCGTCAAAAGTTAATTTCGACTTCGTCGTTGTGTTCGTAGCGTGGGTATTTAGCTACGATGCGAATTTTGTCGAATTCCGAGGTGATTCGGTTTTCGTGTCGTTTGGTGTGTTATTAGTATTTGTGATCAATTAATTAAATTGATTTGGCCTGTTCTGTAGCCCTTCGGTTTTGACCGATTAATAAATTCTGCGGGAGAATTTTTTTGGGCAGTTATTGCCTCGCCTTGGTGGCAGCCATATTTTTGGCTTATACCTATTTTGGTATTTACTTAATGAAATTAAGTAATTAGGCGTTTTAGGGTTCGGTTATGGATGAACCGGTGTTTAGCTTTTCGTATAAAAGCTCTGTTTAAGAAGTGACAGCCCACTTCTTCTTCTTCTTTTCCTGAGAGAGAAGCCGTCACCGCCTTTTTCGCGGAAATCAGAGGAGAAAACCGCTCGTCCTGTACCTCCTTTGGTCGGCGATTCCGGGCTTGTTCGTGGACGGAATTCGAGTCTGAAAGCGGCGTTGTCTTGCTCTCTCCGAGATCTTCGTTTCGACGGTAAGATATTCGATTTTCGTGGAGTTTTGATGAGATTTGGGTTTCGGTTTTGGAGTTTTCAACCATTAATGGCCGTGAGATTTATTCTAGGTGCTGCGGCTGTTTGTTCTGTGTGAAGAGGAGGAGAGCCATCCAAGCTTCGCTGAAAGTTGAGGCAAGTGGTATTCTTGCCCTTGCCAAGTTTCTTTTTGATTATTTTTTGCTGAAGTTGAAATCCCTGTTAGCCCATGTTAGAGACCTTGTTGTTCTCATATTTATTGCTATCTATAGGAATTAGTTCTTCCTATTGACCCCCCTACTTGTGCTGATGGAACCCAACTTTGCCGACGTAATGCCGATTATCTTTGTTCAGATTTACTCTGGTTTGGGTGTAGCCGAGAGGGAGTGTTAGGAGGGGAGGGGGTGATTTTCTAGAAGTTAGTAAGTGTTTTACTCGAGTATTGGGGTATGTTACTCGTGAGGTAGAGGTGGATTACTCGGGTATTAGTTCTGGACTACTCGAGTAGGTGGTAGATACTCGAGTGGTGGCTTTGAGATACTCGAGTAGTGGGTTAAGATACTCGAGTATTAGCCTTGGAGTTACTCGAGTAGTAGGTAACTACTCGAGTAGGAGTTCTGAGTTACTCGAGTAGTGGTTTCGAGATACTCGAGTAGGTGCTTTGGCTTACTCGAGTAGAAGATAACTACTCGAGTAGGGGTTTCGGTTTACTCGAGTAGTAGGTAACTACTCGAGTAGGGGATTTGAGTTACTCGAGTAGTAGGTAACTACTCGAGTAGGGGCTTTGGGTTACTCGAGGAGTAGACTCGAGATACTCGAGTAAGTGGTTTGGTTTACTCGAGTAGTAGGCATCTACTCGAGTGCAGGTTTGTAGATACGCGAGTAGTTGCTTTAGCATACTCGAGTAGTCGGCAATTACTTGAGTAGCAGGTTGAGGTACTCGAGTAATCGGCAACTACTCGAGTAGCGGGTTGAGGTACTCGAGTAGTAGGCAACTACTCGAGTAGAGGGTTGAGGTACTCGAGTAGTAGGCGACTACTCGAGTAAAGGGTTGAGGTACTCGAGTAGCAGGCGACTACTCGAGTAGAGGGACAAGGTACACGAGTAGTTGGTAACTACTCGAGTACTGGAAATTCCCTGCCTTTTCTTCTGTCTTAGAATCGTTCGACTATCGTCGATCTCTGAATGGAGATCGTCGATCTCGGTTTCTGCTTTAGGCCGTTCGACTATCGTCGACCTCCGGTCGACAATCGTCGAGCTCCGTTTTACCTTAATGGGATTGTAGTTAGAGTTTGGTTTTGGCTTTAAGTGAGGCTAGCTCACTCAACGCCGAGGTTTAGGTAGGCACTGAGTGGGTCTCACTCAGCGCCTTGTCGTGTTGATTCTTTTCAACACTCTTCCTTTACCTTGTTTTTCGTTCCCGAGTGGTTTTCTTGTTTTATTTCTGGTATTTCCTTGTCGGCCATTTTCTTTACCTTCTTAAAGGCCGAATCGTGGGTCGTGGTTAGTAGTGGTGGTTTACAGCTCTTTAGGAGGGTGGAGTTGTGTGATATATCCAAGGCCACTCTTGTTTTTCTTGATCCAGGTACGGGCTGGGCATGTATGGGTGGAAGGTCCCTTGTGCTTTCACGTGTAGACCCTCGAGCTTGCTGATATGGACATGGTGGATTGGGGGACTGCGTTTGCCTTCGATCCGGTTCCTCGTTGTTTGTTTTTGCTACTACCACCTCCCACAGTTTAGGGTGTTAGAAGTTTCTTCCTTGGTAGTTTGCAGCACTTTTGGCTCTTGGTAGCCTAGTAGGCCCGGCAGGATGTTGTTCCTGAGTGGGGTTGTTGCTGCTTCCTTTGCTCGTTGTGTTTTTCTTGTTGTCCTGTTTTGGACAGTTGTGACTCTTCCTACTGCATGTTTTTCAATTACTTCTTCCTTTTGGTTGACCCTTGCATGCAGTTGTTTTTACCTTGTTCCTTGCTGAGGTATTCTGTTTTCTTTTGAAATGCCTCAGGTTCTGAGTTGTAGCCGGTCTGGTGGCTAGCTGAGGCAGTGGTGCTGCTAGTGGACTCCCGGGCTTTGGAGTTCTGTTTACCTTGTTAGTGAGATAGTTTTCTGTACCTTCTTGCAGACATACATATGTGCCAGTGGGTTCGTGTCAGGTTGTTGGCGCCCACTGGTAGTTTTTCTTACCTTTGTACTGGATATATTTACTTATGCTGCTACCGTTTTCTGGAGATAGTCTACTTGCTCTGAGAAGGTTTTATGCTAGGTTGCTAGTTATTTCCAACCCTAATTAGTATTATAAATAAAGCTCATGATCAGCATGTTTTACAAGACTTAACCACTATTTTCCAAATCACGTATGAAAACCGTTTTCTTATATATTATATAAATTAAATGTAGTGTCTTGCATAGCATGAGTTGTTCTCTTGGGACCCTTATGCGCTCTTTAGGGGTGTAAAACCTAATTAAAGTATTTTTCTTTCCGCAACGTATAAATATAGTTTTTCTTTTGTGGACTAGGTGATCCACTGAGCCGAGGGATACGGTCTCTAAAATATAACTTATTTTCTACTCATAAAACACAGGATTTTCTTGCATAAAGTTTGTAGTTGGTTTTGCCTGAGCGTCAGCGGTTATCCCCTGCTTGACGTGGCATCATGACGCGTGTTTTCTCATACTCTGATAATTCTTATAATTGGAGAAAATGCGGGTTGTGACAGTTGGTATCAGTGGGAGGTTGCTTGACAAGTTAGTTGAGCATCCTTCCTTTGTTTGCTTTAGTAGTTCAGCATCATGTCATTCACACATCGATATGTCATCAGCACGTCTTGGCAAAAGCACGAACACTACACTCAAGGCATAACATGAAGTATACGAGGCATATTATGTAGTATGGGATGCATAATATGTGTTCGTATATGGATCCACCATAGGGGCTACATGTGAGGGTTATGTAGTATGGGATGCATAACCTCACCACATGAATGCGACTAGCACGTTTCTTTTTCGTTGCATAGGAATGTTATATAGTATGGGATGCATAACATTTTCATGTGTACGCCGCGCATAACATGCATTAGGGCCTTTTTAGAATGCATAGCACAAACATGCATAGCATATCATTACATAAGCACAACGTGCCAAGCTAAAGATTTGCAGGATGACATATGTACACACATAAGTTTTCAAAACAAAATAAAGTCATGCATTCCCAATCTAGGCACGAGAGTTAGCAAGGTGATGGTTAACCATCCTAGGTTAGGGCATGTCATCAAATTTTTGGTTAAAAAGATAAACTCTCAGAGCAAGTTTAGCAGCTTTAAGCCTATATCTATATATGTATGGTCTGTACTTGTGTTTGAGTTCTAGTCGTTGATTGGGGATCTGATTTGGGGTGGTATGATTATAGGATGGCTAGGCGACCTGTGACTCGATCGACTCCCCTGTCTGAAGGTGAGTCGTCTGGGGCTCAGCATGATGCGGTAATCGAGAGTCTGCGTTAGAGTAGCGAAGCTATGGGCAGACAGTTGGGGGAGGTGCAAGCCCAGATTCAGTCTTTGGTGGCAGTTGTGGCAGGACAGGCTCAGGGTGCGCAAGTTCCTGCTGGGGGGTTAGCTGTTCCTCCTCCCCCTGCGCTCGTGAGACCTCCAGTAGTGGTGCCAGCGGAGATGGCCTTCATCTCGCAATTTCAGAGACTGAGCCCTCCCACTTATGACGGGAAGGCAGATTTCATGGTTATAGATGATTGGCTGATCTCCATGGAGGAGATGTTTTCGTATTCAGGGATTGCTGGTGACCAGAGTGTGATGCTAGCCACCTATCAGCTTAAAGGATTGGCTAAGAGTTGGTGGCTGAGAGAGAAGGAGAGCTTAGTAGCTGGATGCTCTTGGGAAATGTTTAAGGAGATGTTGTTAAGGAAGTTCTTACCTTCGGTCGAGCGTGACCGCCTCATGAATGACTTTCTCTATCTGAAGCAAAGGCAACTCACGGTGGGTTAGTATGAAATAGAATTTAGCAAGTTGAGCCATTTTCCCCCTACCTTGGTCAGCATTGAGGCTGATCGAGTTAAGAGATTTCTTGGTGGTTTGAGGAGCGAAGTGCAGCAGCTGACCAGTGTTTATGGGTCAGTGACTTATACCGGAGTTGTAGAGGCTGCTCTTAAGGTTGAGGCTATTGAAATGGCAAAGAGCAGAGGCCAACAGATGAGAAAGGACAAGAGAAAGTCTGTAGAGGGGAAGAAGCCCCTGGTACCCGATGCTGTCCCGGGAAAGAGGAGCCGAGTAGTGTGCAGTTTCTGTGGCCGGGCATGCCATCCTGTAGAGAAATGTTTTAAGAGGTTAGCAGCTCAGAAGAAGGAGCAGGTTCATGCGATCCAGGGTGCTCCTAGGAGAGATGTCTCCTGTTCAGTTTGCAAGCGGTCCGGGCATGATGCGGCCTAGTGTTGGACCAATGTTAGAGTCTGATTTCAGTGTGGGCAGAAGGGTCATATCAAGTCGAGGTGTCCTCAGGTTCAGACAGCTCTTCCTGCAGTTCCGTTGTAGGCTTTAGCTCCACCTCCGCGTGTGGACAAGGGGAAAGGGAAGCTGAACGTGATTTCTTCTGAGGAGGCTCAGACTTCGACCCAGGTTATTTCAGGTTAGTTGATTGTTGTTTTTCTAGCCTGGTAGTTTTATTTGCTAGAGTGTTGCGGTATTGCTATGGTAGTTCCTTAGTTTGTGTGTTCCTATAGGGAAGTTTAAGGTGAAGAACCGCTGGGCGCGTGTTCTATTTGACTCCGGCGCTACCCACTCGTTCGTGGCTAGAGCCTTTGTAGAGCGTCATCGATTGACTCTAGATCGTGTTCGGGATTCCTTCTGTGTCAAGTTTCCTTCTGGTGAATCTTTGTTGTCAGATTTGGGCATTTTGGATAGCCCGGTTTTGTTGGGGGACTTTCCTGCGAAGGCGGACCTGAAAATGATTGATCTGGAGGACTTCGATGTCATTTTGGGCATGGACAGGCTCTCTCGGTATGATGCGGTCATTCAATGCAAAGGAAAGCGCTTGGACTTCATCAGGGACGACGGTCAGCCCGGCAGCGTGTATGCTGCTCTATGTCAGGATTTTCCTGTCATCTCTGCGGTATGTGCTCAGAGATTGTTTCTTTCTGATTGTTGTGTTTGTTTAGTCTCGGCGATTGGAGCCGCTGTTAGCGTGCCACGCTTGGAAGAGATTCCTATTGTTCGTGGTTTCGCCGATGTTTTTCCTGATGACCTTCCTGGTCTTCCTCCTGATCGGGATGTTGAGTTTGTGATCGATTTAGAGCCGGGTACGCGTCCTATTGCTAAGGCGTCATACCGGATGGCCCCTCGTGAGTTAGAGGAGTTGCCAGTTCAGTTGGATGAGCTGTTAGCTAAGGGGTTTATTAGGCAGAGTTCGTCGCCTTGGGGTGCTCCTGTTTTGTTCGTAAAGAAGAAAGATGGGTCGATGCGGCTCTGCATCGACTATAGAGAGTTGAACAAGGTCACTATCAAGAACAGGTACCCTCTGCCGAGGATCGATGATTTGTTTGACCAGTTGCGTGGTAGCACGGTGTTCTCCAAGATCGATCTTCGTCCTGGTTATCATCAGCTTAGGATCCGTGAGGCGGATATTCCGCGGACTGCGTTTAGGTCGAGACATGGACACTTTGAGTTTCTGGTAATGTCGTTTGGTCTGACCAACGCACCTTCAGCCTTCATAGATATGATGAACCGGGTGTTCAAGGATTTTCTCGATAAGTTCGTTGTGGTCTTCATTGATGACGTGTTAGATTATTCACGCAGTGCTGACGAGCATGAGCAGCATTTGCGTTTGGTCCTATCGGATTTGAGTAATCACAAGTTATTCTCCAAGTTGAGCAAGTGCGAATTTTGGTTGTCTCAAGTTTCTTTTCTAGGCCACGTGGTGACCAAGGAGGGGATCTCGGTCGATCCAGAAAAGATTGCAGCAGTGATGGATTGGAGTAGACCGAGTTCGCCTAAAGAGATCAGGAGTTTCTTTGGGTTGGCTGGTTATTACAGGAGATTTGTGGAGGGTTTCTCTTCCCTAGCCGCACCTTTGACCAAGGTGACTCAGAAGAATGTGGCGTTTGTTTGGAGCGAAAAGTGCGAGGAAGCTTTTCTTGAGCTAAAGGAGAGATTGTGCACTGCTCCCGTTCTGACCCTGTCTACTGAGGGAGTAGATTATGATGTCTACGTGGATGCTTCGCACGTAGGTTTGGGGTGCGTATTAATGCAAGATGGAAAGGTAATTGCCTATGGGTCAAGGCAACTGAAGACTCATGAGAAGAATTATCCCACGCATGACCTCGAGTTTGCAACAGTTATTTATGCTTTAAAGTTGTGGAGACACCTACTTTATGGGGCTCAATGCAAGATCTTCACTGACCATAAGAGCCTAAAGTACGTGTTCACGCAGAAGGAGTTGAATCTGCGTCAGCGGCGGTGGCTGGAGTATGTGGCTGATTATGATGTAGAAATCCAGTATCATCCGGGCAAGGCCAACGTGGTGGCCGACGCCCTGAGCCGAAAGACGGGAAAGATCTTTAACCTCTCCGCCGATCGTTTAGTGGAGGAGTTCCTCCTTTTGGATATATCAGTGGGATGCTATAGTTTGCAGAGTAGTTTGTCAGTGGTAGAGCCGTCCTGGATTTCTTTGACTAGGCTGCACCATAAGGACGATCCTGATCTTATGCACCTTTTCACCAGGACTGAGAAGGGAGAGTTGCCCGATTTTGCTATCGATGATGCAGGTACTTTGAAGTACCGCGACAGGTTTTGCATTCCCGCGGTTGGGGATATTAGGAGGATGATTTACAGTGAGGCTCATGGTTCTAGCATTTCCTACCATCCAGGATCTACGAAGATGTACCGTGACTTAAGACAAATTGCCTGGTGGTATGGCATGAAAGGAGATATAGCCCGATTTGTTGCTGAGTGTCACACTTGCAAGCGTGTGAAGGCCGATCATGGAAGGCCTGGTGGTAAGTTGACTCCGCTAGAGATCCCGACTTGGAAGTGGTAGAGTATATCTATGGATTTCATTACGGGTTTACCAAAATCCCCGAGAGGATTTGATTCGGTTTGGGTTATAGTAGATAGATTGACGAAGTGCGCTCACTTCATGCCTTATAAGATTGATTACCCGATGAAGAAGATAGCGGAGTTGTACATGAATGAAGTCATCCGACTCCACGGTGTGCCGGTTAGCATCATTTCCGATCGAGACTCCCGGTTCACTTCTCGTTTTTGACAGAGTCTGCAGGAGGGTTTGGGTACGGATCTGAGGTATTCTACTACCTACCACCCGCAGACCAATGGGCAGACGGAGAGGGTGAACCAAATTGTTGAGGATATAATCCGGTACTATATTTTAGACCACGGTGGAGCGTGGGATGAGCGGTTGCGACTCATGGAATTTGCCTACAACAACAGTTATCAGGAAAGTTTGTAGATGGCCCCGTTCGAAGCCTTGTATGGGAGGCGCTGTAGGACTCCGTTGTTTTGGGCTGAGGCTGGTGAGAGGCCTTTGTTGGGTCCCGATGCGCTTGAGGAAATGGAAGTCGTAGTGAAGCTTATTCGGGAGAAGCTTCGTATAGCCCAGGAAAGATATGAAAAGAACGCCAACCGGCGTAGGTCTGCTTTGGAGTTTTCCGTCGGGGACCTTGTATTCCTCAAAGTTTCCCGAATGGTAGGTGTTAAGAGATTTGGTAAGAATCGGAAGTTAGACCCAAGGTATGTGGGCCCGTTTGAGATTTTGGAACGGGTTGGCGTGTCAGCATATAGATTGGATTTACCAGCGAACTTCCCAGGTGTGCATAATGTTTTTCATGTTAGCCAATTGCGGAAGTGTGTTCGCAGCACTGGGCAGCTCTTAGATGTTGTGCCCCAGTTGGAGCCCAACCTCTCTTTTATTGAGGTGTCGGTTCGTATTTTGGATACTCAGGAGCGTGTGCTGCGAAAGAAGTCCATACCGATGGTTAAGGTTCTATGGAAGAATCAGGATTTGGAAAGCGCGACTTGGGAGTTAGAGTCGGCTATGAGGAGGGCTTACCCTCACCTGTTTCGTTGATTTAATCGGTATGTTATCCTCCATGTAACTCCTATTAGTTGTTTCTCCTTCTTTAGTAGGAGTGTTGTGCGTAAAGTTTCGGGACGAAACTTTCTTTTAGGGGGAGTGACTGTAACGCCCCCGATTTTCCTGCGTTTATTTTTAATCTCGTTGGCGTTACAATGACGCGTTTTTGTGGCTTGTGCCATGTGTGGAGTATGGTTTAGCTCCTTAGAACTCAGTGCCCCGTTTTGTAGCCTGTTGGCAAGATCTCCCTAGCAAGCCGAGTCGTTTTGGGTGACCCGGTGTGGCCTCTCGGGGGGATGTTTGTGTTAGGCTTTGTTTGGAGATAACTCGAGTTCTGTTCGTCGAAAGTTAATTTCGACTTCGCCGTTGTGTTCGTAGCGTGGGTATTTAGCTACGGTGCGAATTTCGTCGAATTCCGAGGTGATTCGGTTTTCGTGTCGCTTGGTGTGTTATTAGTATTTGTGATCAATTAATTAAATTGATTTGGCCTGTTCTGTAGCCCTTCGGTTTTGACCGATTAATAAATTCTGCGGGAGAATTTATTTGGCCAGTTATTGCCTCGCCTTGGTGGCAGCCATATTTTTGGCTTATACCTATTTTGGTATTTACTTAATGAAATTAAGTAATTAGGCGTTTTAGGGTTCGGTTATGGATGAACCGGTGTTTAGCTTTTCGTATAAAAGCTCTGTTTAAGAAGTGACGGCCCACTTCTTCTTCTTCTTTTCCTGAGGGAGAAGCCGTCGCCGCCTTTTTCGCGGAAATCAGAGGAGAAAACCGCCCGTCCTGTACCTCCTTTGGTCGGCGATTCCGGGCTTGTTCGTGGACGGAATTCGAGTCCGAAAGCGGCGTTGTCTTGCTCTCTCCGAGATCTTCGTTTCGACGGTAAGATATTCAATTTTCGTGGAGTTTTGATGAGATTTGGGTTTCAGTTTTGGAGTTTTCAGCCATTAATGGCCGTAAGATTTATTCTAGGTGCTGCGGCTGTTTGTTCCGTGTGAAGAGGAGGAGAGCCATCCAAGCTTCGCTGAAAGTTGAGGCAAGTGGTATTCTTGCCCTTGCCAAGTTTCTTTTTGGTTATTTTTTGCTGAAGTTGAAATCCCTGTTATCCCAGGTTAGAGGCCTTGTTGTTCTCATATTTATTGCTATCTATAGGAAATAGTTCTTCCTATTGACCCCCCTACTTGTGCTGATGGAACCCAACTTTGCCGGCGTAATGCCGATTATCTTTGTTCAGATTTGCTCTGGTTTGGGTGTAGCCGAGAGGGAGTGTTAGGAGGGGAGGGGGTTGATTTTCCAGAAGTTAGTAAGTGTTTTACTCGAGTATTGGGGTATGTTACTCGTGAGGTAGAGGTGGATTACTCGGGTATTAGTTCTGGAGTACTCGAGTAGGTGGTAGATACTCGAGTGGTGGCTTTGAGATACTTGAGTAGTGGGTTAAGATACTCGAGTATTAGCCTTGGAGTTACTCGAGTAGTAGGTAACTACTCGAGTAGGGGTTCTGAGTTACTCGAGTAGTGGTTTCGAGATACTCGAGTAGGTGCTTTGGCTTACTCGAGTAGAAGGTAACTACTCGAGTAGGGGTTTCGGTTTACTCGAGTAGTAGGTAACTACTCGAGTAGGGGATTTGAGTTACTCGAGTAGTAGGTAACTACTCGAGTAGGGGCTTTGGGTTACTCGAGTAGTGGACTCGAGATACTCGAGTAAGTGGTTTGGTTTACTCGAGTAGTAGGCATCTACTCGAGTGCAGGTTTGTAGATACGCGAGTAGTGGCTTTAGCATACTCGAGTAGTCGGCAACTACTCGAGTAGCGGGTTGAGGTACTTGAGTAGTCGGCAAATACTCGAGTAGCGGGTTGAGGTACTCGAGTAGTAGGCAACTACTCGAGTAGAGGGTTGAGGTACTCGAGTAGTAGGCGACTACTCGAGTAGAGGGTTGAGGTACTCCAGTAGCAGGTGACTACTCGAGTAGAGGGACGAGGTACACGAGTAGTTGGTAACTACTCGAGTACTGGAAATTCCCTGCCTTTTCTTCTGTCTTAGAATCGTTCGACTATCGTCGATCTCTGAATGGAGATCGTCGATCTCGGTTTCTGCTTTAGGCCGTTCGACTATCGTCGACCTCCGGTCGACAATCGTTGAGCTCCGTTTTACCTTAGTGGGATTGTGGTTAGAGTTTGGTTTTGGCTTTAAGTGAGGCTAGCTCACTCAACGCCAAGGTTTAGGTAGGCACTAAGTGGGTCTCACTCAGTGCCATGTCGTGTTGATTCTTTTCAACACTCTTCCTTTACCTTGCTTTTCGTTCCCGAGTGGTTTTCTTATTTTATTTCTGGTATTTCCTTGTCGGCCGTTTTCTTTACCTTCTTAAAGGCCGAATCATGGGTCGTGGTTAGTAGTGGTGGTTTACAGCTCTTCAGGAGGGTGGAGTTGTGTGATATAGCCAAGGCCACTCTTGTTTTTCTTGCTCCAGGTACGGGCTGGGCATGTGTGGGTGGAAGGTCCCTTGTGCTTTCACGTGTAGACCCTCGAGCTTGCTGACTTGGACATGGTGGATTGGGGGACTGCGTTTGCCTTCGATCCGGTTCCTCGTTGTTTGTTTTTGCTACTACCACCTCCCACAGTTTAGGGTGTTAGAAGTTTCTTCCTTGGTAGTTTGCAGCACTTTTGGCTCTTGGTAGCCTAGTAGGCCCGGCAGGATGTTGTTCCTGAGTGGGGTTGTTGCTGCTTCCTTTGCTCGTTGTGTTTTTCTTGTTGTCCTGTTTTGGACAGTTGTGACTCTTCCTACTGCATGTTTTTCAATTACTTCTTCCTTTTGGTTGACCCTTGCATGCAGTTGTTTTTACCTTGTTGCTTGCTGAGGTATTCTGTTTTCTTTTGGAATGCCTCAGGTTCTGAGTTATAGCCGGTCTGGTGGCTAGCTGAGGCAGTGGTGCTGCTGGTGGACTCCCGGGCTTTGGAGTTTCGTTTACCTTGTTAGTGAGATAGTTTTCTGTACCTTCTTGCAGACATACATATGTGCCAGTGGGTTCGTGTCAGGTTGTTGGCGCCCACTGGTAGTTTTTCTTACCTTTGTACTGGATATATTTACTTATGCTGCTACCGTTTTCTAGAGATAGTCTACTTGCTCTGAGAAGGTTTTATGCTAGGTTGCTAGTTATTTCTAACCCTAATTAGTATTATAAATAAAGCTCATGATCAGCATGTTTTACAAGACTTAACCACTATTTTCCAAATCACGTATGAAAACCGTTTTCTTATATATTATATAAATTAAATGTAGTGTCTTGCATAGCAAGAGTGGTTCTCTTGGGACCCTTATGCGCTCTTTAGGGTATAAAACCTAATTAAAGTATTTTTCTTTCCGCAGCGTATAAATATAGTTTTTCTTTTGTGGACTAGGTGATCCACTGAGCCGAGGGATACGGTCTCTAAAATATAACTGATTTTCTACTCATAAAACACAGGATTTTCTTGCATAAAGTTTGTAGTTGGTTTTACCTGAGCGTCAGCGGTTATCCCCTGCTTGACGTGGCATCATGTCGCGTGTTTTCTCATACTCCTATAATTCTTATAATTGGAGAAAATGCGGGTTGTGACACCTTCCCCCACAGCGGATCCGCTATTCGATCCACTGTATGGATCAGACCAGTCATTGTCTGAGGTTATGGAGGAACCTAATTTCGTCTTCTTCCTTGAGCAATGGCCGTGATTAATCCCGCCTGGGAAAGTTTGCGGGGCTCTTCCACCGCCTTCTGGTGAACACCGACAACTTTTGACCCACTGGAAAGTTTCTAATGGATCGGGGCAACAATTTGGCGGTGGTTTGGTTGCCAGAAACTTCCGGTGGTTGCGGAATAGCTCGGTTGATTTTTTTCCGAGTAACCGCCGCTATAATAGATTGAACAGGTGCCCAATTGAGCCTGATTTTGATTCAAAAGCATTCGTGAGGATAAGGGGAAGAAGAAGGAAGAGGAATCTCACCTCATAAGGGTGAGATCGCCTGGTTTGGTGTCGGTTCTTAATGGCTTTTCACGGGTTGAGCAGGGGGGTGTTGCAAAGGGCTTTCACTCAATTTGTCTGCACAAGGGGGATGTTGGGGATTGGTGTGAGCTTTCTATATGGCTTGGGGTCACTTTTATAGGTTTAGGGTAAGGTTTGGAGTTGAGCTCTTAAGTTCACCATGGCCGGTCATGGCTATTGTTTAGGGGTACTTCCCAACCACCTTGCAGTCTACAGGAGTTTAAGATAAGCCTGCTTAGGTGCTGGGTCAGCAATCTAAAAGGGGGAATGGAGCTTAGTTTAAGAGAATTTTGATTTACCCCTTTTTGGTTAATTTTCCTTAAGCAAGGGTTTAGTTTAGGTCTAGGCTTTAATTTTGTTGACTTTTAGGTTGACCCAAAAATAAATATTTTTGTGGTAGGGTTGTCCATGGTCTTGGCTTGATGTGGGTCCAATCCTTTGGTAAAAAGATCAAGGGAAGTGTGTTTTATTTCAAAAATACTAAGTGTATACCACCTAGTCTTAAGAGCTTCCCAAGGGGTGTGGTGCATGGCTTGGAGTGCCAATATGAGGGGTAGGGGTCTTGGGATTATGGGGGAAGGTTTAGGTTTATTCAAGGGTCCAAGGGTGACTATGTGCACACCTTCACTCTTTAGAGTAGGGTGATGCACCAACTTGGCTCTTAGGTGTACTGATGGGTCCATTCTAGTCAAGGGGAGGGGTGGGGGCAAGGTAATTTGTTGGATAGCAAGACTCCTAGGTCCCCCAAGTAACATGGGGATGTTACATCCACCATTCCATTGAAGGAGCTGAGCCCTCTGACAGTACAGTTGCAGAGCACCCGAAGCTTCAAAATCCGGCAATGGCGTTCCGTCGATCGGCAAGGATTCATGCCTCCCAACAGGTCGACTTCTCCCCCTCTCCCTCTGTTCTAGCCTCTTAAATCAACTAGGGGTGATATCGGGCTCAATTGAGACCGATCCAGTGTGAAATTCCTGAAGATATTCCATGAAAATTAGGGGTTGTGGGTTCGTCAGAAACGGCCCCTCCGACGGCCGTATCGCCGCCCATCGATATCCCCAACCTCAAAGGAGGTGGTGGTGGCGGTGGCCGGCCAAGGAGGTGGTCGGGTGGCCGGGAAATGGGTTTCGAAGTTTCTCCAGGACAGAGGAATCGGGACCGTCGGCTCAAGCTAGAAGATGAACAGATTCCATCCAAGGTGCGCAAAGATTCGTGCAGGATCAACTATTTTATATTTCATTTTAATTTAATTCAGTTACATAAAATGCTATGAATGTTTTTATTTATTAAAACAACTTAGAAGCCTTTTATGGAAAAAATGTTTAATTTACAAGTTGTAGTCCTTGAGGTCTACTGTATTTTAAATTTTATTTCAACTCATTTGGGTTAGTGGTCTTATCACAACACTCATTATGGTGAAGCCTATACAAAGGCTTGACTAGAGACGGATCTTAGTGCCCCAACTAAACCATCCAGGCAAATGCCTTGAAATTTTGACCATATGCTAGTTAAGCAGTCACACTCATCATATCCAAAAATGGCAATTTTTGGAAAATATTTTCCTAAAGTTTTTGTAAATATATAATAAAATTGGTATGAATTAATTAAGGGGTCTAATGACCTCTAAACCAACCATAATTTTAGTTGTTGACAAATAGAGTCATGATATGACCCTGGTAAAAATTTCAGCCAATTTGGGGTTGATTTGAATTGTCTTACACTCACCCAAAGATGATGAAATCTTAGTCAGTGCCTCAAAGTCATCTAAAACACCCCCTCAAGAGAACTTGGGTGGTATGGGGTGGATATACCCTAAGACCTTAGTGTAAGCCCTAGGGGTGGGGTTTGGGCCCAATGAAGGATTTGGCACTACATGTCCATGGAATGCCTTGTAACTTGTTAGGAAATGTATAAGGAGTAGTTTAACCCAAAGAAGTAATTCTAGGTCCTTTTAGAACTTACATCCCTCTTAGAATAGCTGTTGGGTACACTGGAAATTGTGTACCAGATTTTGAAAATCCTCTCTGTATTCAATGATATACATCAATTTGTATTTGATGGATGTTGAGTTTCATTGTGTAGGTTTAAGAAATGCAGGAAAATTTCTAAGTACAAGTGTCGACACTTGTAAGGAATTGTCGACACCTGAAGCAGGAGCTGTGTCGACACCCAGGAGTTATGTCGACACCAGAAGTAAGGCATATGTCGACACCCAGGAATTGTGTTGACACCTGAAGAAGGCTTGTGTCGACACACATGACTTATGTCGACATACACTCAACGCCATCTATCATCAACAGTTGTACTGAGTCTGAAAGGCTTGTGTCGACACACAGGACTTGTGTCAACACACACTCAACGCCGTCTATGAACGACAGCTATACTGAGTCTGAAAGGCTTGTGTCGACACACAGGAATTTTTTCGACACACACTCAATGCCATCTATCAACAACATCTATACTGAGTCTGAAGGTCTTGTGTTGACACACATGACTTGTGTCGACAAACACTCAACGACGTCTGGACATACACTCAACGCCATTTGTCAGCAATAGCTATGTCGAGACAAGGAGCAGTTATGACGACACACAGGACTTGTGTCGACATATAAAATTGAAGCTGTATCGAGAAGATAAAGAATGACTGTGTCGACACATTGGAAGCTGTGTCGACATCAACAAGACTTGTGTCGACACTTAGTCTGTTTGTGTCGACACATATGAAGTAATTTGTTGAATTTTCCCTACTGAGATATAAACTCATTGTTGAATCAGCTGTCACGGTTGAAGACTTGACAGCTGTCATAAACAACAAGTCTTACACCTTTGCCAGAACTGTCAGAAGGTTGTTACAAACTGGATCAACCGGTAATCATTGAGAAACTTTATATAAAGGACTGATCCATGACAACCAAGACAAGTAATTAAGAAGGGAAAAATACCAACACATAACTAGAGAGAGAATTAAAGAAAAGGGGAACCCTTAAGAAGGCAGATCCTTAATAGTTTGCAAGAAAGATTCACATCTAATTCTTAATTGAAGAAGGGAGCTGTCTGAAGATCAACTTCAACACCAAGTGAAGATCAACCTCATTTTGTTCAATCAAGAAGCTTTGAAAAAGCTAAGTCAGGTTGGAGCTGAAGTATACAGTTTATTCAAGAACTGATCAAGAAGCTCACACCAATTGAGAATTCTATCTGGGTGAAATTTCTGTACAACTAAATATTCTTTTTCCTTGTAAGATCTTTTATAGATCTGAGTTATAAGCCTGTATTTATAAAGGCTGTGGTAGGGCTGAGAGCCGGAGGTATAGGACTTGTGAAAGTCTGTGTTGTAAGCCTGGTGATAAAGGCTGAGGTAGGGCTGTTGCCTGAGGTAGGGCTCTTGGGAAGAATCTGAGGTAGGACTTTTATAAGTCTGAGCTGTAGGAACCTATCAAGTTCTGAATTGTAAGATCTGTGGATCTGAGTTAGTGGAAGGAAGTTGGGCTAAATCCAGTTCTCTACTGGATAGGCAAAGGGGGAAAGTGGATGTACCCATAACCTGGGGGACCACTATAAATCCGGTGAACTGTGCTGTGTTGTGAATGTTATGTTGTGGATTGTATATTCTATGCTGTTATAGATCTAGATACTTGCCTAAAATTATTAAATAAAATTAGAACCTATTCACCCCCCCCCCCTCTAGGTGTCTAGGCTCTTGAAATCAAGTCTTTTAAGTAGTATCAGAGGGAGGTTGCTCAAAGATAGACCAAAGAGTTTGAGTAAATCTCCAAGGCAATTAACAGATAACAAGAATGGGTTCAAATGAGAATCAGAAGGAATTTAGATCCATGAAACTGCCCATCTGCAGGAAAGAAAGTTTTGGGATATTGAAGGAAAGGGTCAGGTTGTTCATGGAAGCATTATATCCAAGAATCTACATCACAATAAAAGAATGTCTTTTTATTCCAATAAAGGTATCAGCTCTTGATGCAAATCTGCAAACCCCAAAAAGCTTTTCTGAAATGACTAAGGATGAGATCATCCTGGCAACATTAGACAGGAGAGCACAAAACATTATTATGAGTGTTATAGATGATGCCACATTTCAGAACTTGGTACATTGCAATACCTCTAAGGAGATGTGGGACACCTTAATTGTCTACATGGAGGGAACTGAAGAAGTTAGAGAGGATAGGAAATCTATGCTAAATCAAGAATATGAAAGCTTTAGATAATCCAAGTCTGAACGTATAGCAGAATGTTACAAGAAGTTCTTCAGAATAGTAAATGAGTTGATGACTTATGGAAGAGTCTTCAGCACATATGAATTGAATGACAAGTTTCTCAGGTCGCTAACCAAGGATTGGGATACAAAGATATGTGCCATCAGAGAGGTGGCCAGGCTTGCTGATACACCTCCACCCACATTATTTGGAAAGTTGCTATCTTATGAAATGTAGCTCACTGCTAGAAAGGAGGAAGAGAAAAATAGCAGGTCTGAGTATAAAGATAAGTCAGTAGCCTTCAAGGCTGAAGGCACAAGAAAGGGTAGGAGAAAGTCTCCTTCTCCACCCAGAAGAAGTGCTGAGGCAGAAGCAGAAAATCCTAACATCAGTACATCAGATAGCCGCACCTCTGATTAGGACTTTGCTGCCTTTACAAGGCAGTTTTAGAGGTTTATGAAAAAGAAGAAATGGAGAACCAACCCTTCAACATCCTTTTCCAAGGATGATTATTACAAGAAAAAGAAGACTTCTAAGGAGGACAGGTATGCCTCAAATCCTGGTAAACAAACTAATTTTAAGATTGTTTGTTATTACTGTAGCAGGCTTGGACATGTCATAGCTGACTGTCCTGATAAGAGGAAGGAGTCTAAGGACAAGAAGAAGCATCAAGTAAAAGGCAAGATGGAGAAATCCTTTGTTGCTCAAAAGCAGAAGAGTTGGACAGACTCTTCATCCTCAGAATCTGGAGAAGAAGATGATGCAGAAGCATATGTTGGGTTGTCCTCTATAGAAGAGGATTCTAGGGAATCAGAATTCTTACAAATGTTGGACTCCATAAATGGAGTTGAATACTATTGTTGTAAAGGGCTGATGGCTCTATCAGAAGATGATCAGTAACAGGATCAGTCTTGTCCAAGTAAGGTATATAGTTCTCCCTTAGCTTCTGATTACTATACGAGATCAGAATCAGAAGCATCTACATCAAGAGGTATGGATGGTTATGAATCTGAGGGGGATGTACATCAACTCATTGATGAGTATGGTGGCTTGTTGTAGGCTATGAAGAGGAGCAAGTTTCTTGTTAAGAAGTAAGCCAAGGAAATTAAATCTCTTAAGCAGGCAGCATCAGATTCAGCCATGATAATGGATTTGAAACTGAAGGAGGTTGCCAAACTGAAAAACATAACAGTTATTCAGATGGGCACAATCACCTTCAAGGAAAATCACATCAAGAATCTGGAGGCAAAACTTCAGAAAGAAAAGGAGTTAGTGTCTAAATTCTCTAAGCCAAAGTCTGTCTTGCCCTCAATAGACAATTTCATTTCCCATAAAGGAAAGACAAGTCTAGGCTTTAAGGGAAGAACAAGGGCCACCAATTCTCATAGAAAAGGCAAAACCCCATATCTTCTTTAGGAAAGTGATGCAACCTACAAACAGGTATTATCATGATATTACTCATGGTCACTGTGAGTATGGAGATATCATTGGCAAGGGTATATATGCTAATAGACCACTCTATAAGCAAACTCATCAGGTTATTAAGGACTCCTTGGGGTTTGCTACTCCAGTACCTACACTTAAAAGGACTGCTGGCAACAAAGTTGTGAAGTCTGTACCTAAGAGAAGGTACAACAGATTTGAGTGTTGGTGTTGTGGCAAGGTGGGCCACTTTGCCATGGATTGTTGGTTCAATACAAGTGTAAAGAACAAGAACAACTTACTTGTCAGGAAAGCTTGAGGTAAGCATGATAGATTTCAAACTAACAAGAACCTAGGACCCAATAACAATTTGGGTTCTGAGGATAGGTAAATCTTTATTTGATGCAAGTGAATCCAAGTGGCCATACCCCTATATGGTACTTGGATAGTGGATGTTCCAGGCACATGACTTGAATAAGAAGAATGTTGAGGGACTATGCACCCATAGAGAATGAACCCAAAGTAATCTTTGGTGGATCTGAAAAAGGAATCATCAAAGGATTTGTAACATTTCTAGTAATTCTATTACTCTCACTCAAGTGGCTTATGTGAAGGGTCTGAAATATAACCTGATTAGCATAAGTCAACTTAGTGATCTAGGTTATAACATCTCTTTCCTCAAAGAGGAGTGCCAAATAAGGAGGTCAAGTGATCAAGAGATCATTTTGACTGGCACTAGGAAAGGGAATGTATATTGTCTTAACCTTGATTATGAGTATAACATCTCACATATTTGTCTAGTTGCAGGTGAGAAAGCATCACAGTGTGTCCAATGGCATAAGAGGCTGGCTCATCTAAACTATAAGTCAATAGGAAAGTTATTTAGTATGGGATTAGTGAGGAATGGTCCTCAGGTCAAGTGCATTAAAGAGGGTGTTTGTTCAGCTTGCCAAAAGGGCAAACAGACTAAGTACTCTTTCCAAGTACTTGATACCAAAGAGTCAATGAGATGTCTATATCTCTTGCATATGGATTTATTTGGTCCTATGCCAGTTCATAGTCTAGGTAGAAAAGTATACACATTAGTTATTGTGGATGACTATTCTAGATTCACATGGGTTTTCTTCTTGAGGCTTAAATCTGAAACCCTTACTGTCTTCCAGACTTTTGTTAGACAAATTTAGAATGAATTTAACAATTCAGTGGTCAAAATCAAAAGTGATCATGGAACTGAATTTCAGTCTGAGTGTATGATAAAGTTCTGGGAAGAACTTGGGATTCATCAAGAGTTCTCCTCACCTAGAACTCCATAGCAAAATGGAGTTGCTGAGTGAAAGAATAGGACTCTAATTGAGGCAAGTAGAACACTACTAAGTGACACTTCTCTCCCTGAATACTTCTGGGCTGAGGCAGTAAATACTGCATGCCATGTACTCAATGGAGCTTCCATTAATAAAAGACATATGATGACTCACTATGAGATTATGAAAGGCAGAAAACCAAATATTTCCTACCTTAGAATCTTTGGTAGCAAATATTATGTCCTAGTTAATGGTTAGCACTACCAAACTAAGTATGCTTCCAAATCTCTAGATAGGATATTTGTTGGGTACAGCAATAACAGTAGGGCATATAGGATCTACAACTTGACTACACAAGTTGTAGAAGAATCTATCCATGTTGTATTTGATGAGTCTAAGTATATTAACAGTGAATTGTCTAGCTATTCAGGTAGTTCTATGAGTTTAAAGGAAAGCCTGGACAAGCTGACTATTAATGAAGAAGCACCTGCTAGGCTGGATGAAGAAAAGGATGTATGCTGTCCAGGGGGAGAAGAAGATTCACTGGATGGAGAAGAAAATAGTGAAGTGCATCAGGATAAGGAAAATGAAGAAGGCCAAGAGGTTGGAAGATTTCCTCTAGTAAGAAGACACTTGAAGGATCATCCAGCTCACCAAATCATTGGTGATGCAAGTCAAGGAGTTCTAACTAGGAGAAAAAGCATGAACACAGTTCTATGTGCAAGTTTTCTATCACAGATAGAACCTAAGAAGTTTGAAGAAGCCATGCTAGACACAAACTGGATTGATGCCATGCAGGAAGAGCTGAATCAATTCAAAAGATATAAAGTCTTGGAACTGGTTCCTAAACCAAAGGATCATAATGTTATAGAAACCAAGTGGATCTACAGAAATAAACTTGATGAGAATGGCACCATAATCAAGAACAAGGCCAGGTTGGTAGCAAAAGGTTACGGGCAAGAAGAAGGGATTGACATTGATCAAACATTTACCCTAGTGGCAAGGATGGAAGCTATAAGGTTGTTCTTAGCCTATGCTGTCGATCAAGGTTTCAAGGTATATTAGATGGATGTAAAGTCAGCATTTCTGAATGGTGACTTAAAAGAGGAAGTCTATGTTGAACAACCCTCGGGTTTTGTAGACTCTCACTATCCTAACTATGTATATAGGCTTAGGAAAGCTTTATATGGTTTGAAACAAGCCCCTAGGGTTTGGTATGAAACCTTGTCTGCTTTTCTTATTGAGAATAAATTCTCTAGAGGAAAGATAGACAAAATCTATTCTTTAGGGAATCTAAAGGAAAGATCATCCTATTCTAGATATATGTTGATGACATTATCTTTGGATCTACTGAAAACAGCCTTTGTAGAAAGTTTCCAAACTTATGCAAGGGAAGTTTGAAATGAGCAGTATGGATGAGCTAAAGTTCTTCTTTGGACTTCAAGTTAGACAGACTGATGATGGATTGTCCATATCTCAGACTAAGTTCACCAAGGAATTGATTAATAAATATGGAATGGACTCAGCCTCCACCATGAAAACTCCAATGGGAACAAGTATGCCTATAGGCAAAGATGAGGCAGGGAAACCTATTGATGAGTATTTGTATAGAGGGATAATTGGCTCTCTACTCTACTTGACTACTAGTAGACCTGACATCATGTATGCAACATGTGTCTGTGCTAGGTACCAAGCATGCCCAAAGGAATCTCATTACACTGCTATCAAGAGAATTTTGAGATATCTTAAGGGCACACCTAATCTAGGTATTTGGTACCCAAAGAATAGAGATTTCTTACTAATAGGCTTCTCAGATGCAGACTTTGTAGGATGCAAAGAAGAAAGGAAAAGTACCACGGGAACTTGTCAATTCCTAGGTGGAAGGCTAGTGTCATGGAGCAGAAAGAAGCAAACAAGTGTAGCTATCTCAACTACTGAGTCAAAATATATAACTGCATGCAGGTACTGTGCACAGTTGATGTGGATAAAGCATCAACTTGAAGACTATGACATCAAGGTAAGTAGAATTCCACTATTTTGTGATTCTACTAGTGCAATTTCTATTGCTAAAAACCATGTTTCACACAGTAGAATTAAGCATAGAGAAATTAAGTTTCATTTCATCAGAGAACATGTGGAGAAGGAAGATATTAGTCTAGAATTTGTGAACACAAATAATCAAATTGCTGATACTTTTACAAAACCTCAGGATGAAATTAAATTCAATTATTTTAAAATTGAATTAGGTATGTTTAACCAAGAATAAGGTGATAAGTCAACATAAAAGTTTTCAAGTAGTATTTGTAAGTCCAAAATTTCTCAAGAAATTTTGTCTAAGTTAGAAAATTGTGTCGACTCATGCTAACTATGTCAACACTATCATTTAGTTGTGTCGGCAAAGAAAAGAATTGTGTCGACACAGAAATAGTATCTATGTCGACAGAAAAGTTAGAGTTGACGCAACTCTGTCGAGACCTTGTATTAGTATATTTTTGTGTCGACACAGGTGCTTCACATTCGTTTCTGTCTGAAGATTTCGTCTTTCGTGTCGGGGTACCTATCCGGACCACGACAGAAAGTGTAAAGGTGTTGTTACCTAACGGATGTTTGATGTGCGCGGATAAATCTTGCGGTCTTGAGGTCAAGATAGGGAGTCGAGAGTTCAAGGTGGAAACATTAGTATTGACGATCAAGGAATTTGATATAATCTTTGGTATGGACTGGCTGTCAGAGCAGCGTGCCTGTATAGATTGCACTTCAAAAGAGGTCACACTCGGGAAGAATACCGAACAAGAGACCAAGTTCATTGGTATACAAGGGATGAGTGGGATTAGGGGTCCAACTCGGATCGGTTCGGTTCGGTTTCATAAAGAACCAAGAACCAACCCGTATAGATTCGGTTCCAATTTTTTGGAACCGGAACCGACCCACGGTTCTATACTATGGAACCGGATCTGAACCGTTCGGTTCGGGTCGGTTTCGGTTCGGTTCTTGGTTCTTGAACATCTATGCATTTCAACATATCTAAATGTATATCTAAATATTTGATTTAGCTTTATAGTCTCGTTTACGATTAGGCTCACACGTGCTAGCTACATTAGCATTGGCTACTTCATCAACTACAGCAGGCCCAACAACAACACTATCAAGTTCGATTTGTATAATTTTATCTGCATTCGACTCCCCCACACTTGGCATTGTCACACTATGAAATAAAAAAATGACCTTTAATCAATAATAAAACACTAAAAAAATTTGTGTTCAAACTAAAAACATAATATTAATTATTAAACACTATTACCTTCTTGTATGTGATCAATAATGGATGAGTTTTCAACTTGGAAGCCCAGAAAATGTGTCCACCTACATAAATAATTAGTTAATTACAAGCGGTAGTGGTCAGCGAGGACATTACTACAGCAAGCCAGCAATACAAAATTATAACAGGCATGTCCAGAAAATGTGTCCACCTAAATCTCTCATAATAATGGATGAGATTTTAACCTTACATTATTACAAATTAACAAAAATAAATAATTTCTCAATTGATGTTTGCAACAGTTGGGAAACCTGCAACAAGAATATTCTCTAAAATGCTAAGCTGAGAGTCAAATAATTAAAAAGAATACAAAAAATTTAACTTCAAATGATGATCACCATGAGATAAATGGCATAGAAGGATCCACTAAGCCAAGTCCAAATAGTAAAGAAGGCTCAAAGGGAAAGGAGTGCTACATTAGCATAAACGAAAAAGCAGGAAAACATCATGTCATTTGAAATAATAACAGAAACATGTAGGAGATCACACCTTGGGCATCAACATTTAGTTTCTGCTGTTTTAATTCTTTTACTGTTTCAGAAACCGTTTTTTCTTTTCCAAACAATGACACTATATGAGGTAAAAGTAGCTTCAGTTGAGCATCAGAATCAGGCTCCGTGATGTATTGTGAAAACAAGAGTACAGGTTCGATTCTTACCATCACCAGAGTCTCGGGGAGGTGTCGAGGTGATATGCAAGCCGGGGGGGAGGAGGAAGCAGCGCCCCTGGGCTCCTGAGCCTGGGAAGAGATCGGGATCGTCGGAGGGCGGAGCGCGGCTCGCTGCTTTGCTGAAGTCGGCGTCGTCGCGGGGAAGACAGCGGGAGATGGGAAGGAGAAAGCAAAGCTAGGGTTTCGCGGGTTTCCGTTTCGCCCTTTCGCTGAATCGCTGATCGCTGCCTTTAGAAATGAGAAGGAATAAGTATTTATTAATACGCTATTATTTATTAACATTAAGTTACAGTAGAAACTTAAGATTAATACTTAATATTATTAAGTAATAAGTATTATTAAGTATTATTAATTACCTCGGGTCGGTTCTCGGGTACCCGACAGCAGGAACCGAGAACCGACCCGAACCGCCGGTTCTCATATTTTAAGGATCCAGACACGAACCAATCAACCCAGGAACCGACCCGAACCGTCCAATTCGATTCGGTTTCGGTTCGGTTCTCGGTTCTTCGGTTCCTTTTGCACACCCTTAAGTGGGATGTTTTTATCTGCTCTCCAAGTCATTAAGGCAGTTCGGAAGGGTACGGAGTTATTCTTCACACTTGTAGAGGCGGTGGCGCCGAAGGCTAGTGTGAGTGAAGTGCCAATTGTGTCGGAGTATGCTGATGTATTTCCAAAGGACCTTCCGGGGTTACCTCCCCAAAGGGAAATCGACTTCGCTATCGAGCTGGTGCCGGGTGCGAAACCTGTGGCCCGTTCGCCGTATCGGGTAGCGCCAAAAGAGATGACCGAACTGAAAGTTCAGTTGCAAGAGCTGTTGGGGCAGGGATACATACGCCCAAGTATGTCACCTTGGAGCGCGCCTGTTCTTTTTGTGAAAAAGAAAGACGGTAGTTTGCGGCTATATATTGATTATCGCGAACTGAATAAGATGACAGAGAAAAACAAGTGTCCGATTCCACGGATCGATAACTTGTTCGATCAGCTAGCTGGCTCAACCATCTATTCCAAGTTGGATTTGAAATACGGGTATTACCAATTGCGGGTTAGGGAAGGTGACATTCCCAAGACAGCGTTTGGCACACGCTACAGTCACTATGAGTTCACAGTGATGTCGTTCGGCTTATGTAATGAGCTTTCGGTATTAATGGATCTCATGCATCGAACATTCCACGAATACTTGGATCTGTTTGTGATTATTTTCATTGATGATATCCTCGTGTACTCACAGTCGGAGGAAGATCATGCGAACCATTTGCGGTTGGTATTCCATACCTTGCGGAGAAATAAGCTGTATGCCAAGTTCTCTAAGTGTGAGTTTTGGCTCTCGTCGGTGGCTTTTCTGGGCCATGTGGTAAGTGTAGAGGGCATAGCAGTCGATCCGGCAAAGATAAGTGCCATTCGTGATTGGCCAGTGATGTCTTCGGTGGCCGAAGTCAGGAGTTTTCTTGGACTGGCAGGCTACTATAGACGATTTATGGCGAACTTCTCCCGGATTGCTTTGCCTTTGACTACATTGATGAGAAAAGATCAGAAGTTCATTTGGACGCCGGAGTGCGCGCGCGCTTTTGAGGAGCTAAAAGGTCGTTTGACCACGATGCTTGTTTTGAAGTTGCCATGTGGTACAGACGGTTTTGAGATATACAGCGATACGTCAGGAAGCGGCTTAGTCTGCGTTCTCCTGCAATTTGGCAAGGTGATCGCTTATGGCTCACGTCAATTGAAAGTGCATGAACGTAATTACCCCGTCCACGACTTGGAGTTGGCGGCAGTGATCTTTTTGCTAAAGTTATGGCGGCACTAACTTTATGGCGTGAAGGTAGATATTTATACAGATCATAAAAGCCTAAAGTATCTGCTCGATCAAAAAGATTTGAATATGCGACAAAACAGGTGGATGGAATTCCTAGGGGATTATACCTTCGACATTCACTATGTTCCCGGAAAGGGAATTGTGGTCGTTGATGCCTTGAGTCGTCGGACTCCGGTGCAGGCAAGTTGGTTGCGGATACATGATGAGCGTCTAATCAAGGAGTTGGAAGCGTTGGAGATATCTTGTGTGGAAAGGGATTCTTCGGCCGATGCATGCTTGAACTGGATGGAGGTTCAATATGACCTTGCGGACAGGGTTCGGCGGGCAACAGAGTTTGATGAAATTCTCCAGCGCTATGCAAAGGAGGGGTCTGGTGACCAATTCTCCTGGGATGACGGTTTATTACGGAAGGATGGCCGATTGTGCGTCCCTTGTGCGGGTAAATTGCGAGAAGAATTGTTATATGAAGCACACTTTACAAAGTACTCAATTCACCCTGGGAGCACAAAAATGTACAAGGACATGAGAAATTGTTCTGGTGGCCCGGTTTAAAGGACATAGCCGCATATGTGGCTAAGTGTCGTACTTGAGCTTTGGTAAAGGCAGAATGTCAACGGCCGAGTTGTTTCCTGAAATCGTTGTCGTTTCCGCAGTGGAAGCTTGAGGATATTTCTATGGATTTCGTGCACGGATTGCCGAGATCTCAACGTGGGAATGACTCAATTTGGGTGATTGTAGACCGGTTGACAAAGGTGGCTCACTTTCTACCAAACAAGCGGGATGATTCTGTGGAAATGTTGGCAAAGCTCTATGTGGAGAAGATTGTTCGATTGCACGGTGTTCCCCGAAGCATCGTAAGTGACCGAGATGGGTGATTTACTTCGAAAGATTGGAGGCTAATTCATCAGCTGTTGGGAACGAAGTTAGCATTCAGTACGGCCTTCCATCCGCAAATGGATGGCCAAACTGAACGAACAAACAGAACAATGGAGGATATGCTCCGTATGTGCGCCACTGAAGTTTTGGCCTTTCCCCTCCTTAACCAAGCTCTTAAACACAATCAAAGGCCCAATAGGAAGGTTTCCCAGCCTTTCCCTGAAGCTTTCGAGCCCTCCCACCGTGCTATTACAGAAGCCGAGCGGCGCCACCATCGAAAATGGCTTTTCGTCGATCTGCACGCCTCCAGCCCGCGAACAAGGTCCTCCCCTCCTCTCTCTCTATGGGTAGATCTTAGCCTTCTTTAGGATTAAGAGTCGAGCTCAACTGAGCCCGATCGGGGGGGGGGAGCTTCTCTTTCTAGTTTTCCCGCAAAATTTTAGTGCTCGGGTTTGCCGAATTCCTCCTCTCCGGCAGCCGCGCCGCCGCCCGGCGATGGCCACCACCTCGACGGAGGTGGTGGTGGCGGTTGCCGGCCAGGGAGGAGGCTGGATGGCCGGCGGAAGTGTCTGGAATGCAATCCAGGTCAGGCTAATCTCAGCCCTTGGCTGGAGGAAGAAGAAGACACAGCACTGTTGGATCTGCTTCAAGATTTATGTTGTTTAATTAATCTTTTCTTTTATATGAATTTTCTGTACTAGAATATCAGTCACTTTAGAAAATTTATGAAAAAAAACTTAGAGGCTTTATATGAAGAAATAGTCAACATATAATTTGTAGCCCTATGGGTCTACTTTACTTTAAAATTAATTTTGGTCAATTTGGTAAACTGGTTTGATCAGGGCACCTCTTTTGGTGGGATCTATACTAGAGCTAGGCAGAGACAAAAAGGTGGGCCCACCCTTCATCCCTTGACTAAATGATCTGAAATTTGGGCAGGGAGTCTACCCTAGCTATACCTAGGGCCTGTCCAAAAATGGGAATTTTTAAAGAATGTTTTTCTATAGTTTTTAGAAAAATTTAATAATCTTAAGGTAAATTAATCAGATGGCTTAATGACTTACAAACCCTCCCAAATTTTGGTGAGTGGTCACTGGGTTCATCATGAGGCTTTGTATAATTTTCCTCTCATTTAGAGATGTTTTAGATTGGAAATGGACAAACCTAAGCTTTGCCCTATTAAGGGGTTTTTAGGTCAAAAGTGCACTTTGAGATTGGAGTGGCCAGATCACCTCAACTGAGGCTGAGATTTTGGCCACATACTAGGCATGAGGCCTAGCACCCTCTCATGGATTTTGAGGTGGATTGGGGTAAATTTGCCCTAGGACCCAAGGTCAAACCCTAAGGATGGTTCTTGGTGGTTTGTGAAGGGCAAGTGGTCAAATGACATGGTTATGATCTGATACTTGGTAGATAGAATTCTAGGGTAGCTAGAATCCTTTTGTAGAAATCTAAATGGATTTTAATGTAAATAAGTCCCTCAAAACCCTAACCCTAGTTTAGGGCACAAAAATTGTAGAGATAGAAAATGTCACTAAAACTCACTGAACAGTGATGGGATTTGGGTAGAGTCGTTTTTAAAGTTAGTACAAGCTCTGGAGATTTTCTTATGAATTTAGGATCTTTATTTTGGATACTTCTTTAACAATTTAGTAGTTTGTATTATTTGATTAGAAATTAATTATGGAGAAAAAACTTTCTGAAAATTGATGAACTTTAGGCAGAGGACTTTTTATTATGTTTTAAAGCTCTATGAATTTTTATGGGATTTTTAAAAATTTAATTCTAAGGCTTGCTTCATTAAGTTTTGTTTCCCATGAAAAATTAATTAAATCTATTTTGGTGTCTAGCAAGCCTGTAAAATTATGATCTTTGCACAATAACCTTTTCTGTACCATATTAATATTCAGTAATTTTTCTATAAATTTTAGAATGAGTAATTTTAGTACTTCCTTCTTTACATAGGATTAATGAGATTATAATGGATAAATTAATTAGAGGCAAAATACTTTCTGTAAAATCATGAAAATTAGTATTTGATGATACCTTGCTGTTATTTAGTGATCATAATTTTTGGGTTGCCATTACTTGAGAAAATCATATAGTTCATGTTTAAAATTACTCATGGCCAATCTTGTGGGAAAATTAAATAAATATCAGATTAATTAGAAAAATTATAAATTTCTGGATTTAGGCCTATTATGTAATGATAAGACCTCCAGTAAATTATATAGGAGATTTAGAAGACAATTTTGAGTACCACCCCTTGTATACCTCATATAGCTTAGGATTGTCTGCGTTTTGTAAAACAACTGAAATCATATTAGGCTAAAGGATGAACTTAGAGGATTTGTGTATTGGGTTAGTGGTTTGGAAATGTGTATGAATGCATCCTTAGTAACCAAGATGAGGTTAGGTTGGTAGGTTGTCGAGTCATAAGAGGTGCTCAGGACCGACGAAAGATCGTCCTTCCCGGTGGGATAGGAAGGGTCTCAACACACTAGGGTTTGATCCAAAGTAATTTGAATGGGATCGGGTAATGGGTAATAACCAATAAAAGTAAGTGCCTTGCGAAAGGGAACGATGGGCTTCAGCTACCATCATAATTCCTCGTGCCCTTTGAGAGCCCTTCACAGGGAATACCGGGGGCAGTCCTGGGCTAACGTAAACCGTAGGGATAATAAACTAAAAGAGCAACTAGAATATCTAGGGTTGCACATTCACACACCCCGGTTGCTAGGGAGGTAGAATAAGTTGGTTTGGTTGCCATTCAGACGGTAGCTCTGAAGGTAGATGCACGGACAGGACAGTCTGGGGAGCCGAGGGCTCGAGGGTTTGAATACAGAATAAGGTGGTGGGTCTTAGGTATTCGATTGTCATTCACACCGACATTGGTACGTTGACTCGGCGGTGTGGGACATTTAGCCAAAGAAAGTCTGGTGGATATAGCCAACACTAGTATGCGGATACTCTTGGTTGTGTTCTTCTAGGGGCGTATGGAAGGGCTAGGCCCGGTAGTGTGGATACCCGCCTAGGAGTGGGGGGCCCGACCCACTGTCTCCGTTTGCCACTATTGAGGTTCCTGGGAGTGAAGCTAGCTGCCCGAACAGGGGGAACTAAAGGTCTGTGCGCATAGAGTCGTGTGCGTGAGTTGCACTTGCATGAATCATGGCATAGCATATCACTACACTCATATTTGCATACAACCGACACCCCCAACGTATAAATCGGTATGGGACTTTTTATATGATGGGAGCCTTGCAGAAGACTCCTTAACTTATAAGTTTGTATGGGCAATCATATAAGTTAAGGTTACTTACTTACTTACTTGCTTTCTATTTGTCTTCTTATGATTATACTACTTACCACATGTCTACCTTACTCCTCACAATTTTAGAACTGCTAGATGTACCTTTCATACTTAGCTGCTTATACAATATATATTTTCTTTTAGACTAGTTCCACTATCATCCGTTTGATTATTCTCCACCTTTATAGTTTCCCTTTCCTCCTCTCCGCTCGGTGCTTAGGAGTCATGGGGGGAGGGGTAGGGGATGATAGGGCTTAGTCTTTATGACTAATGGTTTTCGAACAACAACATTACAGGAGCTCCGGATGGGAGACAGGGGCAAGAAGTCCAGGGACCAGCACCAGCGAAGTACGGTGCGCATGGAGGTGGGCCAGTCTTGTTCCGGAGTGCCTGTGACCAGCTCCATGAGTGTTTAGTATTTTTATAGCTTCCGCGATGAGTGATTTGTAGTGAGGACTCTGATGTACCGGGCTCAAGCCCGTTTATATATTTCATCTGTACTGTTCTTTCGCAGTACTCTATTTTTTATATATTGATGGACTTGCTGTGATTTTTATTCATATATGATTTTGTGGACATGTTTACATTAAGTGTATTCACTTACTTCTCTCTCTTTGTGATCGAAAAAGGCCGACAGAGTTGGCATTTTGTAGTGACGGCCTCCCCGAGTGTTGGTGCCACCGCAAAGCGGAAATTTTGGGCATAAGACCCCGATGGTTGAAAAAGAAAAAAAGGGGGGGGGGTCTTACATGACTTATTAGTCTTTCATTTATACTACTACTTCTTGATGATCTTCAATGCCGGTAGAATTGGCATTTTGTAGTGGCGACCCACCTGAGTGTTGGTGTCACCGCAAAATGGCAGTTTTGGGCATAAGACCCGGTAGCGTAGAAAAAATATGGGGTCTTACACCCTATCCCTTGGAAATACCTTCTAACAGATTGTTACCTAATTTCATACGAGTCCTGTAGACTCAAGAATGTCAAGTCAAAGTTGTTGTACAGTCAAGTCTTGTGTAAATATTATTCTCGGGTTAGTGTAGAACTGAGTTTGAATTTGGTAGAGAAGTCATAGTATATTAATGTTGGGGTTTACACGTTGTTTTGCTAAACAAATGATTGTTGGGATTTAGTTGATAGATCATTATGTAAACAAATGTTTTGGTGGAACATGATTGTAATAACGTTTTGAAGGATGTTGACAAACAAATGGTTTGGTGATGTAGGCCTCTATCGAAGTCTCAAATACGGGCTAGAGGAATAAAGCGGACGCGTCTCAAACTCCACTATCACACTCGCACAAGTTTTATTTGCAGCACACTCGCAAGCAAAATAACACAGTTCACCGACGTACGGTAGCAACACCGCTGAAAGGTCGAACGAACGATGATAGGTCGATGTTCTTCCAAGCAAAAGGGACCTACCCGGTCCGGACAAGCGTGGTTGTACCAAAAGAGTCTACCCAAAATGCGATCGAAAAATTGTAGATCTCTCCCAACAAAAATACGGGGCTCGCCAAGCCCTTTCAGAAATAACGCGTTAAGATAGATGCAAATCAAAAGGAAAACGTGGAAGAAGAATCTAACGATTCAAATCCAACGCGAAAAATCTTTCCGGCCACTAGACTATCAAGAGAGAATCACACTTGAGTGGAATGGTTCGTTACCCAAGTCGGAATAGATGATTTCGACTACTTCAAAGGATCACTCTTCCGCGGTTCCGCCAGATTTGCGCCGGATGGAAAGATAGATCGTCCGCCTTGGCCGCTTCACACAAATGTCCAGATTCTTCGTCGTTGAAGGAGACTTTCCTCAGATAAAAGTCCAAGTGAAGAGGGGTGGTCGTTTTCTTCTTCAAGGGGTGCTCGGGTGGAGGAAGAAGATGGTCGGCCGGCTTTGGGTAGTGGAGAATGGTTGATGTAAAGGGAGAGGAGGAGGTGGCTATGGAAGAGGGAGGAGAGGGGAGGTCGGACTTGAAGTGGAAGAGGAAGGGGTGGCGGTTTTGGAAGAGGAAGATGAGGGAGGAGAGGGTTGGCCGAATGCTTAGAGAGAGAGAGAGAGAAGGAGGGTCCGGCTAAGAGAGGTAGAGAGAGAGAGAACTTTAGGAAAGATTAGGGTTAAGAGTTTTTCTTCATTCAACTTAACTTAAACAAAACACTACATGCCTATATGTAAGCTTAACTCCAAGTCTTGGCTATATATAGCCCAAATAAAAATAACACACTCCATGGCTATATGCAGCCCAAATAAAATAACATACTCCAAATGATTAAATAAAGAATGCTAAAAATATAAATGCTCTCAAGCTAATAATAGAAGAAGTTCAACGAGTTATTTGTCTTGCGCCGAGGGCGGAGATTGTAGCGCCGCTCCATACGAACGCCATGGCAACGCGAGTGCTTTATTGGAGACGAAAGAGGGTCGTCCGTTAGCATTCCATCATAAACAACTTGGGGGCCGTTGTCTCAACCAATCCTCCCCCGTTTGAAAGGAATCATCACTGATGAGTTGTCTTGAAGATACCGTCGTAGAAGAACACCATCCAACAGAGCAACCTCCGCTTCTGGGAGCCAACAGTCATAAGAGGCAGGGCGATCACGCCAATGAATCAAGTATCGGCGCACATCTCCATCTGCAGTGGGAAACACGTCATCCTGGAGAATCCTGTCTGGCAAAAATGCTGTCCTGGCAAACCTGGGAAAAGCATTAGGCAGCAAAGGGGGAAATTTATATCATCAACATTTAGCGTACCTCCGTTGGAGACCGACGGAGAGAGCGATCCCTTACCCCACTTAACCCCATACCAATGAGAATCTGTAGTGGAACTAAACGGACAGGAAGATAATTCTAATGGCGGAGCAATAAATGGCGTTAAATCCGAAACATAAAAAATAGGGGAAATACCCCAATCAGTTGGTAATTCCAAAAGAAATGCATTGTCTACTAACCTCTTTAAAATCTGAAAAGGTCCCGCTCGCCGATCCGCAAACTTTTTAAGGTGCCCGTAGGCAACCGTTAAGGGATGAGACGCACCATGACTAAATCGCCTACTTTCAAGTGAGAAACTCTCTTATGTGCGTTGGCATTAACTTGATAAGATGCGTATTGAGTGGTAAGTGTTTCATTTATGTGCTTGTGAAGATCATGGATGTGAGAGGCAAAGTCCTGTGCAAATTGACTTGACTTAAAAGATGGAGGTAACGGAATCAATTCAAGTGGCACGGGTGCTTTATAACCATGCACGATCTCATTCGGGGACAAACCCGTGGACCTATTTTTGGAATTATTATACGCTAACTGAGCATGAGGGATAATAAGGTCCCATGTACCCTTGTGGTCTCCTACAAGTCATCGGAGCAAACTACCTAAACTTTTGTATACAACTTCGGTTTACCTATCCATCTGCGGGTGGTAAGCTGAAGAGAATAGAAGTTTGGTGCCCATAATCCTCCACAGGGTCTTCCAAAAATAACTAGTAAACTTCACATCCCTATCGGTAAGTATCGATTTTGGAATGCCTCGATGGCCAACTACCTCTTTAAAATATAATTGTGCAACGTGTGACGCATCGTTGGTTTTATTGCACGCGATAAAATAGGCCATTTTGGAGAAACTATCTACAACAACTAAGATAGAGTCGTGGCATCTAAATGCTATTGGGATGCCGAGAATGAAGTCCATGCTAACGTCTTCCCAAGGGATAGAAGGAATCGGAAGAGGGGTATAAATCCCCGCATTTGTTTTGTTCCCCTTAGCCAATTGGCACGCTCGACAACTTCCCACGATTTTACTAACCATGGCCTTAAGACCGGGCCAATAGAACTAATATTCTACTAATGTGATCGTCTTGTCACGGCCAAAATGTCCACCGAGCCCTCCATTATGCTATTCCCACACTATGAAGTGTCTTAGGGAGGAACGGGGGATGCATAGCTTCGAATGGTTAAATAAATAGCCGTCACAAATGTAAAAAGAAGTAATGGTTTTAGGCAAGTTGTCTTGAGTGGTGAAATAGATATCCTTGAAATCTAGACAGTTGACGTATTTGTCCTTAATCCTATCGAATCCAATCACCTTAACTTCTAGCGTGGATAGTAATAACGAAACACGACTAAGAGTGTCGGCTACGCGGTTGAGAGTTCCCTTAAGGTGTCTGATAATGAAAGTGTACTCCTGGAGATAGGAGACCCACTTAGCATGCCTAGGACTAACCTTAGTTTGAGAGTTAATAAATCTTAGCGCATCATGATCGGATAGGATGACAAACTCTGTAGGAAGTAAATAATGCCGCCAATGTTGGAGGCATCTAATGACCGCATAAAACACCCGATCGTAATTTGAATAATTTAATCTTGGACCCGCCAGTTTCTCACTGAAATACCCCACAGGGTGACCTTCCTGACTCAACACTCCGCCAATTCCCACTCCTGACGCATCACATGACAACTCGAAAACTTTGGTAAAATTTGGTAGTCGCAAGAGGGGGGATTCTGACATGCGCGATTTAATTAATTGGAATGCCCTAGCGGCCGAGTTCGTCCCTGTAAATTCACCCTTTTTCATGGACTCGGTAATGGGGGCCATAATACTACTAAAATCCTTAATAAATCTTTGATAGAATGTAGCGAGCTCGTGAAAACTCCTAACATCCCGAATGTTGGCGGGCTCGGGCCAATCTCTAATGGCTTGCACCTTCTTGGGTTCTACGTGGATCCCCTTCAAACTAACGATATAACCGAGGAACTCAACTGATGACACATGGAAAGTACACTTCTTAATATTCACGAATAATTTTTCCGATCTCAGCGTGGTAAGGATGATTTTTAAATGTGACTCGTGATCGATCGTGGAGGTGCTAAAAACCAAAATGTCATCAAAATATACCACGATGAATTTTCCCATATAGGGTTGGAAGACGTGGGTCATCATCCTCAAAAACGTGCTTGGCGCATTGGAAAGCCCAAACGGCATAACTAACCACTCGTAGAGCCCTTCCTTAGATTTAAATGTGGTTTTGCACTCGTCCCCTTCCCTAATTCGGATCTGATGGTAGCCGCTCCTAAGGTCCAATTTCGATAAAATCGTGGCACCGACTAACATGTCCAATAAATCGTCCAAGCGAGGGATGGGAAATCGGTACTTAATAGAGATATTATTAATGGCTCTACTATCCACGTACATCCTCCAAGAGCAATCTTTCTTGGGGGAAGTAAGGCGGGTACGGCACACGGGCTCATGTTGTGGCGGATAAAACCTTTTTGCAATAAATCTGAAATCTGGGTTTGTAACTCTAAGTGTGCGGAAGGGTTTCGCCGATAATGTGGGAGGTTGGGCAATGAGGAGCCCGGAATGAAATCAATGGCATGCTGGATATCCCGCATGGGGGGTAACTCAGACGGTAGCTCGTCCGAGTACACATCCACAAACTCATCTAAGAGCTTTCTCAGTGCCGGCGGCAAATTCTCAAACGTTGCTGCATCTTCCTTAACTTATAGACACACTAATGCATAGAGGACACCGTCTACAAAGGTAGTACGCTTAAAATATTTCTTCCCTATCAGACTAAAGGTTTTCTTCTCGACCGGGACGACCGTATCCTTGGAGGGGGCCGAAAGATCCTTTGGCGGAGCGGGTTTTAAGATAATGGTTCTGCCATTAAATTTAAACTCGTAAGTGTTGGCCCGACCAAAGTGGGTAACGTCATGATCATACAACCAAGGGCGATCCAGCAAGACGTGACAAGCATCCATAGGGATGACGTCAAACCAAATCTGATCAGAATAAGCTTTTATGGTAAGGGGTACCAAGCATCACTTCGACACAGGGAGGGACGACTTATTTACCCATGCCACCTTATAAGGGTGAGGGTGTGGCTCGACAACAAGTGACATACGCTTTACCGCGGCTTCAGAAATAACGTTCATGCAACTACCACTATCGATGATCAACCTACACCATTTTTCACCACTTTTAAAATTCAACGTGAAAATGTTTGTCCTATTCCAGTCGTTTAATGCTCGTGGGGTCTCAAGAATACACCTCATAACCATCATATGGGAGTCATCCTCCATATCACTTGGCACTCTGTCTGACTCGCTCTCTTCTCCCGCCTCGTAAGTAAGGTCGTCTGACCCACCAGTGGAATCTAACAGGGCTAATGGTTTGGGTTTAGTAGGACAATCACTAGCATAGTGCCCTTGGATCCCGCAAGCGAAATAGGTGGCATTCATTTCTTTGACCCTACCCAATGGGACTCTCTCACCAGAGGGGTTTCTATTATTCCTAGCCGTTACGACTATGGAGGTCGAGTCGGGAGACTGATATTTTCCTTTGTCCTTATAGGTGGAGGTGGGCGGGGGTCCTAAGATGGACTTGCCCTTTTGGAACGAGCAAGTATTACCCTTAAGCACATTGTGCTTCTTAATATCTAAGGCAGCGTTGAATGTGACGTGTAAGTCAGTGTGACCATAACGCAAAAGCTTTCCTTGGATGTCGAGGTTTAGTCCCTTACAAAACCTGGAGAGGGTGACCTCGGGCATCTCTTTAACATCAAACCTAACCATCATGTCCTTCAGCAGACTCATGTACTCAGAAACCGACCTAGTCCCTTGCTTAAGGGTAGCTAAATCATCGAACATCTGTGTTCGATGGTACGTGGGGACGTACTGCTCTGTCAGCCTAGCCTTCATGTTATCCCAACTAATGGGCAACGCACCATTCTCGACTCTCAAACGTCATTCCTCATTCAGCCAAAATATTTTATCACGCCCTAGCAACTTCATCCTCGCTACTCGCACCTTATCCGCATCGTTCAGAGCATACCACTCGAAATAGCATTCGATTTCCATGACCCAGTCCTGGAAGACTTAATCCCAACTAATGGGCAACGCACCATTCTAGACAGACCACGGAAGGATTTAATCCCGCTTAACGATTATAGAAAAATATTTTTTTTTATTTTCTTACAGGAAATAAAATGAGGACTATTAAAAAAAAAATTTTTTTTTTTGCTGAAAAATAAGAAATCTACGTCGCTATTGCCAAACCAAAAAAAAAAAATTTTGTTTGAGATTTTGACAACAAACGTGCAAAAATAACAGGGGAGGGTGCAAATTAAAAAATTGACAAGAACCACCTCTGATACCAAATTGATGTAGGCCTCTATCGAAGTCTCAATTACGGGCTAGGGGAATAAAGCGGACGCGTCTTAAACTCCACTATCACACTCGCACAAGTTTTATTCGCAGCACACTCACAAGCAAAATAACACAGTTCACCGACATACGGTAGCAACACCGCTGAAAGGTCGAACGAACGACGATAGGTCGATGTTCTTCCAATCAAAAGGGACCTACCCGGTCCGGACAAGCGTGGTTGTACCAAAAGAGTCTTCCCAAAATACGATCGAAAAATGGTAGATCTCTCCCAAAAAAAATACGGGGCTCGCCAAGCCCTTACGGAAATAACGCGTTAAGATAGATGCAAATCAAAAGGAAAACCACGAAGAATCTAACGATTCAAATCCAACGCGAAAAATCTTTCCGGCCACTAGACTATCAAGAGAGAATCACACTTGAGTGGAATGGTTCGTTACCCAAGTCAGAATAGATGATTCCAACTACTTAAAAGGATCACACTTCCGCGGTTCCGCCGGAGTTACGCCGGATGGAAAGATAGATCGTCCGCCTTGGCCGCTTCACACCGATGTCCAGATTCTTCGTCGTTGAAGGAGACTTTCCTCGGATAAAAGTCTAAGTGAAGAGGGGTGGCTGTTTTCTTCTTTAAGGGGTGCTCGTATAACACCTCTTCCCGTCAAGAAGAATATAATAGAAGGTCCGGTCGGGGCCCCGCACCATATTCCACAAATAGGCGGAGACGCTACGAAATAATATCAAAACCAACTCATCCAAACTCAGAGCATTCTAGCGGAAGCTTCACGGTTGAAAACTTGAACTCAAGAGTAACAAGAACTGTCCACTATAACATAGGAATGTATACAACCAAAGTATCTGGCCTTAAGGCCTAAAAATTTCTCTTAACAAGGTGTGGTTTACAGACATCGGCACGCAGGCCAGCCACACATGAACAAGAAGAAACAAAAATAAAGCCTTCTAGGGCAGCAACCCAGCTTGGGCTTCAGCCCACTAAGTCCCGCTCGGACCAGCACCTCCTGCACCTGTAAGAACCAATCCACCAAGCAGTGGTAAATAGGGCAACGGTCAGCATTCAACTGACCAATTATAACGACCCTGCCCCTAGCACGGGGCAGCGGAATTCCATCCCTGCAAAGCATGTTTCAACAGTATGTATAGCAACCCACGCAAGACGTGCACGACCGCACAGTCAATACATATTACAAATGCCAGCACGACGGCCCGACGCTCCGTGCACTCAGGGCACATTCGGGTTTACTAGAAACACTGGATCCCACCAATGAGCATTTATTCTGGCACGTAGGCCCAAGACTCTCATTATGCCGCTGACGAAAGCCCAATTCCTTGGCGCTCTCATGTCCAGCCTACACAACGCAGGTACGGATCAGCCACCCCCCGTTGCTCAAACCGCCTTTCCACTACCAAGTACATCGTACCTGAGGCCACAAATAAAGGCGCGCGTCGGTTTCACCTTACCTGTTCGGCACGAAGCCTCATTTTATATAGTTGCAGCCCAACGGCTAAACACCACGTAAAGTGACAACTCACAGTCACAAGAGTTGAACCAACTCTCACAATTTCCTGGACTTCCTCCAGTACTTCCTGCTGCACCAAGCGACAGGTATGCACCACAGATTGCCCACAAACAATCAAATACTCGGAGATTCCTCCGAATGCAAACAAGCATCACCAATCCAGACCAGCACGTCCAGATGGGCTTCACACAGCATGCCTAGATCCGTACTCCAATTCCGGACTCTAACAAGGGGGACTTCACATATCAACCCCAAGGGACACCACAACCCACCGCACACTTGCGGGGACGAGTTTTACCTATGCAAATGCAGGAAAGTAGGACTTCACAAGTCCAAGACAGAAATTGTTACCCTTAGAAGTTGCCTCGGATAAATGGAGAGAATTGAGACGGATCAAAGCCTTCGCAACAGCCTTGTCTTCGTAAATCCGAACTCGGCTCAGGATTTGGACCACCGCAGCACCACCGGGGGCCGGATTCCTCTTCTTCTTCCTTGTCTTGCTCTCCCCTGTCTCTTAACTTTAGAAAGAGAAAGATGAAACTCAAATGAGCTTTCTCCTCTTCAATCCCGGCCTTATCAACCCAGGGAAGAGCCCAGACCATTGGATCTTTGTCAAAGAAAATGAACGGCTCTGATCATCCATGAATTTGATTTCCTGGGCCAAACAAGGGTTGTGACACGCCCGTGTCATAAGCCGTGTTCCTAAAGCAGTGCACAACTAACTAAAAATAAACCAGAACAAGGGCATTGACACGCCCGTGTCAAGCCTGACACGCCCGTATCACCCAGTACACGGCCGTGTACCTGCCGTATCACCCCTGTAACACGATCTCAAAAATCACCCGAGCAGGACACGGCTAAGGCACACGCCCGTGTCCCTAGCCGTGTGCCAAACACGCCCCTATGACACGCCCGTGTCACAGGCCATGTTCCACACTCTACGATCAGTTCTCGAGTACTTGTTGAGAATAGGGACACGCCCTGGGACATGCCCGTTTCCCAGGCCGTGTACACCTGACACGCCCTGAGACACACCCGTGTCTCAGGCCGTGTCAGCCAACCTGAATCCCACTTTGGGTTTTGAGATTTCTGGTGTGTTACAATCCTCCCCTCCTACATAAAATTTCGTCCCAAAATTTGTATGCAGTAGAGAGATGCAAGCATGACACAAAAAGTGATACTTCTACATATATGTTGCAACACCATACAGACAAGCAAACAGTTAACACAAATAACTCGGGGAACTCAGCTCGCATGGTCTGCTCCCGCTCCCATGTTATCTCTTCTTGGCCACAATTGTCCCACAAGACTTTAACCATCCCGATCATTTTGTTCCGCAACTGTTTCTCGGCTCGATCCTCGATCTGAATGGACCTCACCTTTGTCGTTAGCCCATACTCAGCCGGCACCCGATCATTCTCAATCACTTGAGCTGTGTATTTGACTGCTTTTCGTAGTACCGAGATGTGGAACACATCATGCAGTCCACCCAATTCCGATGAAAGAGCTAGCCGATAGGAAGCTTCCCTAACTCGCTCCATCACTTCAAGCGGACCAAGGTATCGCGGACTTAGCTTTTTCAACCGCCAAATCCGAGGTACGCCTTTGAAGGGTTTAATCTTTAAATAGACCCAGTCACCCACCGCGAACTCCACGTTTCATTGCTTAGCATTGTAATAAGGCTTGCCGATCCTGGGCTATTAGTAGGCTCTCTCGAATAGAGCGTATTGTTGAGTTAGCATCCTCGACTTCCTTTTGTCCCAAAAGTTTGGATTCGCCAGTTTCTGCCCAAGCTAACGGTGTACGGCACTTGCGACCATACAAAGCTTCAAACGGTGTCATACCGATACTCTCTTGGTAGCTATTATTATAGGCAAACTCCACCATAACAAGATGATCTTCCCATTTCTTACCGAAGTCTAGGGCGCACATACGGAGCATATCCTCCATTGTTCTATTTGTTCGTTCAGTTTGGCCATCCATTTGCGGATGGAAGGCCGTACTGAACGCTAACTTCGTTCCCAACAGCTGATGAATTAGCCTCCAATCTTTCGAAGTAAATCACCCATCTCGGTCACTTACGGTGCTCCGGGGAACACCGTGCAATCGAACAATCTTCTCCACATAGAGCTTTGCCAACATTTCCACAGAATCATCCCGCTTGTTTGGTACAAAGTTAGCCACCTTTATCAACCGGTCTACAATCACCCAGATTGAGTCATTCCCATGTTGAGACCTCGGCAATCCGTGCACGAAATCCATAGAAATATCCTCAAACTTCCACTGCGAAACCGGCAACGATTTCAGGAAACCACTCGGCCGTTGGCATTTTGCCTTTACCAAAGCTCAAGTACGACACTTAGCCACATATGCGGCTATGTCCTTCTTTAAACCGGGCCACCAGAACAATTTCATCATGTCCTTGTACATTTTTGTGCTCCCAGGGTGAATTGAGTACTTTGTAAAGTGTGCTTCATATAACAATTCTTCTCGCAATTTACCCACACAAGAGACGCACAATCGGCCATCCTTCCGTAATAAACCGTCATCCCAGGAGAATTGGTCACCAGACCCCTCCTTTGCATAACGCTTGAGAATTTCATCAAACTCTGTTGCCCGCCGAACCCTGTCCGCAAGGTCATATTGAACCTCCATCCAGTTCAAGCATGCATCGGCCGAAGAATCCCTTTCCACACAAGATATCTCCAACGCTTCCAACTCCTTGATTAGACGCTCATCATGTATCCGCAACCAACTTGCCCGCACCGGAGTCCGATGACTCAAAGCATCAACGACCACAATTCCCTTTCCGAGAACATAGTGAAGGTCGAAGGTATAATCCCTTAGGAATTCCATCCACCTGTTTTGTCGCATATTAAAATCCTTTTGATCGAGCAGATACTTTAGGCTTTTATGATCTGTATAAATATCTACCTCCACGCCATAAAGATAGTGCCGCCACAACTTTAGCGAAACGATCACCGCCGCCAACTCCAAGTCGTGGACGGGGTAATTACGTTCATGCACTTTCAATTGACGTGAGCCATAAGCGATCACCTTGCCAAATTGCAGGAGAACGCAGACTAAGCCGCTTCCTAACGCATCGCTGTATATCTCAAAACCGTCTGTACCACATGACAACTTCAAAACAGGCGTCGTGGTCAAACGACCTTTTAGCTCCTCAAAAGCGCGCGCACTCTGGCGTCCAAATGAACTTCTGATCTTTTCTCATCAACGTAGTCAAAGGCAAAGCAATCCGGGAGAAGTTCGCCATAAATCGTCTATAGTAGCCTGCCAGTACAAGAAAACTCCTGACTTCGGCCACCGAAGATATCACTGGCCAATCACGAATGGCACTTATCTTTGCTGGATCCACCGATATGCCCTCTACACTTACCACATGGCCCAGAAAAGCCACCGACGAGAGCCAAAACTCACACTTAGAGAACTTGGCATACAGCTTATTTCTCCGCAAGGTATGGAATACCAACCGCAAATGGTTCGCATGATCTTCCTCCGAATGTGAGTACACGAGGATATCATCAATGAAAACAATCACAAACAGATCCAAGTATTCGCGGAACGTTCGATGCATGAGATCCATGAATACTGAAAGCGCATTACATAAGCCGAACGGCATCACTGTGAACTCATAGTGACTGTAGCGTGTGCCAAACGCTGTCTTGGGAATATCACCTTCCCTAACCCGCAATTGATAATACCCGTATTTCAAATCCAACTTGGAATAGACGGTTGAGCCAGCTAGCTGATCGAACAAGTCATCGATCCGTGGAATCGGACACTTGTTTTTCTCTATCATCTTATTCAGTTCGCGATAATCAATACATAACCGCAAACTACCGTCTTTCTTTTTCACAAAAAGAACAGGCGCGCTCCAAGGTGACATACTTAGGCGTATGCATCCCTGCTCCAACAGCTCTTGTAACTGAACTTTCAGTTCGGCCATCTCTTTTGGCGCTACCCGATACGGTGAACGGGCCACAGGTTTCGCACCCGGCACCAGCTCCATAGCGAAGTCGATTTCACTTTGGGGAGGTAACCCCAGAAGGTCCTTTGGAAACACATCAGCATACTCCGACACAATTGGCACTTCACTCACACTAGCCTTCGGCGCCACCGCCTCTACAAGTGTGAAGAATAACTTCGCGCCCTTCCGAACTGCCTTAATGACTTGGAGAGCAGATAAAAACATCCCACTTAAGGGTGTGCAAAAGGAACCGAAGAACCGAGAACCGAACCGAAACCGAACCGAATTGGACGGTTCGGGTCGGTTCCTGGGTTGATTGGTTCGTGTCTGGATCCTTAAAATATGAGAACCGGCGGTTCGGGTCGGTTCTCGGTTCCTGCTGTCGGGTACCCGAGAACCGACCCGAGGTAATTAATAATACTTAATAATACTTATTACTTAATAATATTAAGTATTAATCTTAAGTTTCTACTGTAACTTAATGTTAATAAATAATAGCGTATTAATAAATACTTATTCCTTCTCATTTCTAAAGGCAGCGATCAGCGATTCAGCGAAAGGGCGAAACAGAAACCCGCGAAACCCTAGCTTTGCTTTCTCCTTCCTGTCTCCCGCTGTCTTCCCCGCGACGATGCCGACTTCAGTAAAGCAGCGAGCCGCGCTCCGTCCTCCGACGATCCCAATCTCTTCCCAGGCTCAGGCGCCCAGGGGCGCTGCTTCCTCCTCCCCCCCCCCCCCCCGGCTTGCATATCACCTCGACACCTCCCCGAGACTCCGGTGATGGTAAGAATCGAACCCGTACTCTTGTTTTTACAATACATCACGGAGCCTGATTCTGATGCTCAACTGAAGCTACTTTTACCTCATATAGTGTCATTGTTTGGCAAAGAAAAAAACGGTTTCTGAAACAGTAAAAGAATTAAAATAGCAGAAACTAAATGTTGATGCCCAAGGTGTGATCTCCTACATGTTTCTGTTATTATTTCAAATGACATGATGTTTTCCTTCTTTTTCGTTTATGCTAATGTTGCACTCCTTTCCCTTTGAGCCTTCTTTACTATTTGGACTTGGCTTAGTGGATCCTTCTATGCCATTTATCTCATGGTGATCATCATTTGAAGTTCAATTTTTGTATTCTTTTTAATTCTTTGACTCTCAACTTAGCATTTTAGAGAATATTCTTGTTACAGGTTTCCCAACTGTTGCAAACATCAATTGAGAAATTATTTATTTTTGTTAATTTGTAATAATGTAAGGTTAAAATCTCATCCATTATTATGAGAGATTTAGGTGGACACATTTTCTGGACATGCCTGTTATAATTTCGTATTGCTGGCTTGCTGTAGTAATGTCCTCGCTGACCACTGCCGCTTGTAATTAACTAATTATTTATGTAGGTGGACACATTTTCTGGGCTTGCAAGTTGAAAACTCATCCATTATTGATCACATACAAGAAGGTAATAGTGTTTAATAATTAATATTATATTTTTAGTTTGAACACAAATTTTTTTAGTGTTTTATTATTGATTAAAGGTCATTTTTTTATTTCATAGTGTGACAATGTCAAGTGTGGGGGAGTCGAATGCAGATAAAATTATACAAATTGAACTTGATAGTGTTGTTGTTGGGCCTGCTGCAGTTGATGAAGTAGCCAATGCTAATGTAGCTAGCACGTGTGAGCCTAATCGTAAACGAGACTATAAAGCTAAATCAAATATTTAGATATACATTTAGATATGTTGAAATGCTTAGATGTTCAAGAACCAAGAACCGAACCGGAACCGACCCGAACCGAACGGTTCGGATCCGGTTCCATAGTTTAGAACCGTGGGTCGGTTCCGGTTCCAAAAAATTGGAACCGAACCTATACGGGTTGGTTCTTGGTTCTTTATGAAACCGAACCGAACCGATCCGAGTTGGACCCCTAATCCCACTCATCCCTTGTATACCAATGAACTTGGTCTCTTGTTCGGTATTCTGCCCGAGTGTGACCTCTTTTGAAGTGGAATCTATACAGGCATGCTGCTCTGACAGCCAGTCCATACCAAAGATTATATCAAATTCCTTGATCGTCAATACTAATGTTTCCACCTTGAACTCTCGAGTCCCTATCTTGACCTCAAGACCGCAAGATTTATCCACTCACATCAAACATCCGTTAAGTAACAACACCTTTACACTTTCTATCGTGGTCCGGATAGGTACCCCGACACGAAAGACGAAATCTTCAGACAGAAACGAATGTGAAGCACCTGTGCAAAAGGAACTCTCGACTCCCTATCTTGGCCTCTTGTTGTCCAAGGTTGAATACCCTGGGCTGCGCGTGCGAGGCAGGAGACTCCACCACAGTCTTCCCTTTCTCCACATAAGAAGCTCCCGTCTTCTTGTCACCCTTTGGAGGACCAACTCGGCAATCACGTGTGAAGTGTCCCAACTTCCCGCATATAAAACAAGCGCGAGATCCATTCCAAGATATCTCTATCACAGTCGCAGAAGGAACTTGTACAGTAGACTTGGACTTCTTTCCCCATATCTTACGGTACCCAAACTTCTTCGGACGCGGCTGCTTGAACTCTGGCTTTGTCACAGCCAAGGTCCCTTTTGCCTACCCTCTTCTCATGTCCGTCTCCAAAGACCGAGCCGTACAGACTAAGGCTTGAAATCCCTGACTCATAGAACTCGAGAGCAAATATCGCAGCTCATCTCGCAGTCCCGCATAAAACCTACTAGTCCTACGCTCTTCTTCGGCGAAGATTGTACCCGCATATCTTCCCAAACGTGTGAACTCATGCAGATAATCATCCACACTACAATCTCCTAGGGTTAACCGTTAAAATTCCATTTCCATTGATATCCTTTGCTGCATTGGTAGATGTTGTGCCAAGAACAACCGAGAAAATTCGTCCATCGGGACCTCTGTAAGTTGTCTACCGGCCAAGTTATGCAGTTCAATCTCATCCCACCATAAACGAGCCTCTCCTTCCAGTAGGAAAGTGGCCAACATAACCTTCTGTCCCTCCTCAACCGTGATCGCTCTGATGATCCTCTTGATCCTTGCAAGCCAATCCTCTGCTTGGGCCGGTGACCCTACCCCAGTAAATTGTGGAGGATTGAAGCTCAAGAATTGCTTCAATTATTGATCTACTACCCGCGGATCAATGATGGCCGCGAAACAGAGACCGACTGTGGTTGGTTCGAAATGGTCATATTCCGCGGGCCGAGTTAGATGATCGAGTTTTCTAACGAGAGGAGGCAAGTGCACCTATCGCAAGTAGTACTCGGTATTCGGGAAAATACTGAGGTCGTATTATTCTCGGGGACACGTTGATTATATCTACTCTTCCAGGAACACTATTATCTTACTATCAGTAAGGTGGGATTTTTTTAGTCTAATTAAAACAGAAAGAAAGAGAGCTGAATTTTACTAAGTTAGTTAGATGACGGGTTAACGCTCGGCATCGAATCGGATTAAGACTAAAGTAATTCTTAACAATTATTGAACTTTGTTTTTAAATTAATAAAAGGCACTTGGCTGTGGAGGTTCCAAGAACATGAGCTCACCTTGGTCTAGGGATATCGCTCACCTAGGCGCTAAGGCTATTCGACCGAACGTTAGTCCGACGAAGGATTCCCCTTAACGCCCGCATTACGCTAAAAACCCCGCTATTGGGTGGGGAACCCAATCCGGCAGAACTACGTTTCTCCTCTTTCGAGGGGGCATACGCAGTTCTCTTTACCCGAGGATGATCGGTCCATACGTGCGGCCTCTCGGCATTGCGTATGGATAACGGAAATAGTGCCCACAAATCGATTATGTGGTCCTATGCGTCGTTAACCCGGGGCAAACCATAAGTCCTTCAATTAAAATAAAAATAAACTTCATTAATTATTTCAAATCATTTTATTTGTCCCAATGCTCTTCGATGCCGAAGGCTAATAGAGATTAGCCACTCATCGGTATGGGGATGGCTTTATGTTTTTAGGTGAAACGTGAGTGTTAAATTAAGCACTGAACAATTATAAGAGAAAACACAAAAAATAGTACAATTAGATAAATTAAAGGCTAATTGATGCAGGACCTCACGCACACTTCAAAACCATAAAGAAAATTAAATAAAGCAAGCCCTACTCAAATGAGTAGGCGGAAATAAATGCACACACGCACACACTCTTCTTAATTGAAGAAAGCGATAAATAAAGCGTCAAAATTATCTCCTACACGCACACACTCTACGTAATTGAGAAAGCGATAAAATTGTGAGTCCCGGCTCAAATGAGTGGGCGGGGGTAAATTTATCTCATACACGCACACACTCTACTTGAAAGTAAAACACACACACACTCTCTACATAAATGAAAACACACACACACGCACCCTAAGTTTACTACTCAAGTGAGTAGGAGAAAATAAAAGCAATAAAAAACAAGTCCCACTCAAACGAGTGGGCGGGAAATGAAAGCAGAGCGCCATTTAACTCTTAACGAGTAGGTGGAAATAAATGCATACGCACACGCACACTGTACAGAAGTTGAAATAAAGCAATAAAACCTAACTCATACACGCACACACACTTGCAAAAATAAGAAAAACAAAGTTGCTGAAAAATTAAAACGACTGCATTTCTACCGCTAGAATGCGGTAGAAATGCATAAACAGTGAAAATAAAAATTAACCGAGCGAAAATGTTTTGCAAATAAACACAAAATGAAAGTACTCGAAAAATTAAAACAACTGCATTTCTACCGCTAGAATGCGGTAGAAATGCATAAAAAGATGAAATAAAAAATAAAGGGACTAAAAGTTTTACAATTAAAAAGCTAAAATGAAGTGAGCGAAAAATTATAACGACTATATTTTCATTCTTATATTTTTATAAAAACTCCTAAAAAGTGAAAATAAAACTAAAAAAGACGAAAAAGTTTTACAATCCTAAAAACCCTAAGTTAAGGAAAATGAAAATCACACTTTTTTAGGTGTTTTTATAAACCCTTAAGAATGAAAAATAAGGAAAAAAAGGAAAAGCTAAACCTAAACAAGTGCGGATTATGAAAATAAAACGGACATTACAACGGCTAGAAATGCCGATAAAATCCTAAACTAAGCGAGATTATGAAAGCTTTAAAAGATAAAACTTAAAAAGAACAAAAAAAGAGGAACGAAAAATTACAAAGAGAAGGGCGCTTAATTGAATTCCAAACCATATGAAGAGAAAAAACTAACATTTCATTTAATAAAAAGTTATTACATGGAAAGCTAAAACAAACGAACAACCTAATACAAGCTAAGAGAGATGGGGGGAGAAATTCTCCTTACATAAGCATGGAATCCAAATGGGCAGCACCTCCCCTAAGTAATTTGGACCAAAAAGTGGACAGAAATCTCATACAGCAGCAGGCCTTTTATAGACAAAATTTCGGGTTGGTCACGCCCGTGACTAGGGCGTGACAGGGGGGCGTGTCGCTACTGTACATGAGCTGATCGGGTGACTTGACTGGAAAGTTGACTTCGGCTGAAAATGTGGCGGTCACGCCCTAGGTCACGGGCGTGACATGTGTCAGTCACGGGCGTGACTGGGGCATGTCGGGGAGGTCGATCTGGGCGCAGTCCGGCCGCAAAGTCGCGCTCGTCACGTCGGGCCAGGTGGCTAAGTCACGCCCGTGTCACACTTTGACACGGGCGTGTCTGGGGGCGTGTCGAGCTCGGTTTGATGATCGCCGATCGTCGAGCTGGCAACCTGTGGTCGGCGATCGTCGAGGGCGTGACACGGGCGTGTCGGTCATGTGACACGGGCGTGTCAGTCAACATTTTGACTTTTTCTGGAATTTTTCTGAATTTTTATGGAATAAAAATAAAGCTAAGTTAGAAATAGTATTTACAAAAAATAAGCAGTTTATTAAATAAAACTAATAAAAAAGACAAAAATAAACAAAATTGACTTAAATAAAATAAGAAAATATAGGTATATTTACAACTCATCAAGTACCCCATACTTAAGCTTTTGCTATTCCAGAGCAAAAGTTTGAGGTGAACTTATAAGGAATAAAAAAAACCTAAGTTCTGCTACCGCTAAATTAATTATAAGAGAGATCAAATAAAAATATACGGGGTATAAGAGTTATGTCCTAAAATTATTTAGATGATTTAAACAGGGAAAAAGTTTTAGCCAAAAGACTTCTTGATGTAATCAAATAGAAAGCAATAATTGTATTGGTTAGATTAACAGAAAATAGTTTGGAGTTATACGAACTTTAGCTTTTAGGAGTTTTACCGGAAATAATGCAATTTACGAATTATGCTCTCAAAAAGATTTTTGAATTAATTCTAGAGTCATGAAATTGGCTAAGGGGGGGTTGATGTTGGTTTATGAAGATGCTTGGTTTTTGAGGCGAGGTTATTATTTTTTTCTCGAACCTCCATTTTTTTTGATTTGGATGTTAAAGGAAAACGAAATCTTATTTTCCTTAACATAAATTTTTTTCTTCTTCATAAATAAAAATAACCCAATGTATATGTGTTTGAGTAATGAATTTTATCCTCTTACTCCGTAACGTATAATCTTTTAATTTATTGGGTGCCTATGTTTACGGAATGAAATCTTATTCCCATTGACATAAGATCTTTTTCTTTTTGGGGAAATATTTTTATCATACCAAGTAGGTTATGATAGGTAAGGGGAGAAAAGAGAACTAGATTTTTAATTGAAAAATATTTGAGAGCAACATTTATATATTGTACGTTCCAATTTTTCAGAAAGCTAAAAGCAAGCATAATTGAATTTTATAGACGTTATTTTCTAACATGGTACACATGCTCCTATCTATGAAAAATTAGAAGTAGTGCCTAAAGCGAGTCCCCTATTTTTAACAAAGTATAATAAATTCTTTAAAACTTAACCCCGGCTATTTAGATTTTTCAATCTATAATTAACAAACGAATAGTGAACAAAGAATTGATCAAATTCGCATATAAATAAACTCAAAACTAAATTTTTGGATAACAAGAAACTTAAGAATGAGATGTTTGATTTATTTGTTTCATAACTTACATAAATTTTTTTTTTGTTTTTTTTTAAGTTATGCTCTTTTTTTTGTATTTTTATATTTATATCTTTAATATATACATACTAAAGAAAAAATAAATAAAAAAATGCGAAAATAAATTTTTTTTGGATTTTTAAGTTTTGTGAATTTTTTTGTATTTTTATGTTTTGTGAATTTTTTTGTATTTTTAATGAAATTTTCATTCTATTTACAAAAATTTGGGAAAAAAAGAATAAATATTTACAAGGATGAGAGGGGAAAAGGGAGAGAGAAAGAATATTTACAAAAAGTACTTATATAATTTATTTACAAAAAATATTTACAAGAATTTTACAAAAATATAAACTAGGTTGCCGCGAGATTACTCGTTATGTGGATGGCTCGATGAGCCGGATCTCGCGGACAAAGTTAAAAATAAGTCAAAGTTTCAAAAATGAAACTTCAAAATTTTTAAAAAAAAATTTTTTTTTTGATTTTTGTTATTTTTTGTTATATATATATATTTTTTTTTTTATTTTCTTATTTTTGAAGTTTTGTTTTTAAAATTTTTTATTTTTTATTTTGTTTTTGTAAGTAAAAAAGAAAGTACGAAAATATAAAAACACCCCCATACTTAGATCCAACATTGTCCCCAATGTTGTATTCTAAGCATGAGGAACAAGACAGCAGGTTTATGTACAAAAAAGGAAAAAGAGGGGGCAGAAAACGTCCCTGATCCGCGCTCGGGGAAGCCCATTAGAAACCCTGCATTTATTAGAAAAATAGAAAACATAATTAATAAAGACGTAAAAAAAAGATGGACGTGGGGTGCCTCCCAGGAGCGCTTTGTTTATAGTCGCGTAGCTTGACTATATTGGCGGGTTTATATATGGAGAAGGGTTATGGTTTCGCTCCTACTGATCACAGTGTCGCCCGCTATATAAGACTTTAACCGATTACCGTTCACCTTAAAAGTGCCTTTTTCGGGGTGGGAGATGAGTATGGTCCCATATGGCCAAACCTCTTCAACCTTGAAGGGGCCGAACCATAGCGATTTTAGCTTACCCAGGAAAAGCCTAAGACGTGAATTGTAAAGAAGGACTAGATCGCCCGGAGAAAAAATTTTGGTGGTTTTAATTTTTTGATCGTGATAGAACTTAGAACGCTCCTTATAGAACTTATTGCTCTCGTAAGCATTCACACGCCATTCATCGAGCTCGTTTAGTTGCAGTTTTCTATTCTGAGCGGCTAAGTTAGAGTCGAGGTTTAAGAGTTTTAATGCCCAAAGTGCGCGGTGCTCCAGTTCTACGGGTAAATGGCACGCTTTGCCATAGACTAATCGAAACGGGGTACAACCGGTAGTAGTTTTGTACGCAGTACGATACGCCCATAATGCGTCGTCAAGCTTAACGGACCAATCTTTCCTATTAAGTGAAACGGTTTTTTCTAATATGCGTTTTATTTCTCGATTTACTACCTCAACTTGGCCACTTGTTTGCGGGTGGTAGGGGGTGGCAAGCTTGTGCGTGACTCCGTATTTAGCTAACATCTTAGCCATTAGAGCGTTACAGAAATGCGTTCCCCTATCACTAACAATAGCGCGAGGCGTGGCGAAGTGAGAAAATAATTTTTTAGAAATGTAACGACGACTCGCGCATCGTTGGTGGGGAGAGCTTGCGCTTCCGCCCACCGTGATACGTAGTCGACCGCCACTAAAATATATGAATTTTTATTAGAAGGAGGTAGGAGTCCAACAAAATTTATGCCCCACAAATCGAAGACTTCGCATTCTAAAAACATATTTTGGGGCATCTCATAGCGACATGAGATGTTACCCGACCGCTGACAGCTATCGCATGCGCGCACAAAATTGTGCGCGTCTTTGAAGAGAGTGGGCCAAAAGTAGCCCGCCTCTAGCGCCTTCCTAGCGGTCCAGTTGGCTTGATAGTGCCCCCCGGCTGGACCCTCGTGACAGTGCATCAATATTTGTGTGCACTCCACTCCCGCGACGCATCTTCGAACCGCTTGGTCCGCGCAGATACGGAAAAGAAATGGGTCATCCTAAAAGAAATTTTTCATGTCGGAAAAGAATTTCTTCTTTTGATGACTTGAAAAATCTTTTGGGAGTACCCGCACGACTAAGTAGTTCGCAAAATATACGAATCAAGGCGAAGATGACGAAGACGAACGAATGGCGAGAAGGCGTTCCTCAGGGAATCTGTCATTTATTTCAGATTCGACGAGCGCTTTCGCACCCGGATTTTCTAAACGGGAGAGGTGATCTGCCGCTAGATTCTTCGCGCCCTTCTTATCTCGGATCTCCAAGTCAAACTCTTGTAGGAGGAGAATCCATCGAAGAAGGCGGGGCTTCACATCGATTTTGGGTAGTAAATACTTAAGGGTGGAGTGATCGGTGAAAACGATAACTTTAGATAGCATAAGGTACGAGCGAAACTTATCGAAAGCGAAAATGACGGCTAAGAGTTCCTTTTCCGTCGTCGTGTAATTCACTTGTGCGGAAGTGAGCGTCTTGCTAGCGTAATAAATTGGATGAAAATGTTTTTCTACGCGTTGGCCAAGAACGGTGCCTAAGGCAATATCACTCGCGTCGTACATGATTTCGAACGGAAGGGACCAATTAGGGGCCACTAGAATTGGAGAATTAAAAGTTTTTGTTTTATAAAATTGAAAGCAGACTCGCAATCGCTACTAAAGACAAAATGTGTTCTTTTTCCAAGAGGTGAGTTAGCGGCTTTGTTATTTTTGAAAAATCTTGAATGAAGCGCCTATAAAAGCCCGCATGGCCTAAGAAACTCCTAATGGATTTTATGTTTGTCGGCTGAGGAAGCTTTTCTATGATTTCTAGTTTGGCCTTATCGACCTCTATCCCCTTAATCGAAATCTTATGGCCGAGGACCAAACCTCCTCGAACCATAAAGTTACACTTTTCCCAATTTAAAACAAGATGCGTGTCCTCGCATCGCTGGAGGACACGATCGAGATTACGAAGACAATCCGGGAATGAGCATCCGAATACAGAAAAGTCATCCATAAATACTTCCATAATATCTTCTACTAGCTCGCCAAAGATTGCTAGCATACATCTTTGGAATATAGCCGGCGCATTGTAGAGGCCAAATGGCATCCTTCGGTAGGCGAAGATGCCAAAGGGGCAAGTAAAAGTTGTTTTCTCTTGGTCTTCGGGGGAAATGGGGATTTGGAAAAACCCCGATAAACCGTCGAGAAAACAATAAAATGGATGACCGGAAAGACGCTCGAGAATCTGGTCAAGGAACGGTAGTGGGAAATGGTCCTTGCGGGTGGCATCATTAAGTTTGTGAAAATCGATGCACACACGCCAACCTGTAACAGTACGAGTTGGGACGAGCTCGTTGTGCTCATTCGCCACTACGGTTAGACCGCCCTTTTTGGGCACAACATGAATGGGACTAACCCATGCACTATCAGAAATGGGATAAATAATCCCCTCATCTAATAATTTGATTATCTCAGTTTTCACGACGTCTTTCATGTTTGGGTTAAGACGTCGCTGCGGCTGAATGGTTTTGCGGAAATTATCGTTTATGAAAATTTTGTGAGTGCAGAAAGAAGGGTTAATCCCCTTAAGGTCAGAAATTTGCCACGCAATTGTGTGGCGATGTTTAAGCAAAACCTCCAATAAATCGGAGGTCTTCGAATCGCTTAAATACGAATAAATGATTACAGGGAGTGTATCATTTTTCCCTAAAAAGGCGTATTTGAGGGATTCGGGTAATGGTTTGAGATCTAGGGTGGGCGGTTCTTCTAGTGAGGTTTTAGTGCTAATGTCTTTTGAACCAATTGGTTCAAAAGGCATATCTGTAGACGCGTCCTCATCGCAATAAAAATTTTCGAGCGAAAAAAATTTTTCGTTTAAAAACTCGGACTCGAAAACCGGAGAAGAATAATCTCCATAAAAAGAATCTAAAGAGTAGCAGAAATCGTCGCTCGGCGACGAGTCTTCCATAGAGGAGTTAATAGAAAAAGTAACTTGGTCGTCTCCTACCCGAAGGAGAAGCTGACCATTACTTACATCGATTAACGCACGTGAGGTCGCGAGTAAAGGGCGACCAAGTATTATTGGTACGTTGGCGTCTTCCTCGATGTCCAAGATGACGAAGTTCACCGGGAAGGTGAACTTGTCTACCCGGACAAGGACATCCTCAACAACCCCGATGGGGAACCTAACCGAGCGATCCGCTAGTTGGATGCGCATATTGGTAGGAGCAGGAGTACCCAAACCTAATCGCAGGAAGAGTGAGAACGACATCAAATTAATGCTCGCGCCTAAGTTTGCCAAGGCGTATTTTACTAATACATCGCAAAAAAGGCACGAGATGGAGAACCGTCCCGGGTCGTTTTGTTTTGAAGGCAATTTACTAGTAAGAGCCGCCGAGCAGACAGCGTTGAGAGATATATGCGAAATATCCTCGAGTTTGCGTTTATTAGAAAGTAGTTCTTTTAAAAATTTCGCACATTTAGGCATTTGCGAGATAGCCTTGCAAAAAGGAACATTAATATGAATTTCTTTAAGTAATAAAATAAATTTTTCATATTGCGCGTTTACTCGCTCGTTATCTAACTTATGCAGGTAGGGCAACGCCTTGTTTAAAATAGTTTTGTCGTTAAAAATCGGTAAGGGTTGCGTAATCGAAGAAGAGGGAAGAGGGGTCGGAGGTGAAATATGTACCTGAGGATCGATCTGTTTTGGATCGACAACCTCCTTACCGCTACGGAGGGTTATAGCGTTGGCAGTTTCCCTTGGATTGAGCTCCGTGTTCCCTGGCAGTGCCCCCAGAGCGCATTCTGACATAAGTCGCGCCAGCTGTCTAACCTAGATTTCTAAAAATTTTAGCGATCCGGTGATGTTCCGGATATTGGACTCGTTGGACGCGACATAACGATTAAAATTTTCCTCCACCGGGGATGGCTTCATAAGAGGGGGAGGAGGAAACGTTGGCGCAAAAGGAGGGGGAGGGGGATGCTGCGCGTTGTTCGGGTTGCTCCAGGAGAAATTCGGATGGTTCCTCCAACCCGGATTATAGTGGCTATTATAAGGGTTGTTTTGAAAGGAGGGACGCACCAGATTTCCCATGTAGTCCACGAACTCGTCTACTACGCAGACGTTAGAGGGGGGAAGAAAACAAGGCAGAGTGGAGGAGGCAACAGACATCTCCGCCACCTGCTTAGTTAGCCTTTCGACTTGAAGGGCTAGCTGAGCAGTGACATCCACTTCAAAATTGCCCGCCTACTTAGGGCGCGCCCGCGGGACATTCCACTGGTAGGCGTTCTCCGCCATTTCCTCGAAAAGGGCCTGGGCGGCCTCAGGGGTCTTATTGTTCAAAGTGCCCTCGGCAGCCGCGTCAATCATTTGACGCGTCTGACTATTCAGTCCATTGTAAAAAATCTGTACCTGCAACCACGTTGGCAGAGCGTGGTGCGGGCACCGGCGGAGAAACTCCTTAAAGCGTTCCCAAGTCTCGTAAAGAGACTCGGAGTCGTTTTGGACGAACGAAGATATGTCCGCCCACAATCTTGCAGTTTTTGCGGGCGGAAAATACTTTGTAAGGAATTTCTCTGCCAACTCCGCCCACGACGTGATGGATCCCCACAGGAGGGAGAGTAACCACGCCTTAGCCTTGGACTTAAGAGAGAAGGGAAAAAGGCGCAAATGAATGGCGTCATCAGTGACGCCATTAATTTTAAAAGTATCGCAAATCTCAAGAAAATTAGACAAGTGGTTATTTGGGTCCTCATCCGGCAGTCCGTCGAACTGCACGGCATTTTGGATCATTTGAATAACACTCGACTTAATTTCAAAATTATTGTTGGCCACAGCGGGCCGAACAATACTAGACCCCGTATCATCCAAGTTGGGTCGAGCGTAGTAAGACATAGTACGCTCGGCCGGTTGGGCATTATTTGGGTCGGCCATAGAAGAAGAAGAGGGTTCTCCGATAGATTCTGCGGGGTCTAAAAAGGGAATTCGATGGAGAGATCGGATACGCGCAAGAGAGTAGTCGATCTCGGGGTCAAATTCAAGATTTTCAGAACTCGAAGTTTGTCCACGGGTCATACACCCTAAAAAAACGAAAGGGGGAAGGATTTTTTTTGTATAAAATTTTTTTTTTTTGAAAATAAAGTAAAATTAATAGAGTCCCGAATTCAATATAACAACTGTGCTCCCCGGCAACGGCGCCAAAAACTTGATGGCCACGAAACAGAGACCGACTGTGGTTGGTTCGAAATGGTCAGATTCCGCGGGTCGAGTTAGATGATCGAGTTTTCTATTGAGAGGAGTCAAGTGCACCTATCGCAAGTAGTACTCGGTATTCGGGATAATACCGAGGTCGTATTATTCTCGGGGACGCGTTGATTATATCTACTCTTCCAGGAACACTATTATCTTACTATCAGTAAGGTGGGATTTTTTTAGTCTAATTAAAATGGAAAGAAAGAGAGCTGAATTTTACAAAGTTAGTTCGATGACGGGTTAACGCTCGACATCGAATCGGATTAAGACTAAAGTAATTCTTAACAATTATTGAACTTTGTTTTTAAATTAATAAAAGGCACTTGGCCGTGGAGGTTCCAAGAACATGAGCTCACCTTGGTTTAGGGATATTGCTCACCTAGGCGCTAAGGCTATTCGACCGAACGTTAGTCCGACGAAGGATTCCCCTTAATGCCCGCATTACGCTAAGAACCCCGCTATTGGGTAGGGAACCCAATCCGGCAGAACTACGTTTCTCCTCTTTCGAGGGGGCGTACGCAGTTCTCTTTACCCAAGGGGGATCGGTCCATACGTGCGGCCTCTCGGCGTTGCGTATGGATAACGGAAATAGAGCCCACAAATCGATTATGTGGTCCTATGCGTCGTTAACCCGGGGCAAACCATAAGTCCTTAAATTAAAATAAAAATAAAGTTCTTTAATTATTTCCAATCATTTTATTTGTCCCAATGCTCTTCGACGTCGAAGGCTAATAGAGATTAGCCACTCATCGGTATGGGGACGGCTTTATGTTTTTAGGTGAAGCGTGAGTGTTAAATTAAGCACTAAACGATTATAAGAGAAAACACAAAAAAATAGGATAATTAGATAAATTGAAGGCTAATTGATGCAGGCACTCACGCACACTTCAAAACCATAAAGAAAATTAAATATAGCAAGCCCTACTCAAATGAGTTGGCGGAAATAAATGCACACACGCACACACTCTTCTTAATTGAAGAAAGTGATAAATAAAGCGTCAAAATTATCTCCTACACGCACGCACTCTACATAATTGAGAAAGCGATAAAATTGCGAGTCCCGGCTCAAATGAGTGGGCGGGAGTAAATTTATCTCATACACGCACACACTCTACTTGTAACGACCCCATCCGTTAAATGACGTATAGTAGAAGGTCCGGCCGGGGCCCCACACTATATGCCACAAACAGACGGTGAGGTCACAGGATAATACCAAACCATACGAATCCTAACTCAGAGCATTCTAGCGGAAGCTTTAAGTTACAACTTTGAACTCTCAATAGGAATGTCCAATATATAAAACCACCTTTATATATAAAACCATGGAATGTACAACAAAGGTTTGGCCTTAAGGCCTTACAGTTCCTCTTTAGATACAACATGTTTTACAAACCTCGGCGCGCAGGCCGGCCATACATGAGTAAAAGAGAACAACCAAAACATTCGCTTAGCCTTCAAGGACTAGCCGCAGCAGCAGCAGCAACAGCAGTAGGGCTTCAGCCCATCACTTACCACTTGGCTCTCCAGCACCTGCACGGGAACAAACCACCCAATCGGTGGCAAACAATGCAACGGTCAGCATTCAGCTGACCCAATTATAACAATCCTACCCCTTTCTCGGGGCATGAGCATTCTTTCCCTGCAAAGCATGGCATCATCAAATAGCAACTATGTGCGCGCAGGCACATTCAAGCCATCACAACTATCGGCCACACGGCCCGACAGTCCGTGCACTCAGGGCACATTCTTGGTGTACCGGAATACCAGGGTCAACACCACCGTCTACACGGTATTTGAGCATTCTAGTCTTTCCGGCGCGCGGGCCTAAGACTCTCATTAGGCGCTCCAACAAAACCTATAACCAGGCTTCCAAGTCGGACGGACCTAACGCAGGTACGGATCAGCCACCCCCCGTTGCTCAAGTCGCCGTGCCACCTCGAATACGGAAGTATCCATGGCTATTTATAGGCGCGGGTCGGTTTCACCTTTCCTGTTCGGCAATCTGCCTTTTCATCGAGTTGCAGCCCAACGGCTCAACCGCTCATAAAGTGGCAACGCACGGCCACAAGAGTTGCATCCAACCCTCTTCATTTCCTGGACATCATCCAGTACTTCCTGCTGCACCAAGCAACAGGTAGGCACAAGGCAACACAAGCCATAATCACGGAGCCTTCTCCGATATGCAAACAAGCATCACCAATCCAGACCATGTCCAGATGGGCTTCACACAGCATGCCTAGAGCCGTACTCCAATTTCGGCCTCTAACAAGGGGGACTTCACATGTCTACCCCAAGGGACACCACAGCCCACCGCACACTCGCGGGGAAGGGTTTTCCCTCTGCAATGCAGAAAAGAAGGACTTCACATGTCCAAGGAGGGAGATCGTTACCCTTGTCGATCTCTTCGGAGCCATCGAAAACTAGCCGGTGAGAAAGAACCGCAGCAGCCTTGCCTTCACAACGCCGGCTTCGGATCACGAATCGGACCACGGGAACTCCGCCGGTGGCTTGCTCTCCTCCTCCTTCTTCTTCCTCCTCTCTCTTTCTCTCTTCCAAGCAAAATGAAGAATGACTTCTTCCTTGACGAATTTAATCCAGCCAGGAATCACCTGAGCCCTTGGATCCAAAGAGAGAATCTGAACGGCCACGATTTGCCCAAAAAAACCCAATTTTTGGCTGACACGGCCTGTGACACGCCCGTGTCACAGGCCGTGTACCCTTAAGTGGCACACGCAGTATTTGAACCGACTGAACAACACGGGCATCGACACGCCCGTGTCGAACCTGACACGCCCGTGTCATCCTGAGACACGCCCGTGTCAATCCTGCCTCATCGAGCTGCAACCAGTACACGGGTCGGAACACGGCATCTGACACGCCCGTGTCCAACCTGACACGCCCGTGTTCATGGCCGTGTTCAAGGCCGTGTACTTTTCTGACTCGAATAGGCTATTCTCGAAATTTAATTCGGACACGCCCTGGGACACGCCCGTGTCGAAGGTCGTGTCCCAGGCTCGACGATCGTCGACTATCAATCGTCGACTAACCTGAACACGCCCTGGGACACGCCCGTGTCCCAGGCCGTGTACCCCCGACACGCCCTAGGACACGCCCGTGTCCCAGGCCGTGTAAAATTACCTGTACCTCAAAAATCATTTTGAGTCCTTTGGGGTCTTTTTGGGGTGTTACAACCCTCCCCCCCCCCCCCCCTTAACAAAATTTCGTCCCGAAATTTGCACGGTAAGGAAACAAGAACCAGCAATGCTATAACTATGTTATAACAAAAAGTATACGGTCTACAGTTTATACAAATAACTCGGGAAACTCAGCTCGCATGGTCTGCTCTCGCTCCCATGTTAGCTCTTCACGGCCACAATTGTCCCATCGGACCTTGACCATCCCGATCACTTTGTTCTGCAACTGTTTCTCGGCTCGATCCTCGATCCGAATGGGTCTAACCCTCGTCGTTAGCCCATACTCGACCGATACCCGATCATGCTCCACTACTTGAGCTGGATCCTTCACCGCCTTACGAAGGACTGAGATGTGAAATACATCATGTAATCCACCCAAGTCTGCTGAAAGTGCTAGTCGATAAGCAGCTTCCCCAACTCGCTCCACCACCTCAAATGGACCAAGATACCTCGGACTTAGCTTTTTCAAACGCCGAATCCTGGACACGCCTTTGAAGGGTTTGATCTTCAAATATACCCAATCACCCACCGCGAACTCCACGTTCCGATGTTTGGCATTGTAGTACTTTGCTTGACGATCTTGGGCTATCAGTAGCCTCTCCCGAATAGAGCGTATGAGCGAGGTAGCTTCTTCGACTTCCTTTTTCCCACTCAGCTTAGATTCGCCTGCTTCTGCCCAAGCTAACGGTGTACGGCATTTCCGACCATATAAAGCTTCAAATGGCGCCATACCAATACTAGCTTGGTAGCTATTATTATAGGCAAATTCGACAAGAAATATATAATCTTCCCATCTCTTACCAAAGTCTAGGGCGCACATGCGGAGCATATCCTCCATCGTCCTGTTGGTTCGTTCAGTCTGGCCATCCGTTTGGGGATGAAAGGCCGTACTAAACGCTAACTTTGTACCCAACATTTGATGAACGAGCCGCCAATCATTCGATGTGAACCGCCCATCACGGTCACTAACGATGCTCCGAGGAACACCGTACAGTCGAACAACCTGCTCCACATAAAGCTTGGCCAAGGTTTCCACTGAATCGTCTCTTCTGTTTGGAAGGAAGTGTGCCACTTTTGTCAACCAGTCCACAATCACCCAGATTGAATCATGACCGCATTGAGATCTCGGCAACCCGTGCACGAAATCCATCAAAATATCATCGAACTTCCACTCTGGAATAGGTAACGACTTCAGGAAACCGCCAGGCTTCTGGCATTCTGCTCTCACTAACGCGCAGGTATTGAATTCAGCCACATAACGTGCGACATCTTTCTTTAGTCCGGGCCACCAGAACAGCTTTTTCAGATCTCTGTACATCTTTGTGCTCCCTGGGTGAACTGAGTACTTTGCAAAGTGAGCTTCGTACATCAACTCTTCCCTCAATTTACCCACACTTGGGACGCACACTCGACCATTTCTTCGTAACAAACCGTTATCCCAAGAGAATTGGTCCTCCGGCCCATCTTTTGCATAGCGCTGGAGACTTTCATCAAGCTCCGTTGCTCGCCGAACTCTGTCCGTAAGGTCATATTGCACCTCCGTCCAGTTCAAGCATGCATCGGTTGACGAACCCTTGTCAACACAAGATATCTCCAATGCTTCCAATTCTTGGATCAAACGCTGATCATGCCTCTGCAACCAGCTTGCCCGTACCGGAGTCTTTCGACTCAAAGCATCAGCGACCACATTTCCCTTCCCGGGAGTATAGTGAATCTCGAAGGTGTAGTCCCCGAGGAACTCCATCCATCTTCGTTGTCGCATATTCAGATCCTTCTGATCCAACAAATACTTTAGGCTCTTGTGATCCGTATAGATATCCACTTTAACGCCATATAGATAGTGCCGCCACAACTTGAGCGCAAAGATTACCGCCGCCAACTCCAAATCATGGACGGGGTAATTCCGCTCATGCACTTTCAACTGACGCGAGCCATAAGCAATCACTTTACCAAACTGCAGAAGAACGCAGCCTAAGCCGCTTCCTGACGCATCACTATAGATCTCATACCCATCTGTACCACATGGCGATGTCAACACAGGCGCCGTGGTCAAACGACTCTTCAAGTCTTCAAAAGCTCGCGCGCACTCCGGCGTCCAAATGAACTTTTGATCTTTTCTCGTCAGCGTGGTCAGAGGTAAAGCAATCCGTGAGAAGTTTTCCACAAACCGTCTATAGTAGCCCGCAAGTCCAAGGAAGCTCCTGACCTCGGCCACTGAAGACATCACTGGCCAATCTCGAATGGCACTTATCTTCAACGGATCCACCGCGATACCTTCTCCACTTACCACATGGCCTAAAAAGGCTACTGAAGAGAGCCAGAACTCACACTTTGAGAACTTGGCATAAAGCTTATTCCTCCGCAGGGTATGCAAGACCAACCGCAAATGGGTTGCATGATCCTCTTCCGACTGAGAGTATACCGATGCATTAGGTCCATAAATACCGAAGGCGCATTACATAGGCCAAACGGCATTACCGTGAACTCATAATGACCGTAGTGTGTTCCAAACGCCGTCTTGGGAATGTCACCTTCCCGGATCCTTAGCTGATAATATCCCGATTTCAAATCCAACTTGGAATAGACCGTTGATCCCGCCAGCTGATCAAAGAGGTCATCAATCCGTGGGATCGGATATTTGTTTTTCTCCGTCAGCTTATTCAACTCGCGGTAGTCAATACACAACCGTAAGCTACCGTCTTTCTTTTTCACAAAGAGAACAGGCGCGCTCCAAGGTGACATACTTGGGCGTATATATCCCTGCTCCAACAATTCTTGCAATTGGACTTTCAACTCAGCCATCTCTTTTGGCGCGACGCGATATGGAGAGCGGGCCACATGTTTCGCACCTGGCACCAACTCAATAGAGAAGTCAATCTCCCGCTGGGGTGGTAACCCAGGAAGATCTTTAGGAAACACGTCGGCAAACTCTGACACAACTAGTACTTCACCGACACTGGCCTTTGGCTCAACAGCCTGAATTAGCATGAAGAATAACTCCACGCCCTTCCGAACAGCATTGACGACTTGGAGTGCAGACAACAGAGTCCCGCTAACTCCTCGCATACCAGCGAACTTCGTCACAAGCCCGGTATTCTGGCCCAGTGTAATCTCCTTGGAGTTGCAATCAATACAGGAACGCTGCTCCGAGAGCCAGTCCATACCAAAGATCACATCAAACTCCGATAACGGTAGCACAGCTGCACTCAAACCGAAATCCCGACTTCCTATTTGCACATCCACATCGCAAGCCCTATCCGCAAGCATCACACAGCCATTCGGTAACAGCACCCTTGTACTATCCACCGTCACATGACTTGGTACCCCAATGCGAGATACGAAATCCTCAGACAGAAAGGAATGCGAAGCACCCGTATCAAACAGGGCTCTCGCCAAATTATTCCGAATCAGGACAAAGCCTGCAGCACACACATCATGCACAAGCTATACATAACCAAAAACAATAGCACATAAGCAAGTAAGCTAAATCAACTCGTACCTGTGACGACGTCACTTTGCTTAATCGCTTCCTGTTGGCCAAGTTGATAGATTCGGGGCTGTGCCTGAGACGCAGAGGAATCAACCACCGCTTTGCCCTTCTCAGCATACGACGCACCCGTCTTCTTGTCCCCTTTGGGCTGCACAACCCGACAGTCACGAGCAATATGCCCCACCCGGCCACAGTTATAGCATGTACGAGAATCCGGCCTTGATGTCGCTCCCGACACAACGGTCGTAGTCACTTGCCCAGATGGCTTGGACCTCTTGCCCCCTTTCTTCTGGTAAAACGACTTGCTCGAGCGAGGTGCTTGAAACTCTGGCTTCGACGCAACCAAGCCCTTGTTCCCTTGCACTCGCCGCATGTCCTTCTCCAACGCGCACGCAGTATCAACCAACGCCTGAAACCCTTGGTTCACTGAACTCGAAAGCAGGAACCTCAACTCATCCCGCAATCCTTCATAGAACCGATTCGTTTTCCTTTGGTCATCCGCGAAGATTGTACTCGCATATCGTCCCAACCTGGTAAACTCATGCAAGTAGATATCCACACTATCTTCCCCGTGCTTTAACCGTTGGAACTCATTTTCCATAGCAATGCGTTGCGCCGCTGGGACATGTTTCGCCAGAAATATCCGAGAGAACTCCTCAATCGATACTTGCGTTAATTACCTGCCCGCCAAATGGTGTACCTCAACCTCGTCCCACCACAACCGCGCCTCTCCTTCAAGCATGAAGGTGGCCAAGGTGACCTTTAGAGTTTCCTCCGCCCTGATCGCTGTCATTATCCGCTTGACACGCGATAACCAATCCTCTGCCTGCGTTGGGGATCCCATTCCCGTAAACGTAGGAGGACTGAAGCTCATGAATTGCTTCAACTGTCGGTCAGCTGCTCGTGGATCTATAGCCTCAACCGGCTCGGGTCTTACATCAACACGAACTGGCACTACTGCCGGCTGCGCTTGCCCGGTCGGCTGAATCATGGCAAATAGCGCCTCAGCAACTAAGCGAACAGTTTCCGCAAATGGAGGAGGTGTTGGCACCTCAGCTAGTGCCGCACTCTCATCAGAGCGCTGGGGCTCAGACTGCCCAGCACCACTACGCGTCACCTAAAGGTGGACAAGACACACATTAGCGAACGTATGCAAGCAAAACAACACAAAAAGGAACGCGTAGATTCCTCAAACAAGATTTTGTACATTCCTTAATGGACATTCCAGAGTTTATTAGCGTTACAGCAGGTCGCACAAACACGTGCCCGCCACCCCACAAAAGAATTCGACCACGAATTCGAAAGAGGAAGACCGACAAAAGCTGATACCAAAATGTAACGACCCCATCCGTTAAATGACGTATAGTAGAAGGTCCGGCCGGGGCCCCACACTATATGCCACAAACAGACGGTGAGGTCACAGGATAATACCAAACCATACGAATCCTAACTCAGAGCATTCTAGCGGAAGCTTTAAGTTACAACTTTGAACTCTCAACAGGAATGTCCAATATATAAAACCACCTTTATATATAAAACCATGGAATGTACAACAAAGGTTTGGCCTTAAGGCCTTACAGTTCCTCTTTAGATACAACATGTTTTACAAACCTCGGCGCGCAGGCCGGCCATACATGAGTAAAAGAGAACAACCAAAACATTCGCTTAGCCTTCAAGGGCTAGCCGCAGCAGCAGCAGCAACAGCAGTAGGGCTTCAGCCCATCACTTACCACTTGGCTCTCCAGCACCTGCACGGGAACAAACCACCCAACCGGTGGCAAACAATGCAACGGTCAGCATTCAGCTGACCCAATGATAACAATCCTACCCCTTTCTCGGGGCATGAGCATTCTTTCCCTGCAAAGCATGGCATCATCAAATAGCAACTATGTGCGCGCAGGCACATTCAAGCCATCACAACTATCGGCCACACGGCCCGACAGTCCGTGCACTCAGGGCACATTCTTGGTGTACCGGAATACCAGGGTCAACACCACCGTCTACACGGTATTTGAGCATTCTAGTCTTTCCGGCACGCGGGCCTAAGACTCTCATTAGGCGCTCCAACAAAACCTATAACCAGGCTTCCAAGTCGGACGGACCTAATGCAGGTACGGATCAGCCACCCCCCGTTGCTCAAGTCGCCATGCCACCTCGAATACGGAAGTATCCATGGCTATTTATAGGCACGGGTCGGTTTCACCTTTCCTGTTCGGCAATCTGCCTTTTCATCGAGTTGCAGCCCAACGGCTCAACCGCTCATAAAGTGGCAATGCACGGCCACAAGAGTTGCATCCAACCCTCTTCATTTCCTGGACATCATCCAGTACTTCCTGCTGCACCAAGCAACAGGTAGGCACAAGGCAACACAAGCCATAATCACGGAGCCTTCTCCGATATGCAAACAAACATCACCAATCCAGACCATGTCCAGATGGGCTTCACACAGCATGCCTAGAGCCGTACTCCAATTCCGGCCTCTAACAAGGGGGACTTCACATATCTACCCCAAGGGACACCACAGCCCACCGCACACTCGCGGGGAAGGGTTTTCCCTATGCAATGCGGAAAAGAAGGACTTCACATGTCCAAGGAGGGAGATCGTTACCCTTGTCGATCTCTTCGGAGCCATCGAAAACTAGCCGGTGAGAAAGAACCGCAGCAGCCTTGCCTTCACAACGCTGGCTTCGGATCATGAATCGGACCACGGGAACTCCGCCGGTGGCTTGCTCTCCTCCTCCTTCTTCTTCCTCCCCTCTCTTTCTCTCTTCCAAGCAAAATGAAGAATGACTTCTTCCTTGACGAATTTAATCCAGCCAGGAATCACCTGAGCCCTTGGATCCAAAGAGAGAATCTGAACGGCCACGATTTGCCCAAAAAAACCCAATTTTTGGCTGACACGGCCTGTGACACGCCCGTGTCACAGGCCGTGTACCCTTAAGCGGCACACGCAGTATTTGAACCGACTGAACAACACGGGCATCGACACGCTCGTGTCGAACCTGACACGCCCGTGTCATCCTGAGACACGCCCGTGTCAATCCTGCCTCATCGAGCTGCAACCAGTACACGGGTCAGAACACGGCATCTGACACGCCCATGTCCAACCTGACACGCCCGTGTTCACGGCCGTGTTCAAGGCCGTGTACTTTTCTGACTCGAATAGGCTATTCTCGAAATTTAATTCGGACACGCCCTGGGACACGCCCGTGTCGAAGGCCGTGTCCCAGGCTCGACGATCGTCGACTATCAATCATCGACTAACCTGAACACGCCCTGGGACACGCCCGTGTCCCAGGCCGTGTACCCCCGACACGCCCTGGGACACGCCCGTGTCCCAGGCCGTGTAAAATTACCTGTACCTCAAAAATAATTTTGAGTCCTTTGGGGTCTTTTTGGGGTGTTACACTACTTGAAAGTAAAACCCACACACACACTCTACATAAATGAAAACACACACACGCACCCTAAGTTTCCTTCTCAAGTGAGTAGGAGAAAATAAAAGCAATAAAAAACAAGTCCCACTCAAACGAGTGGGCGGGAAATGAAAGCAGAGCGCCATTTAACTCTTAACTAGTAGGCGGAAATAAATGCATACGCACACGCGCACTCTACAGAAGTTGAAATAAAGCAATAAAACCTAACTCATACACGCACACACACTTGCAAAAATAAGAAAAACAAAGTTGCTGAAAAATTAAAATGACTGCATTTCTACCGCTAGAATGCGGTAGAAATGCATAAAAAGTGAAAATAAAAATTAACCGAGCGAAAATTTTTTGCAAATAAACGCAAAATGAAAGTACTCGAAAAATTAAAACAACTGCATTTCTACCGCTAAAATGCGGTAGAATGCATAAAAAGATGAAATAAAAAATAAAGGGACTAAAAGTTTTACAATTAAAAAGCTAAAATGAAGTGAGCGAAAAATTATAACGACTATATTTTCATTCTTATATTTTTATAAAAACTCCTAAAAACTGAAAATAAAACTAAAAAAGACGAAAAAGTTTTACAATCCTAAAAACCCTAAGTTAAGGAAAATGAAAATCACACTTTTTTAGGTGTTTTTATAAACCCTTAAGAATGAAAAATAAGGAAAAAAAGGAAAAGCTAAACCTAAACAAGTGCGGATTATGAAAATAAAACGGACATTACAACGGCTAGAAATGCCGATAAAATCCTAAACTAAGCGAGATTATGAAAGCTTTAAAAGATAAAACATAAAAAGAACAAAAAAAGAGGAACGAAAAATTGCAAAGAGAAGGGCGCTTAATTGAATTCCAAACCATATGAAGAGAAAAAACTAACATTTCATTTAATAAAAAGCTATTAAATGGAAAGCTAAAACAAACGAACAACCTAATACAAGCTAAGAGAGATGGGGGGAGAAATTCTCCTTACATAAGCATGGAATCCAAATGGGCAGCACCTCCCCTAAGTAATTTGGACCAAAAAGTGGACAGAAATCTCATACAGCAGCTGGCCTTTTATAGGCACAATTTCGGGTTGGTCACGCCCGTGACTAGGGCATGACAGGGGGGCGTGTCGCTACTGTACATGAGCTGATTGGGTGACTTGACTGGAAAGTTGACTTCGGCTCAAAACGTGGCGGTCACGCCCTAGGTCACGGGCGTGACATGTGTTAGTCACGGGCGTGACTGGGGCGTGTCGGGGAGGTCGATCTGGGCGCGGTCCGGCTGCAAAGTCGCGCGCGTCACGTCGGGCCAGGTGGCTAAGTCACGCCCGTGTCACACTATGACACGGGCGTGTCTGGGGGCGTGTCGAGCTCGGTTTGATGATCGCCGATCGTCGAGCTGGCAACCTGTGGTCAGCGATCGTCGAGGGCGTGACACGGGCGTGTCGGTCATGTGACACGGGCGTGTCAGTCAACATTTTGACTTTTTCTGGAATTTTTCTGAATTTTTCTGGAATAAAAATAAAGCTAAGTTAGAAATAGTATTTACAAAAAATAAGCAATTTATTGAGTAAAACTAATAAAAAGACAAAAAATAAACAAAATTGACTTAAATAAAATACGAAAATATAGGTATATTTACAACTCATTAATCAACTAGAGCTTCTACCAGTTCTTGCCGTACCCCAGCATGCATTGGCATCACTGCAGGACGTGCCTGCCCAGCCTGCTGAGCATTCATCACAGCAAGTACCGTTTCCGTGATGAAACGTACTGTTTCAGCGGATGGAGGACGTGTGGGCACCTTTGCTTGTGCCACACTTTCCACAGTATGTTGAGGTTCAGATTGACCCGCAATACTTCTAGTCACCTATATGTTTAAAACACGTAATTTAGCGACCAAGTAAAACGGCAAACATACAAAAAGAATACACAGGTTCAACACACAAGTGTATTTGCATTCCTAAGTGGACATTCTTGAGTTCAAGTTAAGTGTTATAATGACAGCACTGACACGTGCTCGCCACCCCTAAAAAGAATTAGTCCGCGAATTGGGAAGAGATCGACCAACAAGCTGATACCAAATTGTAACATCTCTACCCATCAAGAAGAATATAATAAAGGGTCCGGCCGGGGCCCCACACCATATTCCACAAACAGGCGGAGACGCTATGAAATAATATCAAAACCAACGCATCCTAACACAGAGCATTCTAGAGGAAGCATTGCGGTTGAAAACTTGAACTCAAGAGTAACAAGAACTGTCCACTATAATATAGGAATGTATACAACCAAAGTATCTGGCCTTAAGGCCTTACAAATTTCACTTAACAAGGTGTGGGTTACAGTCATCGGCATGCAGGCCCGCCACAAATGAACAAGAAGAAACAAAATAAAGCCTTCTAGGGCAGAACCACAGCTTGGGCTTCAGCCCGCTATGTCCCGCTCGGACCAGCACCTCCTGCACCTGCAAGAACCAATCCACCAAGCATTGGTAAACAAGGAAACGGTCAGCATTCAGCTGACTAATTATAACGACCCTGCCCCGGGCACGGGGCAGCGGAATTCCATCCCTGCAAAGCATGTTTCAACAGTATGTATAACAACCCACGCAAGACTTGCACGACCGCACAGTCAATACATATCACAAATGCCGGCACGACGGCCCGATGCTCTGTGCACTCAGGGCACATTCGGGTGTACCGAAAACACCGGATACCACCAATGAGCATTTAGTCTGGCACGTAGGCCCAAGACTCTCACTATGCCGCTGACGAAAGCCCAATGCCTTGGCGCTCTCATGTCCAGCCTACATAACGCAGGTACGGATCAGCCACCCCCCGTTGCTCAAACCGCCTTGCCACAACCAAGTACATGGTACCTGAGGCTACAAATAAAGTCGCGGGTCGGTTTCACCTTGCTTGTTCGGCACGAAGCCTCATTTTATATAGTTGCAGCCCAACGGCTCAACACCACGTAAAGTGATAACTCACGGTCATAAGAGTTGAATCAACTCTCACAATTTCCTGGACTTCATCTAGTACTTCCTGCTGCACCAAGCGACAGGTATGCACCACAGATTGCACACAAACAATCAAATACTCGGAGATTCCTCCGAATGCAAACAAGCATCACCAATCCAGACCAGCACGTCCAGATGGGCTTCACACAGCATGCCTAGATCTGTACTCCAATTCCGGACTCTAACAAGGGGGACTTCACATATCTACCCCAATGGACACCACAACCCACCGCACACTCGCGGGGACGGGTATTCCCTATGCAAATGCATGAAAGAAGGACTTCACATGTCCAAGACGGAAATCATTACCCTTAGAAGTCGTCTCGGAGCCATGGAGAGAATTGAGACGGATGAAAGCCTTCGCAGCAGCCTTGCCTTCGTAAATCCAAACTCGGCTCGCGATTTGGACCACCGCAGCACCACCGGCGGCCGGATTCCTCTTCTTCTTCCTTGCCTTGCTCTCCCCTCTCTCTTAACTTTAGAAAGATAAAGATGAAACTCAAATGAGCCTTCTCCTCTTCAATCCCGACCTTATCAACCCAGGGAAGAGCCCAGACCATTGGATCTTGGTCAAAGAAAATGAACGGCTCTGATCAGCCCCTAATTTGATTTCCTGGGCCGAATACGGGTTGTGACACGCCCGTGTCACAGGCCGTGTTCCTGAAGCGATGCACAACTAACTGAAAATTAACCAAAACACGGGCATTGACACACCCGTGTCAAGCCTGACACGCCCGTGTCACCAAGTACACGGTCGTGTACCTGGCCGTATCACCCCTGTAACACGATCTCCAAAATCCCCCGAGCAGGACACAGCTAAGGCATACGCCTGTGTCCCCAGCCGTGTGCCACACACGCCCCTTTGACACTCCCGTGTCACAGGCCGTGTTCCACACTCGACGATCAGTCTCGAGTACTTATCGAGAATAGGGACACGCCCTGGGACACGCCCGTGTCCCAGGCCGTATACACCTGACACGCCCCGAGACACGCCCGTGTCTCAGGCTGTGTCAGCCAACCTGAATCCCACTTTGGCTTTTGAGATTTCAGGGGTGTTACAGCTCGGGTGGAGGAGGAAGATTGTCGGCCAGCTTTGGGTAGTGGAGAATGGTTTATGTAGAGGGAGAGGAGGAGGCGGCTATGGAAGAGGGAGGAGAGTGGCGGCCGGACTTGAAGTGGAAGAGGAAGGGATGGCGGTTTTGGAAGAGGAAGATGAGGGAGGAGAGGGTTGGCCGAATGCTTAGAGAGAGCGAGAGAAGGAGGGTGGCGGCTAAGAGAGGTAGAGAGAGAAGGAGAACTTTAGGAAAGATTAGGGTTAAGAGTTTTTCTTCATTCAACTTAACTTAAACAAAACACTACATGCCTATATATAGGCTTAACTCCAAGTCTTAGCTATATGTAGCCCAAATAAAAATAACACACTCCATGGCTATATGCAGCCCAAATAAAATAACATACTCCAAATGATTAAATAAAGCATGCTAAAAATATAAATGCTCTCAAGCTAATAATAGAAGAAGTTCAACTAGTTATTTGTCTTGCGCCGAGGGCGGAGATTGTTGCACTGCTCCATACAAACACCATGGCGACGCGAGTCCTTTGTTTGATACGAAGGAGGGTCGTCCGTTAGCGTGCCATCATCAATAACTTGGGGGTCGTCGTCTCCACCATTTGGGTAAGCTCGAGAACATATAAATTTATACGTTAATTGAACAAATGATATTCCTGTGGAAGCATAATTGATTGTGAATGCTTGACGTTAAGAAGGAATTGGATGAGGTTAATGCATTGCCATGTGATAGGTGAGTAATGGAATGTGCATAATAGTCCACTGCTTAGAGTTGTGTCTCCCTACGGGTAGCAGTGTGGGTTTGGTATGTTGTATATGGTGGATTGCCACCTGTGTAAGTGATGAACCCTTGTGAGGTAAGGAAATAGGGAAGGGTTGGAAGTGTGTGTGTGTTTGCCACACTAGAACAATGTGTTGATAAGGGACTCAGTGTAGAGCCCTTATATGTGAAATTGCATGTGATGTAAGTTGACACGTGGTGTTATAATCCTGGGTTAAGGATAGTGTGGCAGGTCTACAGCTTTGCCAGTCATCACACTGAAGGGAGTTGATAGATAGACTTTGGATGGTTGAGCTTGGTCCTCGGTGCTCATTCCGGGGGCTCCTTCCGTGACAAGTGGGTGGTTTGGCTTAGTCATTTGGTGATATGCTCCCATATGCTCCTTCTGTGCCACACTGATAGGCCAATTTGGGTTGTGTTCTTGGTGCACATCTACCCAATACCCCTCTTAGTCATAGTACATAGTGAGCTCCACTGTTATGTTCTTAGCATTGAGGCGTACGGAGGACTAGGCCAGGTAGTGTGGATGCCAGCCTAGTAGTGGAGATGCCCGCTCTACTATCATCGACTGGACACGACGGATGATGCCTGAGAGGTTAGCTACCTGCTCAAAAAGTGGGAACTACAAGTCTGTGTCGATATAGCAGCTGCATGTGTATGAGCATGGGTGAGTCATCGCATTGCATTCATAACATTGCATTACATACACAAGATCCTCATCATATAAGTTTTTATGGGCACTCTTATATGATGAGTTAAGCCAATACTTAACTTATATGTCTGTATGGGCATTCATATAAGTTAAGTTACTTCCTATTAATTATTCATACTTATTCACTACTATTGATGGTAGAACTACTAATATAAATTTTTGCAGATATTTCTGATATTTTGATTGATACTTTGATATTGTTTAGGATAATACCACCTACTTGTACTACTATTTATATATATATATTATACCCACTTCTTTTCTCCGCCCGGTGCCTGAGAGCCACCGGGGGAGCGGATGTGATAGCCACTTAGTATTTTTGACTAACGGTTACTATGTATTCCTATTTAGGAGGAAACCCCGCATCAGTAGGTTATATAGGAGGACAGACAGGCTAAGATTACAGGGCCTGAAGTGACGATACCATCGCTGCTGTCAATGACGAATGTGAGTTTTTGAGAGACTCATTTTGTAGCCTTTTTAGAATGATGTACTCTGATATTATAGAAGCCTTGGTTGCTTCTTTTTATTTAATGTATTTGTTTTGGACTATGTACTTATGTAGATTTTGAATTATGCTTTAATTCTTTTGTTGGGTTGGCAATGAAAATATTGTTTTTTAGTCGGCAGGATAGGCGTCTTGTGGTACTGGTCGACCCGTGTATTGGTGCTACCGCAAGCCGGCTATTCTGGGCATAAAACTCCCCTTGGTCGTGACTTTTTTCTGTGAGGGGATCTTACAAATGGTATCAGCTTGTTACTATCCTGAATTAAAGAAGTCATTGAATAATGGTGATACCCCTGTTTGATTAGTCAGTTTAGTACAAACTGACTTAGCGGAAGCAGTGCTGTGCCCATATGTAATTCACACTAAGTATGTCCAATTATGACACTATAATTATCCAACATGACCTTAGGTCTGTACCTTATGTGTAGATCCCGGCTAATGTAAATCCAGTAGGGAACACTCCCGCCACTTTCGTACCCACTCAGTTTCAACAGCCGGAGCTAGGGCAGACACTCACGGCTATTTTGGACACGTTTAGGGCTCAACAGGCTCTGGTGCAACAGCAAAACCCGAGCTCAAATTGGTTAAGCATGTTTCAGGCTCTCTCTCCACCTACCTATTCGGGGAAAGAGTCGCCGTGTGTGCGGAGGAATGGCTCGACTTAGTGCAAGAACTAATGACAGGAATTTGATGTCCATCCAGCGTGGCTATGACATTAGTCGTGTCTGTATTGGAATCCCACGCTAAGAGGTGGTGGAAGTCCCTCATGGGCTCCACCTTTCAAGGCCGGGAGTACACGGAAATTAAATGGAGTGAGTATACTAAAGCCTTCTTAGAACACTTCATCCCTTCTGTCGCTCGGGATGAACTTGAAGAAAGATTCCTATAACTAAAACAGGGATCCAAGACTGTTTCAGAATATCAACGAGAGTTTCAGCATCTCCCTAGGTTTATTGATGCATACGAGTTGAATGATAAGGGGGTTTGTTAGGCGATTCTACAAAGGCTTGTGGGATCCCCTGAGGCAAGCCCTTTTGTTTATAGCGGATGCAAGTTTAGAAGAGATCATTGATATGGCAAAAATACTAGGGGCAGATCATCTGGGAAATGGTAAGAGACCCGCTGAACGGGTAATGGAAGCAGGCCCTAGTTATAGAAGGAGGCAGGACAATAGAGGAAGAGGAAATAATAGAGGCGGGGGTCGCTTCCGTCAAAATTATAGGATGGAGTGTCCGGACCAGCAGCCAGCAGTACCTCCACCACCATAGATGCATCTGCAACCCAGGGAGCATTATTAGCGAGTATGCTTCCAATGCAACCAGCTGGGCCACATTCAGCGCTATTGTCCACAGTTAGGTGTAAATACTCCTCCTGCTCTTCCTCCGGCAGCTCCACAAGGACGGGGACATATACGTGGTTGAGGAAAAGGACCACGAGGAAGGAATCCCAGACCTGCTCGGGATCAGGTGTTTGCGCTGGACATGCCGTAGGAGTGGAATCCTCAGGAGGTGGTTGCTGGTATGTTGTGACTTAAGTACTATGTTATAAGCATTTCTCTTTAAATAGTCTAAGATATGCTAAGAGTCTAGCTTGAGTCTGTATAATTAGTACCTTGGCACTGTAATGGTTGGTGGTAAACCAGCTTACACTCTATTCGATATCGGTGCCACACACTCGTTTGTGTCGGCAGACTTCATTAAAGACTTAGATGGAGTGCCTCCTTCTTCTTAACAAATAGCATTGGTGTTCCCCACGGTGATGAGCTAGGTCTAACAAATCCTGACCCCACTAGCTCCTGTAACTGGGTCCTGAACTCCTCTAGCTCCTTAGGGGCCATCCTATAAGACCCCCCTCTCGAAACACAACACACGGCATGAGAGGGGTCTTATGCCCAGAACAGCCGCCTTGCGTTAGCACTAACACTCGGGCTAGCATGTACCAAAAGACGCCTATCCTACCGGCCATAACCAATATCATACATTGCCAACCCAACCAAATATAACATAGAAGTCAAATCCACACCAAGCAGATAGTCCATAATATAATCAACAGTAGTGAAGCTTCAACAAGCTTCTAACATCAGAGTACGTAAATAGTTTTCCCAAAACGGGTACAACAAAATCCTCTCACACTCACATTAGTAACCGATGGTAGCGACGGTACCGTCCCCTCAGACCCTGTCGTCTTAGCCTGGCTGTCCGGCTGCATAACCTGCTACTCCACCTGTGGGTTTCCTCCTAAAAAGGAAGACGTAGCAACCATTAGTCTTAAAGACTAAGTGGCTTCACATCCGCTCCCCCGGCGACTCCTCGGCACCGGGCGGAGAAAGGAACATGGTACAATATAAATGAAACATATGTACAAGCAGGTGGTATATCTCAATGTAAATTAAGCAGTGTAATAAATAAGCAACAACTTATTCTAACAGTTATATCATCTATAGCAGCATGAGAGTATAGTATTATAACAGAATGTAACTCAACTTATATGAATGCCCATACAAGCATATAAGTTGTGGATCGTTCAGCAATAAGTAACTCATCGTATAGGAGTGCCCATACAAACTTATATGATGAGGATCTTGTGTATGCAATGGAGTGTAATGACATGTATGTAATGCAATGACTAACCCATGAACACGCGCATGCACTCACTATGTCGACACAGACTTGAAGTTCCCACTTTTCGAGCAGGTAGTTAATCTCGCAGGCGTCAACCGTCGTGGCCGGACGGTGACAGTGGAGCGGGCATCTCCACTACTAGCTGGTCTCCACACTACCTAGCCTAGGCCTTCGTACGCCTCAATGCTAAGAACAAACCAGCAGAGCTCACATGTGTACTACAGCTCAGCGGGTGTCTCGGGTAGATGTGCACCGAGATCCTAGCCCTGAACTTTCCTATGCGTGACACGGAAGGAGCCTCAGAAAAGAGCAAGAGTTCCAATCCCAACCGTTCACTTGGCACGGAAGGAGCCTAGGGACGTGAACACCGAGGACCAAGCCCAACTGCCCAAGGTCTAGCTGTCAACTCCCATCGGTGTGACGATTGGCGAGCCCGTAGACCTGCCACACTATCCTTAACCCAGGATTATGACACCGCGTGTTGACTCACACCACAAGCCACTCAACCACACTGTGGTACGGAAGGAGCCTCGGAAACGAATGCGAGGACCAAGCCCAGCCGACCATTAGGCACGGAGGACGCCTCGGTACATGAACACCGAGGACCAAGCCCAACCGTCCATTCATGACTCTTCTCACGGCACCAACAACATTTAGTTTACCAACCCAATCACTCGTAAGCACATGAGTTACTCGTCTGATTATCACAACACATGTCCATATCAGTCAACACCGACCAAATACACAAGTTCTTGTATTCTCGTGATTAGACCACTTATTATCATCTGTTCACTATCCCCCACAAAGTCACTTCCTTTAATCACATACCATTTCACCATTAGTTTACGTGGGGCCTATCCAATAGTTTCGTCATGCGTTGAATTATCACAACCCTACATATAATAACTTGCCTACGACTTAACGTCAGATTGTTACAAAACCTCTTCCAAGATCAAATTCAATTAAAAAACTAATCCAGGAATTTCAGGTGCAGAACACCTGCAGGACAGCAACTTAAACTGAAGATTCCCGTGGCTACAGGAATCCGGTAAGTGCGTGTAACCCCTCGATGGAAAGTTTTTCCATGGGCTACAACTTTCATGTTTAGTCTGCAACCCATATCGGACTGTGTCCCACATGAAATCGGCTCCAAAGCCTGCTGCATACAGAATACAATTTCTGCGCGCTTAGTCTATAGCCTCTACTTCGATCAGACATACCCGTGGCCACAGACTTCACCTGAAGGAATGTAACAACTCGTTTGAAAGGTAATTTCAAGGTATACAACTTTAGTGTTTAGTCAAAAGCCCGTATCTGACCTTTTCTTGCCTGAAAATAGCCAAGAAGGTCACTGTGTGTAGAACACAGATTTCTGCACGCGTCTTGAAGCAGAATGAACGGCGTCGGTTCATCTTCCTCCTCAAGCGGGTCTCCCCAAATCGCAACCAGAAGTTCCTCCACCCTTATTCACCATCTTAAGGTCATTCCTCTTCACGAATCCACCCCCATCATCACTTTGAAGAAGGGGAGGTTGAAGATGACTAAACATTAGAACACAAGTTCTAGAAAGGCCCTCCTAGAAATCTTCTTCTCACACATCAAGACTCATTTGAGTCGATGTCTCGCCTAAAAATAACTATAGATCTAGCACCAAGGGAGAGGGGAGGAAGCTCACCTCATTTTTAATGGTTCCGCCATTTCCGGCCATGGATCTTGTCATCCTTCTTGTTGGCATCATTTTTCCCTTGACGGCAGTGGCGTTTACTCACGGGGTTTGTTGGCTCCAGCAAAATCTACCTCCTCCAGAAGTTCCTCTTCAAAAAATAGGGTTTGTAAGAGAATGAGATGACTTGTGTTCATTTTTCTCTTTTATACAGAAGTGACACGGGTAGGGACACGGCCATGTCCTTACCCGTGTCCTGCTCGGGCGAAATGTCATCAACGGTTCGAGTGTCGCTTGGACACCAACACGGGTAGGTACACGCCCGTGTCCACTACCCGTGTCACATGAAATGGCCGTGTTCATGCAAGTTTTCTTACTCGTGTCCTACCCCGGGTGATACGGCCGACTTCTGAAGATGTGCACACGGGTAGAGACACGCTAGTGTCTCTACCCATGTCCTACTCGGGCCATATTTTCTCGAGTACAACTCGACACCTCTCGAGAACTCGACACCTCTCGAGAACTCGACGAACACGGGTAGTGACACACTCGTGTCCCCACCTATGTCCTGCTCGAGACACACTTTCTCGAGAATAACTCAACACCACTCAAGAACTCGACGCACACGGGTAGGGACACGCCCGTGTCCCCACCTGTGTCCTGCTCGGGACACACTTTCTCGAGAACCACTCGACACCTCTCGAGAACTCGACACCTCTCAAGAACTCGACACCTCTCAAGAACTCAACGCACACAGCACACGGGTAGGGACACGCCTGTGTCTCTACCCGTGTCATACACAGGCCTAACCTCTCTTTTCCCCACGAGTGCGCGCCTGATCGCCTGCACTCTCTAGGCCTAAGTCAGTTCTCCAAACTCAAAAGCGCGCACGAGGGGCCTAACGCAAATCGGGAAGTTATAAATCCAAAATAAAAGATTTCGCCCCCGAAATCAAGTTAAGGCTACGGGGGGAGAAAAAGATATATAAACATAAAATGAAATATGCTTTTAAAGATTACCTTGATGAAATAGCTCCGGGCAGCGCTTTTGCATCAAGTCCACCGGCTCTCACATATACTCCTCTTTCCCATGATTGGACCACAGCACTTTCACTAGCAGAACACTTTTGTGACACAAGGTCCTCGTTTCGTTGTCTACTATCCGCACAGGCTCTAGTCGCACTGACCTATCAGTCGCAACTGCTCCGTCAGCGGTTGGAACATATTGTTCAGGCCGCAACAACGCCTTTAGGAGTGACGACACATGGAATACATCATGAAGATTCTCTAGCTCTGGCTGTAACTCCGATCGATATACCAACGGGCCAATCCTTTATAAGATGATGTAGGGCCCAATGTACCTTGGGCTGAGCTTCTTCACACCACGTACCCGAGATACTCCATTTATCGGCCTGATCTTCAAAAATACCTTGTCTCCCACTTGAAATTCCACCATCCGGTGTTTTGCATTATAATATTTCGCTTGGCAACTTTGAGCTTCGAGCATGCGGTCCCGTATTAGCCTCACAGCCGCATCAGTATTATCTATGTATTTAATTCCCAAAGCCTTCGGATCTTCATCATGCACCCAAGACAAGGGTGTTCTACACCTTCTTCAATAAAGGGCTTCATGGGGCGCCATCCCGATGCTAGCTTGATGGTTGTTGTTGTATGAGAATTCTACCAAGGGTAGGATCCTTTCTCACGGCTCTCCTCTATCCAACACACACAGCCTCAATAAGTCTTTCAATGTCCTGATAGTCCTTTAAGATTGACCGTCGGCCTGAGGGTGAAACGTTGTGCTGAAGTTAATACGCGAACCAAAATATGACTGCACCGCCTTCCATTCCCTAGAGGTAAACCGACCATCTCGGTCAAAAACAATTGTCTTTTGCACGCCATGATACCGTACGAATTGTTCCACGAAAAGGCGTACCAAAACATCCACGTGTGCTTCTTTCTTCATAGGTATGAAATGGGCTACCTTTGTCAAGCGATCAATGATTACCCAAATCGAATCATTCCCTGAGAGGGAGCGAGGCAAACCGTGGACAAAGTTCATGGAAACATCCTTGAACTTCCACTCGGGGATGGGCAATGACTGAAACAATCCACCGGGGCTCCTGCATTCTGCCTTCACCCTTTGACAGGCCTCGCAATGTGTAAAAAAATACCTGACGTCTTTCTTCATCCCCGGCCAACACATGGTCTTCTGCAAGTCGGCGTACATCTTAGCAATCCTAGGGTGCATAGAATACTGAGAGCAGTGTGCTTCTCTCAAGATATCCTCCCGAATATTACCTCCCTTGGGAATGTAAAGCCGGCCACGGAAATTAACAAGGTCGTCCTTTAGAGAGTACTCGCTAGTTGTCCCACCTTCAATTGACTTTATTGCCGGGGCCAGAGCCTCATCCCTTCCTTGCTCTGCCCGTATCTAGTCTCGCACATTGCAAACTATATTCATTGCAGTCAAGTACTCTGTATACCCATCCGGTTGGTCCTTGTACACCAAGGTGATCTCCATCTCCTCAAGCATCCGAGCTAACTCCATACGCATCCACCGGGACTCGGAACTTGCTTCTGGTACCTTCCTGCTCAAAGCATCGGCTACAGAATTTACTTTTCTGGGGTGGTAGTTCAGGGTATATTCATAATCGCACAAAAACTCCAACAACCGTCGCTGTCTCAGATTTAATTCCTTCTGCGTATGGATGTACTTTAAGTTCTTATGATCTGAGAATATTTCATAGTGAACGTTGTATAGATAGTGCCTCCAAATCTTGAAGGCGAACACTACTTCCCCCAATTCCAAGTCATGTACTGGGTAGTTGATTTCATGCTTCTTCAATTGTCTTGAAGCGTAGGCAATCACATGCCCGTACTGCATCAATACCGCTCCCATTCCTTGATATGATGCGTCCGTGTAAACTTGAAATCCTTCCTTCTCAGAGGGAACAGCTATGATGGGTGCGGATGTAAGTCTGTCCTTCAGTTCTTGAACGCAACTTCTTATTGGGGTGTCCACTCATACGGCACACCTTTCTTTGTTAGGGAAGTAAGAGTAAGAGCAACCTTTGAGAATCCCTTAACGAACTTGCGGTAGTACCCGGCAAGTCCAAGGAAACTCCGTACGTTGGCCGCTGACTTCAAAGGTGACCACTCCTTCACAACACACACTTTGGCTGGATCCACAGCCCCACTGATCACATGACCCAAGAAGGCAACCTCTTTAAGCCAGAATTCACACTTGCTGAACTTGGCGAACAGGGCGTGCTCTTTTAACTTCTTCAGTACAAAGGCCAGATGCCCGGCATGTTCTTCTTTTGTCTTGGAGTAGACCAAGATATCGTCGATTAAAACAATGATGAAAACATCTAGGTAGGGCTCGAACACTTTGTTCATTAAGCTCAAGAAAGCTGATGGGGTATTAGTGAGCCCAAACAGCATCACTGTGAAGTCATACAAGCCGTACATTGAGCTGAAAGCCATTTTTTTAATATCATCCTCTTGTATTCTCAATTGATAATACCCCGAGCGCAAATCTAGCTTGGAAAACCAATGTGCTCCCACCAGTAGATCGAACAACTCATCGATCCGAGGTAACGGATAGGTGGTTCGTACCGTCAGTCGGTTGAGCTCCCGATAGTCTATGCATAACCGTAGGGTTCCATCATTCTTCTTAACGAATAGGACAGGGGCTCCCCAAGGTGATGAGCTGGGGCGAACAAATCCTTATTCTACCAACTCTTGTAATTGAATCCTAAACTCCGCAAGTTCCTTTGGGGCCATCCAGTAAGGAGTTCTGGAGAAAGGCTTGGCACCCGGTACTAACTTGATTTGAAAATCTACTTCTCTGTGTGGGGGTAATCCTGGCAATTTCTCCGGAAACACTTCGGGGAAATCACGCACCACCCGCACATCCTTGATATCCAATGCCAACTCCTTCTGCTCGAAATTGATCATGAACACTTCCTCCCCCTTCATGTTGGCTTTTAAAGCCTGGACTAAAGATAATATCATACCAGGCGCGAAGTTAATACCTTGAAAGATGACCTCCGAGTCTCCATATCTCAACGAGATCCTTTTCTGCGCGCAGTCAATCTTCGCATAGTGCTGATCTAGCCATACAATGCCCAAAATGAGGTCGAACTCTGGCATTCCCAAGACTGTGGCAGGGGTGTTGAAGAGCTTTCCTTCAAGAAGAACCTCAAACTCGCACTTCGCGGATGCCATCATCTCTGATCCGTCTGGAAGGCGCACCCTTCAAGCAATACCAGTGAAGTACTTCACTCCATCTATATCTTAGATGAAGTATTCAGACACAAAAGAGTGGGAGGCACCGGTGCTGAATAATGTATAGGTCGGTTTCCCTCCGACCATTACGGTGCCTAAGTGTCAATAATAATTTTCAAGCTAGGTGTCTAATATATTTTTAAGCAACTTGAGGATATTAATGAAAATAGAATGACTAACTGTAATCATACCTGCAATCACCTCCTGAGGGGTACGCTCTTGAGTCATGTCCAACGCATACATATGATCCCGAGCGGGCCCGGGGTTTTCTCTTCATGGTCATCGTCCTCGACCACGCATGTTCCCCCGCCCTCGAGGAGCTGCTGAAGGGAAAGCAAGAGGAGCATTTCCAAATAGTTACAGCCAGTAGCGTCGAATGTGGCCCGGTTGGTTGCATTCGAAGCACACTCGCTCCTGCCGCCCACCGGGTTGTGGAAATTAATGAGGTGGAGGCAATGCTGGCGGTTGCGGAACTAGGCGCTCCATACTAAAATTCTGGCGGAAACGTCCGCCACCTCTTCGATATAATCTTCCTCCTCTATTATCAAATATCCTTCTATTGTTGGGGCCGGCTTCCATCACAACTTCATCTGGCCTCTTACCACTTTCCAAATGGTCCGCTTCCAACCTCTTCGCCATGTCAATAATCTCGGCTAGACAAGAGTCCGCTATAAACAAAAGGGCTTGCCTCAGGGGGGTCTCGCAAGCCTTTGTAGAATCATTTTGCGTATCCTCTATCATCCAACTCATAAGAGTCAGCAAATCTAGCCAAGTGCTGAAACTCCCGTTGGTATTCTGTCACCGACTTGGACCCTTACTTCAGTTGCAGAAATCTCTCTTCAAGATTATCCCGAGCTGTCGAGGGGATGAAAAATGCTCTAAAAAGCCTTCAGAGAATTCCCTCCAACTGATATCCGTGTACATCCGTCCTTTAAAAGTGGAGCCCTTGAGGGACTTCCACCATATTTTGGTGTGCAGATCTAAGAGTGTCACTGCAAGGGTCACTGCCATATTGTTTGGGCACCTTATTCCTGCTAACAGTTCTTGTACAGTGTCGAGCCATTCTTCCATACACATTGTCGACTCCGTCCCAAGGTAAGCAGGATGGGAGAGAGCTCGGAAAGTGCTTAACCAAGTGGATCCCGGACCCTGTTGTTGTACGGGGGCTTGCTGAGATTGGGACCTGAAGGCGTCCAAGATAGTGTGAGCGTCTGCCCCAGCTCAGATTGTTGGAATTATGTAGGTATGGACGGGACGGGGGTGCCCCTCACCGGCTCAACATGTACTGGGATCTACACGTATGGTACAAACTTAATGTTAGGTTGGCTATTCTAAGGTCAAAGATGGAAAAACTTAGTGTGAATTACATATGGGCACACCACTGCTTCCGCTAAGTCAGTTTGCCCCAAAACTGATCAATCGAACGGGGGTGGCACTATTGTTAAATGACTTCTTCAGTTCAGGATCATAGCAAGCTGATACCATTTGTAAGACCCCCCTCCCGGAACACAACACACAACACGAGAGGGGTCTTATGCCCAGAACAGCCGCCTTGCAGTAGAACTAACACTCAGGCTAGCCTGTACCACAAGACGCCTATCCTACCGGCCATAACCAATATCATACATTGCCAACCCAACCAAATATAACATAGAAGTCAAATCCACACTAAGCAGATAGTCCATAATATAATCAACAGTAGAGAAGCTTCAACAAGCTTCTAACATCAGAGTACGTAAATAGTTTTCCCAAAATGGGTACAACAAAAGCCTCTCACACTCACATCAGTAACCGACGATAGCGACGGTACCGTCCCCTCAGGCCCTGTTGTCCTGGCCTGGCTGTCTGGCTGCATAACCTGCTGCTCCACCTATGGGGTTTCCTCCTAAAAAGCAAGATGTAGCAACCGTTAGTCATAAAGACTAAGTGGCTTCACATCCGCTCCCCCGGCGACTCCTCGACACCGGGCGGAGAAAGGAACAGGGTACAATATAAATGAAACATAGGTACAAGCAGGTGGTATATCTCAATGTAAATTAAGCAGTGTAATAAATATGCAACAACTTATTCTAGCAGTTCTATCATCTATAGCAGTATGAGTGTATAGAATTATAATAGAATGTAACTAAACTTATATGAATGCCCATACAAACATATAAGTTGAGGATCGTTCAGTAGTAAGCAACTCATCGTATAGGAGTTCCCATACAAACTTATATAATGAGGATCTTGTGTATGCAATGGAGTGTAATGACATGTATGCAATGCAATGACTCACCCATTAACACGCACATGCACTCGCTATGTCGACACAGACTTGAAGTTCCCACTTTTCGAGCAGGTAGCTAACCTATCAGGCGTCAACCGTCATGGCCGGACGGTGACAGTGGAGCTGGCTTCTCCACACTAGGCTGGTCTCAACACTACCTATCCTACTCCTTCGTACGCCTCAATGCTAAGAACACAACAGCGGATCTCACATGCGTACTACGGCTCAGCGGGTGTCTCGGGTAGATGTGCACCGAGATCCTAGCCCCGAATTGGCCTATGCGTGACACGGAAGGAGCCTCAGAAAAGAGCACGAGGACCAAGCCCAACCGTTCACTTGGCATGGAAGGAGCCTCGAGACGTGAACACCGAGGACCAAGCCCAACCGCCCAAGGTCTAGTTGTCAACTCCCATCAGTGTGACGATTGGCGAGCCCGTAGACCTGCAACACTATCCTTCACTCGGGATTACGACGCCGCGTGTCGACTCACATTGCGAGCCACTCAACCACACTGTGGTACGGAAGGAGCCTCGAAAACGAACGCGAGGACCAAGACCAACAGACCACTAGGCACGGAGGACGCCTCGGGACATGAACACTGAGGACCAAGCCCAACCGTACATTCATGACTCTTCTCACGGCACCAACAACATTTAGTTTACAAACCCAATCACTCGTGAGCACATGAGTTACTCGTTTGATTATCACAACACATGTCCATATCAGTCAACACCGACCGAATACACAAGTTCTAGTATTCTCGTGATTAGCCCACTAATTATTATCTGTTCACTATCCCCCACAAAGTCACTTCATTCAAATACATACAATTTCACCATTAGTGTATGTGGGGCCTATCCAATAGTTTCGTCATGCATTGAATTATTACAAACCTACATATTATGATTTGCCTATGACTTAACGTCGGATTGTTACAAAACCTCTTCCGAGATCAAATTCAATTATAAAACTAATCCAGGAATTTCAGGTGCAGAACACTTGCAGGACAACAACTTCAACCGAAGATTCCCGTGGCTACAGGAATTCGATAAGTGCATATAACCCCTCTATGGAAAGTTCTTTCCATGGGCTACAACTTTTATGTTCAGTCTGCAACCCAGATCAGACTGTATCCAACATGAAATCGGCTCGAAAGCCTACTGCGTATAGAATACAATTTCTGCGCGCTTAGTCTATAGCCTCTACTTCAATCAGACATTCCCGTGGCTACGGACTTCACCTAAAGGCATGTAACCACTAGTTGGAAAGGTAATTTCAAGGGCTATAACTTTCGTGTTTAGTTGAAAGCCCATATCTTACCTTTTATGCCTGAAAATAGCCAATAAGGTCGTTGCGTGCAGAATAAAGATTTCTACACGCCTCTTGAAGCGGAATTAACGGCATCGGTTCATCTTCCTCCTCAAGCCGGTCTCCCCAAATCGCAACCAGAATTTCCTCCACCCTTATTCACCCTCTTAAGGACATTCCTCTTCACGAATCCACCCCCATCATCACTTTGAAGAAGGGGAGGTTGAAGATGACTAAACATTAGAACACAAGTTCTAGAAAGGCCCTCCTAGAAATCTTCTTCTCACAAATAGAGACTCATTTGAGTCGATGTCTCGCCTAATAATAACTATAGATCTAGCACCAAGGGAAAGGGGAGGAAGCTCACCTCATTTACAGTGGTTCCGCCATTTCCGGCCATGGATCTTGTCATCCTTCTCGTTGGCATCATTTTTCCCTTGATGGCAGTGGCGTTTCCTCACGGGGTTGGTTGGCTCCAGCAAAATTACCTCCCCCAAAAGTTCCTCTTCAGAAAATAGGGTTTGTAAGAGAATGAGATGGCTAGGGTTCATTTTTCTCTTTTATACAGAAGTGACACGGGTAGGGATACTATCGTTTCCTTACCCGTGTCCTGCTGGGCGAAACGGCATCAACCGTTCGAGTGTCGCTTGGACACCAACACGGGTAGGGACACGCCCGTGTCCACTACCCGTGTAACATGACACGACCGTGTTCATGCACGTGTTCTTACCTGAATCCTGCCCTGGGTGACACAGCTGGCTTTTGAAGATGTGCACATGGGTAGAGACACGCCTGTGTCTCTACCCGTGTCCTGCTCGGGCCACATTTTCTCGAGTAAAACTCGACACCTATCGAGAACTCGACACCTCTTGAGAACTCAACGCACACGGGTAGGTACACGCCCGTGTACCCACCCGTGTCCTGCTCGGGACACACTTTCTCGAGAACCACTCGACACCTCTCGAGAACTCGACACCTCTCGATAACTTGATGCACACTGGTAGGGACACATCTGTGTCACCACTCGTGTCCTGCTCGGGACACACTTTCTCGAGAACCACTCGACACCTCTCGAGAACTCAACGCACACGGTACATGGGTAGGGACATGCCCGTGTCTCTACCCGTGTCCTACACAGTCCCAACCTCTCTTTTCCCCACGAGTTTGCGCCTGATTTCCTGCACTCTCTGAGCCTAAATCAGTTCTCCTGACTCAAAATCGTGCACGAGGGGCCTAGCGTAAATCGGGACGTTACACATCCTATACGGTGTCCGAGATACGGGCTTCGCTCCCAGCACCAACTTAATTCGGAAGTCCCTATCCCTAGTCGGTGGAAATCCGGGCAATTTCTTCGGAAATACATCAGATAAATCCCTAACCACCGGGATATCAACAATAGAAGCTTCTTCTCTCGCCATCTCTAAGCAGATAATGTATACCTCCTCCCCTTGCTCATAGGCCTTGACAGTCTGTATAGATGATAATAGAAGGTGGGAGATTTGTCTAATACCTTTAATGACGATGTCGGTGTCCCCATTCCATAAGGTGATCCTCCTTGACGGGCAATCGATCCGGGCGTAGTTCCAGTGCAACCAAGTCATGCCCAAGATTAGAGTGAAGTCCGGCATTCTCAAAATCGTCGTCAACGCTTCAAAGTCTTTCCTCAAATTTCTGCCTCCATGTTACACTTGGAAGATTATAATAGCTCTGATCCGTCTGGCAGACGGTCCCTCTTGGTTATGCCTATGAATTGGTCAATGCTTGCTAGTCCTTCAAGGAAGGCTTCTTAAACAAACGAGTGTGAAGCACCCGTAACGAACAATGTATGAGTGGGCTTACCGCTGATAAAGGCTATGCCTGGGTTTTTTGTTTGAATTATAACATGTTTTTCGTTCTACTAAGGTTGGAAAAGTAATATAAAATAAAAGCTATAATGCAAATAATTTTAAGTACCTGTAATAACCTCCTCGGCATTCCTTGGCTCGGCGAGGTCTAAAGCATACATCTGCTCCTGTCCATGTTCTCTACCATAATGGCCTCGACCTCATCCTCGGCCTCAGCCCTACTGTGTTAGAGGGGCTACCAGAGGTGGAGGAGGAGGTGGTGGTGGATGGAACTGCTGAGGACATTCAGCTCTCATGTGCCCTAACAGTTGGCATCTAAAGCAAATCACCAGTCGGTGGCCACGGTCATCCTGTCTCCTCGAGTCATGTACCTATAGTTGTTGGGGAGCTAGTACTACAGGAGGCCCCTTCTCCTTCCTTTAATTGGGACGATAACATCCCTGACCCTTCTTATAGCTCATCACTCTGCCACAATGGGAGCCCCTACTACTCTCCCTGTGGGATGACTCATCCAATGGTCTCTTTCCACTGCTCTGTACTATCAGCTGGTCTGCCTCGAGCTTCTTAGCCATCTCTATGATCTATGTCAAAGTGCCATGGGAAATAAACAATAGAGCCTGCCTGGTAGAGTCCTTAAGCCCCTGGTAGAACCTCTTTGCATACCTCATATCATTCAGATCGTGTATCCTCGAGAACCTGGCCAGATGGGAAAATTCCCTCTGGTACTCTATCACTGATCTGGTCCCCTGCTTGAGGTTCGAAAACCTCTCATCTAACTCATCTCTATCTATAACAGATGCGAAGTGATCCAAGAAGGCCTCGTTGAACTCATCCCAAGATATATCTGACAGCTCTCTTTCTACATATGTGGAGTCTCGCATGGACTTCCGCTATCTATTCGCGTGAGCATCCAGTGCAGAAGTCGCCAAAGGAACTGTCTGCGTGACAGGGCATCTGATGCCTGTAAGCATCCCTTGAATGGCCTCGAGCCAATCCTCAGTCATTACCGCATTCTCAATCCCGTGATACATCGGCGGGGACAGATTCTTAAAGGCACTAAGCCAATTTGATCCCAGGTTTGGCTGCTGGGTCGGGGCCTGCTGATTCCTAAAGGAATCGAGGATGGCCGTCAGAGTCTGCCCCATATCCTTCTACTAGAAAGCTGTGGCAGTCGGAGGGGGAGGGATTACATCCTGCGGTATGGCAACCTGTGGAGGCTGTACAAATGTAACATTTTTATTAGGATTGGCCTAACTCATTGCTTAACTAGACTATTTTCTATGACTTCTACACATTGGCACACCATCGTTTCCGCTGCATAGTTTTTCCGTAAACTAATGCCCGAGCAGGGTGTTCTAGTGTTATGGACTATTCTCATAATTATCGTTCGTTTAGTGATACGAGTTTGTACGAACCCCTCCCCCTTACCAAGGAGGGAACCTGGTCTTATGCCTAGAATCACCGCCTTACGGTGATACTTAGCGGACATAGGCTAGTCGACACTGCAATATGCCGATCCTGCCGGCTTGTATGATCATTCAACCTATCGGCCAATCAAGAAGAGAAGCAATTATACATCAGGTCCACATCACGGAATTATCATAATATAAGTAAAATGAGAGATCCAATAGTCAACAACGAGTACATAATGAAAGAGAAAAAGGCTTATGCCCAGTACATAGTAATCAATTTCTCTCTCACAAAATCTATCCAAGCAAAAGCTAAACTATCATTAGTACATGTGTCATCACCTGACGATGGGTTGTAGTAGAAGTAGTAGTAGGTGGCGTCAACTCCTCATCTCCTGCTACCTCATCCTGCTGGTGCTCCAACTCCTCAAGCTCCTAAAATGATACGGTCATAACCAATCATTATTCATAAAGACTAAGCCATTTTGTCCTCGCCTCAACCCCGCGACTCCTAGGTATCGAGCGGGAGGACGAAGCGGAGAACAATAAGGGGTATAAAAGGAGAGTAGGTGACAGTGAATCTAATCTATCCAGATTATGTAATAACAAATATATCTCTACTCTAACAGTTCTATACGATACAAGTAAAGTAAGAAAGAACTGTACTGATAGGAAATGATGTAAGAAAAGTAGAGAACGGAGCAGTAAATAAGCTATCTACTGCTAAACTATCATCACAAAAGTACCTTAACTTATATGAATGTCCATACAAACTTATAAGTTAAGGTTTCACAAATTTAACTTATCATATAAAAGATCCCATACTAATTTATATGATAAGGATCTATGGTGTGTATGTCTTAAGTATGTATGTGTAATATGGTATGCGGGTTATGATTTATATAAGTGCAACACACCCACACGACTCTGTGCGCACAGACCTTTAGTTCCCACTTTTTGGAGTAAGCTTAACACTCAGGTACTACCTTTGTGGCTACTGCAGCAGTGGAGCGGGCGTCTCCACTCCTAGTCGGGTAAACACACTACCAAGCTTAGACCTTTCGTACACCTCTGAAAAACACACCAGAGTCACCACATACTAAACCGCTGGCTAGTCCACCAAACTTTTAGGTCGGGTGTGCATTTTCGGCGATTGTCCTTCAGACCGCAGTATAAACAACCTACTGGCCCCTCAAACCCTCACACCTCACCTGAGTCACCGTATTTCCATCGGTGTGATGATTTGCCCAGTATCGCATGACCCGCTACTAATATGTTTTATGCACATGATATTTGTTTCAAACCCGAGCCTCCAGCTCGCAGGACAAAACTCATCCTATATCCAAACATCTAAGCCTTCAGCTCGCAGGACAAAACCCGTCCTGTAACCTCCAACCCTATACGGATTAGATTATCACATTGTTCCCTTAACTTATTAGACTAGTCTTCTCTAATGCTTATTAGGCATAACAACTTATGCTTAGTCCTTGGAATGCTTAGGGCATACCCAGTGAAGGGGTCTCGGGGGGCACTAGGAACTATAATGGGTTGAATCCCAAAGCTCCCTTTCGCAAGGGCACTTACTTTTATTAGTGTTTACCCATTATTAATACCCAACTCGCCATGTTGCTCTTTAGTGATCCTGATGACTTAAGGTATTATTGGGAGAATGACGGTCTTCCGCCGGTCTCCGTTCTAATTGCTTTACTTGGGCTTTTTACTCTAACACTCGTTACTATGTAGTGACCCACTTGACACCAACCAGAGTTTCAACTTCCCAATATGCTTCTCAATCCAACCATTTATCATATCCCTTGTGGGTCCTAATGTTATGTGTTACATTTGCTAAGGATAACTCATGACCTAATGTTAACCCATATGAGATGATTGTCAATTCCTTTGGTCAAATGCCCCTAACTATTTTTTATGGGTTTGTAATGAATGTAATATTGATCATTTAGAATTTCATCATTTTTATAATTATTTTGGACCGTAATTTAAATTAATCAATTAAGTGATCTATCTCACTTTGAACATGAACTACTCTAATCAGTGGTCCATTGTGTCTAAATAAATTATTTGAGGTTCATCTAGGTTAAAAATATATGTTCATCAAAATTCATGTTTTTTCCAATTTGAGTTTCCATATATTTCTATTTATGATAAATCCGTAAATAATCCATTTTACAAATGAAGTACTTAAAACATACAACCAAAAATTCCTAGAAAATTACTGGTGATCAAAATTGATATAATAATACTTACGACAGAAATTCATGACCCTAGTAAGTGATTTGCCTTATCATAATTTGATATGGACATTATTACCAAAATGTCACTGCTTGGGTTTTCAGCATATATAATCATCCAAAAATTCTCAAATCATTATATTGGGTTTGAATCACAGAAATAAGATGCTATAAATTTTTCCATAATTTTTCAACAATATTTTTCCTTACTTTTAAATTAATTTCCCAAAAGGGTAAAATTGTAAATCTACTATATACACAATATATAATCCTCAAATAGACTTATAACTTTTTTCAGAGATGTAAAATGTCCTATTAGGCCATGTATCAAAATTTTAGAATTTTACTAGGTCAGTAGACCTATATCTTATTTTTATTTCTATGGTCTTTTTCTCCATTAATTCAAAAAAATGGGATTTTGTTCCCAAAAATCCCACTCTTTTTATGGGAGGTGTAATTCATCCCTATAATTCTCTATCCAAAATCTCATGGACATTCATTGTGCCAAATGGGCTAACCTCCCATTTTAACATTTGGCACCATATATTTACAAATTTACCTCCACCATGCATGTTGGATTTCCTCAACATACAAATGGCCTAAAACATTTACCATGGTCATATCATAACCCAATGGCTATGCCATCGAAATTTAGAGGCATTTGGAAGAGAGAATCTTCCTACATTCCATTTATTTAATAAACGATATTTCTATTAAAATTATAGAAAATTATTTCCCATAAATTCTGATTTTTTGAATAAACCTAGGTCTAGCATTAACATATTTATGTCCAAAATTTCATGACATGTGGACTTAGGGTTTGGCTTGGGCACTCATTTAAACATTTGCCCTAACCTAGGACCAGTCTTAGTACAATGGCCCTACAGGGAGCAATATTACCCCAAATATCAAGTTTAAGGTATCAAATTAAAGGTAAGACTTATATATACCTTTTTCATGTTCGGCATTATTTATGAACATGCATCTAAGAGACCTAAATAATCTATACAAGGTGACTGTATAATTTGGGATATAAAATAGACTGTTTTTTACTATTCCATAAAAATTCAAGGGCATCGGTTCTTCTTCTCCAATGAGACTACAGTCCAGATTTCACCAACCTGGACAAGCTAGATCTTGTATTTCCAGGACTTTTGGACGCAATAATTACCGGCGATTATCACCACCACCTCCATTGAGGTGGCGGCTAGCATTTCCCGGCAACGTGGCCGCAGGAGGTGGCTCCTCCGGCGAACCCGAGCAATAAGAAATGTCGACATGCTCCCTCTCGCATGACATCAGGCTCATTTGAGCCTGATATCTCTCCTAAAGAGCTATACAGCAAGTACAGAGGGAGGGGAGGAGAAACGGACCCTTAGACGAGCTTGACGGCTAGTTTGGTGGTGATGCGCAATGGCCGACCCTTGCTCCGGCTAATCCTCTGCTCCATCTGTCAGTTTCTGCTCCTTAGAGTTCACTGAAGGTGATGGTGGGGTGGAATGGAGGTGAGGCTGGCTAGTTTAAATGCTTGACTTAAGAGGAGTGGAGAGGAGTGGCTGGGCATGACCGGCCGTTAATGAGCATGATTCCCCCCCCCCTGCCGCCACGTGTCAACCGTGTAATGGACCGCCAATTATTGCCATAAATATGTTTTCTTGAAATGAGGAATAGATTTGTTGTAGAGATAGATTCTAAATGTCTCATCACTATTTTATCCTGAACCCGGTTAAACCCTTATACAAGAGAACCGGCCAAAATAGTTTTCAAGGAAAGAAATTCTCCAAGTCCAAAAGCATTGAGTGGTGTCGACACCACTCAACGCCGCGTTGAGTGGTGTTGAAACCACTCAATGCCGCCAGCAACTTAAGTCAAGGCGTTGAGTGGTGTCGACACCACTCAATGCCGCGTTGAGTGGTGTTGACACCACTCAATGCCGCCAGCAACTTAAGTCAAGGCGTTGAGTGGTGTCGACACCACTCAACGCCGCCAGCAACTTAAGTCAAGGAGTTGAGTGGTGTCGACACCACTCAACGCCGCATTGAGTTATGTTGACACCACTCAACGCCGTCGGCAACTTAAGTCAAGGCATTGAGTGGCATCAAGGCAACTCAATGCCAAAGTCAATCTGCAGCGTCTAAGTAAAACGGCATCGAGAGCGTTGAGACAACTCAATGCCATATTTAGTGAAGTCGAGTTCACTCGATTCTTCGTCGAATTGCGTCAAGACGACTCGACGCCTAAAGTTTCCCGAGTCTTGTAAGTTAAATTTGTCAGGATCACTCGACGCCTTTTCACAAGGCATCAAAATCACTCGACGCCTAAAGTTTTCCCGAGTGTTTTCTAAATTAAATTCGTCGGGATCACTCGATGCCTTTTCACATGGCGTCGAAATCACTCGATGCCTAAAGTTTTCCCGAGTGTTTTCTAAGTTAAATTCGTCAGGTGGCGTCGTGTTCCCTCGACTCACTTGAAGCTTCCCAATCATGAGTCAATTCTCTTGACTCAACATGTGTGCGAGGGGCCAAGCATGAAATGGGATGTTACATAAGTACCTTGCGAAAGGGAGCTTTGGGCTTTAGCCCATCGTAGTTCCTAGTGCCCTCGAGAGCCCTTTACAGGGAATGCCCTAAGCAGTTCTAGGTTAACCTTAAACTGTAAGACTAAAATGAATACAAGTGTAATTAGCAATATATTAGGACTTCACTTTCACTCACCCCGGTGACTTGAGATTTTAGCTTGGTTAGGTTATCTGAGCGGTAGGCTCGGTGGTTGTGGAAAAGGGCAGGTTAGCCCGGCGAGCCAAAGGCTCAGAAGGTAGTTGTAATAGACAGGTTAGTCCGTGGAGTTGATGGCTCGGGAATTCATGTGTGCATGTGCATAAAGTGGTGGGTCTTCGGTATTTGACAGTATTTCGTAACGACGTCGATACGATAACTCGGCAGGTGTGGTTTACACTTAGCCAAGGAAAAGACTAGAGGTTGGTCAGCATAGTACACAGAGACTCTGGTGTGTCCTTCAGAGGCGTACGTAAGGGCTAGGCCTGGTAGTGTGAATACCCGTCTAGGATTGGGGTGGCCTGACCCACTATCTTTGTTGGCCACAATGGAGCCTCCTAGGAGTGAAGCTAGCTTCCAAAATGGGGAAAGTAAAGGTCTTTGCACATAGAGTCGTGTGTGTGCGTTACACTTACATGAATCATGTCATAACATAACACCACACACATACTTGCATATAACCTGACACCCCATCATATAAATTGGTATGGGACTTTTTATACGATAGGAGCATTGCAAAAGACCCCTTAACTTATAAGTTTGTATGTGATTCATATAAGTTAAGGTTACTTATTTGTTAGTTTACTTTCCATATACTTACTGCTCTGCTCTACTTATTTACGTTACTGCTTCCTTATTATAGAACTGCTAGCTTGTTTTTCCTCTAATAGCTCTATAGATGTTACAATATACCTGCTAGATAGTTCCACCGTCACCTGCTTTGTTTACTCTCCACTCTCATAAGCTTCCCTATCTCTCCTCCCGCATGGTTCCTAGGAGTCGCGGGGGCGAGGCGGGGAATATAGTTGGCTTAGTCTTTATGACTAACGATCGGTGGACCAAACATTTCAAGTGCTCCGAATGGGAGATAGGGAGCAGCAGCAGGAGAGGTAGCCCTAGCGGAGCGTGGTGTACATAGAGGTGGGATAGTCTAGCATCGGGGCACCAGCTTGTGGCTCCATGAGTGTTATTTACTTAGCTTGCGCAAGAGAGTGTTGTAATGAGGATTTGTTGTATCGGGCATAAGCCAGTTTATTTTCCAACTATACTGATCTATTTCAGTACTTTTATTATCATGTGGACATTGCTGTGATTTCTATTTCATATATTACTTGTGATTTGTGGACTTGACTTATTAGTCTTTCATTTATACTACTACGTCTTGATGATCTTCAATGCCGGCAGAATTGGCGTTTTGTAGTGGCAACCCTCCCGAGTGTCGGTGTCACTGCAAAATGGCGGTTCTGGGCATAAGACTAGATATCATAAAAAAAATGGGGTCTTACACTGTATCCCTTGGAAAGACCTTTCCAACGGATGGTTACCCATTTTCATATGATTCATGTAGACTCGGGAATGTCCAGTCGAAGTTATTGTGCAGTCAAGTCTTGTGTACATATTGTTCTCAGGTTAGTGTAGAACTGAGTTTGAATTTTGTAGAGAAGGCATAGTAAATTAATGTTGAGGTTTACACGTGGTTGTGCTAAACAAATGATTGATGGGATTTAGTTGATATCTCCTTATGTTAACAAATTGTTTGGTGGAACATGATTGTAATAACGCTTTGAAGGATGTTGACAAACAAATGGTTTGGGTAAGCAAGAGAACATATAAATTGATACATTGATTGAACAAATGATATTACTGTGGAAGCATAATTGATTGTGAATGCTTGACATTAAGAAGGAATTGGATGAGGTTAATGCATTGCCATGTGATAGGTGATTAATGGAATATGCATAATAGTCCACTACTTAGAGTTGTGTCTCCCTACGGGTAGTAGTGTGGGTTTTGTATGTTGTATAAGGTGGCTTGCCACACTACAACATTTTTGGTCCTTAGCAACATTTGAAAACTATTGTCTAAAACCGTAAATTGTTGCCAAAACATTGAAAACTGTTGCCATAGGGGTGTATGTTTATGCCCGTGTTACAAAAGACCTAAGGCAACAGTTTTCACATGTTTAGGCAACATTACTTGAAACTGTTGTCTATATCCCTAGTAAAGGCAACAGTTTTTATATTGACCTATTGCAACATTTTCAAAATGTTTAGAGATACATTTAATAAATGTTGCCAAAACTATTTAATTAATAAAAAAATATAAATTTTAAAAAACATGAAAATAAATTAAAACTTCAAAAACAAACATGTTATATCATAAGACATTTTTATAACGCATAAATATATAACAATTTAACAAGACAAATATTTTCATTTAGAATATTAATGTTGCACATGTTTTATCATTAAATTAACAACCCATCATTAGCATCACAATTTACCAAAATACATCAAAATAATTAAATATTACAGTACACAAACAAAATTATCTAAATCAACTTAAACATCAAATGGTCTTCATGATATGTGGTCATCGATCATATTGCAACTCCTCAGTTGTCTTCCTGATCCCGGCCAACATAAAGAACTTTCTGCACAAAGTAAAATAATATATATATATATATATATATAATGACATCAAGATCAATATATAATTAAAAAGTTGTAAACACAAAAAACCACAATTAATGCACTCACTTAGTGGCTTCTTACATTACTCCTTTTTCAATAATCACAACTCTCTCAAACAGAGGCTTAATGGACTGATTTTTCAGGGTTTGTACAGGCAAGCTTAGAGGGGATATTAGAGATACTTATGCATACATACAAAATTGTACATCAAAAATGGGATGGTGCAAAGTTTCTCTATTTGTGCGCAAACCGAGCTCTAATTGATTTTTTTTGTTTGGCCTCTTATTGGTGAGATTAAAGTCATACAATGTGGAACATGTGCTTCTGTATTTTACAGTGTGGATTCAACATAAGGAGTGCAACCATAAAAAACCGTGAAGCAAAACCGGAGAAGTAGGGGAGAGGGAGATATACCTGCTGAGGTGCTTGACAGAAATACCTGAAATGTATGATCTGAAGCCTGTAATGAACCCTGAAATAAAGACTGGAATAAACAACAATGAATGTATTCAGTATGAGGAGTTCCTGATACATTTGCACAATAGGGAAAGGGAATGAAGCATGGAATGGCGGAGAGAACCAGAGAATGAGCCTTGAAAGGAGAGCACTTTCTATTAGAGGGTTAAGGGAGATGGAAGAAGATCACTTGTTGTTCTCGATGCGGCGTTGCGGGCTACATCCGCAACTAAGCGTGCTTCGCCCGTAAACCAATGAAAAAATAAATCGGATATTAACTCAAAAATGCATGTATAATTTCCAAAAAAAATACATGCAAGGACAAGAAATATGAAAATATAAATCAAATAATAACTCCAATGCATATTGATAAAATAAATAAGAGACATTATTTAACACACTGAATCTATAACAAATGAACTATTTAGACAATATTCCTGATCTAGTTTTAAACAGGAAATCATATAAAAAATGAATTACTACCTTCAGTGTGTCAAGTAGCTAACCCAAAATTCTTCTATTTCTCTTAACCAAGGTTATTTGGTTCAGAAGAATGAATCAATGGATTCCTTAAAGTTTTCAATAGGGGAATGCAAGTTATTTGGTTCAGAAGAATGAATGGTCTTTAAAGGAATGCAGTCGAGTGAGGAAGCCTTGAGCGAGCACATTGTATGTTGATTCAATCTCTCATAATCTGTATCACTGGTGGAAATCATGGCTATCTCAGGGCATGCAGATTCCAACAACCTTTTTGGTGCGGCAGGAATTTGCAAAAGTCTGTCATGATTCGACTCTGTTGTTTGATCATCAACTGATTTCATTTGTAGTTTAGAAATTTCTCGAGTGATAACTTTCAAAGACATTGATGAAATCTTTATAATCCTATGTAACTTGTGCAACCAACAACAATAAACGAAGCACCATTCCACAACATTGACTGCAGATTCACTTGCAACTTTTTTGCTTGGTAGTATATCCATACCTCGAGGAATAATCTGTCATCACATTGAAGTCGAAGGATTACAAACTATACAAAGGAACACAATTAACAGGATATATCAAAGCCCGAAGATTGTATAGTTCTTATAAAATAATGAGATAGCTAAGCTCTATTTAGTGGAAAAACAACAATGAAGTAATGTCAACAAAAATTACCAAATTACAAAGCCAAAGTCTCAGAAGACAATATTCAAGTGTGCTATATGGGAAAATGGTCAACTAACTTAAATGTAGCTTCTCTGTCCACAAACAAGAGGTCAAAAAATCGACCAAAAAAAATAAAGTTTGGAGCAATAACATTAACTAAACCAACTATTTTCTGAAAAAGCTTGCGTGTTGTTGCTGTTGTTGTGCATTTGGTTCAATGTTGTTGTTTAAAGGCATCTACACAATCTATGTTATTTGAATGCAATTTATAAGATATAAATAACATCTTCAGATGCCATTATTTGACAAAATGTTATTTAAACATAGAAAGCAAACACACAATCTTTATAGTAAGAATTGAAAGCAAGTTACGGCGAGGAATGTCAATGCCATCCATGTTCTTTCTGTTTGGCTCAGCCTCCATCATAGGCCGTAGGGGAGCTCCTTCGGAGCCCCAAGACAAGGCCGTTTATCCTCACCTTTAAAAGAATGCCCCTTTGTTTAAAAAAAATACTCCAACAGTCAAATATCAACTAATGAAGAAATAATATATCTGAAAATCATGGATAGAAGATGCAACCTCACCAAATTTCAAATATTTTAAGAACAAAAATGATCAACAAGTGCAAATTAGACAAAAATGATCAACGAGTGCAAATTAGAAAAAAAATGATCAACGAGTGCAGTAGATCGGATGGCTGTTATTACATTTGTGGTGTGACTTTGAGATATGCATATTCCAAAACGTAAAAAACGGAGCAGATTTTAGCCCCCCAAATCGCCCAAATTGAAATTTGATGTCCATTTGAAAGCAAATCACTAGTCAATTTTGAAAAAAAAACTAACCTAGAAAGCCCTAACCGGAGTAGAGAATTTGCAGTCGGCCAGAGAAGAGAAAAATATCACGCCAGGAACTTACATTCAAGGGAAGGCCAAGTGAGGAGAAAGAAAACCCTAGGCTTGGGCGGCATTCTTCCGGCAGACTACTTCAGTGTCGGCAAAGGCGAAGAAAACCCGAGGCTTGGGCGACGGTCCTCGACGAGATCACAAAGGGAGGGGGCCTGGGGCGGCATTCTTCCAGTGGTGTTCTTCAACGTCGGTGAAGAGGACCTCAAAGCTTTTCCGGCGAAGCCAAACCTGGAGGAGAGGAGGATCGGGGGTTTCGGTGCATGGGGTCGTTCGGCGGAAGAGGAAGAGAGAAAGAATCGGGTGTGCGGTTAATGGTGGTGTTTTAGTTTTTTTGAGTTTTTTAAAGTTAGAATTTGTGTGTTAATAGTGATTGATTGTGTGCTTATAACTATGCTCTTTTTGTTTCGGGTAATTAAGGTAATTAAATATCGATTCGAACGGAAAACGAGCAGATATCCGCACACCCGGGAAACCCAAAACTGATTTTGTTTCGGGGGCGTTGCCCCCGAGCCCCCACCGTCGGGGGCTGCCGCCCCCGGACCCCCACTGTCGTCGGCTCCGGATATGTTGGAGGGATTCACACTTCGATTCTTCTAAGCTCACGTGGGCTAACCCGGTGTGATAAACAAAAGCACCGGAAGTGTTCCACAACTCCAACAAATTAAAATCCTGATATAAGTTAATTAAAATCCTGGGTAGGTATATAGAAAACTAACAACGACCCTTTTAAAAACGTCTTAATAAATGTGGAGTCATGATTGAACAAGCGTCGCTAAAAAACGTGGCTATTAAAGAAAAATTTTGTAGTGTGGAGTCGGGAAATGATTATCGATGGTTTGTGTATGTGTTAGAAATATTGTTGTTATAAAAATAATTTTTAAAGTAATAATTTGGCATGGGAGAATAATGATTTTGGTTATTCTTAAAGTAATATTTAGGCAACACTTTTAAAATATTACAAATTAATTTTTAAGAAGACAACATATCATAATTGTTGCCTAAAGTGAATCCTCAAGGGCAACATTTCAAAAATGTTCCCTATAAGGGATTAGAGAACAGTTTTTGAATGTTGCACAAAAAGTGTTGCCTAAATATGTAAACCTATTGCAACACTTAAAAAATGTTCTCTAATAAAGTTTAGGCAACATTTTTATAACTGTTGTTAAGTCAGGTGTTGCTAAAGAACAAAAATATTGTAGTGCCACCTGTGTAAGTGATGAACCCTTGTGTGGTAAGGAAATGTGGAAGGGTTGAAAGTGTTTGTGTTTGCCACACTAGAACGATGTGTTGATAAGGGACTCGGTGTGGAGCCTTTATATGTGAAATTGCATGCGATGTGAGTTGACACGTGGTGTCATAATCCTGGGTTAAGGATAGTGTGGTAGGTATACAGGCTTGCCAGTCATCACACCGACGGGAGTTGATAGATAGACTTTGGACGGTTGAGCTTTGTCCTCGGTGCTCATTCTCGGGGCTCCTTCCGTGACAAGTGGGCGGTTGGGCTTGGTCCTTTGGTGATATGCTCCCATAGGCTCCTTCCGTGCCACACCGATAGGCCAGTTTGGGATGTGTTCTTGGTGCACATCTACCAAAGACGCATCTGAGCAGTCGTACGCTGTGAGCTCCACTGTTATATTCTTAGTGTTAAGGCGTACAAGGCCTAGGCCAAGTAGTGTGGATTCCAGCCTAGAAGTTGAGATGCCCGCTCTACTGTCATAGTCTGGCCACAATGGATGATGTCTGTGAGGTTAGCTGCTTGAGAGGTTAGCTACCTGATCGAAAAGTTAAAACTATAAGTCTGTGTTGACATAGCAGCTGCATGTCTATGAGCATGGGTGAGTCATCACATTGCATTCATAACATTGCATAGCATTACATACACAAGATCCTCATCATTTAAGTTTTTTGGGCACTCTTATATGATGAGATACTTTACTGTTCAGCCAATCGTTAACTTATATATCTGTATGGGCATTCATATGTTAAGTTACTTCCTGTTGATTATTCATACTTTTTCACTATTATTGATGGTAGAACTGCTAGTATAAATTGTTGCAGTTATTTCTGATATTTTGATGGATACTTTGATATTGTTTAGGCTTATACCACCTACTTGTACTACTGTTTATATATATATATATTATACCTTCTTATTTTCTCCGCCCGATGCCTGAGAGTCACCGGGGGAGCGGATGTGATTTAGTAATTTTGACTAACGGTTACTACGTATTCCTTTTTAGGAGGAAACCCTGCAGCAGCAGGTTATGTAGGAGGACATCCAGGATAGGATGATAGGGCATGAAGTGACGATACCATCGCTGTCGTTAGTACTGATGTGAGTTTTTGAGAGACTCATTTTTTAGCCTTTTTGGCATGATGTACTCTGATATTATAGAATCCTTGGTAGCCTCTTTTTATTTGATGTATTTGTTGTGGACTATGTACTTATGTAGATTTTCACTTCTGATTTAATTTTTATGTTGGGTTAGCAATAATGATATTATTTTTAGCCGGCAGGATAGGCGTCTTGTGGTACAGGTCGACTCGTGTGTTGGCGCTACCGCAAGGCGGCTGTTCTGGGCATAAAACTCCTCTTAGTCGTGTCTTGTGTTTTGGGAGGGTGTCTTACAAATGGTATCAGCTTGTTACGATCTTGAACTAAAGAAGTCATTGAATAATGGTGACACCCCCGTTTAATTTGTCAGTTTGGGAAAAACTGACTTAGCGAAAGCAGTGGTGTGCCCATATGTAATTCACACAAAGTATGTCCAATTATGACCCTATAATTAGCCAACCTGACCTTAGGTTTGTACCTTATGTGTAGATCACGGTTAATGTAAAGCCTGTAGGGAACACTCCCGCCCCTTCCGTACCCACTCAGTTTTAATAGTCGGAGCTAGGATAGAAACTCACGACTATTTTGGACACGTTTAGGGCTCAACAGGCTCTGGTGCAACTGCAAGACCCGAGCTCTAATTTGTTAAGCATGTTTCGGGCTCTCACTACACCTACCTATTAGGGGACAGAGTCGCCGTACGTACGGAGGAATGGCTCGACTCAGTGCAAGAACTAATGGAAGGAATCTGATGTCCATCCAGCATGGCTGTGACATTAGTTGTGTCAGTATTAGAATCCCACGCCAAGAGGTGGTGGAAGTCCCTCATGGGCTACACCTTTCAAGGCCGGGTGTACACGGAAATTAATTGGAGTGAGTTTACTGAAGCCTTCTTGGAACACTTCACCCCTTCTGTTGCTCGGGATGAACTTGAAGAAAGATTCCTACAGCTGAAACAGGGATCCAAGACTGTTACAGAATATCAACGAGAGTTTTGGCATCTCGCTAGGTTTGCTGACGCATACGAGTTGAATGATAGGGGGTTTGCTAAGCGATTATACAAAGGCTTGCGGTATCCCCTGAGGAAAGCCCTTCGGTTTATAGCGGATGCAAGTTTAGCAGAGATCCTTGATATGGCAAAAAGCCTAGAGGAAGATCATCTAGGAAGTGGTAAGAGACCCGCTGAAGGGGTAATGGAAGCAGGCCCTAGTTATAGATGGAGGCAAGACAACAGAGGAAGAGGAAACAATAGAGGCGGGGGTCGCTTCTATCAAAATTATAGGATGGAGAGTCCGGCCCCGCAGCCAGCACTACCTCCACCACCACAGATGCATCTGCAACCCAGGGAGCAATACGAGCGAGTATGCTTTCAGTGCAACCAGCCGGGCAACATTCGAAGCTATTGTCCACAGCTAGAAGTAAAAGCTCCCCCTTCTCTTCCTCCGGCAGCTCCACAAGGACGGGGACATATACATGGTTGAGGATAAGGACCACGAGGAAGGAATCCTGGACCTGCTCGAAATCAGGTGTTTGTGCTAGACATGGCACAGGAGTGGAATCCTCAGGAGGTGGTTGCTGGTATGTTGTGATTTTAAGTATTATGTTATAAACATTTCTCTTTAAATAGTCTAAGATATGCTAAGATTCTAGCTTGAGTCTATATAATTGGTACCTAGGCACCGTAATGGTTGGTGGGAAACCAGCTTACACTCTCTTCGATACTGGTGCCACACACTCGTTTGTGTCAGCAGACTTCATTAAAGATCTATAAGAAGTGCAATACTGCACCGCTATTGCTCGGAGAGTATTCCTCCCAGATGGCTTTGAGATGACTGCATCCGCAAAGTGTGAATTGGAGGTACTTCTTAAAAGAAAGTTCTTTGAAACCCCTGCAACAGTGTTGAGAATGTAAGAATTCGACCTCATTCTGGGCATGGACGGGTTAGATTGGCACTGCGCTAGGATTGATTGCGCGATGAAGCAAATCATGTTGAGGCATGGGGACTCTAAGGTCATCTTTCAAAGTATTAGACTTGCACCTCGTATGTTGTTATCTTCAATTTAGACCTTAAAAGCCCATATGAGGGGGATGAAGTATATATGATATGTTTTGAACTAAAAGAGATGGTAGTTGAATTGAAAGATGTTCTAGTGGTGCAGGATTTCCCTGAGGTATTCTCTGAGAAATTGCTAGGATTACTTCCGCTTAGGGAGGTGGACTTTCAAATTAAGTTAGTACCGGGTGCCAAGCCCGTCTCTAGGACCCCTTACTTAATGGCCCTGAAGGAACTCGCGGAGTTTAGAGTTCAGCTGCAAGAGTTAGTGGAATCAGGGTTTGTTTGTCCCGGTTCATCACCTTGGGAGCCCCTGTCCTATTTTTTAAGAAAAAGGATGGAAGGTTATGGTTATATATAGTTTACCATAAATTCAATCGTTTAACGGTGCAAAACACCTATCCTCTACCCCAGATTGATGAGTTATTCGATCAGTTGGTAGGAGCACACTAGTTTTCCAAACTGTATCTGTGCTCGGGGTTCTATCAGTTGAGGATACGTGAGACGGACATTCATAAAATGGCATTTAGCTCGAGGTACGGTCTATCTGAGTTCACTGTAATGTCGTTTGGGCTCACAAATGACCCTTCTGCGTTCATGAGTTTGATGAACAAGGTGTTCGAGCCGTATCTAGACGTCTTCATCATCATCTTCATCGATGACATTTTGGTCTATTCAAAGACAGAGGAAGAGCATGTTGAACATTTGACCTTGGTGCTGAAGAAGTTAAAGGAGGATACCTTGTTTGCCAAGTTCAGCAAGTGCAAATTTTGGCTCCGTGAGGTTGCCTTCTTAGGCCATGTGATTAGTGGTGTTGGACTAGTTATGGACCCGTCCAAAGTGTGTGCTATGAAATAATGGTCGCCCTTGAAGTTAGCAGCCTATGTACGGAGTTTCCTTGGACTTGCTGGGTATTATTGCAAGTTTGTGAAAGGATTCTCAAAGGTAGCACTTCCTCTCACTACTCTGTCAAAGAAAGGTGTGTCATACGAGTAGACACCTCAGTGTGAAGTTGCATTCCAAGAGCTGAAAGATAGACTTACCTCTACACCTATCCTAACCCTTCCATCTGGGAAGGAAGGATTTCAAGTCTACACTGATGTGTCATATCAAGGGATGGGAGCAGTACTAATGCAGCACGGGCATGTGATTTTCTTTGCTTCGAGGCAACTGAAGAAGCATGAAGCAAATTATTCGGTTCTTGATATGGAGTTGGGGGCAGTGGTGTTCTCCTTGAAGGTTTGGAGGCACTATCTATATGGCGTCCACTACAAGATATTATTGGATCATAAGAATTTAAAGTATGTACATACTCAAAATGAATTGAATTTGAGACAACGGCGGTGGCTAGAATTTTTGTGTGATTACGAGTTTGCCTTGAACTACCACCCCTAAAAAGCAAACTCCGTAGCTGATGCGTTGAGTCAAAAGGTATCGTTAACGAGCCCTGAGTCTCGATTGATGAGTATGGAATTAGCTCAAATGCTTGAGGAGATGGAGATCACGTTGGTATATAAAGATCATTCTGAGGAGTATGCCGAGTACCTATCTGCTATGAGTATAGTATGTTATATTCGAGATCATATTCGGGCAGAGCAAGGGAAGGATGCTGCTCTGACCCTTGTAATAAAGTCAATTGAAGATGGAACTACTTAAGAGTATATGCTAAAGGATGGCCTCGTTCATTTCCATGGCCAACTCTGCATTCCTAAGGGCAGGGAAATCTTGGAAGATATATTGAGAGAAGCACATTGCTCCAAGTATTCGGTGCATCCCGGGATTTCTAAGATGTATAGTGAGTTGCGGAAGACCATGTTATGGCCAGGAATGAAGAAAGCTGTCAAGTACTATATTACGCACTGTGAGGCTTGTCAAACGGTGAAGGAGGAATGCAAGATCCCTGAAGGATTATTATAGCCATTACCCATCCCTGAGTGGAAGTTTGAGGATATCGCCATGGAATTTGTTCACGGGTTGCCTCGCTCGCACTCTGGTAATGATTCAGTTTGGGTAATTGTGGATCGCCTGACAAAGGTAGCCAGATTTATCCCTATGAATAAGGAGGCATATGTGGATGTTTTAGTGTGGCTCTTTGTGGAGCAATTTTTACGGTACTAAGGCGTGCCTAAGACAATAGTCTCCGATCGCGATGGCCGCTTTACCTCCAAGGAGTGGAAGGCAGAACAACATACCTGGGCTCTCTCCTTACCTTCAGCACAGCTTTTCATCCTCAGACGGACGGTCATTCTAAGAGGACCATCAGGATAATGGAAGATCTTTTGAGACTATGTGTATTGGATAGAGGAGAATCGTGGGAAAGACTCTTGCCACTGGTAGAATTTTCATATAATAATAGCCATCAAGATAGCATCGGGATGGCTCCCCACAAAGCACTTTATGGGAGAAAGTGTAGAACTCCATTTTCATGGGTGTAGGATGAAGATCCAAAAGTATTGGGGATAGAGTACATTGATGACACCGATGCGCTAGTTAGATTGATACGAGACCGCTTGCTTGAGGCTCAAAGTTGGCAGGCAAAGTACTATAGTAAGAAACATCGAATGGTGGAATTTAATGTGGGTGACGAGGTATTCTTGAAGATTAGGCTGATGCATGGAGTGTCACGAGTGTGGGGTATGAAGAAGCTTAGCCTGAGATATGTGGGGCCTTATGCTATATTGGAAAGAATCGGCCCTCTGGCCAATCGGCTGGAGCTACCACCAGAGCTGGAAAATTTGCACGACGTCTTCCATGTGTCATCACTCCGGAAGGCACTACTACGGCCTGACCAATATGTCCCCACTGTATATGGAGCAGTCGCAACTGATAGATCTGTCCGACTAGAGCCGGTGCGGATAATGGACACTGAGACGAGGAGCTTGCGGCGAAAAAGTGTACCTTTTGTAAAGGTCTAATGGTCTAACCATGGGGAAGAAGAATACACTTGGGAGCCGGTGGACTTTATGCAAAAGCGCTACCCAGAGTTGTTTTCCCAAGGTAAGTTTAAAAGTTTATTATATTTTTCGTGCTTCACTCCCCCACAGCCTTAGACTGATTTCGGGGACGAAATCTTTTTTTTTGTTTATTGGATTTGTAACATCCCAATTCGAGCTAAGCCCCTCGCACATGTTTTGAGTTAAGAGAAATGACTCGGGCTCGGGAAGAGTCGAGTGAGTCGATTGGACTCGACGAATGGAGTGGATTTTGCTTAGAATAATTCTAGAAACTGAAGGCGTTGAGTGCGTTGAGTGCAATTGAATCCATTCGACAAATTATAACTTAGAAGTACCACATAGAGAAGGTACGGTTCTGCTCAACCCGTTAGTCACATCACCATGTCAATTTAAGTCATCGGCGTGGGTCAGCCTCCCCGATTCCTGAATAATCGATCACACAATATTACATAACCCAGTTATGCACAAGGTCGGCACTCAGGACACCAAGCTTGTCTCCCAGAGCTCTCAGCCCCATAACTTGGCCCCCAGGTCTCTGCGAGACATGCCTTACAACAGCTCTCTCACAGAGCTACGCTGACGGTAACACTACCGCAGTATGGTACCTGGAAGAAATTTGTTTCTGCCCAGTTTTCTGGGTGCTCCTTGGGGTTAGCCCCCAAAGTTCCCTGCTGCAATCTACCGCATAGAAACCCAAAAACATACAATAAGGAGTCTTCTCCGGCAATTCATGCATAATGAAAACATCACCAATCCAGAGCAAAATGTCTGGATGGGCTTCACACACTATACCTATGTCTGTACTTCGATTCCGAACTCTATATGCAAAACTACGGGGATAATCCATATCTACCCGAAGGAATACCACACGCTCACCGCATACTCGCGGGAGAGGGTTTCCTATGCAAAAGGAAGAGGACTTCACATGTCCAAGTAGAGAATCGTTACCCTAGAGATTTTCTTTGACCCCATGGAGGAGAAACTAGCCGGATGAAAACCACCGTAATGGACTAGCCTCCGCAGATCTAAACTTGGCTCGCAATTTGGAGCTCCGAAGCTCCAACAATGGCGGGATTCCTCCTTCTTCTTCTCCCTTTGCTCTCCCCTCTCTCTACCTCTTAGAAAGATAAAGGGCAAAAGGAAATGAGGTTTAAACCCTCATTTTCTGACCTTATCACATCAAGAAAGATGATGGGTCGTCGTATCCCACCTAAATAAGACAAAAGGCCTTTATTTTCCCTTAGAATGGTCTCCCTAGGTTCGTACATGTCTTGTAACACGGCCGTGTCATAGGTTGTGTCCCGCAATCACAATAAAACGGCCAAACACAGAACAGGACACGACCTTGGACAAACCCGTGTCACAGGCTGTGTGCCTGACATGGCTTTGGACACACCCGTGTCACAACCCGTGTTCCTCATTCATAATAAAACAGCCAAACGCAAAAAAGGACACGGCCCTAAACACACCCGTGTCACAGGCCGTGTGCCCGACATGGCTCTGGACACACCCGTGTCACAGGCCGTGTGAAATTATAAGGGCTCCAAAAGTCCTTCAAAACACTTCCAATTCATCCCCAATTTTCATAGGGCTTCGCTAAGGGTATTAAAAACATATTGACCAATTCGAATTCGGGTTTTGGGGCATTACAGTTCTCTTCCCCTTAAATGAATTTTGTCCCGAAATTATAGAATAGAAAAGTATACATAATTAAATTGTACCTGAGTAGAATAGCTTGGGATACTCCTCAAGCATAGTGTGCTCTTGCTCCCACAAAAGCTCCTCATGACCGCAATTGTCCCATCAGACTTTGACCATTCTGATGGATTTGTTCCACAATTGTCAGACCTTCATATACTCGATCTGAATGGGCCTAACTTTCGTTGTTATCCCACTATCGTCCGATACTTTATCCGCAATAATCACTTGCGGTGGTTCTTTCACGGCTTTGCGTAGGAACGAGATATAAAATACATCATGCAATCCACGCAGCTCTACCAAAAGTGCTAGCTGATAGGCGGCTTCACCAACATGCTCCAAGATCTCAAAAGGACAAACATATCTCGGACTAAGCTTCCTTAAGCATCTAATCCTTGATAGGCCTTTAAACGGCTTTATCTTGAGGTATACCCAATCGCCCACCGCAAACTCCACGTTCCGATGCTTGGAATTGTAGTAGTTGGCTTGCCTATCTTGGGCTATTAATAGCCGCTCTGGAATCAACTATATCGTTGAAGTAGCATCTTCAACATCCCTTCGCTTGTACAGCTTTGATTCTCCTGTTTCTACCCAAGACAATTAAGTACGACACCTCCTTCCGTACATAGCCTAAAAAGGAGTCATCTGAATGTTGGCTTAGTAGCTGTTAATATAAGCGAACTCAATCATGTAAAGATGGTCTTCCCACCTTTTCCCAAAATCCAACGCACACACATGAAGCATGTCTTCCATCGTCCTGTTCACCCTTTCAGTTTGCCCATCTATTTGTGGGTGAAAGGGAGTGTTGAAGTTCAACTTGGTGCCCAATAACTGATGAATAAGCCTTCAATCATTAGACGTGAACCGACCATCTCGGTCACTTACTATGCTCCGGGGCACGCCGTGCAATCAGACTATGCTGTACACATAAAGCTTTGCCAGCTTCTCCACTGAATCATCCTTCCTATTGGGTATAAAATGTGACACCTTCATTAAACGATCAACGATCACCCAAATGGCATCGTTCCCCTTGTGCGATCTCGGCAAACTGTGCACGAAATCCATGGAGATGTCATCAAATTTCAACTCCGGTATGGGCAAATACTTCAGGAATCCGCCAGGCTTCTGGCATTCAGCCTTAACCAAGGCACTAGTTTTACATTTAGCCACATACAATGCTATGTCTATCTTCAGACCCGGCCACCTAAACAATTTCTTCATGTCCTTGAACATCTTGGTGCTCCCGGGGTGAATCGAGTACTTTGTAAAGTGCGCTTCGTACATCAATTCCTCCCTTAACTTACCCATATTGGGAACGCACAATCGACTACCTTTCCACCAAAGGCCGTCATCGATAGAGAATTGGTCGTTAGACCCATCAATGTCTTCCTCCCAATGACGTGTCAAGCTCACGTCTAACTCCAAAGCCTGCCGAATCCTATCCGCGAGGTCATATTGAACATCCGTCCAACTCAAACATGCGTTTGTACTAGATCCCTTGTCAACACAAGAGATCTTTAAGGCCTCCAGGTCCTGAATAAGGCGCTCGTTGTGCATTTGTAACCAGTTGGCATGTGCAGGAGTCCTACAACTAAGAGCATCTTCCATGACGTTCCCCTTCCCGAAAATATTATGAATCTTGTAGATTTAGTCCCAAAGGAACTCCATCCACCTACGCTGGCGCATGTTCAGGTCCTTCTGATCAATCAGATACTTCAGGCTCTTGTGATCTTAATAAATGTCGACCTTTACTCTATACAGGTAATGCCTCCAAATCTTGAGAGCTAATACTACGGCCGCCAACTCCAAGTCATGGACCGGGTAATTACTCTCATGCATATTTGACTAACGTGATCCATAGGCTATCACCGACCCGTGCTGAAGAAGAACACAGCCTAAACCACTCCCATTGGCGTCATTGTAAACCTCAAAGCCTTCAGAACCACAAGGCGGACATTAGACAGTTGTCGTGGTCAAACGACACTTTAGTTCTTCTAAAGCTTGTGCGCACTCAAGCGACCAAACAAACTTTTGATCCTTCCTTGTTAGAGTAGTGAGGGGCAATGTTATCCACGAGAAGATCTCCATGAAGCGCCTGTAATAGCCGGCAAGCCCCAGAAAACTCCGGACTTCCGCTACCGTAGACAACACAGGCCACTCACATATAGCAACTATCTTTGTCGGATCTACCACAATTCCTTCTCCACTAACTATATGACCAAGGAACGCAACCGAGGACAACCAAAATTCGCATTTGGATAATTTGGCATACAGTTGGTTCCTCCTCAATGTCTCCAACACCATATGTAGATGCTTGAAATGATACTCCTCGTACTGTGAGTACACAAGTATATCATTGATAAAGACTATCACGAACTTGTCCAAGTATTCTCTGAACGTTCTGTTCATCAAATCAATAAACATTGATGGCACATTCGTCAGCCCAAACGGCATGACAGTTAACTCATAATGCCCATACCGTGTGCTGAAAGCCGTCTTGGGGATGTAACTTTCTCTTATCTTTAGCTGATAGTATCCAGATTTCAGATCAAGCTTCGAGTACACAGTTGACTCGGCCAGCTGGTCGAACAGATCATCAATCCTTGGGATTGGATATTTATTCTTCTCCATTAGCTTATTCAACTCCCGGAAATCAATACATAGCCATAATCTCCCGTCCTTCTTCTTAATAAAGTGGACCAGCGTGCTCCAAGGCGATGAACTCGGACGCACATAACCTTGTTCCAATAGCTCTTGAAGCTGTACTTTCAATTCTTCCATCTCCTTAGGCGCTAATCGGTACTGAGAGCATAACACAGGTTTGGCACTTGGCACTAACTCAATGGTGAAGTCTATCTCTCACTGAGGTGGAGCTCCAGGTAAATCTTCAGGGAATAAGTTAGGAAACTCAGATACAACTGGGATGCTGTCCAAACCAGTCTTGGGCTTTGAAACCTCCACTAAACTAAAAAATAGCTCTACACCACTATGAACTGCCTTAACCACCTGGAGAGAAGACATCAAAGTCTTGCTTGACCACTTCATGCCTGAGAACGTCGTCTCACGATCTGTATCTAGTCCCAATCTAACCACCTTACGGTTGCAATCAATGTACGCATGTTGCTCCGATATCCAGTCCATTCCAAAGATCACGTCGAACTCCACTATCGGTAGTAGCGATGCTCTCAATTTATATTCGTGATTCCCAATCCCTACATTCATGCAAAAAACTCTATCCGCGTGCATAAAACACCAGTTAGGCAGCAACACATCCAATTTATCCCTTGCCATCGAAGAAGGTACTCTGATGCGCGATACAAACTCTTCCGACAAAAAGGAATGCGAAGCTCCCATATCAAACAGTGCTCTTGCCGGAAAATCAAAGATCGATACAAAGCCTAGCACAACTAGTAATAAGCTAACACACATAAGGCAACAAGTATATAAAGCTAAACTGCTATTAACTTAAACTGCACCTGTCACCATGTCAGCCTGTTTTATGGCCTCCTGTCGGCCAAGGTTGTACACTCTAGGCTAGGCTGGAGCATGGTGGGATGCGGTTGACTCAACAACCTTTCCCTTCTCCGTGTAAGATGCTCCAGGCTTCTTCTCAAACTTTGGGCGTCCGCTCCAGCAATCTCTGGCAAAGTGTCCAGGCTTTCCATAGTTATAACAAGTGCCCTGGTCTCGGCCTGTAGTTTCCCCGGACACACTAGAAGAAGGGGCTGGACCCGAAGTCCTAGCCTTCTTGTTCCACCTACGGAACCTAGACTTTAAGGAGTTCGGCACTTTGAAATCCGTCTTCTTCGCACTCGAGTCCTTCTTCCCTTTGACTCTCTTCAGCTCTTTTTCTAATGATCGAGTCAAATTGACCAGGGTTAGGAAGCCTTACGTCATAGGCCCAGATAGTAGTAGCCTCAGGTCATCACGCAGACCCTCATAGAACTGGTTGGTCTTACGCTCCTCATCGGCAAATGTAGAGCCAGCATAATGACCAAACCGCATAAACTCATGGAGATACTCATCCACGCTACTATCTCCCTGTGTTAGTCTCTGGAACTGATTATCCATATTGATCCTCTATGCTGAGGGAAGGTATATTGCCAAGAATAACCTCAAGAATTCCTCCATCGAGACATCAGTGAGTTGCCTTCCTACCAAGTGATGCAGCTCCAACTCTTCCCACCACAACTTCGCCTCTCCATCCAACACGAAACTGGCTATGGTTGTCTTCTGCCATTCTTCCATTTTAGTGCCCATCAAGACTCTCTTCACCCGAGAGAGCCAATCTTCGTCCTGGGATGGGATTCAAGTCCCCAAAAACACTGGATGGTTAAAGCTCATTACATGTTTGAGCTGCTTCTCTGTTGTTCTTCTTGGTACAAAAGGCTCTACCACCAAATGTTCCACCATTCTAGGTTCTACAGCTCGAAGTGGTACCTTCTCCCCTGTAGGGGCAAGATGCTGTACTTGCCTTCCTGGCTGGGTGTTTAGCATCGCAAACACCGCCTCAGCCACAAGTCTTATTGTTTCTGCCGAAAGAGGGGTTGCAGGCACGTCATTGGGTGCACTACTTGCCTCAAAAAGCGGGTGTTCTGACTGCCCTGCAAAACTCATGGTCACCAATAGTCGTACAACACACCAATAAGTGACCAAATAGAATTGCAAAAGCAATCATAGGAACACGCAGGTTCCTCAAACATGTTTATTTTCATTCCTAAGTGGACATTCATGGGTTCTTTTCATGTTATAACAATGACGCACATACATGTGCGCACCACCCCTTAAAAGAATTTGTCCACGAATTCAAATAAGAAAGACTAAAACTGTTGTCTGATACCAAATTGTAACACCCCCATCTATCATATTGAATATAACAGAAGATCTGGCCGGGGCCCCATGGCATATACCACGGACAGTTAGCGGAGTTACTAATTAATACCAAATTACCACCATAGAAATTCGAATCCACACTCAGAGCATTCTAGCGGAAGCTTTTAAAACTGTTATAAGAACCCATAAACAACACATGAATGTCCACTAAGGCCATAATAGGAATGAAAGAACATACACAAAATTCCTGGCCTTATGGACTTACAATAGTTTGATTAACAAAAGTGTTTTACATACTTCGGCTCACAGGCTTGCCATACATGATAGTATTAAAATAAAACACTTCGCTTTGGCCTTCAAGGGTCAGCACAGCAATAAGGGCTTCAGCCCGCTATTTGCCACTAGGCTCTCCAGTTCCTTCATAAGAATAATCCACTGCACGGTGGCAAAACAAAGCAACGGTCAGCTAAAGCTGACCAAATTATAACAAACCCACCCCAACTTGGGGTGGCGGTGCTCCTTCCTTGCAATTTATTAGAATCACCAAACATGATATTGAAAGTACAATTAAAGTACACTTCACTGCAGGCGTAGGCACGCACGGCCACACACCCCGTTCTCTCAGGGCACATTATCGGTGAACCCGGTCCATTCCGAGGCTTCACCACCGCCCCCAAGACGGCAACCATAAAGAGCATTTGAGTCATTCCGACCGAAGCCTAGGACTCGCCCTCCATGCCTCGGGTAAGTGCCACGTATATTAGGTCTCTTTAACCGAACCACATAGAGCGGGTACGATTCTGCTCAACCCATTGTTGACATCGCCATGTCAATTTAAGTCATTGGCGCGGGTAATCCTCCCCGATTCCTGAATAATCGATCACACAATATTACATAACCCAGTTATGCACAAGGTCATCACTCAGGCCACCAAGCTGGGCTCCCAAAGCTCTCATCCCCACAACTTGGCCCCTAGGTCTCCACGAGACAGGCCTCACAACAACTCTCTCACAGAGCTACCACCGGCGGTAACACTACCACAGCGCGGAACCTGGCAGAAATGCGTTTCTGCCCAGTTTTCCAGGTGCTCCTTGGGGTTAGTCCCCAAAGTTCCCTGCTGTAATCTACCGCGTAGAAACCCGAAAATATACAACACAGAGTCTTCTCTGACAATTCATGCATAATGAAAACATCACCAATCTAGACCAACATGTTTGGATGGGCTTCACACACTATACATATGTATGTACTTCGATTACGAACTCTATATGCAAAACTACAGGGATAATCCATATCTACCTGAAGGAATACACCACGCTCACCGCACACTCGCGGGAGAGGGTTTCCTATGCAAAAGGAAGAGGACTTCACATGTCTAAGTAGAGAATCATTACCCTAAAGGTTCGCTTCGGCCCTATGGAGGAGAAACTAGCAGGATGAAAACCGCCACAACGGACTCGCCTTTGCGGATCTAGACTCGGCTCGCGATTTGGAGCTTCTAAGCTCCAACAATGGCGGGATTCCTCCTTCTTCTTCTCCCTTTGCTCTCCCCTCTCTCTACCTCTTAGAAAGAGAAAGGGACAAAGGAAATGAGGTTTAAACCCTCATTTCCCGACCTTATCACATCAGGAAAGATGTTGGGCCGTCGGATCCCACCTAAATAAAACAAAAGGCCTTGATTTACCCTTAAAATTGTCTCCCTGGGTCCATACATGACTTGTGACATGGTCGTGTCATAGGTCGTGTCCCGCAATCACAATAAAATGGCCAAACACAGAACAGGACACGGCCCTGGACACACCCGTATCACAGGTTGTGTGCCTGACATGGTTTTGGCCACACTAGTGTCACAACCCGTGTTCCTCAATCATAATAAAATGGCCAAACACAGAAAAGGACACAGCCCTGGACACACCCGTATCACAGGCCGTGTGCCCGATATGGCTCTAGACACACCCGTGTCACAGGCCGTGTGAAATTATAAGGACTCCAAAAGTCCTTCAAAACACTTCCAATTCATCCTCTATTTTCATTGGGCTTCGCTAAGGGTATTAAAAACATATTGACCAATTCATATTACGGTTTTGGGGCGTTACACTTGTGCCCTAGATATTTGATGTCATCAACCTCTCCTCTCTTCTTGTGAAGATAGTGGACTTGGTTTTGTGAAGAAAAATGGTCTAATGAGGTGAATAAGGGAGTAAGAAGTTCTTTATATAAATTTGAATAAATGTCTAAAGGAAGAAGATGAACCGATGTCGTTCATCTTGCATTAAGATGCATGCATAAATCTGTTTTCTATGCGCAGCAAACTAAAAGGCCATTTTCGGGTATGATACGTCCAGATCTGGGCTTTCGACTAAACACGAAAGTCATAGCCCTTGAAAATACCTTTCGAACGGGTGGTTATCCATTTTCATATGAGTCTTGTAAACTCGGGAATGTCCAATAAAATTGTTGTACAGTCAAGTCTTGTGTACATATTATTCTCGAGTAAGTGTAGAACTGGGTTTGAACTTGGTAGAGAAGTTATAGTAAACTAATGTTGAGGTTTGCACGTGCTTTGCTAAACTTAAACTATTGGTTGTTGTGCTAAACAAACGATTGATGGGATTTAATTGATAGATCCTTATCTAAACAAATGGTTTGGTGGAACACGATTGTAACACGGTTTGAAGGATGTCGACAAACAAATGGTTTGGGTAAGTTAGAGAACATATAAATTGATACGTTGATTGAACAAAAGATATTACCGTGAAGGAATAATTGATTGTGAAAACTTGACGTTAAGAAGGAATTGGATGAGGTTAATGCATGGTCATGTGATAAGTGATTAATGGAATGTGCATAATAGTCCACTACTTAGAGTTGTGTCTCCCTACGGGTAGCAGTGTGGGTTTGGTATGTTGTATAATGTGGCTTGACACCTGTGTAAGTGATGAACCCTTGTGTGGTAAGGAAATGTGGAAGGGTTGGAAGTGCATGTGTGTTTGCCATAATGGAATGATGTGTTGATAAGGGACTCGGTGTGGAGCATTTATATGTGAAATTGCATGCGGTGTAAGTGAATGTTAGGGGATAGATAGTATTTACTCTAGAGGGGGGTGAATAGAGTATTAAAAATTTTTACTTAGTTTTATTGCGGAATTAAAATACTGATACTTATAAGTAAGAGAGAAAACAAAACAAACTAAGATAACACAGCACAACACAACACACAAAGAAAACACAAAGCAAACCAGACAACACAAGAAGATTTATAGTGGTTCCCCAAATCTTGGTACATCCACTCTTCTAACACCCAGGTAGGAATCCACTGTAGGTTTTTATCAGGTGCCCTGCCACCACAAGATCTCTTTCAGGTAGATCTAGAGACCCTTTGAGCTTTTGATCAGGATCCCAAAATCCAATAGGTTTTTGATCGGGTGCCCTATCACCAAGAGTTCACTTTTGAAGGGAGAGATAACCCTGTACAAATGGTGGTAAAAGAAAAGTTTAAGGAAGTCTTCTCTTTCTCAAGCAATTGAGAAGACTATGTGGATTAATGTAGAAATCCCAAGCTCCCCTTTAGATGTTGTATAGATTCAGGATGAAGGAATATGGTCCTGGATGTAGGTCTTCAAAGAATTGTTATACAGCCTTTTTGGATCTGTATACTAATATTGATTAGAGGTCTCTGTAGATCTCTGAAGGATAAAAAATGAAGAAGACTTGAGAAAATTGTTTTAATATATTCTTCTTCTTCCTTTTGAAAGCAATGCAAAAATTTCTGTGAGAAAACAATGAATACTACAGAAGAAAAACTTTCTGTCGATTGTATCTTTTTCTCTAACTATCTGATTGACTGTATTGCTCTCACTTTTCTATCTCTGTTATAATCATCAGAAAGAAAATGACATTCTATTTGAATTTTACAAGACAATACTAAATTCTCTACAGGAATCTAGGAGCTCAAACGGCTAGAATGGCTGGCAACATAAATGCACTTCCTTAATTATCTTATTAAAATATTCTGTGAATACTATAATTAATGTTTGTGAAATACGGCTATTAGCCTTGAGAATATTAGCATTAATTATCAGAATATAATTACCATAAAATAATTGATTATAAAGAGAATAAATACTTCAGACAATTTCTGTAAACTGATATCTGCAAGAAGCATAAAATCATCGACCTGAGTCCAGAGATCATCGAAATCCGTTAAGAGATCGTCAACCCGAGAATGACTATCGTAGATCTGAGATAACTGCTTAGAAATAAGAGATCGTCGATGGGAGATCGACGATCGTCGAGCTGAGTTTGACTATAGTCGAACTGATATAAATACTTCACAGAATTCTTCTGAGTCTAAATCTTGAGTCCACTGCAATGCTGGTCTGATGAAACCTGACCTAAATGGAACTAGCTTAGACTAGACAAAGACCCTGGCTATACAGGTGGGTCAAAACATCCTAAGAGTAGACCTAGCACAAATCTAAACAAGGGTTCCAATAGTGAGTTGACACGTGGTGTCATAATCCAGGGTTAAGGATAGTGTGGAAGTTCTACGGGCACGCTAGTCATCACAGTGATGGGAGTTGACAGATAGACATTGGATTGTTTGCCTTGGTCCTCGGTGCTAATTCCCGGGGCTCCTTCCATGTCAAGTTGGTGGTTGGACTTGGTCCTTTAGTGCTACGCTCACATAGGCTCCTTCCGTGACACACCGGTAGGCCAATTTGGGATGTGTTCTTGGTGCACATCTACCCAAGACCCCTCTGAGCCATAGTACGCAGTGAGCTCTGTTGTTGTGTTCTTAGTGTTGAGGCGTACGGGGGCCTAGGACATGTAGTGTGGATGTCAGCCTAGTAGTGGAGATGCTCGCACTACTTTCATTGTATGTCAACAAAAAATGATGCCTGAGAGGTTAGCTACCTACTAGAATAGTGGGAACTACAAGTCTGTGTCGACATAATAGCTGCATGTGTGTGAGCATGGGTGATTAATCGCATTGCATTCATAACATTGCACTGCATTGCATACACAAGATCCTCATCATATAAGTTTGTATGGGCACTCTTATATGATGAGTTACTTTACTGTTAAGTTGATCCTTAACTTATATGTTTGTATGGGCATTCATATAAGTTAAGATACTTCTTGTTGATTATTCATATTTGTTCACTACTATTGATGGTAGAACTGCTAGTATAAATTATTGCATTTATTTTTGATATTTTGATGGATACTCTGATATTATTTAGGCTCATATCACCTGCTTATACTACTGTTTATATATATATTGTACCCTCTTCTTTTCTCCGTCTGGTGCCTGAGAGTCGCCGGGGAAGCGGATGTGATAGCCACTTAGACTTTTTGACTACTGGTTGCTACATCTTACTTTTTAGGAGGAAACCCCGTAGCAGGAGGTTATGCAAGTGGACAGCCAGGCCAGGACGACAGGGCCTGAAGTGACGATACCATCGCTGCCATCAGTGATTGATGTGAGTTTTTGAGAGTCTCATTAAAAGTCTTCTTTTCAAGGTCAACTAAATACCTAGAGGGGGTGAATATGTTTTAGGCCTTCTTTTTAAATACTCTGATTTATATCTGATTTCCTATGCTTAGTGATTAATTAATTTGTGCTTTCAAGAACAATCACAGACGACTTAGATATTTTTATAGTGGTTCCCCAATCTTGGGTACGTCCATTGTCCCTCTCCTCCTTTCTAACAGTGTGTTATACAAGGATCTTCACAAATTCCTCGGCTCCTTAAGATCTTACAGCACGATCCCGCAGGACCCCTCAATCTTATCCAAGACCTACAACTCGTGCACTAAGCCCTACCACTCAGATCCTAACTGGATCCTACCTCAGCCTTTATAACACAGGCCAACACTCAGGTACTAAGCCTTAACACTCAGATCCCAACTGGATCCTACCTTGGCCTTTATAACAAGGGCCTGCACTCCGGAACTAAGCCTTACCACTCAAATTCTAATAAGAATTCTACCTTAGCCTTTATAATATAGGCCTACACTCATATTCCCTAAAGAATCCTACACTCAGATCCCAGAATGGATCTTATAGGGAATGTTAAAGAGATGAAATACTCAGACACCAGAGAAAGTTCTCTGTGTATGTCTTCCTGGACTGAGCAGATATCAGCCCTATATTTTTCTTCACAGCAACAAGTTGAGAAAGAAATCTTCAATTGAAGCACGACTTGTTCTGGAAGCAACTTGCAGAAATCTCTGCTTCTTCTTTGTCAGGAAGCAATCCTGATCTTGCTGTCGCAGATGAGTATCGCAGCAGCTAACTCTTTTCGTGTTCAGGTTCTCTGACCTGAAATTCTTCTTATGGTTCGACAAGAAAGCGAGGAAGAAGATGTCATCCAACCACAAGAGTGCGAATCAAGAGAACCCTAATTACGTCTCTTCTTGGTCAATGTGATTGTTGTTTTCTCAATCTGATCCTGCTCCTTTTATTGTCTGTCGATCAACGTCTCATTGAGCAGTGGGCCCTACCAGAATTGGTGGTTGCGATTATGCCATTCATCCACCTACTTTCCATTGACGGTTGATTCAACGTCTCTTTGCTTTGTGTGGTCCCCAGCGAGAAATCTCTTTCCTAGTTTAGAAATTCATTATAGCTGGCCCCCAGTACCTCTAGCAGCAATCCCGAACATTTGGACCTGCTTTGACTTTATTGACTTTGCTGACGTCACCATTTCAATCGACTTAGACAAAATCAAGCATCAATAGCGAAGGCATTGAGTGAATGACCATTACTCAGCGCCAAAAAATACTTAGACATAAGGTGTATTCCAGAATTCCTAAGTTCGACAAACTCAAAACTACGTTCGACGAACTCAGAGCTCAGCTCGATGAAAAGCGAAAGCTGAGTTCGCCGAACTAAGAGCTCAATTCGACGAACTCAGAACTCAGCTCGACAAAAAAGTGAAAGCTCAGTTTGACAAACTCAGAGCTCAGCTCGACAAAAAAGTAAAAGCTATCATAGCGTTGGACTTAGCCAATTTTTGTGCCTTAAAACACAGTGTCTATGACTGACTAGGATTCAGTCAACGTTATAGCCCCATGGCGTTGAGTGAATAAGCATCACTAAACGCCTAACTACTTAGGCAGATTTTCTATCTCATTGAATTGAGTGAGTAAGCATCACTCAACACTTAAACACTTAGACAGATTTTCTGTCTCATGGCATTGAGTAAGTGAGCTACACTCAATGCCTAACCACTTAGACAGATTTTCTGTCTCATGGTATTGAGTGAGTAAGCTTCACTCAACGCATGTGCACTTAGTCAAAATTCTACACAAAATTTCTGTGGCTTTGACTGACTGGGCAGTACTCAACGATTTTACTTACCTTGCGTTGAGTGAATAGACTTCACTCAACGCCTGTGGACTTAGTCAAAATTCTACACATAATTTTTGTGGCTTTGACTGACTGGGCAGTACTCAACGATTTTGATGTTATAGCGTTGAGTGAGTTGACTTCACTCAACGCCTGTGGACTTAGCAACATTTTCAGCTTGCCAATTGTTTGGCTAATTATACTCAATGATTTTACTTACCTGGCGTTGAGTGAATAGACTTAACTATATGCCTGTGGACTTAGGCAAAACTTCTGCCTATCCAACATCTTCCTTGAGTCCACTTGACCAATAATTATCACATAGACTGTCCTGCACACATGAACTTACACACACATCAAATACAGCTATGTCTATCTCATTGACCTGTTTGACATCATCAAATCAGGGCCATTGGGATCAATGGACCCAACAATCTCACCATATTTAAAGATGTCAAAACTATTGATCAACTTCCTTAGTCAATAAGATACACATCACATAGGCAATAAAAAAACCTTATTAAATTCAGTGAGATGAATTTTTACCTACTCCCCCTGGATTGCTGCAGGGTGTGTGTTACCTTATAGGTTTACCTCTCTGATCCTTTCTTGATCAATTTCTTCTCCCCATTACTTTCTCCCCTATCTTTTTGCCATATTGGGGCTTGATCCTTTCTTGATCTTGAGCTTGTCTCTCCCCCTTGGATACTACTTGAACTTGATCAATCTCTTATCTCCCCCTTTTTGACTTATTCAGATAGTCAGGTAGGTGCCCCAGTTCTTTTTCTCCACTTGTGCTCTCCCCATAGCTGATGTAGATGAAGCCAGTAGTGTAACTGCCAGCTTGCTCCTTATACAGGGCTGACTTTAGTCCTGCAACTTCTAGACTTGCTCCCCCTCAATAGGAGTATCTGCACTCATCTTGTTCTTGATTTCCACTGTGTCTGCATCACCTGCAAGAAGAACAAGCATGTACTAAAAAATACCTTAGGGAGTGTCTGAAGCTATTCTAAGTTAAACATACCCAATTTAATCTTGAAGGTGATGAACTTGGCTTCATCTAGTGGCTTAGTGAAGATACCAGCCACTTGCTTGTCGGTGGAGACAAACTCTAGGCTAATTTCTTCTTTCTCCCTATGATCCCTAATAAAATGATACGTAATTTCTATGTGCTTAGTCCTGCTGTATGAGACAGGATTCCTAGCAATAGAAATGGAACTAGTAAAATCACAATAAAGAGGAGTTCTACTTATCTTAATGTTATAATCTTCAACCTGATGTTAAATCCACAACAATTGAGCACAGCAGCTGCCTGCTGAAATGTACTCGAACTTTGCAGTTGAGATTGTCACACTGGTTTGCTTCTTGCTGCTCTATGATATCAGTCTTCCACCTAGGAATTGACATGTACCAGTAGTACTTTTCATATCTTCCTTATAGCCTGCAAAATCTGCATCTGAAAATCCTGTTTGATCAAAATCTCTATTCCTAGGGTACCAAAGGCCAAGATCTGGTGTGCCCTTAAGATACCTTAAAATTCTTTTTGCAGCAGAATAATAAGATTCTTTAGGGCAGGCCTGATACCTAGCACAAACACATGTAGTATACATGATATCAGCCCTACTAGCAGTCAAGTATAGAAGAGAGTCAATTATCCCTCTATACAAAGACTCATCAATAGGTTTCCTTGCCTCATCTTTGCCTATAGGCATACTTGACCCCATGGGAGTTCTCATAGTGGAGGCATTCTCCATACTATATTTCTTAATTAACTCTCTGGTGAACTTTGACTTGGATATGAATAAGCCATCATCAGTCTATCTTACTTGGAGTCCTAAGAAGAACTTAAGCTCACCCATGTTGTTCATCTCAAACTTCTCTTGCATAAGTTTAGCAAACTTCCTACAAAAGTTGTCCTCAGTAGATCCAAAGATAATGTCATCGATATATATCTGGACTAGGATGATCTTGCCCTTAGATTCCCTTAGGAATAGGGTCTTATCTATTTCCCCCTTGAGAATTTGTTCTCAATGAGGAAACTATACAATGTTTCATACCATGCTCTAGGGGCTTGCTTCAACCCATATAGAGCTTTCTTAAGCCTATAAACAAAATCAGGAAGGTGAGGGTCTACAAAACCTGGTGGCTGATCCACATATACTTCCTCTTTTAAGTCCCCATTCAGGAATGCTGACTTCACATCCATCTGGTAGACTTTGAATCCTTAATAGGCAGCAAATACAAGGAATAGCCTTATTGCTTCCATCCTGGATACTAGGGAAAAAGTCTGGTCAAAGTTTATTCCTTCTTCTTGTCTGTATCCATTTGCCACCAATCTAGCCGTGTTCTTGACAATAATGTCATTCTCATCTAACTTGTTCTTGTAGATCCACTTAGTTCATATGACATTATATCCCTTAGGTCTTGGAACCAGCTTCCAGACACTACACCTCTTAAATTGGTTCAGCTCTTCCTCATTGCTCCAATCTAGAATGGGTCTTTGATAGCCTCTTCAAGTTTCTTGGGCTCTTCTTGAGATAGGAAGCTTCAATAGAGAGCTGTGTTGATGCTCTTTCTTCTGGTCTGGACTCCATGTCTTACATCACCAATGATTTGGTGTGTTGGATGGTCCCTCAGATGTCTCCCACCTGAAGGAAATCTTGCTTCAGCTTGTTGTTCTTCATTGCCCTCAGCTGGTTGTTCTTCATTATCTTCAGTTGGCTGTTCTTCATCCTCATCTTGTGAGTTTTGAGCTCCCCCTAGACAGCACCTATCTTATTTCTTATCTTGTACTGCTGGATCATGTACCCTGATGCTAAGCTTGTCCATCACCTCCTTTAAACCTGCATAGCTAGAAGAGAAGCAAGGCAGCTCACAGTTAATCAAGTTTGACTCATTAAAGACAACATGGACTAATTCTTCTAAAACTTGACTAATCAAGTTGTAGATCCTATATGCTCTGATATTATTATTATACCCAACAAATATCCCTTCTTGGGACTTGGCAGCAAACTTAGTCACATAGGACTTACCATTGTTCAGTACATAGAACTTACTACCAAAAATCCTGAAGTAGGATAAGTTTGGTTTTTTGCCTTTCAGAATCTCATAGGGATTCTTCTTGTGGCTTTTGGTGATGGAAGCCAAGTTGAGTACATGACATTCAGTGCTTACTGTCTTAGCCCAGAAATATTCTGGGAGACATGTGTCACTTAACAAGGTCCTACCAGCCTCTATGAGGGTTCTATTTTTCCTCTCAGCAATTCCATTTTGCTGAGGTGTTCTAGGAGAGGAGAATTCTTGGTGAATCTCATGCTCTTCATAGAACCTTATCATGCACTCAGACTTAAACTCAGTCCCATGATCACTTCTGATTTTGACCACAGTACTGTTGAACTCATTCTGAATTTTCCTAATAAATGTGTGGAAGACATCAGGGGTTTCAGATTTCTTCCTTAGGAAGAACACTCAGGAAAATCTGGAAAAGTCATCAACAACCACAAGAGTGTAGACTTTTCCTACCTAGACTATGAACTAGCATAATACCAAATAGATCCATATGTAGGAGGTATAAACACCTCACTGAGTCTTTGGTACCAAGTCTCTTGAAGGAGGTCTTGGTCTGCTTGCCCTTTTATGTAAGACACATTTTTTTTCTTTTTAAAAACCCGAGGTCTTAGGCCCAGAACCGCTACATTGCGGTGACACCTTAACACCCGAGAAGGCCGCCACAACAAAATGCCGATCCTGTCGGCCGATTCGATCACAAGACAGTAGAAATTAAAGAAGAAAACAAGTCCACAGCAATCACATGTAAAGTAAATAGTCTCCATGAAGGGAGTGTCGATAGATATAATAAAAGTATAGAAAGTAGGGCTCATGCCCGGTACATCAAAATCCTCACTACATATCTCTCGTAGCAGAAGCAAAACAAAATAACTACTAGCGATCAGGACTCACAGTCCCAGTAGTATGAACATCGATACAAGACTGCCCCATCTCAATGCGTGCCGACCTCCGGGGCTGCTCCTCCATACTGGGCTACACGGTGCCCTAAAATGATGTGGTTCGAAAACCGTTAGTATAAAAGACTAAGCCATATCATCCCCCGCCCCTTCCCTCAAGGCTCCTAGGCACCAAGCGGGGAGGAGGAAAGGAGAGGTAATAAAGGTGGAGAATGACAAATACAGGTTACGGCGGAACTAATCTAGTAGTTCTATAAGTATGTGCGGCAGTAATAAAAGTAAGAAAGACTGGACAAGAAATAAGTAACCTTAACTTATATGGAGAAGCATAAGGTAAGGGGTCTTCTGCAAGGCTCCTATCATATAACAAGTCTCATACCAATTTATATGATAGGGTGTCGGTTTTCTAGCAAGCATACATATATATTTACTGAATAAAAACCTTAACTTATAAGCACGCTCGCGTGAACTTATAAACTAAGGGGTCGTTTTGTAGAGCTTATTGTATAAAGCATCCCATACCACTTTATACAATAGGTGTCAGGTTTATATGCAATGGTTATTCTATGACATGCATTTATGCCATGATGTGAACATGCAAGTGCAACTCACCCACTCGACTCTGTGTACACAGACCTTTAGTTCCCCCTTTCTGGAGCCGAACCTCCCAGGATACCTCCGTAGTGGCAAACGGAAGCGGTGGGTTGGGCCTCTCCCACCTCTAAACCGGTAATTTCACTACCAGACAAACCTATCGTACGCTTCAACGTTGGTGCACTAAGATGAGAGATTGCATACTCTTGTCAGCTGGCGCACCGAACTTTTATTGTGAAGTGCTAACCACACTTACTGAGTTGACGTATTGGCGTCGGTGCATCGACCCTCCAATATCGAAGACCCACCACCTTATACCTTATGCACATGCAACCTTATGTATCACCTATCGAGCCAAAGATCCCCGGACCATCCCGTTCGTCAAAATAAATAACCGAGCCAAAGCTCCCCGAACCATCCCATCTGTCACAATCAACAACTGAGCCAAAGCTCGCCGGGCCAACTTGCCCATCCCCAAAATCCCTGGGCCTACACCCCGTGTGAACCAACCTAACATCCTAAGACATCGAGGTGAGTCAAATTGAACCCCTAATTATGCTAATTACTCTTGCAATTCAGTTTTACCTACAGTTTAGGTTAGCCCGGGACTGCCCCCGACATACCCCGTGAAGGGCTCTCAAAGGGCACTAGGAACTACGATGGGTTGAAGCCCAAAGATCCCTTTCACAAGGATCTTATTGTTATTGGTTAATGCCCGATTCCCGATCCCTTAGTATTACCTTGGATCTAATCCTAGTGTGTTTTGACTCTTTCTCTCTCCCCACGGGGAAGACAATGTTTCGTCGACCCCGAGCACCTCTTACCACTAGTCAAACCTCTCACTCCTCATCACAACTCCTGATGATGCACTCATTTCACTTACTAGATCAACACACCAACATCTCAACTTTCTGGGTTCATCTGCACCTTATCATGATTTCTGCAGTTTTACTAAATGCAGACCATCCTAAGCTGTATGATGTATATAATGGGAGGTACTCAAAATTGTCATCCAATATCCCTATATTAATTATTAAGGGTCTATCATGACATGTTTAGCCTAAATCCAGAAGTTCATAATTTTCCTAACTTAACTAGTAATTTATTTAATTTTTCCTAAGTAATCCAAGACCCAAGTTTGAAAATGAAGTACCCCTTTTAGACATGCAAATGCTCTACAAAATTTCTTATAATTACTCGACGACTATTGAATAGTAAAATCAGAGTCTCCTAATTTTTCAGCAAGGTTTAGGCCTCTAAATCTAATTTTAAATACAACCTACATTAATCATTTTAAAGAGACAAGTACTGCCAATATACTTTCAAAAATTTTGAGAAAAATCAAGGATGATCATAAAGACATATAAAGAGTCCAGGTAAAGTTTCATAATTTATCAGTGAATAATGAACTATAAACTTGATTTTCTCATAGTAATCTAAGTTAACAGGTTAATAAACTAAGTACAGCAATTATTCATCTTAAAATTGTAATAAAATCCCCATATGAGCTTATTGACCTAGGAACATTACTGATCAAGTTTCACAATTTTACAACAAGTGTAGAGTTCTGAATTTATTATTGAATATAAAATTATTCTAGAAAAACTGGTTAACAAAGTACTGAAAATATAACTCTGAAAATTATAAATAAATTCTTGTAAAAGTATATTGATATAACATTTTCTCTGTCCAATTCTCATAACTTCTTACCCAACAGGGTGATCATAATAATTGAAAGATTATCAAGGGAAATTTTCATGTACTCTAAAGAAGGTGTCAAATGTATTGATCCAAAATTACCAATAAAATCACCAAAGGGCCTTATTGATCCTATGACTATACTACCCAAGTTTCATGGCTTTTCATTAAGTTTTGGTGGCTTATCTTTCATGTACAAGTGTTGTGCCCTAAACTAGGGTTAGGGTTTTGAGGGCTCTATCCATCTCCAGATCCTATAAGATTTTTACCAAAGTACTTTAGCTACCCTAGAGTCCTCTCCACCAAATTTCAAATCATGTCAAGGCCATTTGACCACATGCCCTTCTCAAAACACAAAAAACCATCCTTAGGGTTTTGTCTTGGATCCTAGGGCGAATCTACCCCAATACACCCCATCTTCCATGAAAGGGTGTTAAAAGTCATGCCAAGTAAGTGTCCCAAATTTCAACCTCTGTTGAGGTGATTTGGCCACCTAAACCCACAAGTGCACTTTTGACCTTAATACCCCTTATTGAGCAAACTTAGGGTTTGCTTGCTTCCAACCTAAATCATCTCCAAATGAGATGAAAATTTATAAGATGGCGTTCAGTGCACTCAACGCACTCAACGCCCGAGCCAAAGATTCTTCCTAAGTAAGATGGCGTTGAGTGCACTAAATGCACTTAATGTCATTCAACCCATGGCGTTGAGTGAAATCTACGCACTCAACGCCCAAGCCCAAAAACATGTCTAAGTAGATACCTGATCTACTCGTCGAGTCTTGTTAACTCACTCGAAGCTTCCCGGACTTGAGTCATCTTGGCCTCTTTTGGTTGATCCTAATGGGTCCTTACCAACATATTGGTCTCCCTTAAGGTTAGAGGTGTCATGATGGGATCATGGAACTAAGTTAAAACCCTAAGGTCATGCCTAAAGTAGTAATTGGGATTCAACTACTTGCAGACCAAGGTGATTTTCATCTTGAGCCTTATTCACTTGGTCTTCTTGGGCTTTCTAGGGTTTTGTCATGACTCAGTCATGACAAAAATCACTCCTAGGGGGTCAAGTTATTTTAGGGATGTTACAAATCCTAATATATAAACAAAATATTTTGTCCCCGAAATTCTAGTTAGGCCTACGGGGTTCCAAGTATGAAGGTAAATTGTAACATCCCGAGAGGTGGTGAGTAATACCTGACTGAAAAGCTCCGGGTACCTTTGTCTCATCAAGTCCTATGGCTCCCATATGTGCTCCTATTGCCCATGATTCCTCCACAGGACCTTGACTAGCGGGACCTTCTTGCGGCGCAAGACTCGTATCCCCTTATCGTCAATCCGGATCGGTTCCAGGTGAACTGAACGATCAGATGCTACCGGCCCATCCATTGTCGTAATCTGCTGCTCCGGGCGTAGTATAGCCCTCTTAAAAGAAGATATGTGGAATACGTCGTGCAGACCTGCCATCTCCGGTGGTAACTTCAGCCTGTATGCTAAGGGACCGATCCGCTCCAGGATCCTGTAAGGCCCCATATATATCGGGCTGAGATTCTTATGCCCGCATACCCACGAGACTCCATGCACCAGACGTATCCTCAAGAATACACAGTCTTCATCCTTAACACTACTTGGCAATGTCGTGCATCATAAAATTTGGTCGGTCTGCCCTAGGCCTCCAACATCCTATCTCGAATTAGTCACACATATCTAGGTTCTCCACAAATTCTGAGTTGAGTGCCTTTGGATCCTTGTCCTAGATCCATGAAAGTTGAATCCTGCACCTCTGTATGAGGGTGGAGATCTGTGTTGAATGTCGGCCGCAAGCCTCGATAAGCTTGGACTGATCTTATTTCCTTGGACATATAGTGTCCATCCTGATTTGACACGACCACCTTAAGCATCATGATAACGGACTTCTACTCCCAAACTTCATGAAACACCCACGGGAGTTTTCTTCCGGGTCTAGGTGTCCCCAGCTACCTCGGCCAATCTATACTTGATGTTCCCTTTATAATTATGCCCGGAGTGGGGATGAGGAATCCTGTGTATGAAAATCCCTAATTATACCCTCGAACTTCCACTCTAACTCGGGCAGTGTATAATAATTGTGCCTCTTTCTTCACTCTGGGGAGATACATATTCTGAGATACACCATACTTCTTATGATACATCATAGCGATTAAATTTGTTCCTTCTCAAATATCCTTAATCTTGTTACCCATCATCTAATTTTTCGTGATCATAGTTAATCCTCATCTTATCACCAAGTCATTTTCTTGGTAATGCTACAGGTCATCATTCCAAACATGTTTTTACAAAATCTTATCTTCGCCTGAATAACGTCGAATTATATCGACTTCAATCTCACTATGTTTGTTATGCCACATTCTCTAAATTAGGTCTAAGGAAACCCATGTCAATACTAATTTACCCAATAATCAAAGTACAAGTCTCCAATAAACAAAAGGTAAGCCCCCAATAAACAAAAGATAAGCCCCTACCTACCTTGGGCTAAGTATCTTTGATATTATCCTATTATATCCGTCCTAGCTGGGTGCACAATCCCAAGGGCATCAATCTTCGCCTTGGGGTTCTACCCTGAAACTCGTCGATATACTCCATACTTTAAACTCTATGAGTCACATTTACGATAACCTTATCGGGGTCAAAATATTCCCGTCCCAAATAGGTATCTTCTATACTTGAATTCCTATCCGACACTCAGTGTTTGTCTCTGTGGTTTTCTCCTTGTAATCTTATTACTAGTACGAGGGTTGAGACTTTGGGTCTGTTTGGGACAGCTCTGGCGGATTGAAAAACTGCTGTCCGGATAGAGCTATTTTAAAATAGATCTCTGGGGAGCAGTTTTGAAAAGCTGCAGAGTGTTTGGGTGTTCTGTGCAGAAGTGCACTTTGAAACACGATTTTCTATTTTTAGCTGTTTGGAGAAACAACTTTTGGAAGCGACTCTTCTAAAAATTAAAATATATAAATATATAAAAATAACTGATAACAGGAACACAAACACATTCGTACACACATTCACATACACACACAAACACAAACACATTCATACACATACACAAACCCTAAAAAAATAACACACACCACCCCATACACAAACCCAAAAAATAGCATACACATACAACCATATCCGAGTTGCTGAAGTGAGTGGTTGATGAGAAATCCTTAACCAAAAAACCTTAGCAATGTCAATCCATTAACCCTTAACAATGCTAAACTATGATATGAAATCAGAAAAACAGGAAATTTGAAAAACTTTTGGCCAAAAATCCTAAACTTCCATCAGGAATGATGCACTTCGATCACAAAAATCAGGAAAAAATGGACTTCGATCGGCCAACAACACTTCCATCACCAAAAAGGGAAACTGCACTTCGATCGGCCAACACAGGGAGTAGAATCAAAGAAGAAAAAAAATCAATTTCGTGCTGAAAATTCAAGAATAGGTCACAAAAACCGGAGTTCTATCGCAAAAATAGAGTAGATCTAGGAGTTCGGGAGAGGATACCTGCTAGGACGAAGATGACACAAATCTTGCCGGACCGGCAGAAGCAGCTCTATGATGCATATAATCCTGGACGGGAGACCGATCAGAGGTGGAGAAACCCTAGGTCACGTGAAGAGGAGGAAGACACTGTGCATCGTTCTAAGAGCGAATCATGCTAAAAGTAGAGAGAAAATCGACAGATTCACATAGAAAAAAGAGTGACTTGTGAGTGCTGACTGAAGCCAAGGAGGGCGAGCACGGCACGACATCGCTAATGGCGGAGAGAGATAACAAATCATCTGACCTGTCTTCCTGCTGTAGAAGAAACGCACGAGCAAAGCAAAAAAAAAGCGTCATCGGGGAGAAGGAGAAGAGCGCAAGACACGGGATTGGGGAGAAGAATCGCAGGGGGGAAATATCGGGAAGCGACTTTTTAGGCGTTGAATGCAGGGGGGAGGGGATTCCGGAAAAGAGCTCTAGGAGCGACTCTTTGAAACGCGATTTCATTAAAGAGCTGTCCAAAACAGCGGCAATAACAGCACTGGCGGCTGGGAAAGAGCTTTTTAATCCGCCAGAGCTGTCCCAAACAGAACCTTTGTGTCTTCTACCATTCTACTAATGGACTATTGGTCTCAATTCTCCTTAAAGCAGTCCTACCAGTTTGAGTAATGGACCGTAGGGTCACCTGAGTTTATTTCTTAGGTTACCAATCTCGTGTTAAACTCCTCATTTATTCTCTTTGGGTATCTCCTTACCTTAACCAAGTTCATATCGAAGTTCTACTGCTGACTAGGGCATACTATAAGTTGTCATGGTTAGTCATGAGTGCTAGTGGGTTGAGTCTAACTCATTGGCTAGAGAACTATAAGATGAGATCTTCGCTGCCGGGGGTGATCCCTGCTGGGGCAGGTTTTTCTGTAGGCTATAAAGAAGAATTCCAATTAATGAAGACGTGGACTTTTACATGTGATTTCCCTTAGGGGAACACCACTACTTCTGTTGCTTTGTTTGTCCCCAAACAAAACTCGTGTGGGGGTGACCCAGGGGTTATGGACTGCTACTTTTTGATCGAGGTCTCCTCTGATAACACTTGTAAGCCCCCTGATGAGTATAAAAATATACAATTTTATTTCATATTAAATATTCATATTTATAAATAAAAACCTTAGTTTTTATTATATAAAACTAACTATTTTTATTATATTGTATTTTTTTGTTTTAAAATTAAGTTTTAAGTTTTTCTGAAAATTTTATATTTTTTCTTAGGTCACGCCCCTAGGTCACGCCCGTGACCTAGGGCGTGACAGCTCTTTTTAATTTCTTTTTTCTGCTGTTTTGCTGGACATATAAAAATCGGGAATTCGATGGACACGCCTGCTGAACACGCCCGTGCCAAAGGCGACACGCCCGTGACCCAATGAAATTCTATCCAGAAGTCCAGCAAGCTGCCGCGCTGTCGCCACGCCCCATGCCGCCTGTTGAATTACATGCATGACAGGCCCGTGACCTATTCAGACACGCCCGTGACCGGCCCAAAGTCTATCCAAATCTCCAGCCTGCTTGCCACCTGTCACGATAGCCTGGAAGACACGCCCGTGACCCTGTCACGCCCTACCCGACACGCCAGTGTCAGGGGGCGTGCCACCTGAAAATTTTTTCTATAAATAGGCCGACAGGGATTTGTAAATTCAGTTGAACTCCATGAGATTCCTTAAGAACTGTTAGGACTCCCCAGCTCTCTGACAAGGAACTGGTAGTAGCTTTCAAGTAATCTAAAGTTCTGTAAGTTGTAATTTTTCAGCTTTATTTTCAGCTTTTTAGAAAGTTGTAATATTTTCGGACTTTATAAAATAGACTCTTTCAATTTCAATTCTGAGTACTTTACTGCTTTCTTTTACTTTATTTTTTTTTATACTATCCCGAATGAAAGGCGAAGCTCTGCTTATGTCCTCGATTAAGATAGTGTAAAACTACTTTCAAATCTATTTTCAAAACCCTATTCTTTCATACTATCCCGAATGAAAGGCGAGGCGAAAGCCTAAGTCCTGGATTAAGATAGTGCGGAAGCGCTGCAAAATTTTACTACCCTATCCCAAAAACAAAGGTGAAGCGAAAGCTTAAATCCTGGATTGAGATAGATAGGTAGATATTATTTTCTATACTTTATACCGCCCCCATCCTGAGAAGAGGCTAAGAACCCTTAGCACTTGGTCAAGATGAGCTCTGGGCTGGATACTATTTTCAACTATTTCAACTCTACTTTCTAGTTATTCTAACTTGGGTTTTCTGTTAATTGATCATATACCAGGTGACGAGACACTACGTTTACGTTAACCCGTTTAAACGCAAGCCTTCCCGGTCGTACTTTCGAGTCAGTGATGCTACCAAAGGGACCCTCTCGTAAAGTTAGATAATTATGAAATAAAGTTGTTCTTTAATAGCTGAATTAATATTCGCTCAAGTTATTCTGAAATCGAGGACTACCTTCTAAGTCCCTATCTTAATAAAATCACGTATATATATTTTTCTATCTTTAGTTTTTAATTACAAACTCCACTCCGTTCTTTCGATAAAATAATAGTCAGTTCTAAAAAGTAGAATAATTAACACCGATCCCAGGAAAAATACGACCTTGATATTTTCTACAAAATACTATACTCCTATGCGATAGGTACTCTTGCCTTAATCCACAGGATATAAGTAAGTAAACAAAGAGATAGACTTATATACGTAAAAGATTATATAAAACCAAATCTATCTTCTTTAAAACAAACTTTACTTATCAAGCTTTTTTGGCGCCGTTGCCGGGGATTAGTTTATTTGTGTTAATATTTGAAAATAAAAGAACACTATTAATTTTATCTTTTCTTTTTCTTGTTATTTAAAAACCTTAGTTTTTATAAAAATAAAACAAACATAAAATTCCCTGAATTTAAAACTTTGTTTTTATAAAACCTAATTTTTTTTATTAACAAGTTTATTAACCACTAACAAATTCTAAAACCTAACCTACTTTTTAATGTATTTTATATAAACTTGAAAAATAAAACTAAAAAGTAGTTTATAATAAAAAACCTGCTTTTATTATAAAACTTCTTTTATAAAAAACTTGTTTTATATAAAATAAAAATAACCTGTTTTTAGTTATTTTCCGTTTTAAGTCTATTTGTGTGTTTGTATTTGTGTTTTTTTTTTGTTTAACTTAGTTTTTTTTTTTACTTAGTTTTTTTTTTATTTTATACAAAAGTCTTTTTTAGTATATGACCCGCAGAACTCCATCTGATTTAACTCTTGGACTTGATCCTGAAATCGAACGCACCTTTCGCAGGCGCCTCCGATCTCTGAATCAAGAGCTCGTATTAAATCTGGAAGAGTCTGTAGGCACCGCACACGTTCAAGAAATGGCAGCAGAGCAACAACAAATGCCAGAGGTGGTCCCCCAAAGGACCATGTCTTATTTTGCACGACCTAATTTAGATGACACCGGGTCTAGTATCGTTCGTCCACCAATTGCTAATAATAACTTCGAGATTAAATCGAGTATAATCCAAATGATTCAAAATTCCGTTCAATTCGATGGATTGCCCGACGAAGATCCAAACACGCACTTATGCAATTTCTTAGAAATTTGCGACATATTTAAGATAAATGGTGTCACTGATGATGCCATCCGTCTTCGCTTATTTCCTTTTTCTTTACGAACGAAAGCCAAACAGTGGCTAGGTTCTCTCCCCAGAGGATCTATCACCACTTGGGCTGAAATGACCGAAAAATTCCTAACAAAGTATTTTCCACCTGCAAAAACCGCACGTCTGCGTGCGGATATTTCTTCGTTTGTGCAAGGCGAGTCTGAGTCTCTTTATGAGACTTGGGAACGTTTTAAGGAATATTTACGTCGGTGTCCACATCACGCATTGCCAACTTGGCTCCAGGTACAAATATTTTATAATGGTTTGAATATTCAAACCAGACAAGCCATTGATGCTGCCGCTGGGGCACGCTCAATAACAAAACCCCCGAGGCCGCTCAAACCCTCTTTGAGGAAATGGCCATGAACGCGTACCAGTGGAATGTGCCAAGGTCACACCCTAAACAAGCTGGGATATATGAGCTCGACACTTCTTCTACTTTAGCACTCCAAGTAGAAAATCTAACTAAACAATTGGCTGGAATATCTGCTTCCTCCGCCACTACTTGGAATCCGAATAATAATATAATTGAAGAAATCGATTATATGGGGAACTCTTATAGACCTTCCTATAATCCTAATATAAACTTAAATAATAATTCTTATAATCCAGGATATAGGAACCATCCTAATTTTTCGTGGAGCAACCCCAATAATGCTCAACGCCCACCGACTGCAAATCCAATTGGATTTGCACCGCAACCCCCACAACCACAAACAACACCACCACCACCGAACCAATTTAGGCCAACCCCGATAGAAGACATATTCACGAAATATGTCAGTATTAATGAGTCCAATATCCGGAACCTGACCGGATCAATTAAAAACTTAGAAACACAAATTGGACAAATATCAAAAATGCTATCGGAACGCCAACCTGGTAATTTGCCAGGAAATACGGAACCAAATCCGCGGGATACTGGCCATTCCAGTAACCCAAGTTGACAAGCCGTCCAACTACGAAGTGGCAGGGAGCTACCACCACCCGTTAGGGTAGAAAAAGAAGCTAAGGTTAGCCTTCCTACACCACTTCCCGTTACGACTCTGCCTCCTCAACCCCCGCGAATTTCTTCCCCACATGTTGTTGTACCTTATCCATCTAAATTAAAAGATGAGCTAGAAGATGAACAATATAAAAATTTTCTAAAAATGCTAAAACAAATTCAAATCAATATACCTTTCTGCGAGGCAATTGCACAAATGCCTAAATACGCAAAATATTTAAAAGCGTTATTTTCAAATAAAAAGAAACTCGAAGATATTTCGAGGGTTTTTCTTAATGCCGAATGTTCAGCCGTTTTATTACATAAATTACCCCCAAAATTAAACGATCCGAGACGATTTTCTATCCCGTGTCTTTTCGGTAATCTATTAATAAAAGATGCGTTAGCAGATTTAGGTGCTAGCATAAATTTAATGCCCTACTCGCTCTTTCTAAAACTAGGATTAGGTAACCCCAGCCCAACTAAAATGAGCATCCAATTAGCAGATCGTTCTATTAAATATCCAGTAGGGATAGTAGAGGATGTTCTGGTCAAAATAGACAAGTTTATCTTCCCGGTAGACTTTGTTATACTTGACATAGAGTAAGACGTCGATGTTCCCATAATTCTCGGTCGTCCTTTTCTCGTAACCTCTCGCGTGATAATAGACGTAAGTAACAGTAGACTTCTCTTACGAGTAGGAGATGACGAAGTTACTATCGATATAGATCCCTCTATGAAAAACTCTTTAATAAATGACGATTCCTGCTACCTTGCGGAAGCCTCTTTTGAGGAAAATGGTTTTCCCTATTCTGATTTATTTTCAATAACGGTAGAAGAATCGGACTTGGCAGACTTACCCATTTCAAATGAAATGCCTACCGATGACCCTTTAGAACCTTTTATATCCTTAACTTCTACAACTTTAAAAACTCCAACTTCATATGAAAAACCACCAACCCTCGAGCTGAAAACACTTCCTGCACATTTAAAATACGTTTTCCTTGAAGCTGAATCTAAACTCCCTGTTATCATTTCTGCCGAATTAAATGATAAGAAAACGTATGAATTAATAGAAGTGTTAAAACAACATCGCCGTGCATTAGCATGGCAAATTTCTGATATCCAAGGACTCAACCCATCTTTTTGTACGCATAAAATATTTTTGGAAGATAACCTTCGTAAATCTATCCAGCCCCAACGACGTTTAAATCCTAATATGAAGGATGTCGTAAAAGCTGAAGTAATGAAATTATTAGACGTAGGAATTATCTATCCAATCTCAGATAGCACATGGGTTAGTACCGTACAAGTCGTCCCTAAGAAGGGCGGTATAACGGTAGTGCCAAACGCTAATAATGAACTAATTCCAACACGTACTGTTACGGGTTGGAGGATGTGCATCGATTATCGAAAATTAAATGATGCCACCCGTAAAGATCACTTTCCACTATCGTTTATAGATCAAATATTAGAGCGACTCTCGGGTCACTCATATTATTGTTTTCTCGATGGTTATTCAGGGTATTTACAAATTCCTATAGCCCCTGAAGATCAAGAGAAAACTACGTTCACTTGCCCCTTTGGTACTTTCGCCTATAGGCGAATGTCGTTTGGACTTTGTAATGCGCCAGCTACATTTCAAAGATGTATGCTAGCTATTTTTGGAAAGTTAGTAGAGGACGTTATGCAAGTATTTATGGATGATTTCTCCGTATTTGGAGACTCATTCCATACGTGTTTAGACAACCTCGCTCGTGTTCTTCAACGCTGTGAAGACACGAATTTAGTGTTGAACTGGGAGAAATGCCATTTTATGGTCCGCGAAGGTTTAGTTCTCGGTCATAAAATTTCTTCCCAGGGAATTGAGGTAGATAAGGCCAAAATAGAAATAATTGAAAAACTTCCTCCTCCAACAAATGTAAAATCTATTCGAAGTTTCTTAGGCCATGCAGGTTTCTATAGACGGTTCATTCAAAATTTCTCTAAAATAACAAAACCGTTAACTCATTTATTAGAAAAAGAAGCCCCATTTATATTCGATAGTGAATGCTTAGTAGCATTCAATATTATTAAGGACAAACTTATCAACTCTCCTATTCTAGTAGCCCCAGACTGGTCCTTCCCTTTTGAGATCATGTTTGATACGAGTGATTATGCGGTAGGAGCTGTCTTAGGACAACGAGTAGACAAATATTTTCATCCTATCTATTATGCAAGTAAAACTCTCACATCTACACAAACCAATTACACGACCACGGAAAAGGAACTACTGGCGATTGTATTTGCATTTGATAAGTTTAGATCTTATATTACACTATCAAAAGTTATAATTTTTACGGATCATTCTGCTTTAAAATATTTACTAACAAAGGCAGATGCCAAACCCCGTTTATTACGTTGGATTCTCTTATTACAAGAATTTGATTTAGAGATCCGAGATAAGAAAGGCGCAGAGAATTTGGCAGCCGATCATCTTTCGCGACTAGAGAATGCTGCAACAGATACACTCGTGGAAGCCGACATCGAAGATAAATTCCCTGAAGAAAATTTCCTCGCACTCGAAAAGTTAACCAACTCTTCTACTCCTTGGTTCGCAGACTTGGCTAACTATTTAGTAGCCCGAGTCCTTCCAAAAGCTTTTTCATTTCAAGAAAAGAAGAAATTCTTTTCTAACTTGAAAAACTACTTTTGGGAAGACCCGTATTTATTCTGAGTCTGTGCCGACCAAGTAATTCGAAGATGTATTTCGAACGAGGAAGGACTAAAAATACTACGGCACTGCCACGAAGGACCAACCGGCGGACACTATCAATCCAACCGGACTGCACGTAAAGCCCTTGAAGCAGGTTTCTTTTGGCCTACTTTATTCAAGGACGCTCAAAAATTGGTAAGCGTTTGCAACCGCTGCCAACGGTCAGGTAACATTTCCCGTCGGGACGAAATGCCCCAAAACTTTTACTTAGAATGTGAAATTTTTGATCTGTGGGGCATAGATTTCTTAGGCCCTTTACCTCCTTCTTTTAAAAATCGTTATATCTTAGTAGCGGTCGATTACGTTTCACGATGGGCTGAAGCGCAAGCTTTACCCACCGCTGACTCGAGAGTCGTCGTTAAATTTCTGAAAATCTTATTTTCACGTTTTGGCACACCTAGGGCAATAGTGAGCGACCGAGGTACTCATTTTTGTAACACCCAGATGGCTAAAGTGTTAGCCAAATATGGAGTTACTCATAAACTCGCTACCGCTTATCACCCCCAAACAAGCGGCCAAGTGGAGGTAGTCAATAGAGAACTAAAGCGCATATTAGAAAAAACTGTAGATACCAATCGAAAAGATTGGTCCCTCAAATTAGATGATGCACTTTGGGCCTACCGTACAGCATTCAAAACTGCGATCGGTTGTACACCTTATCGTCTAGTATATGGAAAGGCATGTCACCTACCTGTAGAATTAGAACATCGCGCATACTGGGCGCTAAAATTTCTTAACTTAGATACAAACTTAGCCGCCGAACAACGTAAATTTCAACTCAATGAACTTGAGGAATGGCGTGCAAACGCCTATGAAAATAATAAATTTTATAAAGAGCGATCTAAGTTTTATCATGATAGGAAAATCAAATTTCCAAAATCTTTTTCACCAGGTGATCTTGTCCTACTATATAACTCACGCCTTAAATTATTTCCAGGAAAATTAAAATCCCGATGGACCGGACCCTATACTGTTAAACAAACCTGGCCATATGGGACTGTTCTTATTTCTCACCCTGAACTAGGAACTTTCAAAGTAAACGGGCACCGTTTAAAACTATATTTTACTGGGGACCCTTTTCAAAAAGAACCTGAAACCCTAACACTACTCCATAACCTCGAAATATAAATTCCTTTGTATATTTCCATCTTTTATGCTTTTGTATATTCTGTACATATTTTTCACTTCATACATATGCCTAACATAAGTATGGGGGTGCTTTTAGCTGCAAGTTATTTTCACTTTTATGATATCTCTTATGTTTTCAATAAAAGTATTGTTTATTTTAGTACTCACCAAAACAATTCAAAATTTTCAAAACCATACTATGTAAATATATTCCAAAAATCTGAGTTGATCAAAAATGCAAATTATTCAATTTTCAAATTTACTACTCCTTCTCATAACTAGATAGATATAAATATCCGAAATAAATTTGTAAAATCCTATCTTGTAAATTTCATTACAATCAGAGTTATTATTTTAGCAAGCCTGCTTTCAATATCAAAAGAAATACATATATATACAATAGAAGCAAACATATTATGTTCACCAAACAATTGTAGACTGTAATTATCCTTACTCCATTCTTAACGAAATATAAGAAATACAAACTATTATAGTTGCTCTCAAAATTTTTTATCCAACTCTTGAATATTTATTTATTTCTACTTGGCATGTTTTCTTACGCAAGCAAGTATCTAGGAGTATGTGCTCCTAGTAAAAGAAAAGATCTTATGTCAATGGGAATAAGATTTCATTTCGTACACATAGGCATCCAATAAATATGAAAAGATTATATGGAAAGGAGTATGTGCTCCTCTAAATATACATTGGATTCAAATAAAAACTCAAGTATGCTTTGTATTTTTTTGCCACTTTGGAATTACATTCCTTAGTAGTTATAACAACGCATAACTTAGATAAAAAGATGATAGAATACAAAAATCTATCACTTCTACGAAAGCCTATTATATAGGTAAAATTCCACCCTTCCATAGTTGATATTCTATTTTTGTTTAAAATTTTGAGAGAGCATAAATAATAGAATGCACATTTTCCAATATATCTCGTATAAAGATATAGTAATCATAAAGCCAATCTATCCTTGTTATATCTGATTTTAATATATGCTTACTATTTGTTTTCAAAAACTTTTATGGCTATAAATTCTAACTCTGGTATCAATGATATGTACGATAACATTCAAATCTTTATTCACCGGATGTTTATACCTATTTTATCTTGACGAATCAAATTGATAGTAAATAGAAAATTTATTAACCTTGTAAATATACTCAACTCTATAAATTGCTATGGAATAGCAAAATCTAAGTATGGGGGTATTTGATGAGTATAAAAATATACAATTTTATTTCATATTAAATATACATATTTATAAATAAAAACCATAGTTTTTATTATATAAAACTAACTATTTTTATTATATTGTATTTTTTTGTTTTAAAATTAAGTTTTAAGTTTTTCTGAAAATTTTGTATTTTTTCTTAGGTCACGCCCCTAGGTCATGCCCGTGACCTAGGGCGTGACAGCTCTTTTTAATTTCTTTTTTCTGCTGTTTTGCTGGACAGATAAAAATTGGGAATTCGATGGACACGCCTGCTGAACACGCCCGTGCCAAAGGCGACACGCCCGTGACCCAATGAAATTCTATCTAGAAGTCCAGCAAGCTGTCGCGCTGTCGCCACGCCCCATGCCGCCTGTTGAATTACATGCATGACACGCCCGTGACCTATTCAGACAAGCCCGTGACCGGCCCAAAGTCTATCCAAATCTCCAGCCCGCTTGCCACCTGTCCCGACAGCCTGGAAGACACGCCCGTGACCCTATCACGCCCTACCCGACACGCCCGTGTCAGGGGGCGTGTCACCTGAAAATTTTTTCTATAAATAGGCCGGCAGGGATTTGTAAATTCAATTGAACTCCAGGAGATTCCTTAAGAACTGTTAGGACTCCCCAGCTCTCTGACAAGGAACTGGTAGTAGCTTTCAAGTAATCTAAAGTTCTGTAAGTTGTAATTTTTCAGCTTTATTTTCAGCTTTTTAGAAAGTTGTAATATTTTCGGACTTTATAAAATAGACTCTTTCAATTTCAATTCTGAGTACTTTACTGCTTTCTTTTACTTTATTTTTTTTTATACTATCCCGAATGAAAGGCGAAGCTCTGCTTATGTCCTGGATTAAGATAGTGTAAAACTGCTTTCAAATCTATTTTCAAAACCCTATTCTTTCATACTATCCCGAATGAAAGGCGAGGCGAAAGCCTAAGTCCTGGATTAAGATAGTGCGGAAGCGCTGCAAAATTTTACTACCCTATCCCAAAAACAAAGGTGAAGCGAAAGCTTAAATCCTGGATTGAGATAGATAGGTAGATATTATTTTCTATACTTTATACCGCCCGCATCCTGAGAAGAGGCTAAGAACCCTTAGCACTTGGTCAAGATGAGCTCTGGGCTGGATACTATTTTCAACTATTTCAACTCTACTTTCTAGTTATTCTAACTAGGGTTTTCTGTTAATTGATCATATACCAGGTGACGAGACACTACGTTTACGTTAACCCGTTTAAACGCAAGCCTTCCCGGTCGTACTTTCGAGTCAGTGATGCTACCAAAGGGACCCTCTAGTAAAGTTAGATAATTATGAAATAAAGTTGTTCTTTAATAGCTGAATTAATATTCGCTCGAGTTATTCTAAAATCGAGGACTACCTTCTAAGTCCCTATCTTAATAAAATCACGTATATATATTTTTCTATCTTTAGTTTTTAATTACAAACTCCACTCCGTTCTTTCGATTATATAATAGTCAGTTCTAAAAAGTAGAATAATTAACACCGATCCCAGGAAAAATACGACCTTGATATTTTCTACAAAATACTATACTCCTATGCGATAGGTACTCTTGCCTTAATCCACAGGATATAAGTAAGTAAACAAAGAGATAGACTTATATACGTAAAAGATTATATAAAACCAAATCTATCTTCTTTAAAACAAACTTTACTTATCACCCCCCCCCCTTTTCTTTTTTCAACATCGGGGTCTTAGGCCCAGAACCACTACTTTGCGGTGACACCTTTACACCCGGGAAAGTCGCCACAACAAAACACTGATCCTGCTGGTCGATTTGATCCCAAGACAATAGCAATTAAAGAAGAAAACAAGTCCACAACAATCATATGTAAAGTAAATAGTCTCCACAAAGGGAGTGTCCACAGATATAATAAAAGTACAGAAAGTAGGGCTCATGCCCGGTACATCAAAATCCTCACTACATATCTCTCATAGCCGAAGCAAAACTAAATAACTACTAGCGATCGAGACTCACAGTCCCAGTAGTCTGAACTCCGGTACTAGACTGCCACATCTCCAAGCATTCTGACCTCCGGTGCTGCTCCTCCATGCTGGGCTCCACGATCCCCTAAAATAATGTGGTTCGAAAACCGTTAGTCTAAAAGACTAAGCACTATCATCCCCCGCCCCTTCCCCTATGGCTCCTAAGCACCGATCAGGGAGGAGGAAAGGAGAGTTAATGAAGGTGGAGAATGACAAATACAGGTGATGGCGGAACTAATCTAGTAGTTCTATAAGTATGTGCGGCAGTAATAAAAGAAAGAAAGACTGAACAAGAAATAAGTAACCTTAACTTATATGGAGATACATAAGCTAAGGGGTCTTCTGCAAGGCTCCTATCATATAAAAAGTCCCATACCGATTTATATGATAGGGTGTCGGTTTTCTAGCAAGCATATATATATATATATATATATTTACTGAATAAAAACCTTAACTTATTAGCACGCTCGCGTGAACTTATAAACGAAGGGTCGTTTTGCAGAGCCTATTGTATAAAGCATCTCATACCACTTTATATAATAGGTGTGGGTTATATGCAATGGTTATGCTATGACATGCAATTATGATATGATGTGAACATGTAAGTGCAACTCACCCACTCGACTCTGTGTACAGAGACCTTTAGTTCCCCCTTTCTAGAGCCGAACCTCCAAGGATACCTCCGTAGTGGAAAACAGAAGCAGTGGGTTGGGCCTTGCCCACCTCTAAACTGGTAATTGCACTACCATTCAGACCTATCGTATGCTTCAATGCTGGTGCACTAAGCGGAGCGCCTGCGAACTCTTGTCGGCTGGCGCACCGGACTTTTATGGTGAAGTGCTAACTGTTAGATTTCTCTATGAGGATTGCACAACACTTGTGCACGCAGCAGAAGAAATAAAACATCAAGAACAACCCAAAAGAGATTGGGATCGGTCCATGAATGTTGAATCAAGAAGTTAACAAACAACTAGGAAAAAATTACCTTAGTGGCATTGAGTCACAACTCAACGGAGATGCTCCAAGCTTTGAGTCCTTGTCGGTGGCGAGTTCTACGTAGAATAACATCTACGTCTCTGCAGAAATCCACACGAGTGCGAGAACACCGAGCTTTTCATCGCACGAAAGATCGGGAAGGAGATCGTCTACACCTTGCACTTCTACGGACTGCTAGGTCCGTGCCAGGAATAGAAACACCGGCGACTATAGCTGGAAAGTAGGTCGGCGGAGCGAGCGATCGGCGGAAGTGGAACACTTCCGTCCGGCGGGGTACGAGATGTGGCGGATCGGAATGGAGGAACGCTTCCGTCGGGTTCTATCCGGGCGCAGGAGAAAAGCACGCATTCACATATCCTCCCAAAACCCTAAGTCCTTATTTATACAAAAGGTATAAACAGACCTAAAAGAATCGCTATCCGCAGTCCACACAACATAGGGTTTCAGAGTCATTCGCCGAGAATCAGCAAAGGTTCGGCGAGAATCAGTCGGCGGGATCCAGAAGACAGATTCGGAGAGAATCAACAGACAGATTCAGCGAGAATCAGCAGCCAGATTCGGCGAGAATCAGTAGACAGTCTCGACGACTCAGTCCTCGATTCTCGACGAATCAGCAGATTTATTCTCGACGACTTTGCCTTAGTCGGCGAGACATACTCGATGACTCCCATCGACTATCGACGACTTTGCCTTAGTCGGTGAGTCATACTCGATGACTCTCGATGAAATTCCTTTGGCAACGTTTGCCCTACCCCATTCTGTGTGGTGATTGGAAACCCTTACCAACACAGTCAATCTTCCAACTTCTCCACATGCTCTTATGTGCGACCCTGCAGGCTCATATCGCGTTCGCAGTGAGATTACATGTTTGACCACTTCTAGATCACCATGGTAACTCCAACAGTCTCCCACTTGATCTTGAAAGTATCAAACAAAAAACCTCACAAACAATGAGCGTCATCTAGCAATGCATCATTGCTCCCCAAGCAATAAGAGTTCATAACTCATATGCCTTTATGAACAATGTCCCAGCGTTGTCTTTGTCCCTTTGTCCCTTACATCAAGAAAGAACTAGAGGCATGGACTGTATCACCCTCATAATAGCTCAATCCAAGTTTCTTGATCTAGAACGGACTTCCAGAGAATGGTGAGTCCAATATCACATATTGACTCAACCAAGCATGGCCATGCATTTCTCAGTCCAGTTCCATCAAGGGGCCCATGGATGCAACTCCTATCATATAGGAGGACAAATCCAATATCTGCTCACACACAAACACCCAAATGATTTGTAACGTGCCCAACAACCACCCTTATCATCAACCTTTCTCAAGGAATACTTTAGATGGCATCAAAGCACGCTCTTCCTCACTTGATGAATGTTGTGACTTCAGGTCAAAGGACCACAACACCATTGTCAATTGAGACCTACTCGTGACACGTTAAGATAACAATCCATAGAGTAGTCTCAGGTTGGGTCTGTCCAGTACAACTTGTTCATTAACAAGTACCCACGTGATGACTTAATATCATAATATCATGACCTATGAGAACTGGTCATCAGTCAACACACGTGCAAGTCTTAATGTATCATCATCACCCTTAGTTTCTATGATGATACTACGACCAGGGACCTTTTAAGAATGAAGCTTCAAATAAATCATAGGCTCTCACATTCAAGTCATGTACTTGATTTCCTATGGAAGCGAACATTCTAAGGGTATTTATTATGTTAACATTTAACTATCGCATAGAGAAACCATAATAAAAGAACATGTCATTAATTGTAAAAGAAAAATCTAGGTACATAATTCATCATATGAATAAACAATAAACAACCAACAGAATATATGTTTACATGCAACCCACAAGACTCTCACTAGAGTTGATCATTTAGGTATCGTATACCAATTGATCTAGTATGACCATCATGCTTTCTCTGCGCGAGAGGCTTTGTCAGTGGATCCGCAATATTCTCCTCAGTCGGCACTCTGCAAATGTTCACATCTCATCGTTCGACAATCTCATGAATAAGATGAAACCGCCGAAGTATGTGCTTGGAGCGCTGATGAGATCTAGGTTCCTTAGATTGTGCAATTGCACCATTGTTATCACAGTAGAGAACTACGGGACCAACAATGCTAGGAACTACATCAAGCTCGCCGATGAATTTCCTAATCCATACAGCCTCCTTCGCTGCTTTAGCTGCAGCGATATACTCGGCCTCTGTTGTAGAATCGGCAACTTTCTCTTGCTTGGAACTCTTCCAGCTCACAGCTCCTCCATTAAGGCAAAACACAAACCCTGACTGAGACTTTGAATCGTCCCTATCAGTTTGGAAGCTAATATCCGTGTAACCATTTACAACGAGCTCTTCCTCTCCACCATACACCAAGAACACATCTTTTGTCCTTCTCAAGTACTTCAGGATATTCTTGACTGCAATCCAGTGACACTCACCGGGGTCTGACTGATACCTGCTAGTATGCTCAAAGCAAAGGAGACATCGGGTCGAGTACATAACATTGCATACATGATTTATCCAATTGCCGAAGCATTTGGAATCAACTTCATGCGGTCCTTATCTTCACAAGATTTATGACACTAGTCCTTAGAGAGATTCACACCATGAGACATGGGTAAAAATCATTTCTTGGACTCAAGTATGTTGAACTGCTTCAACACCTTCTCGATGTATGTACTCTGGGTCAAACCCAGCAACTTCTTCGATCTATCTCTATAGATCTTAATACCAAATATATAAGTTGCTTCACCCAAGTCCTTCATAGAAAAGCAGTTCCCTAGGTTGTTCTTAACAACTTTCAGGGCAGGAATGTCATTCCCAATCAATAGTATGTCATCTACATACAATATCAGGAAGACAACAACGCTCCCACTAATTCGCTTGTAAACACAAGGCTAATCTTCATTCTTGATGAAACCAAACTCTTTGATTTTCTCATCAAAACGAAGATTCCAACTTCGAGAGGCCTGCTTCAGTCCATAAATAGACCTGTTCAGCTTGCATACTTTAGTGGATTCATTTTGGGATACAAAACCCTCGGGTTGTGTCATGTACACTTCCTCAAGGAGGTTTCCATTAAGTAAAGCCGTTTTGACATCCAACTGCCAGATCTCGTAGTCATAATACGCAGAGATAGCAAGCAATATCCTTATTGACTTTACCATGGCAATAGGGGAAAAAGTCTCATCATAGTCAATACCATGAATTTACTTGAAACCCTTAGCCACCAGTCGCCCTTTGAATGTCTGCACATTCCCATCCATGTCGGTCTTCTTCTTGAAGACCCATTTGCACCCTATGGGTCGTACCACTTCAGGTGGTTCCACCAAGTTCCAAACTTGGTTTGCATACATGGAGTTTATTTCGGATTTCATAGCCTCAAGCCATTTGTCAGAGTCCGGTCCATTCATAGTATCTTGGTAGGTTGCTGGTTCATCATCATGATCCATAAGCAGCACATTACCTATTTGAGGCATGAGAAATCCATATCTCTCAGTCTCAAATCTCGGTCTACCAGATCTACGTAGGACTTGTGTTCCTTGAGCAGGTTCTCTAGCTACAATATCTTGTAGTCCTATCTCAGAATCCAATTCTAGTTCATTCACTACTTGTGGTTCTTGAACTTCTTCAAGTTTTACCTTTTCAGTCTTTCTTGATAAAAATTCTCTTTCCAAGAAGACGCCAGTCCTTGCGATAAACACTTTGCCCTCGGACGGTAGGTAAAAGTAATACCCTTTCGTTTCCTTAGGATATCCCACCAGATAACATTTATCCGATTTGGGTTCCAGCTTGTCAGGCATTTGACGTCGCACGTATGCCTCACAGCCCCAAATTTTAATAAACAACATACTAGGACGCTTCCCAGTCCATATCTCATATGGTGTCTTCAGAACCGTTTTCGTTGGAGCGCGATTATGTGTCATAGCAGCAGTCTCTAAAGCAAAACCCCAAAAGGAAACAGGGAAGTCTGCATGACTCATCATCGAACGTACCATGTCTAACAGAGTACGATTTCTCCTCTCAGACACACCATTATGTTGTTGTGTTCTAGGTGGAGTGAGTTGTGATACAATACCACACTCTTTTAGATGATCACGGAACTCATGACTCAGGTATTCGCCACCTCGATCAGATCGGAGTACATTAACCCTTTTACCCAACTGGTTTTCTACTTCATTTTTGAACTCTACTAACTTTTCAAAGGTCTCGGATTTGCACTTCATAAGATACACATATTCGTATCTACTGAAATCATTAGTAAATGTAACGAAGTAGAAATACCCACCTCTAGCCATAGATCTCATGGGTCCGCATAAATCACTATGTACAACACCCAAGAGATTCTCAGCCCTCTCAGTAAAACCAGTGAAAGGGGGGCTTTAGTCATCTGCCTAACAAACAAGATTCGCATCGCTCAAATGATTCATAATAGAATGAGTCCAAAAGTCCATCTTTATGAAGCTTGGATATGCGCTTCTCGTTTATATCGCCCAAACGAGAGTGCCATAGATATGTAGGGTTTGAGTCATTTGTTCTTAGTCTTTTATTATTTTCTACATTATAGATCAGATGGTCCAAGTTCAAAATATAAAGACCATTAAACAATTGGGCTACAACATAACAAATATCATTCTTAAATATAGAACAACAGTTGTTCTTAATTATAAAAGAAAATCCAATCATGTCCAAGCATGAAATGGATATAATGTTTCTAGTTATGGCCGGAACAAAATAACAATTATCTAGTTCTATTACAAGCCCACTGGGCAAAGAAAGACGGTAAACCTCTATGGCTAGCTATAGCAGCAACTCTTGCTCTATTGTCGACGCACAGGTCCACCTCCCCTTTACTCAGCAATCTTCTCCTTTCCAGTTCCAGCACATTTATACAAATGTGTGAACCACATCTGGTATCGAATACCCAAGATGAAGGAGCAGAGAGGTTTATTTCTATAACATAAATATTTGAAGCGGAAGTCATACCTCCCTTCATTTTCTGCAGACCATCAATATAAGAAGGACAGTTCCTCCTCCAATGACCAGCCTTGCCACAGTGGTGGCATTTCCCTTCCTTCACCGTGCTCTTCTTTTTCTTCAGTGCAGAAGACTTGTGCTAAAGATGTGACTTAGGTCCCACCTTCGTCTTCGTAGAGCCCTTGTCTTTGCCCTTACCCTTATGCACCATCAGTATGGGGTTGGCAGGCTTGTCCTTCTTCATGTTGATCTCGGCAGTTCTTAACATGCCTAGGAGCTCGGGCAGTGTCTTGTCTATTTCATTCATGTTGTAGTTCAAGACAAACTGCTCATAACTGTCCGACAATGATTGCAGGATCAGATCTGTGGCCAACTTTTGACCCAGAGGAAAACCCAGCCTTTCAAGGTTCTCTATATACCAAATCATCTTGAGTACGTAAGTCCCTACTAAGTCTCGAACTCCCATCTTGCACTGAAACAACGCTTTTGTGACGTCAAACCTCTCTTGACGAGCTTGCCCTTGAAACATTTTCTTGAGATGCTCGTCAATCTCCTTGCACCCCATGTTCTCATGTTGCCTATGAAGCTCAGAGTTCATGGTGTCCAGCATAAGGCATTCGATGTATAAGGCGTCATCAGTATACTTCTTATAAGTATCCTTATCAGCACGGGAAGAATTCCCGGTCGGCACCTCGGGGGCTTCTTCTTCCAATACATAGAACTTTCGCTCTTGCCTGAGAACAATTCTCAAGTTCCTGTACCAGTCCATGTAGTTAGTCCCATTGAGCTTATCCTTCTCAAGGATGGCTCTCAGAGACAGAGTGGTGTGTGAACCACTTGCCATGGAATTCTACAAGAATTCATGCAGAATAATATTAGTACCAAAATTTCAAAATACAATTTATTTTAACTTGGACTTCAATTAAAACTCTCACTATTTAATTCGAAATGATGGCCCTCACTATCAATTCGGAGATTTCATGCGAGCTACTCTCTTAGTGGACAAGATCCGTATTTCACAAACACAATGAGTCAGTTTTGGCTTTTCTCTCACGATGTGGTTATTTAGGTAGGCAACGCTTGCCAATTGCATCCTCATGCAATTCTTGTATGGTTGGTGAATAACTCCTTATTCGCATCCATCATATGGTGCATGCCAACCCTATGCCTCTAGGCACTCAACCTTTGAGGTCACCTAGTTAAGTCAGACCCGATGTCGACAGTGGGATATCACAATTATCCACTCGCACCCTTACCAAGATAGATTAATGTACCTTGCTTTGGCAAGCCCACACTTCATCGATCGAGGCAGGAAGAGTGACATCCATCGGAAGACATCTGAACACTTAATATTAGAGGAAGGGATTTTTGATTATTGGTTAACAATTAACCATGATCAACATTTGATCAATGTGCACATCCAAAGAAAAACAATCTCTTAAAACAACATGCATCCCTTATGTGCACAATATGGTACTATCAACATTTGATAGAAGAAAGGGCTAAGTCTGAACATCCGGACTCTTCCAAATCTTCAGATTTACATGCATTGGACAAAGACAAAGGCAATTCAACTTAAAGCAGTACACAAGCTCGTCTCTTATTGTTGGATTCAAAATACAAAACAATGCACTGGTTTATTAACCACTCGAAGGATGGTTACTGCTAAGGAGACAACAATTTCTAACAATTAGAAATTACCACGAAATCCCAGACGTTCCTGGCGGGGTTCCAAGGGGCAGAGCCCCTAACCAGTGGGTTATGGGCCCACCGATTTCCCTTGGAAAAACCATCAACAATTGATGTTCCAGGATTAAATCTAGACATTTAGAACGCTTCTAAATCCCTTGGTTTACACGTACTGGAATAACCTAACTTCCAAAATAACAATCATGGCCGCAACCTCCCTCTGATACCACTGTTGGGTTTCTCTATGAGGATGGCACAACACTTGTGCACGCAGCGGAAGAAATAAAACATCAAGAACAACCCAAAAGAGATTGGGATCGGGCCATGAATGTTGAATCAAGAAGTTAACAAACAACTAGGCAAAAATTACCTTAGTGGCGTTGAGTCACAACTCAACGGAGATGCTCCAAGCTTTGAGTCCTTGTCGGTGGCGAGTTCTACGTATAATAACGTCTACGTCTCTGATGAAATCCACACGAGTGGGAAAAAACCGAGCTTTTCGTCGCACGAAAGATCGGGAAGGAGATCGTCTGCACCTTGCACTTCCACGGACTGCTAGGTCCGCGCCAGGAATAGCAACACCGGCGACTATCGCCGGAAAGTAGGTCGGCGGAGCGAGCGATCGGCGGAAGCGGAACACTTCCGTCCGGCGGGGTACGGGATGCGGCGGATCAGGACGGCGGAACGCTTCCGTCGGGTTCTATCCGGCCGCAGGAGAAAAGCATGCATTCACATATCCTCCCAAAACCCTAAGTCTTTATTTATACCAAAGGTATAAACAGACCTAAAAGAATCGCTATCCACAGACCACACAGCATAGGGTTTCAGAGTCATTCACCGAGAATCAGCACAGGTTCGACGAGAATTAGTCGGCGGGATCCAAGAGACATATTCGGCGAGAATCAATAGACAAATTCGGCAAGAATCAGCAGCAAGATTCGGCGAGAATCAGCAGATAGTCTCGACGACTCAGTCCTCGATTCTCGAAGAATCAGCAGATTGATTCTCGACGACTTTGCCTTAGTCGGCGAGACATACTCGATGACTCCCGACGACTCTCGACGACTTTGCCTTAGTCGGCGAGTCATACTCGACGACTCTCGACGAAATTCCTTTGGCAATGTTTGCCCTACCCCATTTTGTGTGATGATTGGTAATCCTTACCAACACAGTCAATCTTCCAACTTCTCCACATGCTCTTATGTGTGACCCTGCAGGCTCATATTGTGTTGGCAGTGAGATTACATGTTTGACCACTTCTAGATCACCATGGTAACTCCAACAGTGTCCCGCTATCGTCGCACGATATCTCACTATTACCCAATAATCAAAGTACAAGTCTCCAATAAACAAAAGGTAAGCCCCCAATAAACAAAAGATAAGCCCCTACCTACCTTGGGCTAAGTATCTTTGATATTATCCTATTATATTCGTCCTAGTTGGGTGCACAATCCCTAGGGCATCAATCTTTGCCTTGGGGTTCCACCCTGAAACTCGTCGATATACTCCATACTTTAAACTCTATGAGTCACATTTACGATAACCTTATCGGGGTCAAAATATTCCCGTCCCAAATGGGTATCTTCTATACTTGAATTCCTATCCGACACTCGGTGTTTTTCTCGGTGGTTTTCTCCTGGTAATCTTATTACTGGTACGAGGGTTGAGACTTTGTGTCTTCTACCATTCTACTAATGGACTATTGGTCTCAATTCTCCTTAAAGCAGTCCTACCAGTTTGATAAATGGACCGTAGGGTCACCTGAGTTTATTTCTTAGGTTACCATTCTCGTGTTAAACTCCTCATTTATTCTCTTTGGGTAGCTCCTTACCTTAACCAAGTTCATATCGAAGTTCTACTTCTGACTAGGCTATACTATAAGTTGTCATGGTTAGTCATGAGTCCTAGTGGGTTGAGTCTAACTCGTTGGCTAGAGAACTATAAGATGAGATCTTCGCTGTCGAGGGTGATCCCTGCTGGGGCAGGGTTTTCCGTAGGCTACAAAGAAGAATTCAAATTAATGAAGATGTGGACTTTTACATGTGATTTCCCTTATGGGCACACCACTGCTTCTGTTGCTTAGTTTGTCCCCAAACTAAACTCGTGTGGGGGTGACCTAGGGGTTGTGGACTGCTACTTTTCGATCGAGGTCTCCTCTGATAACACTTGTAAGCCCCCCCCCCCCCTTTTCTTTTTTCAACATCGGGGTCTTAGGCCCAGAACCACTACTTTGTGGTGACACCTTTACACCCGGGAAAGTTGCCACAACAAAACACTGATCCTGCTGCTCGATTCGATCCCAAGACAGTAGCAATTAAAGAAGAAAACAAGTCCACAGCAATCATATGTAAAGTAAATAGTCTCCACAGAGGGAGTGTCCACAGATATAATAAAAGTACACAAAGTAGGGCTCATGCCCGGTAAATCAAAATCCTCACTACATATCTCTCATAGCCGAAGTAAAACTAAATAACTACTAGCGATCGGGACTCACAGTCCCAGTAGTCTAAACTCTGGTACTAGACTGCCCCATCTCCAAGCGTTCTGACCTCCGGGGCTGCTCCTCCATTCTGGGCTCCACGATCCCCTAAAATTATGTTGTTCGAAAACCGTTTGTCTAAAAGACTAAGCACTATTATCCCTCGCCCCTTCCCCCATGGATCCTAGGCACCGAGCAGGGAGGAGGAAAGGAGAGGTAATGAAGGTGGAGAATGATAAATACAGGTGATGGCGGAACTAATCTAGCAGTTCTATAAGTATGTGCGGCAGTAATAAAAGAAAGAAAGACTGAACAAGAAATAAGTAACCTTAACTTATATGGAGAAACATAAGCTAAGGGGTCTTCTGCAAGGCTCCTATCATATAAAAAGTCACATACCGATTTATACGATAGGGTGTCGGTTTTCTAGCAAGCATACATATATATATATATATTTACAGAATAAAAACCTTAACTTATTAGCACGCTCGCACGAACTTATAAACTAAGGGTCGTTTTGTAGAGCCTATTGTATAAAACATCCCATACCACTTTATATAATAGGAGTTAGGGTTATATGCAATGGTAATGCTATAACATGCAATTATGCCATGATGTGAACATGTAAGTGCAACTCACCCACTCGACTCTCTGTACACAGACCTTTAGTTCCCCCTTTCTAGAGCCGAACCTCCCAGGATACCTCCGTAGTGGCAAACAGAAGCAGTGGGTTGGGCCTCGCCCACCTCTAAACCGTTAATTGCACTACAATTCAGATCTATCATATGCTTCAATGCTGGTGTACTAAGCGGAGCGCCTGCGTACTCTTCTCGGCTGGCGCACCGTACTTTTATGGCGAAGTGCTAACCACACTTGCCGAGTCGACGTATTGGCGTCGGTGCATCGACCCTCCAATACCGAAGACCCACCACCTTATACCTTATGCACATGCAATCTTATGTATCACCTACTGAGCCAAAGCTCCCCGTACCATCCCATTCGTCCTAATCAACAACCGAGCAAAAACTCCCCGGACCATCCCGTCAATCACAATCAACAACCGAGCCAAAGCTCGACGGGCCAACCTGCCCATCCACAAAATCCCTAGGCCTTCAGCCCGTGTAAACCAACCTAACTTCCCGAGACATCGAGGTGAGTGAAAGTAAACCCCAAATTATGCTAGTTACTCTTGCAAATCATTTTTACCTACAGTTTAGGTTAGCACAGGACTGCCCCCGGCATACCCCGTGAAGGGCTCTCAAAGGGAACTAGGAACTACGATGGGTTGAACCCCAAAGCTCCCTTTCCCAAGGCACTTATTTTTATGTGTTAATACCTGATTCCCCATCCCTTAGTATTACCTTGGATCTAATCCTAGTGTGTTTTGACTCTTTCTCTCTCCCTGCGGGGAAGACGATGTTTCGTCGACCCCGAGCACCTCTTATCACTAGTCAAACCTCCCACTCCTTATCACAAATCCCAATGATGCACTCAGTTCACTTACCAGATCAACACACCAACATCTCAACTTTCTGGGTTCATCTATACCTTGTCATGATTTCTGTAGTTTTACTAAACGCAGACCATCCTAAGCTGTATGATGTATACAATGGGAGGTATACAAAATTGTCATCCAATATCCCTATATTAATTATTGAGGGTCTATCATGACATGTTTAGCCTTAATCCAGAAGTTCATAATTTTCCTAACTTAACCAGTAATTTATTTAATATTTCCTAAGAAATCCAAGACCCAAGTTTGAATATGAAGTACCCCTTTCAAACATGCAAATGCTCTACAAACTTTATGATAATTACATGATGACTATTGAATAGAAAAATCAGAGTCTCCCAATATTTCAGCAAGGTTTAGGCCTCTAAATCTAATTTTAAATATAACCTACATTAATAATTTTAAAGAGACAAGTACTGCCAATATACTTCCAAAAATTCTGAGAAAATTTAAGGATGATTAGAATGATATATGAACACTCCAGGTCAAGTTTCATAATTTATCAGTGAATATTGAACTCTAAACTTTATTTTCTCATAGTAATCCAAGTTAACAGGTTAATGTACTAAGTACAACAATTATTCATCTAAAAATTGTAATAAAATCCCCATATGAGCATATTGACCTAGGAACACTACTGATCAAGTTTCTCAATTTTACAATAAGTGTGGAGTTCTGAATTTATTATTGAACATAAAATTATTCACAAAAGCTTGTGAACAAAGTACTGAAAATATAACTTTGAAAATTATAAATAAATTCATGTAAGAGTATATTGATATAACATTCCCCCCGCCCAATTCTCATGACTTCCTACTCAACTGGGTGATCATAATAATTGAAAGATTTTCAAGGGCAATTTTCATGTACTATAAAGAAGGTGCCAAATGTATTGATCCAAAACTACCAATAAAATCACCAAAGGGCCTTATTGACCCAATGACTATACTACCAATGTTTCATGGCTTTTCATTAAGTTTGGTGGCTTATCTTGCATGTACAAGTGTTGTGCCCTAAACTAGGGTTAGGGTTTTGAGGGCTCTATCAATCTCCAAATACTCTAAGATTTTTACCAGAGGACTTTAGCTACCCTAGAGTCCTCTCCACCAAATTTCAAATCATTTCAACGCCATTTGACCACATGCCCTTCTCAAAACACCAAAAACCATCCTTAGGGTTTGGTCTTGGATCCTAGGGCAAATCTTCCCCAATCCACCCCATCTTCCATGATAGGGTGTTAAAAGTTATTCCAAGTCAGTGGCCCAAATTTCAACCTCTGTTGAGGTGATTTGGCCACCTAAACCCATAAGTGCACTTTTGACCTACATACCCCTTATTGGGCCAACTTAGGGTTTGCTTTCTTCCAACCTAAATCATCTCCAAATGAGATGAAAATTTATACAGAGACTCATGATGACCCCATGGACCACTTACCAAAGTTTGGGAGGGTTTGAAGGTCATTTGGTCCCTTACTTAATTTACCCAAAATTAATTAAATAATTTCAAAAACTATAGAAATATTGTCCCCAAAAATTCTCATTTTTTTGGAAGGACCTAGGTATAGATAAGGGTGACTCCCTGTCCAAATTTCAAGTCATTTGGACAAGGGATGAAGTGGGGGCAATTATTTTAATTCCTGTCTAGCCCTAGGTATAGACCTCACCAAAATGGGTGCCCTGGTAAAACCAATTGACCAAATTGACCCAAATCAATTTTAAAATAAGATATACCCATAGGGATATAAATTATATGTTGACCATTTCCTCATATAGAGCCACTAAGTATTTTTCATTAATTTCTAAAGTGACTGTTATCATAATACAGAAAATTCATTTAAAAAGAAAAGGATTTAAATGATCGGCACATATCTTGATGCAAGATCCGACGGTTACTGGATCGTCTTCTTCTTCCAGCTGAGGGCCATGATTGGCCAAACCTGGAGCTTATTCCAAGACATTTTCCCGGCCATTCATCCCCCTCCCCGGCCGGCCACCACTGCCACCACCTCCGTTGAGGTGGGGACTATCGCCGGGCGGCAGTACGACCACCGGAGGGGCAGTTTCCGGAAAATCCGACCACTCCATTTTTTTGAAAAAACCAAGGAGAAATCATCACCCGATCTTGCTCATTTGAGCCCGATCCCAAGATTATTCCTAGGTAAGATTGTGTTGAGTGCACTCAATGCACTCAGCGCCATTCAGCCCATGGAGTTGAGTGCACTCCATGCACTCAACGCCCGAGCCCAAAAATTTGTCTAAGTAGATACCTAATCTACTCGCCGAGTCTTATCGACTCACTCGATGCTTCCCAGACTTGAGTCATCTTGGCCTCTTTTGGTTGATCCTAATGGGTCCTTAGCGACATATTGGCATCCCTTAAGGTTAAAGGTGTCATGATGGGATCATGGAACCAAGTTAATACCCTAAGGTCATGCCTAAAGTAGCAATTGGGATTCTACTACTTGTAGACCAAGGTGATTTTCACCTTGAGCCTTGTTCACTTGGTCTTCTTGGGCATTCTAGGGTTTTGTCATGACTTAGTCATGACAAAAACCACTCCTAGAGGGTCTAGTTGTTTGAGGGATGTTACATTTTGGCATGCAGAGAAGATACCCTACTTGGTGCACTTTACCTTAGGTTCATTCCTCACTAACTCTTCACTAAAGAGTTTGCCTATAGTCTTGTAATTTAGGTGAGCTAGCGTCTTTTTCCATTGGACATAATGTGAGGTTTTCTCATCTGCAACTCGGCATATGGGAGAGTACTTACTCTCACAAACAAAATTTAGACAATAGATATTTTCTCTCCTAGTGCCTGTTAAGATGACCCCTTGATCACTTGACCTCCTAATTTGGCACTAATTCTTGAGGAAAGAAATGTCATAGCCAAAATCACATAGATGGTTTATGCTTATCAGGTTGTGTTGCAAACCATTCACATAAGCTACTTGTGTGATAGTGATTATGTCATTTAATATCTTACCATACCCTTTGGTTACTCCCTTTTCTGAATCACCAATGATGACTTCGGGTCCATTCTCTACTGGAGTGTACTCCTTCAGCATGCTCCTTGTTCCAGTCATGTTCCTGGAACAACCACTGTCCAAGTACCATATAGGGGTATGGCTACTTGGACTCATCTGCAAGAAATAAATCATTTAACCTTAGGACCCCAATTCTTATTGGGTCCTAGGTGCATGTTAGGCTGAAAATGAATATGTCTGCCTGCATCTCTTAAGACAGGTAAGCTGACATTAGCTATTTGGACAATATTATTATGCAAGCAATCAATGGCATAGTGGCCCACTTTTCCACAGCACTAGCACTCATAGATGTATTACCTTCTTTTATGGCAAGTTTTACAGGTGTGTTGTCAGCAGCTATCAGTCTAGTAGGTACAACAGCAGCCTTTTTCTTATGTCTTCCAGCCACAGCCTGAATTGGGATATTTCTGGCAGCAAAGGTACTGAAAGAATTTATTTCAAGAGCCTAAACACTTAGAGGGGGGTGAATAGGTTCTTATCTTTTTGAGTCTTTTTAATTTTTAGGCAAATAGATATATAACTTCTTTTACCACAGATTAATCTATTTACAGAAATTTAAACACAACACAGAATGCACAAAATCTATAGTGGTTCCACAAGATATGGCTACATCCACTTTCCCCCTTCGCCTATCCAGCAGATAACTGGATTCAGCCTAACTTCCTTCCACTGGCTCGGATCCGCAGATCTTACAATCTCAGAACCCAAGATGGTTCCTACACCTCAGACTTAACACAAGTCCAACCTCAGATTCTTCTCCACAATCCTACCTCAGGCCTCAGCCTTTATAATTAGGATTATAACTCAGACTTTCCACAAGTCCTATCTCAGGCACACAGCCCTACCTCAGTCTTTATAATTTTAGGCTTACAATCTCAGATCTAACAATAGATCCTATAAGAATTTGTGAGTAAAGAGTAACTGAAAACTTCACCAGCAAGATTTCTCTATTGATGTAGCCTTCTTGATCAGTTCTTGTATAGACTGATCCTTCTGATCCAACCTAACTTAGCTTTTCAAAGCTTCTTGATTAAAACAAAATAAGGTGGATCTTCTCTTGATGTTGAAGTTGATCCTCAGTCAGCTTCTTCTGTAAATTCAGATTGAACTCTGAATCTTTCTTGCAGACAGCCCTTGATCTGTCAGAATTCTTCTTAATGATTCCTCTTATTGATTCCTCATCTTGATTCTTCTCTGTCATTTCTGATCTGTCTCTTATATAGAGCTTGCTCCATGGTTATTGGCTGATCCGGTTCATAACAAACTTCTGAAAGTTCTGACAGTTGTGTCAGACCGGCTAGTAATGACAGCTGTCAAGTCACTAGTCATGCCACCAGGTTCTTCAATGTCTTTTCAACTTAGCACACAACACTAAGCAGACTGCTTCACATAAGTCGACACATATAGACTAAGTGTCGACACAAGTCTTCATGGTGTCGACACAATTACTCCAACTATCGACATAATCATACTTTTGCTTCTCGATACTACTTTTGTTATATGTGTCGACACAAGTCATGTGTGTCGACATAGTAGCTTCTTGTCTCGACATTTCTGTTGCAGACAGTTGGCATTGAGTGTTTGTCAAATGGAGTTGAGTGTGTGTCGACACAAGTCTCGTGTGTCGACACAATTACTTCTAAACTCGACACAGCCTTTTGAGAGTTGGTGTGTCGACACAAGTCCTGTGTGTTGACACAATTGCTTCAGGTGTTGACAAATCTCCTGAGTATCGACATAGCTTCAGTTTTTAGTATCGACACAAGTCCTGCTTCAAATGTCGACACATTTCTGGATGTCGACACAACTTCTTCTTTAGGTGTCGACATAACTTTGAGTGTCGACATAACTTCTTTATAAGTGTCGACAACACAAATTCTGGGTGTCGACACAAATTCTTCATAAGTGTCGACACATTTTGCCAGTGTGTCGACACAGCTTGCCTGAGTGTTGACACAAGTTCCCTGAGTGTCGACACAGTTTCTTCACAAGTGTCGACACTTGTACTTAGAAAATTTTTCTTCAAATTCTTAAACCTCCACAATGAAACTCAAACTTCTATCAAATACAAATTGATGCATACATTTGACTAAGTTGTGGCTTCTCCAAATCTGATACACATTATCCAATGTACCCAACAATCTCCCCCTATTTGGAGAATTCATAACCCTTATTCAAAGATATACATCTCTTAAAATAAAACAAAATTGTAATAGATGAAAACATTTCAGAGCAGATTATCATATAATCATTGTAAACAACAAACACTTAATACTGAAACAGATTTCATTAATCAGTAAAATTTTGGTTTACAAGAATTTCTTATAGAATAAAAGAAATAAATTAGTACATTGTTCTATTACATAAACCTAGCAATCTTATTACTAACTAGGCTCCTTAATAACTAATCCTTTGTCATACTTGATTTTAGCCTACACAGAAGGTTCAGCATCCTCAGCTGGCTTTTTCCCTTTTAGAGCTTTCTTCTTTAATTCTTCAGCCTTTATCTTCTGTCTTTCAAAATATTGGAAAGGTTTGGGGAAGTACTTGCTTGGCTCTTGAGCATTAGAAGGTAGCTTCCCAGCCTTAGCTCTTCTTTTATGTTGAAGAATTACTTTTTGTCCTGCTTGATATTTATTCCACTCTTGCTCTGAATACCACTTACCCCTGTCATGGGTTTTATCCTTTACAGCTTTCCAGGCAATAAGTATGATGTTTCTAGAAGTTGGGCTCCACTGCTCAAAATCTGGCTTCAGCTCAGCCTGCTCTCTGAACCTCATCTTGGAAAGTTGAGCTTCCTTCTGAGCTTCTAATACAGCTTCTGACATCTCAACCTTTTCCAGCATTACATTTTGTGCCTCTGGTTGAGGACTATACATTTTCAGCACTTCTTCTTGAACCATCTCAAAATCAGATGGGGGGTAGATCACCTGAGCAACTTCAGGCTGATCTCCTTCAAAATATGCAGGTTGTATCCCAGACTCTACTACATTATCATCATCATAAAGAGGAGGATATCCAAGAGTAGCTCTGATGCTATTGAAAGTACATTTAGCATGGTAAGAGCTGGCTTTGACTAGTAATCTCTCACCCTTTATGACTTCTCTTGTAACATGATCTCTTAAATCTTCTTTCTGAAATCTGACTTGATCAGCTACATATTTTGTTCCCTCTTGAAAATAAGCTCTGAATTTTGTCAGGAAAGCTTTAATCTTCTCCTGAGAGTCTTGAAATGTGGCTTTGATAGCAGATACATCTTCCTGGATTTGCTTGGAGATTTCATCCTTCAAAGCAGTGCTAGAATTAGTGAGCTTTGTTAATATGGAATGATGTGAATCCTTCAGGTTTTCATTCATTCTAATCTGATTCTCCAGTACATAGCCTTGCTTCACTTCAATTTCATCCACTGTAGCTTTGATATCTTGTTGTTGCTTGGCCAGGAACAACACAGCATTACCTCCTTTATGAAAGTAATCTGTCATCTTCTTCTTATTCTGATTTACTTCAAACCTAATAGATTTGATGTCCTGGGCCAACTGAAACTGTAACTCCTTATGAGTTTCATCCACATATTTCTCTATTGTTTGTCTTTGATTATCTAATTTTATCTGCATCTGGACTAGTAAAGAACTGAAGTCCATGCTTGATGTAGATGGTGCAGTTCCCATTTGTAAAGCCTTCTTATATCCAGAACTCTTTTTCTTTAACATGGTCAGCTTTCTTTTCTTAGCCAATATGGCTTCTTCAACTTTAGAAGATTCAGATGTACTTTTAATATCAACAGTGTCCTTTTCAGCTAGGGTATCCTTGGATAACTTCCCCTCAGTCCTTGGAATTTCTTTTTATTTTTCAGTATGCTCCCCCTCAGTCTCATCTGTAGGAAGAACTGAAAACAATTCTTCCAAGGTAAATTTCGGTTGTATCTATACAGAAGGAATAAGATTAGTTTTTAAAGTACTACTTAACAGACTAATACCACTTGACAGATTTTTTGTGTAAATAAAAGTGTCCCCTAGAACAACTTTTGAGGAGAATCCCATCATATATTACTAGACTATGGAGAAGATACTTACCGGCTCATTTTGAGCATCTGTCTTATCAGTATCTTCAGCTGCAGTGTTGATTTCAGATACTACATCCATGATTGTATTTGCAGCTAAGTCACTGTCTAGGACAGCATCATTAATACCTCCCCCTTAGGCAGGCGGCTCAGTTTCTTATTCTAAGTTTACTCCCCCTAGAGTGGAGTCAACTTGTTGCTCCTGGGGCTCACTATCCTTTACTTGATCATGAGCATCATGCTGGTGCTGGTCTTCATCAGAACTAAAGACCACTTCCTCCTCGGAATCACTAAAGGAGTCAGCCTGTACAACCACTTTCTTTTTATTCTTGTCTTTCTTAGTTTGCTCCATAGGAGAAGGGACTTTCTTGGTCAGAACTCTGTCCCACCTTGACAGTATCCTCACATCCATTTTCCTCATATGATTTATCTTAGAGCCATTTGCTTGTTTCAGAACATCTGGAATTACTGATGTTAAGCATAGACTGAGAATCCTTCCCAGGTTAGGTTTCTTTATTCCTTCTTGTATTTTATCAAACACTACTTCTGCCCAGTCAGTTTTTATCTTGAATATGACCCTCACCATAAGATTGAACATGTGGGAAGAAATCCTATCATGTCCACCAGTCTTGCAGATAATCACTTTGCCCACAACTTCTGAAAGAAATTTTCCTTGGGAATTCATCCCTTTTCTATTGATAGATGATCCAATCTTAATACTGGGACTCAGTCCACACCAGCTTAAAGCTTCAGTTATCTGGGAAGGAGTTATTTCTTCTGCATCCTTGATCAATGGTAGATGCAGTGCTTTCCTGATAGATTTCAATGTGAGCTTCACCCGGGTATCTTGAATAGATGCCATGATTTTCTTTCCTTCAGAGTCCATTGTAGCGGTTGAGTAGAACTCCATGACTTCCTTTTTCTATATTTTGGTCGGTTCAGAGACCAAAAATTCTAATCCATTTTCAGAAATTAGGGCAATAACTCCCTGAATTTCATCAAAAGCAGTCGTGAAACCTTCGTGAACTAGTTCATAACCTTCATTAACCATATCTTCTTGGTGTGGCGCCATTGATGTAAGTGCTAGAGGAGAAGAGAAGAGAAGGTCTATGTCGACAAAAGGTGTAGAGTCAAAAATTCTGATAGCGTAGTCGACCAGATTTTGGATTCACCTATTTATAGTACTTGTGTTAAGGGCAGGTCAAAAAGTCTAGTCTAAGTTGACAAATCAGTTTTTGTGTCGACAAAAAATGACCTAGGTCTTGACAGAACTTAAGTTAAGTCGACACGACTATGTGTCGACATACTAATGTCTAAGTCGACACAACGTATTTTAAGTCGACACATCTATGTGTTGACATACATGAGTCTGTGTCGACAAACTTGCGTCTGTGTTGACACTGACAACTTTAGTCTCGACAGAGTTGTGTCGACACCAACTTCTATGTGTCAACACAAAAATCCTCTCGACATATGGTCTCGACAAGGTTGTGTCGACACATATTCTTCTATCGACACAGATATTGTTTCTGTGTCGACACATCCTTTTTCTGTGCCGACACAACATACTAAGTGTGTCGACACAACTAGCTTGTGTCGACACAAACTTTGTACTAAGACAAATTTCAAGAGAAATTTGGTGCTTACATATGCTACTTATGGAAACTTATGTTAACCTATTCTAGGTACAACATACCTAATTCAATTTTGAAATTATTGAATTTAGTTTCATCTAGAGGTTTTGTAAAAATATCAGCTATTTGATTATCTGTTTTCACAAACTCTAGGCTAATATTTTCCTTCTCTACATGTTATCTGATAAAATGAAACTTAATTTATATATGCTTGGTCCTACTGTGTGATACAGGATTCTTAGCAATAGAAATAGCACTTGTAGAATCACAAAATAGTGGAATTCTACTTACCTGGATGTCATAATCTTCTAGTTGATGCTTTATCCACATCAATTGTGCACAGCAGCTACCTGCAGCTATATACTCTGATTCAGCTGTTGATATAGCTACACTGGTTTGCTTCTTGCTGCTCTATGACGCCAGTCTCCCACCAAGAAATTGACAGGTTCCTATGGTACTTTTTCTGTCTTCTGTGCATCAAGCAGAATCTGCATCTTAGAAACCAGTTAATAGAAAATCTCTATTCTTAGGGTACCAAAGGCCTAGATTAGGTGAGCCCTTAAGATATCTCAATATTCTCTTAACTGCAGTATAATGAGATTCCTTAGGGCATGTTTGATACCTAGCACAGACACATGTTGCATACATGATGTCAGGTCTACTAGAAGTCAAGTATAGTAGGGAGCCAATTATCTCTCTATACAAAGACTCATCAACAGGTTTCCCTGCTTCATCTTTGTATATAGGCATACTTGTTCTCATTGGAGTTTTCATAGTAGAAGCTGAGTCAAAACCATACTTCTTAATCAACTCCTTGGTGAACTTAGACTGGGATATGGACAATCCACTCTCAGTCTGTCTAATTTGAAGTCCCAAGAAGAACTTCAACTCACCCATACTGCTCATCTAAAACTTCCCTTGCATAAGTTTGGCAAACTTCCTACAAAGGCTGTTTTCAGTAGAACCAAAGATAATGTCATCCACATATATCTGGACTAGTATTATCTTGCCTTTTGATTCCCTATAGAATAGAGTTTTGTCTATCTTTCCTCTAGAGAATTTATTCTCAATAAGGAAGGCAGGCAAGGTTTCATACCAAGCCCTTGGAGCTTGTTTCAAACCATATAGTGCTTTCCTAAGCCTATATACATAATCAGGAAAGTGAGAGTCTACAAAACCTGAGGGTTGTTCTGCATTGACTTCTTCTTTTAAATCACCATTCAGAAATGCTGATTTCACATCCATCTGATATACTTTGAACCCTTGAAAGGTAGCATAGGCCAAGAACAGCCTTATAGCCTCCAGCCTTGCCACTGGAGCAAAGGTTTGATCAAAATCAATACCTTCCTCTTGCATGTAGCCTTTTGATACCAGTCTAGCCTTGTTCTTGACTATAGTGCCATTCTCATCAAGCTTGTTCCTGTATATCCACTTAGTTCCGATTATGTTGTGATCCTTAGGTTTTGGCACCATTTCCCAGACCTTACACCTTTTGAACTGACTGAGCTCTTCTTGCATTGCATCAATCCAGGTTGTATCTTGCATTTCTTCTTCAATCGTCATAGTTTTATCTGAGACAGGAAGCTAGAACATAAAATTGTGTTCATGCTCCTGCTCTTTGTTAGAACACCCTGACTTGCATCACCAATGATCTGGTGAGCTGGATGATCCTTTAGGTGTCTCCTTACTGGAGGAATTCTGTCAGCATTATGGCTATCTCCAGTTTCCTCATCTTGATGCTCCACATTTTCTTCTTCACCCAGAGGGACTTGGTCTCCCCCTGGATAGCTGGCATCTTTATCCTTATCCAATTTAGCAGGAACATCTTCATTGATGGTCAGCTTGTCTAGCTTATCTGTTAGACCTGTAGAACTAACTGAAGAACTAGACAATTCACTGTTAATAAACATTGACTCATCAAATACAACATGCATAGATTCTTCTACAACTTGGGTAGTCAAGTTGTAGATTCTATATGCTCTACTTTGATTGATGTACCCAACAAATATCCCTTCTAGGGATTTGGCAGCAAACTTAGTTTGGTAGTGTTTACCATTGACTAGTACAAAACACTTACTACCAAAGATTTTGAAATAAGATATGTTTGGTTTTCTGCCTTTCAAAATCTGGTAGGGAGTCATCTTGTGTTTCTTGTTGATGGAAGCTCTATTCAGCACATGGCATGCAGTATTTACTACCTCAGCCCAGAATTATTCAGAAAGAGTAGTGTCATTCAGTAGAGTTCTACTGGCCTCAATTAGAGTCCTATTCTTTCTTTCAACAACACCATTTTGCTGAGGAGTTCTAGGTGAAGAGAATTCCTGATGAATCCAAAGTTCTTCACAGAATTTTGTCATACATTCAGACTGAAATTCAGTTCCATGGTCACTTCTGATTTTGACCACTGAACTGTTGTATTCATTTTGTATTTGTCTTACAAAATACTGGAAAATAGTTGGGGTTTCAGATTTCTGCCTCAAGATGAAAACCCATGTAAATCTAGAATAGTCATCCACAACAACAAGTGTGTATGCTTTCCTACTAAGACTATGAACTGGAATAGTACCAAATAAATCCATATGCATGAGATACAAACATCTCTTTGAATCTATGATGTCAAGTGACTGAAAAGAGGACTTAGTCTGCTTGCCTTTTTGGCAAGCTGAACACACACCCTCTTTAATGCACTTAACTTGAGGACCATTCCTCACTAATCCCATGCTGAACAGCATTCCAATTGACTTATATTTCAGATGAGCAAGCCCCTTATGCCATTTGATACATAGAGAAGCTTTCTCTCCAGCAACCAAACAAATAGGTGAGTTGTTAGACTCACAATCTAGGTTAAGGCAATACACATTTACTTTCCTAGTGCCAGTCAAAATGATCTCTTGATCACTTGACCTTTTTACTAGGCACTCCCCTTTAAGGAAAGAAATGTCATAACCTAGATCACTAAGTTGACTTATGCTAATCAGGTTATGTTTTAAACCCTTTACATAAGCAACTTTAGTGATTGTAATTGAATCACAAGAGATGTTACCAAATCCTTTTATGATTCCCTTTTCTGATCCACCAAAGATTACTTTGGGTCCATTCTCTATGGGCACATAGTCCCTTAACATTCTCCTGGTTCCAGTCATGTGTCTGGAACAGCCACTATCCAAGTACCATATAGGGGTATGATCACTTGGATTCACCTGCAACAAATAAAGAATCACTTACCCTTAGAACCCAACTTGCTAGTGGGTCCTAGGTCCTTGTTAATTTGAAATCCTTAAACTGATCTAACAGGAATCCTACTTTTGGTTTTAACATTTGAGTTAAACCAGCAATCCATGGCAAAGTGGCCCACCTTGCCACAACACCAACACTCAAACCTATTATACATATTCTTAGGTACAGTCCTTCTTACTTTATTGCTAGTAGACTTATTAAGTGTTGGTGCTGGAACAACATTCTTCAAGTACTCCTCTTGAATATGATGAGCATGCTTATAGATTGGTCTATTGACATTTGCACCCTTGCTTATGAAATTTTCATGCTTATAGTGACCATGTGTAATGTCATGATCATACCTGTTAGTAGAATTCACTACCTTCTTAAAGAAAATAGGGGGATTATCAGCTAGAGGCTGAACTGGGGCTTTACCTTTTCTATGAGAATTGGTAGCCCTAGTTCTTCCCTTAAAGCCTAGACCAGTCTTCCCTTTATGTGAAACAAAATTATCTATCAAGGGTAAGACTGATTTTGGTTTGGAGAATTTAGCCACTAGCTCTCTCTCTTGCTGGAGTTTTACCTCCAGTTTCTTGATATGATTCTCTTTGAATGAGATTGTGCCCATCTGAATAACTGTAATGTTCTTTAATTTAGTAACCTCATTCAGTTTTTGATCCAGCAGTTTTGTTGAATCTGTTGCATCCAGTTTAAGAGACTCAATCTCTTTGGCTTGCTCTTTAACAAGAAACTTGCTCTTCTTTAGAGCATGCAACAACCCACCATACTCATCAATGAGTTGGTGAACATCCCCCTCAGACTCAGATCCATCAACTTCTTTCGAAGCAGATGCTTCTGATTCTGATCCAGTAAAGTAATCTGAGACTGGGGAAGAATTGTTACCTTACTTGGTCCAGACCGATCCTGGCACTGTTCTTCTTCAGATTGAGCCATTAGCCCTATACAGCAATATTCTTCCACTCCATTTATGGATTCCAGCATCTGTAGGAATTCTAGTTCCCTAGAATCCTCTTCTGTTGAGAAGAGTCAAACATATGCTTATGCTTCTTCTTCTCCAGATTCTGAAGATGAAGAGTCTGTCAAACTCTTCTCCTTCTGATCCACTAGAGACTTCTCCTTCTTGCCTTTGACCAGCTGCTTCTTCTTGTCCTTTGAATCCTTTCTTTTGTCAGGAAAGTCAGCTATGACATGCCCAGACCTGTTTCAGCAATAACACACAATCTTAGAATTAGATTGTTTACCAAGTTTAGAAGCATACCTGTCCTCCTTAAGTGTTTTCTTCTTCCCGTAGTATTCATCCTTGGAATGGGATGTTGATGAAGGCCTGGTTCTCCATTTCTTTACTTTATGAACCTTTGGAATTGTCTTGTGAAGGCAGCAAAGTCTTCATCAGATGTGTGACTATCTGATGTACTTGTTTCAAGAACTCCTTCTGCTTCAGTACTCCTTCTAGGTGGAGAAGGAGATTTTTTTCCTACCCTTCCTTGATCCCTCAGCCTTGAAGGCTACTGACTTTTCTTTATGATCAGTTCTGCTGCCCTCTTCTTCCTCTTTCCTAGCAGTAAGCTGCATTTCATTTGAAAGCAGCTTTCCAAAAAGTGTAGGTGGAGGTGTGTCAGCCAGTCTGGCCACTTCCCTGATGGCACATATCTTAATGTCTCAATCCTTTGTTAGGGACCTAAGAAACTTGTCATTCAGTTCATAAGTACTGAAGACTCTTCCATATGTCATTAGTTCATTCACTATTCTGAAAAACTTTTTATTTCATTCAGCTATGCTGTCAGTTTTAGTCTGCCTAAAGCTCTCATACTCCTGATTCAGCATAGACTTTCTATCCTCTCTGAGATCTTCTGTGCCTTCCATATAGACAATCAATGTATCCCATATTTCTTTGGAAGTTTTACAGTGCACAAGATTCTGGAATGTTACATCATCTATGGCACTTACAATTATATTCTGAGCTCTTTTATCTAATGTAGCCAAGATGATTTCATCCTTAGTTATCTCTGAATAACTCTTTGGAGTTTGAATGCTTGCTTCAAGAATTGATACCTTCATTGGGATGAAGGGGCCTTCTTGTACTGTGATATAAATTCTTGGATAAGATGCTTCCATAAACAGCCTGACCCTTTCATTCCAAATGCCAAAAGATTCTTTCCTGCATATGGGCAATTTCATAGATCCAAATTCCTTTTGATTTTCACTTGAACCCATTCTTGTTATCTGTTATTTGCCTTGGAGAAATCCTCTGACTGTTAGGTCAAATTTTTAGGAACCTCCCTCTGATACCACTTGAAAGACTTTATTTCAAGAGCCTAAACACCTAGAAGGGGGGTGAATAGGTTCTTATCTTTTTGATTCTTTTTAATTTTTAAGCAAACAGATATATAACTTCTTTTACCACAGATTAATCTATCTACAGAAATTTAAACACAACATAGAATGCACCAGATCTATAGTGGTTCCCCAAGATATGGGTAGATCCACTTTCTCCCTTCGCCTATCCAGCAGATAACTGGATTCAGCCTAACTTCCTACCACTGGCTCGGATCCGCAAATCTTACAATCTCAGAACCCAAGATAGTTCCTACACCTCAGACTTAACATAAGTCCTACCTCAGATTCTTCTCCAGAATCCTACCTCAGGCCTCAGCCCTACCTCAGCCTTTATAATTAGGCTTATAACTCAGACTTTCCACAAGGCATACCTCAGGCACACAGCTCTACCTCAGCCTTTATAATTTTAGGCTTATAATCTCAGATCTAACAGTAGATCCTACAAGAATTTGTGAGTAAAGAGTAACTGAAAACTTCACCAGCAAGATTTCTCTTTTGATGTAACCTTCTTGATCAGTTCTTGTATAGACTGATCCTTCTGATCAAAAATAACTTAGCTTTTCAAAGCTTCGTGATTAGAACAAAATAAGTGGATCTTCTCTTGATGTTGAAGTTGATCCTTAGTCAGCTTCTTCTGTAAATTAAGATTGAACTCTGAATCTTTCTTGCAGACAGCCCTTGATCTGTCAGAATTCTTCTTAATGATTCCTCTTATTGATTCCTCTTATTGATTCTTCTCTGTCGTTTTCGATCTGTCTCTTATATAAAGCTTGCTCCATGGTTACCGGTTGATCCTGTTCATAACAAACTTCTGACAGTTCTGAAAGTGGTGTCAGACCGGCTAGTTATGACAACTGTCAAGTCACAAGTCACGTCACCAGGTTCTTCAATGTCTTTTCAACTCAGTACACAACACTCAGCAGATTGCTTCACATGTGTCGACACATATAGACTAAGAGTCGACACAAGTTTTCATGGTGTCGACATAATTACTCCAAGTGTCGACACAGTCATACTTTTGCTTCTCGACACTGCTTTTGTAGTATGTGTCGACACAAGTCCTGTGTGTCGACACAACAGCTTCTTATCTCGATATTTCTGTTGCAGACAGTTGGCGTTGAGTGTTTGTCAAATGGCGTTGAGTGTGTGTCGACACAACTCCTGTGTGTCGACACAATTACTTCTGAACTCGACACAACCTTTTAAGAGTTGGTGTGTCGACACAAGTCCTATGTGTCGACATAATTGCTTCAAGTGTCGACAAATCTCCTGAGTGTCGACACAACTTTAGTTTTAAGTGTCGACCCAAGTCCTGCTTCAGATGTTGACACATTTCTGGATGTCGACACAACTGCTTCTTTAGGCGTCGACATTGTTAGACCCCCTTTTTTTTCTTTTTCAACCACTGGGGTCTTAGCCCAGAATTGCCGCTTTGCGGTGGCACCGACTCACGGGAAGGCCGCCACTACAAAACGCCAATTCTGTCGGCCCTTTTAGAGAAGTAAGTATTACACTAAATGTAAACATATTCACAGAAACAAGTATGAATAAAATCACAATAAGTCCATCAATATATAGAAAGTACTGCAAAGAACAGTTCAGATGAAATAAAGAAACGGGCTCAAGCCCGGTACATCAGAGTCCTCATTACAAATCACTCATCGCAGAAGCTATAAAAATACTAAACACTCACGGAGCTGGTCACAGGTGCTCCGGTGCTAGACTGGCCCACCTCCATGCGCACTGTACTCTGCTGGTGCTGGTCCCTGGGCTGTTGGTCCCTGTCTCCAATCCAGAGCTCCTGTAACGTTGTGGTTCGAAAACCATTAGTCTTAAAGACTAAGCCCTATCATCCCCTACCCCTCCCCCCACGGCTCCTAAGCACCGAGCGGAGAGGAGGAAAGGGAAGCTACAATGGTGGGGAATAATCAAACGGATGACAGTGGAACTAGTCTAACAATTGTTTATGGTGTATAAACAACTAATTAAAATAGAGTACATCTAGCAGTTCTACAGTAGTGAGTAATAAAGTAGGCATGTAATAGGTAGCAAATTTATAAGGAGACAAATAGAAAGCAAGTAAGTAAATAAGTAAGTAACCTTAACTTATATGAATGCCCATACAAACTTATAAGTTAAGGGGTCTTTTGCAAGGCTCCCATTGTATAAAAAGTCCCATACCAATTTATACGTTGGGGTGTCGGTTGTATGCAAATATGAGTGTAGTGATATGCTATGTCATGATTCATGCAAGTGCAACTCACGCACACGACTCTATGCGCACAGACCTTTAGTTCCCACTGTTCGGGCAGCTAGCTTCACTCTATGGAACCTCCGTAGTGGAAAACGGAGATAGTGGGTCGGGCCCCCCACTCCTAGGCGGGTATCCACACTACCAGGCCTAGTCCTTCCGTACGCCCCTAGAAGAACACAACCCAGAGTATCCGCGTACTAGTGCTGGCTATATCCACCAGACTTTCTTTGGCTAAGTGTCCCACACCGCTGAGTGAACGTACCGATGTTGGTGTGAATGACAATCAAATACCGAAGACCCACCACCTTATTCTGTACTCAAACCCTCGAGTCCTCGGCTCCCCGGACTGTCCCGTCTGTGCATCTACCTTCAGAGCTACCGTCTGAATGGCAACCAAACCAAATTATTCTACCTCCCTAGCTACCGGGGTGTGTGATTGTGCAACCCTAGATATTCTAGTTGCTATTTTAGTTTATTTTTCCTACAGTTTACGTTAGCCCAGGACTGCCCCCGGTATTCCCTGTGAAGGGCTCTCAAAGGGCACTAGGAACTATGATGGTAGCTGAAGCCCATCGTTCCCTTTCGCAAGGCACTTACTTTTATTTATTATTTCCCATTACCCGATCCCATTCAAATTACTTTGGTTCTAACCCTAGTGTGTTAAGACTCTTCCTCTCCCACCGGGAAGGACGATCTTTCGTCGGTTCCGAGCTCCTCTTATGACCCGACAACCTACCAACCTAACCTCATCTTGGTTACTGAGGATGCATTCATACACATTTCCAAACCACTAACCCAATACCCACATCCTCTAAGTTCATCCTGTACCCTAATATGATTTCGGCTGTTTTACTAAACGCTGATCATCCTAAGTTATATGAGGTATACAAGGGGAGGTACTCTAAATTGTCTTCCAAATCTCCTATAATATTTACTGGAGTTCTATCATTACATAATTAGCCTAAATCCAGACAATTATAATTTTCCTAATTGATTTGATATTTATTTAAATTTCCCAAAAGATTGGCCGTGGGTAATTTTAAACATGAACTACATGATTTTCTCAAGTAATGGCCACCCAAAAATTATGATCACTAAATAATAGCAAGGTATTATCAAATACTAATTTTCATGATTTTACAGAAAGTATTTAGCCTCTAATTAATTTATCCATTATAATCTCATTAATCCTATGTAAAGAAGGAAGTACTGAAATTACTAATCATAAAATTATAGAAAAATTACTGAATACTAATATGGTACAAAAAAAGTCATTGTGAAAATATAATAATTTTACAGGCTTGCTAGACACCAAAATAGATTTAATTAAGTTTTCAGGGGAAACAACACTTAATGAAGCAAGCCTTAGAATTAAACTCCTAAAAATCCCATAAAAATTTATAGAGCTTTAAAATATAATAAAAAGTCTTCTGCCAAAAGTTCATCAATTTTCAGAAAGTATTTTCTCCATAATAAATTTCTAAGCAAATAATACAAACTACTAAATTGTTAATGAAGTATCCAAAATAATGATCCTAAATTCATAATAAAATCTCCAGAGCTTGTACTAACCTTAAAAACTACTCTACTTAAATCCCCTCACTGTTCAGTGAGTTTTAGTGACATTTTCCATCTCTACAAATTTTGTGCCCTAAACTAGGGTTAGGGTTTTGAGGGACTTATTTACTTTAAAATCCATTCATATTTCTACAAGAGGATTCTAGCTACCATAGAATTCTATCTACCAAGTTTCAGATCATAACCAGGTCATTTGACCACTTACCCTTCACAAACCACCAAGAACCATCCTTAGGGTTTGACCTTGGGTCCTAGGGCAAATTTTGTAACATCACATTTCCAACTAGACCCCTGAAAGTGGTTTTGTCATAACAGAACCCTAGGAAACCCAGGAATTGAAGTTTATCGACCAAGATTTCGAGTCAAGGGGTGGTCACGCCCGTGACCAACCCGTCACGCCCGTGACATAGGGCGTGACCCCTTCGACGATCGTCGACCTTAGAAAGACGATCGGCGAGCTCAGAAATTTCAACATAGGCCTGACACGCCCGTGACCAACCCGTCACGCCCGCGACCTTGGAATGGGGTTGAGTGAGCTGAGCTCACTCAACGCCGTAGTCTGGATGGCATTGAGTGAGATTAGCTCACTCAACGCCATAAGCTAGACGGCGTTGAGTGCATAGACTGCACTCAACGCCATCTGGTGTTGTCTGGATGACGTTGAGTGAGCTGAGCTCACTCAATGCCGTAGACTGGGCAGCGTTGAGTGAGCTCTGCTCACTCAACACCATAAACTAGATAGCAATGAGTGCACGGACTGCACTCAACACGTCTGTTGAGGCCTGGAATGGCATTGAGTGAGCTGAGCTCACTCAACGCCATATTTTGGATGGTGTTGAGTGAGTTTACCTCACTCAATGCCATAAGCTAGACGGCGTTGAGTGCATAGACTGCACTCAACGCCACCTTGAGTAGATTGGATGGCGTTGAGTGAGCAGAGCTCACTCAACGCCATAATCTAGATGGCGTTTAGTGAGCTGAGCTCACTCAATGCCATAGTCTGGGAGGACCATTCTGGATGGCGTTGAGTGAGCAGAGCTCACTCAACACCGTATCCGGGATGGCGTTGAGTGAGCAGAGCTCACTCAACACCGCAGCATGGATGGTGTTGAGTGAGCATAGCTCACTCAATGTCGTAGCTTGGATGGTATTCAGTGAGGTTAGCTCACTCAACACCATTTTACTTAGAATTTTATGGCAGGATTTTTAGCTGTGTGCTGGTTCAGCTGAACCGGGCCGGTCTAGATGGTGGGCCCAAATGAATTATTAGGTCGTTTCTTTTAATAAGACCCAATTAAGTCTTATTCTAAAAAGGTTGACCGGTTAAGTGAAGTTGTGCAACGTGGACCATCAGTTTTGCGAAAAGGAGCGGTTACGGCCATGGCCGATAACCTGCTATAATGGCCGTTAATGGCACTTGACGCCTTGGCAGCCCTTCCACTCCCCTTTTACGGTTGGGTTCAACTCCTCTAGGGAAGAGGAGGAGTTTCCACCCGTTAGCTTGCTGGACAGAGCCGTTTCAGCCCCCCCCCCCCCCCCCCCACCACCACCATGGTCGAGCCAAGCTTTAATGGACCATTAATGGCCATTGAAGTTTTTGCCTTTCCCCTCCTTAACCAAGCCCTTAAACAGCATCAGAGGCCCAAGAGGAAGGTTTCCCAGCCTTTACCCGAAGCTTTCGAGTCCTCCCACTGTGCTATTGCAGAAGCCGAGCGACGCCACCACCGCGCCAATGGCTTTCCGTCGATCTGCACGCCTCCAGCCCGCGAACAAGGTCCTCCCCTCCTCTCTTTCTACGGGTAGATCTTAGCCTTCTTTAGGATTAAGAATCGGGCTCAATGGAGCCCGATCGGAAGAGCTCCTCTTCCCATTTTTCCCGCAAAAAATAAGCTAGTCACGGGTTCGCCGGATTCCGCCTCTCCGGCGGCCGAGCCGCCGCCCGGCGATGGCCGCCACCTCAACGGAGGTGGTGGTGGTGGTGGTGGCCGGCCAGGTAGGAGGCTGGATGTCCGGCGGCAGCATCTGGAATGCACTCCAAGTCGGGCTAATCTCAGCCCTTGGCTGGAGGAAGAAGATGACCCAGCTCTATTGGATCTGCTTCAAGATCTGTGCTATTTAGTTAATCTTTTCTTTTATATGGATTTTCTATATTCAAATAACAGCAACAGTAGAAAATTTATGAAAAATACCTTGAGGCTTTATATGAAGAAATGGTCAACATAAAATTTGTATCTCTATGGGTCTACTTTATTTTAAAATTTATTTGGCTCAATTTGGTAAACTGGTTTGACCAGGGCACCTCTTTTGGTGGGATCTATACCTAGAACTAGGCAGAGACTAAAAGGTGTGCCCACCCTTCATTCCTTGACCAAATGATTTTAAATTTGGGCAGGGAGTCTACCCTAACTATACCTAGGGCCTGTCCAAAAATGGGAACTTTTTGGAGAATGTTTTTCTATAGTTTTTAGAAAAATTTAATAATCTTAGGGTAAATTAATTCGATGACTTAATGACTTCCAAATCCTCCCAAATTTGTGTGAGTGGTCCCTGGGTTCATCATGAGGCTCTGTATAATTTTTCATCTCATTTAGAGATGTTTTAGATTAGAAATGGACAAACCTAAGCTTTGCCCTAATAAGGGGTTTTCAGGTCAAAAAGTGCACTTTTTGTAACGACCTCCCCAGCCCCTGGCTTTAAAGGGTTCAGCCTAACAAGGTCTGCAGACCATTCACCCCAACCCCTCTCTGCACCTGTTTTTCAGCAGCGGTAGGTTGTTGCCACTTGGGATCGAACCCAGGACCTTGATAAGAGACTCTTTACCACAGCTCTCATCACCAACTGAGCTGCCACAACTCTAATCACCAACTGAGCTGCAGCTCAGTTGGTGATGAGAGCTATGGTAAAGAGTCTCTTATAAAAGTCCTGGGTTCGATCCCCAGTGGCAACAACCTACCGCTGCTGAAAAACAGGCGCGGAGAGGGGTTGGGGTGCATGGTCTGCAGACCTGGTTAGGCTGAACCCTTTTGAGCCGTGGGCTGGGGAGTTCGTTAAAAATTTACCCCAATCCACCTAAAAATCCATGAGAGGGTGCTAGGCATCATGCCTAGTCAGTGGCCAAAATCTCAGCCTCTGTTGAGGTGATCTGGCCACTCCAATCTTAAGGTGAACTTTTGACCTAAAAACCCCTTAATAGGCCAAGGCTTAGGTTTATCCATTTCCAATCTAAAACATCTCCAAATGAGATAAAAAAATTATACAGAGCCTCGTAATGAACCCAGGGACCACTCACCAAAATTTGGGATGGTTTGGAAGTCATTAAGCCATCTAATTAATTTACCTTAAGATTATTAAATTTTTCTAAACACTATAGAAAAAATTCTCCAAAAATTCCCATTTTTGGACAGGCCCTAGGTATAGACTTCCTGCTTAAATTTCAGATCATTTGGTCAAGGGATGAAGGGTGGGCACACCTTCTAATCTCTGCCTAGCCCTCGGTATAGATCCCACCAAAAGAGGTGCCATGGTCAAACCAGTTGACTAAATTTACCCAAATTAATTTTAAAATAAAGTAGACCCATAGGGCTACTAATTTTATGTTGACCATTTCTTCATATAAAGCCACTAGGTATTTTTCATAAATTTTCTAATGTGGCTATTATTTGAATAAAGAAAATTCATATAAAAGAAAAGATTAAATAAAAAGCACAGATCTTGAAGCAGATCCAACAGTGCTGGGCCATCTTCTTCCTCCATCCAAGGGCTGGGATTAGCCCGACATGGAGTGCATTCCAGCCGCTGCCGCCGGCCATCAAGCCTCCTCCCTGGCCAGCCACCGCCACCACCACCTCCGTTGAGGTGGTGTCCATCGCCGGGCGGCGGCGCGGCCGCCGGAGAGGCAGAATCCGGCAAACCCGAACACTAATATTTTGCTGGAAAACTAGGAAGAGAAACTCTCCCCCCCCCCCCGATCGGGCTTTGTTGATCCTGATTCTTAATCCTAAAGAAGGCTAATATCTACCCGTAGAGAGAGAGGAGGGGAGGACCTTGTTCGCGGGCTGGAGGCGTGCAGATCGACGGGATGCCATTGGCGTGGTGGTGGCATCGCCGGAATTCTTCTACAGCACAGTACAAGCTCCAAATCCCTCGGGTAAGGGTGGAAACTTCATCTCTGAGTCTAGGGAGCCTTTTTAAACCAGTAAAAGGATGGAGGGGAAAGGTATAACGGATGGTGGCCATTAATGGCCTATTATAGCTTTTTCGGCCATGGTGGTGGGGGGGCTGAAATGGCTCAATCCAGCCAAGTAACGGCTGGAAACTCCTCCTCTTCTCTAGAGGAGTTGAATCCAGCCATTAAAGAGGAGGGGAAAAGCCACTGCGTCAAGTGCCATTGATGGCCATGAGAGCAGGATCTCGGCCATGGCCGAAACTATTCTGCATTTCAAAACCGACGGCCACATGGCCTACCTCAATTTGACCGGTCAACACTTTTTAAAATAAGACTTAATTGGGTCTTATTAAGAGAAACGGACTAATAATACATTCGGGCCCACCATCTTGACCAGCCCAGTTCAGCTGAACAAGCACACAGCCAAAAATCCTGCAAGAAAAATTCTAAGTAAAATGGCATTGAGTGAGCTCATCTCACTCAACGCCATCTAAGCTACGGCGTTGAGTGAGCTCTGCTCACTCAACGCTATCCATGCTGCGGCGTTGAGTGAGCTCTGCTCACTCAACGCCATCCCGGATATGGCGTTGAGTGAGCTCTACTCACTCAACGCTATCCAGAATGCCCCTCCCAAACTATGGCGTTGAGTGAGCTCATATCACTCAACACAATCCAAATTATGGCATTTAGTGAGCTCTGCTCACTCAACGCCATCCAGTCTACTCAAGGTGGCGTTGAGTGCAGTCTATGCACTCAACGCCGTCTAGCTTATGGCGTTGAGTGAGGTAAGCTCACTCAACGCCATCCAAACTACGGCGTTGAGTGAGCTCAGCTCACTCAACGCCATTCCAGGCCTCAGCACACGGCGTTGAGTGCAGTCCGTGCACTCAACGCCATTCAGCTTATGGCATTGAGTGAGCTAAGCTCACTCAACGCCATTCCAAGGTCACGGGCGTGACGGATCGGTCACGGGCGTGCCAGGCCCATGTTAAGATTTCTGAGCTCGGCGATTGTCTTTCTGAGTTCGACGATCGTCGAAGGGGTCACGCCCTAGGTCACGGGCGTGACGGGTCAGTCACGGGTGTGACCACCCCGTGACTCGAACTCTTAGTCGATAAACTTACATTCTTGGGTTTCCTAGAGTTTTGTTATGACAAAACCACTTCTAGGGGTCTAGTTGGAAATGAGATATTACAAATCCCAATAAACAAAACAAAGATTTCGTCCCCTAAATCAAGGTTAAGCCTGAAAGTCCACTTAGTGCCAACTAGCTTCACCTATGGGGGGGAATAGGTGTCTTGTAGCGTTTTTGCGAAATTAAAAACTGTACCTGCACAAATAAATCAAACAACACAGCACAGAAAAGACTCAAGCAATTTATAGTGGTTCCCCGATTTGGGTACGTCCACTTTCCCCCTTCGACCTATCTCCCAACCAGGGACGACTCTGTCACTTCACCAACAGGATTGAAATCCAATCCTTGCACTAACGGAAGGAACCTTTCCACACGTAGGAGTCACCACTCCCACACCACGGGTTGCACCCAACCCTTACAACTAGGAACCAAACGTTCCTTTACAATGAAATTGAAAATAGAATGTATTAGAAATACAAACAACTTATGGAGACTAAGGTGTCCCTCTTCGTTCAACGATGTGTTCTTGAAGTCAACGAAGAGTCCACAACCCTAGATCTCTCTTGGAGAGAATCTCCTCGAAACCGGCGGCGGCAAAGGGCGGCGGCTTGGCTCTCGGGATTGGCAGCGGCAACGGAGTGCTGCGGCGATGCAATGGAGATTCAACCTTCGTAGCAAAGGTAGCAAGGTCTTCCAATGGTAACACTAGGATCGATCGTCTCGATCGATTCGGAATGGGATGGTTTTCCCGATCTACGAATCAAGAGACAAAAGATCTCTGGTTAGACGCGTGAGACGTTGTGCTAGGCTAAGCTTCTGTTGCCGGAGATCAGGAAGAAACCATGATCAGCAATGGTGACCAACTGCACGAGCGGCGACGACGACGGCGGAGCAAGATGCGCGATCTAGGTCACATCGGCGGCCTTTCTTTTTGAATCGTGTATTCGTGTATCTCTATCTTTCTTCCGCTCAACCATACGGAGGTATATATACATTAGGTCATTCCACATGACCGTTGTGGGCCCCACCAACAAGAAGACCTAAGTCCGGTTCAAAATAATCCAGGTAACTTGTACCGGTCCAGAGAACAGCAGAAATTTGCCCAAGTCAAATTCGGCGAGAATCGTAGGTGATTCTCGCCAAATCGGCGAGAATCAACTACGATTCTCGCCGAATTCTTCTTAACAGAATTCAATATCCACTGATAATACAAGTCGGTGAGAATTGGCGAGAATCACAATTGATTCTCACCGAATCGTCGAGAATGCAGAGTCATTCTCGACGAATCGGCGAGAATCACTTCGTGATTCTCGACGATTCTGCCTTAGAAGAATTCAAGGCGGCTTCGAGACAACCGGCAGCATTCGGCGAGAATCAGTTCGTGATTCTCGACGATTCGGCGAGAATCACTAGTGATTCTCGTCGAATCGGCGAGAATCACTTAGTGATTCTCGTCGATTTGTACTTAGACGATTTTCGTCTTTCTTCTCATGAGCTGGTCTTTGGCCCATCCTTGCTCCTTGTCTGCTCTTGATCTTACATAGCCCTGTGCTTGAAAATAAGTACACTCCAATAGAGAGAGTACACGTAAGCCAACACACTGATCTGCTCAACGAGGGATTACGTTGCACAGACCCGTGTATATTGACCTACTGCACCCTGACATTAGTGTGTACTTAGCGATGAATAGCTGCAAGCACAACTTGAAGACAAGTAATCAAATATATTGTCAATTCACCTTAGCTTGTTCAGGGGCTTCTTCAAATCAGGTACATTATGGATACAATACCAAACAATCTCCCCCTATTTGAAGAAGCCTAAACCCTACAAGCTAAGGTGAATATAACAGCTTGGAAGAAAACACAACTTTGAAAAATGAGAGTGAGTTGAAATTCCATACCATTATCTTTAGAGCGTTTGGAGCATACACCTTAGCACCTTAGCCGAGAGGGTAATCTCCCCCTTTTCGGCTTCTGCAAATCTGGGTCTGATGCATTTGACACCATGCTCCCCCTCAGTTCTTGCACCTGTGCTTACCCTTGAGTTCCTGGCAGAGGCTCCCCCTAGATGCACGAGCCTGGAGCTTCTGTAGTCTTCATTCCTCATAGTTTAGCATCCCCAATTCAGTTTTGAAAAGACTGAACTTGGCCTCGTCTAAGGGCTTTGTGAAAATATCTGCAATCTGCTTGTTCGTGGGGACATAGCAGAGAGAGAGATATCCTTGCTCTCCACGTGCTCTCGAATGAAGTGGTAGCGCACTTCAATATGCTTCATTCTGCTGTGCGATACCGGATTGTTGGCAATGGCAATTGCACTGGAGGAGTCGCAGTACATTGGTACTTCCTTGAACTGAAGGTCATAATCAGCTAACTGGTTTCTGATCTAAAGGAGTTGTGCGCAACAGCTGCCAGCTGAGATGTACTCAGACTCTGTTGTGGAAGTTGCTACACAATTCTGCTTCTTGCTGTTCCATGAGATAAGCCTTCTTCCGAGGAATTGACACATCCCGGAAGTGCTTTTCCTGTCATCCCTACTCCCTGCAAAATCAGCATCTGAAAAACCTATTAGCTCGACATCATTGTTTCTCGGGTACCACAAGCCAAGATTAGGGGTACCTTTAAGGTATCTAAGAATTCGCTTTGCAGTGACATAATGAGATTCCTTAGTGTTCACCTGATATCTGGCACAAACACATGTGGAGAACATGATATTCGGTCTACTTGCAGTAAGGTAGAGCAGGGATCCAATGATGCTTCTGTATTTGGTTTCATCAAAAGGTTTCCCTTTCTCATCCTTATCCAGAGACATGGTGGATCCCATTGGAGTCCTCATAGAGGTTTCATTCTCCATTCCGAATTTCTTGAGGAGTTCATTGGTGAACTTCGTCTGAGAAATGAAAATTCCTTCCTCAGACTGTTTCACTTGAAGTCCCAAGAAATACTTCAGCTCTCCCATACTGCTCATTTCAAACTTTACTTGCATAAGTTTAGAAAACTTTTTGCAAAGATTGTTGTCCGTTGAGCCGAATATAATGTCATCGACATAGATTTGCACCAGCAAGATCTTGCCTTTGACTTCCCTGAGAAACAATGTCTTGTCTATTTTTCCTCTAGAGAACTTGTTCTCAAGAAGAAAACTAGACGAGGTCTCATACCAAGCTCGAGGAACTTGTTTTAAGCCATATAGAGCTTTATTAAGAAAGTAGACATGATTAGGATAAGTAGGATTGACAAAACCTGGAGGTTGAGCGACGTATACTTTCTCTTTCAAGTCTCCATTCAAGAATGTCGATTTCACGCCCATCTGATAGACTGTGAATCCTTTGTGAGAGGCATAGGCTAGGAACAGACGGATTGCCTCGAGCCGTGCAACTGGCGCAAACGTCTGGTCGAAGTCAATCCCCTCCCCCTGTCTGTATCCTTGAGCCACCAGTCTGGCCTTGTTCTTGATGATGACCCCGTGTTCATCCAGCTTGTTTCTGAAGATCCACTTGGTTCCAATCACGTTTTGCGTCTTAGGTCTGGGAACCAGCATCTAGACTTTGCATCTTTCGAATTGATGCAGCTCATCTTGCATGGCCAATATCCATGACGAATCTTTGTTCGCTTCGTCGAACTTCTTTGGCTCAACCTGCGACAGGAAGCTAAAATGCAGAATCTCGTTAAGAGTACCTCGGCGAGTTCATACACCGTCTCGGGGATCTCCAATGATTTGATTTCTGGGATGATCCCTCACGTGTCGGAGCTCTAGAAGTCTTGCATCAGGAGCTCTAGCAATTTCTGGGGCTCCTTCCTCTTCAGGGAGGACTACTCCATCCTGATCGTCATCCTCTCCGATCGGCGTTGATGAGGAGACCTTGACGTATTTTGGAGTTGCATATTTCTCGGGCTCATCCAGGTGTAGCTTTTCGAGTCTGGCACCTGCATCTTCAAGAAGACTACTAGAAGACTTGCAATTAAGCAAACTTCCTTCATCAAATATAACATTTATTGATTCCTCTACCACTAGGGTTTTCTTGTTGAAAACTCTATAAGCCCGGCTATGACTACTATAGCCCATGAATATGCCTTCGAAGCATTTTTCACCAAACTTAGTATGCGGGTACTTCCCATAATTCAGTACATAACATCTGCAACCAAAGATCCTCAAATAGGACATGGTTGGTTTCCTGCCTTTCAGTAGCTCGTAGGGCGTCTTACGATGACTTTTGTTGATCAACGCCCGGTTTTGAACATGACAAGCCGTATTGACAGCCTCGGCCCAGAAGTATTCAGGGAGTGAAGCGTCATTCAACATTGTCGTGCATGCTTCAATGAGTATTCTATTTCTCCTCTCCACAACTCCGTTTTGTTGAGGAGTGAGCGGGGAGGAAAACTCATGAAAGATACCAAGTTCTTCACAAAACTCTGTCATAGCACCAGACTCGAACTCTGTTCCATGGTCACTTCTGATTTTGACCACTGAGCAGTTAAGTTCGTTCTGAATCTGCTTGACAAAGCTGGTGAAGATGTCAAACGTATCAAACATGCGTTTTAAAAAGAACACCCAAGTAAACTGAGAGTGATCATCTACAATCACTAGCGTATAAGACTTCCCTCCTAAGCTATGAACTTGCATTGGACCAAACAAGTCCATGTGCAGAAGATAAAGACATCTGGAGGAGTCTTTGTCTGAGATGCCCTTAAAGGTAGCCCAAGTCTGTTTGCCCATCTGGCATGCAGGACAGGGACTATCTTTGATGCACTTAATAATGGGAGCATCCCTTACTAAATCTTTGGAAAACAGCATATTAATTGTCTTGTAATTAATATGTGCCAATCTCTTGTGCCATTGTTCACAAAGAGATGCACTGCCTTTTGCTACTAGGCATACGGGGGTAGAAGAATCTAGACTGAGAAAATCTAAATAGAAAATATTTCTGCTCCTAATGCCGGTTAATACCGTTTCTGAAGAGGCACATGATATTATCAGGCATTTATCCTTGCAGAACTTAACGTCATACCCTTTATCACATAACTGGCTTACACTAATCAGGTTATGATTTAACCCTTCAATATAAGATACGTCAGTGATAGAGAGTATACCGTTGGAAATCATACCGTAACCTCTGGTGACTCCCCGATCAGATCCCCCAAAGATGACTTTGGGTCCATTCTCGACTGGAGAGTACTCTCGCAGCAGGCTTCTTGCCCCAGTCATATGACGGGAGCATCCACTGTCCAAATACCATATGGGAGTTTTGGTGGTCTTTGGACATTCCTGCAAAACAGAATTAATTTGTCTTAGGAACCCAATCGAACTTGGGTCCTAGATTCCTCGTTAGCATACTCCCCCTCGGGTGGTTAGCCCTACGAGTGGTCTGCCTCGCATTGTCAACATGAGGAGTCTCGTTATTCCTCGGATTAAACCAGCAATCCACGGCAAAGTGACCAACTTTGCCACAGCACCAGCAGTCAAATCTGTTATACTTTCTCCTAGGCACCTGCTTCACCCTTGGAACGGAAGGTTCAGTCGGGGCCTCGGACCTGGAGGTGGACGCATCATGATGACAACAGTAGCATGATTTCTTCACATCCTTGTTTCTCAGTGTAACAGGCTTGGCCTTAGGTGCCTGCTTCTGATTATGGCCGCTAGAGAAGTGGCCATAATCCTCCATCTGAACTTCCTCATAAGGTGCCTTGAAGACACTCTCACTGAAGTTGCGGGGGAAGGTCCAACCATCATATCGGCTCTTTGGCTTTGCAACCGAGGGCCTGAAGTGATGGCCATATGTTGACTCAAAGTCATGTTGGTTACAGGGAAAGCAGGGCTTTCTGAACGCAACAGGACTGAGTGGGGCCTTTCCCTTTTCAGCAGCAGAGGCCTTCTTAGCAGCCTTAATCTTCCTCTAGTTCCTGTTTCTCCTGGATGAGGAACCAGGTACCCCTACGTGCCCCAAACCAGCTCCTTTGGCCTGAGCAGTGAAGGTATTAACTAGTGGAAGAACTGTCTTTGGCATAGAGAAGCTCTTAACGATCTTCTTTTCTGCCGCAAGTTGTTCTTCCAACCTGTCAATTTCCTCCTGCTTAAGATCGAGGAGCTTAAGAGACTCTGAGTGCTTAGAAGTCAGGTCCAAGTGCTCCTGTCGAAGGGAGATCAAACTGGTGATCTCTTCCCTCAGGGATACACTCTCACCTTTAAGGAATTTAACTTCCTTTTTCTCAGCATTCAGTCTCTTTCGACACTCCTCGAAAGTATTGAGTAGAAGATCATACTTATTGAGGAGCTCAGCTTCATGGGCCGAAGGGCTATCCTCAGGGTCATCATCCTGAGACTCAGGATCAGAGTCAGAGTCGGAGAGAGGGGTGTGAGCTTTTACCTTCCCAGTGAATGGGGGGCATTCTCCTTCTGAGTCAAAGCGACCCACCAGCCCGAAGTAGGCTTCCTCATCATCACTAGAGTCTGAGGAATCAGACTCAGTTAGTGTCTTTGACTTTTTGGCGATGTAGCTCCTCTCCTTCTTCTTATCTCTAGAGGTCTTATGCTCTTCTCCCTTCCCCTTCTCTCTCTTTCCTTGATGGCAGTCAGCCACGACGTGTCCTTGCTTATTGCATCCAAAATAGATAATGTCAGTATTATAATGTTTGTTCGGTTTTGATTCATACCTGTCAGAAGAAAAATTCTTCTTCTGAAATCTGGAGGAGGAACCGTCTCTCTTTCTTTGATTCCTCATCTTGAGGAACTTCTTGAATTCTCGGGTGATGAGGGAGAAATCTTCTTCAGACAACTCTAAGCCGGAGGAGCATGGCTCGGAGTCTTCCTCCTCATCCTTTTTCCCGGCACGGGATGAAGCCGTACCCTTGCCCTTCTTGGAGTGAATGGCTTTTAGGGCCACAGTCTTTTCCTTGGCTACAGCCTTCTTTGCTTCTTCTTCAGCTTTCCTCGTGTTCAACTGGAGCTCATAGGACATGAGCTTCCCAAAGAGTATCTGGGGATCAGTTTCAGCTAATCTTCCAAACTCTCGGATGGCACAGATCTTCGTGTCCCATTCCTTAGTAAGCGACCTAAGGAATTTATCATTAAGTTTACCATTAGTGAACACTCTTCCGTATCCCTTGAGAGCATTGACGATCTTGAGGAAGTTTTCGAAGGTAACTCCGATCTCTTCCTTGGGCCCCTTCCTGAAGGCCTCATATTTCTGATTCAGGAGGGATCTCCGATCATCCCTCACTTCGTATGTGCCCTCCATCAGGATAATCAGGCTGTGTCAGATATCCTTAGCCGTCCTGTAGTTGCAGAAGTTCTGCATCATGGAGTCATCGACTGCACTGATTAGTATGTTCTGTGCCTTCTTGTCAAGTCCGACCAGCATCATCTCGTCCTTGTCCATTTCAGAAAGCGTCTTTGGCACCATTTTGGTAGGATCAATGGTGGAGGCCTTAGTGGGAATATAAGGTCCCTCCTCCACGACCATGAAGTGTCGAGGGTCGACTGCTTCCATGTAGAATCTGATTCTTTCCTTCCAGATAGGAAAGTTCAGTCTGGTGCACACTGGGATTTTGTCGGAGTACTTGAGTCTGTCCATGGTAGATATCTGTCTTCTTCTTGACACTGGTGGCAGGATTCTACTCAAGGTGTGAGCCTTTTTGATGAGTAACCTCCCTCTGATACCACTTGAAAGTCCACCTAGTGCCAACTAGCTTCACCTATAGGGGGGAATAGGTGTCTTGTAGTGTTTTTGCAGAATTAAAAACTGTACCTGCATAAGTAAATTAAACAACACAGCACAGAAAAGACTCAAGCAATTTATAGTGGTTCCCCAATTTGGGTACGTCCACTTTCCCCCTTCGACCTATCTCCCAACCAGGGACGACTCGGTCACTTCACCAACAGGATTGAAATCCAATCCTTGCACTAACGGAAGGAATCCTTCCACACGTAGGAGTCACCACTCCCACACCACGGGTTGCAACCAACCCTTACAACTAGGAACCAATCGTTCCTTTACAATGAAATTGAAAATAGAATGTATTAGAAATACAAACAACTTATGGAGACTAAGGTGTCCCTCTTCATTCGACGACGTGTTCTTGAAGTCAACGAAGAGTCCATAACCCTAGATCTCTCTTGGAGAGAATCTCCCCGAAACCGGCGGCGGCAAAGGGCGGCGGCTTGGCTCTCGGGATTGGCGGCGGCAATGGAGTGCTGCGGCGATGCAATGGAGATTCAACCTTCGTAGCAAAGGTAGCAAGGTCTTCCAACGGTCACACTAGGATCGATCGTCTCGATCGATTCGGAAGGGGATGGTTTTCCCGATCTACGAATCAAGAGACAAAAGATCTCTGGTTAGACGCGTGAGACGTTGTGCTAGGCTAAGCTTTTGTCGCCGGAGATTAGGAAGAAACCGTGATCAACAACGGCGACCAACTACACGAGCGGCGACGACGGCGGCGGAGCAAAATGCGCGATCTAGGTCACGTCGGCGGCCTTTCTTTTTGAATCGTGTATTCGTGTATCTCTGTCTTTCTTCCGCTAAACCATACGGAGGTATATATACATTAGGTCATTCCACATGACCGTTGTGGGCCCCACCAACAAGAAGACCTAAGTCTGGTTCGAAATAATCCAGGTAACTTGGACTGGTCCAGAGAACAGCAGGAATTTGCCCAAGTCAAATTCGGCGAGAATCGTAGGTAATTCTCGCCGAATCGGCGAGAATCAACTACGATTCTCGCTGAATTCTTCTTAACAGAATTCAATCTCCACTGATAATACAAGTCGGTGAGAATCGGCGAGAATCACAATTGATTCTCGCCGAATCGTCGAGAATGCAGAGTCATTCTCGACGAATCGGCGAGAATCACTTCGTGATTCTCGACGATTCTGCCTTAGAAGAATTCAAGGCGGCTTCGAGACAACCGGCAGCATTCGGCGAGAATCAGTTCGTGATCCTCGACGATTCGGCGAGAATCACTAGTGATTCTCGTCGAATCGGCGAGAATCACTTAGTGATTCTCGTCGATTTGTACTTAGACGATTTTCGACTTTCTTCCCGTGAGCTGGTCTTTGGCCCATCCTTGCTCCTAGTCTGCTCTTGATCTTACATAGCCCTGTGCTTGAAAATAAGTACACTCCAATAGAGAGAGTACACGTAAGCCAACACACTGATCTGCTCAACGAGGGATTACGTTGCACAGACCCGTATATATTGACCTACTGCACCCTGACATTGGTGTGTACTTAGCGATGAATAGCTACAAGCACAACTTGAAGACAAGTAATCAAATACATTGTCAATTCACCTTAGCTTGTTTAGGGGCTTCTTCAAATCAGGTACATTGTGGATACAATACCCAACAAAGCCTACGGGGCTCCTATCGAGAGAAAGAAGCTTGTAACATCCCATGAGAGTCGAAAGGTTTACATCTCGACACCATGTTTGTTATGTGAGGTTTGAAGGTGATAGTCAACTCTAAGACTAATTCGTCCTATTGACAAGGTATATACCCCAATAAACAAACGATTAGCCCCTATTATTGATATTTCAGTCCTATTGGTTTAAAACAGGAAAGCAAATTGATTGTCCGAAGGGGTTGTGATGTATACCTGACTGAAAAGCTCTGGATACTTTTGTCGCATCAAGTCCTGTGGCTCCTATGTATGCTCCTCCTGCCCATGATTGTTCCACAGGACCTTGACTAACGGAACCTTCTTACGTCGCAAGACCCGCACTGCCGTGTCATCGATCCTGATAGGCTCCAAGTTGACTGACCGATCCGAGGCCACCGGGTTGTCTGCTGAGGAAATCAGCTGTTCAGGGCGTAGTAGAGCCCTCCGAAGTGAGGAGACGTGGAAGACATCATGCAATCCCGCTAACTCTGGCGGTAGCTCCAGTCTATAATCTAAGTGGTCGATCCACTCCAGGATCCTGTAAGGCCCCATATATCTCGGACTAAGTTTCTTCCGCCTGCGAACCCGTGAGACTCTGTGCATCGGCCGTATCTTCAAGAAAACTTGGTCTCCCACCTTGAACTCCACCTGACAATGCCTCGCATCGTAATATTTGGCCTGCCTACTCTGGGCTTCCAACATCCTATCCCGGATCAATCTAATCTGAGCATCTGTATCTCCCACAAACTCCGAGCCTAGTGCTTGCGGATCCTCATCCTGAACCTATGATAGTGGGGTCATGCACCTCCGTCCATACAACGCCTCATATGGAGCCATGCCTATGCTGGACTGGTAGCTGTTGTTATAGGAGAACTCGACCAGTGGTAATAGCTTCTCCTAAGGCTCGCCGCAGTCCAAAATACACAGGCGCATAAGATCTTCCAGTGTACGGTTGGTGCGCTCCGTCTGCCCGTCGGTTTGAGGGTAAAAAGTTGTCCTGAATGTCAACCGAGAACCCAGATTGGCCTGGACTGACCTCCACTCCCTGGATGTAAACCGCCCATCCCGATCTGAAACGATAGTCTTGGGCACCCCGTGATAATGCACAAACTGCTCAATGAACCTCCGTACTAATACACCAACCGGGGCGTCCTTCGCCACTGGAATGAATCTGGCCACCTTTGTTAGCCTGTCCACTATCACCCAGATCGAGTCATTTCCCGCACGGGATCGAGGTAGCCCATGTATGAAGTCCATGGCTATATCCTCAAATTTCAACTTCGGCACCGGAAGTGGCTGCAGCAAGCCTGCCGGGTTCTTGCACTCTGCCTTTACGAGTTGGCAGGCCTCGCAATGCGTCATAAAGTACGTAATGTCCTTCTTCATACCCGTCCAGTACATCATCCTCTTCAAATCTTTTACCATCTTGGAGATCCTCGGGTGTACCGAGTATCGGCTGCAGTGAGCTTCCGTCATGATTTCCTCCCAGATCTGGCCTCCTGCCGGTATGTAGACTCTGCCTCTGAAACACAGGAGACCATCCCTCAAAGAGTAATCTCCTGTCGTGCCTTCCTACAAGGCTCGGAATATCAGCTCAGCTCTCACATCCAGCTTCTGCCCATCTCTGATGCGGTCCTGAATATCATCAGTAGTAACCATCGACCCCAGGTACTCCATGTATAACTCCAGGTCATCATCGGACACTAGTGATATCTGCATCTCCTCGAATGACTTAACCAACTCTAAGGCCATCAGCTGCGGGCCTACTCCTGACGTACTCGCTCTCCGACTCAAAGCATATGCGACCACGTTTGCCTTACCTGGATGGTAGTGCATTGTATACTGGTAGTCCAACAGAAACTCCACCCAGCGTCTCTGCCTGATGTTTAACTCCTTCTGTGTATCTACGTATTTCAAGTTCTTATGGTCTGAGAAGATATCGCAATATACTTCGTAGAGAGAGTGTCACCAGATCTTAAGAGCAAAGACAACTGCCCCCATCTCCAAATCGTGCACGGGGTAGTTCTGCTCATGCTTCAACTAACGGGAGGCGTAGGCTATTACGTGCCCGTTCTGCATTAGAACGGCACCCATCCCCTGATAGGAAGCATCTCTGTACACCTGGAATCCTTCCTTCCCTGACGGAAGAGCAAGGATGGGAGTCGAGGTAAGACGGTCCTTCAGCTCCTGAAAAGCAGATTCGTATCGTGGTGTCCAAATAAAAGGGGACTCCTTCTTCGTCAGAGACGTAAGAGGGAGGGCAATCTAAGAGAACCCCTTTATGAACTTTCGGTAATAACCGGCAAGTCCTAAGAAACTTCGAACATCCGAGGCCGACTTTAGTGGTGTCCAATCCCGTACTGCCTGGACCTTCGTCGGATCCACTGCCATACCTACTCCACTGATGACATGGCCCAAAAAGTCCACCTCCTTTAGCAAGAACTGGCACTTGCTCTATTTGGCTTACATCTTATGCTCCTGCAGCTTCTCCAAGGTCAAGGCCTGATGTCTCGCGTGCTCCTCCTCTGTCCTCGAATAGATAAGGATGTCGTCGATGAATACGATAACGAAGACATCCAGATACTCTTCGAACAGTTCATCAAGGTCAAGAATGCGGAGGGTGCATTCGTGAGCCCGAAAGGCATCACGGTAAACTCGTACAAAACATATCTGATGCTAAAGGCTGTCGTCGGGATGTCCTCCTCCCGAATGCGAAGCTGGTAGTACCCCGATCTCAGATCCAGCTTTAAGAACCAATGGGCTCCCTCCAGCTGGTCAAATAGCTCGTTTATCCTTTGCAAGGGATAAGTATTCCGGACTGTCAACCTATTCAGGGCCCGGTAATCTATACACAGTCGAAGAGTCCCGTCCTTCTTATTAACGAATAACCCCGGAGTTCCCCATGGGGAAGAGCTAGGCCAAACGAACCCGGCCTCCACTAACTCCTGAAGCTGGCTTCAAAATTCCACCAACTCCTTTGGGGCCATTCGATAGGGAGCTCTAGATACCGGCTTAGCCCCCGGTATAAGCTGAATCTGGAAGTCCTTCTCTCGGTGCGGGGGTAGCCCTGGTAGCTTCTCTGGAAATACGTCGGCAAAGTCTCACACTACTGGAATATCTGAAACAGAGTCCTTGGCCACGACCGCCTCAAAAAAGACCTGATAAACCTCTTCCCCCTGCAGATGGGCCTTAATGGCCTGCACAGGTGATAATAATATGTGGGGTACTAGTATAATACCTTTGATAACAATAAAGAAGTCCTCATGCCTCACGGTGATCCTCTTCGCCACGCAGTCAATTTGGGCATGGTTCCAGCACAGCCAAGTCATGCCAAGGATCAGATCGTAATCTGGCATCTTCAGAATCGTCGCTGGTGCCTCAAACGCCTTCCCGCCGATCTCCGCTTCCATATTGCAATGAGAAGAGGTCATTAGCTCTGATCCATCGGGTAGGCGCAGCCTCATCATCTTTTCGATGAACGGCTCCACGCCTGCCAATCCTTTCACGAAATCTTCCGACACAAATGAGTGTGAAGCACTAGTGTCGAAGAGGGTGTGAGCGGGCTTGCCGCTAATGAAGACTATGCCTGAGGTAATTAAATGTCTTAGTATTCTTGTTATAGTTGTCTTCTCTTAATTACTAACTAGGTTATGTCTAAAAAACTAGTTCATAGGAAGAAACTTTAAAAGTACTGTCATACCTGCGATAACCTGCTCCTGGTTCCGGGGCTGTGTCAGGTCTAGAGCATACACTTGCTCCCTCTCTGGCCTATGGCCTCGGTCCTGAAATCCTTGTCCTCGATCATGTCATCGGCCGCCAAACTGTCGGGGAGGTGGAGCGCCCTTATGTGCTGGTGGGGGTGCTCGCCTCATAGGGCAGTTCCTCTTGATATGCCCCGGCTGATTGCACTGAAAGCATACTGGTGCCTGCTCTGCTGTCCTTAGCATCTCCAGCATCTGTAAAGGCTGGGGAGCCAATACCCCCTGACTCCTCTGCTCCTGCCCAATCTCCTGACGAGGTTGATCCCCATTCCTTCTCTCCCTAATAACTTGGCCTCGAGGACGGTCTCTATGACCTCCAATCACTGTATCATCAGCCGGTCTCTTCCGGCTCTTAACTGTAAGCTGATCCGCTTCTCTCTTCTTAGCCATCTCCAGAATCCTGTCCAAACTCCCCTCTGAGACGAAGAGGAGGGTCTGTCTCATGCCGTCTTACAGCCCCTTATAAAACCTCCGGGCATAGCCAGTGTCGTCCAACTGATAAGCATCCGCATAGCGGGCCAGGTGAGTAAACTCCTGATAATACTCCACCATAGTCCTGTTCCCCTTCCTCAACCGCAGGAACCTATCCTCCAGCTCGTCCCTTGCCGACTGAGGTACGAAATTTCCCAAGAGCGTTGCTCTGAACTCCTCCCAAGTAATATTTGCGCAATCCATACCCGCAAAGGTGGATTCCAGCTGTGAATTCCACCACCTCTTTCCATGTGACTCTAGGCAGGAGACCGCCAAAGCAACTGCCTCCTCAGTGGGGCATCGGATCCCCGCAAGCATCTCGTAAATGGTATCTAACAACTCCTCAGTGCGTACTGTCGATTTCGTCCCCAGGTAGGATGGAGGGGAAAGTCCCCGGAAGACGCTCATCAAGTTGGCCCCGGGCTTTGGCTGTGGAGCCAGGGCTTGCTAAGCTCTGAAGGCCTCCAGAATGGCCGTCAGTGTTTGCCCCAACTCCGTCTGTTGGAACGGAGCTGGAGCCGGCGGAGGTGGGACCACATTCGGAGCCTGAGGTGTCCCCTGCTGTGGTGTAGGGTTTGTCGCAGGCTACAAGGAAAAATTCCATTTGTTAGAGAACGTATGAATGGAATATAAGAAAGGGGTAGGATGGACTTTCACATGTGATTTCCCTTATGGGCACACCACTACTTCCACTGCTAGTTTGTCCGTAAACTAAGCTCGCACGGGGGTGGCCCATGGTTTTGTGGACTACTTCTCTTCCGATCGAGGTCTCCTCTGATACCGCTTGTAAGACCCCCTTATTTTTTTCTTTTTCAACCACCAGGGTCTTAGCCCTGAATTGCCGCTTTGCGGTGGCACCGACTCACGGGAAGGCAGCCACTACAAAACGCCAATTCTGCCGGCCCTTTTCGATACCAAAGAGAGAGAAGTAAGTATTACAGTGAATGTAAATATGTCCACAGAAACACATATGAATAAAATCACAACAAGTCCATCAATATATAGAAAGTACTGCAAAGAACAGTTCAGATGAAATAAAGAAACGGGATCGAGCCCGGTACATCAGAGTCCTCACTACAAATCACTCATCGCAGAAGCTATAAAAATACTAAACAATCACGGAGCTTGTCACAGGTGCTCCGGTACTAGACTGGCCCACCTCCATGCGCACCGTACTCTGCTGGTACTGGTCCCTGGGCTGCTGGTCCCTTTCTCCCATCCGGAGCTCCTATAATGTTGTGGTTCGAAAACCATTAGTCATAAAGACTAAGCCCTATCATCCCCTACCCCTCCCCCCACGGATCCTAAACAACGAGCGGAGAGGAGGAAAGGGAAGCTATAATGGTGGGGAATAATCAAACGGATGACAGTGGAACTAGTCTAACAATTATTCATGGTGTATAAACAACTAATTAAAATAGAGTACATCTAGCAGTTCTACAGTAGTGAGTAATAAAGTAGACATGTAGTATGTAGCAAATTTATAAGGAGACAAATAGAAAGCAAGTAAGTAAATAAGTAAGTAACCTTAACTTATATGAATGCCCATACAAACTTATAAGTTAAGGGGACTTTTGCAATGCTCCCATCGTATAAAAAACCTATTTATACGTTGGGGTGTCGGTTGTATGCAAATATGAGTGTAGTGATATGTTATGTCATGATTCATGTAAGTGCAACTCACGCACACGATTCTATGCGCACAGACCTTTAGTTCCCCCTGTTCAGGAAGCTAGCTTCACTCCCAGGAACCTCTATAGTGGCAAACGGAGACAGTGGGTCGGGCCCCCCACTCCTAGGCGGGTATCCATACTACCGGGCCTAGTCCTTCCGTACGCCCCTAGAAGAACACAAACTAGAGTATCTGCGTACTAGTGCTGGCTATATCCACCAGACTTTCTTTGGCTAAGTGTCCCACACCGCCGAGTCAACGTACCGATGTCGGTGTGAACGACAATAAAATACCAAAGACCCACCATCTTATTCTGTACTCAAACCCTCGAGCCCTCGGCTCCCCGGACTGTCCCGTCCGTGCATCTACCTTCAGAGCTACCGTCTGAATGGCAACCAAACCAACTTATTCTACCTCCCTAGCTACCAGGGTGTGTGATTGTGCAACCCTAGATATTCTAGTTCCACTTTTAGTTTATTTTTCCTATGGTTTACGTTACCCCGGGACTGCCCCCGGTATTCCCTGCGAAGGGCTCTCAAAGGGCACTAGGAACTATGATGGTAGCTGAAGCCCATCATTCCCTTTCGCAAGGGACTTACTTTTATTGGTTATTACCCATTACCCGATCTCATTCAAATTACTTTGGTTCTAACCCTAGTGTGTTAAGACTCTTCCTCTCCCACCGGGAAGGACGATCTTTCGTCGGTTCTGAGCTCCTCTTATTACTCGACAACCTACCAACCTAACCTCATCTTGGTTACTGAGGATGCATTCATACACATTTCCAAACCACTAAACCAATACCCACATCCTCTAAGTTCATCCTGTAGCCTAATATGATTTCGGTTGTTTTACTAAACGCAGACCATCCTAAGCTATATGAGATATACAAGGGGAGGTACTCCAAATTGTCTTCCAAATCTCCTATAATATTTACTAGAGGTCTATCATGACATAATTAGCCTAAATATAGAAAATTATAATTTTCCTAATTGATCTGATATTTATTTTGATTTCCCAAATGATTGGTCGTGGGTAATTTTAAACATGAACTACATGATTTTCTCAAGTAATGGCCACTCAAAAATTATGATAACTAAATAACAGCAAGCTATCATCAAATACTAATTTTCATGATTTTACATAAAGTATTTAGCCTCTAATTAATTTATCCATTATAATCTCATTAATCCTATGTAAAGAAGAGAGTACTGAAATTACTCATCATAAAATTATAGAAATATTACTGAATACTAATATGGTACAGAAAAGGTCATTGTGCAAAGATCATAATTTTATAGGCTTGCTAGACACCAAAATAGATTTAATTAATTTTTCATGGGAAACAACACTTAATGAAGCAAGCCTTAGAATTAAACTTCTAAAAATCCCATAAAAATTTATAGAGCTTTAAAATATAATAAAAAGTCCTCTGCCAAAATTGCATCAATTTTCAAAAAGTATTTTCTGCATAATAAATTTCTAAGCAAATAATACAAACTACTAAATTGTTAATGAAGTATCCAAAATAATGATCCTAAATTCATAATAAAATCTCTAGAGCTTGTACTAACCTTAAAAACTACTCTACCAAAATTCCCTCACTGTTCAGTGAGCTTTAGTGACATTTTCCATCTCTACAAGTTTTGTGCCCTAAACTACGGTTAGGTTTTTGAGGGACTTATTTACTTTAAAATACATTCACATTTCTACAAGAGGATTATAGCTACCCTAGAATTCTATCTACCAAGTTTCGGATGATAACCGGGTTATTTGACCACATTCCCTTCACAAACCACCAAGAACTATCCTTAGGGTTTGACCTTGGGTCTTAGGGCAAATGTACCCCAATCCACCTCAAAATCCATGAGAGGGTGCTAGGCATCATGCCTAGTCAGTGGCCAAAATCTCAGCCTCTGTTGAGCTGATCTGGCCACTCCAATCTCAAGGTGCACTTTTGACCTAAAAACCCCTTAATAGGGCAAGGCTTAGGTTTGTCCATTTCCAATCTAAAACATCTCCAAATGAGATGAAAAATTTTACAGAGCCTCATGCTGAACCCAGGGACCACTCACCAAAATTTGGGAGTGTTTGGAAGTCATTAATCTATCTAATTAATTTACCTTAAGATTATTAAATTTTTCTAAAAACTATAGAAAAACATTCTCCAAAAATTTCCATTTTTGGACAGGCCCTAGGTATAGCTAGGATGGATTCCCTGCACATATTTCAAATCATTTGGTCAAGGGATGAAGGGTGGGCACACCTTATAATCCCTGTCTAGCCCTAGGTATAGATCCCACCAAAAGAGGTGTCCTGGTCAAACCAGTTGACCAAATTGACCCAAATTAATTTTAAAATAAATAAAACCCATAGAACTACAAATTTTATGTTGACCATTTCTTCATATAAAGCCTCTAGGTATTTTTCATAAATTTTCTAATGTGGCTGTTATTTGAATACAGAAAATTCATATAAAAGAAAAGATTAAATAAATAGCACAGATCTTGAAGCAGATCCAACAGTGCTGGGTCATCTTCTTCCTCCAGCCAAGGGCTGGGATTAGCCCGACCTGGAGTGCATTCCAGCCGCTGCCGCCGGCCATCCAGCCTCCTCCCTAGCCGGCCACCGCCACCGCCACCTCCGTTGAGGTGGTGGCCATCGCCGGGCGGCAGGACGGCCGCCGAAGAGGCGGAATCCGGCGAACCCGAACACTAATATTTTGCGGGAAAACTATGAAGAGAAGCTCCCCCCCCCCCCGATCGGGCTCTGTTGAGCCCGGTTCTTAATCCTAAAGAAGGCTAAGATCTACCCGTAGAGAGAGAGGAGGGGAGAACCTTGTTCGCGGGCTGGAGGCGTTTAGATCGACGGGATTCCATTGGCGCGGTGGTGGCATCGCCGGAATTCTTCTACAGCACAGTACAAGCTCCAAATCCGTCGGGTAAGGGTGGAAACTTCATCTCTGAGTCTAGGGAGCCTTTTTAAACCAGTTAAAGGAGGGAGGGGAAAGGTCTAACTGCTGGTGGCCATTAATGTCCCATTATAGATTTTTCGGTCATGGTGGTGGGGGGGCTGAAACAGCTCAATCCAGCCAAGTAACGGCTGGAAAATCCTCCTCTTCTCGAGAGGAGTTGAATCCAGCCATTAAAGAGGAGGGGGAAAAAGCCACGGCGTCAAGTGCCATTGATGGCCATGAGAGCAGGTTCTCGGCCATGGCCGAAACTATTCTGCATTTAAAAACCGACGGCCGCGTGGCCTACCTCCATTTGACCGGTCAACACTTTTTAAAATAAGACTTAATTGGGTCTTATGAAGAGAAACGGCTTAATAATGCATTCGGGCCCACCATCTAGACCAGCCCGGTTCAGCTGAACCAGCACACAGCCAAAAATCCTGCTAGAAAAATTCTAAGTAAAATGGCGTTGAGTGAGCTCAGCTCACTCAACGCCATCCAAGCTACGGCGTTGAGTGAGCTCTGCTCACTCAACGCTATCCATGTTGCGGCGTTGAGTGAGCTCTGCTCACTCAACGCCATCCCGGATACGGTGTTGAGTGTGTAACACCCCTATCCGTCGCATAGTATATAACAGTAGGTCCGGCCGGGGCCCGACGCCATATACTACGGACAGACCGGTTGGTTACGTATTGAAACCATTCAACCAATCACAACGTCCTACACAGCACCTAGCGGAAGCAATTATTAAGTTGCACAATTAAGAACCCTGCTAGTATGAATGTCCACTAAACCAAAAACAAAGGAATGATTAATACACGAATACTGGCCTTATAGCCTTACAAGAGTTTGCTTAATAAAAAGTGTCTTCCAAACTTCGGCACGCAGGCCGGTCACACATGAGTACAAAAAAGGAAAACACTCAAAACTTGGCCTTCGAGGGCCGGCACAGCAACTCGGGCTTTAGCCCGCTATTTACCTCTCGGCTCCGCAGCACCTGCAAGCAACAATCCACCGCACGGTGGTAAACAAAGGCAACGGTCAGCTATGCTGACCAAATTATAACGATTCCGCCCCTAAACCGGGGCGGCAAAGCTTCTTCCCTTCACTTGTTAGCAAAATAAGCAACATAACGAAATAAGCATCACATCACAGGTGCACGCTCACACGACCATACACCCCGTACTCTCAGGGCACTTACTCGGCGGGTCAGTCCGAACCCCGTCCGGTCCTTGACTCCGCCACCACCCCCAGGGTGGCAACCTCGTGAGCATTTAGTCCTTTCAGCCGTAGCCTAGACTCGATCTCCAAACCTCGGTAAGTCCCACGTAAAACTTTAGGTCGCTTTAACCGAGCAGGTGGAGCGGGTAGGGGTCCACCAGTCCGTTGCTCACCCCGCCGTTGCCATTTAGCCTTTGATGCGGACTAAGCTTTCCCAGTCCCAAATACCGTTCAAACACGGTACATAGCCCCGCTATGTACCCGGTTGGCTCCCAGGCCACCGGTATGACAGAAATGCATTTCCGTCCAGATTTTCGGGTGTACCTCGGGGTTAATCCCCTAGATTCCCTGATGCATTCTACCGCATAGCAACCCAAAAATAATCAAAATGCTCAGAGTCTTCTCTGGCTAAAAATGCACAGCAAATCATCACCGATCCAGACCATCTCGTCCGGGTAGGCTTCACACATCATGCCTATGTCCGTACTATGATTCCGGACTCTAATAAGGGGGACTTTACATATCTACCCCAAGGAATACCATAATCTCGCCGTACACTCGCGGGAGAGGGGTTTTCCCATGCAAAGGAAGAAGAGCTTCACATACTCAAGAAGAGAATCGTTACCCTTGCGCTTTTCCTCGACGCCATGACAATCTAGTCGGATGGAAAGCACCGTATCGGCCTCGCCTTCGCGGATCCGGACTCGGATCGTGATTTGGAGCTCCGAAGCTCCGCCGGTGACCGGATCTTTGGTCTTATTCCTCCTCCTAGCTCTCCCTTCTCTCTAGATCTTAGAGAGATAAAGCCCAAGTGAAATGAGGGCTTCTAAACCCTATTCCCGGATATAACATGCCAGCAACAGCCCTGAACCGTCGGATCCTAAATCAAGAAATCGAACAACTGCGATTCAGCCTAATTTTATAAAATCTAGGCCGAACACGGGTTGCAACACGGCCGTGTGCATGGCCGTGTCACTAAAAGGTCCACCTAGTGTCAACTACTTACACCTAGGGGGGATAGGTGTCTTTGTAGCGTATGTGCGGAATTAAAGTTTTACCTGCACAAGAAAACAAACCCACATAGCACAGAAAATACACAAGCAATTTATAGTGGTTCCCCGATTTGGGTACGTCCACTTTCCCCCTTCGACCTATCTCCCAACCAGGGACAATTTGGTCACTTCACCAACAGGATTGAAATCCAATCCTTGCACTAACGGAAGGAACCCTTCCACACGTAGGAGTCAACACTCCCACAACACGGGTTGCACCCAACCCTACAACTAGAGACCAATCGGTCCTTTACAATGAAAGAGAAAATGAAAATAGCTTGTAAGAAATACAAACAACGTGAAGATCCAGGTGTCCCTTTTCGTTAGACTATTTGTTCTTGTAGGCAACGAAAAGTTCACAACCCTAGATCTTTCTTGGAGAGAATCTTCTCTAGATCGACGGCTTCAACAATAGAGGCGGTGATGCTATGTAGATCCAATCTTCTTAGCAAAGTCGGCAAAGGTCTTCCAATGGTCACACTAGGATCGATCGTCTCGATCGATTCGGATGGGGAAGGTTTCCCGATCACAAATCAAGAGACAAAAGATCTCTGGATAGACACGTGAGACGCTGTGCTTGACTAGGCTTCTGTCGCCGGGAGAGGTAACTAAAAGTCCGATCAACGGTGGGGAGCAACTAGCGAGAGGCGGAGGAGGTCGGCCGAGCTCGCTTCCGATTTCGGACTTGACGGCGGCTTCTTTTTCTTTTATCTGTGATCCGTCTTTTTACTGTCCACAAATACAGCATATTTATACCTTAGGTCATGAAGATGACTGTTGTGGGCCCCACCACCAGTAAGACCAAAGTCCGGTTCAAAGTCCCGTAGATAACGTGCACCGGTCCAGACAGAGTTAGAAAAATACCTAAGTCAAAATCGGCGAGAATCGTGGGTGATTCTCGACGAATCGGCGAGAATCACTTACGATTCTCGCCGAATTCTACTTAGAGAATTCTGGCTGCACAGGTTATAGAGGCCGGGGAGAATCGGCGGGAATCACCTTGGATTCTCGCCGACTCGTCGAGAATGCAAAGTCATTCTCGACGAATCGGCGAGAATCACTTGGTGATTCTCGACGATTCTGCCTTAGATGAGTTTTCTGACTGCGTCGAGACAGCCGGCCCAACCCGGCGAGAATCAACTAGTGATTCTCGACGACTCGTCGAGAATCACTAGTGATTCTCGATGAATCGGAGAGAATCACTCAGTGATTCTCGACGATTTACACTTAGACGATTCTCGTCTCTCAATCTGCAAGCTGGTCTTTGGCCCATCCTTGCTCCTTGTCTGCTCATGATCTTTCATGACCCTATGCTTGAAATTAAGTACACCCCAATCGAGAGAGTACACGTAGGCCAACACACTGATCTGCTCAACGAGGGATTACGTCGCACAGACCCGTGTATATTGACCCACTGCACCCTGACATTGGTGTGTACTTAGCGTGGAATAACTGCAAGCACAACTTAAAGAAATTCATCAAATACATAGTGAATTCATCTTAGATTGATAGGAGGCTTCCTCAAATCCCGGTGATTGTGGATACAATACCCAACAATCTCCCCCTATTTGACGAAGCCAAAATCCTACTAAGCTAAGATGAATTTCAACACTTAAGACAAAATATGCATTAACCAACAGAGTGAGCAATAAACGTAATTAGATCAATGTGAGAGTCAAATAATAAACCACACACATGAATATATAAATGTGAATATCCACACATAAATGTTCACAGTTTACTTAATCAAAAGTTTAAATGAGATAACCACAAGAGCTAACATCCTACAGATCTTTGTCCTTAGCTATGCCTTCTTTGAGTTGCTGAGCTAAGAATTTTTTGCTTTGTCGCTCAAAATACTCCTTGGGCTTAGGATAGTATCTCGGAGGGGGAGCTTTGTTTGCCACAGTGTTGCTTCTGAAGAACAAGTTTCTTTTGGCTTCATACATTTTGTGCTGCTCCCACTCGTATTGGCTATATACGTCATTCCTTTTTACTTGCCCTCCTTGTAGTAATGCAAAGGTGTCCAAGATGATACTTTTTGATACAGGACTCCATATTTCGTTTCTCACATCCTCCTCCGACAATCTGATCTTCTTTTCAGCTGGTGTTTCCTTTGAAGTTCCTTCTTTGATTTGCCTTTTTCCTTTGGCCTTTGTTAAGGCATCTTGGTCAAACCAGCTTCTTCTTTCAGCCCTCTCCGCAGCTTTCTTCAACTCGACTTCGCCCAGTTGTACTTTTTCAGTCCTTATATCACCCTCAGTAGTACCAGCACGGCCTTCATCCTCAGGTGGAGCAACAGGGACATGTATTCCCGATGCTTCTGTTACCAGCCAGTGGGCCGTTTCAAATATGTACCTATTCGAATTATCGAATTTGTATTTGTCAATTATTATTTATTAAGTTGATTAAATGTGCAGTTATGATGTGGTAGTTTTGAAAGGCATACCTATTGGTCTGATCGAAGTTTAGAAGTACTAACTCTTGAAGCCCTGCCATCTTAGCGTTATACGCTTCCTCCCCCTTTTTGGCTTCGGCGGCTATAGAGTTTGTATAGGAATGCAGAGATGCATCAATATGCTTCACGGTTTTACTGAATTCGTCCAGCAGAGATTTCTGATTTGCATTCAGCGTTACCATGTTGGCATCGAATTTTTGTATACTGTCTGCCACAATATGTGCATTTTTATTGACTACAGCCAGATCGTCAGTATTCTTCTTCAGTCCTTGAATGAGAAGAGATACGACTGTGCCTGCCTCTGTATATTTTTCAACAAATTTCTTTTCCATCACATCTAGTTTGTGGTTGATCTGAACCACATTCTTAAGCATGAGATCCTCAGACTCCCGCAGTCTTTTTAGCACTTTGTTGTGCGATTTCTCAAATGTATCCTTGAGCTCATCAAGCATTCCTTGGACAAAATTAACAGTGAGGTTTGCTAGGTTTGCTTGAAGTGGAGGAGTTGCAGGCAAACCCTGGTCAGGCTCCCCCGCAGAAGCACTGGGAGAGCTGGATAGTAGTATGGAGTCCACAGGGGGAACAAAGGATTGCTCCCCCTCCATCCTTGCATCTGACCGCTTAGGAGCTTGTTCCTCAGATGGAACCTCAGCATCCTCCTGAGAATCTGCTGCTTTCTCATTCTCTGGTACTTCTTCCTCTATCTCAGTCTCCAAGTGATCATGCTTATCGGCAGAGTTGTGCACATCTTCTTCTACTTCTTCCTCCTCCTCCTCATCAGCTACCTCATTTCCCAGATCATCGTCGATAAGAGTTGCCTCATCGTTCTCAACCTCCTCATAATCTGCTACTTCATCTGCCACCATTTCCACAGTATCTTTGGCTATCAGAGAAATGTCAGATAAGATGTTTGCAGAACCGGTTACAGGCTCCCACTCAGTTCCTACAATCAGGGCGTCAGGAACTTCACTGGGTGTTGCCACGAAAGCTGCTGAAGTTTTGTTGTCCTCGGCAGGAGATTCTTCTTGTTCTACTACCACTGTAGCTTGCCCTATGAGTCGCTCCCATCTGTCAAATACGCTGGAGTCCATTTTCTTCAAATAATGCAAAGGAACTCCTTTACTCATGTCAAACCTATCTCCGTTCAACTGATTGAGAAATAGGCTGATGATTCTTTTAAAACTTGGAGATCTGAGAGTGTCCTTAATCTTCTCAAAAAGCATGGCCCCCCAGTTGAATCTCTTTCGGCAGACTATCACCACAAGAATCTTGAACATGTCAGCTGAGATGTGGTCGTGTGAGCCGGGTTTGCATATCAGTACTTTCCCAATGATGTCGGACAAGAGTTTCCCCTCCTCATTCATTTCTTTTCTCTTTATCGATCTGGTTCCCCTAGCTAGCCCACAGAATAATAGGGTCCTGGCTCTATCATGTTCCTCCAAATAATCCTCGTTCTCAGAACTGGAGAGCTGCAAGCATTGAGTCAGTTTCCTTGCAGACATCTTGATCCTTGCACCTGCAACCTTACTCTTGATGATAGAGTCTTCATTCCGAAGTTTGGCAGTTGCGAAGAACTCCATCACTTCCTTATCCAGAATTTTGCAGGGGTGCTCCAGTACAAAGGTGAGTCCAGCCTCCTCCAGCATGATGATGATGTTTCTGAACTCATCCGAGGCATGTGAGAACCCGGTTCGAACCAACTCACATCCAGTGACCAGGCCGGCGGTGGTCCTTGGAGCCATAGCAAACCTAGGGAGGGAATCCCAAGTTTATGCCTACTCAGAAATCAAAAGGGAAGCTATACTAACAGTGAGTCACTAAAAGGGAGAGGAAATGGTTACCCAAATGCGGAGGAAGCGAGAGTCGACGGAGACGACGGAAAGCCTGGAGAAGCTCGTGCCCTTGTTTGATCGAAACCACGGAGAATGAAAACTTGGACGAGCGCCCTGGACGCGAGAAGAGAGGTCTACGGAATCCGGAACGAGGTCGACGAGATTTGAAACTTAAGATGCGGGAAGTCGCCGGGAGGAGGGAAGGAAGGGTCGGCGGGATTCCTGAGGAATATCGACGGGTTTCTCTGCGAAACGCGGAAGATGAAAAGTCGGCGGGAGTTTTTCTAAATAGAAATCGACGGGATTGGAGGCATACCGGATTCTCGAAATCTTCTATTATCAAAGGGTTTTGAGAAATCTTCTAAATATATGTATTTCTTAATCTTCGGAATATATACGTTTCTTAATACATGAATCTATAGAGGGTTTGGAAGGAGTTTTCCACACAGAGTTAGGAGGCACATCAACTTTGGTATACCCAAGACAATAACCGTGGCAAGCAACTTTAATGGATTATTTCTCGATCGAGATATACACAATCTTCTTGATGTCAGTTGTAAGTTTTAGTGACTTCCAATGGCGTATCTTCATTAATTTTCAGTGGGCTGACTTAGGCCTGTTGAGGTTCATTCTCGAATCTACCAGAGTATTTACAGATAAATCTTTAACAATGTATCTAAAGGTTATTTTTACAATCTTAATCTTTCCTTAGATGAACAAGCATATAAGTGTAAGTCTATACATGACCATTTACTTTCGAGAGAGGGAATTCATGACTTAGTGTGGATATGTAGACATACATATATACATATATGTAAAAATCGATGCACTATAGCTCATATATTGAAGCTGATTGCAATTACCTGAGATTAAAAGATGTATTATTTAGAACTTCTGCTCAAGGCACACCAGGTGGTCAACTTGAATGTCCACTTGAAAGTCCACCTAGTGTCAACTTGAACGTGCCCGTGTTGATGGCACTGCTCCTTTTCCAGATACTTATTCCACATCATTTTTGGAACATCTCCTGTCTGGTTCCCATTAGGTTTACGGGAACCTAGACTACCTTGCAAAAGAGTTATCTTGCCTTAGGAACCCAATAAGTATTGGGTCCTAGGTTCCTGTCAGCATAATAATTGGGATGCCTCCCCTCAGGGATCCTGGAGGGAGGACTAACATTGCCTCGAGGATGTGGAAGTCCCCTTGCCTTTGACATAGAAGGGTTGTGCCAACAATCTATGGCAAAATGACCCACTTTGCCACAGCACCAACATTCATGAATGTTGTACCGCCGTTTGTGACCTAACTGGTGACTGAGGTAGTCATAGTCCTAGGTCTAAACGGGATAGTGCCGAATCTGCTAACCGAATTGTCTCTTCCACCGTGACTCATGGAAGGGTGGAAAGAATGCATATGGTAGGCGTCATGAGGCCTGGGAGGTGGTGCCTTCCTTTCAGTCAGCCCCCTTCCAAGGTCCCCATGTGTGCCAACAACATGATTTCTAACCCCCCTTTCCTGAGTCATAGGGAGGTGAGAGGCGCAATGTGAGCTGATGCTGGCAGACTCATGACGAGTAGGGGCAGTGGCCGAGAATACAAAAGGCTTGGTGGAAGCCTGAGGTATCATCTTCTGGGTGGCCAAGACAGCCCTTGCATTCTGGGTGCTTCCACAAGAGGGCTGATCATTCTTGCAGTGACCATGGTTGTTCCTATGGTCATACCTGAATGCATGATGTGTGCCCTTCCTGCTCGGGGTGGGGGTCTGAACACAGTTTCCCCATTTCTCCATGAATTGACGATTTGGGAGATCCACCCATTTTCTGCTTTTCTTTTGATAGCATCTATCTTGGAAAAGTTAGAAACAATCCTCTTCTCGGTCTCTAGACGACTCTCTAGATCTAGATTTTAGAGTCCTTAACCTTATTGGATGCCAATTAGAGAACCAATAAGATCTTCAGCCGAGAAATCTCCTGAGCTTGCTCCTCAACAATCAGGTTGCTTTTCTGAAGGACACTCTTCAGGGCATCAGGATTGTCTGGAGGGCAATCATCCAAAATATTCCTGTCTTCGGGAACATGGGGAAGAGAGGGGCAAGGTGAAGAAGTTACCTGGTCCTGACTTAGCTGATCAGGAATAGTGTTAGGACTGACCGGGGCAGCTGAGTCATCTTCAGCTGTGCAGTCTTCATCAACTTCCTCCTCAGTGTCTGATAAGGATACAGGAGCCCTGATACTGAGAAATTGGTCATCACTTTCTTCTTCAGAAATACTGACCCCCATATATGCCTCATCCTCTTGCTGATGACTTATCCCTATTCTGTTTGATCCCTCCATGAGGTCTGATACAGTTTGCCACAAGGACTTGGCCGTCTTACACTTTTCAAGTCTCGACCAGGAAGGTCCAGTCCAGACATCCAGGATGATTTTACGAATCACTTTATCCAAGTTGAAAAGAGAGAATTCAGACATTTCAGTAGTCTCATTGGGGATCTGCATATCCTTTCCAGAGCAGGAGGCCTTCATGGGAATGAAGGGGCCCTCTTCCAAAATGAGTGATGCTCGAGGGTCGATGGCCTCCAGATGAAATAGTACTCTCATCTTCCATACAGGATAGTACTCCTTTGTACAAGAGGGGAGTCTTAGAGGAAGGACATCATAATCCAACTCCATGCTTGAGTCTGATCTTCTTGTTGACACTAGATGCAGGAACTTACTCGAGGTGTTAACCCCTTTGATGAGTAACCTCCCTCTGATACCACTTGAAAGTCCACCTAGTGTCAACTACTTACACCTAGGGGGGATAGGTGTCTTTGCAGCGTATGTGCGGAATTAAAGTTTTACCTGCACAAGAAAACAAACCCACACAGCACAGAAAATACACAAGCAATTTATAGTGGTTCCCCGATTTGGGTACGTCCACTTTCCCCCTTCGACCTATCTCCCAACCAGGGACGACTTGGTCACTTCACCAACAGGATTGAAATCCAATCCTTGCACTAACGGAAGGAACCCTTCCACACGTAGGAGTCAACACTCCCACAACACGGGTTGCACCCAACCCTACAACCAGAGACCAATCGGTCCTTTACAATGAAAGAGAAAATGAAAATAGCTTGTAAGAAATACAAACAACGTGAAGATCCAGGTGTCCCTTTTCGTTAGACTATTTGTTCTTGTAGGCAACGAAAAGTTCACAACCCTAGATCTTTCTTGGAGAGAATCTTCTCTAGATCGACGGCTTCAACAAGAGAGGCGGTGATGCTATGTAGATCCAATCTTCTTAGCAAAGTCGGCAAGGTCTTCCAACGGTCACACTAGGATCGATCGTCTCGATCGATTCGGATGGGGAAGGTTTCCCGATCACAAATCAAGAGACAAAAGATCTCTGGATAGACACGTGAGACGCTATGCCCGACTAGGCTTCTGTCACCGGGAGAGGTAACTAAAAGTCCGATCAACGGTGGCGAGCAACTAGTGAGAGGCGGAGGAGGTCGGCCGAGCTCGCTTCCGATTTCGGACTTGACGGCGGCTTCTTTTTCTTTTATCTGTGATCCGTCTTTTTACTGTTCACAAATACAGCATATTTATACCTTAGGTCATGAAGATGACTGTTGTGGGCCCCACCACCAGTAAGACCAAAGTCCTGTTCAAAATCCCACAGATAACGTGGACCGGTCCAGACAGAGTCAGAAAAATACCTAAGTCAAAATCTGCGAGAATCGTGGGTGATTCTCGACGAATCGGCGAGAATCACTTACGATTCTCGCCGAATTCTACTTAGAGAATTCTGGCTGCACAGGTTATAGAGGCCGGGGAGAATCGGCGGGAATCACCTTGGATTCTCGCCGACTCGTCGAGAATGCAAAGTCATTCTTGACGAATCGGCGAGAATTACTTGGTGATTCTCGACGATTCTGCCATAGATGAGTTTTCTGACTGCATCGAGACAGCCGGCCCAACCCGGCGAGAATCAACTAGTGATTCTCGACGACTCGTCGAGAATCACTAGTGATTCTCGACGAATCGGCGAGAATCACTTAGTGATTCTCGACGATTTACACTTAGACGATTCTCGTCTCTCAATCTGCAAGCTGGTCTTTGGCCCATCCTTGCTCCTTGTCTGCTCATGATCTTTCATGACCCTGTGCTTGAAAATAAGTACACCCCAATCGAGAGAGTACACGTAGGCCAACACACTAATCTGCTCAACGAGGGATTACGTCGCACAGACCCGTGTATATTGACCCACTGCACCCTGACATTGGTGTGTACTTAGCGTGGAATAACTGCAAGCACAACTTAAAGAAATTCATCAAATACATAGTGAATTAATCTTAGCTTGATAGGAGGCTTCCTCAAATCCCGGTGATTGTGGATACAATACCCAACAGTCACCCATTCGCCGTCTCGACCGATGCGATAACCAGCACACGACATTCGACACGGCCTCCGACACTCCCGTATCGCATGCGACACGGCCGTGTCATGACCCGTGTCACGCCCCGTGTGCAACAACCAACACTCTTTTCCCGAGAAGGACACGGCACCCGACACGCCCGTGTCACAGGTTACACGCCCGTGTATGTGCCCGTGTCATGACCCGTGTACATGACTCAGAAAACTCTCAAGCGTGATACGCCCTGGGACACGCCCGTGTCCCAGGCCGTGTGCCTCAACTCGACGATCGCCGATCGTCAAAACGTCGACCACATGACCCGTGGCCGAACAAGCCCGTGACACGCTCGTGTCACGCCCGTGACACGCCCGTGAAACGCCCGTGTCATGCCCGTGACACCTGCTCCAAAACCCATACTTGGCTTAAAACGTCACCCGTCCCTCTTTTGAGTTTCGGGGGTGTTAAAACTCTCCCCCCCCCCTTAAAAGAATTTCGTCCACGAAATAACTAAAGGAGAGAAAACAGAAACTCTCAACGGTACTCAGGCGGAACAGCTCCGGGTACACATCAAGCATAGATTGCTCTCATTCCTAAGAGAGCTCCTTGCTATCACAATTGCCCCACCAGACCACGACTATCTTGATCTCCTAGAGACAAAGTCGCTCGACTTCACGGTCTCCAAAACAAACAGGTTTTACCCTAGACGTCAACCTTTCATCCACCAAAACATGATCACTCACGATCAAGTTTGAAGGCTCTTACGCCACCTCACCAAACCGCTCTACAAATCTCAAGTGGTCCAAGGTATACCGGGCTCAGCTTCCCAAAGCGTCGCTCCCATAAAACACTCTTGAACGACTATAACTTCCTATACGCCATCCGATAACTCCACATTCTGATACGTGGCGTTAAAGTACTTAGTCTGCCTCCCCTGAGCGAGTAGCAATAGTTCTCATATGGTTCGCACCAAAGGGGTAGTGTTTACCACCTCTTACTTTAAATACAACTTCGTGTCATCCGTTTCTAGCCTCGACAACGGCATGCGACGACTTCTATCAAGAAGGGCCTCAAAGGGCGCCATTTGCATACTCGTTTGCTAGCTAAAGTTGTACGCAAACTTTACCAAAACAGATTGCTTTCCCACTGCTTCCCGAAGTCTAGAACGCACATGCGAAGCACGTCCTCCAACGTCCTGTTGACCCACTCGGTCTGCTCATCCGTCCGCGGATGTAAGACTGGACTAAACTACAACTTAGTCTCCAGCACTTTCTATAACCACCTCCAATCATTGGACGTAGAACGCCCACCTCGATTGCTCACGATGTTGTGGGGCACACCATGCAGTCTAACTATGTTATCCAAAAACATTTGCCAGTTACTCCGCCGAATTATCCTTCCTATGCGGAATGAAGTGCGACACTAAAGTCAACACAATTACGATCACCCACACGGCGTCGCTTATTCACTGTGACTTTGGCAAACCATGCACACAGTCCAGTCGAACTTCTATTCCGAACTAGGCAAGGATTCAAGAATCCCCCGGCACTTGGCACTCTGTCTTCACTAAGGCGCAAGGCTGGCGCTTAGCCATAAACAACGCTACGGCTCTCTTGAGCCCCGACCACCAAAGCAATTTCTTAGGATAACGGCACAACTCGTGCTTCCTAAGCTAATTGAGTACTTGGTATAACATACCACAACTCCACCCATCAATTGCCCACGCTTGGGCCGCACAAACGGTTGTCTTTCCTTGGTAGCCCACCTACAACCGTCGATTTGGGATTTTGACCCACCGAGCCGCACCCATGATTTCCTTCAAGCAGCTACACAAACCATAGTATGCCAACTACGATCAGCCAGGTCATACTGGACTTCCGACCAGTTCAAAAACGCTTCGACGCTAGTCTGCTTGTCAACGTAAGAGATAGCTAACATCTCCAACTCCCGGGTCAAACCCTCAACATGAACCTACAACTAGTTGGCTTGGGCGGAAGCCCTGCGTCTCAACGCATCCGCAACTACATTGCCTCACAACGAGCACAAAAATAACTTTCAAACGTATAGTCCCCCAGGAACTCCATCCATTTTTGTTGTCTCAAATTCCGACCCTTTTGATCCAACCGATATATCAGACTCCTATGATCGGTACAAACATCGACTTAAGCGCCGTACGAATAATGCCTCCACAGCTTAAGCGCAAAATACACGGCCGCTAACTCCAGATGGCGGACCGGGCAATTCCCCTCGTGCTCTTTTAACTAATGTGAGCCATAAGCCACAACATTACCACGCTACAGCAGCACGCAGTCCAATCCACTGCCCAAGGCAGTACCGTAGATCTCACGGCTTTTGGTTCCACTCAGCGAACTTAACACTGGTGTTGTGGTTGACCAACTCTTTAACCCTTCAAAGTTTGGGCGCACTCGCGCATCAAAACAACCTTTTAAACTTTTCCTTGACAACATTTTGAGGGGTAATACTATCCACGGGAAGTCCTCTACGAAGCGCCTGTGGTAGCTGACCACAACAGAAACTCTTGACTTCCGCTACCGAGACACATAGGCCACCCTCGTATTGCGACTAACAACGCTGGACCCACACACTCTCACTCTACCAACTATAGGACCGAGAAGCGCTACGAGGATAACCCAAGACTCGTGTTCGGAGAACTTGGTGTATACATGGTTCCTTCTTAGCGCCCACAAAACCAAGAGTAGATATTTAGAAGCGATACCCTTCGCACTACAATTACCCCTAATGTGTCGTCGATGAAGACGATCACAAAATGGACTAGGTACTCCATGAACGTCCCGTTCATCCGGTCTAGGAACATAGATGCCACACTTGACTGATAAGACAGCACGATCGTAGACTCGGGTTGCTCATCACTCATGCTTAACACCTCCTTTGCGATAACACTTACCCTTATTCTCAGGTGAGGGTAACCAGACTTACGATCCACTACTGAGTCCACCGAAGACCCGACTAACTGATCAGAAGATCATCGATCATTTGGATCGATTACTTGTCCTATTTCTGCAAACTTACACAGCTCTCTGCAACAGATACAAAATTGCAAGCTCCCGTCCTTCTTCTGAGTAGAGAGGACCGGTGCGCTCCAAGGCAACGAGCTTGGATGCACATACCCTTGCTCCATCAACTTTTCTAGTTGAACCTTTAACTCCACTATCACCTTAGGCATCAGCCTATAAGGAGAGCGTGACACAGGTTTAGCACCTGGCACAACTCAATCGTGAAATCGATCTCTCGCTACGGTGGGGCTCCAGGGAGATTGTTCGGGAACACATCGGGATGCTCACAAACCACTGGGATACTACCCAGAGTGGAATTAGGCGTTACAGCCTCCACTAACGTGAAGAACAGCTTTGTGCCAACACAAAACTGTCTTGACCACCGGGAGGGCAGGCATCAGCATCCTGCTCGATCCCTTCAGTTCCGCAAACGTTGTCTCCTGCCCAACACCCGGCTAGGTCTCTTTACGGTTGCAAACGATAAAAGCCCTCTGCCCCGAAAGCCAGTCTATACTAACTATGACGTCGAACTCTACTAGCGGCAACATCGACGCTAGCAAGTCGAATCCTTGACTTTTAAAAAGACTCTTACTGCCCAGACTGTATCTCCGCGCGCATTGGATGACCACTGGGCAATAACCCATCCGAATTGTTCCTTTACCATCGAAGGGAAAACTCCGATGCGCGATACAGATTCTTCGGATAACAGGAATGCGATGTTCCCGTATCGAAACTATGCTTTCTCCGGATTACCAATATTCCAAAACAAAGCCTAGAACTTCCAGTTCTACGTTATCACGCATAAGGTATCCGGCATAAGGAACTAGTTTGCTAACAAGAAGAACCATACCTGACATCCCGACGGTCGGCCACATGGCCTCCTACTGGCAAAGGATGTTCACTCCCGGTTGGGCCGGAGTAAACAGTGGTGCGGTGGACGCCACCGCCTTGCCTTTCTCTACAGATATCTCCCCCGGCTTCTTTTCGGACATTAGGCGTCCACTCCAACAATCCCGGGCATAATTCCCCAGCTTTCCACAAGTAAAGCATGCATCCGGGGTTTGAACTGTAGTCGCTTCGGATGTGCTAGAGGAAGGGACTAGCCCCAACCTCCTAGCCTTCTTATGCCACCTATGGTACCCAGACTTTGAGGTTGGCATTTTGAACATCGTTTCGTTTACACCAGAGGCTTCAACTACTCCTGCCAAAACTTTCCTTGTCTTCTGAGAACTCTCCCAACAATCTCTGGCGAGGTGCCCTTTCTTGCCACAAGAATAACAATTGTAATTGTTTTGGCTAGTAGATGATTTAGCCTCTTTACTCAGCGTCTTACGATAGACAGTCCTTATAGGATCTGTAGGGTTTGGTACCCTATTCACTGGTACTTGGTGAGTTTTCCCCAACTCCACCTCCAAAGCTCTGGCCGACTCCACCAAAGCTCGAAATCCCAATAACTTTGGTCCTAGCAGTAGGATACGCAACTCGCTGCGCAGACCGTTATAAAATCTATCAACTATAAATTGCTCGCTTTCCCATTCAAAGCCTGGGTGGCGCCTTAACATAAGGAACGTCTGCAAATATGCGTCAACTGAATGCGCTCCCTGCACCACAGTCATGCTCATCTGTTGCTCTAATGGACCCCCAAATGCCCTTTTGCTCCAACATACCGCCCGATGTTGGGGCCAACTCAGGGACAAAGGGTTGCACATTACTCACATGTTGTGCGTTGGTCACAGCGAACACCGCTTCAACCACCCTTCTTATGGTTTCCAAAGACGTAGGGATCTCAGGAACGTTACTTGGTGCAGAACTTTGCTCAGCAAACGTGTGTTCAGACTGCCACGCTCCACTTCCGGACACTTATAGCCGTTCAAAACACCATAAGTGACTGAACAAAATTGCAAAAAGCAATTATAGGAACACGCAAGTTCCTCAAACATGTGTATTTTCATTCCTAAGTGGACATTCATGGGTTATTTTCATGTTATAACGATGATGCACACACATGTGCTCACCACCCCTTAAAGTGAATTCGTCCACGAATTCATTTAAGCTTGACCGAAACCAGTAGTCTGATACCAATTTATAACACCCCTATCCATCGCATAGTATATAACAGTAGGTCCGGCCGGGGCCCGACGCCATATACTATGGACAGACCGATTGGTTACGTATTGAAACCATTCAACCAATCACAACGTCCTACACAGCACCTAGCGGAAGCAATTATTAAGTTGCACAATTAAGAACCATGCTAGTATGAATGTCCACTAAACCAAAAACAAAGGAATGATTAATGCACGAATACTGGCCTTATATCCTTACAAGAGTTTGCTTAATAAAAAGTGTCTTCCAAACTTCGGCACGCAGGCCGGTCACACATGAGTACAAAAATGGAAAACACTCAAAACTGTGCCTTCGAGGGCCGGCACAGCAACTCGGGCTTTAGCCCGCTATTTACCTCTCGGCTCCGCAGCACCTGCAAGCAACAATCCACCGCACTGTGGTAAACAAAGGCAACGGTCAGCTATGCTGACCAAATTATAACGATTCCTCCCCTAAACAGGGGCGGCAAAGCTTCTTCCCTGCACTTGTTAGCAAAACAAGCAACATAACGAAATAAGCATCACATCACAGGTGCACGCTCACACGGCCGTACACCCCGTGCTCTCAGAACACTTACTCGGCGGGCCAGTCCGAACCCCGTCCGGTCCTTGACTCCGCCACCACCCCCAGGGTGGCAACCTCGTGAGCATTTAGTCCTTTCAGCCGTAGCCTAGACTCGATCTCCAAACCTCGGTAAGTCCCACATAAAACTTTAGGTCGCTTTAACCGAGCTGGTGGAGCGGGTAGGGGTCCACCAGTCCGTTGCTCACCCCGTCGTTGCCATTTGGCCTTTGACGCAGACTAAGCTTCCCCAGTCCCAAATACCGTTCAAACACGGTACATAGCCCCGCTATGTACCCGGTTGGCTCCCAGGCCACCGGTATGACAGAAATGTGTTTCCGTCCAGATTTCTGGGTGCACCTCGGGTTTAATCCCCTAGATTCCCTGATGCATTCTACCGCATAGCAACTTGAAAATAATCAAAACGCTCGGAGTCTTCTCCGGCTAAAAATGCACAGCAAATCATCACCGATCCAGACCAACATGTCCGGGTAGGCTTCACACATCATGCCTATGTACGTACTACGATTCCGGACTCTAACAAGGGGGACTTTACATATCTACCCCCAAGGAATACCACAATCTCGCCGCACACTCGCGGGAGAGGGGTTTTCCCATGCAAAGGAAGAAGAGCTTCACATGCTCAAGAAGAGAATCGTTACCCTTGCGCTTTTCCTCGGCGTCATGACAATCTAGTCGAATGGAAAGCACCGTATCAGCCTCGCCTTCGCGGATCCGGACTCGGATCGTGATTTGGAGCTCCGAAGCTCCGCCGGTGACCTGATCTTTGGTCTTCTTCCTCCTCCTAGCTCTCCCTTCTCTCTTGATCTTAGAGAGATAAAGCCCAAGTGAAATGAGGGCATCTAAACCCTATTCCCGAATATAACATGCCAGCAACAGTCCTGAACCGTCGGATCCCAAATCAAGAAATCGAACGGCTGCGATTCAGCCCAATTTTACAAAATCTAGGCCGAACACGGGTTGCAACACGGCCGTGTGCATGGCTGTATCACCCATTCGCCGTCTCGACCGATGCGATAACCAGCACACGGCATTCGACGCGGCCTCTGACATGCCCGTGTCGCATGTGATACGGCCGTGTCATGACCCGTATCACGCCCCTTGTGCAACGACCAACACTCTTTTCCCGAGAAGGAGACGGCCTTCGACACGGCACCCGACATGCCCGTGTCACAGGTGACACGCCCGTGTCTGTGCCCGTATCATGACCCGTGTACATGACTCAGAAAACTCCCAAGCGTGACACGGCCTGGGACACGCCCGTGTCCCAGGCCGTGTGCCTCAACTCGACGATCGTCGATCGTCAAAACGTCGACCACATGACCCGTGGCCGAACACGCCCGTGACACGCCCGTGTCACGCCCATGACACCTGCTCCAAAACCCAGACTTGGCTTAAAATGTCACCCGTCCCTCTTTTGAGTTTCGGGGGTGTTATAGAGTGAGCTTTGCTCACTCAATGCCATCAAGAATGCCCCTCCCAGATTATGGCATTGAGTGAGCTCAGCTCACTCAACGCCATCCAGATTATGGCGTTGAGTGAGCTCTGCTCACTCAACGCCATCAAGTCTACTCAAGGTGGCATATAGTGCAGTCTATGCACTCAACGCCGTCTAGCTTATGGCGTTGAGTGAGGTAAGCTCACTCAACGCCATCCAAACTACGGCATTGAGTGAGCTCAGCTCACTCAACGCCATTCCAGGCCTCAGCAAGCGGCGTTGAGTGCAGTCCGTGCACTCAACGCTGTCTAGTTTATGGCATTGAGTGAGCTAAGCTCACTCAATGTCATCCAGTCTACGGCATTTATTGAGCTCAGCTCACTCAACGCCATCCAGACAACACCAGATGGCGTTGAGTGTAGTCAGTGCACTCAACGCCATTCATCTTATGGCGTTGAGTGAGCTAAGCTCACTCAACGCCATTCCAAGGTCACGGGGCGTGACGAATTGGTCACGGGCGTGTCAGGCCCATGTTACGATTTCTGATCTCGATGATCGTCTTTCTGAGGTCGACGATCGTCGAAGGGGTCACGCCCTAGGTCATGGGCGTGACGGGTCGGTCACGGGCGTGACCACCCCGTAACTCGAACTCTTGGTCGATAAACTTCAATTCTTTGGTTTCCTAGAGTTCTGTTATGACAAAACAACTTCTAAGGGTCTAGTTGGAAATGGGATGTTACAGACATAACTTTGAGTGTCGACACAACTTCTTTATAAGTATCGACACAAATTATGGGTGTCGGCACAAATTATTCAGAAGTGTCGACACATTTTACCAGTGTGTCGACACAGCTTTCCTGAGTGTCGACACAAGTTCCCTGAGTGTCGACACAGTTTCTTCACAAGTGTCGATACTTGTACTTAGAAAATTTTTCTTCAAATTCTTAAACCTGCACAATGAAATTCAAACTTTTATCAAATACAAATTGATGCATATCATTGACTAAGTTGTGGCTTCTCCAAATCTGATACACATTTTCCAGTGTACCCAACAGGTACTTGGGGTATCTTGAATCCTGCCAGCAGCTGCCTTCTTTTCAGAGAGCATGCTCCTGATGGCTTCAGATATGCCCAAGTTTGGTTTGCTAATAGACTTTCCATCAGTCTGATTATGGACTGGCAGATTTTGAGAAGGGGTTGCAGCCATATTATTGAGTGTTGGGGCTTGTACACCAAACACAAATGATCTAGGATGGGCCATTTGGATCTCCTCATGGGTTGCCTTGTAGACACTAGCACCCTTGCCATTCCTACCTCCATAATGGTGAACAACTTTGTTCCTATTGGTGGATCCACCATTCTCCCAGTGACCATAGATGCTCTCTTGATCATACCTGTTAGATGGTAGCAACACTCTCCTGAAAGGAATAAGAGACTTGAAGGTTAGTGGCTGCACTGGAGCTTTGCCCTTCCTTTTGGAATTGGTAGCACTAGTGTTCCATTTGACGCCTAATGCCTTCTTATCCTTTTGGGAGGAGAAGGAATCTATTAAAGGCAATAGAGAACATGGCTTTGAAAACTTAGTCACTAACTCCTCCTTTTGGAGTTTACCTTCAAGATTCCTGATGTGGTCACTCTTGAAGGATATTGTGCTCATATGAATAACAGTGATATTTTTCCGCTTGCTGATTTCATTCAGCTTTAGGTCCAGCATGTTTGTTGACTTTGAAGCAGCAAGTTGTAGAGAGGCAATCTTTTGAGCCTGCTTTTTGGCTAGAAGCTTGCTTCTCTTCAGTGCCTGTAGGATTTCATCATATTCATCAATCAATTGATTGATGTATCTTTCAGATTCAGAGCCATCTTCATCACTTGATGCAGATGTCTCTGACTCTGGACTTGTCTTATAATCTGACACCGAGGATAGAGAATGTACTTTGCTTGGACCAGGCTGCTCCTGGCTGGGTTCTTCATCAGTCAAAGCCATCAGCCCAAGGCAATGTCTGATTTCTTCTCCTTCTTCAATCCTGGCAGCATCACCAGCTTCTCCAACAATAGAAGCCAGCATCTCTAAGAAATCTGCCTCTATAGTTTCTTCTTTAGTAGTGAATAGCCTAATGTAGGTTTCATCTTCATCTTCCTCTTCTGACTCTGATGATGAGGAGTCAGTCCAGCGCTTTTGCTTTTTAGCAATGAAGGATTTCTCCTTCTTGCCCTTTTGATGTTGTTCCTTCTTTTCACCAGCACCCTTCCTTTTGACAGGGCAGTCGACTATAACATGCCCTGGCTTGCTGCAACAATAACAGACCATTTTAGAAGAAATATGTTTATTTGGTTTAGAGCCATACCTGTCCTCTTTAGAGGTTTTCTTCCTACCCTTGTAGTAGTCTTCTTTGGGATAAGAAGAGGAGGAGGGTCCGCTTCTCCAGTGCTTCTTCTTCATGAATTTCTGAAATTGTCTGGAGAAGGCAGCAAAGTCTTCATCAGACATGTAGCAGTCTGATGTGCTGGTTTCTGAATTTCTGAATCAGATTCAGTATCCCTCATTGGAGGAGAAGGTGTCTTTCTCCTTCTCCTCCTTGTGGCTTCAGCTTTAAAGGCCACTGACTTATCTTTGACTGCAGACTTGCTGATTTTCTCCTCCTCCTTTTTGGCTATCAGATGCATTTCATATGACAACATCTTTCCAAACAGAGTTGTTGGTGGTGTGTCTGCAAGTCTTGCCACTTATCTGATGGCACAGATTTTTGTGTCCCAGTCTTTAGTTAGAGACCTAAGAAACTTGTCATTTAATTCATATATGTTGAAGACTCTGTCATATGTCCTCAGCTCATTTACAATCCTAAAGAACCTTTCATAGTACTCAGCTATTCTATCTGTCTTGCTCTGCCTGAAGCTCTCATACTCTTGATTGAGCATGGACTTCCTGTCATCCCTCACTTCTTCAGTCCCCTCAATATAAACAACTAGTGTGTCCCACATCTCCTTAGATGTCTTGCAGTGAACTAGGTTTTGGAAGGTGGAGTCATCAATGGCACTGAATATTATATTTTGTGCCCTCTTATCCACTGCGATAAGGATGACTTCATCCTCAGTCATTTCAGAGTATGTATTTGGTGTCTAGACATTAGCATCCAAAGCTGAGACCTTCATAGGGATGAACAGTCCCTCCTTGACAGAAATAAAAATTCTAGGGTCAGTTGCCTCCATAAACAGCCTAACCCTCTCCTTCAATATGCCAAACCCTTCCTTCCTATAGATAGGAAGCTTCATGGCCCCTAGCTCCTTGTGGTTCACTCCTGAACCCATAAGGGTTGTCTTTCCTTGTGGACCTTAGAGATCTATTCAGACTGTTGAGTCTTTAACGAGCAACCTCCCTCTGATACCACTTGAAAGTCTTATTTTCAAGGTCAACTAAATACCTAGAGGGGGTGAATAGGTTTTAGGCCTTCTTTTTAAATACTCTGATTTATATCTGATTTCATATGCTTAGTGATTACTTGATTTGTGATTTCAAGAATAATCACAGATGACTCGGATATTTTTATAGTGGTTCCCCAATCTTGGGTACATCCACTGTCCCTCTCCGCCTTTCTAATAGTGTGTTAGACAAGGCTTTTCACCAATTCCTCGACTCCTTAAGAGCTTACAACACGATCCCGGAGGACCCCTTAGTCTTATCCAAGACCTACAACTCGGGCACTAAGCCCTACCACTCAGATCCCAACTGGATCCTACCTCAGCCTTTTATAACACAAGCTTACACTAAGACACTATGCCTTACTTCTCAGATCCCAACTGGATCCTACCTCAACCTTTATAATACAGGCCTAAACTCAGGCACTAAGCCTTACCACTCGGATTCTAACAAGAATCCTACCTCGTCCTTTATAACGCAGGCATACACTCAGATTCCCTAAAGAATCCTACACTCAGACACCAAAATGGATCTTACAGAGAATGTCAAAGAGATGAAATACTCAAACACTAGAGAAAGTTCTCTATGTCTGTCTTCTTGGACCGAGCAGATATTAACCCTATCTTCTTCTTCACAGTAATAAGTTGAGAAAGAAATCTTCAATTGAAGCACGGCTTGTTCTGGAAGCAACTTGTAAAATTCTCTACTTCTTTTTGAGGAAGCAATCTTGATCTTGCTGTCGCAGATGAGTATTGCAGCAGCTAAATCTTTTCATTTTCAGGTTCTCTGATCTGAACTTCTTCTTCTAGTTCGGCAAGAAAGCAAGGAAGAAGATGTCGTCCAACCGCAAGAGTGTGAATCCAGAGAACCCTAATTATATCTCTTCTTGGTGATTGTTATTATTGTTGTTGTTTTCTCGATCTGATCCTGCTCCTTTTATTGTATGTCGATTAACGTCTCATAGAGCAATGGGCCCCACCAGAATTGGTGGCTATGATTTTTCCATTCAGCCGCCTACTTTCCATTGACGGCTGAATCAACGGCTCTTTGCTTTGTGTGGGCCCCAGCGACAAATCTCTTTCCTTGTGCAAAAAAGCATGACAGCTGGCCCCAATGCCTCTAGCAGCAATCCTGCAACATTTGAACCTGCTTTGACTTTATTGACTTTGCTGACATCACCATTTCTATGGACTTAGACAAAATGAAGCATTAGTAGTGAAGACATTGAGTGAATGACCATTACTCAGCACCAAAAAGACTTAGACAAAAGGTGTATTCCAGAAATCCTCAGTTCGATGAACTTAGAACTCAATTTGATGAACTCAGAGCTCAGCTCGAAGAAAAGCAAAAGATGAGTTCGACGAACTCAGAACTCAGCTCGACGAAAAGCGAAAGCTGAGTTCGACGAACTCAAAGCTTAGTTCGATGAACTAAGAGCTCAGCTCGACAAAAAAGTGAAAGCTCGGTTGGACGAACTCAGAGCTCAGTTCGACGAACTCAGACCTCAATTCGACGAAAAAGTGAAAGCTTTCCTAGCGTTGGACTTAGCCAATTTTCTGTGTCTGAAAACACAGTGGCTCTGACTGACTAGGATTCAGTCAACGTTATAGCCCCATGACATTGAGTGAGTAAGCATCACTCAACGCCTAACTACTTAGACAAATTTTCTGTCTCATGGCATTGAGTGAGTAAGCATCACTCAACGCCTAAACACTTAGACAGATTTTCTATCTCATAGCGTTGAGTGAGTGGTGTACACTCAATTCCTAACCACTTAGACAGATTTTCTGTCTCATGGCATTGAGTGAGTAAGCTTCACTCAACGCTTGTGGACTTAGTCAAAATTCTACACAAAATTTCTGTGGCTTTGACTGTCTGGGCAGTACTCAACGATTTTACTTACCTAGCATTGAGTGAATAGACTTCACTCATCGCCTACGGACTTAGACAAAATTCTACACAAAATTTCTGTGGTTTGACTGACTGGGCAGTACTCAACGATTTTGATGTTATGGCGTTGAGTGAGTGGACTTAACTCAACGCCTGTGGACTTAGCCACATTTTCAGCTTGCCAATTGTTTGGCTGACTATACTCAACGATTTTACTTACCTGGCGTTGAGTGAATAGACTTCACTCAACGCCTGTGGACTTAGGAAAATCTTCTGCCTATCCAGCATCTTCCTTGAGTCCACTTAACCAATCATTATCATAAGGACAATCCTGCACACATGAACTTACACAGACATCAAATATAGCTATGTCTATCTCATTGACCTGTTTGACATCATCAAATCAGGGTCATTGGGATCAATGGACCCAACACTCATTTTGTAGCGTTTTTGGCATGATGTACTATGATATTATAGAAGCCTTGGTTGTTTCTTTTTATTTGATGTATTCGTTTTGGATTATGTACTTATGTGTATTTTGACTTCTGCTATAATTCTTATGTTGGGTTGGCAATGATAATATTGGTTTTAGCCGGCAGGATAGGCGTCTTGTGGCACAGGTCGACCCATGTGTTGGCGCTACCGCAAGACGGATTTTTTGGGCATAAGTCTCCCCTTAACCGTATCTTGTGTTCTAGGAGGGGGGGGTCTTACAACAGGAACACTCAACCATAACCAAAGCCAAGTAGAAATCAACAAAATAGAAGCACAAGAGTCTCAACTGGAATTCACAAATCTGATTTACAAGACAAGCCATACATTGTGAGTTATGATTTCATAATGTGCCCGATGGAAATAAAAAATACAAGCAGAGGAAAACTGCGCGGATAGCCAGCTATAACCGCACAAGCCGCCAAACAACAAGCCCTGTCCGCCGAAACCGCCAAAGTCGCCAAATCGCAACTAGCCACGCGAACTGCTTGTTATTGAATGTTGATAAACTTGAATAAAACCCGATGATTGACCAAGTGAACTGCCCGACTTAACCGCAACTCAGAGGAAGTAACTTCAAGCCACTGAGTCTGCGACCTACTGCATACCGCTGACTGTTAACCGCGAGCTATTACACACCATGCTTTTCATTAGTTGCCTAGACGCCTTATACTAGCCGCACAGCCTGCACAGAGAGTCAACTTCACTTAGTCGCGTCGGTTAGAAAATCTTAACCGCACTATCAAAACGCGAGCATAGTTTTCACTGTTCTTGTTATTTATGATGAGCCGGAGATTCTTATTTATAGGCGGCAAGAGAAGTGCGGTCACCGCCCATAGTGATAGGATAACTGTCTGTCATTCCGCGACTAGCATCACCTGTCCTCACAAACACAGACACCAAAGTCAGACCGTGCGAACAACACGCATAGCAAATGCAGACAGCTCCATCAGTCCGCGCGTGATAAACCAATTAACCGCAGACGTGGAAAGAATCACCAATCTGCATAGTCAAGCGGACAGAAAACTCAGTTTGCCTGGACTTGATCAAACCAGCCACGCATCCTGAACCATCAATGCGTCAATGCTGAATTGTCGGTCTCCGCATTCAGACCGCACTGTTCAGCGTAGTCTGCACCAGACCGCGCAGTTAAGCGCTCTCTGCTCCAGATCGCTCATCACAGCAACCTGCGGCTTAGGCCATTTGCGAGCCTATTCGAACAGCCAATCTCCGCGAATACCAGAAGCAGACCTTGCAACCAGGCGGTCTCGGCAAACTAGGAAACAAACCAGACATGCCAAAGACCCGTGACCAAGTCCACAACACCACCGAACTCTGGCAATCAACCCTCCCGAGAAGGCTCCAGCGAACTGTGCGGTTAGACTCTACAGACCGCGCTAACCGTCTTCCTTCTTACGAGCCAGAGATCCTGAAAGCTTCAAGCGGACTGTGCAGTCTCACAATCCAGACTGCAACAGCTGCGGTTAGACAAGGCTAACCGCCCGGTTAAATCCCAGGGTGCTTGTTGAACAAGACCGCAAGAGAGAACAACCTGGCCGAAACCTGACTATCCGCCAAAGGCTAACCGCCAGACCGACGGTGATCTATGCGGTCTGTATGCCCAATCAGACCGCCCCTACTCCACTTCACTCTCACTTCAACAATTTCAACAGCCCTAATCTTGCAGCCCACCTAATAAGGCAAAGAAGAAAAGATAAAGCAGAGAGAACTTGCTGATAGGGATCAAAGGCTAACCTCCACGTGGGGTCTCATCAGGATGAAAGCTTATTATCCCTGCAATATTTTATAAGAATATCTGAATATGTAAAAGTATAAATACTGAGTATCTGTGTGGGTTTTGTAATAGAACCTAGGCTGAAATAATAAAGTTTATGAGTTATTCCTCTGCCATTTTTCTCCATTCTGAATTAACAAAACCGCCATAGCTGCCAAGAGCTGGACAGCCTGGACCATCAAGTCCGCTTTGCAGGGGGGTGAGTTGACAAGGGCTGAAATCCTAGTAAATCTGATGAAAGTAATGAATGCTAAATATCTTTCTTAGCCGCCTCCTAAGTCCTGGATCCGGATCCTCTCCATTTCAAATGAAATGGAGGGGATCCATTTCAAGCTTTAATGGACAAGATAAGTCCAAATAAAATCTTGTGGACAGGATTTTTTAGAATAAAAAAAAATATAAAAGGTTAGAAATGACTGAACCCGTTGGATTAAAAAGCAATCCATCATGACCATGAAATGGATCCCCTCCATTTCATTTGAAATGGAGAGGATCCTGATATCTAAGTCCTAACCATCCGAATTATAAAATAAATTCGGATAATACAAGTACGTATTAATATACATTCACATTTTACTATAGTAAATGATCATAAATTAATCATTATGTAAAATTATCATATACACTTCTTGGCATTGATTAAGATACATTTTGTGGCATGATTAAACAAAAATCTTAATAATTAAAGGAAGAATACACTGTGTTTGACTTTCTTCTCTTGCTTTGAACCAAACCACATGCTTTCTTCAAATTAGTAAGCAACCATTTATTATTTATGGTTGATAAAGAGTATCTGAGAACACTTCCATCATCAAAAGCATTATTCCTGGTCTACTTCATGGAATGGCAAAGGTATAGTTTTTACAGCTCTAAACTTGCCAGCATTGTTAAGATGCTCATTCTCCAACCTAAAAAATAGATTTTGTCAATTGTATTGCATCATTAAATCTTGCATATAAAAAATAAGCGTTTTTGGACTTAAATTGAAATGAGGATGGCAATTTACCTATAAAAATTCCATTGTCCTCGTCGAATCACTTCCAGGGCTGCAAGGAGGAAGGAAATAACTCTATAATCCAAATTCCCTATTGTTGAATGCAGAACAGTCTGTAGCCATGCAAGCCTCAGAACAAAGTTCAGGACCTAATAATTCAGGGAAAAAAACTTGCTCAAGATAATTGACCTTCTTCTTGAATCAACTATCTTAACACTAAGGCTCTATTTGGTATAAGAATATTATAAAATACTATAAACAATATAGTTATTTAGGGGAAAAAATTGTTAAGCATTATTTAAGTGACTGAAAAAAATTATATATGTATACTATAAAGAAAATTATAATTGACCAAAGTAAGGCTGGGTTTCTTCCATTCATCAAATCTCAGCCGTCAGATCGAGGAATCGTGGACTGCAAATAGTCATTTTGAGCAAATGCCCCCTTCTCCCTCACGCAGAAATCTCGACGCCTGAACAGAAACAAAACGTTTTGGATTGCCGTTAGCAACGAAGCCGCCGACGGCCTGCCCGGAGCCCACTGGCGGGTTCGCCGGGGGTATCCCGACGGGTCGCCCGGGGTATCCCGACGGGTTCGCCCGGGGTATCCTGGAGGTGCTCCGACAGGGCCACCGCCGGCGGTGACCCTAACCGTGAGATCCAGCTGAGGGTCTCATGGGCAGGGCCATCGCCGCGGGCCCTACCAGCTCGCCGCCGGACAGCCCCCGACGGGTTCGCCGGGGTTAGGCGAACCCGCTGGTGGGCTCCGGGCAAGCCGCAGGCGGCTTGACCACCAACAACGGTCTTAACTGGGCACCCCGCACGGTTTTTATTTTAATTTTTAATAAATATTTTGTATAATTTTTAATTTTTCTAATTAATAAATTGCAATAATTAAAAAAGTAAATTATATTAGAAAACATAATTGGATAATTTAAAAATTATATAATAAAATCCTTTTATAATACAAATATATACGAATTTTAAAAAATTTAAAAATTACATGATAAAAAAATATATAAAATTAAGAACCGCCGGGGCGGGCGAAGACCGCCTGGAGCAGGGGAAGCCCGACGGTGCGGGGGTAGCCCGACGGGACGGGCGAAGCACGACGGAGGAGGGCGAACCCCGACACTGCGGGCCAGGTACTGTTACGCGGGGCACGGGGAGCCCCGTGCCCTGTCAATTAAACTATATCAATCATCTTGAACATATTTTATTCAAGTAGCCTTAGGTCAAAATCTTGACCTTCCTACGTTAGCTCTATCTACTCATCAACATGGCGAAATAACAAACAAAAAATCATTATAGAATTTTTAAGCAATCTGATCATCTCTTCTATGATAGCTACTTTCTATGCATTTGAATATGTTCTGTTGTCCATAAAGTTAAAGCAAATTGTGCAACATTATAAGATTGTTTTTGGCCAAAGATGTATCCACCAATTAGGAGATTCTGTCAAATTAAACAAATTGTTAGTAACATAAAATCCTACCTACATTTGCTCATTGAAGTCATGTTTTCTGTATCAAAATCACGTCATTTTCTTTATTCAATAATACCGTGAGTATTGGATTACCAAACAACGTACCATTGATAAGAAATATATGAACTTGCAGCGTAGAATTAACTCATTCCTAAGCCATGGGTTCTTTGAGTTTGGCTGCAGCAATCCCCAATCTTTAACAAAATCCCAATACAATTGGTACACAGTCGCTGTGCTTGACATCACTACAACAAGTGATAATAAGCTTATAGTTTTCTCTTTCTCATAGGCTATCTTAGCTCCTGCTGCTAGCATTGCTGACACATACTTGCCAAGATTCACAAGGTGGCTTGCTTCTCCTTCATCAAACCACCTCCGAGCACACTGTCATGAAACCCATGTGAGCTCCTCGTCATTTGCAAGAAATTAAATCCATTCTATAAATAATGCGAAGGGTCAAACCTGGAGTGCTCTCCAATAGTAAGGAATTAAGGATATAGCGTATGCCAAGTCTCTAAAATGAGTAGTAGTCACGCAATATCCATAATCTTGTGTTTTATAGCTTCCAGTGACATAATAGCATGTCATATACTCAAGGCTTCTCAGCATAGGAATCTATGGCCATTAAAACAATGATTATCTATTTGGAATTTAATAGATTTCTATGTATTCATTTAAATTTGGAGAAATAGGTAGTACCTGGCTGCATAGTTGGTCAGCCATGAAGAAATCTACCATGACAACCTGCATATGATGTTTATTGAAAATAACAATTATGAACAGTTTTGTAACCAATGAGTTAAATTATTATTTTATATTGTGTAACTAACCTTGTAAAAGGGTGATAATATTATATTCCTTATGGTCCTAAGGAAATGGTAGCGGCTTGTCTGATATAAAATATTGAAAGGACACACGAGCACCAGTACAAATATCTGTATCAAATTTAGTAGAATTCATAAGTAGATGTTATTGGCCAAAAATTCATAAACATGGTTAATATATCTACTATTTTAAAAGTTGAGTGATCAAATGTGGGCCAAATAAATCTGTGATCAAGCCCATTTTTAACTTAAAGCTAATGCATAAGGGTAAGGAAAAACTACTTGGTATTCCTATGTCAAAATGTTTTTCCATTTCCCATGTGTGTGACTAAGGCTCCGTTTGGCACAATGGTGGCGGTCATGAACATGGGGGTTAAATTGTCATTCACTAACGCCCACCTAAGGAACTTCATCCACTTTTATATTCAAACGGATGATGTTTGTTAGGTGATCCTTAACGAATGACGGTTTAATCCATGCGTTTACGACCACCACCACCGTGCCAAACGGAGCCTAAGACAAAAATCTCTTGCACTCTCATGAAAACTTTAAGCATTATATAGTATTATCACTCAGCAACATGCATCCATCATGGGAATTTCCCGCCCCTTGCTCAACAATGTCAAAATACACGAATATATTGCTTTAATATGAAGCATATCACCCGATAAATTCATAAGATAGTGAAGAGGAGTGAGAGGGGTAAAACTACCATAAGTAAAATTCCAGGGATTGCTTGGACTTGAGTGGAAGTATAGCCTTTCAAAGTAAGGGATAGATGGACAAACATAACACCCACTACTATTGTCATTGATGTGGTGCATATCAAGAAGACATCTCTGTATTTGAGCTCTTTAGTGGGAGAGAACTCAAATATGAAGCTATAATTGATCCTTGTCTTTCTCCACATGAAGATGTTACACCCATAGAGGAAAACATGTAGGAACAATAAGCTGAACATGCTGTAATTTATGTATAGATTTGTCAGTGATCCTATATAGTTAAATATTGAGATTAACCATAATATTAGAATTAAAAGAACTTGCCTTAGCACAGGGTAAACTGTTTCCATGTAAATGGTGTTTGATTGTCCATTGTACATTCCACCAATATGTGCCATTATACAATACCCAATAAAAAGCGCAATGAAGCATCCAGTAAAGAGACCTATTAATAACACATAATTCAATAAAGGTTATGTTAGTGGCATAAATTAAATTGTCATTCTGAATTGTTAATTATTGAGAAAGAATGAATATACTATTCAATTCAATCATTGAAATTATCATTTTAAATTGCCTCCCAAGCCTACAATGATCTAACCTTTAAATCTGTCATTACAAGAATTGACTCCCAACTTCTTCTACCTCTACTCCTCTCTTCCAGTCCTTCTTGGCTCAGTCTTTTCTTCTTCTACCCTCTATTTACTTTTTCTATGCGCTCCTCTTACCTCATTTTCTCTTCTATTACTATAGATACATAGCTGACCTCAAACTTGATTCTTTGAAATTTCATCTTTAAAAGCAAGAAAATTTCATTGTTTTCAACCTCATTGAGAGATTCAGGTATTCCTACAAATTTGTGATCTCTAGCAAATTTGTAATAGTTCATTATTGTTTGCAATTAGAGAAATATGACTTGAGTATGGTTTGAGATGGCACATCCATGCTCCCTAGCCCACTTCCGATGTGTTACGGGTCCAAATGTTACGGAACAACACGACGACGAGCCACCATGACAAGTCTACACCCGTCGGGCGTCTATATCGCAAGGGCCCACCGAGACCGCGGAGAATATTTAATATTATATAGGTTGCTATGTTTGTTGATGCATTTTTAGTATTTTCAGTAATTCCTAATTTCCAATATTTTCTAATTTCAATATTTACTTTTTTATTCGGTCCTCACCACTATAAGAGGGCCAACGGACCTTTTAATCTTTATGTTGGAATGTATGAAGGTTTCTAGGGTTGCTCCCTAATTTCATCTCTTCTCGTCCTCCTTCATTCTCGCTGACCCCCGCCGGCCCTTCCCCTTGCCGGATTCCTCCTGGAATTTATCCGTGATCGTATCAATTAATATTCTTCGCGGTCTCGGTGGGCCCTTGCGTTACACGCGCCCGACGTGTGTAAACTTGTCATGGTGGCTCGTCGTCGTGTAGTTCCGTAACATTTGAACCTGTAATACGATATGGATATTGTTTCACGATAAGACTTGGTTACATTTAAGCTAGCTTTATTATTATTCATCACAAACTTTATTCATATGATCGCTTCGAAAACCTTTTCGAACATAATGACAATCTAACATTGGTTCATTCAGGAAAATCAGATGTAGCATAGTATTAATGAAATATCGCATACCAACAATTAATAATGCTTGAACATTAATCTTGTTTACCTATGAAAAAAGTCACACCATGAGATTCCTTTCGCTGGTTTGGCTTGAGGTACTGTAAAGTCTTCCTCTTATTATCATCAGCAAAATTTTTGGTGAAGAGATCTTCAACCTCATCCATCAATTTAACAACCTGCTTCATTAAAAAAGTTTAGTGTTGTTATGGAGAGAGTACATTTTTATTAACCAAAATTGAAGATACTTATAAAGAATATTACCTTATCTGAACTATTGAAATAAGAACTTTCCACAACTTTATGGTATATTGGAAGGATTTGTTTCCCCGTTAGCTAAAATGAATCATTCTTCATAATTAGTACTGATGATAATTGTTTTGTAGATATAAAAACATAATAATTTCAATACCTTATCAAATTTCTTCAAAATCTTCACAAAAGCCAACATGTTCAGATTCCTGAAAGAATTTAACTTGTTGATCAAAAAAGATAAATATTAGTTTAAAGCATCGTTTTAGGATTTGGTATCAACCTATATGTTCTTAGGTAACCCAATCCTTTAAACAACTCGACATAGGCTCCACGAATCATCTTTTCGGCATGCCGGAGCTTGGTCTTGTTAATGTGGAGCTTTCTGTTCTCAGTTCCAAACATCTTCGATTGACTAACCATGTCTCCCCAAAGTAAGTATGTGAGAGCTGAGATAGTTCTTGTGGGAGTAGTGAGGGGAATGTTGATCTTGAGATTCTTCCCCTGGCAGTTGAAGACTCTACTAGAAAGACTCCTGAGCTTAAAGTCTTCTGCTCTTCCAATGTTTTTTGGATTTTCTGAAACATCTTGTGTTGGTATAGAGTCACAGAATTGAACCTCATTGTTCTGACATTCACATGTTGAACTCTCCATGAATTGTTCCTGCTCTGCCGTGCTCTTAATGGACTCATCCTCTTCTAGGATGGAAATAAAAAATGATTGGATGTAAGGCAAGCAAGACATAGATCTAAACATTTGAACTGAAATTATATATTTGTTGCTGATAATCAAGTAAAGAAGGACATTCGAGTCAAACAACCTAACAAGTTATGTGTTACGCCCCCGCTACACTTTGCGGGTCGTCAATATGTTCAGAGGAGCAAGGACGTGCTAAACAACGGGGCTGAACCTTCCGATTCAGCCCCCACTCAATGAACCGCCGGCCTGGGGCTGAACCAGGCGGGTTCAGCCCCCTTGGGAGGGGCCGGCCGGCCCCTCCATGCCCGGATATATTTATATCCGGGCAGCCCCCCTTTGGGGATTATGCAGAGTATTATCAGGTTAGCTTCTTCCTCCCTCCTCAAACCCTAATTCTCTCCTTTAGCCTTCTAGATCTCTCTTAGTTGCTTTCTCTCCTAGTTTTCTCCTAACATTTGGTATCAGAGGTGTTCGTCTCTCCGAAATGGTGACCACTCGCACTCAAGAGGAGTCCTCGCGGATTGAAACCCTAGAGGAGAATGTTGTTGGGTTAACCGATTCGATTGCGGCTTTGGAAGGGCGGTTGGACGCTCGGATGGAGGAGTTGAAGACGTTGTTGAAAGGTAAGGCACCGGCGAGCGAAGATTCGGCCGGATCGGGGGCCGATCCAGCGGCTACGGGCGTGCGGCTTGCGGAGGGCGTCGGCGTGCGGGTTCCGGAAACAGAGCGGATGCGCGTATCGGGCGGGATCGCGCCTGGCACGGCGTGGCCGGGGACGGGCGGAGTTGGCTCGACGGCCTTCGGTCTTCCCGGAGGATCGGCGGCGGCGTACGGGGGTGCGGCGGGCTCGTTTCCGCTGGGATCTGCAGCAGCGGGGCTCGGCGAGCCTGGATTCGGCCAAGGACAGTGGCGCCGGGGCGGTGACGACCCGTTTGGGTTCCGGCGGCCACCGGACACGATGGGACAGCAAAGAGGGGGGCTCCTCCTTCCTCCCCGCGGGTTTGGGCCTCCTGGGGTGGCCGGTTTTGGCCCAGGATGGGGCGGCCAGCCGCAACCCCCGCCTTGGGGAGCGGGTCAGCATCATGGCTACGGCGGTTTCGAGCAAGGGGAGCCCGCAGGACGGGAAGGAGGCCAGGGAACACAACGCTTGACTCCCGGATTAACTCGTATGTACTTTCCGGAGTTCGAGGGCGGTGATGCCTTGGAATGGATTCAAAAGGCGGAACTTTTTTTCCAGTACCAAGAGGTGCCTGACGGACAGTGGGTGCAGTTGGCGTCCTTTCACTTGAAGGACGACGCATTTCAGTGGACGCAGTGGTTCCTGCGGGGACGGGAGTACGTGCCTTGGGGGGAGTTTGTGGATGGATTTACAGCCAGATTTGGTCCACTGGAGTACGACAACTTTGAGGCCCTCCTTCAGAAGCTTCGTCAAAAAGGATCAGTGCTGGAGTACCGCACTGAGTTCGAGAAGTTGGCAAATAGGGTTCAGTGGCCGTAGAGGACACTCTACAGCTGTTTCATCTCGGGTCTCAAGGAGCACATTCGTGACGAAGTGCAGGCACTCATGCCTCGTTCCTTGAACCACGCCATTACTTTGGCACGTATCCAGGAGGAGAAGTTCAACAGACAGCGAGCCCGCATCACGAGTCGGACAGCCTTGGCCCCAACCACAGCAGCACGACGGGAGCAGCACACGGGTACCAAACCAACGGTGACTCGGTTGTCTTGGAGTGAGTTGGTCGCTCGGAAGGAGAAGGGCCTGTGCTTTAATTGCGACGAGAAGTTTATGACAGGTCATAAATGCCAAAAGCTGCAGGTTTTCATGTTGCATCAGGATGAGGACGGGCCGGCTCCGGACGAGGAATTGGGGGAGGAATTGGAGGAGACCGAGTTTGGAGTTTCTCTACATGCTCTCGAGGGTTGCGCTCCCCCGCTTACAATGCGGATGGCGGGCCGGATTGCCCAAGAGAGGGTTACTATTCTGGTGGACAGTGGGAGCACCCACAACTTCATACATCCTGACGTAGCACGGCGCGTGGGACACGTGGTTGACAAGGGGCTGCCTTTCATGTTATGGTGGCGGATGGCAGCAAGCTGTAGTGCGAGGGGGTGCTGAAGGGAGTGGAAATGCGGATACACGGTTATGTAGGACGGACTGACGTCTACTTATTGCCTATTCGGGGTTCAGACATGGTGCTGGGAGTTCAGTGGTTGCGCCAGTTACAGCGGGTGACTTTTGATTGGAAGCACATGACTATGGAGTTTGTGCACGGGGAAAAACAGTTTTGCCTAAAGGGTATCATGTCCTCTCCTGTTAAGGAGGTTTCTCTTCGCAGCTTACAGCGGTTGAGCGGGGATGGGCAGATCATGGCCGTCCTTCGGGAGGTCCAGACCGGCGATTCCACACTTTATGAGGTACCGGTTCAGTTACAGTTACTTCTGACTGATTATGCTGACGTTTTTCAGGAGCCACACACTTTGCCACCGCCGAGGTTTCGGGATCACCGTATCCCGCTCAAGGCGGGAGCTACGCCTACGAATGTTCGTCCTTACCGCTACCCACACGTTCAGAAGGCGGAGATCGAACGCAGTGTCCGAGAGATGCTTGAGGCCGGCATCATTCGGCCGAGTACGAGTTCCTTCTCGGCTCCTATTATTTTGGTCAAGAAAAAGGATGGGTCCTGGAGATTCTGTGTGGACTACAGGGCCTTGAACGGCGCTACTGTCAAAGATAATTTCCCGATTCCTCACATAGAAGAGTTACTGGATGAGCTGCATGGAGCGCAGCATGTCACCAAGCTGGATCTTCGTTCCGGATATTATCAGATATTGATGGCACCGGAGGACGTCCATAAGACGGCTTTTCGGACACATGACGGCCATTATGAGTTTTTGGTTATGGCCAATGGGCTGAATGGAGGGCCCGCTACATTCCAGCCCAACATGAATGAGATATTCCGAGACTTCCTGCGGGTGTTTGTCCTGATATTCTTTGATGATATCCTCATCTACAGCGCGACCTGGGAGGACCACGTGCACCACGTGGAACAGGTTCTTGCCAGACTTCGTCAGCACCATCTTTATGCCAACCGTTCCAAATGCTCCTTCGGGCAGGCAGAGGTGGAGTACTTGGGCCATTTGGTCTCTGGTCAGGGCGTTCGGGCCGACCCGCGGAAGATTCAGAGTATGCAGTCTTGGCCGCGACCGGTTACAGTTCGTGCCTTGCGGGGTTTTTTGGGTCTTACAGGGTATTACCGGCGGTTTGTACAGGACTATGGGAAGATAGCCCGACCATTGACCCAGCTGCTGCAGAAGGATTCTTTTTCTTGGACTGAGGAGACGGAGGAAGCATTTCAGGCTCTCAAACGGGCAATGACCACCACACCAGTGCTTGCACTACCAGATTTTTCGAAGGAGTTCGTTCTGGAGACCGATGCGTCGGGGGTCGGCATCGGGGCGGTTTTGATGCAGGCGGGACGGCCAATAGCCTTTTACAGCAAGGCCTTGGCTCCTCATACCTTGGGTCTCTCGGCTTACGAGAAGGAGATGTTGGCGATCATTCACGCAGTGGCCGTGTGGAGGCCCTATTTGTTGGGCCGGCAGTTTAAGATCCGAACAGACCACCAGAGCTTGAAGCATTTTCTGGACCAACGGGTTTCTTCACCTCTGCAGCAGAAATGGGTTACCAAGCTTCTGGGCTGTGACTATGAGATTGTTTATCGGCGCGGCAAAGAGAATATGGTCGTCGACGCTCTTTCTCGTCTTCCAGAGGCTGCTCTCTCTCATATTTCGGGGCCGTTGGTCGATTCCTTGGAGGACATTCAGGAGGAGGTACTTCGTTCCGCAAAGTTACGGCCGTTGGTGGACACTTTACAACGGGGCGAGACAGGGCCGGCTGGCTATCACTTGTGTAATGGCCGGCTTTATTATCGGGGCCGGGTGGTCGTACCCGCCGATTCAGCTTAGAAGACGGTATTGATGCACGAGTTCCATTCGTCGCCCACAGGAGGGCATGCGGGGGTCCTCCGGACTCTCCAGAGGGCGAGAGCAAAAGTTTTTTGGACAGGCATGCGCCGGGACATTCAGCAGTTTGTTCGCCACTGCGACATCTGCCAGCGACAAAAATATGAGACTTCTCCTGCCGGGCTACTCGTGCCATTAGACATTCCGCAGCTTATTTGGGACACGGTGTCTATGGACTTTATTGATGGGCTGCCTAAGTCCAAAGGAAAGTCAGTTATTCTGGTTGTGGTGGATAAGCTCTCCAAGTATGGCCATTTTCTGGGCCTTAGCCATCCGCATACTGGGGAGTCCGTGGCCGCTCTCTTTGCTCGGGAAATCGTTCGACTACATGGCCTTCCTCGTGCCATTATTTCTGATCGCGACCCCACCTTCGTCAGTGGGTTCTGGAGGGAGTTGTTCAGGTTATAGGGTACTCGCTTACACTTCAGCATGGCACATCACCCGCAGACGGATGGCCAGACAGAGGTGCTCAATCGGGGTGTCGAGACGTATCTTCGATGCTTTGTTATGGATGAGCCTCGGAGTTGGCCGGATTGGTTACACTGGGCCGAGTACTGTTACAACACGGCATATCACTCCGCCAGCAGGATGACGCCGTTTGAGGTGGTTTACGGCCGTCCGCCTCCGACTTTGGCCAGCTCTGAGCCGGGCAGCACCGCTCTTCTGGCCGTGGATCGTGCTCTTCTGGATCGTGATCGCATGTTGGTGACTCTTCGGGAGAATCTCCGCCTAGCCCAGGAGCGCATGAAGTCCCAGGCGGATAAGCACCGCACGGAGCGGGAGTTCGCCGTGGGTGACGAAGTTTTCCTCAAGCTCCAACCGTACCGGCAGCTGTCGGTGGCTCATCGTGGCAACCAGAAGCTGTCCCCGCGCTATTACGGCCCCTTTCAGATCATCAGCAGGGTGGGGCCGGTGGCTTATACTTTGGCTTTGCCGGAAGGTTCCCGCATTCATCCTACATTCCACGTTTCCTTGCTCAAACGGAAATTGGGTCCGCATATCCAGCCTAGTACCTTGTTGCCTGCAGTTACTCCTACGGGTGAGCTGCGGCCGCTTCCAGAGGATATTTTGGGGCACAGGTGGAAGAACCGGGGCACGGAATACCGGCCCGAGCTCTTGGTCAAATGGAAGAACCTGTCGCCAACACACAACTCTTGGGTAGACTTCTTCGATTTCAAGGAGCTCTATCCGGAATACCACCTTGGGGACAAGTTGGTTCTTGATGGGGCGGGGAATGTTACGCCCCCGCTACGCTTTGCGGATCGTCAATATGTTCGGAGGAGCAAGGACGTGCTAAACAACGGGGCTGAACCTTCCGGTTCAGCCCCCACTCAATGAACCGCCGGCCTGGGGCTGAACCAGACGGGTTCAGCCCCCTTGGGAGGGGCCAGCCGGCCCCTCCATGCCCGAATATATTTATATCCGGGCAGCCCCCCTTTGGGGATTATGCAAAGTATTATCAGGTTAGCTTCTTCCTCCCTCCTCAAACCCTAATTCTCTCCTTTAGCCTTCTAGATCTGTCTTAGTTGCTTTCTCTCCTAGTTTTCTCCTAACATTATGTTTTTCTCCCAAAGAGAAGCATGCCTACAATTAGCTGTGGATGTTCACTATGAGAAATTATGGTTACATAGAGAAGCAAGAGAAGCCTGTTGTGTTTTTCATTCCTCAAACCTAAGGTCCAAGATTCTATCCTGTGACAACTGCAAGAGGAGCTGCCCCAGACACTTGCCTGTTTATATCCAGCCAAGAGATCGACCATAAAATATAATACCGGGGACATAAACTAAGGGGTCAAGTGACTATGCTTCACAGATATTAAAGTTCAAGACAAACTGAAGCATTTATGAATATTAGGTAAGAAATTGAAATAGACACAATCTTATTTGACCAACCAATTCTGAAATAGGCTTTCTCTCCCCCTGTTTTTCTCCTCCTCTCCCTCGGTTCCTGCTATTCAGCGAAGCCGCCGCCGCCGCGCTCAATGGGATCGCTACATTTGGTGCTCTCGTTGAGATTCCACTGATCCCGTTGCGTTAGAATGGGAGGACTGCGCTCCATAGCCGACTTCAAGGCGGCGCTGCAGGACGAACAGGCCACCCGCTCCACCCAAATGGAGGATATCCACCGGCGCCTGCTCGAAGAAATGACCCAACACACACAGCAACTCCAGCAACAATTCACCAATGAATTACAGCCGAAGGAAAACATCCTGGCCCGCCAAATCTTGGCATCGAAGGAAGATTCAGCTGACCAGCTAGCTGCCGAGATGACTGCGCTACGACAAGACCTGATGCTGCCGGAATCGGCGAACTCCAAACGAGTCCGCCACCTCCGCGGTTACCAATCCTAACCGCCCGGATTACCAAGGATGCTTGCAGAGCCAGACCGCAAGAAATCACCGACACCTGCCAAAGGCTGTTCACCAAACCTATCTGTTAGGCCGCGGTGGACACTGTGGTCTGTGCGGTCTGCCCAGTCAGACCCCCAAACTCCACATTCTAACACTTCAACAATTTTAACAGTAACGATCTAGGCCCGACCCCTCATGGGTGAAGTGCGCTGTGATCATCCGAGCTGCAGCCCAAGCACTCCAAAGCCTCTCCTCGTTTGTTTATCGGCCGCGGCGCGTTGTTGAGGCCGGGTCTCGAACCCGCAACCCCCTTGATAAAGAGTCTTTAATCCACTCATCATCACCAATTGAGTTGCACTTAAGTTCGACTCGAGATCAAAATGATTGGCTCGAGCATTGAAATTTTACAAGCTCAACTTGAGTTCGACTCGTTTGCACCCCTACCTATTGTTAGAATTTGTGATCTATAAATAATCTAGGGATTAGACTTATTGCAAATGTAATATTAACTCAAGGGTCGCACGTTCAAAAATGTACAAAAATTAAATAAATAATCGTCTTGATCTTACTTATATTAGATATATGTGAAAAACCAAGCCTAAAATGACATTTAATTAATTAGAAATTAATTAAATAATGATTTTGGAGTAATTATAAGTCGAATTAGATTCAAAAATGGGTGTTAAACGACAACTCAACACATGTTGACGTATGAATTGGACGTATGTCTACGTGGTGTGCGTTTATCATAAAAGAAGACTTTTCCGAAAACTATTCGACGTACGTACGTCGACCAGTGAAGTCGACGTGTCGAATGTCGAGTTGGGAAGTAGCCAGATAGTACTCGACGCACGTCGAATATTTATGAAGTCTACATACGTCGACTTAATGTGTGTTTATCAAAGTTTCTGTGCCATGGTAGTACTCGATGCACGTTGATTTATGAAGTTAGCCTACGTCAACTAGCAAAATAGAACTCGACACAAATTTCTCTCTCTCTCGACGTACAAAAAGGTGATTTTATGAAACTACAATAAATAACGTCTTTTAGGCTTTTTCAACTACGCCTTTTGAGTTTGACTCTCACGACTGCTGAAGAATCTATAGCCGTATCTTCTCCTGGAATAAAACTAGTATTTCATGGAGAAGAAGGGACGGCCCGAGTTGGTTGGACGGATGACAAGATGTTTCCTGCGTTCATGTGGATACTTGTAAAGATATAAATCTCTTTCTACATTGTGGTTCTCACACGACAATTATTCTTTTTGAAATTTGATTTTGACTCAAGTATAATCTCAATTCTTGATTTATTAGTTTTTGCATGATCATTTCAATCAATTTCTAGCTAGTTTTTTTTGTGTGCATTAGATGCATAGAAATCCAAAACCATTGTGCCCCAAGAGGAGTTCAGCGCCTACAAAGCCTTTTGCATGACAACTTTGAAAAAAAGAATTTTTTCCCTCAATCCCTCTTCTTTGAAAAAAGACTTACAAAATATATAAATTAGTCTTTGTATTTTGGCCTTAATATAAATAGGTCTCTACACTTTTTTTACATATAAAACAGTATATAGTTTGGCCTTAATCTAAATTAGCTCCCTAATTTTTTTTTCTCCTCAAATTGATCATCAACTTTATGCTTTATTGGGTATAGGTTCTTAAAATAACTTTTTGTTAAGTATTTAATAATTTGCGATGATGAAGACAGATGCTGAAAATTAGCCCAGGAAATGTATTTTATGGGAAAATAAAAATTTGCGACCAAAAATCTTAGAAATGAAGATGACAACGAGAAATTAAATCATCCTCTCCAACTTTTCAGATATCTAAGATTACTAATTTCTGTATTTTTGCCATTACTCTAAGCAAATGAATTCATATGCAGAAAATTTATCTCTGTAGGGACACCAAATTTTGTTATAGGCACACTGAAAGTCCACCTAGTGTCAACTACTTACACCTATGGGGGGGATAGGTGTCTTTGCAGCGTATGTGCGGAATTAAAGTTTTACCTGCACAAGAAAACAAAACCACACAGCACAGAAAGTACACAAGCAATTTATAGTGGTTCCCCGATTTGGGTACGCCTACTTTCCCCCTTCGACCTATCTCCCAACTAGGGACGACTCGGTCACTTCACCCACAGGATTGAAATCCAATCCTTACACTAACGGAAGGAACCCTTCCACACGTAGGAGTCAACACTCCCACAACACGGGTTGCACCCAACCCTACAACTATAGACCAATCGGTCCTTTACAATGAAAGAGAAAATGAAAATAGCTTGTAAGAAATACAAACAACGTGAAGATCCAGGTGTCCCTTTTCGTTAGACTACTTGTTCTTGTAGGCAACGAAAAGTTCACAACCCTAGATCTTTCTTGGAGAGAATCTTCTCTAGATCGACGGCTTCAACAAGAGAGGCGGTGATGCTATGTAGATCCAATCTTCTTAGCAAAGTCGGCAAGGTCTTCCAACGGTCACACTAGGATTGATCGTCTCGATCGATTCGGATGGGGAAGGTTTCCCGATCACAAATCAAGAGACAAAAGATCTCTGGATAGACGCGTGAGACGTTGTGCCCGACTAGGCTTCTGTCGCCGGGAGAGGTAACGAAAACCCCGATCAACGGTGGCGAACAACTAGCGAGAGGCGGAGAAGGTCGGCCGAGCTCGCTTCCGATCTAGGGCTTGACGGCGGCTTCTTTTTCTTCGATCTGTAATCCGTATTTTTACTGTTCACAAATACAGAGTATTTATACACTAGGTCAAGAGATGACCGTTGTGGGCCCCACCAGCAGTAAGACCAAAGTCCGGTTCAAAATCCCGCAGATGTCGTGGACCGGTCCAGACAGAGTCGGAAAAATACCCAAGTCAAATTCGGCGAGAATCGTGAGTGATTCTCGACGAATCGGCGAGAATCACTTACGATTCTCGCCGAATTCTACTTAGTGAATTCTTGCTGCACATGTTATAGAGGCCGGGGAGAATCGGTGGGAATCACCTTGGATTCTCGCCGACTCGTCGAGAATGCAAAGTCATTTTCGACGGATCGGCGAGAATCACTTGGTGATTCTCGACGATTCTGCCTTAGATGATTTTTCAGACTGCGTCGAGACAGCCGGCCCAACCCGACAAGAATCAACTAGTGATTCTCGACGACTCGTCGAGAATCACTGGTGATTCTCGACGAATCGATGAGAATCACTTAGTGATTCTCGACGATTTACACTTAGACGATTCTCGTCTTTCAACCCGTGAGATGGTCTTTGGCCCATCCTTGCTCCATGTCTGCTCTAGCTTTATCATAGCCCTGTACTTGAAATTAAGTACACCCCAATAGAGAGAGTACACGTAGGCCAACACACTGATCTGCTCAACGAGGGATTACGTTGCACAGACCCGTGTATATTGACCCACTGCACCCTGACATTGGTGTGTACTTAGCATGGAATAACTGCAAGCACAACTAGAAGAAATTCATCAAATACATAGTGAATTCATCTTAGCTTTGATAGGAGGCTTCCTCAAGTCCAGGTAATTGTGGATACAATACCCAACAATCTCCTCCTATTTGACGAAGCCAAAATCCTACTAAGCTAAGATGAATTTCAACATTCCAGATAAAATATGCATAAACTAGAAGAGTGAACAATAAACGTAATCATACCAATGTGAGAGTCAATTAATAAACCACACACATGAATATATAAATGTGAATATCCACACATAAATGTTTACAGTTTACTTAATCAAAAGTTTAAATGAGATAACCCCAAGAGCTAACATCCTACAGATCTTTGTCCTTAGCTATGCCTTCTTTGAGTTGCTGAGCTAAGAATTTTTTGCTTTGTCGCTCAAAATACTCCTTGGGCTTAGGATAGTATCTCGGAGGGGGAGCTTTGTTTGCCACAGTGTTGCTTCTGAAGAACAAGTTTCTTTTGGCTTCATACATTTTGTGCTGCTCCCACTCGTATTGGCTATATACGTCATTCCTTTTGACTTGCCCTCCTTATAGTAATGCAAAGGTGTCCAAGATGATACTCTTTGATACAGGACTCCATATTTCGTTTCTCACATCCTCCTCCGACAATCTGATCTTCTTTTCAGCTGGTGTTTCCTTTGAAGTTCCTTCTTTGATTTGCCTTTTTCCTTTGGCTTTTGCTAAGGCATCTTGGTCAAACCAGCTTCTTCTTTCAGCCCTCTCCGCAGCTTTCTTCAACTCGACTTCGCCCAGTTGTACTTCTTCAGTCCTTATATCACCCTCAGTAGTACCAGCACGGCCTTCATCCTCAGGTGGAGCAATAGGGACATGTATTCCCGATGCTTCTGTTACCAGCCAGTGGGCCGTTTCAAATACGTACCTATTCGAATTATCGAATTTGTATTTGTCAATTATTATTTATTAAGTTGATTAAAGGTGCAGTTATGATGTGGTAGTTTTGAAAGGCATACCTATTGGTCTGATCGAAGTTTAGAAGTACTAACTCTTGAAGCCCTGTCATCTTAGCGTTATACGCTTCCTCCCCCTTTTTGGCTTCGGCGGATATAGAGTTTGTATAGGAATGCAAAGAGGCATCAATGTGCTTCACGGTTTTACTGAAGTCGTTCAGCAGAGATTTCTGATTTGCGTTCAGCGTTACCATGTTGGCATCGAATTTTTGTATGCTGTCTGCCACAATATGTGCATTTTTATTGACTACAGCCAGATCGTCAGTATTCTTCTTCAGTCCTTGCATGAGAAGAGATACGGCTGTGCCTGCCTCTGTATATTTTTCATCAAATTTCTTTTCCATCACATCTAGTTTGTGGTTGATCTGAACCACATTCTTAAGCATGAGATCCTCAGACTCCCGCAGTCTCTTTAGCACTTTGTTGTGCGATTTCTCAAGCGTATCCTTGAGCTCATCAAGCATTCCTTGGACAAAATTAACAGTGTGGTTTGCTAGGTTTGCTTGAAGTGGAGGAGCTGCAGGCAGACCCTGGTCAGGCTCCCCCGCAGAAGCACTGGGACAGCTGGATAGTAGTATGGAGTCCACAGGGGGAACAAAGGATTGCTCCCCCTCCATCCTTGCATCTGACCGCTTAGGAGCTTGTTCCTCAGATGGAACCTCAGCATCCTCCTGAGAATCTGTTGCTTTCTCATTCTCTGGTACTTCTTCCTCTATCTCAGTCTCCAAGTGATCATGCTTATCGGCAGAGTTGTGCACATCTTCTTCTACTTCTTCCTCCTCCTCCTCATCAGCCACCTCATCTCCCAGATCATCGTCGATAAGAGCTGCCTCATCGTTCTCAACCTCCTCATCATCTGCTACTTCATCTGCCACCATCTCCACAGCATCTTTAGCTATCAGAGAAATGTCAGATAAGATGTTTGCAGAACCGGTTACAGGCTCCCCCTCAGTTCCTGCAATCAGGGCGTCAGGAACTTCACTGGGTGTTGCCACGAAATCTGCTGAAGTTCTGTTGTCCTCGGCAGGAGATTCTTCTTGTTCTACTACCACTGTAGCTTGCCCTATGAGTCGCTCCCATCTGTCAAATACGCTGGAGTCCATTTCCTTCAAATAATGCAAAGGAACTCCTTTGCTCATGTCGAACCTATCTCCGTTCAACTGATTGAGAAATAGGCTGATGATTCTTCCAAAACTTGGAGATCTGAGAGTGTCCTTATTCTTCTCAAAAAGCATGGCCCCCCAGTTGAATCTCTTTCGGCAGACTATCACCACAAGAATCTTGAACATGTCAGCTGAGATGTGGTCGTGTGAGCCGGGTTTGCATATCAGTACTTTCCCAATGATGTCGGACAAGAGTTTCCCCTCCTCATTCATTTCTTTTCTCTTTATCGATCTGGTTCCCCTAGCTAGCCCACAGAATAATAGGGTCCTGGCTCTATCATGTTCCTCCAGATAATCCTCGTGCTCAGAATTGGAGAGCTGCAAGCATTGAGTCAGTTTCCTTGCAGACATCTTGATCCTTGCACCTGCAACCTTACTCTTGATGATAGAGTCTTCATTCCGAAGTTTGGCGGTTGCGAAGAACTCCATCACTTCCTTATCCAGAATTTTGCAGGGGTGCTCCAGTACAAATGTGAGTCCAGCCTCCTCCAGCATGATGATGATGTTTCTGAACTCATCCGAGGCATGTGAGAACCCGGTTCGAACCAACTCACATCCAGTGACCAGGCCGGCGGTGGTCCTTGGAGCCATAGCAAACCTAGGGAGGGAATCCCAAGTTTACGCCTAATCAGAAATCAAAAGGGAAGCTATACTAACAGTGAGTCACTATAAGGGAGAGGAAATGGTTACCCAAATGCGGAGGAAGCGAGAGTCGACGGAGACGACGGAAAGCCTGGAGGAGCTCGTGCCCTTGTTTGATCGAAATCGCGGAAAATGAAAACTTGGACGAGCGCCCTGGACGCGAGAAGAGAGGTCTACGGAATCCGGAACGAGGTCGACGAGATTTGGAACCTAAGATGCGGGAAGTCGCCGGGAGGAGGGAAGGGTCGGCGGGATTCCTGAGGAATATCGACGGGTTTCTCTGCGAAATGCGGAAGATGAAGAGTCGGCGGGAGTTTTTCTAAATAGAAATCGATGGGATTGGAGGCATACCGGATTCTCGAAATCTTCTGTTATCAAAGGGTTTGAGAAATCTTCTAAATATATGTATTTCTTAATCTTCGGAATATATATGTTTCTTAATACATGAATCTATAGAGGGTTTGGAAGGAGTTTTCCACACAGAGTTAGGAGGCATATCAACTTTGGTATACCCAAGACAATAACCGTGGCATGCAACTTTAATGGATTATTTTTTGATCGAGATATACACAATCTTCTTGATGTCAGTTGTAAGTTTTAGTGACTTCCAATGGCGTATCTTCATTAATTTTCAGTGGACTGACTTAGGCTTGTTGAGGTTCATTCTCGAATCTACCAGTGTATTTACAGATAAATCTTTAACAATGTATCTAAAGGTTATTTTTACAATCTTAATCTTTCCTTAGGTGAACAAGCATATAAGTGTAAGTCTATACATGACCATTTACTTTCGAGAGAGGGAATTCATGACTTAGTGTGGATATGTAGACATACATGTATACATATATGTAAAAATCGATGCACTATAGCTCATATATTGAAGCTGATTGCAATTACCTGAGATTAAAAGATGTATCATTTAGAACTTCTTCTCAAGGCACACCAGGTGGTCAACTTGAACGTGCCCGTGTTGATGGCACTGCTCCTTTTCCAGATACTTGTTCCACGTCATTTTTGGAACATCTCCTGTCTGGTTCCCATTAGGTTTACGGGAACCTAGACTACCCTGCAAAAGAGTGTTACCTTGCCTTAGGAACCCAATATGTATTGGGTCCTAGGTTCTTGTCAGAATAAAATCTTGAATGCCTTCCTACAGGAATCCTGTCAGGAAGGCTAATTCTGCCCAGAGGAAGTTGACATACCCTTGCCCTTAGCACAGAGGGATTATGCCAACAATCTACAGCAAAGTGACCCACCTTGCCACAACACCAACACTCATAAATGTTGTATCGCCGTTTCTGACCTGGTCTACTGACTAAGGTAGTCGGAATCTTGGGTCTAAACGGGACAGGGCAGGTTCTGCTCACAAATTTGCCTTTTCCACCGTGACACGTGGGAGGGTGGATAGAGAGCATGTGGTGAGTGTCATGAGGCCTGGAAGGTGGTGCCTTCCTTTCAATCAGCACACTTCCAGAGGCCCCATGGGTACTTACCACATGTTTCCTGTCCCCCCTTTCATGAGTCCTAGGGTGGAAAGTACTGCAGTGAGAGCTGGTTCCTGCATATTCATGATGAGTTGGGGCTGAGGCTGAGAATACAAAGGGTTCAGAATGAGCCTTGGGTATTCTCTCATGGGTAGCCATGACAGCTCTGGCACTGTGGGTATTTCCACCTGAGAGCTGATCATTCTTGCAGTGACCAGCGTTGTTTCTGTGGTCATACCTGAAAGCATGATGAGTGTCCTTCCTACTCGGGGTGGGGGGTCTGAACACAGTTTCCCCATTTCTCCATGACTTAATAATTTGGGAGATCCACCCATTTTCTGCTTTTCTCTTGATAGCATCAATCTTGGAAAAATTAGAAACTATCCTCTTCTCGGTCTCTAGACGACTCTCTAGATCCGAGATCTTTGAGTCCTTTACTTTGATGGATTCCAGTTGGAGATTCATCAAGATCTTCAGCTGAGCAATCTCCTTAGCTTGTTCCTCAACAAGTAAGTTGCTCGTCTGAAGGGCACTCTCAAGGGAATCAAGATTTTTAATCTTTTGATTGAAGCTATCTGTATCCCTTGCATCACTGGAAGGACTACTCTCTAAACTATTCCTGTCTTCAGGAACTTCAAAAGGAGAGGGGCATGAGGAAGAAGTTACCTGCTTCTGACTTTGTTGTTTAGGGTTACCATCCAGATCGGCAGAGACTGTTGAGTCAGCTTCATCAGAACTGCTTTCCTCAGCTTCTTCTTCAGTCTCTGACAAGGACACAGGAGCCCTGATACTGACATATTGATCATGCCCTTCATCTTCAGAAATAAGGACCCATACATAGGCTTCATCCTCTTGCTGACAACTGGTCCCAGCTTTCTCTGATCCCTCCATGAGGTCTGAGATGGTTTGCCACATGGACTTGGCCGTCCTACACTTGTCCACTCTTGAACGAGATACACCAGACTAGACGTCAGTGATGATCTGTATTAACTTGTCCAAGTTGTATAGTGAGAGCTCGGTCTCAGACATCTCTTCGGGATTCTTGGGGATTTGGATATCCTTTCCAGAATCAGAAGCCTTCATGGGAATGAAGGGACCCTCTTCCAAGATGATTGACGCCCGAGGGTCGATGGCCTCCAGATGAAACATAACTCTCATCTTCCAGATAGGGTAATACTCTGTTGTGCACACAGGGAGTCTCAGAGGAGGGACATCAAATTCCAGCTCCATGCTTGAGTCTCGTCTTCTAGTTGACACTAGAGGCAGGATCTTACTCAAGGTGTTAACCTTATTGCTGAGTAACCTCCCTCTGATACCACTTGAAAGTCCACCTAGTGTCAACTACTTACACCTATGGGGGGATAGGTGTCTTTGCAGCGTATGTGCAGAATTAAAGTTTTACCTGCACAAGAAAACAAAACCACACAACACAGAAAGTACACAAGCAATTTATAGTGGTTCCCCGATTTGGGTACGTCCACTTTCCCCCTTCGACCTATCTCCCAACCAAGGACGACTCGGTCACTTCACCCACAGGATTGAAATCCAATCCTTACACTAACGGAAGGAACCCTTCCACACGTAGGAGTCAACACTCCCACAACACGGGTTGCACCCAACCCTACAACTATAGACCAATCGGTCCTTTACAATGAAAGAGAAATGAAAATAGCTTGTAAGAAATACAAACAACGTGAAGATCCAGGTGTCCCTTTTCGTTAGACTACTTGTTCTTATAGGCAACGAAAAGTTCACAACCCTAGATCTTTCTTGGAGAGAATCTTCTCTAGATCGACGGCTTCAACAAGAGAGGCGGTGATGCTATGTAGATCCAATCTTCTTAGCAAAGTCGGCAAGGTCTTCCAACGGTCACACTAGGATCGATCGTCTCGATCGATTCGGATGGGGAAGGTTTCCCGATCACAAATCAAGAGACAAAAGATCTCTGGATAGACGCGTGAGACGCTGTGCCCGACTAGGCTTCTGTCGCCGGGAGAGGTAACGAAAACCCCGATCAACGGTGGCAAGCAACTAGCGAGAGGCGGAGAAGGTCGGCCGAGCTCGCTTCCGATCTAGGGCTTGACGGCGGCTTCTTTTTCTTCGATCTGTAATCCGTATTTTTACTCTTCACAAATACAGAGTATTTATACACTAGGTCAAGAGATGACCGTTGTGGGCCCCACCAGCAGTAAGATCAAAGTCCGGTTCAAAATCCCGCAGATGTCGTGGACCGGTCCAGACAGAGTCGGAAAAATACCCAAGTCAAATTCGGCGAGAATCGTGAGTGATTCTCGACGAATCGGCGAGAATCACTTACGATTCTCGCCGAATTCTACTTAGTGAATTCTTGCTGCACAGGTTATAGAGGCCGGGGAGAATCGGTGGGAATCACCTTAGATTCTCGCCGACTCGTCGAGAATGCAAAGTCATTTTCGACGGATCGGCGAGAATCACTTGGTGATTCTCGACGATTCTGCCTTAGATGATTTTTCTGACTGCGTCGAGACAGCCGGCCCAACCCGGCAAGAATCAACTAGTGATTCTCGACGACTCGTCGAGAATCACTGGTGATTCTCGACGACTCGTCGAGAATCACTGGTGATTCTCGACGAATCGGTGAGAATCACTTAGTAATTCTCGACGATTTACACTTAGACGATTCTCGTCTTTCAACCCGTGAGATGGTCTTTGGCCCATCCTTGCTCCATGTCTGTTCTAGCTTTATCATAGCCCTGTACTTGAAATTAAGTACACCCCAATAGAGAGAGTACACGTAGGCCAACACACTGATCTGCTCAACGAGGGATTACGTTGCACAGACCCGTGTATATTGACCCACTGCACCCTGACATTGGTGTGTACTTAGCATGGAATAACTGCAAGCACAACTAGAAGAAATTCATCAAATACATAGTGAATTCATCTTAGCTTTGATAGGAGGCTTCCTCAAATCCAGGTAATTGTGGATACAATACCCAACACACACCAAAAAAGCCGGCGTTAAAAACTTAAAACCTAATCTCCTCTACCAATACCCGCACACCAGCTTCCTCCTTTTCGCAAACTACAGTCGCCCGCATCCCTCCGCTTCCCTCTCTCGTCGTTGCCCGAATACCCACCGCCGGCTGCCTATTTTGCCGGAAAATCGTAGGAGGCCTATTGTCTTGTCTCCCAACAATACCTGCACACCAGCATCCTCCTCTTTTTCGCGAACGGCAGCCACCCGAAGCCCTCTGCCTCCCTCTCTCGCCGAAGCCCTAATCCTCACCGCCGACCTCCTATTTCGCCGGAAAAATCAGAGAGATTACCGGTAAGAGTTCAAAATCTTCTCTCCTGTGTATCCTTTTTTAGGATTTAAGGCTCTCCATGTGGTTAGGGTTTCTAACTTTGGGCGGATTTTTACTCCAGATTTCAGTTTCTTCTCCAATCCGAAGGTGCTTCTCTTCTATTCCACTTAGCTGGCCTTTATCAAGGTATAATGTTTATGTAATATTTGTACCTCCATTTTTTCGAATGAAGAACATTATTTTTGGTTTAAGGGTTGTATATTTGTGATCACTCTGGTTATATTATGTTATTTATCATTTTTTTTGTTTTTTTAGATTAAAATAAATGTGGAGCATGCATTGTCGGTAGTTGAGCACAAATGTAGAATGATTTCAGTAGATGTAGGGGTTCACTTTGTGACAGATATAATTTTTCCTAGTAAAGATGACCTAGTTAAGTGGGCTCGTAATGTTGCTAAACCAAGGGTTTTTCTAGGTTGTGATAGGGGTGGTTCTCAACGTGATAATCAGCATTCAAAGGGTTGTGATAAGAAAAATAAGCTCCAAAAGGGATCAATGTCCCTTTTCCTTACTTGGCCAAAAAAATTCTTGTGCGGATGAATGGAAAGTTGAGGTCAAATGTGGTGTGCACAATCTTGAATTTGTACATTTTGAGGCTCACAGTTACGTTGCAAGGATAAATGAAAATGAGGAAAAGATTGTTGAGGAAAGGTATGCTTCCAGCGTAAAGCCTAGAAAAATTCTGTTCACCTTAAAAATGAGAAATCCAACAAATTCCTTTGTGATGAGAACTATTTACAATGAGAGGAATAAGTTGTACAAGAAAGAGTTGCAAGGTGGAACCCCGATTCAGTTCTTATATAAGTGCATTAGGGATGCAAAGTACATTAGTTATAATCATGTTAACCATGATACTAATAATTTGGATAACTTATAATCATGTATACCTGATGTTCAACGAAATGAGATGAAACAAAAGTTGTATGAGATAATGGAACCTACCACAACTCAAACAAAAGAACCGTTGATACACTTTAGATTGAAAGGAAGGCTACGTGGAAGTTATAAAAAAATATGGCGGAATACAAATCTACAAAAAAAAGAGCTTTCTCTGTTTGAACATGTCTTAAAAAAGGAACATAACCTTCCCCCAAAAGCAAAGAAGTTGATTCCAAGAAGAAGTGTGAATACAAGTAGGTTTCTTGAATGCATCCGTAAGGAAATGCCTTCATATATAACTACTCATATAACAGATGCAGTAAATGTAGTTGGTGATGGACATTGTGGCTATTGAGTGGTTAACAATGCACTAGATATGAGTGATAATTGGTTTCAAGTGCGAAAGGACTTAGCAAAAGAGATGAAAAGTCATGAATTTCAATACAAAGATCTATTTAGAAATGTGAGACGTGCATAACTATTGCTATCTTTGGATTGTACTTCGGTGCTAGCTCCATTGGACAGGTGGATGACAATGCCGGACATGAGATTGGTGATCGCATCAAGTTATAATGTGTCTGTAGTTCATTACTCAAAATTTCATTCTTTCACATTCCTACTTTTACACACTGCCCCTCGAACAAGCCGGAAGACTATCTTTATTGGATTTGTCAATAATAACCACTACATTCACTTGTTGATGTGCGATGGTTGCCCGCTACCGCCAGTGATCTCTATGTGGACGAGATATCATGATCTAGTAGCAGATGAGTGGGACTTTAATTACATCTCAAGCAATAGAGTTCTCCACGACAAGAAACAAAATAAAGAAGTAATTAATTTGGCGGATCCCTGATATGAGGTAAACTTTTTATTATCAATCATTCTTACTAACAACTAAATTTTATTATAATACTAATATAAAAGTTATTGTGCAGATATTTGAAGTATCACATTTACATTTGGATGTTCATCGCAAAGAAGTAAAACAATAGGTAGAGATATAACATTGTATCTTTTATTTTTTTTTGTCGTGTGATTCATACTAAAATTATTATGTAAATTTAACATATGCAGGTCGAGATAATTGAAAAGAAATTGAGCTCAAGTTTTTGAAAAATTGATGTGATATGCTACCATAGTGGTTGTTTAAGAGTTGGCTAACTCATTTTGTCTAATGGACTGTTACGAATCTTATGTTTGTTAACTTAATTTTTGTCCGAATTACTGCTACAAATTTTTTGTATTTTTTTATCTTGAAATTTCTAATATTACTAGATAATGATATGATTATAAAAGCTCAAAAGCATGATGGGTGCCCACTAAGTTGTTTTGTAATTTAAATTGCACTCATTTTAAAATTAATCTGTTTTTGGTGTACAATTATATGTTTGGTGTGCAAATATCTAAATTAGCTGCATTTAAAATTTGGTTTCATATAACCAAAATAGGTGTGCCTATAACAACACTCTTTTTTTATTCCTCTCAAATTAGCATATGTTCCGCTTCAGTATGCCCACATTGCATATGATTCCAGAATCTTCCAGTTGACAACAAAATTGGAACGCTTCGTAAAACCCATGTTTCTAAAAATTTTTGTGAATGGTGCAGACAGTGGATTTGTTTCTATTAAGGCTCTATATGGCATAGCGGTAGCGGTCGTAAACGCATGGGTTAAATCGTCGTTCATTAAGAACTACATAACAAACTTCATTCCTTTAAACATAAAAGTAGATGAAGTTCCTTAGGTGTGCGTTAACAAATGACAGTTTAACCCCCATGTTCAAGACCGCCACCACCGTGTCAAACAGAGCCTAAGTTGTGTTTTTGTTTGGGGAACGGACAAGATTTTCTATGCGCACCATGCTCATATTGGGAAGGTAGCATAATTTCCAGTAAGTCCGGGCTGGCATAGTCCTGGACCAATGTCTATTCGTCACGTAAGTCAGCCCGGGCTCACAGACAAAGATGTACATCAGCCATTTTATTATTTGCACATTCAAATGTCATCATAATGCAAAAGTGCATCTCAGATGTCCCAGACCCAAAGATGTACGCTCCGGTGGACGTGCATGCATAATGAACATAGAATTCAGTAAGCTTGTTGTTAAAATATTATTATTATAATGTGAAACAAAATTTAACTTTTAATTTAAGGTGATATTATATATAGACCACTTTTAATTATTTACAAATATAAAGAAACATAATTTGTAGAGAAACAAAATAAGAACTTATTTCAACAAAAGCCAAAATTTTCCAACTAATTTATGTATTTTGACAAAAAAAAAACAACTTTTATGAATATTTCTTTAACAAAAACTGTGGAAAACCAATTTTTCCCTGGATTATTTTTCAGAGAAAATTTTAGGTGAGTTACTCCCGTCTAGAATTAGGTGGGAGAATAAATAATAAAATTTGGAAGTGGACCCTGCCTCTTTTTCTTCCTCCAAAAATTTTTTTGCACCCCCCGATCTCTCATCTCCCTCCTGACAAAACCCTAAGGCCGCCTCCTCCCCCTCCAACGACAAACCTCGGCCTCCTCCTCCCACGACGATCCCCGACCTCCTCCGACGGCGATCCCCGACCTCCTCCCGCAGAGAACCCTGATCTCCTCCCGCGGAGAACCCCGACCTCCTCCTCCTCCGTGGCGAAAACCCAGCTTCCTCCTCCCGCGACGAAACCCCCTGACATCCTCCTCCGACTGTGAAACCCCGACCTCCTACTCCCGCAGTGAAACCCCGCCTCCTCCTCCAGCGGTGAAACCCCGGCCTCCTCCTCCTCCACCGACGAAACCCCGGCCTCCTCCTCCTCCAATGGCAAAACCCCGGCCTCCTCCTCCTCCAACGGCGAAACCCCGGCCTCCTCCACCAACGGCGAAACCCCGGCCTCCTCCTCCTCCAACGGCGAAACCCCGGCCTCCTCCTCCTCCAACGGCGAAACCCCGGCCTCCTCCTCCTCCAACGGCGAAATCCCGACCTCCCAGTATTTTGGTGAAATACTGAGAGTTCTGATAGTATTTGACCAAATATCATCAAAACTATCAGTATTTCACCAAAATACTATTAGAAGTCTCAGTATTTCACCAAAATACTGTCAATATATTGTTTAATATTATGCATTATACAATTCATAAATTAGATATTTTATAACATAATAAATATAATAGTGGAGAGAAAATGTTAATACGATTACATAATGTAACATTATATCATTTTGATAGATTGCAATGTGTTTGTTACTGACTTTTTTGTCACAATACTGTCATAATATATAGTATTTGATCAAATGTTGTCAGAACTCTCAGTATTTCACCAAAATACTGGGAGTTCGGGGTTTCGTCATTGGTGGAGCAAGAGGTCGGGGTTTCGTCGCGGGAGGAGCACGGGGGTCTCACTGCAGGAATAAATACTACTAATAGAAGTGGAGCAGGGGGGGTCTCGCTGTGGGAGTAGGGGAGGGAAGGTCGTTGCGAAAGGAGGAGGAGTGTCACCGCGGGAGGAGGGGGAAGGTCGCCAATGGAGGAGGAGGAGGGGTGCCGCCGCGGGAGGAGGGGGGAATGTCGCCGCGGGAGGAGGGGAGTGTCGCCGCTGGGAGTCGCCGCCACTGGAGGGGGAAATTTCGGGCCTAAAAATCCCGCCCAATTTTTTGGAAGGATTGGGGAGTGGGGTCCAAATTTTGCTATTTATTCTCCCACTTAAATTTAGGTGGGAGTAACTCACCTAAAATTTTCTCTTTTTTTCAAACCACAAATAGCTGCAGAAAATTGAAATTAAATTGAAAACGGTCGAAAGGAGAACGACATATTAATCGGACTTACCGCACGAAATGGAACCAGAAATGGACTGATCCTCCTTCGCATCCCTCCGTCGCTCCATTTCAGTCTTGAGCACAACAAGAATATCCATTTGCTTCCTCAATGACTCGCCTCTCTCCACAAATTCCTTCTCCTTCCCCTTGTAGAACTGGTTCACTTTATTAAGCTGCAGGTCAAGCCTCGCGAAGAAATCTCTGGCAGAATCCGTGTCCGCAAACTGGTCAAGTAGCTCCGTCTCATACAAATCTCCCTTGCTGGCAGAGTTCGCAAGCTTTCTATGAATCTATTCAAGCCAAAACCACACCATTATCAGTATAAATTTCACAACATTCTGAAGAGCGAAGGGGAGAGAGAGAGAGTAAAAAAAATTGCCTGAATGATTTCATGCTTCCGGCGATGGCCGTCACGGAAGAAAGATAGCTTCTTTATGGGCATCAGTAGCCTTTGCGACAGAGGTTCATGAGATGATTTGTTAGCAGAGTTTTGGTTATGTGAAAGAACTTGCAATTTCTTGAGGTCCTTTTTCAGCTGCCAGTAGTCCACAAAGGCATCCTTCCACTCAGGGACAAGCTGAGCCCCAAACTGCTTAGAGAACTTCACCATAGTTTCTCCCTTTAATTAGTGTAATGAGTTCGATCTGCGTTCCTTTTATTAGTTAGAGGCGTTGAAGATTGTATAAATAGGAAGGCTTGGGAAGGGAGGGGGAAATTTGGAAGCATCAATTTGAAGGTACAGGGAGGTGGCACATTCTGAGATATACTTAAAGAGTAACTGTTGAGCTAATGCAGAAGAGCACCTTAATTCCACTTGGGAGACCATGGATTGATCAATGAACTGATTCTTTTCATCAAGGAGATGAATGAGGAGAGAGAAGTGGAATTGATTTGAAGGTGGGTGGGACCCTCTAAAGCGGGGCAGGAGTGGGCCATATGTTGGCTTTGTGCTTCCACATCACTTGCCCATGTTGGAGAACTTTTTGTGGATTTTTCAGCTGGAGAGGGTGATGTTTGGTGCCTTTTTTTTTTCATTCCGAGTTTGCTTATTTTTCCCGTTCTTTACAAACATTGCCTTCTTTTGTCGTGACGTTTGTTCCCGGGTAAATTTGTACAAAAATGCAATTGTCATGAAATGCATGCTTATAGCGCAATGGTTATGATCGCCGCAGAACAAAAAAGTAGTTTTGATCATAAAAGTGTATGAAGTTCATTATGAGAGGTCGAACGTTCACGAATGACGATTCATACCCACAATCTTTGCAGTTGTGCCAAACTGGGCACACGGGTGATCATAAATGACTTCACAATCTTTGCAGTTGTGCCAAACTGGGCACTCGTGTGCAAAATATATTACCCATCACCCAAACTGATTGGTGTAAAACATAAATTTGAAAAAAAATCATATTTCACCGGGTTCAAAAATGTCTAACAACCCACAATTGTGTTGTGACCCTAGATTTCCCCCCTAGGCTATAGCATATTAAAGAACGATATTTATTTGTGGATTTGCTATGCTATACCATATTAAAGAACATACTAGGATTAAATTTGCCGCTGTAGGCGGACTTGACCCAAATCTTTTTTGAGCAAACGATTTCAGATATTTGTGTTCTATATGCCAGTGGTGATATTTATGCATTTTTGCTTGATTCATAGGATGAATTAAATGCATGCTCGGAGGAAAATTATATTTATAGAAAGTAACTAAGAAGAGCATTTTGTGCAAGCCAAAGTAAGAAATCAAATACCAAGAATAAACTGATTGGGAAGTGGTTGATCAGGATTAGTACTTGGTCCCAGCTAGGGTACAATTTAGTAGAACTCTTATATTCATAGCTATTATTTTACATTTTTGTGGAGGCTAACTTGCTTCGTAGCTGACTAAAAAGAGAAAGCTACATCCAGAGGGACGATTAGTATTAATGAATGTGGAACGTCAAAAATATTGTAAGTGTGAATGATAGTGTTCAAAAAAGGCAACCTATATAGGGAATCAATGAGGAGGACGCCTGTTAAAGAGCCAAACGATGGTTATATACATAGAGAGAAAGAGAGAAAGACTTACTCAGGTGCAAACCATGGCGAGTGCGCACAGTGCGAACTCGCCAAATTTCGGCCGCCGGCCGTGGGCTCGCTTGCCACCGGCCGTCTGGGGTTCGTCGTCGAATGCAGAGGCTAACAGGTTTGGTGGAACATGTGGAGTCCGGGTGGTCTGGTGGACAGGAGTGGCGGACAGGTATGGTGGACTGTCGGTTTGGCCTGGCAGTCTTCCTGTCTGGTAGATCTGGCTGTGTTTCTGCTTTGATAATTAGAGCTCTAGTCCTGGCGATTTGGCGAACTGATTTGGCGGTCTGGCAGTTGTCCATTGTAACCGCACCGGAGTACCACATTGCGGTCTAGAGTTAATTGCAGTGTAATCTTGCAATCAACATGAGGTAACCACAGTGCGGTCTGGTGATCAGAGTTAGTGGCAGTGCAGTATGGTGAATAAAGTTAGTGACGGTGCGGTCTGATGATTGTTAAGGTCCTACTGTTGTTTTTTGTTAGAGCCGGGTCTGGCGATCAGCTGAGGTTAATCACAGTTGGGATCTGGCGGTTATGAAAGTATCTAGTGTCAACCTACTTCACCTATAGGGGGGGAATAGGTGTCATGCAGTCTTTTGCGGAATTAAACTAACCTGCACAAGTAAGCAAACAAAACACAGGAAACACACAAAGAATTATAGTGGTTCCCCGATTTGGGTACGTCCACTTTCCTCCTTCGACCTATCTCCCACCAAGGGACGACTCGGTCACTTCTCCAAACGGATTGAAATTCAATCCTCACACTAGGAGCAATGCTCCACTAACCACGGAAGGAATCATTCCAACAACGGAGTCACAACTCCACCACAACGGGTTTCACCCAACCCTTACAAATAGGAATGAAAATTCCTTTACAACAAAATTGAATGTAAATAAAAATACAAACAATGCTTTATGGAGATTCCGATGTCATTCTTCGTTCGTTGAAGCTTGCACAAAAAGTACGAAGAGTCCACAGTCGGATTTCTCACTTGGAATGGATCTTGTCAAGATCGGCGGCGGCAAGCAAGTGCGGCGGCGATGCTTTGTAAATCAAAACTTCTTGACGAAGCAAGCTAGGTCTTCGAACGATCTCAGTCGGATCAAACATCTCAACCGATTCGGAAGGGAGAACAAGTCTCGTTCAACGAATCGGAAGACAAGAGATCTCGAGAGAGACACGTGAGACCGGGTGTAACATCCCATTTCCGGCTAGACCCCTAGGAGTCGGTTGGTCGTGACAGAACCCTGTGAAGCCCAAAAATTGAAACAAATCGATCGAGGTTTCGGGTCACGGGTTGGTCACGCCCGTGACCGACCCGTCACGCCCGTGACTTTGGGCGTGACTACTTCGACGATCGTCGATCTCCGCGAGACGATCGTCGAACTTGCTGCCCGGGCATGTCACGCCCGTGACCAAGGTGTCACGCCCGTGACCTAGGGCGTGACCCCTTCGACGATCATCGATCTCCGTGAGACGATCGTCGATCTGGCAGCCCGGACATGTCACGCCCGTGACCAAAGTGTCACTCCCGTGACCAGGGGCGTGACTCCTTCGACGATCGTCGATCCCCGTAAAACGATCGTCGAAATTGAACTCGGGCCTGTCACGCCCGTGACCTAAGTGTCACGCCCGTGACCTAGGGCGTGACCAGCCTTCGACGACCGTCGATCTCAGTTCGACGATCGTCGACCTTAAAATTGCCGTTCGGGCCTGTCACGCCCGTGACCTAGGTGTCACGCCCGTGACCTAGGGCGTGACCGCCCTTCGACGACCGTCGATCTCAGTTCGACGATCGTCGACCCCAAAAATTGTCACCCGGGCCTGTCACGCCCGTGACCTAGGTGTCACGCCCGTGACATTGGCCGAAACGACGGTTCGGGCCCGAAATTATTCTAACACGCGTGGAAATAAATGCTGGTGTGGGAAGTTACACCAGGAGTAATTACGGGCCGTTTTTTCCTTCTATAATTATATAATAAAGGAGGAAGTGTTGGTCCAATAGGAAACCGCCAACTGGACACACCTGTTCATCTTCCACCGTTTCTTATCCCGTCACTGTAACCGAAAGGCTATTAAGAGGAGCCTTCATGGCCATTACGGCTTTACCCTTTCACCTCCCCACTTTCTGACTTATAAAAGCCCACTTGGGGCAAGAGGAGAAGTTTACACGCTCAAGTAAACGGATCAGATCTTTGTTCTTACTGTAGGAGAAGTTCGGCTACGCCACCACTGCGCCATGGCACCCCGTCGCTCTTCTCGCCTCCAAACCGCGAACAAGGTCCTCCTCTGCTTCTTCTCTTTCATGGGTAGATCTTAGGATTCTTAGAAAGGAAGTTCGCGCTCAACGGAGCTGGACCCATCTCTCGTTTTCATGGGAAAACCATGAAAAAGGTATTTTTGAGTTCGCCGGAAACCGCCACCTCCGGCGGCCAAACCACCGCCGACCGCTAGCCATCGCCTCAACGGAGGTGGTGGTGGTGGTGGCTGGCCAGGGAAGTGACGGGACGGCCGGCGACGGATCACGGAATGCTTACAGGAAAAATGGTTTTCTGTGTCTGTTTTCGGTTTCATGAAGAAGATGAACAGTAGAATAAATTTTATAATATATAGATTATTATATATTACATAATGGAAAGATGTATTATTTGAATATATTTTGGGGCGGCAAAATGAGGCACTTAGAAGCCGTTTTAGGAAAAATGACCAGTCACGAAAGTTGTAGCCCTTCGAGTCTAGATAAATCTAAAATTAGTTTCAACTCGTTTGGGTAAGCGGTTCGGCCGCAGCCCCCGTTTTAGTGGGGGCTGTACCTAGAGTTGGGCAGAAATTAAAATGGATGCCCACTCTTCGTCCCTTGTCTGAATGACTTGAAATTTGGGCAGGGGGTTAACCTTAGCTATACCTAACGGCAGACCAAAAATGGGAATTTTTGGAGATACTTTGCCTAAAGTTTTTGTTTTAATTTAATAAACTTAGAGGAATTTATTTAAGTGGTCAAATGACCTCCAAACCCTCCCAAATTATGGTGAGTGGTCCCTGGCTATTAAACCTAGGTCTGTACAAAATTCCAACTGATTTGGTAGAGTTTTGGGTGGGAAACCTTCTACCCTTAACTAGGCATTAGTGAGACATCTTTTAGTAAAAAGTGCACTAAGAGTTTGGAAAGGTCAAATCACCTCAACAGAGGCTGATATTCTGACCCCTGACTTAGAAGGGTGTTATAACCAGCTTGGAGAAACATGGTGTGGATTAGGGTGGATTCTACCCTAAGAGATCGGCTCAAATCTAGTGGGTGGGAGTTTGAGATTTGTGAAGGACATAGGAGCAAAAGCTCTTGTATGCCCTTGAAATTTGGAGGAGAGTGGGATGATATGCTGAAAACCCTCTGGTTGAAATAGTGAAGGAATTGGAGGTAATTAGGTACCTCGGAAGTTGGGATTTTGGATTAGGATAAACATGTAATTTTGTTATTTTAAGCACTAAATCTAATCTAAAAATTATGAAACTCGGGAGGAGGGAGTTTTAGGATGTTTTAGACTTATGGTATTTTTCTTGAAATTTTATAATTAATAAATATTATACTTCATGTGTTAAATGATTATTAGCCCGATTTGTTGTTTCAAATATTTGGAGGTTTTAAATTAATTATAATCAGTTAAAATTCTGGATTTAGATCTTGACAAGTAGAACATTGATCCCTGAATTTTTATAGAATTTTATGTTGAGTAAATCTGGTACTTTGTTCACAGATATTAGAAAGGGGTTTTATTGTTTAAAAATTAATTATGGATAAAATATTTGCTGGAAAATTATGAAACTTGGCCAGTGCTAATTTTAGGCCTTTATCTGCATGGCATGAATTATTTATAATTTTTGGAAGAATATTTTTTGTACTTAATTCATAAACAACAGAAGTTAGAGATTATTTCTAAAATAGTTTTCATGCTCTTTTGATAATAGAAAAATTATGATACTTAGCATTTAAACTATTGAGATAACCTACTATTTATTATAAATTTGCTGGACATCTTGCATGATTACTTAGGGTAGTTCATGTTCAAACCGGTAGCCCATGGGATTTTCGAGGAATTTAATTAAATGCCAAATAGATTAGGAAAATTTCCATTTTCTGGATTTAGGTCATTTATATCATGGTGAGTATCCAGTAAATAATTTAGGGCATTTGGGATGAGTATTGGATCAGTGCATAACCGGTTCGACATGAAGTCTAGGTCGGTCTGCATATAGCAATTGTGAAATGCAATAGGACACGATCTGAGGAAGGCATTGGAGTTAATCATATTGTTTGGGTGGGCAATGGTGGAGGAAGTCAAAATAGGAAGGTATAAAGATTAGTGAGAATTGATGATAGCTAGAGTTAAGAGGTGCTCGGGTTCGGCGAAAGATCGCTTTTCCCGAAGAGAGGAAGGTTAAAAATCACCCTAGGATAGTCTAACGTAATATGAGAAGGGAATCGGGTTAAGGGAGATCAACCAATAACAATAAGTGCCTTGCGAAAGGGAACTTCGGGCCGTAATGCCGCCGTCTTGGTTCCTAGTGCCCCTTGAGAGCCCTTCACGGGGAATACCGTGGGCAGTCTTGGGCTAACGTAAACTGTAATAACAAACCGACAAGAGTAAATTAGTAACTAGGGCTGCACCTTTCACAAACACTGTTGGCACAGGGAGATTGATGAGAGCTTCGGCTCGGTTGGTTTGGAGACGGATGGGATGGTCCGGGGAGCTTCGGCTCGGTTGGTTTGGAGACGGACGTTTTGGTCCGGGGAGCTTCGGCTCGGTTTTTGTTTGTTTACGATTAAACTTGCATGTGCATAAAATAGGAAAAGTTAAGGTGGTGGGTTTTTCGATATCGGGGAGTTCGATTGCACCGACACCGATATCATTGACTCGGCGAGGTGATTAGCACTTTGCCAACAGAAGTCTGGTGCGCCAGCCCGCAAGAGTACGCAGGCGTCCGCTTAGTGCACCAAGCGTTGAGGCGTACGATAGGTCAGACCAGTGGTGCTTTTACTGGTTTTGAGGTGGGCGAGGCCCAACCCACCGCTTCCGTCCGCCACTACGGAGGTATCCTGGGAGGTAACGGCTCCGAAAGGGGGAACTAAAGGTCTGTGTGCACAGAGTCGGGTGTGTGAGTTGCACTTGCATGTTTCATCATACCCACTAGCATGTCATAGCATATTCGATTCATTTAACCCTGACACCTAAAGTATAAGTGGTATGGGACGCTTATACATTAGGACCTGCAAAACGATCACTTGGTCTATAAACTTGTGTGGGCAAGTTTATAAATCAAAGGTTAATTTCAATGTATAACAACCATTGCTGTTTGATAACCAACACCCCAAGGTATAAGTGGTATGAGACACTTATACGATGGGAGCCTTGCAAAAGAACCCTTTTGCTTATGTGTTCTCGCATAAGTGAAGGTTAAATTCATATATTTGCTTTTCTTACTGCTAGACCTATTATAACAATTATATCAACTGCTCACCGAATACAACTTGTTAGATTAGTTCCGCTGCCATCTGTTTCTTGATTAATCTCTACCGTCATGTCCTTCCCTTTCTTCCTCCCCGCTCAGTACCTAGGAGCCATAGGGGAAGGGATGGGGGATGATAGGGCTTAATATTTATGACTAACGGTTTTCGAACTGCATCATTTAGGGGATCGTGGAGCCCAGCATGGAGGAGCAGCCCCAGAGATCGGTGCGCCTAGAGATGGGGCAGTTAGCTCCGGAGTTCATACAGCCGGGACCGTGAGTCTCGACCCTGAGTAGTTTCTGTTTTAGCTTCCGCATGAGTGATATTGTAGTGAGGACATGATGTATCGGGCATAAGCCCGCATTTATAGTACTCTGATGTTTTCTGTGGACACTCCCTTCGTGGAGATTTTTTTATTCTATATATGTGATCTATTGCTGTGGATTGCATTGCTCTTACTTCATTTATTGTGCTACCTTTCAGTGATCGAATTGGCCGGCAGAATCGGCGCCTTGTGGTGATAACCCTTCAGGACGAGAAGGTGTCACCGCAAAGCGGCGACTCTGGGCCTAAGACCCCGGTGGTTGAGAAAGAAAAAAAAAGGGGGTCTTACAAGTGGTATCAGAGCTAACATCGATAAGAAGGAAGTAGCAGTCCACAAACCCTGGGTCACCCCCGCTCGAGTTTAGTTTGGGGACAAACTAAGCAGCGGAAGCAGTGGTGTGCCCAAAGGGGGATCACATATAACTTGTCCACTTTTATTTAAGTTTGATCGTTTTCTCAGCGTGTGTTTTTTGTTACGCAGCCTCCAGCACGGACTACGCCACAAGGTGGAGTTCAACAGGCTCAGGATATTGCACCACCCCCACCGGTCCCCACTCCTTTCCTTCAGTCAGACATGGGACAGAACCTGACTGCCATCCTGGAGGCCTTCAGGGCCCAGCAGGTTCCGGCCCCGCAGTCAAATCCGGGGGCCAACTGGCTAAGCATCTTCCGAGGACTGTCTCCCCCGTCCTATTTGGGGACTGAGTCGGCGGTTCAGACGGAAGAGTGGCTAGATATCATGTACGAGATGCTGAGCGGGATACGGTGTCCCTGGGAGGAGAGGGTGGCTCTGGCTGTCTCTTGCCTGGAGTCCCATGCAAAGAGGTGGTGGAAGACGCTGTTGGACACGACATTTGCCGACAGGGAGGTTGCGGAGGTTACCTGGGAGGAGTTCAGGGCCGCACTGCTGGAGCATTTCGTTCCGCAGTCAGCCAGGGATGATTTGGAGGAGCGGTTCTTACAGCTGAAGCAGGGCACCCGGACCGTGGTGGAGTACCATCGAGAGTTTGACCATCTGGCTCGATACGCAGATTCCTACCAGCTGGACGAGGCAGGGTATATCAGGAGGTTCTATAAGGGCCTGCGGGAGGACGTGAGGGAGGCTCTGTTGTTTGTATCTGACGGGCCCATCTCCCGGATTTTGGAGATGGCAAATAGGATTGAGGCAGATTGGCACGCTACCCGGGGCCAGAAACGGCCAGCAGAGGATCAGGGACGGAGAGGTAGAAATGACCAGCGGCGAGGTGCTGTACCAGAGGGGAGGAGGACAGAGGACTTGCCTCGTCGGGATGTGAGGCAGGAGCCGAGGGAACAGGTGATATTGGCCCCTCCACCTCTTCGGATGCAGGAGATGCCGAGACCCGGGGGAATGGCGTATCCCCCACCGGAGTGCTTCCTTTGTCATCAGATTGGGCACATTCGGAGGAACTGCCCGATGAGGGGGGCACCACCTCCAGCACCACAGGGCGGCCCACCAGCTCAGCATTACGGAGGCCGAGGACGCGGCCGCGGTCGTGGATACCATGAGGGAGATCGTAGACAAGGAAGAGAGCAGGTATATGCTTTGGACCTTGCGCAGCCTCGGAATCCGGAGCAGGTCATCGCAGGTACGCTGCAATGCTTCTTTATTTTCATAGAATTTCCCTTTAAGTTGTTAAAACTTTGAATCGCACTAGATGGATTAACAAGGAAAGAAAATTCTTTATAGAACCCTAAGATATTTAATTACCCCAGGTATAGTCTTCATCAGCGGCAAGCCTGCCCACACGCTTTTTGATACTGGAGCTACTCACTCCTTTGTGTCGGAGAAGTTCGTAGAAGGACTAGAAGGCATGGAGCGGTTCACAGGCTCGAGGATGAGGGTGCGACTACCGGATGGATCTGAGCTCCTTACCACGGATCACTGCAATATGGAGGCAGAAATTGGTGGAAAGGCATGTAAGACCCCAACCTCGGAGATGATCGCGGGGCGATCAAACAGCACTTTTGGAGGTCTGAACAGGGGCACACGGCCAGGCACACGGCCGTGTGCCTACCCGTGTCCAGTGGTCTATTGTGGTTTTGTGCAGTCTCGAGTCAGAGAAGGACACGACCTGAGACACACGGCCGTGTCTCAAGCCGTGTGTGGGGCACACGGCCTCGAACACGGCCGTGTTCGAAGCCGTGTTCATGAAGCCCGACGATCGTTCCTGAAGCTCCAGGTAACACGGCCCGTGGCACACGGCCGTGTCAGGACCCGTGTCGATCGGCGTAACTGATATTTTGGGTTGAATCCGGGCCGTCCGGATCTTTTATGTTGGATCTAACGGCTGTGGGTTAACCAAGGGGGTATTAGGGTTGAGTTTGGGGCTGAATTCCCTCATTTCAACCCTACCTTTCTCTTTCTAAACTCTTAGAGAGAGGTGAGAGCCAAGAGGAGGAGGAGCAAAGTTCCGGCCGCCGGCGGAGCACCGGAGCACCGACTCGCGATCCGAGTCCGGATCCTCGAAGGCAAGGGCGAGGCGAAGCTTTCCATCCGTCTATATCTTCATGGCGGGCACGCGGAAATCTACGAGGGTAACGATCCTCTTCATAGGGCATGTGCAGTCGCCCTTCTTTCTATGCATGGGGAAATCCCCCTCTCGTGAGTGAGCGTTGAGGCGCGGAATCCCTTCGGGTAGATATGTAAAGTCCCCGTTGTTAGAGCCCGAAATCGGAGTACGGGCGTAGGCATTGTGTGTGAAGCCTATTCGGGTTTAACCCGGATCGGTGATGTTTGCATTGCATGGCCGGAGAAGACTCCGCGCCAATGATTTTAGTTTTCCGAAATTTCTACGCGGTAGATTGCATACAGGGATCCTTGGGGGTTAACCTCGAGGCGCACCCGGAAAGCTTGGGCGGAATCGCATTGCCGCCACGATGTTGCCTTGGAGGGCAAATCGGTACATAACGGGGTTATGTGCGTGTTTTGATCGATTGTGGGAATGAGGAGAAACTTGGCCCGCACTGATGGCTAAATGGCCGTGGTGAAGTGAGCAACGGGCGGGTGGAACTCTACCCATTCCAAGTGGTCTCGGTAGAAGCGACCTAAAGTACATGGGACTTCCCGGGAGGCTGGAAACGGGCCTAGGCTTCGGCTGAAAGGGCTAAATGCTCACGAGAGTTGCCATCCGAGGGATGGTGGTGGAATCGCGGTGCCGGACTGGGTCCGGACCGGGTTCACCGGTTAGTGCCCTGAGAGCACGGAGTGTGCGGCCGTGCGTGCCGACACTTGTGGCGAATAGAATACTTTATAGAATTGATGTGGTAGTTTTATATGCAGGGAAGGAGCACCGCCGTCCCGAGAAACGGGACGGGGTCGTTATAATTTGGTCAGCTTTGCTGACCGTTGCCCTTTTGTATTGCCACCTCTTGGGTGGATTGCTTTCTACAGGTGCTGCTGCGGAGCCAAGCGGCAATTAGCGGGCTAAAGCCCAAGTTGCAGCGCCAGCCCTCGAAGGCTTAGTTATTAGCTTTTTCATATTCATGTATGGCCGGCCTGCGCGCCGATGTATGAAAGACGCTATCTTGTTAAGCGAACACTTTTGTAAGGCCTTAAGGCCGTGAACTCTTTTGTGTATTTTCATGTTCGTCATTCCTTTGTGGTATTTTATTACTAGTGGACATTCATGCCTTTAGGGGTTCTTTGTTTAACTTTAAAATGCTTCCGTTAGAATGCGTTGTGTAGGACGTTGTTGTTAAATTGGTTGGAATGGTTGTCCATATTCGTAACCTTCTGGTCTGTCCGTAGTATATGGCATCGGGCCCCGGCCGGACCTACTGCTATATGCTATGCGACGGATAGGGGTGTTACAAATTGGTATCAGACTACCGGTTTCGGTCTAACTTATTGGAATTCGCGGACGAATTCTTTTAAGGGGTGGTGAGCACGGTCACGTGCGTCATCGTTATAACATGAAAAAGAACCCATGATTGTCCACTTAGGAATGAAAATACACTTGTTGAGGAACCTACGTGTTCCTTTAATTGCTGTTTGCAGTAGTGTTTGGTCGCTTATCGGTGTTTTTGCACGAATATAGGTGACCAGAAGTGGCGTTGGGCCGTCTGAACGGCCAGGTTCTGAGGCGAGCAGTGCGCCAAGCGATACGCCTGCAACACCTTTGTCTGCCGAGACCATTAGGTTGGTGGCGGAAGCGGTCATGACAATGATTAATGCGCAGCCTGCAAGGCAGGTGCAGCAGCCTGCTCCTGCTGTGGAGCAAGTACCGCTTCAGACGGCAGAGCAAAGGAGGGTTGAGCAAGTTGTGTTGGAGCCAGAGTTGCCGCGGAGAGCAACTGAAAGACAAATGAAGCATGTCATGGGCTTTCATCCACCGGTGTTCACGGGGGCAGAAACCCCGACCCAAGCAGAGGATTGGCTCTCAAGGGTCAACAAGGTGATGACTGCGACGGAAACTGAAGAGTGGCAGAAGACCACTATAGCGACGTTCCTTTTGGATGGGGACGCAAGACTGTGGTGGGAGGGCCTAGAGCTGCATCAGTTGAGGGGAAGGCCATTGGCCGAAGTCCCGATGGAGGAGTTTGCGAGACTATTTATGGCTCGATACCTCCCCTCGGCGCATAGGATCGCGCTAGAGAGCGAATTCCAGAAGTTGGTACAGGGTGATAGCACCGTTGATGAATACCTCCACGAGTTTACTCGGTTGGGGAGATATGCCGGCGCTACCTTCGCAGACGAGGAGCGCTAGACGAGCCGCTTTTATGAAGGGCTAAGGGATGATTTGAGGTTGCTACTGTCGGGGCCCAAGGCGCAGGGTTTCATGACCCTGGTCAGTTCGGCCCGGTCCTTGGAGAAGGATATGAGAAACGTGCAAGCGAAGAAGGAGAGGGAATCTGGTGGCAAGAGATCAGAGTTCAAGGCGCCGACTACGTCGAAGTCGGGCTACCGCAGATTCTCCAAGAAGTCTAGGACATCGGGTCTATCTCCTTCTGCAGGTGCCTCGGGGGCAACTACCAATCGAACCCCGGGCGCTTGTTTCACGTGTGGAAAGGCGGGGCACTTTGCCCGTGACTGCTGGAGTGGACGCTCAAAGTCCGAAAGGAAACAAGGAGCTACCTATGAGGAAAAGGGCAAAGCGGTGGAGTCGACCGCGTCCCACTATACTCCGACTCAGCCTAGAGTCTACAACTTGGGCCAGCAGGAGGCCATCAAGCAAGCGGATGTGGTGACAGGTATGAGTTAATTTATGCAAGATGACTTGAGAATACTATTACCTATGGCTTGTTAAGCTAATGTCTTTTGCTTAGGCTTTGTGGTGATTAGCGATAGTCCGGCACGGGCACTGTTCGACACTGGTGCTTCACATTCTTTCTTGTCCGAACAGTTTATATCGCGCATCGGAGTCCCTTCTTCGATGGCGAAGGACAAGTTAGATGTGTTGCTACCGAATGGGTGCTCGATGCGTGCGGACAGAGTGTGCGCCGTGAAGGTTCACATAGGGAGCCAAGAGTTCGACTTGCTAGCGTCATTATTGCCGTTAGTAGAGTTCGATGTTATCTTTGGAATGGATTGTCTGTCAGAGCAGAAGGCTTGGATCGATTGCGACCGTAAGGAGGTCAAGCTGGGTGTAGGGCGGGAGACTACTTTCAAGGGGCTTAAGGGGTCGAGCAAGACACTGATGTCTGCTCTTCAGGTGGTGAAGGCGGTTCGTGCTGGTGCAGAGCTGTTCTTCACATTAGTGGAGGCCGCAAAGCCGAAGTCCACTTTGGATGAGATCCCCGTGGTATGCGAGTACCCAGATGTGTTCCCAGATAGCCTTCCTGGAGCCCCACCGCAGCGAGAGATTGATTTTACGATCGAGCTCGTGCCGGGTGCCAAACCCGTGTCACGTGCTCCTTATAGGTTGGCGCCAAAGGAGATGGCGGAGTTGAAGGTTCAGCTGGAGGAGCTGATGGAGCAAGGTTATGTGCATCCAAGTTCGTCGCCTTGGAGCGCACCGGTCCTCTTCGTTAAAAAGAAGGACGGTAGTATGCGGCTGTGCATCGACTACAGAGAATTGAACAAGTTGATGGAGAAGAACAAGTACCCGATCCCGAGGATTGATGATCTCTTTGATCAGTTAGTCGGATCGTCTGTATACTCCAAGTTGGACTTGAAGTCGGGGTACTATCAGCTGAGGATCAGGGAATGTGATATCCCAAAGACGGCGTTCAGTACGAGGTACGGGCATTTCGAGTTCACGGTCATGCCGTTTGGACTGACGAATGCGCCATCGGTATTTATGGATCTGATGAACCGGACGTTCAGAGATTACCTAGATCGCTTTGTGATTGTCTTCATCGATGACATTCTAGTGTACTCGCAGTGTGAGGAAGATCACTTTAAGCACTTGCACCTGGTGTTGGAGACCCTGAGGAGGAATGAGCTTTATGTGAAGTTTTCCAAGTGCGAGTTCTGGCTACCCTCAGTAGCATTCCTTGGTCATATTGTTAGTGGAGAAGGTATAGCGGTGGATCCGGCAAAGATAGTTGCGATACGGGAGTGGCCTGTGTTGTCTTCGGTAGCGGAAGTCCGTAGTTTCCTTGGGCTTGCCGGCTATTACAGGCGCTTCGTAGAGAACTTCTCGCGGATAGCGTTACCTCTCACAAAGTTGACCAGGAAGGATCAGAGATTCTTATGGACGCAAGAGTGCGTGCAAGCTTTTGAAGAGCTGAAGAGACGGTTGACCACGGCGCCAGTGCTCAGTTCGCCGAGTGGAACCGAGGGCTTTGAGGTGTATAGCGACGCTTCGGGTAGTGGTTTGGGCTGCGTGTTGTTGCAGTAGGGTAGCGTGATAGCGTATGGATCGCGTCAGCTAAAGGTGCATGAAAGAAATTATCCGGTGCACGACTTGGAGTTGGCGGCCGTGATATTTGCACTCAAGTTGTGGAGGCACTACCTATACGGAGTAAGGGTCGACATATACACCGATCACAAGAGCCTAAAATACTTGTTGGATCAAAAGGATCTCAATATGAGGCAGAGGAGGTGGATGGAGTTCCTGGGGGACTACACTTTCAAGATACATTATGTACCCGGGAAGGGCAACGCAGTTGCGGATGCGCTGAGCCGCAGGGCTCCAGCCCAAGCCAACTGGTTGTCGGTGCATGATGAGCGGCTAGTATGGGAGTTGGAGAAGCTTGAGATCTGTTGCGTTGACAAGCAGTCGAGCGCCAAGGCAATGTTAAACTGGACAGAGGTGCAGTATGACCTGACTGACCGGGTTCGGCAGGCATTAGAGTTGGATGACTCCATGAAGGAGCTTTTGGAGGCCGCTCTGGATGGGTCAAATTCCCAGTTCTCGGTAGAAGATGGGTTATTAAGGAAGGATCATCGTTTGTGCGTCCCAAGTGGGGGCAACCTCCGGGCGGAGTTGATGTACGAGGCTCATCATACCAAGTACTCAATCCACCCAGGGAGCACGAAGATGTATCGTGATCTTAAAAAGTTGTTTTGGTGGCCGGGACTTAAGAAAGATATGGCGTTGTATGTGGCCAAATGTCAAGCGTGCGCCTTGGTGAAGGCGGAGTGCCAAAAGCCGGGCGGATTTCTGAAGTCCTTGCCTATTCCGGAGTGGAAATTCGACGACATATCCATGGATTTTGTGCATGGATTGCCAAGATCGCAGAAGGGAAACGACGCCATTTGGGTGATCGTTGACAGATTGACGAAAGTGTCGCATTTCTTACCAATGAGGAAGGATGATCCAGTAGAGAAGTTGGCAAAGCTCTATGTGGATAACATTGTGCGCTTGCACGGGGTGCCCCGCAGTATTGTGAGTGATCGCGATGGGCGTTTCACGTCCAATGACTGGAGGCTAGTGCATCAAATGTTGGGCTCCAAACTGAAGTTTAGCACGGCGTTTCATCCGCAGACGGATGGCCAGACCGAGAGAGTCAACAGAACCTTGGAAGACATGCTCCGCATGTGTACGTTGGACTTCGGAAAGAGGTGGGTGGACCACCTATACTTGGTCGAATTTGCTTATAACAATAGTTATCAAGCAAGCATTCAGATGGCGCCGTTCGAAGCTCTTTACGGAAGAAAATGTCGCACGCCGTTGTCGTGGTTAGAAACGGGTGAGTCCAAGCTTTATCAGCGTCAAGACATTGAAGATGCCACTTCTTTAGTGCATACTATACGGGAGCGGTTGCGGATTGCCCAGGATAGGCAAGCCAAGTATTATAATGCCAAGCATAGGAACGTGGAATTCAGTGTTGGCGATTGGGTGTACTTGAAGATCAAGCCGTTCAAGGGTGTCTCACGGATTCGACGCTTGAAAAAGTTGAGTCCGAGATACCTTGGGCCATTTGAGATTCTGGAGCAGATCGGAGAAGCAGCTTATAGGTTGAGGTTATCAGCAGAGTTAAGTGCTTTGCACGATGTATTCCACATCTCGGTTTTGCGGAAGGCAGTGCAAGAGCCTTCGCAGGTGTTAGCGGCCGACCAAGTACCGGTTGAGGAAGGATTGACAACGAAAGTCAAGCCCATATCTATTGAGGATTTCGAAGTCAAGCGGCTTCGGAACAAGGAAATCAGAATGGTGAAGGTCTGTTGGGATAACTGCGGACGCGAGGAGCTCTCTTGGGAGCGAGAGCAGACAATGCGCGAGGAGTACCCCGAGTTATTCCCCTCAGGTACTCGTTATGTTTATTTTTTTGTGTAGTCCCTGTTCTTAATTTCGGGACGAAATTCTCTTAAGGGGGAGGGAGTTGTAAGACCCCAACCTCGGAGATGATCGCGGGGCGATCAAACAGCACTTTTGGAGGTCTGAACAGGGGCACACGGCCAGGCACACGGCCGTGTGCCTACCCGTGTTCAGTGGTCTATTGTGGTTTTGTGCAGTCTCGAGTCAGAGAAGGACACGGCCTGAGACACACGGCCGTGTCTCAAGCCGTGTGTGGGGCACACGGCCTCGAACACGGCCGTGTTCGAAGCCGTGTTCATGAAGCCCGACGATCATTCCTGAAGCTCCAGGTAACACGGCCCGTGGCACACGGCCGTGTCAGGACCCGTGTCGATCGGCGTAACTGATATTTTGGGTTGAATCCGGGCCGTCCGGATCTTTTATGTTGGATCTAACGGCTGTGGGTTAACCAAGGGGGTATTAGGGTTGAGTTTGGGGCTGAATTCCCTCATTTCAACCCTACCTTTCTCTTTCTAAACTCTTAGAGAGAGGTGAGAGCCAAGAGGAGGAGGAGCAAAGTTCCGGCCGCCGGCGGAGCACCGGAGCACCGACTCGCGATCCAAGTCCGGATCCTCGAAGGCAAGGGCGAGGCGAAGCTTTCCATCCGTCTACATCTTCATGGCGGGCACGCGGAAATCTACGAGGGTAACGATCCACTTCATAGGGCATGTGTAGTCGCCCTTCTTTCTATGCATGGGGAAATCCCCCTCTCGCGAGTGAGCGTTGAGGCGCGGAATCCCTTCGGGTAGATATGTAAAGTCCCCGTTGTTAGAGCCCGAAATCGGAGTACGGGCGTAGGCATTGTGTGTGAAGCCTATTCGGGTTTAACCCGGATCGGTGATGTTTGCATTGCATGGCCGGAGAAGACTCCGCGCCGATGATTTTAGTTTTTCGAAATTTCTACGCGGTAGATTGCATACAGGGATCCTTGGGGGTTAACCTCGAGGCGCACCCGGAAAGCTTGGGCAGAATCGCATTGCCGCCACGATGTTGCCTTGGAGGGCAAATCGGTACATAACGGGGTTATGTGCGTGTTTTGATCGATTGTGGGAATGAGGAGAAACTTGGCCCGCACCGATGGCTAAATGGCCGTGGTGAAGTGAGCAACGGGCGGGTGGAACTCTACCCATTCCAAGTGGTCTCGGTAGAAGCGACCTAAAGTACATGGGACTTCCCGGGAGGCTGGAAACGGGCCTAGGCTTCGGCTGAAAGGGCTAAATGCTCACGAGAGTTGCCATCCGAGGGATGGTGGTGGAATCGCGGTGCCGGACTGGGTCCGGACCGGGTTCACCGGTTAGTGCCCTGAGAGCACGGAGTGTGCGGCCGTGCGTGCCGACACTTGTGGCGAATAGAATACTTTATAGAATTGATGTGGTGGTTTTATATGCAGGGAAGGAGCACCGCCGTCCCGAGAAACGGGACGGGTCGTTATAATTTGGTCAGCTTTGCTGACCGTTGCCCTTTTGTATTGCCACCTCTTGGGTGGATTGCTTTCTACAGGTGCTGCTGCGGAGCCAAGCGGCAATTAGCGGGCTAAAGCCCAAGTTGCAGCGCCAGCCCTCGAAGGCTTAGTTATTAGCTTTTTCATATTCATGTATGGCCGGCCTGCGCGCCGATGTATGAAAGACGCTATCTTTTTAAGCGAACACTTTTGTAAGGCCTTAAGGCCGTGAACTCTTTTGTGTATTTTCATGTTCGTCATTCCTTTGTGGTATTTTATTACTAGTGGACATTCATGCCTTTAGGGGTTCTTTGTTTAACTTTAAAATGCTTCCGTTAGAATGCGTTGTGTAGGACGTTGTTGTTAAATTGGTTGGAATGGTTGTCCATATTTTTAACCTTCTGGTCTGTCCGTAGTATATGGCGTCGGGCCCCGGCCGGACCTACTGCTATATGCTATGCGACGGATAGGGGTGTTACAAGGCATTCGAGGCTCCAGCGACGATTTTGAAGCTGACAGACTACGACCTGATCCTGGGCATGGTATGGCTGCACTGGAACCATGCCCAGATTGACTGCCAGGCGAAGAGGATCACCGTGAGACACGGGGACTCTTTCATTACCATCGAAGGTATAAGACCTGTCTCTCGTATACTCTTATCTTCGGTACAGGCCGTTAAGGCCCATCTGCAGGGAGAGGAGGTCTATCAGATTCTATTTGAGATGGCGGAAGTTAAGGAGTCGGTGACAGACATCCCGGTGGTGCGAGATTTCGCTGACATCTTTCCAGAGAAACTGCCAGGACTACCTCCACACCGAGAGCAGGACTTTCAGATACAGCTTGTGCCGGGGGCCAAGCCGGCGTCTAGGGCCCCTTATCGGATGGCCCCAAAGGAGTTGGCAGAGTTTCGGACTCAGTTGCAGGAATTAGTTGAGGCAGGATTTGTTAGACCGAGTTCTTCGCCATGGGGAGCACCGGTCCTATTCGTGAAAAAGAAGGATGGGACACTCCGCCTGTGCATCGATTATCGAGCACTAAACAGGCTGACCGTCCGGAACACCTATCCGCTCCCACGGATAGACGAATTGTTCGACCAGCTGGAGGGGGCCCATTATTTCTCGAAGCTGGACTTGAGATCAGGATACTACCAGCTACGGATCCAGGAGGAGGATATCCCAAAGACGACCTTCAGTAGCAAATATGGCTTGTATGAGTTCACCGTGATGCCCTTCGGGCTCACGAATGCTCCGTCGGCGTTCATGAGCCTCAGGAACCGGGTTTTCGAGGCCTACTTGGATGTGTTCGTCATAGTGTTCATAGACGACATCCTGATCTACTCTAGGACGGAGGAGGAGCACACTCGACATCTGGCACTGAATTTGGAGAGGTTGCGGGAGCATTACCTTTATGCAAAATTCAGCAAGTGTCAGTTTTGGTTGAAGGAGGTGGATTTTCTAGGCAACATTATCAGCGGAGCCGGGTTAGCAGTGGACCCGGCAAAGATTCAGGCAGTTCGAGATTGGCCGCAGTTGAAGATAGCCACCGATGTACGAAGTTTCTTGGGACTTGCCGGCTATTACCGGAAGTTCGTGGAGGGGTTCTCTCGGATTGCCCTCCCCCTCACATCTTTGACAAAGAAGGAGGCACCTTTTGTTTGGACCCCGCAGTGCCAAGCGGCTTTCCAGGAGCTGAAGGACCAACTCATCTCAGCCCCTATTCTGGCCCTTCCATCTGAAAAGGAAGGATTCCAGGTGTATACCGACGCATCATACCAGGGAATGGGAGCAGTGCTGATGCAGAACGGACACGTCATAGCATATGCCTCCCGCCAGCTGAAGACCCATGAGAAGAACTACCCAGTGCACGAACTTGAGATGGGAGCGGTCGTTTTTGCTCTGAAGGTCTGGCGCCATTATCTTTATGGAGTCCACTGCGACATCTACTCCGACCACAAGAACCTGAAATACGTAGACACTTAGAAGGAGCTGAATATCAGGCAGAGGCACTGGGTGGAGTTCTTAGCAGACTATCAGTATGAGATGTACTACCATCCAGGGAAGGCAAACGTGGTGGCCGACGCATTGAGCCGGCGAGCTGCCACATCCGAAGCTGGGCCCTAGGTTATGTCCATGGAGCTAGTCCGGTCATTCAGAGATATGCAGATATCCCTAGTGTCCGAGGATGACCCAGTTCTGTATAGGGAGTATCTGGCATCGATGGTGTCCATAGACGATATTCGGGATCGCATTCGGGACGGACAGAGGACAGATGCGTGGGCAGAGCCGATGTTCCGAGCTTTGGAGGAAGGTTCGACAGGAGATTATTCCCTGAGAGATGGATTGGTACACTTCAGAGGCAGAGTATATATACCCGCAGGAGGCCAGATCCGAGAGGATATTATGACGGAGGCACATTGCAGCCGGTACTCTGTGCACCCGGGGATCACAAAGATGACCGCTGACCTGAAGAGGACGATGTTTGGCCGGGCATGAAGAAGGACATTACGTACTTCGTGACCCATTGCGAGGCGTGTCAGTTGGTGAAGGCGGAGTGCAGGAACCCCGCAGGATTGCTGCAGCCACTCCCGGTGCCGGAGTGGAAGTTCGACGATATAGCTATGGATTTTATACATGGTCTTCCCCGGTCTTGGACGGGGAACGACTCGATCTGGGTGATTGTTGATCGGTTGATAAAGGTGGCCCGCTTTATACCGATCAGGAAGGATGACTCGGTGGGAGTGCTGGTACGGAAGTTTGTGGAGTAGTATGTCCGATATCATGGCGTGCCCCGGACGATAATGTCGGACCGCGATGGACGGTTTACATCCAGGGAGTGGCGGTCAGTGCAGGCATATTTGGGCACCCGGTTGACTTTTAGCACGGCCTTCCACCCTCAGACGGACGGGCAGACAGAGCGCACCAACCGGACCTTGGAGGATTTACTACGACTGTTTATACTGGATCGAGGGGAGCCGTGGGAGAAGATGTTACCGTTGTTCGAGTTCTCCTATAATAATAGCTACCAGTCCAGCATCAGGATGGCGCCTTATGAAGCCTTGTATGGAAGAAAGTGTAGGACCCCGCTTTCTTGGGTTCAAGACGAGGATCCGAAGCAGTTGGGATCGGATTTTGTTGAAGACACCGAGGCTCAGGTGAGACTGATCAGAGATAGGATGTTGGAGGCGCAGAGCAGACAGGCTAAATACTATGACGCCCGGCATCATCAGGTGGAGTTTCGGGTAGGGGATCGATTGTTCTTGAAGATCCGGCCCATGCACGGAGTCTCACGGGTGCGCGGTCGGAGGAAGAAGCTCAGCCCTAGGTATATGGGCCCTTACCGGATCCTGGAGCGGATCGGACCCCTAGCCTACAGGCTAGAGTTGCCGCCAGAGCTGGCAGCTCTACACGACATCTTCCATATTTCTTCGCTGAGAAGGGCTCTACTAAGCCCGGAGCAGCGGATTTTGACCACCGAAGGGCCGGTAGCTTCAGACCGATCTATTCACTTGGAGCTGGTTCGGATCGGCGACAAAGGAGTACGGATCTTGCGCCGCAAAAAGATCCCCTTAGTCAAGGTTCTGTGGAGAAATCACGGTCAGGAGGAGCACACTTGGGAACCGCAGGACCTGATGAGGCAAAGATACCCGGAGTTGTTCAGTCAGGTACATCTCACCACCTCTTGGTATACTATAGATTGCCTTCTTATTTCGGACAGTTAAGACTAGATAAGGAAAATTAATGACCTAGGCATGCACACTCAATTAGAAAGGTAGGGGCAAATCTTTTGTTTATTGGGGAGATTGTCTTCGTTTATCAAACGAATAGGCGCTTAAACCCGATAGAAAGATCGTATGGGATGTTACAAGTTTAATTTATTCCGATAGAAATCCCCGTAGGCTCAACCTCAATTTCGGGGACGAAATTTTTGTTTTGTTTATTGGGATTTGTAACATCCCATTTCCGGCTAGACCCCTAGGAGTCGGTTGGTCATGACAGAACCCTGTGAAGCCCAAAAATTGAAACAAATCGATTGAGGTTTCGGGTCACGGGTTGGTCATGCCCGTGACCGACCCGTCACGCCCGTGACTTTGGGCGTGACTACTTCGACGATCGTCGATCTCCGCGAGACGATCGTCGAACTTGCTGCCCGGGTATGTCACGCCCGTGACCAAGGTGTCACGCCCGTGACCTAGGGCGTGACCCCTTCGACGATCGTCGATCTCCGTGAGACGATCGTCGATCTGGCAGCCCGAACATGTCACGCCCGTGACCAAAGTGTCACGCCCGTGACCAGGGGCGTGACTCCTTCGACGATCGTCGATCCCCGTAAAACGATCGTCGAAATTGAACTCGGGCCTGTCACGCCCGTGACCTAAGTGTCACGCCCGTGACCTAGGGCGTGACCAGCCTTCGACGACCGTCGATCTCAGTTCGACGATCGTCGACCTCAAAATTGCCGTTCGGGCCTGTCACGCCCGTGACCTAGGTGTCACGCCCGTGACCTAGGGCGTGACCACCCTTCGACGACCGTTGATCTCAGTTCAACGATCGTCGACCCCAAAAATTGTCACCCGGGCCTGTCACGCCCGTGACCTAGGTGTCACGCCCGTGACATTGGCCGAAATGACGGTTCGGGCCCGAAATTATTCTAACACGCGTGGAAATAAATGCTGGTGTGGGAAGTTACACCAGGAGTAATTACGGGCCGTTTTTTCCTTCTATAATTATATAATAAAGGAGGAAGTGTTGGTCCAATAGGAAACCGCCAACTGGACACACCTGTTCATCTTCCACCGTTTCTTATCCCGTCACTGTAACCGAAAGGCTATTAAGAGGAGCCTTCATGGCCATTACGGCTTTACCCTTTCACCTCCCCACTTTCTGACTTATAAAAGCCCACTTGGGGCAAGAGGAGAAGTTTACACGCTCAAGTAAACGGATCAGATCTTTGTTCTTGCTGTAGGAGAAGTTCGGCTACGCCACCACTGCGCCATGGCACCCCGTCGCTCTTCTCGCCTCCAAACCACGAACAAGGTCCTCCTCTGCTTCTTCTCTTTCATGGGTAGATCTTAGGATTCTTAGAAAGGAAGTTCGCGCTCAACGGAGCTGGACCCATCTCTCGTTTTCATGGGAAAACCATGAAAAAGGTATTTTTGAGTTCGCCGGAAACCGCCACCTCCGGCGGCCAAACCACCGCTGACCGCTAGCCATCGCCTCAACGGAGGTGGTGGTGGTGGTGGCTGGCCAGGGAAGTGATGGGATGGCCGGCGATGGATCACGGAATGCTTACAGGAAAAATGGTTTTCTGTGTCTGTTTTCGGTTTCATGAAGAAGATGAATAGTAGAATAAATTTTATAATATATAGATTATTATATATTACATAATGGAAAGATGTATAATTTGAATATATTTTGGGGCTGCAAAATGAGGCACTTAGAAGCCGTTTTAGGAAAAATAACCAGTCACGAAAGTTGTAGCCCTTCGAGTCTAGATAAATCTAAAATTAGTTTCAACTCGTTTGGGTAAGCGGTTCGGCCGCAGCACCCGTTTTAGTGGGGGCTGTACCTAGAGTTGGGCAGAAATTAAAATGGATGCCCACTCTTCGTCCCTTGTCCGAATGACCTGAAATTTGGGCAGGGGGTTAACCTTAGCTATACCTAACGGCAGACCAAAAATGGGAATTTTTGGAGATATTTTGCCTAAAGTTTTTGTTTTAATTTAATAAACTTAGAGGAATTTATTTAAGTGGTCAAATGACCTCCAAACCCTCCCAAATTTTGGTGAGTGGTCCCTGGCTATTAAACCTAGGTCTGTACAAAATTCCAACTGATTTGGTGGAGTTTTGGGTGGGAAACCTTCTACCCTTAACTAGGCATTAGTGAGACATCTTTTAGTAAAAAGTGCACTAAGAGTTTGGAAAGGTCAAATCACCTCAACAGAGGCTGATATTCTGACCCCTGACTTAGAAGGGTGTTATAACCAGCTTGGAGAAACATGGTGTGGATTAGGGTGGATTCTACCCTAAGAGATCGGCTCAAATCCAGTGGGTGGGAGTTTGAGGTTTGTGAAGGACATAGGAGCAAAAGCTCTTGTATGCCCTTGAAATTTGGAGGAGAGTGGGATGATATGCTGAAAATCCTCTGGTTGAAATAGTGAAGGAATTGGAGGTAATTAGGTACCTCGGAAGTTGGGATTTTGGATTAGGATAAACATGTAATTTTGTTATTTTAAGCACTAAATCTAATCTAAAAATTATGAAACTCGGGAGGAGGGAGTTTTAGGATGTTTTAGACTTATGATATTTTTCCTGGAATTTTATGATTAATAAATATTATACTTCATGTGTTAAATGATTATTAGCCCGATTTGTTGTTTCAAATATTTGGAGGTTTTAAATTAATTATAATCAGTTAAAATTCTAGATTTAGATCTTGACAAGTAGAATATTGATCCCTGAATTTTTATAGAATTTTATGTTGAGTAAATCTGGTACTTTGTTCACAGATATTAGAAAGGGGTTTTATTGTTTAAAAATTAATTATGGATAAAATATTTGCTGGAAAATTATGAAACTTGGCCAGTGCTAATTTTAGGCCTTTATCTGCATGGCATGAATTATTTATAATTTTTGGAAGAATATTTTCTGTACTTGATTCATAAACAACAGAAGTTAGAGATTATTTCTAAAATAGTTTTCATGCTCTTTTGATAATAGAAAAATTATGATACTTAGGATTTAACCTATTGAGATAACCTACTATTTATCATAAATTTGTTGGACATCTTGCATGATTACTTAGGGTAGTTCATGTTCAAACCGGTAGCCCATGGGATTTTCGAGGAATTTAATTAAATGCCAAATAGATTAGGAAAATTTCCATTTTCTGGATTTAGGTCATTTATATCATGGTGAGTATCCAGTAAATAATTTAGGGCATTTGGGATGAGTATTGGATCAGTGCATAACCGGTTCGACATGAAGTCTAGGTCGGTCTACATATAGCAATTGTGAAATGCAATAGGACACGATCTGAGGAAGGCATTGGAGTTAATCATATTGTTTGGGTGGGCAATGGTGGAGGAAGTCACAATAGGAAGGTATAAAGATTAGTGAGAATTGATGATAGCTAGAGTTAGAGGTGCTCGGGTTCGGCGAAAGATCGCTTTTCCCGAAGAGAGGAAGGTTAAAAATCACCCTAGGATAGTCTAACGTAATATGAGAAGGGAATCGGGTTAAGGGAGATCAACCAATAACAATAAGTGCCTTGCGAAAGGGAACTTCGGGCCGTAATGCCGCCGTCTTGGTTCCTATTGCCCCTTGAGAGCCCTTCACGGGGAATACCGTGGGCAGTCCTGGGCTAACGTAAACTGTAATAACAAACCGACAAGAGTAAATTAGTAACTAGGGCTGCACCTTTCACAAACACTGTTGGCACAGGGAGATTGATGAGATCTTCGGCTCGGTTGGTTTGGAGACGGATGGGATGGTCCAGGGAGCTTTGGCTCGGTTGGTTTGGAGACGGACGTTTTGGTCCGGGGAGCTTCGGCTCGGTTTTTGTTTGTTTACGATTAAACTTGCATGTGCATAAAATAGGAAAAGTTAAGGTGGTGGGTTTTTCGATATCGGGGAGTTCGATTGCACCGACACCGATATCGTTGACTCGGCGAGGTGATTAGCACTTTGCCAACAGAAGTCCGGTGCGCCAGCCGGCAAGAGTACGCAAGCGTCCGCTTAGTGCACCAAGCGTTGAGGCGTACGATAGGTCAGACCAGTGGTGCTTTTACTGGTTTTGAGGTGGGCGAGGCCCAACCCACCGCTTCCGTCCGCCACTACGGAGGTATCCTGGGAGGTAACGGCTCCGAAAGGGGGAACTAAAGGTATGTGTGCACAGAGTCGGGTGTGTGAGTTGCACTTGCATGTTTCATCATACCCACTAGCATGTCATAGCATATTCGATTCATTTAACCCTGACACCTAAAGTATAAGTGGTATGGGACGCTTATACATTAGGACCTGCAAAACGACCCCTTGGTCTATAAGCTTGTGTGGGCAAGTTTATAAATCAAAGGTTAATTTCAATGTATAACAACCATTGCTGTTTGATAACCGACACCCCAAGGTATAAGTGGTATGGGACACTTATACGATGGGAGCCTTGCCAAAGATCCCTTTTGCTTATGTGTTCTCGCATAAGTGAAGGTTAAATTCATATATTTGCTTTTCTTACTGCTAGACCTATTATAACAATTATATCAACTGCTCACCGAATACAACTTGTTAGATTAGTTCCGCTGCCATCTGTTTCTTGATTAATCTCTACCGTCATGTCCTTCCCTTTCTTCCTCCCCGCTCGGTACCTAGGAGCCATGGGGGAAGGGGTGGGGGATGATAGGGCTTAGTCTTTATGACTAACGGTTTTCGAACCGCATCATTTAGGGGATCGTGGAGCCCAGCATGGAGGAGCAGCCCCAGAGATCGGTGCGCCTAGAGATGGGGCAGTCTAGCTCCGGAGTTCATACAGCCGAAACCGTGAGTCTCGACCCTGAGTAGTTTTTGTTTTAGCTTCCGCATGAGTGATATTGTAGTGAGGACATGATGTATCGGGCATAAGCCCGCATTTATAGTACTCTGATGTTTTCTGTGGACACTCCCTTCGTGGAGATTTTTTTTATTCTATATATGTGATCTATTGCTGTGGACTGCATTACTCTTTCTTCATTTATTGTGCTACCTTTCAGTGATCGAATTGGCCGGCAGAATCGGCGCCTTGTGGTGATAACCCTTCAGGACGAGAAGGTGTCACCGCAAAGCGGCGACTCTGGGTCTAAGACCCCGGTGGTTGAGAAAGAAAAAAAAAGGGGTCTTACACCGGGTGCTTGCCTCGGTACTGTCGTCGAGCGATCAGAGACAAGCTGAGATTAGTGGCGACGACAACTTCCGATCGGCGACGTGCGTGCGGGCGAAGCTCGCGATGCGCTAGGTCACGACGACGTGATTTCGTATTCCGGTGTTCTGGTTCTTGTAGAGTTTCAAAATACCTATATATTTATACCAGGAGCCAACCCTAAGAGCCATTGTGGCGCCCACGAGGAGATGCCCTAGCCCCGGCCGAGACAACGCACGTCGTGCTGGACCGGTCCAGCGAGCGGCGAAATATGCCTAAGGCAAAATCGGCGGGAGTCGTTGGTGATTCCTGTCGATGTCGGTGGGAATCACTTCCGACTCCCATCGATTCTGCCTTGGCAGAATTTTTGACCTTTGGCCGGCCGGAAGTAGTCGGCGGGAGTCACTTAGTGATTCCCGTCGAAGTCGGCGGGAATCACTAACGACTCCCGTCGATTTTTACTTGGAAGAATTTTCCTCCTTCCTTCTTTTGATAGCTTGGTCTTTGACCCATCCTTGCTCCTTCTTCTGCTCTTGATCTACCTTGACCTTGTACTTGAAAATAAGTATACTCCAATAGAGAGAGCACACGTGGATCAATACACTGATCTACACAGCGAGGGATTACGTTGCGCAAGCCCGTGTATATTGACCCACTGCACTATGACATTGGTGTGTACTTAGCATGGAATAGCTACAAGCATAACTTGATAGAATTGTCAAATACATTGTCAATTCAACTTAGCTTGTTCAGGCTCTTCTTCAAATCAGGTCTATTGTGGATGCAATACCCAACAATCTCCCCCTATTTTAAGAAGCCTAAACCCTACAAGCTAAGGTGAATAGAACAGATGGAAATGAAAATCATAAAGTGAAAATTCAGTTGAGTGTGGAATTCATTACCATATTCCTGAGAACAACATAGCCTTAGCCGAGTTGATCTCCCCCTATCTGAGAGCAACATAGCCTTTGTGGCCTACTTAGCATTAGCAGCCACCTTAGCCTTGGCCGAGAGGGTAATTTACCCCTTTTCGGCTTCTGCAAACCTGGGACTTCACTTGGAGTAAAATGCTCCCCCTAAGTTATTGCATTCGTGCCCGATCTTGAGTTCCAAGCAGATGCTTCCCCTTGATCCAAGAGCCTTAAGCCTTTCAGTCTTCAATCTTCAAGGTTCAGCATGCCGAGTTCAGTTTTGAAGGAATTGAACTTGGCCTCGTCTAGTGGCTTCGTGAAGATATCTGCAATCTGCTTATCCGTGGGGACATAGCAGAGAGATATATCTTTGTTCTCCACATGCTCCCGAATGAAGTGGTAGCGCACTTCAATATACTTTGTTCTACTGTGCGACACAGGATTATTCGCAATTGTAATTGCGCTCGAGGAGTCGCAATACATGGGAACTTCTCTGAACTGCAAGTCATAATCTTTGAGTTGATTTCTGATCCATAGAAGTTGTGCGCAACAGCTGCCTACTGAGATGTACTCAGATTCAGCCGTAGAGGTTGCGACACAGTTCTGCTTTTTACTACTCAACGATATAAGCCTTCTTCCGAGGAATTGGCACGTCCCGGAAGTGCTTTTCCTATCATTCCTACTTCCTGCAAAGTCAGCATCTCAAAAGCCTATCAGCTCGACATCATTGTTTCTTGGGTATCACAACCCAAGATTTGGTGTACCTTTAAGGTATCTATGAATCCTCTTTGCAGTGACATAATGAGATTCCTTAGTGTTCACCTGATATCTGGCACAAACGCATGTGGAAAACATAATATCCGGTCTACTAGCAGTAAGGTAGAGCAGAGATCCAATTATGCTTCTGTACTTGGTTTCATCAAAAGGTTTCTCTTTCTCATCCTTGTGCAGAGACACAGTGGATCCCATTGGAGTCCTCATAGAGGTTGCACTCTCCATTCCGAATTTCTTGAGGAGTTCATTTGTGAACTTCGCCTGATAGATGAAAATTCCATCCCCAGACTGTTTCACTTGAAGTCCCAAGAAATACTTCAGCTTTCCTATACTGCTTATTTCTTGCACAGGTTGTTGTCCGTTGAGCCGAATATTATGTCATCGACATAGATTTGCACCAGCAAAATCTTGCCTTTGACTTCCCTAATAAACAATGTCTTATCTATTTTTTCTCTCGAGAATTTGTTCTCAAAAAGAAAACTAGATAGAGTCTCATACTAAGCTCGAGGAGCTTGTTTTAAACCATATAATTCTTTATTAAGAAAGTAAACTTGATCAGGGAGAGTTGGATTAACAAAACCTGGGGGTTGCGCGACGTGTACTTCCTCTTTTAAATCTCCATTCAGGAAAGCAGACTTCACGTCCATCTGATAGGCGGTGAATCCTTTGTGAGAGGCATACGCTAGGAACAACCTGATCGCCTCGAGCCTTGCAAATGGTGCAAAGGTTTGATCGAAGTCAATCCCCTCCTCCTATCTGTATCCTTGAGCCACCAGTCTTGCTTTGTTCTTGATGATGACACCATGTTCATCCAGTTTGTTTCTTAAGATCCACTTAGTGTCGATCACATTTTGTTTCTTTGGTCTGGGAACTAGCGTCCAGACGTTGTATCATTCGAATTGATGAAGTTCATCTTGCATGGCCAATATCCACGACGCATCTTTGTTTGCTTCGTCGAACTTCTTTGGCTCAACCTGTGATAGAAAACTAAGGTGCAGAATCTCGTTAATTGTACCTCTGCGAGTTTTGACACCGTCCCGAGGATCTCCTATGATCTGATCTCTTGGGTGATCCCTCATGTGTCTGAGCTCTAAGTGTCTGGCATCTGGAGCTCCTACAGCTTCTCGGGTTCCTCCCTCTTCTGGGATAATTTCCCCATCCTGACCGTCATCTTCTTCAGTTGGTGTTGAGGTGGAGACCTTAACGTACTTGGGAGCTTCATTTTTAGCAGTCTCATCTAGACTTAGTTGTTCAAGCCTTGCACCTGCATCTTAAGGAATGCCACTAGAAGAATTGCAGTGAAGCAAGCTTCCTTCATCAAATACAACATTAATTGACTCTTCTACCACTATGGTTTTCTTAATGAAAACCATATATGCCCGACTATGGCTACTATAGCCCACGAAGATGCCTTCGAAGCATTTTTCTCCAAACTTAGTACGTGGGTACTTCCCATTATTGAGTATGTAACACCCCGAAACTCAAAAGAGGGATGAGTGACGTTTTAATCCCAGTCTGAATTTTGGAGCAGGTGACACAGGCGTGTCACGGGCGTGGCACGGGCGTGTTCGGACACGGGTCATGTGGTCGACGTTTTGACAATCAGCGATCGTCGAGTTGAGGCACATGGCCTGGGACACGGGCGTGTCCCAGGGTGTGTCACGCTAGGGAGTTTTCTGAGTCATGCATACGGGCCATGACACGGGCACAAACACGGGCGTGTCACCTGTGACACGGGCGTGTCGGGTGCCGTGTCGCAGGCCGTGTCCTTCTCGGGAATAGAATGTTTGTCGTTGCACACGGGGCATGATACGGGTCGTGACACGGCCGTGTTGCATGCGACACGGGCGTGTCGGAGGCCGTGTCGAATGCCGTGTGCTGGTTTTAGAGTCGGTCGAGATGGAGAATGGGTGACACGACCATGCACACGGCCGTGTTGCAACCCGTGTTCGGCCCAGATTTTGTAATTTTAGGCCGAATCGTGGCCGTTCGTTTCCTTGGCTTTGGATCCGATGGTTGAGGGTTAGTGCTGGCAGTTTAAACCCGAAAATAGTGTTACAAACCCTCACTTTCTTTTGGGTGTTCTCTCTCTAAGTCCTAGAGAGAAGGGAGAGCAAGGAGGAGTAAGAAGGCCAAAGATCCGGCCGTCGGTGGAGCTTCGGAGCTCCGAATCGCGATCCGAGTTCAGATCCGCGAAGGCGACGCCATTGCGGTGCTTTCCAACCGCGTAGTTTTTCATGGCGCCGTGGAAGAACTCAAGGGTAACGATTTCTCATCCTAGGGCATGTGAAGCCCTCTTTTCCTTTGCATAGGAAGCCCGCTCTCGCGAGTGAGCGAAGAGTTGGAGCGTTCCTTGGGGTAGATATGTGAAGTCCCCCTTGTATAGAGTCCGTATGCGAAAACGGGCATAGGCATTGTGTGTGAAGCCTATCCGGACAAGTAGAGCCGGATCGGTGATGTTGCATTGCATATGAACCGGGGAAGACTCTGGGTGTTTGGGCGTTTTTTCGGGTTTTCTACGTGGTAGATTGCAGCAGGGAGCCTTGGGGATTAACTCCGAGGTGTACCCGAAAAACTGGGCAAAAGCGGGTTTTGCCAACACGATGCTCGGGGAGCCAACGTGAACATAACCGGGTTATGTGATTGTTGTTGCGGAAACGGGACTCGGTGAGTCTTGACCTGCGCATATGGATTAAATTATCGTTGCGGAATGAGCACGGGTCAGGCGGAACCGTACCCGATCTATATCGTTCGGTGGGACCGTTGGCATGGATGAGAGTCTTCGGCGGTCTATGGCTTAAATTATCGTGACCAAGGCCATGAAGACAAAATGCTCATATGATTGGCTGTCCAAGGGGCGGTGGTGGAACAGGAACGTCTATGGCTTGAATTGACGTGACGTTGGCCGATTCGCCGTGAATATGCCCTGTGTGCACGAGGTGTGTAGCCGTGCAAGCCTACGCCTGTGTTGGAGTGTGTTTACACTATTTTGATGGCCTATACTAATAAAGTGCAGGGAAAGAGCATCGACGCCCCGATTTTGGGGGCGGGATCGTTATAATTGGTCAGCATAGCTGACCGTTGCTTTTGTTTACCACCGGGCGGTGGATTGTTGCTTGCAGGTGCTGCGGAGCCGAGCGGGAAATAGCGGGCTAAAGCCCAAGTTGCTGAGCCGACCCTCGAAGGCCTAATTTTGAGTGTTTCATTGTAATCATGTGTGGCCGGCCTGCGAGCCGAACTATGAAAACACTTTTATGTCAAGCAAACTGTGTAAGGCCTTAAGGCCATTTCTATTTCTGTGTATTGAAACATTCCTACGGGTGTTTTTGTAGTGGACATTCATGCTGTTGGCTGGGTTCTTTCATCTTGCAACTTAATTATTAATGCTTCTGCTAGGTGCTGTGTATGACGTGTAATTGGTTGAATGGTTTCAATGCGTAACCAACCGGTCTGTCCGTAGTATATGGAGCCGGGCCCCGGCCGGACCTACTGCTATATGCTATGCGACGGATAGGGGTGTTACAAATTGGTATCAGACTACTAGTTTCGGTCAAACTTAAATGAATTTGTGGGCGAATTCAGTTTAAGGGGTGGTGAGCACATGTGTGTGCGTCATCATTATAACATGAAAAGAACTCATGAATATCCACTTAGGAATGAAAATACACATGTTTGAGGAACCTGCGTGTTCCTATAATTGCTGTTTGCAATAGTATTTGGTCGCTTATCGGTGTTTTGCACGATTATAGGTGACCAAAAGTGGTGCTGGGCCGTCAGAACGGCTAGGTTCTGAGGCAAGCAGTGCGCCAAGTGAAGCGCCTGTAACACCTCCGTCTGCCGAGACCATTAGGTTGGTGGCAGAAGCTGTCATGGCTATGATTAATGTGTAACCTGCAAGACAGGTGCAGCAGCCTGCTCCTGCGGGGTAGCAAGTGCCGCTCCAAGCGGCGGAGCCTAGAAGGGTTGAGCAGTTGGCGGTGGAGCCGGAGTTGCCTCTGAGAGCAACTGAGAGACAGCTTAAGCATGTGATGGGCTTCCATCAACCGGTGTTCTCGGGAACGGGAACCCCGACCCAGGCTGAAGATTGGCTCTCAAGAGTCAATAGGGTGATGACAGCAACTGAAATGGAAGAGTGGCAGAAGACCACAATAGCAACGTTCCTATTGGATGGGGACACAAGGTTATGGTGGGAAGGTCTAGAGCTACACCAGTTGAGGGGAAGGCCGTTAGCCGAAGTATCTATGGAGGAATTTTTGAGACTGTTCATGGCTCGATACCTCCCCTCAGCGCAGAGGATCGCACTAGAGAACGAGTTCCAAAAGTTGGTGCAAGGAGATAGAACTGTAGACGAGTACCTCCACGAGTTTACTCAGTTGGGGAGATATGCTAGCGCTATCTTTGTCGATGAGGAGCGAAAGACTAACTGCTTCTATGAAGGGTTAAAAGATGAGCTGAGGTTGCTACTGTCAGGGCCCATGGCGTAGGGTTTCCTAACCTTGGTCAACTTGGCCCGGTCCTTGGAGAAGGACATGAGAAATGTGCAAGCTAAGAAGGAATCCGGTGGGAAGAAATCGGAGTTTAAGGCGCCGACTACGTCGAAGTCGGGCTATCGAAGATTCTACAAGAAGGCTAGGACGTCAGGTCCAGCTTCTTCTACAGGTGCCTCGGGGGCAACTACCAATCGAACCTCGGGCGCTTGTTTCACGTGTGGAAAGACGGGGCACTTTGCCCGCGATTGCTGGAGCGGACGCCCAAAGTCCGAGAGAAAATAAGGAGCTACTTACGAAGAGAAGGGCAAGGCGGTGGAGTCAACCGCGTCCCATTATGCTCCGAATCAACCTAGAGTGTACAACTTGGGCCAGCAGGAGGCCATTAAACAAGCTGACGTGGTGACAGGTGCGAGTTAATTTATAGCAAGTTAACTTTATATACTGTTGTTTATTGCTTGTTAGCCTAATATTGTTTGCGTAGGCTTTGTTTTGATTAGCGATAGTCCGGCACGGGCACTGTTCGATACGGGAGCTTCACACTCCTTGTCCGAAAATTTTATATCGCGCATCGGAGTCCCTTCTTTGATGGCGAAGAACAAGTTGGATGTGCTGCTACCGAATGGGTGCTCGATGCGTGCGGACAGAGTGTGCGCCGTGAGGGTTCACATAGGGAGCCAAGAGTTCGACTTGCTAGCGTCATTGTTGCCGCTAGTAGAGTTCGACATTATCTTTGGGATGGATTGGCTTTTGGAGCAGAAGGCTTGGATTGATTGTGACCGGAAGGAGGTCAAGCTGGGTGTTGGGCGGGGGACAACATTCGAGGGACTCAAGGGGTCGAGCAAGACATTGATGTCTGCTTTTCAGGTGGTAAAGGTAGTTTGTGCTGGTGCAGAGGTGTTCTTCACAATAGTGGGGGCTGTGGAGCCAAAGTCCACGTTGGATAGTATCCCCGTGGTTTGTGAATACCCCGATGTGTTCCCGGATAATCTTCCCGGGGCCCCACCGCAGCGAGAGATTGATTTTACTATCAAGCTTGTGCCAGATGCCAAACCTATGTCACATGCTCCTTATAGGCTGGCGCCAAAGGATATGGCAGAATTGAAAGTTCAGCTAGAGGAGCTAATGGAGCAAGGTTATGTGCATCCAAGCTCGTCGCCTTGGAGCGCACCGGTCCTCTTCGTTAAGAAGAAGGATGGGAGTATGCGGCTGTGTATCGACTACAGAGAGTTGAACAAACTGACTAAAAAGAACAAGTACCCGATCCCGAGGATTGATGATCTGTTCGATCAGTTAGTCGGATCGTCGGTATATTCTAAGTTGGACTTGAAGTCGGGGTACTATCAGTTGAGGATCAGGGAGTGTGATATCCCGAAGACGACGTTCAGCACAAGGTATGGGCATTTCGAGTTCACGGTCATGCCGTTTGGACTGACGAATGCGCCTTCAGTGTTTATGGACTTGATGAACAGGACGTTCCGAGATTTCCTGGACCGCTTTGTGATCGTCTTTATTGACGATATATTGGTATACTCGCAGTGCGAAGAAGTTCACTTCAAGCACTTGCATCTGGTGTTGGAGACTTTGAGGAGGAATGAGCTGTATGCGAAATTCTCCAAGTACGAGTTTTGGCTACCCTCAGTAGCGTTCCTTGGTCACATTGTTAGTGGGGAAGGTATAACGGTGGATCCGACGATGATCGTTGCGATATGGGAGTGGCCTGCGTTGGCTTCTGTCGCGGAAGTCGGTAGTTTTCTCGGGCTTGCCGGATATTACAGGAGCTTCGTAGAGAACTTCTCGCGGATAGCGCTACCTCTCACGAAGTTGACAAGGAAAGATCAGAGATTCTTGTGGACGCAGGAGTGCGTGCAAGCTTTTGAGGAGCTGAAGATACGGTTGACTATGGAGCCAGTGCTTAGTTCGCCGAGTGGGACCGAGGGCTTCGAGGTTTATAGTGACGCCTCGGGTAGTGGGTTGGGCTGTGTGCTGTTGTAGCATGGGAGCGTGATAGCTTATGGATCACGTCAGCTAAAAGTGCATGAAAGGAACTATCCAGTCCACGACTTGGAGTTGACGGCCGTGATATTTGCACTTAAGCTGTGGAGGCACTACATATACGACGTAAGGGTCGATATTTACACCGATCACAAGAGCCTGAAGTACCTGTTGGATCAGAAGGATCTTAACATGAGGCAGGGGAGGTGGATGGAGTTCCTGGGGGACTACACCTTCAAGATTCATTATGTACCCGGGAAGGGCAATGCGGTTGCTGATGCGTTGAGTCGCAGGGCTCCCGCCCAAGCCAACTGGTTGTCGGTGCATGATGAACGGCTGATACGAGAGTTGGAGGAGCTTGAGATCTGTTGCGTTGACAAGCAGACGAGCGCCAAAGCAATGTTGAACTGGACAGAGGTCCAGTATGACCTGGCTGACCGGGTTCGGCATGCATTGGAGTTAGATGACTCCATGAAGGAGCTTATGGAGGCAGCGTTGGATGGGTCAAATTCCCAATTTTCAGTGGAAGATGGGTTGTTAAGGAAGGATCAACGGTTGTGCGTCCCAAGCGGGAGTAACTTACGGGCGGAGTTGATGTACGAGGCTCATCATACCAAGTACTCGATCCACCCAGGGAGCACAAATATGTACCGTGACCTCAAGAAGCTGTTTTGGTGGCCGGGGCTTAAGAATGACGTAGTGTTGTTTATGGCTAAGTGCCAAACGTGCGCCTTGGTGAAGGCGGAGTGCCAAAAGCCGGGAGGATTCTTGAAGTCCTTGCCTATACCAGAGTGGAAGTTCGACGACATATCCATGGACTTTGTGCATGGGTTGCCAAGGTCGCAGAAGGGGAACAATGCCATTTGGGTGATCGTAGATCAGTTAACTAAGGTGTCGCATTTCATTCCGCATAGAAAGGAAGACTCGGTGGAGAAGTTTGCAAAGCTATATGTGGACAATATAGTTAGACTGCATGGTGTGCCTCACAGCATTGTGAGTGATTGCGATGGGCGTTTCACGTCCAATGATTGGAGGTTGGTGCAGTAGATGCTGGGGACAAATTTGAAGTTCAGCACAGCCTTCCATCCGCAGACGGATGGGCAGACCGAGAGAGTCAATAGGACGATGGAGGACATGCTCAGCATGTGTGTTCTAGACTTCGGGAAGCATTGGGAGGACCACTTGTATTTGGTGGAGTTCACGTACAACAATAGCTACCAGGAGAGTATCCAAATGGCGCCCTTTGAGGCCCTATATGGTAGAAAATGTCGCACGCCGTTGTCGTGGTTAGAAACGGGTGAGGCAAGGTTGTACAAGAAGCAGGAGGTGGAGAGTGCTACCTCGTTGGTGCGGATCATTCGGGAGCGCTTGTTCGGCCACGGGTCATGTGGTCGACGTTTTGACGATCGACGATCGTCGAGTTGAGGCACACGGCCTGGGACACGGGTGTGTCCCAGGGCGTGTCACGCTAGGGAGTTTTCTGAGTCATGCACACGGGTCATGACACGGGCACAGACACGGGCGTATCACCTGTTACACGGGCATGTCGGGTGCCGTGTCGTAGGCCGTGTCCTTCTCGGGAATAGAATGTTGGTCGTTGCACACGGGGCGTGACACGGGTCCTGACACGGCCGTGTCGCATGCGACACGGGCGTGTCGGATGTAACGTACCAATTCGCGCTAGGCCCCTCGCACGTCTTCTGAGTCAAGAGACTCAACTCGGGCTCGGAGTGCACTGACGCGAGGTGTCAGGTGCATAGAATAAGTGTAGGGTTGGGTTCAAGGTTACCCCAACCAGTAGCCGAGATGAGGGAACTCGACTAAGTAAAAGTCGTCGAGAATGGAGGTTGATGCTCGTCGATCGTCGAGAATGGTGGACTGATTCTCGCCGATTCGACGGGTATCGGTGGTCGATACCCGCCGGACACAGAGCTGCAAGTAGACTAAGGGAAATTCAGCGAGAATGCTCGGCGATTCCCACCGATCGTCGAGTATCGCTGAGAAATACTCAACGCAATCAACGCAGGATGTCCAGTAAAAAGGCTCAGGGAAAATCGTCGGGAATTATTGTTGATTCCCGACGAATTCGTCGAGAATCACCTGACGGTTCTCACCGATCGTCGAGAATGACCTGACGATTCTCGCCGATCGGCGAGAATGGCGACTGATTTCCGCCGAATTTTACTTGGGCGTTTTCTTCGCCCAGCTAGATTTGCCGGCTTATATAGGCAGACTGAACTGGACTTCGGGATTCGTGCTGAATGATCCTTGGACCGGTCACTTCAAATGAAACCTAATTTGGGCGGTCCAATTAGAGAGTGACACGTGGCGGAAGGGGGTTTAGCCTAATATGTAATATAAAAAGGGAGTAAACCAAACCCTAGCCGATCGTTCTTGCCGAGCCATCACCGTACAAACCGACGGGAGCGGAAGAGGAGATATCGTGGGTCGCCGGAGCCGGATTCTGGAGGAGAAGCTCCGCCGTTTCCGTGGAAGAACACTGCTAACGAAGCCAAGGATGCCGCCACGGAGAATAACGCGATCCATGGCCGGCAACGGAGGAAACGCTGGAAATGATGTGAGTTTCCTCCCCTCTCCCTTGGTGCTAGATCTATAGTTATTCTTAGGCGAGACATCGACTCAAACGAGTCTTGATGTGTGAGATGAAGCTTTCTAGGAAGGCCATGCTAGAGCTTGTGCTCTAAAGCTTAGTCGTCTTCAACCTCCCCTCGCTTCAAAGTGATGATAGGGGTGGTCTCGTGAAGAGGAAATGGCCTCAAGAGGGAGAATAAGGGTGGAGAAACTTCTGGTTGCGATTTGAGGAAAAATCGCTTAAGGAGGAAGATGAACGGATGCCGTTCACTTCGCTTCAAGATGCGTGCAGAATCTGTATTCTGCGCGCAGTGACCTTCTTGGCAATTTTTAAGCAAGAATGGGGCAGATCTGGGCTTTAGACTAAACACGAAAGTTGTAGCCCTTGAAATTACCTTTCCAACGAGTGGTTGCATGTTTCCATGCGATACCTGTAGCCACGGCAAAGTCCGTTTGAATCTGCTGCGGTTGGAAGTTAATGTCCAGGAATTCTGTATCCTGTACGCAACAGACTTCGAGTTGCATTTCTGGTATGATGTGACCAGATCTGGGCTTTCGACTAAACACGAAAGTTGTAGCCCTTGAAATTACCTTTCCAACGAGTGGTGGCACGTTTTCGGGCGATACCTGTAGCCACGGGAATCCTCAGTCAAAGTTACTGACCAGATTACATACAATTCTAGGTGATTATGATATGAACTTGGATTCGATGGAATAGACGTTGCAATTCATCTCGAGGTTGGGTGGATTCCTTTGTGTTAATCACCGAGGTAATGTGAAGTTTGATGTTTGAGGATTTGAATCCCTATGCCGAGATGTGAATCAAGCCTAAGAGAATGAAAGGCTTTGTTATATTTGTTAGATCACCATTATGCACATTATCTATAATATTTTGAATTCATTTGGAAGGATTTGTAATTGGTTAAAACTATGGCCAGGATGTGTAATGGATTGATGGAAGGGAATGAATAGTCCAATGCTTAGAGGGTCGTTTCCCCACAGGTAACATTGTGAAAGTTAACAAGTGCGGTGTTGACCGTCACTAATGGGAATGAGGTTAAGTTGGATAAAATCGGACTGTTGGGCTTGGTCCTCGGTGTTCACGTCCCGAGGCTACTTCCGTATTTGATGGATTGTTGGGATTGGTCCTCGTGCTTTCTCCGAGGCTCCTTCCATGCCACGGAATTGTGGAATTGCATGTGGTGTGAGTCGACATGCGGTGTCGTAATCCCGGGTTAAGGATAGTGTGGCAGGTCTACGGGCTCGCCAATCGTCACACCGATGGGAGTTGACAGTTAGACCTTGGGCGGTTGGGCTTGGTCCTCGGTGTTCACGTCCCGAGGATCCTTCCGTGCCAGGTGAACAGTTGGGCTTGGTCCTCGTGCTCATTTCCGAGGCTCCTTCCATGTCATACCATAGGCCAGACAGGGGCTAGGATCTTGGTGCTTATTTACCCGAGAGAACCCGCTGAGCCGTAGTATGCATGTGAGCTCCGCTGTTGTGTCCTAGCGTGGAGGCATACGGAGGCCTAGGCCAGGTAGTGTGGAGACCAGCCTAGTAGTGGAGATGCCCGCTCCACTGTCACCGTTTGGCCACGACGGTTGATGCCTGAGAGGTTAGCTACCTGCTCGAATAGTGGGAACTATAAGTCTGTGTCGACATAGCGATTGCATGTGCTTGAGCATGGGTGTGTCATTGCATTGCATACATATCATCGCACTTCATTATATACACAAGACCCTCATCGTATATGTTTGTATGGGCACTCCTATACGATGAGTTACTTTCTGCTGAACGACCCTCAACTTATATGCTTGTATGGACATCCATATAAGTTGAGTTACTTACTGTTCTAGTTATATACTCTCTTGCTGCTGTAGTTCGTAGATTTGAAATAAGAGCTTGTTTATTATACACTGCTGATGTTGCTGCTTATAATATGTATACTCACTTCACCTGTTGTACTACTGTTATTTATATATTGTACCTGTTCCTTTCTCCGCCCGGTGCCGAGGAGTCGCCGGGGGAGCGGATGAGAAACCACTTAGTCTTTGACTAACGGTTGCTACGTCTTCCTTTTTAGGAGGAAACCCCGCAGGTGGAGCAGCAGGCTATGCAGACGGACAGCCAGGCCAGGGTGACAGGGCCTGAAGGGACGGTACCGTCGCTACCATCGGTTACCGATGTGAGTGAGAGAGAGATTTTGTTGTAGCCCTTCGGGGCAATTCTGTTTACATACTCTGATATTAGAAGCTTGTTGTAGATTCTTTATTTATGATATTATGGACATATGCTTGGTGTGGATTTGACTTTCATATTATTATGGTTGGGTTGGCACTTATCTGTTGATATTGTTGGTAGCCGGCAGAATAGGCGTCTTGTGGTACAGGCTAGCCTGAGTGCTAGTGTTACCGCAAGGCGGCTGTTCTGGGCATAAGACCCCTCTCGTGCCCAGTTCTGTGTTCCGGGAGGGGGGTCTTACAAATGGTATCAGCTTGCTACGATCCTCCAAGGCGAAAGTCACTTAACAATGGTACCACCCCCGTTTGATTGGTTAGTTTGGGGACAAGCTGACTTAGCGGAAGCAGTGGTGTGCCCATATGTAATTCACACTAAGTTGTCCATCTTTAACCTTAGATTAGCCAACCTAACCCTAAGTTTGTACCTTATGTGTAGATCCCAGCACTTGTTGAGCCAGTAAGGGGCACCCCCGCCCCGTCTGTACCTACACAATTTCAACAATCAGAGCTGGGGCAGATGCTCACAACTATTCTGGACGCCTTTAGGTCCCAATCTCAGCAGACACCTGTACAACAACAGGGTCCGGGATCTAGTTGGTTAAGCGTTTTCCGAGCTCTCTCCCCTCCCGCTTATGTTGGGACAGAGTCGGCAGTGCGTACGGAAGAGTGGCTCGACACTATACAAGAGTTGTTGGCAGGAATAAGATGTCCAAACAACATGGCGGTGACCGTTGTGGTGACACTCTTAGAGCTGCACGCCAAAAGGTGGTGGAAGTCCCTCATGGGCTCCACTTTTCGTGGAAGAGTGTACACGGACATTAGTTGGAGCGAATTCTCCGAAGCCTTCTTAGAGCATTTCATCCCCTCGGCCGCTCGGGATGGCCTGGAAGAGAGATTTTTGCAACTTAAGCAAGGGTCCATGTCGGTGACGGAGTACCAACGGGAGTTTCAGCACCTGGCTAGATTCGCTGACTCCAATGAGCTGGATGATAGAGGGTACGCCAAAAGATTCTACAAAGGCTTGCGAGACCCCCTAAGGCAAGCCCTTTTGTTTATAGCGGACTCTAGTCTGGCAGAGATTATAGATATGGCGAAGAGATTGGAAGCGGACCACTTGGGAAGTGGTAAGAGGCCAGTAGAGGGCGTGATGGAGGCCGACCCTAGCAACAGAAGGAGGATTGACAATAAAAGAGGAAGAGGATATCGGAGGGGTGGCGGGCGTTTTCCCCAGAACTTTGGAGAGGAGCGCCCGGTTCCACAACCGCCAGCATTACCTCCACCTCCACGGTTTCAGCAACACGGCGGAAGGCAGGAACGGGTGTGCTTCGAATGCAACCAACCGGGCCACATTCGGCGCTACTGCCCACAACTGTTTGGTGATGCGCCTCTTGCTTTCCCTCCAGCAGCCCCTCGGGGGCGTGGATATGTGCGTGGTCGAGGACGAGGACAACGAGGAAGAAACCCTGGACCCGCTCGAGATCAGATGTATGCCCTGGACATGACTCAAGAGCGGAACCCTCAAGAGATGGTTGCAGGTACGATTCGAATTGGTCATTTTGCTTTCATTAATATCCTCTAGTTGCTTGAGATATACTAGACATCTAGCTTGAGTATTATTAATGACACTTAGGCACCGTGATGGTCGACGGGAAACCGGCTCATACGTTATTTGATACGGGTGCCTCACATTCATTCGTGTCTGAATACTTCATCAAAGATATACACGGAGTGTAATATTTCACTGGTATTGCTCGAAGAGTACGCCTCCCAGACGGATCTGAGATGACGGCAACCGCAAAGTGTGAGTTAGAGATAGCCATTGGGGGAAAGACCTTTGATACCCCTACCACAATTTTGAGAATACCAGAGTTCGACCTTATCCTGGGTATGGCGTGGCTGGATTGGCACCATGCGAGAATCGACTGTGCGGAGAAGCGTATCTATTTGAGACATGGGGATACTGATGTAGTCTTCCAAGGTATAAATTTCGCACCACGAATCCTTTTATCCTCGATCCAGACCTTGAAAGCTCATATGAGAGGGGATGAAGTCTACATGATACGATTCGAACTAAAAGAGATGAAGTTAGATGTGAAGGATGTGCGGGTAGCACGGGATTTCCCTGAGGTATTTCCCGAGAAACTGCCAGGGTTACCCCCGCATAGAGAAGTGGATTTTCAAATTAAGCTTGTACCAGGAGCTAAGCCTGTCTCCAGGACCCCTTATCGGATGGTCCCAAAAGAACTTGCAGAGTTTAGAGTGCAATTGCAGGAGTTGGTAGAATCAGGGTTTGTTCGCCCCAGCTCGTCGCCTTGGGGAGCCCCTGTTCTATTCATCAAGAAGAAGGATGGAACCCTGCGTTTATGTATAGACTATCGAGAACTTAACCGACTGACAATACGAAACACCTACCCGTTACCTCGGATCGATGAGTTGTTCGACCAACTGGTGGGAGCGCATTGGTTCTCCAAGTTAGACTTGCGCTCGGGGTATTACCAATTGAGAATACAGGAGGATGATATACAGAAAACGGCTTTCAGCTCAAGGTACGGCTTATATGAGTTCACAGTGATGCCGTTTGGACTCACAAACACCCCATTGGCTTTCATGAGCTTGATGAATAAAGTGTTTGAGGCCTATTTAGATGTCTTCGTCATTGTGTTCATTGACGACATCCTAGTCTACTCGAAGACAGAGGAAGAGCATGCCGGACATTTGGCCTTAGTTCTAGAGAAGCTAAAGGAGCACACCCTGTTTGCCAAGTTTAGCAAGTGTGAATTCTGGCTTAAGGTGGTTGCTTTCTTAGGCCATGTAATCAGTGGGGCAGGACTAGCTGTGGATCCAGCCAAGGTGCGCGCTGTGATGGAGTGGTCACCTTTGAAGTCGGCGGCCGATGTGAGGAGTTTTCTTGGACTTGCCGGATACTACTGCAAGTTCGTAAAAGGATTCTCCAAGATTGCCCTCCCACTTACTTCCTTGACAAAGAAAGGAGCGCTATTTGAGTGGACACCCCAGTGTGAAGCGGCATTCCAGTAATTGAAGGATAGACTTACCTCCGCCCCCATACTTGTCCTTCCGTCTGGGAAGGAAGGATTTCAAGTCTATACAGATGCGTCTTATCAGGGGCTGGGAGCGGTGTTGATGCAGCACGGGCACGTAATTGCTTATGCTTCAAGACAATTGAAGAAGCATGAAGTCAATTACCCGGTGCATGATTTGGAGCTAGGAGCGGTGGTGTTCGCCTTGAAGGTATGGAGGCATTATCTATACGGCGTCCACTGCGAAATCTTCTCGGATCATAAGAATTTGAAGTACGTTTATACCCAGAAGGAATTGAACTTAAGACAACGGCGGTGGTTAGAGTTTCTATGCGACTATGAGTTCACCTTGAACTACCACCCCGGAAAAGCAAACTCGGTAGCCGATGCGTTGAGTAGGAAAGTACCCGGCTCGAGCCCAGAATCTCGGTTGATGAGCATGGAGTTGACACGGATGATCGAGGAGATGGACATCACCTTAATATTTAAGGCTTCTTCGGAATATACGGAGTACCTGTACAGCATGAGCATAATTTGTGATATCAGGGACCAGATCCGAGTGGAGCAAGGATTGGATGCGGCTTTGGCCCCGACAATAAAGTTAATCGAAGACGGGACTACCGACGAGTACACACTAAAGGACGGCCTCGTTTACTTTCGCGGCCTACTCTACATTCCCAAAGGTGGCAGAATCCGGGAGGATATTATGAGAGAAGCACATTGCTCTCAATATTCCGTGCACCCAGGAATTTCAAAGATGTACGCCGGCTTACGAAAGACGATGTGTTGGCCAGGGATGAAGAAAGATGTCCGGTACTTTGTCACGCATTGTGAAGCCTGCCAAAGAGTGAAGGCGGAATGTAGGAGCCCCGGTGGCCTATTGCAGTCATTGCCAATCCCCGAATGGAAGTTCGAGGATATATCCATGGACTTCGTACATGGGCTACCTCGCTCCCGCTTAGGGAATGATTCAGTGTGGGTGATCGTTGATCGCCTGACGAAGGTTGCCCGGTTCATTCCTATGAAGAAGGAGGCTCATGTGGATGTCTTGGTATGCCTGTTTGTGGAACAATTTGTACGGTATCACGGCGTACCTAAGACGATAGTTTCGGATCATGATGGTCGTTTCACCTCCAAGGAGTGGAAGGCGGTACAGACGTATTTGGGCTCACGTCTTACCTTCAGTACCGCATTTCATCCTCAGACGGACGGACAGTCTGAGCGGACCATCCGAACATTGGAAGATCTGTTGAGGTTGTGTGTGATAGATAGGGGAGAGCCGTGGGAAAGACTCTTGCCCTTGGTGGAATTCTCCTATAACAATAGCCATCAAGCTAGTATTGGCATAGCGCCCCATGAAGCCCTATATGGAAGGAGGTGTAGGACCCCCTTGTCTTGGGTGCAAGATGAAGACCCGAAGACTTTGGGAATTGAGTACATAGATGACACTGATGCGGTGGTTAGGCTAATAAGGGATCGCATGTTGGAGGCTCAAAGTCGGCAGGCGAAGTATTACAACGCAAGGCACCGTATGGTGGAATTTCAAGTGGGTGATAAGGTGTTTCTAAAAATTCGGCCGATGCATGGAGTGTCACGAGTGCGAGGAGTGAAGAAGCTCAGTCCACGGTATGTTGGGACCTATGTCATATTGGAAAGGGTTAGCCCTTTGGCCTACCGGCTGGAGCTACCGCCCGAGCTAGAGAATCTCCACGATGTGTTCCATGTGTCGTCGCTTCGGAAGGCGCTGTTGCGGCCCGAACAATACATCCCCACAACTGATGGTACTGTGGCGTCTGACAGATCTGTGCGACTGGAGCCGGTGCAGATCGTTGATAATGAGATAAGAACCTTGCGCCGCAAAAGTGTCCCCTTGGTAAAAGTGTTATGGTCTAATCATGGGAAGGAGGAATTCACATGGGAGCCAATGGATTTGATGCAAAGACGCTACCCGGAGTTGTTTGCTTCAGGTAACTTTATTTAAAAACATATTTTGTTTTCTGTATGCTTTACTCCCCACGACCTCAGCCTGATTTCGGGGACGAAATCTTTTTATTTTGTTTATAGGATTTGTAACGTCCCAATTCGCGCTAGGCCCCTCGCACGTGTTCTGAGTCAAGAGACTCAACTCGGGCTCGGGGTGCACCGACGCGAGGTGTTAGGTGCATAGAATAAGTGTAGGGTTGGGTTCAAGGTTACCCCAACCAGTAGCCGAGATGAGGGAACTCGGCTAAGTAAAAGTCGTCGAGAATGGAGGTTGATGCTCGTCGATCGTCGAGAATGGTGGACTGATTCTCGCCGATTCGTCGGGTATCGGTGGTCGATACTCGCCGGACACAGAGCTGCAAGTAGACTAAGGGAAATTCGGCGAGAATGCTCGGCGATTCCCACCGATCGTCGAGTATCGTTGAGAAATACTCAACGCAATCAACGCAGGATGTCCAGTAAAAAGGCTAAGGGAAAATCGTCGGGAATCATTGTTGATTCCCGACGAATTCATTGAGAATCACCTGACGGTTCTCACCGATCGTCGAGAATGACCTGACGATTCTCGCCGATCGGCGAGAATGGCGACTGATTTTCGCCGAATTTTACTTGGGCGTTTTCTTCGCCCAGGCAGATTCGCCGGCTTGTATAGGCAGACTGAACCGGACTTCGGGATTCGTGCTGAATGATCCTTGGACCGGTCACTTCAAATGAAACCTAATTTGGGCGGTCCAATTAGAGAGTGACACGTGGCGGAAGGGGTTTAGCCTAATATGTAATATAAAAAGGGAGTAAACCAAACCCTAGCCGATCGTTCTTGCCGAGCCATCACCGTACAAACCGACGGGAGCAGAAGAGGAGATATCATGGGTCGCCGGAGCCGGATTCTGGAGGAGAAGCTCCGTCGTTTCTGTGGAAGAACACTGCTAACGAAGCCAAGGATGCCGCCACGGAGAATAACGCGATCCATGGCCGGCAACGGAGGAAACGCCGTAAATGATGTGAGTTTCCTCCCCTCTCCCTTGGTGCTAGATCTATAGTTATTCTTAGGCGAGACATCGACTCAAACGAGTCTTGATGTGTGAGATGAAGCTTTCTTGGAAGGCCATGCTAGAGCTTGTGCTCTAAAGCTTAGTCGTCTTCAACCTCCCCTCGCTTCAAAGTGAGGATAGGGGTGGTCTCGTGAAGAGGAAATGGCCTCAAGAGGGAGAATAAGGGTGGAGAAACTTCTGGTTGCGATTTGGGGAAAAATCGCTTAAGGAGGAAGATGAACGGATGCCGTTCACTTCGCTTCAAGATGCGTGCAGAATCTATATTCTGCGCGCAGTGACCTTCTTGGCAATTTTTAAGCAAGAATGGGGCGGATCTGGGATTTGACTAAACACGAAAGTTGTAGCCCTTGATATTACCTTTCCAACGAGTGGTTGCACGTTTCCATGCGATACCTGTAGCCACAGGAAAGTCCATTTGAATCTGCTGCGGTTGGAAGTTAATGTCCAGGAATTCTGTATCCTGTACGCAGCAGACTTCGAGTTGCATTTCTGGTATGATGTGACCAGATCTGGGCTTTCGACTAAACACGAAAGTTGTAGCCCTTGAAATTACCTTTCCAACGAGTGGTGGCACATTTTCGGGCGATACCTGTAGCCACGGGAATCCTCAGTCAAAGTTGCTGACCAGATTACATATAATTCTAGGTGATTATGATATGAACTTGGATTCGATGGAATAGACGTTGCAATTCATCTCGAGGTTGGGTGGATTCCTTTGTGTTAATCACCGAGGTAATGTGAAGTTTGATGTTTGAGGATTTGAATCCCTATGCCGAGATGTGAATCAAGCCTAAGAGAATGAAAGGCTTTGTTATATTTGTTAGATCACCATTATGCACATTATCTATAATATTTTGAATTCATTTGGAAGGATTTGTAATTGGTTAAAACTATGGCCAGGATGTGTAATGGATTGATGGAAGGGAATGGATAGTCCAATGCTTAGAGGGTCGTTTCCCCACGGATAACATTGTGAAAGTTAACAAGTGCGGTGTTGACCGTCACTAATGGGAATGAGGTTAAGTTGGATAAAATCGGACTGTTGGGCTTGGTCCTCGGTGTTCACGTCCCGAGGCTACTTCCGTATTTGATGGATGGTTGGGCTTGGTCCTCATGCTTTCTCCGAGGCTCCTTCCATGCCACGGAATTGTGGAATTGCATGTGGTGTGAGTCGACACGCGGTGTCGTAATCCCGGGTTAAGGATAGTGTGGCAGGTCTACGGGCTCGCCAATCGTCACACCGATGGGAGTTGACAGTTAGACCTTGGGCGGTTGGGCTTGGTCCTCGGTGTTCACGTCCCGAGGCTCCTTCCGTGTCAGGTGAACGGTTGGGCTTGGTCCTCGTGCTCATTTCTGAGGCTCCTTCTGTGTCATACCATAGGCCAGACAGGGGCTAGGATCTTGGTGCTTATTTACCCGAGAGAACCCGTTGAGCCGTAGTACGCATGTGAGCTCCGCTGTTGTGTCCTAGCATGGAGGCGTACGGAGGCCTAGGCCAGGTAGTGTGGAGACCAGCCTAGTAGTGGAGATGCCCACTCCACTGTCACCGTTTGGCCACGACGGTTGATGCCTAAGAGGTTAGCTACCTGCTCGAATAGTGGGAACTATAAGTCTGTGTCCACATAGCGATTGTGAAAGTGAAGGGATAGATACTACTCTAGAGGGGGGGGGGGGGGTGAATAGAGTTGTCAAATTTTGCACTAGACAAAACTTGAAGGTCTACCCAACTCCCTTGGAGTGAATTGCGGAATTAAAAGATTATAGATATAGAATTAACCCTATAGCCTAACACAAGTGTTGTGCACAAACTCGAGCTAACTGTAATTACAGTTAAGGCTTGGAAATCCTAATCAGCAACAAGCAACCTAGTTATATCTATTCACAGCCACAATGCAGGAAATAAACAAGGCAATCCAGACAACACAAGGAATTTATAGTGGTTCCCCAAACAACTTGGGTACGTCCACTATTCTACCAACAAGGTAGGAATCCACTCAGGTTTTTGATCAGGTGCCCTGCCACCAACAAGATCTGCTTCAGGTAGATCCAGAAACCCTTTAGACTTTTGATCAGGTGTCTAAAAACCAAGCACAGGTTTTTGATCAGGTGCCCTGCCACCAAGGGATACTTTTGAAGGGAGTAATAACCCTGTACAGGAGGGGAAAGAAGGTTAAGATGTCTTCTCTATTTTACAATAGATTAGAGAAGCACAAAAACTTGCACTGAGCTAGAAAGCTCTAAAGAATCAAGGCTCCCCCTGGCTCAAAGATGTCCAGGTGAAGTTTTGCTTCAGTGCAGAAAACTCTTCAGAAAGCTCTGAAGGAAAAACTACAAGAAGATAATAAATAATAAAATTAAAGATCTTCAAGCAGCTATCTTCTTCTTCTTCTTCTTCAAAAGAACTCTGAGTTTGAACTTCCTGAAAGCAGGAGAACTCAGGTTGAAGAAGAGTAGAAGATCTTAACACTTCTCAGTTGGATGAGTATTGCTGAGAGCAGATGACTTGATCTTGATGAAGGCTTGAAAGCAGATGAACAGGTTAACTAGTTAGCTAGCTTGAATCCTTCTTCAAAGGGTCCTTTTTATAACAGCAGCAAGCAACGGCTCTCTTCAATTTGAATTACTTGTCTTCTTCTGAAACTTGAGACCTGGGCTGCAAATAACACACAGCAAAACAAACTCTGCAGCAAGACATCCTATAAAAGGAATAAACCTTTTTCTAAGAAGCTGCAGGATCAAATCAAATAACAGAAGGACTAAATAAAGTCACATCAGAGAAATACTCTTTATAGTAAAAGGAAGACTTTTCAGTCTAACGGCTATAAAGGACTGTCAGCAGATAAAGTAAAATACAAAGACAGCTAATAAGACAAACAACTTTATCTGAAAAGATTTTACTTAGGCATAAGGGATGGAGCAAATATTGCCTGAAAATATTATCATAAAACAACTGAAAAGATATGCCAGATAATGTATTAATTAATTAAATATAATAAATAAATACAAAATATAAAGGCAGACAGAAAACGTCGAACGACCTTCGGAGATCGTCGACTGACGCACGGAGATCGTCGAACTATCGGACAGATAGTTGAACGATCCAGATAGTCGAACTATCAAAGGAGATAGTCGAACTATCACAGCAGATAGTCGAACTACCAGAAGATAGTCGAACTATCAGATAGTCGACCTATCAACAGATAGTCGAACTATCAGGGCAAGACAGATAGTCGAATTATCAACAGATAGTCGAGCTATCAGATAGTCGACCTATCAACAGATAGTCGAACTATCAAAAACAAACAGATAGTCGACCTATCAACAGATAGTCGAACTATCAGATAGTCGAACTATCAAAGCAGATAGTCGAACTACCAAGCGAGAACAGATAGTCGACCTATCAACAGATAGTCGAGCTATCAGATAGTCGACCTATCAACAGATAGTCGAACTATCAAAGACAAATAGATAGTCGATCTATCAACTGATAGTCGAACTATCAACGCAGAACAAATAGTCGAACTATCAACAGATAGTCGAGCTATCAGATAGTCGACCTATCCAAGCAGATAGTCGAACTATCAAAGCACACAGATAGTCGAACTATCAACCGATAGTCGAACTATCCACGCAGACTGAAAGTCGAACAACTGATAGACGATCGTCGAACAGTTAGTCGACGATTGTCGAGCGGCGTTCGACGATAGTCAAACGAACAAACTACTTAACCAAATTCTCAATCTGGAAAAGTGATGACTCTACAGCTAGACTACTAACCATTGACCATAGATATTTCTTGGGTCAAGGGACTAAAAAGACAAGACTAAACTCAAATCAAACTAGGGTACCAACAATCTCCCCCTATTTGAGTTAAGTCTCTTAAAAAACTAAAACACAGAGCTAGCTATAGAACACTATAATCAATACAGAAAATAGATAGCAATTAACTAGCAATTATCAAACAGATAGATATAAAACAGCAGTCAATCAAAAGATTAAGAGTCTACAGAATCTGGCAAAGAGTCAGAAGAACTTGGAACAAAAGAAATTTTCCTCAGAGGATCATCAGCCTCTTTCTTTGACATCTTCAAGTCCTGCACACCAATGATCTTCAATTCTGCAGCCCTTGGAACAACTGCTTCAGGGTGCTTTTCCATATACTTTGAGGGGTCAAATACATCAGGATTAACCTGGAACATTTCGAACTCTTTCTTTCTGAATGTAGACATGGTGGTTAAACCAGTAGTATCTTTCCCTTCAGCTTTTGCTTTTCTGATTTGAGCTGCTCCAACTAATTCGTGAAAACGAGCCATCCTAAAGTTAGGATCAAGCTCAGGACTTTCATAAGCATTCTCAGAAGGAGCAACCTCTTTATCTTGATTAACTAGATAAGACATGGGAGCAGATTTAGCAAAGTTCTTGCTAGAATATTAAACAAAATAAACTACTTACCTTTTGAAACAATTTTTTCAGACTGCACTGGTATTGGGGAAGAAACTCTTTTCTTTGGAGAAGGAGGAGGAGAAAAGGTTGGTCTTTGAAACACAACCTCCTTCACTTGTCTTTGAGAACCAGAATAAGATCTGCCTTGGGAACTTTGAGAGCTTTTCCTTGGCTGAGGCTGAGAAGGTGCAGATTTTCCAGAAGAGGCAGATGGATTAGCCGAAAGGTTCGCAGAGGCTCCTGCACTGGGAGGTGGAGGAGGAGGACCTCTGGGAGTCCATCTTGAAACAGGACTATCATACCTCTTAGATCTTTTTCTCTCTTTCTGCTGGTTCTTGGAGAACCATATCCAATGTTGAAATTCTTTTGATTTGGGGTCAATTCCTTTAAGAATATAGTAAGGAGTATCATTGTCACGGCTGGGAGGAGGAGGAGGAGCAATGGCTTTTCTTTTCTTTTAAGCAGCTTTCTTTCTCTTTGAATTTTCAGACAAATCAGAATCCTCTTCATCTTCAGAGTGAGATGAAGGAGGATTGTCATAAGGATCATAGGCTTCAGAAACAGCCTTTTCTTTTAAAGCAGCTTTCTCTTTTTCTTCTTCAATGGCATCCTGAGCCAGAAGGACATCCAAATCCAACCCTGGTGAATCATCCCAAATAGTCGACTTTTCAACATGCAAATCTTTTTCTTTCTCTAACAAAGATTGAATTCTTTGATTCCAAGCAACTCTTGCTTTCTCTTCTTGATTCTCAGATACATCTTCCATGTCATCTAAAAATGAATCCAATTCTGGATCTTCTTGAGTATCAGGAACAACTGGATCAGCTTCAGAAACAACTGCTATAACCTGAGCAGCTAAGTCTTCTTTAATATAATCTGTAGATTTATGAATACAAATCTGCTAAATAAGCAAATATCATTCCTTCTAGGTATTCACACGCTATCAAATTAATTGACTCGTCAATAAAGCGAATGAGTGAATTACCGTCATACTTAACCAACTCCCAAGATTCATCTAGGTAGGATGTAATAATCCCTTCTAGGAAATGGGCAACCACGGGAGTGGTGAGATCTTCTAAGCAAACTTTCACCGCAAATTTAGATAACATAATAGCATCAGATATTTCTTTTTCCGATAACCCAGGAACTGATTTATCTTGAACTTGAACTGCATCAGTCTCTTCTAGAATTGCTGGAGGAACTGCTGGAAGGGAGGCTGGAGGCTCTGAGGCATCTTCACAAAACATCTCCCCCTGCCTAATTTCAGTGAAAACTAAAACCAGGCCCCTTGAAGAAGAGGGCTCAGCAGATTTGGAAAGAGATTGGATGGAAGCAGTCAGGGTGGCAATGGAGGAGGCAAGTGGAGCAATTGCCTCTTCAATCATAATTTTGATTGAGGGGGTAATCAACTCCAAAATGCCGGAAATGAATGCTGGGGTGATCTCAAAAGATGATGGAAGTGTAGTGGATGGAGATGCAGCAGAGATGGTTGTAGTGTTGGGATGAGAAGTGGTGTGTACTGGAGATTGAATTGGAGATGGAGCTGGAGAGTTAACAGGAGTGTTAACTGGAGAATGAATAGGGGACTGAGGTGGTGTTGGAATCCTCTCAGATCCTAACAGATCAAAACTAGGAGCAGATATCCTAGCCTGATGAGAAGGAAGAGGAGATGCTGGAGGGGAAGGAAGAACAACCGTTGTTGTTTCTCTATCAGGAGAAGGGGAAAGTCGTACTTCAGCTGAAGTTGATGGAACTTCAACTGAAGCAGACTGCATAAGAGAAGATGAGGGAAGGGAAAGAGCTGAGCCAGCTTCTACAGGGTGAGGAGCGACCGAATCAGTCCTGGTGCTCTCTGATGTCGCTGGAGCAACCCCTGTGAGAGCGGGTTTCACAAAGGTCCTCTTCCACTTGGAGAACAGGTTTGGGTCCATCTTCTTGCTTGCATTTATTGTTGTTGCGGCGGAGACCAGCAGCTGAGGATACTTTTCCTTTAGGAAAATTCCAATAACCCTTCCGAGGGTAACTTCCTTCTTACTATTCTTTTTCCTTATCAAATCAAACATTACCCCTGCCCAATCAATCTTTTTCTGATTAACAATTGCACACATCAGTGCAAATTGTTGCCTTGTTATATTGTCATGAGCAGAGTGCTTTCCGAGGAGCACTTTTCCAACTAACTCAGCGAGAAATTTAATCTTAAAGGGAAAATTGACCTTGAGCAGCTTGGTGGGAATGCCCTCCGCATGTCCCAGCTCAGTCAACATCCTTCCAAATTCTTGAGCATCTTGCTCATAATATTCTTCACCATTTATTAAACCAAAAACATCAGTCAGAACGGACGGAGTTAAAATTACCTCTTCTCCGCCGATGGTGCCAGCCATCGAATCGTCGGTGGATGACGAGGTGAAAGCCCATTCCTTGATCTTGGGTATATTTAACTTAATCCTTGATGACATTAATCTCTCTAGTCCTTGATCCCGGCACAACTGAAGAACTTCCACGATCCCTGCTTCGCAGCAACTGAACGCGTCAAAATCAACGCTGAAGCCTGCATCGAACTTTACAACTGCTAACACTGCGGGAGAAATCGCCATTGATTGCTGGAGAAAGCGCGAGAAGGTCGGCGAAGACGAAGGGGACGAAGCGGCAGAAAATCGCAAGCGGGAAGACAGAATGCGAAAAGTCACGCTCCGTCGATGATAGAATAAAAGATCTTTTAACCTAGGTCGACTATCGGCTTTATATTAGACCGGAGATAGTCGATCTATTAAAAAGATACTAGACCCGATAGTCGAACGGCCGTTCGACGATCGGCCCAGAAGCAGAGTAGTCGAGCCATCGTTCGACTATTTCTGGCTTCTCAAACAACAAGCTGTCGTCGTTCAGAGATCGACGATAAGCTCGACCTGTTCGACGATCTTCGAACGCCGGTCGACGATCTTCAAACAGATAAGCTATCATTAACCAGAGGTCGACGATAGGCTTAATCCGTTCGACGATCTTCGATCATCGTTCGACGATCTTCAAACAGGTTTCAACATAGGCAGATATAGTCACACTTAGTCTCGTCCATTGATCATGCCTAGTTGAACTAAAAAGAACAGATGCTTCTGTTCATCTAAGGGCTTGGTGAATATATCACCTCTCTGAAACTCAGTGGATATGAACTCAAGACAAATCTTATTCTTTTCCACACAATCTCTCAGGAAATGGTGCCGAATCTCAATGTGCTTCGTTCTAGAGTGGTGCACTGGATTTTGTGCAATTGAGATAGTACTGGTACTGTCACACATGATTTTGGTATTCTTGTGTGAGTAACCATAATCCACAAGCTGGTTTTGAATCCACTGTGAACAACAACTAGCAGCTGCTATATATTCAGCCTCTGCAGTTGAAGTTGAGACAGAAGCCTGCTTCTTACAGAACCAAGAGACCAATCTCTCTCCAAGAAACTGACAAGTTCCTGAGGTGCTCTTCCTGTCAACTCTGCAACCAGCATAATCAGAATCAGAATATCCAATTAATTCAAATTCTGACTCAGCTGGGTACCAAAGTCCTAGATCTGGACATCCCTTCAGGTATCTCAGGATTCTCTTTAGAAGAATCAGATGAGATTCCTTGGGGTTGACCTGAAATCTAGCTCAAAGGCATGTAGCAAACATTATATCAGGCCTACTTGCAGTTAGATATAATAGGGAACCAACAATGGCCCTATAATTCTTTTGATCAACTGGCTTGCCGTGATCATCAGAATCAATAACTACATTAGTAGCCATAGGTGTAGGCATTGCTGAAGCATCAGCCATCCCAAATTTCTTTACCAATTCCTTGGCATATTTGGATTGGGAGATGAAGATACCATCAGCATCTTGCTTAACTTGGAGACCAAGAAAGTAAGACAGCACACCCATACTACTCATCTCAAACTTAGAGTGCATCAGGTCAGAGAACCTTTTGCAAAGTTTGGGATCAGTGGAGCCAAATATAATATCATCTACATACACCTGAACTAACAGGATTATGTCCTTGTGATGCTTGACGAAAAGGGATCTATCAACTACTCCCCTAGTGAAGTTGTGCTCTAAAAGGAAACTGGCTAGAGTCTCATACCAGGCTCTGGGAGCTTGCTTTAGTCCATATAGAGCTTTCTGTAACTTAAACACATGAGAGGGCTGAGTTGAAGAAACAAACCCTGGTGGTTGTTCAACAAACACCTCTTCCTTAAGCTCACCATTCAGGAATGCACTTTTGACATCTATTTGGAACACCTTAAACTTCATGTAGGCTGCATAGGCCAAGAAGATCCTTATTGCTTCTAGCCTTGCAACAGGAGCAAAGGTTTGGTCATAATCTATACCTTCCTCCTGTCTATATCCCTGAGCTACAAGCCTTGCTTTATTCCTTACAATAATTCCATTTGCATCCAACTTGTTTCTATACACCCACTTGGTGCCTATGATCAGTTGGCCTTTAGGTCTTGGAACCAAAGTCCAAACTTTACATCTCTCAAACTGATTGAGTTCCTCTTGCATAACAATGATCCAATGGGGATCTAGCTCTGCATCTTTAAAGGTGAGGGGCTCAACCTGTGAGAGGAAACAAGCATGCATCACATCCTGTCTTAATTGGTGTCTTGTTTGCACACCAGCTGATATGTCTCCAATCACTTGAGATGTGGGGTGATCTCTGAGTGTGACAATATCAACAGGTGGGATGTGATCTTCAGCAATAGTTGGGATTAATTCCTCAGGAGGAATTTGATCTACTGTTGGTGGTACAACAACAGCTTCTACAATGTCTTCATCACTGTCTGATTCAGTGATCTGAAGAGTTGATAGTTGAAGAATTTCTTGAGGGACATCAGGTACCTGCAATGAACTAGAGGAAAGAGAATTTTCTTTCTCCTTGTAAAACATCTGAGATTCATCAAAAGATATATGCACAGATTCTTCAATTTTACAGGTTGATTTGTTATAAACCCTATAAGCTTTGCTTACTTGGGAATATCCAAGCATGATTCCCATTGAAGCCTTTGCTTCAAACTTTCTAAGGTATTCTTTATTGTTATTATGAATATAAACAACACAACCAAATACTCTAAAATAATTAATTTTAGGTTTCTTTCCTTTAAGCAACTCATAAGGAGTTTTACACTTAAGCTTGTGTATCAAACTTCTATTCAAGACATAATTGGCTGTACTAACAGCTTCTGCCCAATAGGAGAGAGGCATGTTAGCATCTGCCAACAATGTACTAGCAGCTTCAATGAGTGTTCCGTTCTTCCTTTCAACTACCTCATTTTGTTGGGGAGTTCTAGGAGCTGAGAAACTATGTTTGATACATTCTCTCTCACAGAATTCTTGCATGAGAAGAGAGTCAAACTCAGTACCATGATCACTTCTGATCAAGGCCACATGAGTAGAGTACTTAGTCTGCACACATAGTAGAAAGTCTGTAAGGGCTTTGAAGTTATCAGCCTTAGTTCTCAAAAAGAAAACCCAACTGAACTTAGAGAAGTCATCTACAATTACTAAGGTGTAATACTTCCCTCCTAAACTCTGTACATTTATTGGGCCAAATAGGTCCAAATGTAATAGGTACAGGATTCTAGGGGAATCACTCTTATTTACAGATTTAAAAGAGTTTTTGGTTTGCTTGCCTAGCTGACAAGCCTTGCATAGGCTCTCCTTCTTGTAGGGGCAAGAAGGTATACCTCTAACAAGGTTGTGTTTAGATAACCTAGATATATTTTTAAGGTTAACATGACTAAGCCTCTTATGCCATAAAGAATTATTATTAATTGTTACTTCATTAAACAAACAGATTTCAGAGTGAGATGAATTGAAATCTACTAAATAAATATTACCTATTCTAATGCCTACTAAAACAACAATATTATTTAAAGTAATATTGCAAGAAGAGTTAGAAAATGAAACCTGGTAGCCAGCATCACATAGCTGGCTGACTGAAATCAAATTGTGCTTCAGTCCTGTCACATATGCAACTCTCTTGAAAGTAACATCTCCAATAGTAATCCAGCCATAGCCTTCTGTCTGACCACAGCTGGAATCTCCAAAGATAACCTTTGGGCCGAGCTTAGCTTTGAATTTTGACAGATGATCTTTATTTCCTGTCATATGCTTGGAACATCCACTTTCTAAATACCACTTATTTTGAGTGATTGGATAGGCCTTCACCTGCAAGACATTTATTTAGACAGAGTGGACCCAGGTAACCTTGGGTCCCTTGTTTTTCACATAAGAAAAACTGGAAATATATGAAAATGCAGGCTGAGGGTGATAACCTAATGGGTGAGATCTCCTAGGTGGGATTCTCCATGCAGATGATGGGTCAACAAACCTAGGGTTTCTATTTTCATTTAGGTTTCTATGGTACTGATGATGATTTTGAAAATCATGTTGAAAACGTCGATCGACGTTCGACGATGGGCGCTCAGATCGTCGAGCTTCGTTCGACCATTGAGCTTCCGATCGTCGAGCGGCGTTCGACGCTCTTTGCATTTCTTTAAAAAATTTCTTTCTTTTCTCTCTCTTAGCGTTATTTAAAGTTTTATTAACTAGGTTTACTTGCTCAGTGTTCTTCATTCCACTAGCTGAAATGAATTTTACTGGAGTTGAAAGATTATTTTTAAGTAGAACTGGGGGTTCACTGGGAGAGGCTCCTAAGCCTAGTTTGTCATTACCTGACCTAGTGTTAGTCATGCTGGTAATCTCTAACAACTTAAGGCTTCTACCATTAAGTGATTCTTCTAACCTCTTAGACTTAGCTAACACCATTTTAAGAAATTTAATTTCTTCACTACAAGTAGTGAGATCTTCCTTTAACCTAACATTTTCTGTAGCAATTGATTCTGAGTCAGCTAACTTATTTCTAAGTTCTTTTATCTCCTTTTCTGAGCTAATCAAATCTAGGCATAAAGATTTAAAATCAAATTTAAATTCCTCAGAAGTAAAGTCATAAGAAGATAGTACCTCATCTTCTGTTGGCATCTCTTCATCTGAATCTGAACTCTCTGCAGCTGAGTGGTTGCTGCAGGCATCTATTGCCATCAGGCAAACTTCTTTTGCCTTCTTCTCTTCCTCATCCTCACTGGAGCTTGATGAGGAGGATTCTTCATCAGAATCACTCCAGGTTTCAGCAATGAAACCTCTCTCCTTCTTCTTGTTTTTGTAGGAGGATGGCTTGGAGTGCTTCCTGTGCTGTTCCTTTTCTTTTCTCTTGTCTTTGTTCTTCTCCTCTGGACACTCTGGTAAGATGTGTCCAGGCTTCCTGCAACCATAACAAATAATTTCTTTAGCAGGTGAACGATCATACCTTGGTTTGTCTTCATAGCGTGAAGACTTCTTTCTGAATTCCTTTCTCCCCATCTTGAGAAATCTCTTGGCAAACAATGCCATTAGCTCCTCATTTGATTGGCTGCCTTCAGAAGCATCAGCAGCCTTAAGAGCTAGAGATTGCTCTTTCCTTGTTGGAGTAGGGGTCTTTGCTTCTGCTTCTGCTTCCCTTGTCTTCAGCACTTGCTCAAAAGACTTGAGCTTGCCGAGAAGAGCCTCAGTGGAGATCTCATTTGTACTTCTGGCTTCCTTGATGGGCCAGATCCTTAGATCCCATGTGCTAGGGAAGCACATAAGAATCTTATCATTGACCTCTGTCAATGATATGTCCTTGTCAAGGGTCCTCAGCTCATTGATGATTGAGCTGAGCCTGGTGTACATGGCTTCAACTGATTCAGCATCAGTTTTCTTGAAGTTCTCATATTGTGAGATAAGGTTGGACCTTCTGTCCTTCCTTTCATCAGCTGAGCCAGCTATAATCTGGTTCAGTGTATCCCACATAGCTTTTACTGAAGAGCAGTCAGCTACCTTCTGGAATACCTCATCAGACATTGTCTGAGCCAGTATATTCATTGCCTTGGCATATGCTATCTTGGCCTTCTTGTACTCGTCATTGTAATCTGGAGGAGGCACTGCACTCATATCAGTTGATGATGAGGCAGTGGCAGCAGCAGGTGCTCTTGGGGGACCTGACAAAATAGAAGCAAAGATGCTTTCATCAATAGAATTCATATATAATTTTATCCTTGCCTTCCAGATGCCAAACTTAGCTAAGTTGCATGCTGGAGGTCTGGTGCTAGAATAATCCTTGGACTGGGCCATGATAGTGAATATCTATAAGCTTTGGTATCTATCAGGATCTTGTGACTTAGGTGTTAGCCTATTCAGTCAGTCAACCTCCCTCTGATACCAATTGAAAGTGAAGGGATAGATACTACTCTAAAGGGGGGGGGGGGTGAATAGAGTTGTCAAATTTTGCACTAGACAAAACTTGAAGGTCTACCCAACTCCCTTGGAGTGAATTGCGGAATTAAAAGATTATAGATATAGAATTAACCCTATAGCCTAACACAAGTGTTGTGCACAAACTCGAGCTAACTGTAATTACAATTAAGGCTTGGAAATCCTAATCAGCAACAAGCAACCTAGTTATATCTATTCACAGCCACAATGCAGGAAATAAACAAGGCAATCCAGACGACACAAGGAAGTTATAGTGGTTCCCCAAACAACTTGGGTACGTCCACTCTTCTACCAACAAGGTAGGAATCCACTCAGGTTTTTGATCAGGTGCCCTGCCACCAACAAGATCTGCTTCAGGTAGATCCAGAAACCCTTTAGACTTTTGATCAGGTGTCTAAAAACCAAGCACAGGTTTTTGATCAGGTGCCCTGCCACCAAGGGATACTTTTGAAGGGAGTAATAACCCTGTACAGGAGGGGGAAGAAGGTTAAGATGTCTTCTCTATTTTACAATAGATTAGAGAAACACAAAAACTTGCACTGAGCTAGAAAGCTCTAAAGAATCAAGGCTCCCCTGGCTCAGAGATGTCTAGGTGAAGTCTTGCTTCAGTGCAGAAAACTCTTCAGAAAGCTCTGAAGGAAAAACTATAAGAAGATAATAAATAATAAAATTAAAGATCTTCAAGCAGCTATCTTCTTCTTCTTCTTCTTCAAAAGAACTCTGAGTTTGAACTTCCTGAAAGCAGGAGAACTCAGGTTGAAGAAGAGTAGAAGATCTTAACACTTCTCAGTTGGATGAGTATTACTGAGAGCAGATGACTTGATCTTGATGAAGGCTTGAAAGCAGATGAACAGGTTAACTAGTTAGCTAGCTTGAATCCTTCTTCAAAGGGTCCTTTTTATAACAGCAGCAAGCAACGGCTCTCTTCAATTTGAATTACTTGTCTTCTTCTGAAACTTGAGACCTGGGCTGCAAATAACACACAGCAAAACAAACTCTGCAGCAAGACATCCTATAAAAGGAATAAACCTTTTTCTAAGAAGCTGCAGGATCAAATCAAATAACAGAAGGACTAAATAAAGTCACATCAGAGAAATACTCTTTATAGCAAAAGGAAGACTTTTCAGTCTAACGGCTATAAAGGACTGTCAGCAGATAAAGTAAAATACAAAGACAGCTAATAAGACAAATAACTTTATCTGAAAAGATTTTACTTAGGCATAAGGGATGGAGCAAATATTGCCTGAAAATATTATCATAAAACAACTGAAAAGATATGCCAGATAATGTATTAATTAATTAAATATAATAAATAAATACAAAATATAAAGGCAGACAGAAAACGTCGAACGACCTTCGGAGATCGTCGACCGACGCACGAAGATCGTCGAACTATCGGACAGATAGTCGAACGATCCAGATAGTCGAACTATCAAAGGAGATAGTCGAACAATCACAGCAGATAGTCGAACTACCAGAAGATAGTCGAACTATCAGATAGTCGACCTATCAACAGATAGTCGAACTATCAGGGCAAGACAGATAGTCGAACTATCAACGGATAGTCGAGCTATCAGATAGTCGACCTATCAACAGATAGTCGAACTATCAAAAACAAACAGATAGTCGACCTATCAACAGATAGTCGAACTATCAGATAGTCGAACTATCAAAGCAGATAGTCGAACTACCAAGCGAGAACAGATAGTCGAGCTATCAGATAGTCGACCTATCAACAGATAGTCGAACTATCAAAGACAAACAGATAGTCGATCTATCAACAGATAGTCGAACTATCAACACAGAACAAATAGTCGAATTATCAACAGATAGTCGAGCTATCAGATAGTCGACCTATCCAAGCAGATAGTCGAACTATCAAAGCACACAGATAGTCGAACTATCAACCAATAGTCAAACTATCCACGCAGACTGAAAGTCGAACAACTGATAGACGATCGTCGAACAGTTAGTCGACGATAGTCGAGCGGCGTTCGACGATAGTCGAACGAACAAACTACTTAACCAAATTCTCAATCTGGAAAAGTGAGGACTCTACAGCTAGACTACTAACCATTGACCATAGATATTTCTTGGGTCAAGGGACTAAAAAGACAAGACTAAACTCAAATCAAACTAGGGTACCAACAGATTGCATGTGCTTGAGCATGGGTGTGTCATTGCATTGCATACATATCATCGCACTTCATTATATACACAAGACCCTCATCGTATAAGTTTGTATGGGCACTCCTATACGATGAGTTACTTTCTGCTGAACGACCCTCAACTTATATGCTTGTATGGGCATCCATATAAGTTGAGTTACTTACTGTTCTAGTTATATACTTTCTTGCTGCTATAGTTCGTAGATTTGAAATAAGAGCTTGTTTATTATACACTGCTGATGTTGCTGCTTATAATATGTGTTGGAACACCCTATTACTAATTTGGTTAAGGATCACTATGGTTGTCTTAGGAAACCAGGTTGACCTAGTTGTATAGTTGTGAAGGTCAACACTAGAGTGAGTCTAGGGCTTAGAACTTAGGTTTGAAGCTGCCCCCAGGACCATTCCAAGATCAAGGTTGAAGAGCTAAGTCTAAGGCAATTTTCGTCGAGCTCAGGTCGACGAATCGTCGAACTCCATTCGACGCTCTCTGAGCTCAACTTCGATAAATCGTCGAACTCTGGTCGACGATCTTCGAGCTCAGATCGACTATTTGCCTTCATCCCGTTCTGCTGAATCGTCGAACTCCATTCGACGATCTCTGAGCTCAACTTCGATAAATCGTCGAACTCCTTTCGACGATCTTCGAGCTCAGATCGATGATCTCTCTTCAGTTATTTTTCAGGTCGCTGAGCTCGGTTCGACGATCTTCGAGCTCAGTTCGACGTTTTCTGTCTGCCTTATCTCATTTCATCTCTGAGCTCAGTTCGACGATCGTAGAGCTCAGATCGACAATTCTTCTGAGAGATCGACGCATTTAAGGATTCAAATGCTGTTATTCTTTGGAATGTTTTTGAATATTATCAGCATTTATGATAAGAAGATCTGCCAGTCGTTTGTCTTTATTCAGGAGCAAGTTTCAAGGTATTATTCAGAGAATGTTTGCTGGACTTTCCTCTAGAAGACAAGACTCTTTATGGAAGACATTTATGACTGCCAACGGCTACTTTGGACAAAGAATTTTTCAGAGAATAAGATCTTCCTTTTTCAATCACAAGGAGAACATACAGAATACAGAACACTGATAGCAGAAGAACAATAGAAGAACTGTGACATAAAAATCTTCTTACTTACTGAAAAGTGTTCACAACTTCATTTCAAGAATTCCAGACACCTCATCCTTCAGCCTTCTTGCTGAAACAATCTTTTGCTGGAGATCAAAATTCTGAAGACCTATCACCCTAGAGCAAAGCTTCTTTTCCTGAACCAGTCTAGATCTCAGGGGGAGCTTTGACAACAAAGATCCACTAGTCTTCTCTCATTTGATTTGAGAACAGAGAAGACAACTTCATTTCCTTTTCCTTTTTATTTTCCTGCTGTAAAAGGGTTCTTGAACTCCCTTCAAAAGTTTTGTCTGGTTCTGAGAACCTTGTTAAAACTCAATGGTGGCAAGACACCTTATCAAAAAATCCAGTTTTGGTTTTTGAGCACCTTAATAAAAGCTCATTGGTGTCAGGACACCTGATCAACTCATCCTGAGTGGATTCCTACCAAGGGTGGTAGAAGAGTGGATGTACCCAGGTTTTTGGGGAACCACTATATTTCCTTATGTCTTCTGGATTGTTTGTTTGATTGTTGCTGTGTGCTGTGCTCTTAGTTTCTTGCTTCTTTAATTATTTTCTAGCACTCTACACTATAGTATAAATTAAATTTTATATATGCTGATATTTTAAAAACCTGTGAAACTTATTTGAACAAACTCTATTCACCCCCCTCTAGAGTTAGATAGATTTACCCTCACTTTCAATTGGTATCAGAGGGAGGTTGGTTGCTCATACAGGCTAACACCTGAACCAAGTGATCCTTGGTAAAATCTATCTTTTAAGAGGGTTATTTCTTCTTATATATATATTACTCTAAGACATGGCACAGAACAAGGATTATGCAAGCACCAGACCTCCAGTGTGCAATCTATCTAAGTTTGCACTTTGGAAGGCAAGGATTAAATTATACATGAACTCTATTGATGAAGATATTTTCAATTTTGTCTTGACAGTTTGTCCAAGTCCACAAGCAAGCTCAAGCACAAATGCTGTTCCACCTCCCTCAGGAACAAATGCAGACATAAAGAAATGGAAAACTGCAGATGCAAAGGCCATGAACATCTTAGCTCAGATAATGTCTGATGAGATATTTCAGAAAGTAGCTGACTGCAACTCAGCCAAAGGAATTTGGGACAAGCTCTCTGAAATTGTCTCAGGGTCTGCTGATAAAAGGAAAGACAGGAGATCTCACCTCATAACCCAATATGAGAATTTCAAGAAAGGAGAGACTGAGTCAGTAGCAGATATGTACAACAGATTGAGTCTGATTGTCAATGAGCTAAGAACCTTGGATAAAGAAATCTCATTGATTGAGCTTAATGACAAGATCCTAATGTGCTTCCCCAGTACTTGGGATTCAAGAATCTGGCCAATCAAAGATGCCAGAAGTCTAAATGAAATCACTACTGAAACTCTCCTAGGCAAGCTCAAATCTTATGAGCTGCTTATCAAGAACAGAGAGGAAGAACAGAAGGCTGCTTCACCAGCCTCAAGGAAAGAGAAGTCAATAGCTTTCAAAGCCATTGAAGATCAGCCTGAAGAAAAACTCACAGGCAATGAGGAATTGGTCAGCCTACTGGCCAAAAGATTTTACAAGCTAGCCAGAAAAGACTTCAGAAAAAGGCCATACAAAGGACATGACAAACCAAGGTGTAAGACCCCAACCTCGGAGATGATCGCGGGGCGATCAATCGGCTCTTTTGGAGATCTGAACAGGGGCACACGGCCAGGCACACGGCCGTGTGCCAACCCGTGTTCAGGGATTTATTTGTGTTTTGTGCTGTCTCGAGTCAGAGAGGTACACGGCCTGAGACACACGGCCGTGTCTCAAGCCGTGTGTGGGGCACACGGCCTCGAACACAGCCGTGTTCGAAGCCGTGTTCTGGAAGCCCGACGATCGTCTTGAAGCTCCAGGTAACACGGCCCGTGGCACACGGCCGTGTCAGGAGCCGTGTCGATCGGCGAATGAGCTACACGGCCAGACACACGGCCGTGTGTCAAGCCGTGTTCGGCCCAGTTTTTGGGGTTTTGGATCTAATCTCGGCCGTTCGTTCCCTTGGATCTGGATCCGACGGTGGGGGCTGCTCCTAGGGAGTTATTAGCCGGGATTAGGGCTTTGAATCCTCACTTTTCTTTGGTCCACTCTCTCTCTAAGTGTTTAGAGAGAAGGGAGAGCAAGAGGAAGGAGGAGCCCAAGATCCGGCCGCCGGAGGAGTTATGAAGCACCGATTCGCGATCCGAGACCGGATCCTCGAAGGCAAGGGCGAGGCGAAGCTTTCCATCCGACTACATCTTCATGGCACCGCGGAAAAATGCGAGGGTAACGATCCTCTTCATAGGGCATGTGTAGTCGCCCTTCTTTCTATGCATAGGGAAATCCCCCTCTCGCGAGTGAGCGTTGAGGCGCGGAATCCCCTCGGGTAGATATGTAAAGTCCCCGTTGTTAGAGCCCGGAATCGGAGTACGGGTGTAGGCATTGTGTGTGAAGCCTATTCGGGTTTAACCCGGATCGGTGATGTTGCATTGCATGGCCGGAGAAGACTCCGCGCCGATGGATTTAGTTTTCCGAAAATTCTACGCGGTAGATTGCATACTAGGATCCTTGGGGGTTAACCTCGAGGCGCACCCGGAAAGCTTGGGCGGAATCGCATTGCCGCCACGATGTTGCCTTGGAGGGCAAATCGGTACATAACGGGGTTATGTGCGTGTTTTGATCGTTTGTGGGAATGAGGAGAAACTTAGCCCGCACCGATGGCTAAATGGCCGTGGTGAAGTGAGCAACGGGCGGGTGGAACTCTACCCATTCCAAGTGGTCTCGGTAGAAGCGACCTAAAGTACATGGAACTTCCCGGGGGGTTGGAAACGGGCCTAGGCTTCGGCTGAAAGGGCTAAATGCTCACGTGTGTTGACATCCGAGGGATGGTGGTGGAATCGCGGTGTCGGACTGGGTCCGGACCGGGTTCACCGATTAGTGCCCTGAGAGCACGGAGTGTGCGGCCGTGCGTGCCGACACTTGTGGCGAATAGAATACTCTATAGAATTGCTATGATAGTTTTATATGAAGGGAAGGAGCACCGCCGTCCCGAGAAACGGGACGGGGTCGTTATAATTTGGTCAGCTCTTGCTGACCGTTGCCCTTTTGCATTGCCACCTCTTGGGTGGGTTGTTTCTACAGGTGCTGCTGCGGAGCCAAGCGGCAAATAGCGGGCTAAAGCCCAAGTTGCAGCGCCAGCCCTCGAAGGCTTAGTTATTAGCTTTTCATATTCATTTATGGCCGGCCTGCGCGCCGATGTATGAAAGACGCTATTTTGTTAAGCGAACACTTCTGTAAGGCCTTAAGGCCGTGAACTATTTTGTGTATGTACTCATTCCTGGGTTATAGTGGACATTCATGCTCTGTGGCAGGGTTCTTATCTTTTTGCAACTTAATTAAATTGCTTCCGCTAGGTGTTGTGTAGGACGCTCTGATTGGTTGTGTGGTTTCAACGCGTAACCAACCGGTCTGTCCGTAGTATATGGCGTCGGGCCCCGGCCGGACCTACTGCTATATGCTATGTGACGGATAGGGGTGTTACAAATTGGTATCAGACTTCTGGTTTCGGTCAAGCTTAAATGAATTCGTGGACGAATTCACTTTAAGGGGTGGTGAGCACATTGTGTGCGTCATCGTTATAACATGAAAAGAACCCATGAATGTCCACTTAGGAATGAAAATACACATGATTGAGGAACCTGCGTGTTCCTATAATTGCTGTTTGCAGTAATTTTTGGGTCGCTTATCGGTGTTTTGCACGATTTTAGGTGACCAGAAGTGGCGCTGGGCCGTCTGAACGGCCAGGTTCTGAGGCGAGCAGTGCGCCAAGCGATGCGCCTGCAACACCTTTGTCTGCTGAGACCATTAGGTTGGTGGCAGAAGCGGTCATGGCAATGATCAATGCTCAGCCTGCAAGGCAGGTGCAGCAGCCTGCTCCTGCTGTGGAGCAAGTTCCGGTTCAGACGGCAGAGCGAAGGAGGGTTGAGCAAGTAGTTTTGGAGCCAGAGTTGCCTAGGAGAGCAACTGAAAGACAACTGAAGCACGTGATGGGCTTTCACCCACCGGTGTTCACGGGGGCAGAAAACCCGACCCAAGCAGAGGATTGGCTCTCAAGGGTCAACAGGGTGATGACTGCGACGCAAACTGAAGAGTGGCAGAAGACCACTATAGCGACGTTCCTTTTGGATGGGGACGCAAGACTGTGGTGGGAGGGCCTAGAGCTGCATCAGTTGAGGGGAAGGCCATTGGCCGAAGTCCCGATGGAGGAGTTTGCGAGACTATTTATGGCTCGATACCTCCCCTCGGCGCAGAGGATTGCGCTAGAGAGCGAATTCCAGAAGTTGGTGTAGGGTGATAGCACCGTTGATGAATACCTCCACGAGTTTACTCGGCTGGGGAGATATGCCGGCGCTACCTTCGCAGACGAGGAGCGCAAGACGAGCCGCTTTTATGAAGGGCTAAGGGATGATTTGAGGTTGCTGCTGTCGGGGCCCAAGACGCAGGGTTTCATGACCCTGGTCAGTTCGTCCCGGTCCTTGGAGAAGGATATGAGAAACGTGCAAGCGAAGAAGGAAAGGGAATCCGGTGGAAGAAATCAGAGTTCAAGGCGCCGACTACATCGAAGTCGGGCTACCGTAGATTCTACAAGAAGGCTAAGACATCGGGTCCAGCTTCTTCTGCAGGTGCCTCGGGGGCAACTACCCATCGGACCCCGGGCGCTTGCTTCACGTGTGGAAAGCCGGGGCACTTTGCCCGTGACTGCTGGAGTGGACGAGCGAAGTCCGAAAGGAAGCAAGGAGCCACCTATGAGGAAAAGGGCAAAGCGGTGGAGTCGACCGCGTCCCACTACGCTCCGACTCAGCCTAGAGTCTACAACTTGGGCCAGCAGGAGGCCATCAAGGAAGCGGATGTGGTGACAGGTATGAGTTAATTTAAGCAAGTTGACTTGAGAATACTATTACCTATTGCTTGTTAAGCTAATGTCTTTTGCTTAGGCTTTGTGTTGATTAGCGATAGTCCGGCACGAGCACTATTCGACACTGGTGCTTCACATTCTTTCTTGTCCGAACAGTTTATATCGCGCATCGGAGTCCCTTCTTCGATGGCAAAGGACAAGCTAGATGTGTTGCTACCAAACGGGTGCTCGATGCGTGCGGACAGGGTGTGCGCCATGAAGGTTCACATAGGGAGCCAAGAGTTCGACTTGCTAGCGTCATTATTGCCGTTGGTAGAGTTCGATGTTATCTTTGGAATGGATTGGCTGTCAGAGCAGAAGGCTTGGATCGATTGCGACCGTAAGGAGGTCAAGCTGGGTGTAGGGCGGGAGACTACTTTCGAGGGGCTTAAGGGGTCGAGCAAGACATTAATGTCTGCTCTTCAGGTGGTGAAGGCGGTTCGTGCTGGTACAGAGCTGTTCTTTGCGATAGTGGGGGCTGTAGAGCCAAAGTCCCCGTTGGATAGCATCCCCGTGGTTTGCGAATACCCCGATGTGTTCCCGGATAGCCTTCCTGGAGCCCCACCGCAGCGAGAGATTGATTTTACGATCGAGCTCGTGCCGGGTGCCAAACCCGTGTCACGTGCTCCTTATAGGTTGGCGCCAAAGGAGATGGCAGAGCTGAAGGTTCAGTTGGAGGAACTGATGGAGCAAGGTTATGTGCGTCCAAGTTCGTCGCCTTGGAGCGCACCGGTCCTCTTCGTTAAAAAGAAGGACGGTAGTATGCGGTTGTGCATCGACTACAGGGAATTGAACAAGTTGACGGAAAAGAACAAGTACCCGATCCCGAGGATTGATGATCTCTTTGATCAGTTAGTCGGATCATCTGTATACTCCAAGTTGGACTTGAAGTCGGGGTACTATCAGCTGAGGATCAGGGAATGTGATATCCCAAAGACGGCGTTCAGTACGAGGTATGGGCATTTCGAGTTCACGGTCATGCCGTTTGGACTGACGAATGCGCCATCGGTGTTTATGGATCTGATGAACAGGACGTTCAGAGATTTCCTGGATCGCTTCGTGATCGTCTTTATTGACGATATTTTGGTGTACTCGCAGTGCGAAGAAGACCACTTCAAGCATTTGCATTTGGTGTTGGAAACTTTGAGGAGGAATGAGCTTTACGCAAAGTTCTCCAAGTGCGAGTTCTGGCTACCTTCGGTAGCATTCCTGGGTCATATAGTGAGTGGGGAAGGTATAGCGGTGGATCCGGCGAAGATAGTTGCGATACGGGAGTGGCCTGTGTTGTCTTCGGTAGCGGAAGTCCGTAGTTTCCTTGGGCTTGCCGGCTATTACAGGCGCTTCGTGGAGAACTTCTCGCGGATAGCGTTACCTCTCACAAAGTTGACCAGGAAGGATCAGAGATTCTTATGGACGCAAGAGTGCGTGCAGGCTTTCGAGGAGCTGAAGGGGCGGTTGACCACGGCGCCAGTGCTTAGTTTGCCGAGTGGGACCGAGGGCTTTGAGGTGTATAGCGACGCTTCGGGTAGTGGTTTGGGCTGCGTGTTGTTGCAGCATGGTAGCGTGATAGCGTATGGATCGCGTCAGCTAAAGGTGCATGAAAGAAATTATCCGGTGCACGACTTGGAGTTGGCGGCCGTGATATTTGCACTCAAGTTGTGGAGGCACTACCTATACGGAGTAAAGGTCGATATATACACCGATCACAAGAGCTTAAAATACCTGTTGGATCAGAAGGATCTCAATATGAGGAAGAGGAGGTGGATGGAGTTCCTGGGGGACTACACCTTCAAGATACATTATGTACCCGGGAAGGGCAACGCAGTTGCGGATGCGCTGAGCCGCAGGGCTCCCGCCCGAGCCAACTGGTTGTCGGTGCATGATGAGCGGCTAGTGCGGGAGTTGGAAGAGCTTGAGATCTGTTGCGTTGACAAGCAGACGAGCGCCAAAGCAATGTTAAACTGGACAGAGGTACAGTATGACCTGGCTGACCGAGTTCGGCAGGCATTGGAGTTGGATGATTCCATGAAGGAGCTTTTGGAGGCCGCTTCGGATGGGTCAAATTCCCAGTTCTCGGTAGAAGATGGGTTATTAAGGAAGGATTATCGTTTGTGCGTCCCAAGTGGGGGCAACCTCCGGGCGGAGTTGATGTACGAGGCTCATCATACCAAGTACTCAATCCACCCAGGGAGCACGAAGATGTATCGTGATCTCAAGAAGTTGTTTTGGTGGCCGGGGCTTAAGAAAGATGTGGCGTTGTACGTGGCTAAATGCCAAATGTGCGCCTTGGTGAAGGCGGAGTGCCAAAAGCCGGGAGGATTTCTGAAGTCCTTGCCTATACCGGAGTGGAAATTCGACGATATATCTATGGACTTTGTACACGGGTTGCCAAGGTCGCAGAAGGGGAACGACGCCATCTGGGTGATCGTGGATCGGCTAACTAAGGTGTCGCATTTCATTCCGCATAGGAAGGATGATCCAGTGGAGAAATTGGCAAAGTTGTACGTTGACAATATTGTTAGGCTGCATGGTGTGCCTCGTAGCATTGTGAGTGATCGCGATGGGCGGTTCACGTCAAATGATTGGAGGTTGGTGCAGCAGATGTTGGGAACAAAGTTAAAGTTCAGTACAGCTTTCCATCCGCAGACAGATGGGCAGACCGAGAGAGTTAATAGAACGATGGAGAACATGCTCCGCATGTGCGTTCTAGACTTCGGGAAGCATTGGGAAGACCATCTTTATTTGGTGGAGTTCGCGTACAACAACAGCTACCAAGCAAGTATACAAATGGCGCCCTTCGAGGCCCTGTATGGTAGGAAGTGTCGCACGCCGTTATCGTGGCTTGAAGCGGGTGAGGCAAGGTTGTACAAGAAGCAGGAGGTGGAGAGTGCTACCTCGTTAGTGCGGATCATTCGGGAGCGCTTGTTGATCGCTCAGGACCGGCAGGCGAAGTACTACAATGCCAAGCACTGGAACGTGGAGTTCGCGGTAGGCGATTGGGTGTACTTGAAGATCAAGCCGTTCAAGGGTGTCTCACGGATTCGACGCTTGAAAAAGTTGAGTCCGAGATACCTTGGGCCGTTTGAGGTCCTGGAGCGAGTCGGCGAAGCGGCATACCGTTTTAAGCTATCAGTGGAGTTGAGTGGATTACATGATGTGTTCCACATTTCTGTGTTGCGGAAGGCGGTGCAAGAGCCTTCGCAGGTGATCGCGGCTGATCAAGTACCGGTTGAAGAAGGGTTGACAACGAAAGTCAAGCCCATATCTATTGAGGATTTCGAAGTCAAGCGGCTTCGGAACAAGGAAATCAAAATGGTGAAGGTCCGTTGGGATAACTGCGGGCGCGAGGAGCTCTCTTGGGAGCGAGAGCAGACAATGCGCGAGGAGTGCCCCGAGTTGTTCCCCTCAGGTACTCGATTTGTTTTGTTTTTGTGTAGTCTCTGTTCTTAATTTCGGGACGAAATTCTCTTAAGGGGGAGGGAGTTGTAAGACCCCAACCTCGGAGATGATCGCGGGGCGATCAATCGGCTCTTTTGGAGATCTGAACAGGGGCACACGGCCAGGCACACGGCCGTGTGCCAACCCGTGTTCAGGGATTTATTTGTGTTTTGTGCTGTCTCGAGTCAGAGAGGTACACGGCCTGAGACACACGGCCGTGTCTCAAGCCGTGTGTGGGGCACACGGCCTCGAACACAGCCGTGTTCGAAGCCGTGTTCTGGAAGCCCGACGATCGTCTTGAAGCTCCAGGTAACACGGCCCGTGGCACACGGCCGTGTCAGGAGCCGTGTCGATCGGCGAATGAGCTACACGGCCAGACACACGGCCGTGTGTCAAGCCGTGTTCGGCCCAGTTTTTGGGGTTTTGGATCTAATCTCGGCCGTTCGTTCCCTTGGATCTGGATCCGACGGTGGGGGCTGCTCCTGGGGAGTTATTAGCCGGGATTAGGGCTTTGAATCCTCACTTTTCTTTGGTCCACTCTCTCTCTAAGTGTTTAGAGAGAAGGGAGAGCAAGAGGAAGGAGGAGCCCAAGATCCGGCCGCCGGAGGAGTTATGAAGCACCGATTCGCGATCCGAGACCGGATCCTCGAAGGCAAGGGCGAGGCGAAGCTTTCCATCCGACTACATCTTCATGGCACCGCGGAAAAATGCGAGGGTAACGATCCTCTTCATAGGGCATGTGTAGTCGCCCTTCTTTCTATGCATAGGGAAATCCCCCTCTCGCGAGTGAGCGTTGAGGCGCGGAATCCCCTCGGGTAGATATGTAAAGTCCCCGTTGTTAGAGCCCGGAATCGGAGTACGGGTGTAGGCATTGTGTGTGAAGCCTATTCGGGTTTAACCCGGATCGGTGATGTTGCATTGCATGGCCGGAGAAGACTCCGCGCCGATGGATTTAGTTTTCCGAAAATTCTACGCGGTAGATTGCATACAGGGATCCTTGGGGGTTAACCTCGAGGCGCACCCGGAAAGCTTGGGCGGAATCGCATTGTCGCCACGATGTTGCCTTGGAGGGCAAATCGGTACATAACGGGGTTATGTGCGTGTTTTGATCGTTTGTGGGAATGAGGAGAAACTTGGCCCGCACCGATGGCTAAATGGCCGTGGTGAAGTGAGCAACGGGCGGGTGGAACTCTACCCATTCCAAGTGGTCTCGGTAGAAGCGACCTAAAGTACATGGGACTTCCCGGGGGGCTGGAAACGGGCCTAGGCTTCGGCTGAAAGGGCTAAATGCTCACGTGTCTTGCCATCCGAGGGATGGTGGTGGAATCGCGGTGTCGGACTGGGTCCGGACCGGGTTCACCGATTAGTGCCCTGAGAGCACGGAGTGTGCGGCCGTGCGTGCCGACACTTGTGGCGAATAGAATACTCTATAGAATTGCTATGATAGTTTTATATGCAGGGAAGGAGCACCGCCGTCCCGAGAAATGGGACGGGGTCGTTATAATTTGGTCAGCTCTTGCTGACCGTTGCCCTTTTGCATTGCCACCTCTTGGGTGGGTTGTTTCTACAGGTGCTGCTGCGGAGCCAAGCGGCAAATAGCGGGCTAAAGCCCAAGTTGCAGCGCCAGCCCTCGAAGGCTTAGTTATTAGCTTTTCATATTCATGTATGGCCGGCCTGCGCGCCGATGTATGAAAGACGCTATTTTGTTAAGCGAACACTTCTGTAAGGCCTTAAGGCCATGAACTATTTTGTGTATGTACTCATTCCTGGGTTATAGTGGACATTCATGCTCTGTGGCAGGGTTCTTATCTTTTTGCAACTTAATTAAATTGCTTCCGCTAGGTGTTGTGTAGGACGCTCTGATTGGTTGTGTGGTTTCAACGCGTAACCAACCGGTCTGTCCGTAGTATATGGCGTCGGGCCCCGGCCGGACCTACTGCTATATGCTATGTGACGGATAGGGGTGTTACACAAGGTATGATAAGTCAAATAATAATAACAAAGAAATCATATGCTTTGGTTGCAGGAAACCAGGCCACATTGTGCCTGACTGTCCAGAGAACAAGAACAAGGACAGAAAGGATAGAAGAGAAAGAAGAAAAGAAAAAGATTTCAAAAAGAACAGCTCAGACAAAGCCTCCTCTAGCAGGAACAAAAATACAAGAAAGGGTTTTGTTGCTGAGACATGGAGTGAGACAGAAGAAGATTCTGAAACTTCATCTAACTCCAGTGATGATGAAGATGATGTTGATGAGAAAGAATTCTGCATGATGGCTATCAATGCCTCACAGCAAAACTCTGATGAAGAATTAGATTCAAATTCAGAAAATCAACCAGAGGAAGATCAGGTAATTAGCTCTTTTGATTTTAATTTTGAGGAATTCAAAAATGAATTTAAGACATTGTGCTTGAATTTACTAAGATCTGAAAAAGAGATAATCTCTCTCAGAAATAAATTATCTGAATACAATGTCCTGAACTCAAATAACCTCAAACTCTCTGAGGAGTTAGAATGCTGTAGGGAGGAGATAGCTTCACTGAAAAGTGAACTGTCAAGAGCTAAAAGTTTGAAGAATCCCTAAATGGGAGAAGTATCAGACTGATGGACATTACAAGCACAATGAACTCTAGATTCAATAGTACACTGGGCTTGGGTGCCTCATCCAGCCAACCTATAATATTAACAACTCCAATCAAATTTGTCTCTGACAAAGGAAAGGGAGTAATAGAGGTAGCTAGGAAGAATGCAGATCTGCCAGAGAAAAATTCAGTTCAACAGGTTGCGTCGAGCAGAGCTCGACGATCGTCAAACAGAGCTCGATGATCTAACCACAGATCGTCGACCTCAGCTCGACGATATCCAAACTCTGAACTTCAGTATAATCGATCTTCGAACAGAGATCGACGATCTGACCCAAGATCGTCGACCTCAGCTCGACGATCGTCGAACAGAGATCAGGTCTGTGAATATTCCTTCAATGGCACATCTAGATTCAATCCTAGAAATCCCACATCCCAAGGATTTAACCCCTATACTGAATGGATAGTACCTCCTAGGTGATACCATCCTGAAGGCTATAAGAGTCAACCTGGGTGTCTTTTATTTCTGAATTCAAGGGATATCAACCTAGGCCCAAGGTTAACTGGGTCAAAACAAATAAGCTGCTCATGTGCAGGTGAAGACCTATCCAGTATCTAACCAACAATGGTATCTGGATAGTGGGTGCTCAAAGCACATGACAGGGAACAGGGAGAACCTATCATCCTTCATAACCAAACTTGGACCCAAAGTGATTTTTGGTGATTCAAATTTTGGCCAAACCAAAGGATATGGTGCTGCTCAGATAGGCTCAGTAACTTTTAAAAAGGTGGCATATGTAGAAGGACTGAAGCACAATCTGATAAGTATCAGTCAACTATGTGATGAAGGATACAAGGTGACATTCAATAAATCCCCGTGCAAGATCAAATCAGAGGACAACACAACAGTGTTAATAGGTAAAAGGACAGGTAACATTTACTTAGTAGATTTTCTTTCTTCTAAAGTAGATATCTGTTTATTCAATTCCATATCTAAGCCTAATATTTTGTGGCATAAGAGACTAGGACATCTAAACCTTAGAACCATTGCTAGGCTATCCAAGGACAACCTTGTTAGAGGACTAACTTCTGGCCCCTACAAGAAGGAAGGACTTTGCAAGGCTTGTCAATTAGGCAAGCAAACTAAAAATAGCTTTAAGTCACTTAATAAGAGTGATTCACCTAGGATTTTGTATTTGTTGCACATGGATCTTTTTGGACCCATATCAGTACAAAGCCTAGGAGGGAAGTCCTATACTTTAGTAGTTGTAGATGACTTCTCAAGATTCACTAGGGTATTCTTTTTGAGGAAGAAGTCTGATAACTTCAAGTGTTTGACAGATTTTCTCAAATGCATTCAGATTGAGTTCAACACTCACATTGCCCTGATCAGAAGTGATCATGGGACAGAGTTTGATTCTCTTCTCATGCAAGAGTTCTGTCAAAGTGAAGGGATCATGCATACTTTCTCAGCTCCTAGAACTCCTCAACAAAATGGGGTAGTTGAAAGGAAAAATAGAACCCTAATTGAATCTGCTACTACATTGTTGACAGATGCTCACTTACCTCTATCCTTTTGGGCTGAGGCAGTGAACACCTCCAACTATGTATTAAATAGAAGCCTGATACATAAACTAAAGGGCAAGACTCCCTATGAATTGCTCAAAGGGAAGAAACCTAAGGTAAATTATTTTAAAATTTTTGGCTGTATTTGTTATATTCACAATAATGACAAGAAACATCTAGCAAAATTCCAAGCTAAAGCTGATGAAGGAGTGTTTCTGGGATACTCCATGATCAGCAAGGCTTATAGGGTTTATAATAAATCATCTTGTAAAATTGAAGAGTCTGTTCATATTACTTTTGATGAAACTAACATGTGTTATGAGGAGAAGTCTACTTCTACCAAAGAACCTTTGCAGGTACAATCTATATCAGAAAGTATGGACAGATTACAGGTTAAAGAAGAGGACACAACTTCTCAACCTATTCAGCAAAAGAATGAAAGCAGTGATGATGAAGAAGTGCAACATCTTGAAGAAAATCATCCTGAAGAGCCAGTTGTTGTTCCACTCGAGGAGACAACAACACAGGCTGGTGAACAATCAACACCCCCTGTTAATTTAGTAACAACAAGAGATCATCCAATCACCCAAGTAATTGGAGAGATCTCAGCTGGTGTGCAAACCAGAAATCAGGTCAACCAGAACCTGATGCACACTTGCTTCCTATCTCAAGTTGAACCTCAATCCATTCAAGATGCAGAGCAAGATCCACACTGGATCATTGCAATGCAAGAGGAGTTGCATCAATTTGAAAGGAATAAGGTTTGGGAACTAGTGCCTAAGCCAAAGGATCATTCCATTGTTGGAACAAAGTGGGTTTTCAGAAATAAGCTGGATGACCAAGGAATTATTGTCAGAAACAAGGCAAGGCTAGTTGCTCAAGGCTACTCTCAACAAGAAGGAATAGACTATGACCAGACCATTGCACCAGTTGCAAGGTTAGAGGCCATCAGAATATTTCTAGCTTATGCTGCTCACAAAGGCTTCAAGGTCTATCAGATGGATGTGAAGAGTGCATTTCTTAATGGGGACATCAAAGAGGAAGTCTATGTTAGACAACCTCCAGGTTTTATCTCTCTAACTCACCCTGATTATGTTTTCAAATTGCATAAAGCATTATATGGTCTCAAGCAAGCTCCTAGAGCATGGTATGAGACCCTAACATGCTTTCTTCTGGAAAATGATTTTGTTAGGGGGAGAGTAGACCAAACTCTTTTTATTAGAACCCATAAGTCTCACACCCTACTAGTACAAATTTATGTAGATGATATTATATTTGGATCTACTGATTCAAACTTGTGCAGAAAGTTTTCCAACCTAATGCATTCCAAATTTGAAATGAGTAGCATGGGTGAGCTCTCCTTCTTCTTAGGATTGCAAGTAAAACAGCATGCTGAGGGCATATTTATTTCCCAAACCAAGTATGCTAAAGAATTGGTTAAGAGATTTGGTATGTCTGAGGCATCTTGTATAAAAACACCCATGCCTACCAATGCTGTATTGGATGCTGATGAACATGGGAAACCAGTTGATCAGACAACATATAGAGCAATGATTGGCTCTCTATTGTACCTCACAGCCAGTAGGCCAGATATAATGTTTGCTACATGCATATGTGCTAGATTCTAAGTTAGCCCTAGAGAGTCACACCTAACTCTAGATAAAAGGATTCTTAGGTATGTAAAAAGTTGTCCAAATCTAGGAATCTGGTATCCAAAAGACTCAGGATTTGAATTAACTGGATTCTCAGATGCTGATTATGCTGGATGAAGAATAGACAGGAAAAGCACCAGTGGAACATGTCAGTTTCTTGGTGACAGACTTGTCTCCTGGTTTTGTAAGAAGCAAACATCTGTGTCAACCTCAACTGCTGAAGCTGAGTATATGGCTGCAGGCAGTTGTTGCTCACAAATATTGTGGATATAAAATCAGCTTCTAGAACATGGTTACAACTTAGAGAAGTCAAAAATTTTCTGTGATAATACTAGTGCTATCTCTATAGCACAAAATCCAGTCCTCCATAGTAGGACAAAACACATAGAAATTAGGCATCGCTTTCTAAAAGATAATGTAGAGAAAAATAAAATTGAACTTCAATATATTCCTACTGATTTGCAAAGGGGAGATATTTTCACCAAACCTTTGGATGAAAAGAAACACAGCTTCTTCCTAAATCAGTTAGGCATGTTAGATGGAGGAAGCCTAAATTAAATTACAAGATTTTGAAAAGCTAAAACAGACCAAGACTAGGCTAAAAAAAATCAGTTCCTTTTGTGTCTGTAGAATAGGTTTTGTCTCTGAACTGTGCTCGACGTTTTCCCAGAAATCGTCGAATGAAGATCGACGATTTTCCAAAAATCGTCGACCAGAGATCGACGTTCCCGAAGTCGTCGATCTGAGTTCAGAGCCTTCGCTAGATCTAGGCTTTCTCTCCTTCTGTTCAGAGGCCGTCGAGCGGAGCTCGACGCTTTTCAACATCGTCGAACGGAGATCGACGATATTGACGTCTCTTCAGATTCCTTCTGCAGCCCAAATCGTCGAGCTGAGTTCGACGCTTCGTCGAACTGAGCTCAATGATTTTCCGTTTCGCCGTCGAACCCTAATATAAAATCAATTCTTCAGCTGTCGTTCTCCTTTTGCGCTTTCATACTCTGCAACTTTCTTCATTTTCCCTCCAAATCCTCTACACTTGGTCGCGTTTGGTTTTCTGTTGCAGGTGCAAATGGCTGAATCCAGTGCTGCTATCTCTAAGATGAAATTTGATACAGGATTCGATATAGATATAAACTCGTTTGATGGAAGCGATCAGCGCTTCAAGGATATTCTCAATCTGTTCAGGGAACAACAGCTGATCCAAATAATGACTACCCGGATGAAGATTGCTTCAGAAGAGATCAAAGAGTGGTGGTTTGCAGCGACAGACGAGACTGAGAACTCTGTCGTCGGCATCATTAAAGGGACTCAGGTACATCTATCACCGGCTCTCTTAACAGATGTCTTTCAACTTAGTTCTGGAGAAGATTCTATTGAATTATCTGGAGAAGATTATGATTCAATGCTTAATCGAATGGGTCACAATGCTGTCAACCCTAACAAACTTTTAAAGAAAAATCTGTCTCTGGAATATCAATTCCTGGCTGATGTAGTTGGGAAAGTGCTGTTGGCCAAGCACTCAGCTCATGACACCATCTCTAGATATCAACTCTGCTTGATGGGAGTTTTAGTCGATAAGAAACACCTTGATTGGGGATCCATCTTCTTAAACTTAATTAAGAAGAAGATCAATAAGACTGCCGTGAGTTTTGGGAGAATCTTAGGGGTCTATCTGCACTACAGATGCCCTGAACTATTAACCTCCTCTGGGATGTTCATCAATGCATCCAAGAGGCTCTCCTGTGTCCTATTCAGCAAATGGGACAGGCAAATCATCAACCCTACAAGAGCTACTGCACCACTTCCTTCAGGCACAAGGACTGCTTCAGTCACTCCACCAACAGAAGTGTTGCCTGCCTCTCTTCCTCTTCCAGCTGTATCGACCCCAGCCATTTCCTCCTCACCACCAGTCACAACCATAACCATATCATCCCCAATTACCATTTCCTCACCAGTTTCATCCCCTCCAGTATCCACCTCAGAGGAATTCCATCCTCTCTTCTCTTATTCAACCTTCACCCTACCATCCTTTTCCCTTGTAGATGATTCCTTCATGGATGATTCTCCCTCCTCTCCTCCTGAGCCACCCTCTACCTCCTCTTTTCAACAAATGCTTAATGACATTCTTTCCCAACCATCCTTCACCCCCTCTCTTGCTTCACCTATCTCCTCCTCCACCTTCTCTATCTCCACAATTCCATCCTCAGAGCCATCCATTCCTACTCCACCTACCTCCACACCTTCAGCTCCAGCTAACATCCCTACATCTACCTTTACTCCTACCTCTGCTCAAGCCCCACTTGAGCATGTAGATCTTCCAAGGTTGGCAGACAGACTTTATGAGTTGCTAGCTCCTAGGCTGACATCTCTATTGGAGACTTCCCTGGCTCCACTCCTGAAACAAGTTCAGGAGCTGTCTACCAAGCTTTCCTCCCTTTCCTCCTCCCAGGCAATCCCTTCTACTGGGTGCCTTGATTCAGCTCTCCTTGAACCAAGGCAGGGGGGGATGCTTTATGAAGAAGTGGATGTGCCAGTGGATGCTCCTGTTTTTGCTCCAGCTCCAGATCCTGCTCACTCAGAAAGCAGTGGATGTGCTTTTGCACTAAATCTTCAGAGCCTGCTATCTCAATTTGATACAGTTCATTTCAGCTTTTTGCCAGTACCTCTCACTGAAGATCTGTCTAAGGCCATTGTGCCTGTATCTGTTTGTGATCCCAGCCACATTGAATCCTATATCAATTCCTGGAAGGCTGTGGATATTCCTGAAGCTGCTACTAAGGCCATTGTGCCTCCTGCTGCTGCTGAAGATATAGAGATGACTCCAGTAACTGTTGCTGATGAAACTGCTGATGAAGAACTTGCTTCCTACCTAGAAGATCCCACACCTGCTGCTATGCCTGCTCCTGCTCAAGTGTCTGCTGCTGCTGTTGCTCCTGCTCTAACCTCTAATCAGTTAAAGCTACAAGAAAAGTACTTGAAAAGCATTGATGATCTGTATGACAGACCACAAAGCTCAGATAGTGACCAATTCCAGACTGACTCAGATGACTCTGCCCATACCATTGCCAAGAAGAGGAAAGCTAGAAGCAAAGCCATGATGTCAGTTCCTCCAGCTAAAGCAAAAGACTCCAATGATATTCCCTACTACATTCTGCATGATTGCCCTATTTCTGAGCCATGGATGCAATACTCCAAGAATCAACTGAAAGCTATGAAGAAGAGAAGGAAGCTTGATAAATATGAAAAAGGATCTTCACAATATCAGCCTCCTCCTCCTCCTCCTCCAGATTCTGGATCAGGCTCAGCCCCTCAAGCTCCAGCTTAAAGGCAAAGCTCCTCCCAATCTTATCCAAGATACTATCAAAGGGGACAACATCAAAGAGGATATCAATCCAGAAGGGGTCATTACAGAGGAAATCAGAGAGGACAAAGATCTTATCAAAGGGAAGGACAAGGCCACACTGACTCCTCTTGAGGTCCTTTCCCTTACAGGCTGAAAGACACAGTTGTTTCCAGGACTCCTCCTGCTTCTGAATCTCTCAACAGGTATGAACCTCCTGTTCCTTTTGAGGATCCTGAGAACAATCCTCTATCCTGGACAACAAGAATGAAAGAGCTAGCTGCTCTTGATCAACTAAAGAAAGCCAGAGAGCAAGGCATGGACATCTCCAATATAACAACTTTATCAGATCAAAGGAAGAAAGAATTGGAAAGATATGTTTCAAGAAAGTTTTTCAACCCAGAAGACTACATGAAGCTGCACCCAAAGGCTGTAGTTCCAAGGCCAAGATCTCAAACTTCTCTAGGTGCAGAGGATGACAGAAGATCAAAGAAAGAAACCCTGAATCCTAACAGAGAAATTTTGTTTAGAAAGGGAACTGAGAAGAAGTAAAATTGTGTAAGCTAAACTTTCATCCTCATCTGGATAATTGCTGCTATGTTCTCTGTGATCTGCTTGCTGCTATATCTTTGCTTGGTTAGCTCTTGTTTTTGAATGTATGCTTATTCATTTCCTAATGTTATTTGTAAATAGTAATCCTAACCCAAATAGGGGGAGATTGTTGGAACACCCTATTACTAATTTGGGTAAGGATCACTATGGTTGTCTTAGGAAACCAGGTTGACCTAGTTGTATAGTTGTGAAGGTCAACACTAGAGTGAGTCTAGGGCTTAGAACTTAGGTTTGAAGCTGCCCCCAGGACCATTCCAAGATCACGGTTGAAGAGCTAAGTCTAAGGCAATTTTCGTCGAGCTCAGGTCGACGAATCGTCGAACTCCATTCGACGCTCTCTGAGCTCAACTTTGATAAATCGTCGAACTCTAGTCGACGATCTTCGAGCTCAGATCGACTATTTGCCTTCAGCCCGTTCTGCTGAATCGTCGAACTCCATTCGACGCTCTCTGAGCTCAACTTCGATAAATCGTCGAACTCCTTTCGACGATCTTCGAGCTCAGATCGATGATCTCTCTTCAGTTATTTTTCAGGTCGCTGAGCTCGGTTCGATGATCTTCGAGCTCAGTTCGACGTTTTTTGTCTGCCTTATCTCATTTCATCTCTGAGCTCAGTTCGACGATCGTAGAGCTCAGATCGACGATTCTTCTGAGAGATCGACGCATTTAAGGATTCAAATGCTGTTATTCTTTGGAATGTTTTTGAATATTATCAGCATTTATGATAAGAAGATCTGCCAGCCGTTTGTCTTTATTCAGGAGCAAGTTTCAAGGTATTATTCAGAGAATGTTTGCTGGACTTTCCTCTAGAAGACAAGACTCTTTATGGAAGACATTTATGACTGCCAACGGCTACTTTGGACAAAGAATTTTTCAGAGAATAAGATCTTCCTTTTTCAATCACAAGGAGAACATACAGAATACAGAACACTGATAGCAGAAGAACAATAGAAGAACTGTGACATAAAAATCTTCTTGCTTACTGAAAAGTGTTCACAACTTCATTTCAAGAACTCCAGACACCTCATCCTTCAGCCTTCTTGCTGAAACAATCTTTTGCTGGAGATCAAAATTCTGAAGACCTATCACCCTAGAGCAAAGCTTTTTTTCCTGAACCAGTCTAGATCTCAGGGGGAGCTTTGACAACAAAGATCCACTAGTCTTCTCTCATTTGATTTGAGAACAGAGAAGACAACTTCATTTCCTTTTCCTTTTTTTTTCCTGCTATAAAAGGGTTCTTGAACTCCCTTCAAAAGTTTTGTCTGGTTCTGAGAACCTTGTCAAAACTCAGTGGTGGCAAGACACCTTATCAAAAAATCCAGTTTTGGTTTTTGAGCACCTTAACAAAAGCTCATTGGTGTCAGGACACCTGATCAACTCATCCTGAGTGGATTCCTACCAAGGGTGGTAGAAGAGTGGATGTACCCAGGTTTTTGGGGAACCACTATATTTCCTTGTGTCTTCTGGATTGTTTGTTTGATTATTGTTGTGTGCTGTGCTCTTAGTTTCTTGCTTCTTTAATTATTTTCTAGCACTCTACACTATAGTATAAATTAAATTTTATATATGCTGATATTTTAAAAACCTGTGAAACTTATTTGAACAAACTCTATTCACCCCCCCCTCTAGAGTTAGATAGATTTACCCTCACTTTCAATATATATACTCACTTCACCTGTTGTACTACTGTTATTTATATATTATACCTGTTCCTTTCTCCGCCCGGTGCCGAGGAGTCGCCGGGGGAGCGGATGAGAAACCACTTAGTCTTTGACTAACGGTTGCTACGTCTTCCTTTTTAGGAGGAAACCCCGCAGATGGAGCAGGAGGCTATGCAGACGGACAGCCAGGCCAGGGTGACAGGGCCTAAAGGGACGGTACCGTCGCTACCGTCGGTTACCGATGTGAGTGAGAGAGAGATTTTGTTGTAGCCCTTCGGTGCAATTCTGTTTACATACTCTGATATTAGAAGCTTGTTGTAGCTTCTTTATTTATGATATTATGGACATATGCTTGGTGTGGATTTGACTTTCATATTATTATGGTTGGGTTGGCACTTATCTGTTGATATTGTTGGTAGCCGGCAGAATAGGTGTCTTGTGGTACAGGCTAGCCTGAGTGTTAGTGTTACCGCAAGGCGGCTGTTCTGGGCATAAGACCCCTCTCGTGCCCTGTTCTGTGTTTCGGGAGGGGGGTCTTACATCGGAGGCCGTGTCGAATGCTGTGTACTGGTTTTAGAGTCGGTCGAGATGGCGAATGGTTGAAACGGCCATGCACACGGCCGTGTTGCAACCCGTGTTCGGCCCAGATTTTGTAATTTTAGGCCGAATCGTGGCCGTTCGTTTCCTTGGCTTTGGATCCGACGGCTGAGGGTTAGTGCTGGCAGTTTAAACCCGAAAATAGGGTTACAAACCCTCACTTTCTTTTGGGTGTTCTCTCTCTAAGTCCTAGAGAGAAGGGAGAGCAAGGAGGAGGAAGAAGGCCAAAGATCCGGCCGCCGGTGGAGCTTCGGAGCTCCGAATCGCGATCCGAGTTCAGATCCGCGAAGGCGACACCATTGCGGTGCTTTTCAACCACGTAGTTTTTCATGGCACCGCGAAAGAACGCAAGGGTAACGATTTCTCATCCTAGGGCATGTGAAGCCCTCTTTTCCTTTGCATAGGAAGCCCGCTCTCGCGAGTGAGCGAAGAGTTGGAGCGTTCCTTGGGGTAGATATGTGAAGTCTCCCTTGTATAGAGCTCGTATGCGAAAACGGGCATAGGCATTGTGTGTGAAGCCTATCCGGACAAGTAGAGCCGGATCGGTGATGTTGCATTGCATATGAACCGGGGAAGACTCCGGGTGTTTGGGCGTTTTTCGGGTTTTCTACGTGGTAGATTGCAGCAGGGAGCCTTGGGGATTAACTCCGAGGTGCACCTGGAAAATTGGGCAAAAGCGGGTTTTGCCAACACGATGGCCGGGGAGCCAACGTGAACATAACCGGGTTATGTGATTGTTATGGCAGATACGGGACTCGGTGAGTCTTGACCTGCGCATATGGCTTAAAATGTCGTTGCGGAATGAGCACGGGTCAGGCGGAACCGTACCCGATCTATGTCGTTCGGTAGGACCGTTGGCATGGATGAGAGTCTTCGGCAGTCTATGGCTTAAATTGTCATGACCAAGGCCATGAAGACAAAATGCTCATATGATTGGCCGTCCAAGGGGCGGTGGTGGAACGGGAACGTCTATGGCTTGAATTGACGTGACATTGGCCGGTTCGCCGTGAATGTGCCCTGTGTGCACGAGGTGTGTGGCCGTGCGAGCCTACGCCTGTGTTGGAGTGTGTTTACACTATTTTTATGGCCTATACTAATAAAGTGCAGGGAAAGAGCATCGCCGCCCCGATTTTGGGGGCGGGATCGTTATAATTGGTCAGCATAGCTGACCGTTGCTTTTGTTTACCACCGGGCGGTGGATTGTTGCTTGCAGGTGCTACGGAGCCAAGCGGGAAATAGCGGGCTAAAGCCCAAGTTGCTGAGCCGGCCCTCGAAGGTCTAATTTTGAGTGTTTCATTGTAATCATGTGTGGCCGGCCTACGAGCCGAAGTATGAAAACACTTTTATGTCAAGCAAACTGTGTAAGGCCTTAAGGCCATTTCTATTTCTGTGTATTGAAACATTCCTGCGGGTGTTTTTGTAGTGGACATTCATGCTGTTGGCTGGGTTCTTTCATCTTGCAACTTAATTATTAATGCTTCCGCTAGGTGCTGTGTAGGACGTGTAATTGGTTGAATGGTTTCAACGCATAACCAACCAGTCTGTCCGTAGTATATGGCGTCGGGCCCCGACCGGACCTACTGCTATATGATATGCGACGGATAGGGGTGTTACAGAGTACATTGCATCTGCAACAAAAAATCCTTAGATAGGACATGGTCGGTTTCCTGCCTTTCAATAGCTCATAAGGCGTCTTACAATGGTTCTTGTTGATCAAGGCACGGTTTTGCACGTGGCAAGCTGTATTGACAGCCTCTGCATAGAAGTACTCTGGTAGAGAAGCGTCATTCAACATTTTCGTACATACATCAATGAGCGTTCTATTCCTCCTCTCCGCAACTCTGTTTTGCTGAGGAGTATGCGGGGAGGAAAACTCATGAAAGATACCATATTCTTCACAGAATTCTGACATAGCCCTATACTCGAATTCTATTCCATGGTCACTTCTGATTTTGACCACGGAGCAGTTAAGTTCATTCTGAATCTGCTTGACAAAATTAGTGAAGATGACAAACGTATCTGACTTTCGTTTCAAGAAGAACACCCACGTAAACCGAGAGTGATCATCAACAATCACTAGCGTATATGATTTGCCTCCTAAGCTATTAACTTGCACTGGACCGAACAAGTCCATATGCAGAAGATAAAGACATCTTGAAGAGTCTTCTTCTGCAATGCCCTTAAAGGTAGCCAGAGTCTGTTTGCCCTTCTGGCATGCAGGACAAGGGCTATCTTTGATGCACTTAATAGTAGGGGCATCCCTTACTAAGTTCTTAGAAAACAACATATTAATAGTTTTGAAATTAATATGTGCTAATCTCTTGTGCCATTGTTCACAGGGAGATGCACTGTCTTTTGCTACTAGGAAAACGGGGGTAGAAGAGTCTATGCTAAGAAAATATAAGCAGAAAATATTCCTGCTCCTAATGCAATTTAATTCCGTCTCCGAAGAGGCACATGATATTATCAGGCACTTTTCCTTGCAGAACTTAACGTCGTATCCTTTATCACACAACTGGCTTACACTGATCAGGTTATGGTTTAACCCTTCAACATAGGCCACGTCTATGATAGAGAATACACCGTTGAATATCATACCATAACCCTTGGTGACTCCTCGATCTGATCCTTCAAAGATGACTTTGGGTCCATTTTTGACTGGGGAGTAATCACGCAACAGGCTTCTTGTCCCGGTCATATGCCGGGAACATCCACTGTCCATGTACCAGATTGACATTTTGGTGGCCTTTGGACATACCTGCAAAACAGAATTAGTTTCCCCTAGGAACCCAATCGGACTTGGGTCCTAGATTCCTTGTTAGGACACTCCCCCTCGGGTGGTTAACCCTACGAGTGGTCGGCCTCGCATTGCTAACATGAGGAGTCTCATTATTTCTTGGATTAAACCAGCAATTCACGATAAAGTGACCAACTTTGCCACAACACCAATAGTCAAACCTGTTGTACCGTTTCCTAGGCTCCTGCTTCACCCTTGGAACGGTGGGTCCAGCCGGGGCCTTCATCTAGAGGTGGAGGCATCATGATGACAGTAGTCACACGATTTCTTCACTTCCTGTTCCTTCTGTATAACAGGCTTGGCCTTTTTTGCCTGCATGCTTTATGGCCGCTAGAGAAGGGGCCATAATTCTCCACTTGGATTTCCTCATAAGGTGCCTTGAAGACACTCTCACGGTAGTTGCGGGGGAAAGTCCATCCATCATACCGGCTCTTGGGCTTTTCAATCGAAGGCCGGAAGAGGTGACCATAGGTTGACTCAAAGTCATGCTCATTGTAGGGAAAGCTAGGCTTTCAGAATGAAATATGACCGAGTGGGGCCTTTCCCTTTTCTACAACAGAGGCCTTCTTAGTAGCCTTATTTTTCCTCTGATTTCAATTTCTCCTGGATGATCTACCAGGCATAGCCACATGCCCTAAGCTAGCCCCCTTAGCCTGAGCAGAGAATTCATCAACAAGAGGAAGAACGGTCTTGGGTATAGAGAAGCTTTTGACAATCTTCCTCTCGGGCACAAGCTGTTCTTCCAGCTTGTTAATTTCTTCCTGCTTTTGGTCAAGGAGCCTTAGAGAATCTGAGTGCTCAGAAATCAGGTCCAGGTGTTCCTGTCGGAGAGATATAAAGCCAGTGATCTCTTCTCTTAGGGACATTCCCTCAGCCTTAAAGAATTTGACTTCCTTTTTCTGAACGCTCAACCTTTTTCAGCATTCTTCAAATGTATTGAGTAAGAGCTCATACTTTTCGAGGAGTTCAGCTTCATGGGCAGATGGGCTGTCCTCGTGATCATCTTCAGGAGACTCAGAGTCAGAGTCAGAGTCAGAGAGGGGGGTGCGATCTTTTACCTTCCAAGTAAATGGGGGACAATCACCATCTGAGTCGGAGCGACCCATTAGCCCAAAGTAGGCTTCCTAATCATCACTGGAGTCTGATGAGTCAGATTCACTCAGTTTTTTTGGCTTCTTGGCAATGTATCTCCTCTCCTTCTTCTTGTCTTGAGAGTACTTGTGCTCCTCTCCTTTCCCTTTATCTCTCCTCCTTTGGTGGCAGTCAGCAATGACGTGGCCTGGCTTATTGCACCCAAAGCAGATAATGTCAGTAGAACGATGTTTGTTCTGTTTAGAATCATACCTGTCAGAAGAGTAATTCTTCTTCTGATGTCTGGAGGAGGAGCCATCTTCTTTTCTCTGATTTCTCATCTTGAGGAACTTCTTGAACTCTCGAGTGATGAGAGAGAATTCTTCTTCAGATAGCTCTGAGCCGGATGAGCAAGGCTCAGAGTCTTCTTCCTCAGCCTTTCTCCGAGAGCAAAATGAGGTTGCACTCTTGCCTTTCCTTGAGCTATTAGCTTTCAGGGCCACAGTCTTTTCTTTGTCTGCAGCCTTATCGGCCTCCTCTTCAACTTTTTTGGTGTTCAGCTGAAGCTCGTAGGACATTAACTTCCCAAACAGAATCTGGGGATCAGTTTCTGCCAGCTTGCCAAACTCTCTGATGGCGCAGATCTTGGTGTCCGATTCCTTAGTCAGGGATCTAAGGAATTTGTCATTTAGTTCACCATTGGTGAACACTCTGCCATAACCCTTCAGGGCATTAACGATCTTCAAGAAGTTCTCGAATGTCACTACGATTTCTTCCTTGGGACCTTGCCTGAAGGCCTCATACTTCTGGTTCAGAAGGGATCTTCGATCATCCCTTACTTCATCTGTTCCCTCCATCAGAATGATCTGGCAGTGCAAGATGTCCTTGGCAGTCCTGCAGTTGCTGAAATTCTGCATCATTGAATCATCGACGATGCTCACTAAAATGTTTTGAGCTTTCTTGTCTAGGCCGACAAGCACCATCTCATCCTTATCCATTTAGGAAAGCCTCTTGGGCACCATCTTGGTCGGATCAATGGTGGAGGCCTTAGTGGGGATATGAGGGCCCTCCTCCACTATCATGAAGAGTCGGGGATCGACTGCTTCTATGTAGAACCTTATCCTTTCCTTCTAGATGGGAAAATTTAGCTTGGTGCATACTGGAATCTTTCCTGTATACTTGAGTCCGTCCATTCCTGAGATCTTCTTTCTTCTTGACACTAGACACGAGATCTTACTCAAGGTGTTAACATTATTGATGAGTAACCTTCCTCTGATACCACTTGAAAGTATCTAGTGTCAACCTAATCCACCTATAGGGGGGGGGGGGGAATAGGTGTCGTGCAGTCTTTTGCGGAATTAAACTAACCTGCACAAGTAAGCAAACAAAACACAAAAAACACCAAAAATTATAGTGGTTCCCCGATTTGGATACGTCCACTTTCCCCCTTCGACCAATCTCCCACCAAGGGACGACTCAGTCACTTCTCCAAACGGATTGAAATCCAATTCTCATACTATGAGCAACGCTCCCCTAACCACGGAAGGAACCATTCCAACAACAGAGTCACAACTCCACCACAACGGGTTGCACCCAACCCTTATAAATAGGAATTAAAATTCCTTTACAACAAAATTAAATGTAAAAAAAAATACAAACAATGCTTTATGGAGATTCCGATGTCCTTCTTTGTTCGTTGAAGCTTGCACGAAAAGTACGAAGAGTCCACAACTGGATTTCTCACTTGGAATGGATCTTGTCAAGATCGACGGCGGCAAGCAAGTGCGGCAGCGATGCTTTGTAAATCCAAACTTTTTGACGAAGCAAGCTAGGTCTTCGAACGATCTCAGTCGGATCAAACGTCTCAACCGATTCAGAAGGGAGAAAAAGTCTTGTTCAACGAATCGAAAGACAAGAGATCTCGAGAGAAACACGTGAGACCGGGTGCTTGCCTCGGTACTGTCATCGAGCGATCAGAGGCAGGGTAAGATTAACGGCTGCGACAACTTTCGATCGCCAACGTGCGTGCGGGCGGAGCTTGCGATGCGCTAGGTCACGGCAGCGTGATTTCGTATTCCGGTGTTCTGGTTCTTGTAGAGTTTCAAAATACCCATGTATTTATACCAGGAGCCAACCCTAAGAGCCGTTGTGGGGCCCACGAGGAGATTCCCTAGCCCCGGCCGAGACAGCGCACGACGTCCTTGACCGGTCCAGCGAGCGGCGAAATATGCCTAAGGCAAAATCGGCGGGAGTCGTTGGTGATTCCCGTCGATGTCGGCGGGAATCACTTCCGACTCCCGTCAATTATGCCTTGGCAGAATTTTTGGCCTTTGGCCGGCCTGAAGTAGTCGGCGGGAATCACTTAGTGATTCCCATCGAAGTCGGCGGGAATCACTAACGACTCCCGTCGATTTTTACTTGGAAGAATTTTCCTCCTTCCTTCTTTTGATAGCTTGGTCTTTGACCCATCCATGCTCCTTCTTCTGCTCTTGATCTACCTTGACCTTGTACTTGAAAATAAGTATACTCGAATAGAGAGAGCATACGTGGATCAACACACTGATCTACACAGTGAGGGATTACGTTGCGCAGACCCGTGTATATTGACCCACTGCACTCTGACATTGGTGTGTACTTAATATGGAATAGCTTCAAGCACAACTTGATAGAATTGTCAAATACATTGTCAATTCAACTTAGCTTGTTCAGGATTTTCTTCAAATCGGGTCTATTGTGGATGCAATACCCAACAGGTTAGTACCTGTCTAATTGCGCCATGTAGCTGTTAACTCACATATATAGTGTATGAGATATGCAACTATTTCAGAAGAGCACAATACTTGTTCATAATCTTTTTTTCTATTCCCCACACCCATGAACTACAACATACATATTTATATATATGAGAGATGTGGCTATTTGACATTATTTAATAGTACCGCTTAACATCTCCATCATTACATTCCTTAGGCTTTACATAAATAAGCCCACTTGCTACAATACAAACAACATGATATTAATTTGTACATTGACTTATACGCTAACATTAAGTTGAGCCTCTAAGCAGCTTGCATGTGTTATCAGATGAGGTTATGGTTTACATTCTGTAACATCCCATTTCCAACTAGACCCCTAGGAGTGGTTTTGTCATGGCAAAACCTTAGGAAGCCTAAGAAAAAGTCAAGTGGTGTAACATCCCATTTTCGGCTAGACCTTTAGGAGTCGGTTAGTTGTGACAAAACCCTAGGAAGCCTAAAATTGAAATAAAGCGATCAATATTTCGGGTCACGGGTTGGTCACGCCCGTGACCGACCCGTCACGCCCGTGACTTGGGCGTGACTACTTCGACGATCGTCGGTCTCCACGAGACGATCGTCGAACGTGCTGTCTGGGCATGTCACGCCCGTTACCAAGGTGTCATGCCCGTGACTATGGGAGTGACCCCATCGACGATCGTCGATCGCCGTGAGACGATCGTCGACCTTGCGGCCCGGGCATGTCACGCCCGTGACAAGAGTGTCACGCCCGTGACCTAGGGCGTGACCAGCCTTCGACGATCGTCGATCTCAATTCGACGATCGTCGACCTCGAAATTTGCCGTTCGGGCATGTCACGCCCGTGACCCAAGGTGTCACGCCCGTGACCTAGGGCGTGACCACCATTCGATGACCGTCGATCTCAAGTCGACGATCGTCGGCCCAGAATTAACCGCACGGGCCTGTCACGCCCGTGACCCAAGGTGTCACGCCCGTGACCATCAATCGACTATCGTCGATCTCAGTTCGACGATCGTCGAACCCAGAATTGGCTATTCGGGCTTGTCACGCCCGTGACCTATGTGTCACGCCCGTGACATTGGCCGAAACGACGGTTCAGGCCCGAAATTATTCTAACACGCGTCGTAATAATGCTGGTGTGGGAAGTTACACTAGGAGTAATTTCAGGCCGTTTTCCTTCTGTAATTATATAATAAATGAGGAAGATATGGTCCAATAGGAAGCCGCCAGCTGGACACACCTGTTCAGTTTCCACCGTTTCTTATCCCTTCACTGTAACCGAAACGTTAAGGGGAGAACCTTCATGGCCATTAAGGCTTTACCCATTCATCTTCCCACTATCTGACTTATAAAAGCCCATTTGGGGCAAGAGGAGAAGGTTACACGCTCAAGTAATCGGATCAGATCCTTGTTCTTGCTGTAGGAGAAGTTCAGCAACGCCACCACCGCGCCATGGCACCCCGTCGTTCTTCTCGCCTTCAAACCGCGAACAAGGTCCTCCTCTGCTCCTTCTCTTTCATGGGTAGATCTTAGGATTCTTAGAAAGGAAGTTCGCGCTCAACGGAGCCGGACCCGTCTCTCGTTTTCATGAGAAAACCATGTAAAAGGTATTTTTTGAGTTCGCCGGAAACCGCCACCTCCGGCGGCCAAATCACCGCCGACCGATAGCCATCGCCTCAACGGAGGTGGTGGTGGTGGTGGCTGGCCAGGGAAGTGACCGAACGGCCGGCGACGGATCACGGAATGCTTACAGGAAAAATGTTTTCCTGTGTCTGTTCGGGTTCATGAAGAAGATGAACAGTAGAATTAATATTATAATACATAGATTATTATATATTACATAATGGAAAAATGGATTATTTGAATATATTTTGAAGCTGCAAAACGAGGCACTTAGAGGCCGAATTAGGAAAAATGACCAGTCACAAAAGTTGTAGCCCTCTGGGTCTACTTTAATTTAAAATTAATTTTATTCAATTTGGGTGAGTGGTTTGACCACAACACTCATTTTGGTGGGATCAAGACCTAGGCTAACCAGAAATTGAAATGGTTGCCCACGGTTCATAACATGTCCAAATGACTTGAAATTTGGGCTGGAGGTCTATAATATGTATATCGAGAGGCTGAACAAAAATGGGAATTTTTGGAGATACTTTGCCTAAAGTTTTTGTTTTAATTTAAAAAACTTAGAGGAATTTATTTAGATGGTCAAATGACCTCCAAACCCTCCCAAATTTTGGTGAGTGGTCCCTGGCTATAAAACCTAGGTCTGTGTAAAATTCCGATTGATTTGGAGGAGTTTTGGGTGAGAAATCTTCTACCCTTAACTAGGCGTTAGTGAGACACCTTTTAATAAAAAGTGCACTGAGAATTTGGAAAGGTCAAATCGCCTCAACAGAGGCTGATTTTCTGATCTCTGACTTAGAATTGTGTTATAACCTGCGTGGAGAAAAATGGAGTGGTTTAGGGTTGGTTTACCCTAGGATCCAAAATCAAATCTTAAATGAAGGGTTTTGAGGTTTGTAAAGGACATAGGAGCAAAAGCTCTTGTATGCCCTTGAAATTTGGAGGAGAGTGGCATGATATGCTGAAAACCCTCTGGTTGAAATGGTGAAGGAATAGGAGGTAATTGGGTACCTCGGAAGTTGAGAGTTTGAATTAGGATAGAAATGTAATTTAGTTATTTTAAGCACTAAATCTAATCCAAAAATTATGAAACTCGGGAGGAGGGGGTTTTAGGATGTTTTAGACTTATGGTAATTTTTCTGGAATTTTATGATTAATAAATATCATACTTCATGTGTTAAAGGATTATTAGCCCGAATTGTTGTTTCAAATATTTGGAGGTTTTAAATTAATTATAATCAGTTAAAATTCTGGATTTAGATCTTGACCAGTAGAACATTGATCACTGGATTTTTATAGAATTTTTATGTTGAGTAAATCTAGTACTTTATTCACAGATGATAGAAATGGCTTTTATGTTTAAAAATTAATTATGGATAAAATACTTGCTGGAAAATTATGAAACTTGGCCAATGCTAAATTTAGGCCTTTATCTGCATGACATAAATTATTTATAATTTTTGGAAGAATATTTTCTGTACTTGATTCATAAACAACAGAAGTTAGAGATTATTTCTAAAATAGTTTTTATGCCCTTCTAATGATAGAAAAATTATGACACTTAGGATTTAACCTATTGAGATAACCTAGTATTTATCATAAATTTGCTGGACATCTTACATGAGAACTTAGGGTAGTTCATGTTCAAACCGGTAGTCCTAGGGATTTTCGAAGAATTTAATTAAATGCCAAATAAATTAGGAAAATTTCCATTTTCTGCACTTAGGTCATTTATATCATGGTAAGTCTCCAGTAAATAATTTAGGGCATTTGGATGAGTAATGGATCATTGCATAACCGGTTCGACATATAGCCTAGGTCGGTCTGCATATAGCAATTGTGAATTGAAATAAGACATGATCTGAGGAAGACATTGGAGTTAAATAATTCATTTTGTTTGGGTGGGCAATAGTGGAGGAAATCGCAATAGGAAGATATAAAGAGTAGTGAGTAGTGGTGATAGCTAGAGTTAAGAGGTGCTCGGGTTCGACGAAAGATCGTCTTCCCCGAAGAGTGGAAGGTTTAAAAATCACCCTAGGATAGTCTATCGTAATGTGAGAAGGGAATGGGTTAAGGGAAATAAACCAATAATATTAAGTGCCTTGCGAAAGGGAACTTCGGGCCGTAATGCCGCCGTCTTGGTTCCTAGTGCCCCTTGAGAGCCCTTCACGGGGTATACCGGGGGCAGTCCTGGGCTAACGTAATCTGTAATAATAATCTGGCAAGAGTAACTTAGTAACTAGGATTGCACTTTTCACAAACACTGTTGGCACAGGAAGATTGATGAGAGCTTCGGCTCGGGTGATTTGGAAACGGACGTTTGGGTCCGGGGAGCCTCGGCTCGGTTGGTTAAGAGACGGACGGGATGGTCCGGGGAGCTTCAGCTCGGTTGGTTGGAGACGGACGTTTGGTCCGGGGAGCTTCGGCTCGGTTTTGTGTGTTTACGAATAAACTTGCATGTGCATAAGATAGGAAAAGTTAAGGTGGTGGGTTTTTCGATATCGGGGAGTTCGATTGCACCGACACCGATATCGTTGACTCGGCGAGGTGGTTAGCACTTCGCCAACAGAAGTCCGGTGCGCCAGCCGGCAAGAGTACGCAGGCGTCCGCTTAGTGCACCAAGCGTTGAGGCATACGATAGGTCAGACCAGTGGTGCTTTTACTAGTTTTGAGGTGGGCGAGGCCCAACCCACCGCTTCCGTCTGCCACTACGGAGGTATCCTGGGAGGTAACGGCTCCGAAAGGGGGAACTAAAGGTCTGTGTGCACAGAGTCGGGTGTGTGAGTTGCACTTGCATGTTTCATCATACCCACTAGCATGTCATAGCATAATCGATTCATTTAACCCTGACACCTAAAGTATAAGTGGCATGGGACGCTTATACATTAGGACCTGCAAAACGACCCCTTGGTCTATAAGCTTGTGTGGGCAAGTTTATAAATCAAAGGTTAATTTCAATATATAACAACCATTGCTATTTGATAACCGACACCCCAACGTATAAGTGGTATGGGACACTCTATACGATGGGAGCCTTGCAAAAGATCCCTTTTGCTTATGTGTTCTCGCATAAGTGAAGGTTTAAATTCATATATTTGCTTTTCTTATTGCTAGACCTATTATAACAATCATATTAACTGCTCACCGAATACATCTTGCTAGATTAAGTCCATAGTTACCTGTTTCTTGATTTATCTCTACCATCATGTCCTTCCCTTTCTTCTTCCCCGCTCGGTACCTAGGAGCCATGGGGGAAGGGGTAGGGGATGATAAGGCTTAGTCTTTATGACTAACGGTTTTCGAACCGCATCATTTAGGGGATCGTGGAGCCCAGCATGGAGGAGCAGCCCCAGAGATCGGTGCGCCTAGAGATGGGGCAGTCTAGCTCCAGAGTTCACACAACCGGGACCGTGAGTCTCGACCTTGAGTAGTTTCTGTTTTCGCTTCCGCATGAGAGACTTGTAGTGAGGACATATTGTACCGGGCATAAGCCCGTATTTATAGTACTCTGATGATTTCTGTGGACACTCCCTTCGTGGAAATTTTATCTTATTTACATGTGATGTATTATTGTGGACTGCATTGTTCTTACTTCAGTAATTATGCTACTTTTCTGTGATCGAATTGGCCGGCAGAATCGGCGCCTTGTGGTGATGACCCTTCAGGACGTGAAGGAGTCACCGCAAAGCGGCGGTTCTGGGCCTAAGACCCCGGTGGTTGAAAAAGAAAAAAAATGGGGTCTTACAAGTGGTATCAGAGCAAACATCGATCAGAAGGAAGTAGCAGTCTTATAAACCCTAGGTCACCCCCGCTCGAGTTTAGTTTGGGGACAAACTAAGCAGCGGAAGCAGTGGTGTGCCCATATGGGGATCACATATAAAATGTCCACCTTTATGTAATATTTGAACGTTTTCTCAGCGTGTGTTTTTTTTTGTTACGCAGCCTCCAGCACGGACTACGCCACAAGGTGGAGTTCAACAGGCTCAGGATGTTGCACCACCCCCACCGCCCCCACTCCTTTCCTTCAGTCAGACATGGGACAGACCCTGACTGCCATTCTGGAGGCCTTCAGGGCCCAGCAGGTTCCGGCCCCGCAGCCAAATCCGGGGGCCAACTGGCTAAGCATCTTCCGAGGACTGGCTCCCCCGTCCTATTTGGGGATAGAGTTGGCTGTTCAGACGGAAGAGTGGCTAGATATCATGTACGAGATGCTGACCAGGATTCGGTGTCCATGGGAGGAGAGGGTGGCTCTGGTTGTCTCCTGCCTGAAGTCCCATGCAAAGAGGTGGTGGAAGACACTGTTGGACACGACCTTTGCTGATAGGGAGGTTGCGGAGGTTACTTGGGAGGAGTTCAGGGCCGCACTGCTGGAGCATTTCGTTCCGCAGTCGGCTAGGGATGATTTGGAGGAGCGGTTCTTACAGCAGAAGCAGGGTACCCGGACCGTGGTGGAGTACCATCGAGAGTTTGACCATCTGGCTCGATACGCAGATTCCTACCAGCTGGACGAGGCAGGGTATATCAGGAGGTTCTATAAGGGCCTGCGGGAGGACTTGAGAGAGGCTCTGTTGTTTGTATCTGACGGGCCCATCTCCCGGATCTTGGAGATGGCCAAAAGGATTGAGGCTGACTGGCACACCACCCGGGGCCGGAAGCGGCCAGCAGAGGATCAGGGATGGAGAGGTAGGAATGACCAGCGGTGGGGTGCTGTACCAGAGGGGAGCAGGACAGAGGACCAGCCTCGTCAGGACGTGAGGCAGGAGCCGAGGGAACAGGTGGTATTAGCCCCTCCCCCTCTTCGGATGCAGGAGATGCCGAGACCCGGGGGAATGCCGTATCCCCCACCAGAGTGTTTTCTTTGTCATCAGATTGGGCACATTCGGAGGAACTGCCCCATGAGGGGGGGCACCACCTCTAGCACATCAGGGCGGCCCACCAGCTCATCATTACGGAGGCCGAGGATGCGGCTGTGGTCGTGGATACCAGTGGGGAGATCGTAGACTGGAAAGAGAGAAGGTATATGCTTTGGACCTTGCGCAGCCTCGAAATCCGGAGCAGGTCATAGCAGGTACGCAGCAATGCTTCTTTATTTTCATAGAATTTCCCTTTTAGTTGTTAAAACTCAGAACCACACTAGATAGGTTAACAAGGAAAGAAAATTCTTTATAGAACCCTAAGATGTTTAATCACCCCAGGTATAGTCTTCATCAGCGGCCAGCCGGCCCGCACGCTGTTCGATACTGGAGCTACTCACTCCTTTGTGTCGGAGACATTCGTAGAAGGACTGGAGGGTGTAGAGCGGTTCACAGGCTCGAGGATGAGGGTGCGACTACCAGATGGATCTGAGCTCCTTACCACGGATCACTGCAATATGGAGGAAGAAATTGGTGGAAAAGCGTTCGAGGCTCCAGCGACGATTTTGAAGCTGACTGACTACGACCTGATTCTGGGCATGGTATGGCTGCACTGGAACTATGCCCAGATTGACTGCCAGGCAAAGAGGATCACCGTGAGACACGGGGACTCTTTCATTACCATCGAAGGTATAAGACCTGTCTCTCGTATACTCTTATCTTCGGTACAGGCCGTTAAGGCCCATCTGCAGGGAGAGGAGGTCTATCAGATTCTTTTTGAGATGGCGGAAGTTAAGGAGTCGGTGACAGACATCCCGGTGGTGCGAGATTTTGCTGACATCTTTCCGGAGAAACTGCCAGGACTACCTCCACACCGAGAGCAGGATTTTCAGATACAGCTTGTGCCGGGAGCCAAGCCGGCGTCTAGGGCCCCTTATCGGATGGCCCCAAAGGAGTTGGCAGAGTTTCGGACTCAGTTGCAGGAATTAGTTGAGGCAGGTTTTGTTAGACCGAGTTCCTCACCATGGGGAGCACCGGTCCTGTTCGTGAAGAAGAAGGATGGGACACTCCGTCTGTGCATCGATTATCGAGCACTAAACAGGCTGACCGTCCGGAATACCTATCCGCTCCCACGAAAAGACGAATTATTCGACCAGCTGGAGGGGGCCCATTATTTCTCGAAGCTGGACTTGAGATCAGGATACTACCAGCTGCGGATCCAGGAGGAGGATATCCCGAAGACGGCCTTTAGTAGCAGATATGGCCTGTATGAGTTCACCGTGATGCCCTTTGGGCTCACGAATGCTCCGTCGGCGTTCATGAGTCTCATGAACCGGGTTTTCGAGGCCTACTTGGATGTGTTCGTCATAGTATTCATAGACGACATCCTGATCTACTCTAGGACGGAGGAGGAGCACACTCGGCATCTGGCACTGACCTTGGAGAGGTTGCGGGAGCATCGCCTTTATGCAAAATTCAGCAAGTGTCAGTTCTGGTTGAAGGAGGTGGCCTTCCTAGGCCATATCATCAGCGGAGCCGGGTTAGCAGTAGATCCAGCAAAGATTCGGGCAGTTCGCGATTGGCCGCAGCTGAGGACAGCCACCGATGTACGCAGTTTCTTGGGACTTGCCGGTTACTACCGGAAGTTCGTGGAGGGGTTCTCTCGGATTGCCCTCCCCCTCACATCTTTGACAAAGAAGGAGGCACCTTTTGTTTGGACCCCGCAGTGCCAGGCGGCTTTCCAGGAGCTGAAGGACCGACTCATCTCGGCCCCTATTCTGGCCCTTCCATCCGGAAAGGAAGGATTCCAGGTGTATACCGATGCATCATACCAAGGGATGGGAGCGGTGCTGATGCAGAACGGACATGTCATAGCATATGCCTCCCGCCAGCTGAAGACCCATGAGAGGAACTACCCGGTGCACGACCTCGAGATGGGAGCGGTCGTTTTTGCTCTGAAGGTCTGGCGCCATTATCTTTATGGAGTCCACTGCGATATCTTCTCCGATCACAAGAACCTGAAATACGTGGACACGCAGAAGGAGCTGAATATCAGGCAGAGGCGTTGGGTGGAGTTCTTAGCAGATTATCAGTATGAGATGCACTACCATCCAGGGAAGGCAAACGTGGTGGCCGACGCGTTGAGCCGGAGAGCTGCCACTTCCGAAGCTGGGCCCCAGGTTATGTCCATGGAGCTAGTCCAGTCATTCAGAGATATGCAGATATCCCTAGTGTCCGAGGATGACCCAGTTCTGTATAGGGAGTATCTAGCATCGATGGTGGCCATAGACGATATTCGGGATCGCATTCGGGACGGACAGAGGATAGATGCGTGGGCGGAGCCGATGTTCCGAGCTTTGGAGGAAGGTTCGACAGGAGATTATTCCCTGAGAGATGGTTTGCTCCACTTCAGAGGCAGAGTATATATACCCGCAGGAGGCCAGATCCGAGAGGATATTATGATGGAGGCGCATTGCAGCCGGTACTCGGTACACCCGGGGATCACAAAGATGACCGCTGATTTGAAGAGGACGATGTTTTGGCCGGGCATGAAGAAGGACATGACGTACTTCATGACCCATTGCGAGGCGTGTCAGTTGGTGAAGGCGGAGTGCAGGAACCCCGCAGGATTGTTACAGCCACTCCCGGTGCCGGAGTGGAAGTTTGACGATATAGCGATGGATTTTATACATGGTCTTCCCCGGTCTCGGACAGGGAACGACTCGATTTGGGTGATTGTCGATCGGTTGACGAAGGTGGCCCGCTTTGTACCGATCAGGAAGGATGACTCGGTGGGAGTGCTGGTACGGAAGTTTGTGGAGCAGTATGTCCGATATCATGGCGTGCCCCGGACGATAGTGTCGGACCACGATGGACGGTTTACATCCAGGGAGTGGCGGTCAGTGCAGGCATATTTGGGCACCAGGTTGACTTATAGCACGACCTTCCACCCTCAGACGGACGGGCAGACCGAGCGCACCAACCGGACCTTGGAGGATTTACTACGGCTATGTATACTGGACCGAGGGGAGCCGTGGGAGAAGATGTTACCGTTGGTTGAGTTCTCCTACAATAATAGCTACCAGTCCAGCATCAGGATGGCGCCTTATGAAGCCTTGTATGGACGAAAATGTAGGACCCCGCTTTCTTGGGTTCAGGACGAGGATCCGAAGCTGTTGGGATCGGATTTTGTTGAAGACACCGAGGCTCAGGTGAGACTGATCAGAGATAGGATGTTGGAGGCGCAGAGCAGACAGGCTAAATACTATGACGCCCGGCATCGTCAGGTGGAGTTTCGGGTAGGGGATCGAGTGTTCTTGAAGATCCGGCCCATGCACGGAGTCTCACGGGTGCGCGGTCGGAGGAAGAAACTCAGCCCTAGGTATATGGGCCCTTACCGGATCCTGGAGCGGATCGGACCCCTAGCCTACAGGCTAGAGTTGCCACCAGAGCTGGCAGCTCTACACGACGTCTTCCACATCTCTTCGCTGAGAAGGGCTCTACTACGCCCGGAGCAGCGGATTTTGACCACCGAAGGGCCGGTAGCTTCAGACCGATCTGTTCACTTGGAGCCGGTTCGGATCGACGACAAAGGAGTGCGGATCTTGCGTCGCAAGAAGATCCCCTTAGTCAAGGTTTTGTGGAGAAACCACGGTCAGGAGGAGCACACCTGGGAACCGCAGGATCTGATGAGGCAAAGATACCCGGAGTTGTTCAGTCAGGTACATCTCACCACCTCTCGGTATACTATAGACTGCCTTCTTGTTTTGGAATGTTAAGACTAGATAAGGAAAATCCAGGACCTAGGCATGCGCACTTAATCAGAAAGGTAGGGGCTAATCTTTTGTTTATTGGGGAGATTGTCTTCGTTATCAAACGAACAGTCGCCTGAACCCAATAGAAAGATCGTATGGGATGTTACAAGTTTAATTTATTCCGATAGAAATCCCCGTAGGCTCAACCTCAATTTCGGGGACGAAATTTTTGTTTTGTTTATTGGGATTTGTAACATCTCATTTCCGGCTAGACCCCTAAGAGTCGGTTAGTTGTGACAAAACCCTAGGAAGCCTAAAATTGAAATAAAGCGATCAATATTTCGGGTCACGAGTTGGTCACGCCCGTGACCGACCCGTCACGCCCGTGACTTGGGCGTGACTACTTCGACGATCGTCGGTCTCCATGAGACGATCGTCGAACGTGCTGTCTGGGCATGTCACGCCCGTGACCAAGGTGTCATGCCCGTGACTATGGGCGTGACCCCATCGACGATCGTCGATCGCCGTGAGATGATCGTCGACCTTGCGGCCCGGGCATGTCACGCCCGTGACAAGAGTGTCACGCCCGTGACCTAGGGCGTGACCAGCCTTCGACGATCGTCGATCTCAATTCGACGATCGTCGACCTCGAAATTTGCCGTTCGGGCATGTCACGCCCGTGACCCAAGGTGTCACGCCCGTGACCTAGGGCGTGACCACCATTCGATGACCGTCGATCTCAAGTCGACGATCGTCGGCCCAGAATTAACCGCACGGGCCTGTCACGCCCGTGACCTAAGGTGTCACGCCCGTGACCATCCATCGACTATCGTCGATCTCAGTTCGACGATCGTCGAACCCAGAATTGGCTATTCGGGCTTGTCACGCCCGTGACCTATGTGTCACGCCCGTGACATTGGCCGAAACGACGGTTCAGGCCCGAAATTATTCTAACACGCGTGGTAATAAATGCTGGTGTGGGAAGTTACACCAGGAGTAATTTCAGGCCGTTTTCCTTCTGTAATTATATAATAAATGAGGAAGATATGGTCCAATAGGAAGCCGCCAGCTGGACACACCTGTTCAGTTTCCACCATTTCTTATCCCTTCACTGTAACCGAAACGTTAAGGGGAGAACCTTCATGGCCATTAAGGCTTTACCAATTCATCTTCCCACTATCTGACTTATAAAAGCCCATTTGGGGCAAGAGGAGAAGGTTACACGCTCAAGTAATCGGTTCAGATCCTTGTTCTTGCTATAGGAGAAGTTCAGCAACGCCACCACCGCGCCATGGCACCCCGTCGTTCTTCTCGCCTTCAAACCGCGAACAAGGTCCTCCTCTGCTCCTTCTCTTTCATGGGTAGATCTTAGGATTCTTAGAAAGGAAGTTCGCGCTCAACGGAGCCGGACCCGTCTCTCGTTTTCATGAGAAAACCATGTAAAAGGTATTTTTTGAGTTCGCCGGAAACCGCCACCTCCGGCGGCCAAACCACCGCCGACCGATAGCCATCGCCTCAACGGAGGTGGTGGTGGTGGTGGCTGGCCAGGGAAGTGACCGAACGGCCGGCGATGGATCACGGAATGCTTACAGGAAAAATGTTTTCCTGTGTCTGTTCGGGGTCATGAAGAAGATGAACAGTAGAATTAATATTATAATACATAGATTATTATATATTACATAATGGAAAAATGGATTATTTGAATATATTTTGAGGCTGCAAAACGAGGCACTTAGATGCCGAATTAGGAAAAATGACCAGTCACAAAAGTTGTAGCCCTCTTGGTCTACTTTAATTTAAAATTGATTTTATTCAATTTGGGTGAGTGGTTTGACCACAACACTCATTTTGGTGGGATCAAGACCTAGGCTAACCAGAAATTGAAATGGTTGCCCACGGTTAATAACATGTCCAAATGACTTGAAATTTGGGCTGGAGGTCTATAATATGTATATCGAGAGGCTGTCCAAAAATAGGAATTTTTGGAGAAACTTTTCCTAAAGTTTTTGTTTTAATTTAATAAACTTAGAGGAATTTATTTAGATGGTCAAATGACCTCCAAACCCTCCCAAATTTTGGTGAGTGGTCCCTGGCTATAAAACCTAGGTTTGTGTAAAATTCCGATTGATTTGGAGGAGTTTTGGGTGAGAAATCTTCTACCCTTAACTAGGCGTTAGTGAGACACCTTTTAATAAAAAGTGCACTGAGAATTTGGAAAGGTCAAATCGCCTCAACAGAGGCTGATTTTCTGATCTCTGACTTATAATGGTGTTATAACCTGCGTGGAGAAAAATGGAGTGGTTTAGGGTTGGTTTACCCTAGGATCCAAACTCAAATCTTAAATGAAGGGTTTTGAGGTTTGTAAAGGACATAGGAGCAAAAGCTCTTGTATGCCCTTGAAATTTGGAGGAGAGTGGCATGATATGCTGAAAACCCTCTGGTTGAAATGGTGAAGGAATAGGAGGTAATTGGGTACCTCGGAAGTTGAGAGTTTGAATTAGGATAGAAATGTAATTTAGTTATTTTAAGCACTAAATCTAATCCAAAAATTATGAAACTCGGGAGGAGGGGGTTTTAGGATGTTTTAGACTTATGGTAATTTTTCTGGAATTTTATGATTAATAAATATCATACTTCATGTGTTAAAGGATTATTAGCCCGAATTGTTGTTTCAAATATTTGGAGGTTTTAAATTAATTATAATCAGTTAAAATTCTGGATTTAGATCTTGACCAGTAGAACATTGATCACTGGATTTTTATAGAATTTTTATGTTGAGTAAATCTAGTACTTTATTCACAGATGATAGAAAGGGCTTTTATGTTTAAAAATTAATTATGGATAAAATACTTGCTGGAAAATTGTGAAACTTGGCCAATGCTAATTTTAGGCCTTTATCTGCATGACATAAATTATTTATAATTTTTGGAAGAATATTTTCTGTGCTTGATTCATAAACAACAGAAGTTAGAGATTATTTCTAAAATAGTTTTCATGCCCTTCTAATGATAGAAAAATTATGACACTTAGGATTTAACCTATTGAGATAACCTAGTATTTATCATAAATTTGCTGGACATCTTGCATGAGAACTTAGGGTAGTTCATGTTCAAACCGGTAGTCCTAGGGATTTTCGAGGAATTTAATTAAATGCCAAATAAATTAGGAAAATTTCCATTTTCTGCACTTAGGTCATTTATATCATGGTAAGTCTCCAGTAAATAATTTAGGGCATTTGGATGAGTAATGGATCATTGCATAACCGGTTCGACATGTAGCCTAGGTCGGTCTGCATATAGCAATTGTGAATTGAAATAAGACATGATCTGAGGAAGACATTGGAGTTAAATAATTCATTTTGTTTGGGTGGGCAATAGTGGAGGAAATCACAATAGGAAGATATAAAGAGTAGTGAGTAGTGGTGATAGCTAGAGTTAAGAGGTGCTCGGGTTCGACGAAAGATCGTCTTCCCCGAAGAGTGGAAGGTTTAAAAATCACCCTAGGATAGTCTATCGTAATGTGAGAAGGGAATGGGTTAAGGGAAATAAACCAATAATATTAAGTGCCTTGCGAAAGGGAACTTCGGGCCGTAATGCCGCCGTCTTGGTTCCTAGTGCCCCTTGAGAGCCCTTCACGGGGTATACCGGGGGCAGTCCTGGGCTAACGTAATCTGTAATAATAATCTGGCAAGAGTAACTTAGTAACTAGGATTGCACTTTTCACAAACACTGTTGGCACAGGAAGATTGATGAGAGCTTCGGCTCGGGTGATTTGGAAACGGACGTTTGGGTCCGGGGAGCCTCGGCTCGGTTGGTTAAGAGACGGATGGGATGGTCCGGGGAGCTTCGGCTCGGTTGGTTGGAGACGGACGTTTGGTCCGGGGAGCTTCGGCTCGGTTTTGTGTGTTTACGAATAAACTTGCATGTGCATAAGATAGGAAAAGTTAAGGTGGTGGGTTTTTCGATATCGGGGAGTTCGATTGCACCGACACCGATATCGTTGACTCGGCGAGGTGGTTAGCACTTCGCCAACAGAAGTCCGGTGCGCCAGCCGGCAAGAGTACGCAGGCGTCCGCTTAGTGCACCAAGCGTTGAGGCGTACGATAGGTCAGACCAGTTGTGCTTTTACTAGTTTTGAGGTGGGCGAGGCCCAACCCACCGCTTCCGTCTGCCACTACGGAGGTATCCTGGGAGGTAACGGCTCCGAAAGGGGGAACTAAAGGTCTGTGTGCACAGAGTCGGGTGTGTGAGTTGCACTTGCATGTTTCATCATACCCACTAGCATGTCATAGCATAATCGATTCATTTAACCCTAATACCTAAAGTATAAGTGGTATGGGACGCTTATACATTAGGACCTGCAAAACGACCCCTTGGTCTATAAGCTTGTGTGGGCAAGTTTATAAATCAAAGGTTAATTTCAATATATAACAACCATTGCTGTTTGATAACCGACACCCTAACGTATAAGTGGTATGGGACACTCTATACGATGGGAGCCTTGCAAAAGATCCCTTTTGCTTATGTGTTCTCGCATAAGTGAAGGTTTAAATTCATATATTTGCTTTTCTTATTGATAGACCTATTATAACAATCATATTAACTGCTCACCGAATACATCTTGCTAGATTAAGTCCATAGTCACCTGTTTCTTGATTTATCTCTACCATCATGTCCTTCCCTTTCTTCCTCCCCGCTCGGTACCTAGGAGCCATGGGGGAAGGGGTAGGGGATGATAGGGCTTAGTCTTTATGACTAACGGTTTTCGAACCGCATCATTTAGGGGATCGTGGAGCCCAGCATGGAGGAGCAGCCCCAGAGATCGGTGCGCCTAGAGATGGGGCAGTCTAGCTCCGGAGTTCACACAGCCGGGACCGTGAGTCTCGACCTTGAGTAGTTTCTGTTTTCGCTTCCGCATGAGAGACTTGTAGTGAGGACATATTGTACCGGGTATAAGCCCGTATTTATAGTACTCTGATGATTTCTGTGGACACTCCCTTCGTGGAAATTTTATCTTATTTGCATGTGATGTATTATTGTGGACTGCATTGTTCTTACTTCAGTAATTATGCTACTTTTCTGTGATCGAATTGGCCGGCAGTATCGGCGCCTTGTGGTGATGACCCTTCAGGACGTGAAGGAGTCACCGCAAAGCGGCGGTTCTGGGCCTAAGACCCCGGTGGTTGAAAAAGAAAAAAAATGGGGTCTTACAAGTGGGCCTGGTAGTGTGGATAAGAGCACAATGGTCTGCAAATAGTAAATTCCTAAACCTTAGTTTAGGGTGACCAGGGGCCCTCACCATGACTCCAAGACCTCACCATGATCTCTCCAACCCAAGTTAAGGCCCTAGGGACTCATTAAGGTCAACCCTAGAGCCTGAGTTGACCAAGGTCAACCCTAACCCTAAATGGGTAAAACTGGCCTACACAGGGTTAATTGACCCTACCTAAGCCAAGTGGACCCCACCCATGCCCTCTTAACCCTAGAGAGAGGCCAATGGGTCACTAAGGACCCATTGGGGTCAAACCTAGATGTTAAGTTGACCCAAGCCAACTCAAACCCCAAAATGGTCAAAGTGCCCTTAATATGGGTCATGTGACCTTCAAGGTGCCCTGTGAACCCTACCCATCGCTACCTAGACCTTAGGGGAGGCCAATGGATCACCAAGGACCAATTGTTGGTGGCCTAAAAGGTCAATTTGATCAAAGTCAACCCTAGGCTAGGTCAAGTCAAACCTAGTTCAAAAAGGGCTAACCCAAGCTTGGATCCACTAACCACTTGGTCTAACCACCCCCCTAATCCATTTTCATAAGTTTAGTGGGCTGTATATAGGGTTAGCATGATGATCAAATCAGCCATGCTGACTAGGAGAGAGAGAGAGAGAAATCTTCATTCATTTTAATGGAGGAGAGAGAATTTTGGGAAGAGGAAGAATAGAGTGGGGCTCGGCCAAGGGAGGCCAACAACCACCCTTGATGGTTGCAATCAACTCCTCTAGGGAAGAGGAGTTGATTCCAGCTGTTTCACGGCCACCAAGGGGCATATTCAGCCCCCTCTTCTAAACCCGAGCCATGCCATTAATGGCTTTGATGGGCAATGAAGGATCCAGCCACTCCCCTCCCCAATTGGCCTTTTAACACCACCAGTGGGGGAAGGCGAGTCTTTTCGTACTCTCACCTGGAAGGAAAAAGCCGTCCCACTGTGTTTTTGCAGAAGCCGAGCGCCGTCTCCGTCGTCCATGGTGTCCCGCCGCTCCTCTCGCATTCAGGCCGCCGGAAAGGTCCTCCTCCTCTCCTTACTTCATGGGTAGATCATAGGAATGTTTAAGTTCAAGGTTCAGGCTAAATTGAGCCTGAACCAATCTATGGTTTTAATGGTTTTAATGGTTTTGAGCCGAAAATCTTCTTGGTGGGATCGCCGGAAAAGTCGTCTCCGGCGGCCGTGCCCCCGGCTGGGAGTAGCCCCCACCTCCCCGAAGGTGGTGGTGGTAGTGACCGGCCGGGGAAGTTGCCGGGTGGTCGAGAAATCAGGCTGCAATGTTGCCCAGGCGCGGTAAATCGTGGCCGTTGGCCTGTTGGAGAAGATGACGGGCAGCCGTCGGATGCGCGCCAAGATTCGTGCAGAATCATTTTGTTTTATTATTATTGCTTGATTTAATTGATTTTCTATCACATTATTTACAACATTTTGAAATAAATATTAAAAATACTTAGGGACCTCTTATGAGAAAACTTATAACATGAAAGTTGTAGCCCTAAGGGTCTACTTCCATCCAAAATTGATTTGGACCAATTAGGACCTCAGGTTAGACTAGGGAATCAATTTTGGTGGGACCTATACCTAGGGCTATCCTGAGATTTGTAAGGGTGCCCACACTTCATCCCTTGTCCAAATGACCTCAAATTTGGGCAGGATCTCAATCGTAGTCATACCTAGGGTCAGTGCAAAAATGGGAATTTTTGGGAATACTTTGTCCTATGGTTTTTGTTATTATTTTATAATACTAGGGTATTTTAATTAAGTGGTCTAATGACCTTCAAACCCTCCCAAATTTTGGTTAGTGGTACCTGGTATTATTTCCTAGCTCTATAAAAAATGTCAACTCATTTGGATGAGTTTTAGTTAGGGAATCACCAAACCCTAGTTTGGCCTTAAGGAGGTATTTTTGATTAAAAAAATGCACTTGTGATTTTAGGTGACCAAACCACATCACCAGTGGCTAAAACTTGGGCCACTGGTTTGTTTTGACCCTTAGCATCCCCCAATGGTTTATAGGGTGGTTTGGGGGTAGGTATGCCCTAGGACCAAAGTTCAAACCTTTAGGTTGGTCTTGGGGGGGATTTGTGAAGGGCATAGGGTCAAATGCCCTTGTATGGTTGTGATTTTTGGTGGAGAGGTGACTAGTATAGTTAAAGTCCTCTGACCAAAATCTTAGGAGGTTTGGAGATTGATACACCCCTCAAAACCCAAACCCTAGGGTTAGGGTAGAATCATCTTTGTATAACACAAGCCCATATAACTCATCAAAAGGGTGTGAAACTTAAGTAGCATGAGTTTTAAAGTAGAAAGAACCCTTAGTAATTTTATAGGAATTTTATGAGCAATATTTTTGGTACTTCATTTGTTGGTTATGATATAGCCCTAATTAATGTTTTAATTATTATGAATCATTCTGTATTTTGAAACCCCATGGAACCTTGGCAGTGAATGTTTTACATTGAAATTGTTGCCCCTGATTTTTAGTATAATTTTTGTTTGACCAAATCTAGTACATCATGCAGAAATGATTTAAAAGGGGTTTGGGGGTATAAAATTGTTCATAGATGATATATCTATTGAAAAATTATGAGACTTAGGCATAAATGATTTCAGGCCTAAATATGCTTGTAGTAATTTATTCATAATTTTTAGAGGGTTGATTACAATACCCTCTTTACAAGTCCATAATATTGAGGTTTTTTGTAATTATTTTATTTAGAGTTTAATCCCTGATGAAAAATTATGAAACGTTGCCAAAGATGTTTTTAGAGTTTTATTAGCTCAATATAATTAATTCATAATTTTTGGATGACAATTTTCTGTACTTGTTTCATTAATATTGAAAGATAGAGATTATTTCTAAAAAGGTTTTAAGGCCGATTAGATGCTAGAAAAATTATGATACCTTGGATTTACATTACTGAGTTAAGCTAATATTTATCATAATTTAGTTAGGCATCTTGCATGAGTACTTAGGGTAGTCCATGTTCAAACTGATAACCCTTGGAAGCTTTAAGGAAATTAATTAAATGCCAGATAAAATAGAAAAATTACAATTTTATGGATTTAGCCTATTTGTACAATGATAAGTCTCCAGTAACTAATTTAGGGCATTTGGATTATTATTTGGATTATCTCCTATCCGGTTCGACATATAGCCTAGGTTGGTCTGCATTTGACAAATTGGGTTAGTTGCAATAGGATATGTTTGGACATGGTGTAGGAGTTAGTCATTCTGCTGGTTTGGATAGATGTGGATAAATTCATCATAGAAGGATAGGAAGAGTAGTGAGAAGTGGTTGGGCTAAAGTTTAGAGGTGCTCGGGTTCGACGAAAGATCGTCTTTTCCGAGGAGAGGAAGAGTCAAAATCACCCTAGGATTAGCCTTCTGAAATATGAGAAGGGAATGGGTAAAGGGAATCAACCAATAACAATAAGTTCCTTGCGAAAGGGAATGATGAGCTTCAACTACCATCATAGTTCCTAGTGCCCTTTGAGAGACCTTCACGGGGTATACCGGGGGCAGTCCTGGGCTAACGTAAACTATAGGAGTGATAAATTTTAAAGAGCAACTAGAATAATTAGGAGTTCACTTTCACACACCCTGAAGTCTCGGGAAGTTAGTTTGACTATGATATTCGAGCGGTAGGCTCGGTGGTTGTGGAGACGGACGGGATAGTCCGAGGAGCTTTGGTTCGGTTAGTTTTGAGTCGGACAGTTTGGTACGCGGAGCTTTGGCTCGGTTGTTGGACACGTTAAATATTACATGTGCATAAAAGGAAAGAAAAATATAAGGTGGTGGGTCTTCGGTATTGGCGGGTCGATGCACCGACACCAATACGCTGACTCGGCAAGTGTGGTTAGCACTTCGCCAACAGAAGTACGGTGCGCCAGCCGGCAAGAGTACGCAGGAGTCCGCTTCGTGCACCAAGCGTTGAGGCGTACGATAGGTCTGAGCGGTAGTGCTTTACTGGTTTAGAGGTGGGCGAGGCCAAACCCACCGCTTCTGTCTACCACTACGGAGGTATCCTGGGAGGTTCGGCTCCAAAAAGGGGGAACTAAAGGTCTGTGTACACAGAGTCGGGTAGGTGAGTTGCACTTGCATGATCACTTCATACCCACGTGCATGTCATAACATCATCTTTACATTTAACCTCTGCCACCAATTATGTAAGTGGTATGGGATGCTTACACAATTGGACTTGCGAAATGACCCCTTGGTCTATAGGCTTGTGTGGGTAAGTTTATAAATTAAGGTTAAATTTTTCATATATATATATATTGCTGTTAATAACCGACACCCCAACGTATAAATTGGTATGGGACTCTTTATACGATGGGAGCCCTACAGAAGATCCCTTGACTTCTGCGTTTCTGCATATAAGTTAAGGTTACTCTTCATACTTTACTTTACTGCCACATGTACTATAAAATTGCTATTATAGGCCCGCTGTCATCAGTTTCTTGATTACTCTCCACCTTCAAGATCTCCCCTTTCTTATTCTCGCTCGGTGCCTTGGGGCCATGAGGGTAGGGGTGGGGGATGATAAGACTTAGTCTTATAGACTAACGGTTTTCAGACCACATCATTTAGGGGATCGTGGAGCCCAGAATGGAGGAGCAGCCCCGGAGGTCGGCCCGTTTGGAGATAGGGCAGTCTAGCTCAGGAGTTTAGACAGCTGGGACTGTGAGTCCCTGATTCCAGTAGTATTTTATTTTGCTTCCGCTTGAGTGACTATGTAGTGAGGATTTGATGAATCGGGCTTAAGCCCTTATTTTCAGTACATTTATATTCTGTGGACTCTCCCTTCGTGGAAATTTTATTACTCTGGTATGTGATTTTTCTATGGACTTGCTTTTACTTTATTGTACTATCTTTCTGTGATCGAATTGGCCAGCAGAATCAGCGCTTTGTGGTGATGACCCTTCATGGCGTGAAGGTGTTACCGCAAAGCGGCGATTCTGGGCCTAAGACCCTGGTGTTTTTTTAAAAAGGGGTCTTACAAGTAGTATCAAAGGCAAACCTCGATCAGAAGAGTAGCAGTCTACTAACCCTGGGTCACCCTCACTCTAGTTTAGTTTGGGGACAAACTAAGCAGCGGAAGCGTGGTTTTCCCATATGGGGATCACATGTAATTGTCCACTATTAATTAAGCTTGAGTTAATTGCTTACAAACGGTTTTTGATATGCAGCCTCCAGCACAACCTACACCATAGGGCAGAGTCTAGCAGACTCCGAATAATGCACCACCTCCCCCGGTCCCCACTCCATTTCTAAAGTCCGAGATGGGCAGACTCTAACAGCCATTTTGGAGGCTTTCAGGGCTCAACAGGTCCCGGCTCCGCAGCCAAACCCGGGGGCCAACTGGCTGAGCATCTTCCGAGGACTCTCTCCCCCATCCTACTTAGGGACATAGTCAGCTGTCCGGACAGAAGAATGGCTGGACATTATGTACGAGATGTTGACAGGGATACGACCCCCCTGGGAGGAGAGAGTGCCATTAGTGGTCTCTTGCTTGGAGTCTCACGCCAAGAGATGGTGGAATACGTCACTGGACATGACCTTTGCAGATATGGAGATTGCAGAGATTACTTGGGGGGAGTTCAGGGCCGCGTTACTGGAGCATTTTGTTCCACAGTCGGCTAAGGATGAGCTGGAGGACAGGTTCCTGCAACTGAAGCATGACAATAAGACCGTGGTAGAGTAATACCGAGAGTTCAACCATTTAGCCCGGTTTGCGGACTCCTATAAACTGGATGAGGCAGGATACATCAAGGGGTTTTATAAGGGCCTACGAGAGTACTTGAGGGAGGCCCTACTGTTCGTATCTGATAGGCCAATACCTCGAATGTTACAGATGGCCAAGAGGATAGAGGCTGATTGGCAAGCTACTCGGGGCCGAAAACGGCCAGCAGAGGATCAGGGTCGAGGATCAAGGAACAATCAGAGATGAGCCCGTATCACTGACGGGAGAAGGGTCGAGGACCAGCCTCGTCAGGAGGAAAGACAGAAAACAAGGGAGCCAGTGGTGGTGGCTCCACCACCTCTTCAGACACGGGAGGGCCAGAGACTCGGGGGAATGGCGTATCCCCTGCCAGAGTACTTCCACTGCCATCAGGTTGGGCACATCCGCAGAAATTTTCTTATGAGAGGGGCATCCCCACCAGCTCCACCGGCTGCCCATCCAGCGCAGTACTTTGGAGGCCGAGGTCGTGGCCGAGGATGTGGATACCAGGGGGGAGATCGTTGACAAGAAAGGGAGCAGGTGTATGCTTTGGACCTTGCGCAACCTCGAAACCCAGAGCAGGTCATAGCAGGTATGACAAAGTTGTTTTATTATTTTAAAAGAATTTCCCCTTTCTCTGTTGAAAAATTTGTAGAACTGCACTAGATAGAATAAATAGGAAAGAAAACTCGTTATAGAATCCTAAGACATTTAACCACCCCAGGTGTAGTCTTCATCAGCGGCAAGCTTGCCCGCACGCTTTTCGATACCGGAGCTTCTCACTCCTTCGTGTCGGAGACGTTTGTGGAGGGATTGGAAGGCGTGGAGCGATTCACGAGCTCGGAGATGAGGGTGCGACTACTCGATGGATATGAACTTCTTACCTCGGACCATTGCAACATGAAGGTAGAAATCAGTGGAAAGGCGTTTGAGGCTCCAACGATGCTTTTGAAGTTGACAGACTACGACTGGATTTTGGGCGTGGTATGGGTGTACTGGAACATGGCCCAGATTGATTGCCAAGCGAGAGGATCACCGTGAGGCACGAAGACTCTTTCATTATCATCAAAGGTATAAGACCTGCCTCTCGTATACTCTTATCTTTGGTACAGGACGTTAAGGCCCATCTGCAGGGAGAGGAGGTTTATCATATTCTACTGAGATGGCGGAAGTAAAGGAGTCTGTGACAGACATCCCGGTGGTGCGAGATTTCGCTGACGTCTTTCCAGAGAAACTGCCAGGACTACCTCCGCACCGAGAGCAAGACTTCCAGATACAGCTTGTGCCGGGGGCCAAGGTGGCATTTAGGGCCCCTTACCGGATGGCCCCAAAGGAGTTGACAGAGTTCCGAAGCAAGTTGCAGGAACTAGTAGAGGCAGGGTTTGTCTGGCCAAGCTCTTCATCGTGGGGAGCCCCGGTGCTATTTGTCAAGAAGAAGGACGGAAGTCTCCGCTTGTGTTTTGATTATCGAGCGCTGAACAGACTGACGGTCCGGAATACATACCCGCTTCCACGGATTGACGAGTTGTTTGATCAACTGGAGGGAGCGCATTTCTTCTTGAAACTTGACTTGAGGTCAGGTTATTATCAGCTACGGATTCGAGAGGAAGACATTCCGAAGACCGCCTTTAGTAGTAGGTATGGACTATTTGAGTTTACAGTGATGCCCTTCAGGCTCACAAATGAGCCGTTAGCATTTACAAGCCTCATGAACAGGGTATTCAAGGAGTATTTGGATGTATTCGTCATCGTATTTATTGACGACATCCTCATTTACTCAAGGACGGAGGAGGAGCATACACGACACCTGACTCTGACTCTAGAGAGGCTATGAGAGCACCAGCTGTATGCGAAGTTCAGTAAATGCCAATTTTGGCTAAAGGAGGGGGCCTTCTTATGTCACATTATAAGCGGTGCTGGGTTGGCAGTAGACCCAGCCAAGATTCGGGCAGTTCAGGATTGGCCACCGTTGAAGACAGCAACAGATGTACGGAGCTTCCTGGGACTTGCCGGATATTACCGGAAGTTCGTCGAAGGATTCTCCCGGATTGCACTACCTCTTACATCCATGATGAAGAAGGAATCCCCTTTCGTTTGGACGCCACAGTGCGAGGCGGCCTTTGTGGAGTTGAAAGGTCGGCTTACCTCGGCTCCCATTCTTGCTCTTCAGTCGGGAAGGGCTCTGACGCAGAACGGGCACATAATAGCCTATGCCTCCCGACAGCTGAAGATACATGAGAAGAATTATCCGGTGCATGATCTGGAGATGAGTGCAATGATCTTTGCTCTGAAGATTTGGCGACACTACCTCTACGGGGTTCACTGTGATATCTTCTCAGATCAAAAGAATTTGAAATACGTGTACACACAGAAGGAACTCAACATCAGACAGAGACGTGGGGTGGAGTTCTTGCCGGATTACCAGTACACCATGCACTACCATCCCGGGAAGGCGAACATGGTGGCAGATGCTTTGAGTTGGAGAGGAGATACCTCAGGTAAGGGACCACATCTGATGTCCATGGAGCTAGTCCATTCTTTCAGAGATATTCAAATATCCCTGGTGTCCGAGAATGATCCAGAATGGTATATGGAGTATCTAGCATCGATGGTTACCATAGATGATATTCGGGACTGCATCCGGGACGGACAGAGGATAGATTCATGGGCAGAGCCGATATTCCAAGCTTTGTAGGGGGGTTCGACGGGAGATTATTCACTGAGAGATAGATTGCTATATCTTAAGAGCAGGGTCTATATACCCGCAGGAAGCCAGATTCGGGAGGACATCATGGCGGAGACACATTGTAGCAGATATTCTATACATCCGGGGATCACCAAGATGACGACCGACTTGAAGAAGATGATGTTTTTGCCAGGGATGAAGAAGGACATTATATACTTCGTGACTCATTGCGAGGCATGCCAGCTGGTGAAGGCGGAGTGCAGGAACCCCGCAGGATTACTACAGCCACTTCCGGTGCCGGAGTGGAAATTTGAGGACATCGCGATGGATTTCATTCATGGCCTCCCCCGGTCACGGATGAGAAACAATTCGATTTGGGTCATCGTCGATCGGCTGACGAAGGTGGCCAGATTCATTCTGATCAGAAAAGATGACTCGGTTGGAGTACTGGTCCGGAGATTCATAGAGCAGTTCATTCGTTACCACGGGGTGCCCAGGACGACCGTGTCGGATCGGGATGGTCGGTTCACATCCAGGGAGTGGAGATCCGTGCAGACTTACTTAGGCACGCGGCTGACCTTCAGCACAGCTTTTCATCCCCAGACAGATTGGCAGACAGAAAGCACCAACCATACATTGGAGGACCTCCTAAGGCTATGCATTTTGGATCGAAACGAACCTTGGGAGAAGATTTTACCACTAGTCGAGTTCTCCTATAACAACAACTACCAGTCCAGCATAAGGATGGCTCCTTATGAAGTCTTGTATGGAAGGAGATGCAAGACTCCACTTTCATGGATTTAGGACGAGGATCCGAAGGTGTTGGGATCAGATTTTGTCGAAGACACCGAGTCTAAGGTGAGGCTGATATGGGACAGAATGCTGGAAGCGCAAAGCCGGCAGGCTAAGTACTACGACACCCGACACCATCAGGTAGAGTTTCAGGTGGGATACCAGGTTTTTTTGAAGATCCGGCCCATGCACGGAGTTTCACGGGTGCGTGGTCGGAAGAAGAAGCTCAGCCCTAGGTATATGGGCCCTTATAGGATCCTGGAGCGGGTCGAGCCCCTAGCTTACAGGCTAGAGTTGCCACCGGAATTGGCAGGCTTACACGACATGTTCCACATTTCTTCACTTAGGAGGGCTCTACTACGCCCGGAGCAGCATATTTCGAACACAGTTGGGCCGGTAGCTTCAGACCGGTCAGTTCACTTGGAGCTAGTTCGGACCGATGACAGAGGAGTACGGATCTTGCGTCGCAAGAAGGTTCCGTTAGTCAAAGTCCAGTGGAGGAACCGTGGCCAGGAGGAGCATACCTGGGAACCACAGGACCTGATGCAACAAAAGTATCCAGAGCTGTTCAGTCAGGTATACCTCACAACCTTTCAGGATGTTCAATTTACTTTCCTGTTTTAAACTAGTAGGACTGCCCTAGGAAGGGTAGAGGCTAATCTTTTGTTTATTAGGGTCTTGGCCTTGCCAATTAGGCGAATTCGTCATAAATTTAGGTTTTCCTATAACCTCACTTAGCAAACATGGTGTCGTGATGTAATCTCCCACTCCTTATGGGATGTTACAAGTTTAGTTCATTATGATAGAACCCCGTAGGCTTAACCTTAATTTTGGGGATGAAATTTTTGTTTTGTTTATTAGGATTTGTAACATCCCATTTCCAACTAGACCCCTAGGAGTGGTTTTGTCATGACAAAACCCTAGGAAGCCCAAGATAAAGTCAAGCGGGCCTGGTAGTGTGGATAGGAGCACTATGGTCTGCAAATAGTAAATTCCTAAACCTTAGTTTAGGATGACCAGGGGCCCTCACCATGACTCCAAGACCTCAACATGATCTCTCCAACCCATGTTAAGGCCCTAAGGACTCATTAGGGTCAACCCTAGAGCCTGAGTTGACCAAGGTCAACCCTAACCCTAAATGGGTCAAACTGGCCTACACAGGGTTAATTGACCCTACCTAAGCCAAGTGGACCCCACCCATGCCCTCTTAACCCTATAGAGAGGCCAATTGGTCACCAAGGATCCATTGGGGTCAACCCTAAAGGTTAAGTTAACCCAAGTCAACTCAAACCCCATAATGGTCAAAGTGCCCTTAATATGGGTCATGTGACCTTCAAGGTGCCATGTGAACCCTACCCATCCCTACATAAACCCTAGGGTAGGCCAATGGGGCACCAAGGACCCATTGATGGTGGCCTAAAAGGTCAATTTGACCAAAGTCAACCCTAGGTTAGGTCAAGTTAAACCTAGTTCAAAAAGGGCTAACCCATGCTTGGATCCACTAACCACTTGGTCTAACCAACCCCTAATCAATTTTCATCTGTTTAGTGGGCTGTATATTGGGTTAGAATGATGATCAAATCAGCCATGCTGACAAGGAGAGAGAGAGAGAGAGAGAGAGAGAAAGCTTCATTCATTTGAATGGAGGAGAGAGAATTTTGGGAAGAGGAAGAATGGAGTGGGGCTCAGCCAAGGGAGGCCAACAACCACCCTTGATGGCTGCAATCAACTCCTCTAGGGAAGAGGTGTTGATTCCGGCCATTTCCCGGCCACCAAGGGGCATATTCAGACCCCTCCTCTCAACCCGAGCCATGCCATTAATGGCTTTGATGGGCAATGAAGGATCCAGCCACTCCCCTCCCCAATTGGCCTTTTAAACACCACCAGTGGGGGAAGGCGAGTCTTTTCGAACTCTCACCTGGAAGGAACAAGCCGTCCCACTGTGTTGTTGTAGAAGCCGAGCGTTGCCGTCGTCTTCCATGGTGTCCCGCCGCTCCTCTCACCTTCAGGCCGCTAAAAAGGTCCTCCTCCTCTCCTTACTTCATGGGTAGATCATAGGAATGTTTAGGTTCAAGGTTCGGGCTCAATTGCGCCCGAAAAAATCTCTGGTTTTAAAGATTTTTAGCCGAAAATCTTCTTGGTGGGATCGCCGGAAAAGTTGTCTCCGGCGGCCGTACCGCCGGCTTGGGGTAGCCCCCACCTCCCCGAAGGTAGTGGTGGCGGTGGTGGGCCGGGGAAGTGGCCGGGTGGTTGGGAAATCAGGCCGCAATGGTGCGGGAAATCGTGGCCATTGGCCTGTTGGAGAAGATGACGGGCAGCCATCGGATGCACGCCAAGATTCGTGCAGAATCATTTTCTTTTATTATTATTGCTTGATTTAATTGATTTTCTGTCACATTATTTATAGCATTTTGAAATAAATATTAAAAATACTTAGGGACCTCTGATGAGAAAACTTGTAACATGAAAGTTGTAGCCCTGAGGGTCTAATTTCATTCAAAATTAATATGGACCCATTTGGACCTCTGTTTGGACCAGGTCATCCCTTTTGGTGGGACCTATACCTAGGGCTGTCCTGAGATTGAAAAGGGTGCCCACACTTCATCCCTTGTCCAAATGACCTGAAATTTGGGCAGGGTGTCAACCTTAGTCATACCTAGGGTCAGTCCAAAAATGGGAATTTTTGGGAATAATTTGTCCTATGGTTTTTGTTATTATTTAATAATACTATGGTATTTTAATTAAGTGGTCTAATGACCTCCAAACCCTCCCAAATTTTGGTGAGTGGTACCTGGTATTATTTCCTAGCTCTATATAAAATGTCAACTCATTTGGATGAGTTTTAGTTAGGGAATCACAAAACCCTAGTTTGGCCTTAAGGAGGTGTTTTTGATTAATAAATGCACTTGTGATTTTAGGTGACCAAACCACATCACCAGTGGCTGAAACTCGGGCCACTAGTTTGTTTTAAACCTTAGCATCCCCCTATGGTTTCTAGGGTGGTTTGGGGTAGGTATGCCCTAGGACCCAAGTTCAAACCTTTAGGTTGGTCTTGGGCGGGATTTGTGAAGGGCATAAGGTCAAATGCCCTTATATGGTTGTGATTTTTGATGGAGAGGTGACTAGTATAGTTAAAGTCCTCTGGCCAAAATCTTAGGAGGTTTGGAGATTGATACATCCCTCAAAACCCCAACCCTAGGGTTAGGGTAGAATCACCTTTGTATAACACAAGCCCATATAACTCATCAAAAGGGTGTGAAACTTAAGGAGCATGAGTTTTAAAGTAGAAAGAAGCCTTAGTAATTTTACAGGAATTTTATGAGCAATATTTTTGGTACTTTATTTGTTGGTTATGATATAGCCCTAATTAATGTTTTAAATATTATGAGATATTCTGTTCTTTGAAACCCCATGAAACCTTGGCAGTGAATGTTTTACATTGAAATTGTTGCCCCTGATTTTTAGTATAATTTTTGTTTGATCAAATCTAGTACATCATGCACAAATGATTAAAAAGGGGTTTGGTGGTATAAAATTGTTCATAGATGATATATCTGTTGAAAAATTATGAGACTTAGGCATAGATGATTTCAGGCCTAAATATGCTTGTAATATTTATTCATAATTTTTAGAGGGTTGATTACAATACTCTCTTTACAAGTCCATAATATTGAGGTTTTTTGTAATTATTTTATTTAGAGTTTAATCCCTGATGAAAAATTATGAAACTTTGCCAAAGATGTTTTTAGAGTTTTATTAGCTCAATATAATTAATTCATAATTTTTGGATGACAATTTTCTGTACTTGTTTCATTAATATTGAAAGATAGAGATTATTTCTAAAAAGGTTTTAAGGCCGATTAGATGCTAGAAAAATTATGATACCTTGGATTTACATTACTGAGTTAAGCTAATATTTATCATAATTTTGTTTGGCATCTTGCATGAGTACTTAGGGTAGTCCATGTTCAAACTGATAACCCTTGGAAGCTTTAAGGAAATTAATTAAATGCCAGATAAAATAGGAAAATTACAATTTTATGGATTTAGCCTATTTGTACAATGATAAGTCTTCAGTAAGTAATTTAGGGCATTTGAATTATTATTTGGATTATCTCCTATCCGGTTCGACATATAGCCTAGGTTGGTCTACATTTGACAAATTGGGTTAGTTGCAATAGGATATGTTTGGACATGGTGTAGGAGTTAGTCATTCTGCTGGTTTGGATAGATGTGGATAAATTCATCATAGAAGGATAGGAAGAGTAGTGAGAAGTGGTTGGGCTAAAGTTTAGAGGTGCTCGGGTTCGACGAAAGATCGTCTTTTCCGAGGAGACGAAGAGTCAAAATCACCCTAGGATTAGCCTACTGTAATATGAGAATGGAATGGGTAAAGGGAATCAACCAATAACAATAAGTTCCTTGCGAAAGGGAACAATGGGTTTCACCTACCATCATAGTTCCTAGTGCCCTATGAGAGCCCTTCACGGGGTATACCGGGGGCAGTCCTGGGCTAACATAAACTATAGGAGTGATAAATCTTAAAGAGCAACAAGAATAATTAGGAGTTCACTTTCACACACCCCGGAGTCTCGGGAAGTTAGTTTGAATATGATATTCGAGCGGTAGGCTCGGTGGTTGTGGAGACAGACAGGATAGTCCGGGGAGCTTTGGCTCGGTTAGTTTTGAGTCGGACAGTTTGGTCCGCGGAGCTTTGGCTCGGTTGTTGGACACGTTAAATATTGCATGTGCATAAAAGGAAAGAAAAAGATAAGGTGGTGGGTCTTCGGTATTGGCGAGTCGATGCACCGACACCAATACGCTGACTCGGCAAGTGTGGTTAGCACTTCGCCAACAGAAGTCTGGTACGCCAGCCAACAAGAGTACGTAGGAGTCAGCTTCGTGAACCAAGCGTTGAGGCATACGATAGGTCTGACTGGTAGTGCTTTACTGGTTTAGAGGTGGGTGAGGCCCAACCCACCGCTTCCGTCTGCCACTACGGAGGTATCCTGGGAGGTTCAGCTCCAAAAAGGGGAAACTAAAGGTCTGTGTACACAGAGTCGGGTGTGTGAGTTGCACTTGCATGATCACTTCATACCCACTTGCATGTCATAACATCATCAATACATTTAACCTCTGCCACCAATTGTGTAAGTGGTATGGGACTCTTACACAATTGGACTTGCGAAACGACCCCTTGGTCTATAGGCTTGTTGTGGTAAGTTTATAAATTAAGGTTAAATTCTTCTTATATATATTGCTGTTAATAACCGACACCCCAACGTATAAATTGGTATGAGACTCTTTATACGATGGGAGCCCTGCAGAAGATCCCTTGACTTATGCGTTTCCACACATAAGTTAAGGTTACTTTTCATACTTTACTTTACTGCCATATGTACTATAAAATTGCTAGTATAGGTCCGCTGTCATAGGTTTCTTGATTACTCTCCACCTTCAAGTCCTCCCCTTTCTTCCTCTCCGCTTGGTGCCTAGGGGCTATGGGGGAAGGGGTGGGGGATGATAGGACTTAGACTTATATACTAACGGTTTTGGACCACATCATTTAAGGGATCGTGGAGCCCAACATGGAGGAGCAGCCCCGGAGGTCGGCCCTTTTGGAGATAGGGAAGTCTAGCTCAGGAGTTTAGATAGCTGGGACTGTGAGTCCCTGATTCTAGTAGTATTATATTTTGCTTCCGCTTGAGTGACTATATAGTGAGTATTTGATGTATCAGGCTTAAGCCCTTATTTTCAGTATATTTATATTCTGTGGACTCTCCCTTCGTGGAGATTTTATTACTCTGATATGTGATTCTTTTGTGGACTTGCTTTTACTTTATTGTGCTATCTTTCTGTGATCGAATTGGCCGGCAGAATCATCGCTTTGTGGTGATGACCCTTCAGGGCGTGAAGGTGTCACCGCAAAGCGGCGATTCTGGGCCTAAGACCCCAGTGTTTTGAAAAAAAGGGGTCTTACACATTCCCCCTTGGAACCTCTAGGGCTTGAACATTGCAGCGACTGCCCAACATCAAAAAATGATCTTGCAGTAAGGGTTTTGTGAACATGTCAGCTATTTATTCTACCGACCGACAATATAATAAGAAAATAGATTTTCATTCAATTAATTGGCGGATGAAATGGTGTTTTAGATCTATGCGTTTCGTTCAATGAAGTCGAACTAGATTTGTGGAAATCACAATGGATGATTGATTGTCACAATACAAAACAAGGGTTCATGTGTTCCTTCATCTTTATCCTCAGGAATTTCTTCTATTTGTTGACAATTTCTTGTTTTCTCTTTTTTCTTTCCTTTTTTTTATTTACATGAACTAACGGGGTAGCAGTTTCTTCAATCATTCGTTGAAGCCATAAGGCCTCTGAGGTTGCATGAGCAATGGCCACATATTCATCTTCTGCTGATGATAAAGTGACTACTTTCTGCGGTTTGGAATTCCAGGCTATGGGTTTTGAGCCATGGAAGAATATATACCCACTGATGCTAATTCTATCATCTAATGAGCCTCCCCAATTACTATCAAAAAAACCTTTAAGCTTGTTATCTAATTCTTTTGTGTATAACAGCCCGAAATGAGAAGTACATTTTAGGTACCTGAGAATGCGTTTAACAGCTATCATGTGCATTTGGGAAGGGCTACTTACAAATCAAGAAACTATACTTACTGCCATATGGATATCTGGTCGGGTTGTAGATAAGTATATTAATGTACCCACTATTTTTCGATAAAGAGTTTCATTTGTTAATTGGCATGCATTATTTTTCAATAATTTTGCATATGTAATCATTGGGGTACTTACAGGTTTTGCATCTTGCATTTGGAACCTTCTGAGTAGATCAATGGTATATTTCTCCTGAGTAATAAATGTATATGAAGGTTGTTAAAGAATTTGCAGACCTAGGAAATATCTCATCAATCCTAAGTTTGTCATCTCATACTTGTGCATCATTCGTTCTTTAAACTTATGCACTAACAGAGTATTTGTTTCTGCATATATGATATCATCAACATATATGGCTAACATTAAATAATTATTATCCTCATACCTTTGCATATAGAGAGCAGGTTCTAAAGGACATTTGGTGAATACTTCTTGCTTTAAATAATTATCCATATGAGCATTCCATGCTCTTGGAGCCTGTTTCAAATCATATAATGCTCTCTTTAATTTGTATACCTTTCCTTCCTCATCTTTCTTTTCAAATCCTTCAGGCTAAGTTACAAACACTTATTCAGTAATACCACCATTCAAAAATGCCGATTTAATGTCAAATTGGTAGACAAGAAGTTGATTTTGTAGAGCTATAGCTAAAAACAGCCGAACAGTTTCCATCCTTATTATATGAGCATATGTTTCTGAGTAGTCTCTTCCAGGGATCTGTGCATATCCTTTAGCAATGATTCTTGCTTTATGCTTTAGAATTTTTCATGTTGATCATATTTTATACAATCACTTAAGGACTATAATCTCTTTATTAATAGGCTTATCCACTAGTTCCTAGGTATGATATTTCTCAATCATTTAAAGTTCTTGATGCATAGCTTCAATCCATTTTGGATTGGACTTGGCTTCTTCATAAGTGTGAGGTTCTGTCACCATACATGCTATATATGGTTCTACATACGGCTCTTCTATTTTTTTGTACTTCTTTGGTAGATGTAATGTATCAAAGTCATCGGCTATGCGTTATGAGGTTTAAGTTTGGCTAACATTGAATGGTAGTGGAGAATCTTCTTCATTCAAGGAGAAATCTTCATCTACAACCATGGGCCTACTTCCAAAAGGTTGAGACTGGTCCACCTGTATATCCAAACTCCAAGTTTTATCTTCTTGAAAGCATACATTCCTAGAAATCATAAAAGATTTGGTTGTAGGATTATATAATTTGTATGCTTTTGATTCTTGACTATAGCCCACCATTATGCATGGTTCACTTTTAACATCTAACTTATTTCCTTTAACTGCTGGTATATGCGCATATGCTAGTGATCCAAATACTCGAAAGTGAGCTACAAATGGTTTCCTATTATACCACTTTTCATAAGGATTACTACCTTTGAGTGATGCTGCTGGGGCTCCGTTTAATAGATAGACATCACAATTAAAAGCTTCAGCCCAAAATTCTTTGGGTAAAGTCTTTGCAATCATCATTATTCTACCCATTTCCATAATTGTACGATTTCTTCTTTCTGCTATACCATTTTGTTGTGGTGTCATGAGAGTAGATAACTACCTGTATATCCCTTCAGAATGGCAAAATGAGATAAACACTTTGCTCATAAATTCCCCACCTCTATCACTTCGTATGGCTTTAATTGAGAAATTGCTTTGATTTTCCACAAGACACTTGAAGTGCTTAAACTGATTGAACACTTCTGATTTTTGTTTTAAGAAAAATATCCATTGCATTTGAGTGTAATCATCTACAATGAGTAAAAAATACTGATTACCTGAGATAGAGGGTGTGAGAGATGGTCCCCATACATCCATATGCAATAGCTGTAATGGGTTAGTAGCTCTCGAGGTTGCTTCTTTTGGTACAGCTTATTGAGTTTACTTTGCACAAATGTAATGTTCACATGATTCTCCTTGTTTTGAAATACTTGGCAGACCTCTAACTAGTGAATGTTTGCATAAATGATACAAATCTGCTATATTGAGATGGCCATATCTTCTATGCCATAAGTCAGTTATCGTTAACTCCTCCTTACAAACATAAGTTACTTGAGGCTGCAATTTACAAGGAAATATTTTATTTGGAGCCATCTGAACTATCATTACTGCTTAATGACTATTTGGATCTAGTATCTGACATTCTCCATTTTTTCAAATATTACTTTCAATCCATTTTGTATTAATTGTACAATGCTTAACAAATTATGTTGCAACTGAGGAACATATAAAACATTTGTGATTATCTTGGGAATTCCTTGTGGATTCAAGATGGTTACATCACCCTTTCCTTCAATTGCTAAGGTTATCCATTAGCTATCATCACTTCTGCTGTAACTGGGGACATACGTTGAAATAGGGAATAATTATTTCTCATATGATTAGAGAACCCACTGTCTAATATCCAAATATCACTGCTATGATTTATTTTAGCTTGATCAGCACCAAACATCTATTTAGGTGGAGTAAAATCAGTAATGGTAGTTTCTGAAGTTTGACCAATTTTATTCTTGTGCCAACAATCTTTGTCTAAATGGTTTGCTCTCTTACAGGTTTTGCACTTATATTAACAGTCTTTCATGTCATGATTTGTTCTTCTATAGAGAACACAAAAATGTTTCCTTTATTTTGTAAATGAAAAGCTGTCCTTTTGTTCTTTATAATCTATTCCTTCTCTGCCTCTACCTCTCATTCTTCCTCTAACAGTGCCTCTTATGCACTTTTGTGCTGACCCATAAGTATTTCCTTCTTTATTATACTTCGGTGAAGGCTGATTATTCTTTTTATGAATCCATTTGGTTTGTAGAGCTTGTTCTAATAGAGTTTCAGAACTGTTAAATCTTTCTTCATGTGATTGAAGAGATCCCCTTAGCTCTGTTAATGAATATTAACTCATATCCTTGGATTCCTCAATTTTTTCTACAACATAATTATATTTGGGAGGTAGATGATGAAGGACTTTGGTCATAATTTTTTGTTCTTCTATCACATCTCCTAAGTTTCTAATATTATTTACCATGATATTAATTCGTGAAAAATAGGAGGAGATAAATTCATATGGGTTTATGTGCATATTGTCAAAGGTTGTCCATGCAGCTTGCAACTTTATGAGCACGATCTTTTCATTTCCTTTATACTCTGTTTGCAGAATATTCTAAGCTTCTTGAGCAGTTTCTATTGCTATGATACGTGGGAAAATTGCTTTACTAACCCCATGCTAGATATTGAGTAAGGCTTTCACATCCTTTTTAAGTTATCTGTATACTCTCTTACTGCAGCTGCATCCCAAATAGATACCAGGAGCTTTTCAGTTGGACAATGGAATCCATCAGTAACAAGATCCCATGATCCTTGTGATTCAAATAAGGTCCTGATCATCTGAACTTGCCAAAGTTCATAATCTTCACCATCAAATATTGGTACACCAATTTGAGTGTAAACGAAATTTGAGGGGGTAAGTGAGGAGGTGGATGCCATATGATGATTATACTTTATGTCGAACTTTTCTTGAAGCTCTTTGCTTAATTTTGGTTGAAGCTCTCATATTCTCTGATGGCTATCACCCTCTGATACCAATGTTAACTCACATATACAGTATATAAGATATGCGCCTATTTCAGAAGAGCACAATACTTGTTCATAATCTTTTTTTCTATTCTCCACACCCATGAACTATAACATATATATTTATATATATGAGAGATGCAGCTATTTCACATTATTTAATAGCACTGCTTAACTTCTCCATCATTACATTCCTTGGGAATTACATAAATAAGCCCACTTGCTATAATACAGACAACATGATATTAATTTATACATTGACTTATACGCTTACATTAAGTTTAGCCTCTTAGCAGCTTGCAGGTGTCATCAGATGAGGATATGCTTTACAGTAGCACTGTGTGTTTATCACAACTATGTCTTTTTGGTAATCAGCAAAAGCTTGACTGCAGTTGAAGTTTGGCGGTTCCCAAGTGCTATCACAGTTATGGTCTTGCAGTTAGATTCAACTAACCGCAGTTGTTCCTCCTGAAGTTTTTTGCTGCATCCTGACAGATAGAGATAAAAGCAATCCTATTGAAATCATCTTAAACTGTGTAAGAGTGCATTTAGCTTGTCCATCTATAGCCAGTGCAACTTGTTTGTATTTGTCCGCCTAGTCATTTGTGACATGCGTTATGCATTCTCTCTCTTGTTTTCTCTCTCTTCTCCTCATTTTCTATAAATAGGGGGGCATACCCTTGTATTATTTACTTTTTGGAGCAATAATAAAAAATCGTTTATTTAGTTTTTTATAATGAAATACGTTCACAGTTTGACGTGTTTGTTAAAATGCTTCGCATTGATAATGAAAAAGAGTATCTTAGTCATTAATTCTCGGTTTTTTTGTATACATCGAGACATTATATATCAAATCAGTTGTTCGTATACATCCCAACAAAATGGAGTTGATGAACGCAAGAATTGACTTCTCCTCGATGTTGATCACACTCTTCTAACTCAAATGAATATTCCTCGGTCATATTGGGGTCATGTAGTTCTTATCTCCTGTTATCTAATCAACCAAATTCCTTGTTCAATTCTCAATGTCAAAACCCATTTCTCCATCCTGTACCCTAGTGCCACACAATTTCCTTTACCTCCACATATAACACCCCAAAAATGAGTGCCTAGAGACTGAGGGTAGGCGTCATGTAAGGCATCAAGCTCACTCGATGCCTGAGGTTTGGAATCAAGTGGCGTCGAGATCACTCGATGCTAGAGGCTTGGCATCGACTGGCGTTAAGATCACTCGATGCCAGAGGCTTTGCTTCGAGTGGAGTCCAAATCACTTGATGATAGAGGCTTAGAGTTAAGTGGAATCAAGACCATTCAATGCCAGAGGCTTGGCATCGAGTGGCATCGAGCTCAATCAACGCCTTGAACCAGAGTGGGTTCTTTTAAAGTATCAGAAGCTGTTTTCGCATTTAGGCTTTTTAGGCCACTCGATATTATTGGGACTTGATTCAATGGACCAGATATTTATCTGAGAACCCTATTTAGGGCAGAGGAAACTCTATCTTCTTTTTCACAAGTCTATCGTGACCTTAGCGGCTCAGGAGCGGGATGGAGCGGAGGAGGAAGATGACTTAATTTCTTTCATTTTTGGAGCTTCGGAGCTCTATTTTACGATCCGAGACCGGATCTATGGAGAGAGCGTATATGCAAACACTTTCATTCGTGCTTCTTCAAGGTATTCTTGGCTAGGAGGAGGAATTGTAAAGTAACGACACCTCTCCTCTCGGTCTTAGGATGCATGCATGACATCTTTTCTTCATGCCAATATTTTCTGCAATTTTTCGGCACTAGATTTCTCAAATAAGTGGGATTTGGGTTGCCTTAGTTCAAGAAGAACCAATATGTCGATTGTGTCCATCCCCGACATATTTTGCATTAGAGATTCTCTCTAGTTGTGGATTAGAAATCGTGGGTGAAGCCGAAATCGCGACCAGTTATCCGATTCAGTGATGTCTAATGTGCATTTTAGGGATCTTGCTAGAGATCCATTTTGCGATTAAATGCCATTGTTATACCCATAATTTTGCGTGGGACGAATAATGATTTAGGGTTGGGGAGAGATATTCTTTTTGAATGCTTTTCTAAGGTGTGACTTTGTCTTTGTGGTTGGCTGGTGTTGGGTCCATTGATCCCAATGTCCTTAATTTGAAGGACCAGCAAAACAATGTATACACATGTAGTGATCTAACTTGTGTTTAAGGTGAATGATTGTAGTTTATCCTAATAAGCTATGATGGGACAGGTAGCCTAAGTGGATAAGATAGGTAAGTTCTTACCTAAGTGGTGGAAAGACAAATAACTGTCTAAGTCCATAGGCGTTGAGTAAAGATCAGTCACTCAATGCAAGATGACTTAAAGCGCTGAGTTAAGCCTATATAGTCAAAGCCAAGGCAGTGGCAAGCTGAGAAAATGGCTAAGTCCACATGCATTGAATGAAGTCAACTCACTCAACGCCATACAACAAAAAGCTATGAGATAGGATAAAGCAGTAAAAGCCTAAAGTTGGAATGAGTTGAAATGTGGCTAAGTCCACAGGCGTTGAGTGAAGTCAACTCACTCAACGCCATGCTACTAAAGAAAAAGTTGGCTAAGTGTTTTGGCGTTGAGTGATGAAGACACACTCAATGCCATTAAGCAAAAGTCTGTAAGTTGAACTGGTTGAACTAAGTTCAGAATTAATCGAACTGAGTTCAGAGTTCGTCGAGCTAAGTTCAGAGCTTGAGTTCAGAGTTCGTCGAGCTTAGCTCACCTTTCATCGTGCTAAGTTCAGAGCTTGAGTTCTGAGTTCATACAGCTCAGTTGAGATTTCGTCGAACTGAGTTCAGAGTTCGTCGAGCTCAGCTCAACTTTCGTCGAGCTAAGTTCAGAGCTTGAGTTCAGAGTGCGTCGAGCCCAGCTCACCTTTCGTCGAGCTAAGTTCAGAGCTTGAGTTCTGAGTTCGTCGACCTCAGTTGAGATTTCATCAAACTGAGTTCAAAGTTCTTCGAGCTCAGTTCACCATTCGTCGAACTCAATTCAAAGTAAGACAATCCAAGCCCAGTGGTTTTAAACACAGAAAATTGGCTAAGGAAAAAAGCGTTGAGTGAGACATGCTCACTCAACCCTCTCAACGCCTTTATGTAGAAATGATTTAAAAGCAAATAGCATTGAGTGAGGCATGCTAACTCAACGCTCAACGCTTCAGTTGCTGATGAAGCAGATATATGGCTAAGGCAGATGGAGTTGAGTGAGGGTTGTTCACTCAACCCTCTCAACGCCTAGAAACAGATTTATATTCTAAGTAGTTTGGCATTGAGTGAAGGCTACTCACTCAACGCCAAGAGACAGTAAATCTGTCCAAGTGTTTTGGCATTGAGTGATACTTACTCACTCAACGCCTATGCTAATGTTGCTTGATTTTTGGCTAAGTCCACACATGGTAACGTTAGCAAGTCAACAAGTCAACATATTTCAAATAAGTGACGGGATGGCTACAGTACGCGACAAAGTTTGCCATAGACCTAATGTACGATAGTTGACGTTAAAGAAAAATTGAAACATACATTAAAAGTGTGGGACACACTACTAAAAGAGTCATTGGGTATCAGTAAATAAATGGAAGTGGTCTTTACAGGAAAAGAGTTAGTGACAATTATTCTTCTTCTCCGACATTATTGTGGAGCTAAAGAACATAAAGCTCAAGTCAGAAAGAAAAAGTGCAAGTTAACTGTTGAGATAAACATCTTCAACGACAAGTTTGATGGTGCCATATTCATCTACACCAACAAACAAGCTTAGGGTGATTCTCTAAGAAAGAGATAGCAGCAAGAGCCAACTCTTGCTGCAGGAGCTTCATAGATCCAGTCAACACTTTTTAAAAGAACATACACTTGAGGAGCTGTGAAGAAGAAGTTTGAGCTGAGCAGTTAGCTCAGTTCAGAAAGTAGCAGAGAAACAGATCTGCTAGTTACTTCCAGCATAAGACAAAGCTTCTACATCATTGTTGCTGTGAAGAAGAAAGAGCTGAATCTTTGGTTCAGTTCAGAAAGAGGCAGAATAGTATTCTACAAGTTTCTTCAAGCTCAAGCGCATAAACTTGTTATTGTGAGGTAGTTGGGACTGAGGTGCACTCAGTACAGTAAAGTTGATACAGGAAAACTCTCCCAGTGTCATAATGGGGGGCTGAGTATAACTCACGAAAGGCTGATTGTCACAGAGGAATTCCTCTTGTGATCAATCAAAAACCACATCAACCCATTTCCATCTTGTAGGATCCTTCGGATCTGAGCTGTAGGAGTGCTGCAGAACTCTGAGAGTAGGGCCTAGTGCCTGAAATTGTAGGTCTGAAAATCCTGAGTTGTAGGCCTTAGAAATAAGGCTGAGGTAGGTAGTTTGAGGACCATTGAGTTGTAGGAGCACTACAGGGCTCTAAGGTAGGAACCTTTGTGGTTTTAAGGTAGGGTTCTGAAGAGAACCTGAGTGTAAGGCTGAGGGCCTGAGGTGTAAGCTCTTTGGAGCATTTTGGAGAAGTGCCTTGTCTAACAAGACAGTTGGATAGGTGGGAACGAAAGTGGATGTACCCAGTTGGGGAACCACTATAAATATCTGTGTGCTTTGTTGTGTTGTTTTCTTTGTGCAAGGTAAATCTTCTTGAAAGCAGAAATTAACTAACAACTCAAGCAACAAACTAAAAGAAAATAAAAGAAGTAATAAAGAGATCAATAACCTATTCACCCCCTTTAGGTGATTTAGCTATCATTCAAATTAAAGACTTTCAAGTTGTATCAGAGGGAGGTTACTCAAAAAGGACCTAACAGTCTGAGTTGTCCTCCAAGGATAGCTAAAAGGTTAAACTTATGTGTTCAAGGAGGAACCATAAGATGTGGAACTCTATGGAGCAGCAACTCTGTAGAGAGGATGTTGGATCCCTAGCTGTATTTGGGCTAGGTTCACCTTCTTAGGCTGAGTATGACCCAACATTGTATAGCTAGGGTCATGTGTAGTAGTCTTAGAGTTTTGGCTAAGTCCTGATTAGTGCTAACTCCTTGGACAAGCCAGAAGTGGACTTCAGAGAATTAGATTTAGCAACTTTCAGAAGACAGTGATCAGTTCAAAATTCTTCGAACTCAGCTCGACGATCGTCGATCTCAGATCGACGAACTCAGAGTTAATTCTCTGAGCTGAGCTCAACATTCTCAAAGCTCAGGTCGACACTTAGTTTTCTTCTGTCAGTTTCTCAGCTCGACGAACTCAGAGTGTAGATTTGGAAAGTTATTCTCAGTTAGCAGATCATAGAGCTCAGGTCGACGAACTTGAATTCCCTGGTCGATGATCTTTGATCTCATGTCGAAGAATTATGTTCTACGTTCGAAGTTTTCTGTGTAGTTCCAGAATGAGTCCTTCCCTCTTTTGTTCCTTATTAGCAGTATTATTTTGAGCATTTAATGCAAATATTCTTCTGAATATAGCCGTTATTTGGCTACATTAAATGTGGTATTCATTAGAATAAATATTTTCTTATTCTATCAAGAACAGTTGGGAAACTCATTAATGCTATTATTCCAGCCGCTTTCTATTCCCCATGACAGCCAGCATTTATGGAAAGAATTCAAAAATTCAAGGAGAATTTTCAGCAGTGGAATAAAAGTGATTCTCTCCTTTTCGAGAAAGACAGCAAGACAGTCAGAGATACAGAAAAAAGAAATCAAGCAGCACTACAAAAAAATACTGAACGAGCACTCGATGCTCTCAACCCTTTTTCATTCTCTGCCAACACTGTAGTTTGAAGAAGAACAAATCATCAAGATCAAGAGTCTTCTTCAAATTCTGTTCTAGAAATCCTCAGAGACATTCTATTCAACATCTGTTACTGGATTTCCTGGACCTTGACAGATCAAGCTAAAGACCTACTCACCCTTTAGCAAAGCTTTTTTCTTCCTGAAGCATTCTACTTCTCAGGGGGAGATTTGACAACACAAAAATCCACACAGTCTTCTCAGTTGTATTGAGAAAAGAGAAGACTTCCATCAACATCTTCCATCCCATTGTATTAAAACTTTGGCTCTTTTTCTAGATTATATCAGAGTAAATATAGTGATACCATATATTAGTTAAAGAATAAGAAAACTAAGCTAACAATTCCAGCCATCACAAGCACAACAAAAACAAATGAAAAGGAGCAACCAGACGACACAAGAAGTTTATAGTGGTTCCCCTAAACTTGGGTACATCCACTCTTCTACCACCTTTTGTAGGAATCCACTAGCAGGTTTTTATCAGGTGACTGCCACCACAAGATCTGGTTCAAGTAGATCAGGAAACCCTTCAGGCTTTTGAATAGGTGCCCAAAAACAAACTTTAAGTATTTTGGAGGGAGACTTGTCAACCAAACTAACTTTTGAAGGGAGCTATAACCCTGTACAATGGAATGGAAGATGTTGATGGAAGTCATCTCTTTTCTAAATACAACTGAGAAGACTGTATGGATTCTTGTGTTGTCAAAGCTCCCCTTGAGAAGTAAAATGCTTCAGGAAGAAAAGAGCTTTGCTAAAGGGTGAGTAGGTCTTCATCTTGATCTGCCAAGGTCTAGGAAATCCGGTAACAGATGTTGAATAGAATGTCTTTGTGGATTTCTGGAACCAAAATTTAAGAAGACTCTTGATCTTGATGATTTATTCTTCTTCAAACTACAGTGTTGGCAGAGAATGAAAAAGCGCTGAGAGCATCGAGTGCTCGTTCAGTATTTTTTGTGCAGTGCTTCTCGATTTCTTTTTCCTGTATCTCTGACTGTCTTGCTGTCTTTCTCGAAAAGGAGAGAATCACTTTTATTACACTGCTGAAAATTCTCCTTGAATTTTTGAATTCTTTCCATAAATGCTGGCTGCTGTGGGGAATAGAAAGCGACTAGAATAATAACATTAATGAGTTTCCCAACTGTTCTTGATAGAATAAGCAAATATTTATTCTGATGAATACCACATTTAATACAGCCAAATAACGGCTATATTCAGAATAATATTTGCATTAAATGCTCAGAATAATACTGCTAATAAGGAACAAAAGAGGGAAGGACTCATTCTGGAACTACACAAAAAACTTCGAATGCAAGACATAATTCGTCGACCTGAGATCAAAGATCATCGACCAGGGAATTCAAGTTCTTCGACCAGGGAATTCAAGTTCTTCGACCTGAGCTCTGTGATTTGCTAACTGAGAATAACTTTCCAAATCTACACTCTGAGTTTGTCTAGCTGAGAAACTGACAGAAAAAAACTAAGTGTCGACCTGAGCTCTGAGAACGTCGAGCTCAGCTCAGAGAATTAACTCTGAGTTCGTCGATCTGTGATCGACGATCGTTGAGCTGAGTTTGAATAATTTCAAACTGATCACTGTCTTCTGAAAGCTGCTAAATCTGATTCTCTAAAGTCCACTTCTGGCTTGTCCATGGAGGTAGCATTAATCATTACTTAGCCTAAACTCTCGGATTACTACACATGACCCTAGCTATACAATGTTGGGTCATACTCAGCCTAAGTTAATGAACCTAGCCCAAATCCAACTAGGGATCCAACAATCTCCCCCTATTTGGGTGAGGTCACTAACACAAAAACAAAACAATCATAAAGCAGAAGAAAATATATCTGATAGAAGAAAAATATTCAGCAGATATTTACAGAGTTATGCTTCATGATAAACTAAGAAAATAGAGTTCAAAAGACAACTAGAAAATAACAGAAAGGAAACTCATTTCTTTTTCTGGGCTTTGTCTTTATCTTAATCTTTAGAAGGTTGTCTGAATTTGATTACTCTGTTAGGATTGACAGCTTCTTTCTTTGACATATACATGTCAGATGCTCCAATCATAGTTTGAGATGAGGTTATGGGTATAACAGCCTTTGGGTGCAGTTTCATATAATCATCAACATTGAAAAATTTATTAGCCTAAGCATACCTGAACAATTCTTGACATTGTTGAGAATTGAGAAATATCTTTGCCTTCAGCTTTTGCTTTGCTAATCTGAGAAAGTCCTATAAGCTCATGGAATCTAGCCATTTTGGCAGAAGTCTCCTGTTCTGGATCAATAAAAGGAATTGGAGGAGACACTGGCCTTTTTGAACTAGAATCCTGCATTGGTTCTTCAGTAGGAACTTTTTTTGAAGAATCTGAAGGTCGATTGCTTGAAGAAGACTGTTGATAGATTTGTTTGGGTTGTCTCTGATAAGTTTTTGTCATAGAAGAAGATTTATGAGATAAGTTGCCTGAGGAACCTGAAGAGGGAGGAGGAGGAGGAGGGTCTTTCCTGACTTGTCTTGGATAAGACCTATACCTTCTCTTCTTCTTTCTTGCTTTCTGCTCATTCTTAGAAACCCACATCCAACTTGGCATACTAGGGTAGGGAGTAATCTTTTGCAATATATAGTATGGAGTGTCATTCTTGGATTTGGCTTTGGAACTGCCTTAGTAGGGGCTTTCCTTTTCTTAGACATTTTCTTTCTACTGTCATCAGAATCTGAGTCATCAGATTGATCATCATTAGAAGATCCTTGAGGATTATCATACATAACATCAATCTCAGCAATGACTTCTTTTGTAACTTGCTTTCCAGCTAGAGGAGGGACAACTGGAGGAGGAACTGCGGGAGGTGGAATGATTTTTGCAGGGACTTCTTCAGTTTCCAGATCCATATCCTGGATAAGCTCAGCCTCTGGAACTAAGATGAGTTCAGGCTCAGGAGCTTCAAAACTTTTCTGTATCTGCTGCAAGGTCTCTGAACTGATGGGAGATGAGTAGCAAACAATATCTGTACACCAATAAAAAGATACAAAAAGAAGACAATTTCTGTACAAAAGATCAAAAGATCATAGAACTGAATCTAGGTAAAAATTTGGAGCCATGAAGCATTCTCCATAAAGAATTTCCAAAGGATTACTCTCAAAGTCAGTATCCAAAAACTCAACAAGATCTGCATCAATAAATTCAGTATCAATAATGTCAGCTTCTGCTACAAATTTTGTATCTGCTACTGTATCTGCTACTGTATCTGCTACTGCTGCTTGAGCAACCTCTTCACTGAGTATCTCCCCTGCCTGGTTTTAGTGGCTATTGGAGCCAGGCCCCTAACAGAAGAGGATGGGACAGAGAAGGTAGAATGCTGAGCAGTAAGGGTAGAGATAGACATAGCAAGAGGTGAAATAGCCTCTGCAATCAGCTATTTAAGAAGGGGTGTGATGGATGCTAAGATGAGAGAGATGGAGGGAGAAGATGAATCTAAGAATTCTGGAGGGTTTTGGGTAGAGATTGATGGATTGATGATGGAAGAGGATGAGGGATGATAATCTAACATTGGTTCATCATAAGAATTGCTTGGGGATTTAAGAAGGTTGAAAGAGGGAAGAGAAGTGAGATTTTGAAGATGAGATGGAAGGGGGGATAAAGGTGGAGTTGTAGAATCTGGAGATTGAGATTGTTTTAGAAGTTGTTGTTTTTGTTACACTTGGGATGCAATGATGGGGGACTGAGGAGGTGTAGGTTGATGAACTAGAGAAGCAGGGTGGATGGGGGAAGCAGGAGATATAGGTAGAGATGCTGGAGCTGAGGAAATTTGTTGGAGGGATGATGAAAAAGTTTGGTCAAGAGGGAAAATGGAACTTTATTCTACAGGGTGGGGAGTGGCTGGTACTGCCCTAGTACTCTCAGAGGTTTTAGAGGAGGAAGCCCTGGACGGCTTTGGGATATTCCTTTCCCACCTGCCAAATAAGGCGCAGGTCATCCTCTTAGAGGAGTTGATGAATATGGTCAGCACGACCATAAATTTAGCGGCCTTGGCATGAAGGAAGATTCCAAGAATCCTTCCAAAGAAAACTTCTTTCTTGTTTTTCTTCTTCCTAATCAGATTGAGCAAAATTTTGGCCCAATTAACAGCCTTCTTATTTACCAAATCACTCATCACTAAGAACTGATGCCTGGTAATTTGATCATGGGTTGTATGCTTGCCCAACAACACTTTACCGACTATATCTGCAAGAAATTTATACCCATCAGATAGGTGCTTCTTCAGCAATTTATTTGGATTGCCTCCACAATAACCCATCAAAGTCAACATTTCCTCATATTCAAAAGATTCAAGTTCAATATCTTCTTCACCTTTAACTAGTCCAAAGATTTCAGAAAGAGTATCTGGGGTTAAGGAAATAACATTACCCGACATAGATCCAACCATCGTGTCAACATTTGTAGTAGATGAAGTATAAACCCATTCTCTTATTTTAGAACCAACAATCTTTATTCTGGTATACATTAGGGTCTTCAAATTGAGTTCTTCGAATAACTGCATAATATCTTTGAAGATCTGGTCTGATTGTTGAAAAGAATCGAAATCAATGTCGAAACCCATATCGAACTTCATGTCAGAAAGAGCTCCTGCTGGAATCGCCATTAGTTGCCTGTAACACGAAAGCAAAAAGATCAAGTGTCGGGGAACGGAGAGCACGAGATTGAGGTCGAAGAAAACCTAGTTATAAGGTTTTTCAGAATATGAACCGACAAACTCCGTCCTGCGAATAAGAGAAATCTTTGATCTGAGGTCGACAAAATGTTTTATAGTCAAAAGAATTCGTCGATCTCAGTCAGAAGAGGGGACAACTTTTCATCGTGCTCAGGTCGATGAAAACTTTTTTGAAGCCAGATCGTCGATATCAGGTCGACGAAAAATGACTTCCATAGAGAGTTCATCGATCTCAGGTCGAAAAAAATATCTTAAGAACTTCCCTTAGTTCGTCGATCTCAGGTCGACGAATTTTGGCAAGTTCTTCGACCATAGACAAGGAATTAAATTAAAGTATCACCATTCATCATACCTAGCTGATTCATAAAGAATAGATGTTTCTTCTCATCTAAGGATTTGGTGAAGATGTCTCCCCATTACAAATCAGTGGGAATGAAGGTAACATTAATTTTCTTCTTATCCACACATTCTCTAATAAAATAATGTCTAACATCTATATGCTTGGTTCTAGAATGATGCACTAGATTCTGTGCTATAGATATAGCACTGGTACTGTCACAAAATAAAGTTGAATTATTTAAGTTATAATCATAATGCTGGAGTTAATTTTGTATCCATAGCATCTGTGAGCAGCACCTGTCAGCTGCTATATATTCAGCTTCTGTAGTTGATGTAGACACAGATGTCTGTTTTTTACAAAACAAGGAGACAAGTCTAGCACCAAGAAACTGGCATGTGCCTGAAGTGCTTTTTCTGTCCACTCTACATCCAGCAAAGTCAGCATCTGAGTATCTAGTTAAATCAAATTTTGATTCAATTAGATACCAGAGTCCTAGATCTGGGCAACTCTTTATATATCTTAAAATCCTTTTCAATAAAATTAGGTGAGATTCTTTAGGGTTCACCTAGAACCTAGCACAAAGACATGTAGCAAACATTATATCAGGCCTACTTACTGTGAGATATAGAAGGGACCCAACAATGGCCCTATATAATTTCTGATCAACAGGTTTCCCTTGTTCATCAGAATCAGTCACAACATTTATAGTCATAGGTGTTTTTCTAGCTGAGGCATCAGCCATCCCAAACCTTTTAATCATCTCTTTAGCATATTTTGAATGAGATAATAAAATGTCATCTGGAGTCTGCTTCACTTGGAGGCCAATGAAGTAGGAGAGCTCACCCATGCTACTCTTCTCAAACTTAGAATGCATAAGGTTAGAAAACCTTTTACATAGTTTGGGATCTGTAGAACCAAATATTATGTCATCTACATATATTTGTACCAAGAGAATTTTAACATTATGATGGTTGAAAAACAAAGTCCTATCTACCATGCCTCTAGAAAACTTATGCTCTAAAAGAAAGCTAGCTAAGGTTTCATTCCAAGCTCTTGGAGCTTGCTTTAGACCATAGAGAGCTTTATGCAATCTAAACACATAAGAGGGATAAGGTGAAGAGATAAAACCTTGAGGTTGTTAAACATAAACCTCTTCTTTTAGTTCTCCATTCAGAAATGCACTTTTTACATCTATCTGGCAGACTTTGAATTTCTTGAAAGCAGCATAAGAAAGGAAAATCCTTATTGCCTCTAGCCTGACAACAGGTGCAAAGGTTTGATCATAATCAATTCCTTCCTCTTGTCTATATCCTTGAGCAACAAGCCTAGCCTTGTTCCTTACAATCACACCTTGAACATTAAGCTTGTTCCTGAAAACCCACTTGGTCCCAATTATTGGATAGCCTTTAGGCCTTGGAACCAAGTACCAAACTCTATATCTCTAAAACTAATTGAGATCCTCTTGCATTGCAATAATCCAGTGGGGATCTTGCTCTGCATCAGTTATGGATTGAGGCTCAACTTGAGAGATAAAACAGGTATGCATCACATCATGGTTGAGTTGATGCCTTGTCTGTACACCTACTAACATGTCTCAAATCACTTGAGATCAAGGGTGATCCCTTAGTGTGACAAGATCAGATAGTGGAGTTGGTTCAACAACACATTTGGAATGAATTCCTCTTATGGAATTACATCTGCTGTTGGAGGAAGTTCAACTTCTTCCACAGTTTCTTCTTCACTTTCTTCATCACATTGTGGAGGAGGATGTGATATAACCTTTGGTGTAAGGTTTAGTTCATCCATTTTCTCACACAAGTGAGGTACCTGCAATAGCTCATTGGTAGAAATTTCTTTTTCCTTACAATACATATTAGCTTCATCAAAAGTTACATGCACAGATTCCTCAATTTTTAAAGATGATTTATTAAACACCCAATAAGCTTTGCTGACTTGGGAATATCCTAGAAAAACTGCTGTTATACTAACTAAAGCAGATGAATGCACAAAATTGCTAGATGGCCACTTACTGGTCGTCAAAAATAATGTAATTTCTGGAGTTAATCATCTGGAGCTCAAGAGATCTGAAGCTAGCACCTCCCTGACTACTCAAGCAATTGAAAAAGTCAAAAAGGGTGAGATAAATATCATTAGAACAAATACTGAGAATATGGTCTGGGCCACAAATGCTGTGAGAGGCTCATTGGGAATGGAGCCACTACAATATAATAACATCCCAATGATTTCTGACCATGACAAGAAGCTTTGAACAATATGTATAGCAGTGAAGCCCAAGTTCAAGACAATAAAGAATATGTTCAGTACATTGAAGAAGATGACAGTGCTAATGCTCAGTGGGGAGAGAAGACTACTGATGCTCAGAATCCTTCCTTCAGCCCCACAGTAGACCGGTCACTACAAGTCAAAGAAAGAATCACTGATGATGCTGAAGAGGAGGCCAGGCTAAGGAAAAAAGAGATATAGAGAAGAAATGGAACAAAGGCCTAATTTCGAGCAGTGGAGCCAAGAGTCCAGATCTATTATTCTGCTTGCTTAAGACTAGGTCAAGAATTAGAGATCAGACAGAGGTAAATGGTACAGCAAGACTGAATGTGATAAAATGGAAAAGAGAGACATAAAAAGAAGGATTTTCTGGAGGAACAAAAAGGCAATCTTCTCACTCCTAATGCTGTTGAACCATCTAAATACTTTCCCAAGCCTTTCAACTATTTTGAGAGACAAAAGGACAAAGCTGAAGCTAGAGCTACTAAGGCTAAGGCTGCTGATGATGCTGATAAGAAAGGAAAGAAGATAGCTGGAGAAGAAGAAAAGGCCGACAATGAAATCCAGAGGCAGTGGAATTATGATAAGGGAACCTAAAACTTAAAATGTTTCAGGTTCTGCTTACAGGGCTAGGTATAAAACACTGTGCTTATATTGTTTAAACATCTATTCTCTATATGATTAAATAGAATAACTATTTGTTATTATCTATCTAATTCATCATTTGCTATGATTTTGACTTATCTGCTACATCATTTGAGATGTCTATAATTTTTCTGAACTCTGCTGTGATGATGGGTTTTAAATATTTATAATATGAGTATGTTAGTGTATACATTGGCTTAGATTTTGACTTCTTCAAATAGGGGGAGATTGTTGGGTCCATTGATTCCAATGTCCTGAATTTGAAGAAGGACCAGCAAAACAATGTATACACATGTTGTGATCTAACTTATGTTCAAGGTGAATGATTGTAGTTTGTCCTGATAAGCTATGATGGGACAGGTAGTCTAAGTGGCTAAGACGGGTAAGTTCTTACCTAAGTGGTGGAAAAACAGATAACTGTCTAAGTCCACAAGCATTGAGTGAAGATTAGTCACTCAACGCCAGATGACTTATAACACTGAGTGAAGCCTATACAGTCAAAGCCAAGGCAGTGGCAAGCTGAGAAAATGGATAAGTCTACAGGTGTTGAGTGAAGTCAACTCACTCAATGCCATACAACAAAAATCTATGAGATAGGCTAAAGCAATAAAAGCCTAAAGTTGGAATGAGCTGAAATGTGGCTAATTCAACAGGCGTTGAGTGAAGTCAATTCACTCAACGTCATGCTACTAAAGAGAAAGTTGGCTAAGTGTTTTGGCATTGAGTGATGAAGACACACTCAATGCCATTCAATAAAAAGGCTGTAAGGTTTACTGGTTAAACTAAGTTTAGAATTCGTCGAACTAAGTTCAGAGTTCATCGAGCTCAGCTCACCTTTCGTCGAGCTAAGTTCAGAGCTTGAGTTCAAAGTTTGTCGAGCTCAGCTCACCTTTCATCGAGCTAAGTTCAGAGCTTGTGTTCAGAGTTCATCGAGCTCAGCTCACCTTTCGTCGAGCTAAGTTCAGAGCTTGAGTTCTGAGTTCGTCGAGCTCAGTTGATATTTTGTCGAATTGAGTTCAAAGTTTGTCGTGCTCAGTTCACCATTCGTCGAACTCAGTTCAAAGTAAGACAGTCCAAGCCCAATGGTTTTAAACACAGAAAATTGGCTAAGGAAAAAAGCGTTGAGTGAGACATGCTCACTCAACCCTCTCAACGCCTTTATATAGAAATGATTTAAAGCAAATAGCTTTGAGTGAGGCATGCTCACTCAACGCTCAACGCTTCAGTTACTGATGAAGCAGATATATGGCTAAGGCAGATGGATTTTAGTGAGGGTTGTTCACTCAACTCTCTCAATGCCTAGAAATAGATTTATATTCTAAGTAGTTTAGCGTTGAGTGAAGGATACTCACTCAACGCCAAGAGACTGTAAATCTATCTATGTGTTTTGGCATTGAGTGATGCTTACTCACTCAATGCCTATGCTAATGTTGCTTGATTTTTGGCTAAGCCCACAGTTGGTGACGTCAGCCAGTCAATAAGTCAACATATTTCAAATAAGTTGCGGGATGGCTACAGTACGCGACAAAGGTTACTGCAGACCTACTGTACGATAGTTGGAGTTAAAGCAAAATTATAACCAGCATTAAAAGTGTGGGACCCACTACTAAAAGAGCCGTTGGGTCTAAATAAATAAAAGTAAGTGCTCTTTAAAGAAAAAGAGCAGTGATAGTTTTTCTTCTTCTCCGACATTGTTATGGAGCTAAAGAACATGAAGCTCAAGTAAGAAATAAAAAGAGTAAGTTAGCTATTGAGATTAACATCTTCAACGACAAGTTTGTTGGTGTCATCTTTATCTACACCAGCAAGCAAGCTCAGGGCGATTCTCTGAGAAAGAGATAGCAGCAAGAGACAACCCTTGCTATAAGAGCATCACATATCCAAACAACACTTTCTAAAAGAACATACACTTGAGGAGCTATGAAGAAGAAGTTGGAGCTGAACAGTTAGCTCAGTTCAAAAAGGAGTAGAGAAACAGATCTGCTAGTTGCTTTCAGCATGAGCCAAAGCTTCTACATTATTGTTGCTATGAAGAATTGAGAGCTGAATCTTTGGTTCAGTTCAGAAAGAGGCAGAATAGTATTCTACAAGTTTCTTCCAGCTCAAGCGCATTAACTTGTTGCTGTAAAGTAGTTGGGACTGAGGTGCACTTAGTCCAGTAAAGTTGACAAAGGAAAACTCTCCTGGTGTCATAGTGGGGGGGGGGGGGGGGGCTTAGTCTAACTCACCCAAGGCTGATTGTCACAGAGGAATTCCTCTTGTGATCAATCAAGAACCACATCAACCCATTTCCATCTTGTAGGATCCTTCTAGATCTGAGCTGTAGGAGTGTTGCAACACTCAGAGAGTAGGGCCTAGTTCCTTAAATTATAGGGCTGAAAAGCCTGAGTTGTAGGCCTTAGAGATAAGGCTGAGGTAGTTGGTTTGAGAACCACTGAGCTGTTGGAGCACTAGAGGGCTCTGAGGTAGGAACCTTTATGGTTTTGAGGTAGGGTTCTGAAGAGAACCGGAGTGTAAGGCTGAGGGCCTGAGGTGTAAGCTCTTTAGAGCATTTTGGAGAAGTGCCTAGTCCAACAAGACAGTTGGATAGGTGGGAGGGAAAGTGGATGTACCCAGTTGGGGAACCACTATAAATATCTGTGTGTTTACTGTGTTATTTTCTTTGTACAGGGTAAATCATCTTGAAATATAAAATTAACCAACCACTCAAGCAACAAACTAAAAGAAAAGAAAAGAACTAATAAAGAGACCAATAACCTATTCACCCCCTCTAGGTGATTTATCTATCCTTGAAATTAAAGACTTTCAGCTGGCTCACTCCATGATGCTGTGATTCACGTATGGAGAGTGTCTCGGCAAGACAAGTCACCTTTTTGAAAATTGATGAGGACGCCAAGGTTTTGGACAAGCCCAGGCGATGAATCCCACGAGCAAGAAAGGTCAAGTAAGGGATTCTTAGCATCGGTTGTGCTTAAAATGGGTGAAATTGGCAAGAACGGTGGAGTTGATGGACAAGCCCGATGTTGCTATGATCTGTGTGAGGGTGGGGTCTCAATAAAAGTTCTTGGCCTTGGGCTTGTTTGCCTTTATATAAATGAGAGTACCCATGCCATTGATGTGATGTGATGATGTGTTAGAATCATACATGCTATAGGGTGCCTTGGGTGAAACCCATGTTTGCATACATGCTGCATTGGTAGGCCCCCTTTATTTAAATGCTTAGTATAGAAATGTGTTTTATGTTTGTGATACTTATTACTGATGTTTATATGTTACCTTCATGTTTTATTACATCTGCATATAGAGTGCTGACCTGTAGGGTGATGGAGTTCCCTGGGGTCCACTAGAGATGACCAAGAGGAGGGTGTTTGTTACACAGTTGAGTTCAGTCTTTGTTGACCCATGTTACAACAGTTTTTTACAGGGAAAGGATCACAAGCTGGAGCCAGCTAGCCGGCCAAAAAGGCCTATGCCTCATGAAGTGTTCCATCTCCTATTTTGGTAGTTTGTTATGTTTTCGTCTTGCATGCCGAGGTAGCATAGGAATATTATACACTTGATTGGTATAATGTTGATGATGTTTTGGACTTTTGGATGATGTAAGTACTTAAGGACATTTTTGGACTCCTATGTACCTGTAGACAACTTCTAGTCTGTGTTGTATTATTTACGTTGTTTTATATTCTGAGTTTTGAGATGAGTAGTAGTTTATATCACTTTATAATACTAAATTTGTAGTATCTATATGTTGTGGGGCCCTGACTGGACCCATATTATATAGTCATTGCAGGGGAGGTGTTATCGTTTGGTATCAGAGCTAGGTTGTGTCCAGGTTGAGGTAGTGATCGATTTAGAGTAATCAAATCGTGTAAAGAAGTTGTCCATATAGGAGTATATTATGGGACCATGAGTGTCCATGTATTCCAGTTTCATGAATAGAACGTGATTCGTTTGTTATCATGCTTATGCTAGGGTGGAAGTGATAATATGGTTATGTCGAGGTCACAAGAGGAGCCTTCGGTGAGCAGTGCTACTGCTCTGGGTCCCTTAGGCATAGGTTTCTCTCCGACTGATTTCTATCACATGCTAGCAAAGGCAATGGTAGCATCCCAAGATGCGGCGGCACCACATGTGTTGGGTATTGTATTCACACTAGTCCTGATTTGAAGAATCTCCCCTTGAACTAAGATGAATTGAGGGTGTATTTGATATTGCATTTTAGTTATGTATATTGTAGGTTTTTAAATGCTAAGTACAAACCATTGTCAGATTATAATGGATCATCAAGCACAGGTCTATGCAATGTAATTCCACATTGTATAGAACATTGTGTTGACTCACATGTAATCTCTGTAATGTGGTGTATTTTATCTTGAAGAATCAAGTTACTGTCTTTGCTGTGCAGAATTTAAGATATTTTCCTAAGTTAAATTCGTCGAGTGAACTCGTGAGCACTCAAGTAATTTGTCGAGTGATCACGTGAGCACTTGAAGAATTCACCGTATGCACTCAAGTGTTCTCAGAGAATTATCTTCAAAGATTGACTATGTAAAATCAGCTGACTTATCATATGTTCTCGTGAATACTCTCTAGAAGTCTCAAAAGTTCTGTTAGTCTGATTCATTGAGTAGTCTTGATCAATTCTTTGTGATATCCAATGTGGTCACGTGTAGTCTTGACGAATGGACTTAACCATTTTTATTTTCGATCAAGATGAGTTTTAAGATTTAGGTCAAGCGATATGTACAATATACGCGGAAGTTTTCTCCGAGTTTTAAATCTAACCGTTAGAAAGGAATCACTTATATATATTCAAGGGTTATTCTCTGAAAACTCTAATCGCTATTGCTCTAATTTCAGGGAATTAAGAATATGCTCTCACGAAGAAGCCGACGGCGACAACTTTCTTGATCAACGATTCCTCCTGCAAGAAAAGCTTTGATTGATTTCTTATTCTTAGATTCTCCAAAATACTTCCAGAAATCATTTCAAAGCTAAGTTCAGTTTGATCTTCAAGCAAGCCGATCCTTCTTCTTTAAGATTAAAGTTAAAGCTTTCACTCAAGGAAGAAGTGTTGATTTCAGATCTGAAGAAATTATAAAATCTTTTTTTACCTTATAGGAAGTTGTTTGCTTCCGAGATCTGCAGATCCTAGTTGAGAGGATCGAGTGTAGGAGATATTTCTCTTCGAGTTTGTAGGAGTTGGAGACTTCGAGTTGTAAGATTATTATTAATCTTAGTTTTTGTGAAGTAGCCAAGTCTAGCCCGAAGTGCTAGATAGGCGAGGCGGGACAATAGACATACCCAATATGGGGAACCACTCTAAATCTTTGTGTTTATGCTGTGCTTGCTCTCTTATTCTATGTGCTTAATTTTTATTAGATTTTTTATTCCGCTATAAGTCACAGGACTCATTAATTCACCCCATTTTGGTGATTTAGGTTGATAATAAGATACTTTCAATTGGTATCAGAGTGAGGTTGTTCGTTAAAAGCTTAACACCTTAAACAAATCTTAATATGGCTGTCAAAAGAAAAATGGACAGGCGCAAGGATTTGTCCTCGATGAAGTTGCTAGTGTGCACAAGGGAGAACTTCCTTATGTGGAAATAAAGAGTAAAGTTTATCATGGAAGCTTCTGATCCTAAAATCTTCACAATTGTTAAAGAAGTTCCTTATATTCCTACGACTCCATCAACCATTAATCCTAATCTAATGGTTCCTAAAAATATGATGGATATGACCAAAGATGAGATTGCTCTTGTCGCTCTAGATAAGAAGGTGAAGAACATCATTGCTAGTGCAGTGGTCGATTCATTGCTATAAAATCTAATCTACTATAAGTTTGCTAATGAGATGTGGGAATCTCTAATTATTCTTATGGAAGGAATGAAAGAAGTTAGGGATGATCGTATATCTCTGCTCAATCAGGAATACGAGGCCTTCAAGCAAGGCAAGAGGGAAACTATTTGTTGACTGCTACAAAAAGTTTTTTAAGATCGTCAATGACCTATGAAATTATGGTCGTGAATTTATCAATGGTGAGCTTAATGACAAGTTCTTGAGATCCCTGACAAAATTATGTGATACCTAGGTAGTTATTATAAGGGAATTTGGTAAAATAGCTACCATGGATCCACAGATCTTATTCAGGAAGCTGCTATCCCTTAAGCTGAAACTCAATATTAGAAAGGCAGATGAAGAGGGGAGCAAGACTTCCGTCAAAGAGAAGTTTGTAGAACTAAAGGGCGAAGGGTTAAGGAAAGGTAAAGCATTGTCACCAGTAAGGACACATGCTTCAAATGAACATGAAGATTCAGAGTCAAGTTACTCTAGTTCAGAAATGTCAGATGGAGAGTTCTCCTTACTCTTCAGACAGTTTAAGAGGTTGCTCAACAAAAGGAGACAAATGAGAAATCTGCCCTCCTCATCTGATTATAAAAGATCACATCGTAATGGTGATCATCACCGGAGATGCTCCAACAACAAAGACAGGTATAAATCTAAACATAACAAATATATTTCTTCTGATATTCTTTGCTATTACTGTAATAAGCCAGGATACATGATCACCGATTGTCCTCACAAGAAAAAGGAAGGATTGAAGAAAGAAGAAAACGATCCTTCACAGCGAAGAAGAAAGAAGAAAATAGCTTCATTGTGAAGAAGTGAAAGACTTTTAGCGATATCGACTCAAGTGAGTCAAGCTCAGATGAATAAGCCTGCTTTGGGATTATGACACTTACAGACGAGGATAACTATGACTCCTGATATAATGGGACGGTAAATTCAAACACTCCTTTTTATGATTACGATACAAACTCCGACGATCATGAAGATCACCTCTCTGAGGATGAGTCGGACTTAATGATGTAGTATCGAGCATTATTGAAGGGATTTGACAAATGTTGTAAGGTAGTCAAATCTCATGCCAAAGGGATTGTATCTCTCAAGGCATTAGAATCTAAACTAATGGATGAAATTGAGAGATTGAATCCCCTTAGAGATGAAATCCAATCCTTGAAAGAGGAACTGGAATGCATTATTGAGTTAGTAAGTCTGAAAGAGAATGCCATAAATGAATTGGAAGAGAAGTTATTGATTGAAATGAAGTTTGTAGAAAACTTCTAGAAACTAAAACTGTTCTTCCTCTCATTGATGGATTTTCATCCACTAAGACAGCTGGTGTTGGATATAAGGCTCCTAGAAATAGAAGGAGGTCTCCTCAAAGTCAATCTGTATTCAAGAAGGTAATCTTTCTGACAAATCAGTATGGCTTTGAAACATCATATGGTCATTTTGCTAGACCAACACATGTTGCCTCTAACAAGAATAACCAAGGATGGAGCCATCCCGAAAATTTCAAAATAAGTGCTCTCAAGGCACCTTATGAAGAGATCGTTCTGAAGCATTATGGTCCATTCGTTCAAGGACAAAAGGAGAATAAAGCACCAAAAGGCAAGCAAGTTGCTAAGCAGCCACACGAGACAATAAAACCTACCACTTGTTGTTCTCATGAGGCTTCTACTTCTAGATCAATACCTTCCGCTAAACCCCCCCATTCAAATGGGGAAGCAGGGGAAGAAAAGAAGGTACAATAAATTTGATTGTTTGTGCTATAGAAAAATTGGTCATTTCGCCATAGATTGTTGGTACAATTCATTTGAATATTAGACACCTCGAGTTAACAATGCTAGAATGACCCCTCGCAAGGTTAATATTCCCAGCGGTGTTCATCTAACAAGAAACTAATGACCCAAATCTGTTTGGGTTCTTAAGGGTGTTTTGTAACTGAAAGTCTTTGATTATAAGGGTAGCTAATCACCTAGAGGGGGGGGTGATTAGGTTATTGCAGTCTTTTGTTGAGTCTTTAAAATCTCTTTGACTTATGTCCTACTGTGTATACTTATTTCAGCTTTCAAGAAAAATAATATTCAGTACAATAAAACACAATATAAAGCACACCAGATTTTATAGTGGTTCCCTAGTGTATAGGTACATCCACTGTCCCTCTCCTCCTTTCTAACAGTATGTTAGACAAGGCTCTTCTCCAAAAACTATGGCTCCTAAGAGATTACAGCACGATCCCACTGGATCAGTATGTCTCCACTGAGACTTACAACACTAGCTCACAACCCTCCACACAGTAATCACCTGATAACCACACACAGACACAAATTCCCTTTACACAGGTTGGGAGAAACAACCTCACACAAATTCACATAGGAATCCAATCACACAGCCTTTATAATTTAGGCTTTAAAATTAGATCTCACAGATCTCACACAGAGCCTAATCAATCTAGGCATCACCACAAATCTTTCATAGATCCACTTATTTTGAAAGTGTTTGTTGATTTAACTCAAGAGAAATTACTCTCTGAGTCAATTTCTTCCTGGGCTAAGAAATTCTCAGCCTAATCTGCTTCCCAGCAACAAGGATGAAAATCTTTGACTATCTGCTGCTTGTGCTGGAAGTTCCTTAGGACCTTGATCCTGTTCTTGCTGATGAAGGGAGAATATTTATAATAAATATCTTCAATCAGCTAACCTTTATTGGTAGGAAAATGAATTGCACTGCCTCTCCTTTTGTCCAGAGAAAACTCTGTGCAGATATCTTCTTCTTCTTCAATGATCTAGAGATAGATCTTCAGATTTGGCTCAGCTCGGATCATGAATCAACTTCAGCTAGGGTTTTCCTAAAATGATTCGTCTTCCTCAGAGAAATCTTCTGTTCTTGCTGTAGCAGATGTTGATTGCACCAGCGAACTCAGAAACCCTTCAGATTTTTCAATTGAAGTTCTTAGTTCTGTAACAATGGCGGATGAAGACGACGAACTCCCGCTTCTCATTTTTAGTTGATGCTGAATCCACACCAACTGTGCACAGCAGTTTCCTATAGCTATGTATTCTGATTCTACAGTAGAAATAGATACACTAGTCTGCTTCTTGCTGCTCCAGGACACTAGCCTTGTACCCAAAAACTAACAGGAACCTTATGTACTTTTCCTGTCCTCTCTACAGCCTGCAAAGTCTGCATCTGAATAACCAATTAGCTCAAAATCCATATTCCTAGGGTACCATAGGCCAAGATCTGGTGTTCCCTTTAGATATCTCAAAATTCTCTTAATAGCTGAAAAATGAGTCTCTTTAGGGCATGCCTGATATCTATCACAGACACATGTAACATACATGATGTATAGCCTACAAGTAGTGAGGTATAAAAGAGAACCAATTATCCCTCTATACAAAGTTTGATCAACAGATTTTCCTGCCTCATCTTTATCTAAAGACATATTTGATCCCACGGGAATTTTCATGGAGGTATCATTCTCCGTCCCAAGTTTCTTAAGTAACCCCCTGGTAAACTTAAACTGTGATATAGATAATCCATTGTCAGTCTATCTTACTTGGAGACCCAAAAAAAAACTTAAGTTCACCCATGCTACTCATCTCAAACTTCCCTTACATAATTTTGGCAAACTTCCTACAAAGGTTATCATCAGTAGACCCAAAGATAATGTCATCAATATATATCTGGACTAGGATGATCTTACCCTTAGATTCCCTAAGGAATAGAGTCTTGTCTATCTTCCCCCTTGAGAATTTATTTTCAATGAGGAAGCTAGACAATGTTTCATTCCAAGCTCTAGGGGCTTGCTTTAGCCCATATAGAGCTTTCCTTAGTCTATAAATAAAATCAGGATGGTAAGAAACAACAAAACCTGCGGGTTGTTCCACATAGATTTCTTCTTTCAAGTCTCTATTTAGAAGTGCTGATTTCACATCCATCTGATAGACTCTGAACCCTTGGAATGCAACATATGAAAAGAATAAACTGATAGCTTCTAGTCTTGCTATAGGGGCAAAGGTTTGATCAAAGTCAACACCTTCCTCTTGTCTGTACCCCTGAGCCACCAGTCTAGCTTTATTCTTTACTATAATGCCATTTTCATCAAGCTTATTCCTGTAGATCCACTTAGTTCCAATGACATTATGTCCTTGAGATCTAGGAACAATCTTCCAGACCTTACATCTTTTAAACTTGTTCAATTCCTCTTGCATATCTCCAATCCAAAACTGGTCTTGGTTAGCTTCTTCAAATTTTTTAGTTTATACCTGTGATAGGAAGCAAGAGTACATTATTGTGTTGAGACATCTGCTCCTTATCACAACTCCTTGTCTTGCATCACCAATAATTTGATGGTCTGGGTGATCCCTCAGATGTCTTACTGCTGGTGGCAGTACTGCTTCAACATCATGTTCTTCATGATGTTGATCTTCATCTACTTCCTGTGATCCTTGTGCTTCCTCTAGAATGTACACACCCTCTTCTTGGTCTTGTACAGTTGGAGTATCTTCTTCATTTCTCTTGAGAGTGAGCTTTTTAAACCCTAGTTCAGTACTTATAGAACTAGAAGAAGAGCTTAATTGACAGCTCATTGTTAATAATATTTGCTTCATCAAACACTACATTAACCGACTCCTCTAAAACTTGACTTGTAAAGTTATAGATCCTATAAGCCTTACTATAATTGTTGTACCCAACAAATATCCCCTCATAGGCTTTGGCAGCAAAATTAGTTTTATAGGATTTCCCATTATTGAGTACAAAGCACTTGCTCCCAAAAATTCCGAGATATGCAAGATTTGGTTTCCTACCCTTCATAATCTCATAGGGAGTTTTATTGTTGCTCTTGGTGATAGAAGCACTATTAAGGACATGACAAGCTGCAATTATAGCCTCAGCCCAGAAATATTCTTGGAGAGAAGTGTCATTTAGTAGTGTTCTACCAGCCTTTATGAGAGTCTTATTTTTCCTCTCAGCTATCCCACTTTGCTGGGGTGTTCTTGGAGAGGAAAACTCTTGCTGAATCCCATGATGTTTATAGATTCTTGTCATGCATTAAGATTGAAACTCAGTCCCATGGTCACTTCTGATTTTGACCACAGGACTGCTCAGCTCATTTTGTATTTGCAAGACAAATGTCTTGAAAACATCTAAGGTTTCAGACTTTTTCTTCAAAAAGAATACCCAAACAAATCTGGAAAAGTCATCAACCACCACAAAGATGTAGACCTTCCTACCTAGACTATGAACTAGAATTGGACCAATCAAGTTCATATGCAAGAGGTATAAAAACCTCACAGAATCTTTAGTCTCAATGCTTTTGAAAGAAGCTTTTGTCTGCTTACCCTTTTGGCATGCAGAGCAAATACCTTCCTTAGAGCATTTCATGTTAGGACCATTGCTAACTAGCTCTTGACTATAGAGCTTTCCTATAATCTTATAATTCAAATGAGCTAGCCTCTTGTGCCATTTGACACAATATGAGGCTTTCTCATTTGAAACTAGACAAATGGGAGAGTCAGATGATAAACAAAGAAAATTAAGACAATAGACATTCCCACTCCTAGTGCCAGTAAAAGTGACCTCTTGGTCACTTGATCTTCTTATATGACACTTATCCTTGTGGAAAGAAATGACATAGCCAAGATCACATAGTTGGCTTATGCTTATAAGGTTGTGTGTCAAACCTTCCACATAAGCCACTTCTGTGAATGTGATTAAGCCATTAATGATCCTACCATAACCTTTGGTGATCCCTTTATCTGATCCACTAAATATCACCTTAGGTCCATCCTTTACTGGAATGAAATCCTTCAGGATGCACTTTGTTCTAGTCATGTTCCTGGAACAACCACTGTCCAAGTACCATATAGGTGTATGTCTACGTGGACTCACCTGCAAGAAATAAATTACTTATCCTTATGACCCGAATTCTCATTGGGTCCTAGGTGCATGTTAGGCTTAAGATGAACATGCCTACCTACAGCTCTTCTGACAGGTAAGTGTACATTAGCTCTCTGTACACTATTGTTATGCCAGCAATCAATATCATAGTGAACACTTTGCCACAACACCAGCACTCAAAGAAGTTGTACCTCTTTTTAAGGGTTGGTTTAATAACATTATTGTCAGTAGCTGTTAGTCTAGTAGGTACAGCAACAAACATTTTCTTGAGTGTTGTGGCTGGTACACCAAACCTAAATTGTCCAGGATGGGCCATTTGAACCTCCTCATGGGATGCCTTGTAGCCACTAGCACCCTTTCCATTCCTACCACCATAGTGGTGAACAGCTTTGTTCTTCCTTTTGGAATTACCAGCTCTAGTGTTCCCTTTGAAGGCTATCCCTTTCCTATCCTTTACGGAGGAGAAGGAATCTATCAAAGGCAACAAAGTACATGACTTTAAAAACTTAGCCACTAGCTCCTTCTCCTTTTGGAGCTTAATTTCTAGATTCTCGATAAAATCATTCTTAAAAGTTATGGTGTTCATCTGAATAATAGTAATGTTCTTCAGCTGGCTAACTTCCCTAATTTTCTGTTCTAGCAAAGTTACTATTTCAGAATGCTTGGAAGCAGCAAGTTTCAGAGATGCAATCTCCTGAGCCTGTTGTTTGATCAGCAGCTTACTCCTTCTGAATGCTTCAAGAAGTTCACCATATCTTTCAATTATTTGATCTCTGTCTTCCTCAGATTCAGAGCCATCTTCATCTCTTAATGAATAAGCACTTGAATCTGATCCAGTCACATATTTGGACTTGGATGAAGAGTGTACCTTAGATAGTCTAGGCTTATCCTTGAAGGATTCCTCATGTGATCTTGCCATAAGCCCAATGTAGGCTTCATCTTCCTCTTTTGATTCTAATGAGGAAGACTCAGTCCAGCTTTTCTCTCTCTTAGCAATGAAGGTTTTCTCCTTCTTGCTTCTCTTGTGGTGATGATTCTTTTTACCAGCTTCTTTCTTCTCAGGACAATCAGCCACAACATGACCTGGCTTGCGGCAACCGAAGTAAATAATATTTTTAGAAAAATGTTTACCAGGTTTTGGATCATACCTACCCTATTTGGAGGGTTTCTTCTTATTTCTGTAGTAGTCCTCTTTGTTCTGGAAGGAAGAGGTAGGTTTGCTTCTCCACCCCTTTTTTTTCATCAGCCTCATAAACTACTTTGAGAAAGCAGTAAAATTCTCATCAGACATATTACAACCTGATTCCTCTTGATCTGAATCTTCTGACTCAGCTGGCCTTCTTATGGGAGAAGGATTCTTCTCCTTGCTCCTCTTGGAGTTATTTGCCTTTAAGGCCACAGAAGTTTCTTTGGCCTGACCTCTGTAAGTCTTCTCTTCCTCCTTCCTTGTTGTCAGCTGCATCTCATATGAAAGCAACTTACCAAACAGTATGGATGATGGATTATCTGCCAGCTTTGCCACTTCTCTAATTGCACATATCTTAGTGTCCCAGTCTCTAGTAAGAGACCTAAGAAACTTATCATTTAGCTCATAATTATTAAAGGCCCTGACATAGGTCTTTAACTCATTGACTGTCCTGAAGAACCTTTTATAAGAGCTAGTTATGGTCTCCTCCCTGTTATGTCTGAAAGCTTCATACTCTTGATTTAACATTGACTTTCTATCATCTCTCACTTCATCAATTCCTTCCATATACACTATTAAGGTGTCCCACATTTCCTTTGAGGTCTTGCAGTGCACCAGGTTTTGAAAGGTGGAGTCATCTATGACACAAACTATGATGTTTTGTGACCACTTATCCATTATTGCTAAGATGACTTCATCCTTAGTCATTTCCGTATACTTCTTTGGAGTCTGTAGATTTGCATCAAGGACAGATATCTTCATTGGGATGAAGGGTCCTTCTTGAACTATGATATAGAGCCTAGGATCAGATTCTTCCATGAACAATCTGACCCTTTCTTTCCATATACCAAAATTTTCCTTCCTATAGAGAGGAAGTTTCATGGATCCAAGCTCTTTATGATTTTCTCCTGAACCCATCTTAACCTTCTGATAGCTACCCTGGAGATCTCCTCAGACTGTTAAGTCTTTTCTTAAGTAACCTCCCTCTGATACCACGTGAAAGTCTTTGATTACAAGGGTAGCTAATCACCTAGAGTGGGGGGGGGGGGGTGAATAGGTTATTTCAGTCTTTTGTTGAGTCTTTAAAATCTTCTTTGACTTATGTCCTCCTGTGTATACTTATTTCAGCTTTTAAGAAAACAATATCCATAACAGCAAAACACAATACACAGTACACCAGATTTTATAGTGGTTCCCCAGTGTATGGGTACATCCACTGTCCCTCTCCTCCTTTCTAACAGTATGTTAGACAAGGCTCTTCTCCAGAAACTATGGCTCCTAAGAGATTACAACACGATCCCACTAGAATCAGTCAGTCTCTACTGAGACTTACAATACTGGCTCACAACCCTCCACAGAGTAATCACCTGACAACCACACATAGGCACAAATGCCCTTTACATAGGCTGGGAGAAATAGCCTCACACATATTCACACAGGAATCCAATCACATAGCCTTTATAATTTAGGCTTTACAATTAGATCTCACAGATCTCACACAGAGCCTAATCAATCTAGGCCTCACCACAGATCTTTCACAGATCCACTGATTTTGAAAGTGTTTGATGATTTGACTCAAGAGAAATTACTCTCTGAGTCAATTTCTTCCTGGGCTAAGAAATTCTCAGCCCTATCTGCTTCCCAGCAACAAGGATGAAAATCTTTGACTATCTGCTGCTTATGCTGGAAGTTCCTCAGGACCTTGATCCTATTCTTGCTGATGAAGGGAGAATATTCAGAATAAATATCTTTATTCAGCTAACCTTTATTGGCAGGAAAATGAATTGCACTGCCTCTCCTTCTGTCCAGAGAAAACTCTGTATAGATATCTTCTTCTTCTTCTTCAACGATCCAGAGATAGATCTTCAGATTTGGCTCAACTTGGATCGTGAATCAACTTCAGCTAGGATTTGCCTAGACTGTTTCGTCTTCCTCAGAGAAATCCTTTATTCTTGCTGTAGCAGATGTTGATTGCACCAACGAACTCAGAAACCCTTCAGATTTTTCAATTGATATTCTTGGTTCTGTAACAATGGCGGAGGAAGAAGACGAACTCCCGCTTCTCATTTTTAGAATGTTAATCAGAATTTTTTTATCTTAATCGCAGCTGTTATTTATAACCCCGTCGATTTGTGGGATGTTTGACACGTGATGCAGGCCCATGGTTTTGACGTATGAAATTACGTGCTCTCATGTTCGATTATTAACTATACTAACGATAATTAACCAATATAGCAATGCACAACGCAAAGGGTCGCTACCCCTTATAAAGATTGAACAAATGACTATATGCCACTATTCGCTCAAGCGAATAGGACCTACCCGATCTAGACAATTAGCAATTCCAAATGAAATTATTTGCTAGCAAATTACAAACCAATACGAGAGGATCCAGACTAAAATAATGATTCAAAATAAAGTCCAAATCAAACCCAAAAATAATTAATAAGAGGGTATACCAAATCTCTTGAACTCAAGGGGAAATCAAGGGTGATGAGCCCGATTTATTCTAGTGTTCACGAGATCTACCCGCTCTAAATTATACGAAAATATTCGGGTAATTAACGCTTTAAATTTAAGATTTAAATTAAGCACTATTTCAATATAAATCAGGACAAAATACTAGCCTTCTAATTCCACCAAATCTCACAAATAATTTTAGAAGAAAACACACACGAGATGGTTTGAAAAAGTCATTACCAAAATCCCAAGAAATATCCGTCCACAAGTTGAGTGGAGGAGGCGCTCACGATGGTGGTTGAAACTTTCTCCACGCAACTCCATGGATCCGCTCCGGATGTTGAAGATGCGGGCCGTTTCCATTACAATAACCCTAGGAGGAAGAAACCTTGAAAACCAATATTTATGGAAAGAGGAGAGAGGAAAGGTGGTGGCAAAATTTCTTAGGGAAGAAATAGGAGAGGGAGAGGGTGGTGGTCAATATTGGAGAAAAGTGGGTTGCTTGTATTTTGTGAGAAGTTGGGGGACGATTTTTTGGTGGTGGTAGGTGTGTTCGGGTTGGGTGGTGGAGGAGGGTGGCCGGATTATTTATGGAAGAAGGGTGGGGCTAGGGGTTGAAGGAAAAGAGGGTGGCCGAGGGACCTTGGAAAAGAAGGAGAGGCTCGGGTTTGGGGTGAAGGAAGAAGGGCTGTAGTTGAAAACCTTGAAGAGGGAGGAGGAGGAGGAGGAGAGGAGGCAAAGATAGAGAGGGAGAAGAGATGGCCAGCGGCCAAGAGGAAGGGAGAAGAAGGAGGGCCGAAATTTTCAAGAGGAGGAAGAGAGAGAATAAGGGGGAAACCAAATTTAGGTTTTCAATTTCTTTTCATTTATCATCTAATCAAAATGATACAATACATGGCTATATATAGCCTACACCACTCAATCTCCATACTTGAAAATAAAATAGACTCATGATGGTTATATGCACCCATCTTGAAAGAAATAAAATAGTACTTGCTTGAAATAAAATACTAGATGGTTATAATCACCCATCATACATGAAATAAACTTCATTAATTAAATGCATGAAATAAAATTGCTTAAAATAAAAATAATAATTTGATAAAATATATAATTATAATTATTTAATTTATAATTATATATTTTATTTAGTGGCGGCGGAAGACGTCGTGCAAAACATGTCGCAGCGATGGCGAAGGGCGTCGTGGTTGAATCCCATCCTCGAGCTTGCGGTAACGATCGTCCCAATCCACGAACTCTCTCAGACGGGGATCAATGGCGGCCGCAACAACAACGTCTCCATCAATCCTACCCCACTCAAAATTACTCATCATCGATGAGTGGCCAGTGAGGGGGGAATAGTCGAAAGCAACAACAACATGGGGCAAATCTGGCCCCACAATACGTGTCGTAGTAGCATGAACATCCCTTATCACTAAGAACCTGTCAGGTGTAGAAACAGCAAAACTCGAAATAGTGTCAGGCAAAAGAAAATTAACTTGAATCTTACCATCTGGTTCAAGAACCAAGGAGTCCACGTAGAAATCAGATACGACAACACTAACACTCCCCAACACAAGAGAATATTTAGTGGTAGGAAGAAACGACGGAGAAAGCCACTCAGGTGGAACAGAGACGTACAGTAAAAAGTCTGGAAATTTGAAATAAAGTGAAACACCCCGTGCTATATAAAAATCTGAAATAAAAGCATGAAATCCGACGTTCTTCATAATCATGGATGGGTCGGCATTCCTACATATTAATTTATTGATGCAGCCAAGAGGCATTCGCTCGGGGACTAACCAGACGAAACCCAAATCACTAACTCTAGCATTAGATAGTCTCGGAAGGGAACGAAAGTACGTGCGACATAACTTAAGATGAAACGCTAATGTCCTAGGTACATGAGGAGAGAATACATGTGCTACATGACTTGACCCAAAAATAGAGGATAAGGGGGTAAGTCAGGTGGCACGGGAGCCTTATAATCAAAAATGATTTCATTGGGCTCAAAGTCCACAATTTTAATTTTAACTTTAATATTTTCACACTTGGCATGAGGATATGCCAAGGAGAACTGATCATCATAAATAATGGAGTTGGACGCTCCTGGATGTGAAAGGATGTGCGAGCGAAACAACTCAAGTGGCCTTTCTATAGTCACTAACGTATGAGAATGAGGGTCATCAAAGGGCAGTGGGTAAATGCGTGCGATCAGGTGTGGTATGTAAGTATGTATAGGGGACACCACATCTAGAGGAACAATTACCAAAGAATAATATTCTTTCGTAGTCGAGGACAGAACCGTAGACGGACACACAAAAAAATGAACAGTCAAATGTGTCACGTAGTCAGATCTATGGGGTGCGGTGAACAGACCCAATACTAGTGCGCTCAACCAAGTAATATTTATATGCTGAGACAACACCAATGTAGGAACTAATAAAGTGGGCGTCACACCAAAACTCAAACTAGGTCTACCAGTTCCACGTCCTAAAAAGTCATCTATGATAGACAAATAAATAGGGGGAAGGGTCGGTAAAATCAATCCCGGGATAAAATTTGAATTAGAATAAATTTCACCCAATGGTGACGACATCAAGGAACTCTCATCCGGGTGTACATCCAAAGAATCGTCCAAAGATACCCTTCCCTCAGATGGTAACTCAACCACAATAATAATAGGGACATCCTCACTCTCAGGCTCCTCAGACAACTCGGATATAATCTCAGTAGGTTCAATCGTAGGCTCTATCACGATGGGGATCGTATCCTAGAGAGGGCACTCAATATTAGGGTGGTTAGACGGAATGCTAGTATGGTAAGTAATAGGCAACATAATACTCTCATAGATCGGAATGTAATAATCCCATACATCGTCTTCTAAATCACTAGGGATTCCCTCACTATCATAATCATAAGACTCGTCGGGCACTATCGTACATGAAGGAATACTCTCACCTAGCTGGTCAACTTCCGAATCCAAAGATACTATATCCATATAAGAATACCCAGAGGTATCAGTCACTATCTCAAGGGGCTTAGACGTCGAGGCTAAAGGAGACAAAGCTCTAGTAATAACATCTTTTGAGTCCAAAACATATGATCTATTAGGAATGGTTTCCCTAAAGGTGGGAGTAGGCACACTAAGGGCAGACCGACCTTTTGGGGGAACAAATCTAGCGTTAGGTTTATAATCATTCCTATAGGCAGGTATGGGAGTAGCGCCATAGAGATACTTACTCACAGGCTTGGTGTTAGTAGTGCAGAGATAGGTGGGATCAAATTGATCCGAGAGTAGGCTACGCATTGCCCGCCAAGTATGTTTATAACTACCAACACGACGCTCTTCATTTTGCCAAAACACGCGGGCTTGACCTACTAATCGATCTCGGGCGATGTTAATCTTTTGGTGGTCGTCCCATAGGTGACAATTAAAATAATTTTCTAATCCCTTAAGCCAGTCTCAAAAAATTTGGGGACACCCTAAACTGTCATAAGTAGGTGCCTCAATTCTAGTGGGAGGATAAGCGTGGAGATGGTTGGTATTCTTATGGTATGAAGGCAAGGATGGGATGTGTTTGGCCATGGATTTATCATACCAATAGTCTAAAAGGGAAGCTTGAATGTGATAGGCCATATCAGTGAGAACCGAAGAGAAAACTCGATCTGATTCTTGTGCACACGCAATGAAAAATGAACCTGACCCACTAAACTCTAGGAAAGACGGAATTGTTCCAACTTAGTAACTAGGGTGAAAATAAATGATTATGATTTTCTTGCTGTAAATAATATTAAGAATATTATCAAATATTTTTTTTTCATTTTTTTGCAGAAAAATAAAAATATAGGCCGCTATTGGCATACCAGAATTTTTTTTTTTATAATTTTGATAAATAAACGTGCAAGACAAGTGCGTGTCAGCGTACTAATAAAAGGGGGAGGGTGCCAATTAGGAAATTGACGTAAACCTCCCTTTAATACCAAATTTATGCAGGCCCATGGTTTCGACGGATGAAATTACGCGCTCTCAGGTTCGATAATTAACTATACTAACGATGATCAACCAATATAGCAATGCACAATGCAAAGGGTCGCTACCCCGTTTAAAGATTGAACAAATGACTATATGCCACTGTTCGCTCAAGCGAATAGGACCTACCCGATCCAGACAATTAGCAATTCCAAATGAAATAATTCACTAGCAAATCACAAACCAATACGAGAGGATCCAGACTATTAAAACGATTCAAAATAAAGTCGAAATCAATCCCAAAAATAATTAATATGAGGGTATACAAAATCTCTTGAACTCAAGGGGAAATCAAGGGTGATGCGCCCGATTTCTTCTAGTGTTCACGAGATCTACCCGCTCCAAAATATATAAAAATATTCGAGTAATTAACGCTTTAAATTTCACATTTAAATTAAGAACTATTTCAATATAAATCAGGAAAAATTACTAGCCTTCTAATTCCACAAAATCTCACAAATAATTTTAGAAGAAAACACACAGGAGATGGTTTAGAAAAATTTGTTACCCAAATCCCAAGAAATATCCATCCACAAGATGAGTGGAGGAGGCGCTCACGATGGTGGTTGAAACTATCTCCACGCAATTCCACAGATCCGTATTGGATGATGAAGATGCGAGTCATTTCCTTTGCAATAACCATAGGAGGGAGAAACCTTGAAAGCCAATATTTATGGAAAGAGGAGAGAGGAAAGGTGGTGGCCAAATTTCTTAGGGAAGAAATAGGAGAGGGAGAGGGTGGTGGTCGATCTTGGAGAATAGAGGGCTGCTTGTATTTTATGAGAAGAGGGGGGCCGGTTTTTTGGTGGTGGTAGGTGTGTTCGAGTTGGGTGGTGGAGGAGGGTGGCTGAATTCTTTATAGAAGAAGGTTGGTGGCTAGGGTTTAAAGGAAAAGAGGGTGGCCGAGGGACCTTGGAGAAGAAGGAGAGGCTCGGGTTTGGTGTGAAGGTAGAAGGGCTGGAGTGGAAAACCTTGAGGAGGGAGGAGGAGGAGAGGAGGCCGAGATAGAGAGGAAGAAGAGATGGACGACGACCAAGAGGAAGGGAGAAGGAGGGTCAAAATTTTCAAGACGAGGAAGATAAAGAATAGGTGGGGGAGAACCAAATTTAGGTTTTCAATTTTCTTTTCATTCATCATCTAATCAAAATGATACAATACATGGCTATATAGCCTACACCACTCAATCTCCACCCTTGAAAATAAAATAGACTCATGATGGTTATATGCACCCATCATGAAAGAAATAAAATAGTACTTGCATGAAATAAAATACTAGATGGTTATAATCACCCATCATACATGAAATAAACTTCATTAATTAAATGCATGAAATAAAATTGCTTAAAATATAAATTGCTAAAAATAATAATTTGATAAAATATATAATTATAATTATTTAATTTATAATTATATGTTTATTTAGTGGCGGCGACGGACGTCGTGCAAAACATGTCGCGGCGATGGCGAAGGGCGTTGTGGTAGAATCCCATCCTCGAGCTTGCGACAACGATCGTCCCAATCCACGAACTCTCTCAGACGGGGATCAATGGAGGGTGCAACAATAGCGTCTCAATCAACACGTGTCCTAGTTTTAACGGTGGTTAAAACCTCAGCTTAATCAAATTGAAATCCACTGTAGACTGATGACCACGTTAATGTCAATTTGCAACATTTAAATAATAAATCAGAAAATCGTTGACTTCTTGACTTTGCTGATGTCAACATCATTCTGGACTTAGCCACAATCAAGCAATACTTCAGAAAACTTCAGTTCAACGAACTCAAAACTCCGTTCGACGAACCCAGAGCTCAGCTCGACGAAATCAAGCAATACTTTAGAAAACTTCAGTTCGACGAACTCAAAAATTAGTTCGACGTATCCAGGGATCAGCTCGATGAAATCAAGCATCATATCAGAAAACTTCAGTTTGATGAACTCAAAACATAGTTCGACGAATCCAGAACTCAGCTAGATGAAATCAAGCATCATCTTAGAAAACCTCAGGTTGAAGAACAGGTGAAAGCTGAGTTCAAAGAAATCTGAACTTAGCTCGACGAAAGGTGAGCTCAACTCGACGAACTCAGAATTTAGTTTAAGGAATTCTAGACTGAGCTCTTCTTTAGATGCGTTGAGTGAGCCTTCTTCACTCAACACTTTTGGACTTAGAGAATTTATGCAGGCTTTATCTCAGCGGTTCCTTCCCAACTATCTCAGCAGTTTCTTCTTCACAGTTATGACTATCTTCTGTCTCAGCGGTTCCTTCTCAACTGTCTCAGCGGTTTCTTCTTAATAGTTGTGACTATCTTCTGTCTCAGCGGTTTTGCTGAGACCAACACTTCTCTCAATGTTTTGTGTTGAGCTTCTCAGCTGTCTCAACGGTTATGCTGAGATATTCTTCTCAGCTATCTTGACGCTTTTGCCTTAGTCAAATTGTTCAACTTTCTGCCTGATGACGTTGAGAGCGTTGAGTGTATAAGCTTCACTCAATGCTGTTATACTTAGCTTGATTTTCTGCAATCTTGCCTTTTTGCTGAAGTTTGGCGTTGACAGACTCAGTATGATGTTGAGTGATGAAGCTTCACTCAACGCTTCTGGACTTAGTCGATTTTTTGGCTTCCACTGCTTAGGCTTTAACATGATATCCATGTCTCAACAATTCTGGCCATATGGCGGTGAGAGCGTTGAGTGAGATTGCCTCACTCAATACTTCTGGACTTAGGCATTTTTCTGACTTTCCAGCCTATCACCTTGAGTCCACCTGTCATTGTCTCTTGAATTATATGTCCAATCATTGTGACAAAGACCAACCTGTATGCATGAACTTAAACATACATCAAATACAACTATGTGTATACCATTGACCTGTTTGACTTCTTACAAATCTAGGACATTGGGATCAATGGACCCAACAATAACATCCCCGTCTGTCACATAACATATAAAAGTAGGTACGGCCGGGGCCCGATGCCATATACTATGAACAGTCGAAGGAGTTACTAATTGAAATCATAAACTATGTACACGCATCCTAACATAGAGTGCATTCTAGCGGGAGTAGTTTAAAAGTTATAAATAGAATCCAACACCAATATGAATGTTCAGTACCACAACTAGGAATGTAAAACAAATACATAAATAAGGTCTCTGCCTTAAGAACTTACATTGTTCAACTCAAAATAAAATGTATTGCATACATCGGAACGCAGGCCGGCCACACATGAACAATAAAATAAGCAAGTAATTCGCTTTGGCCTTCAAGGGCCATCTTAGCAATCTTGGGCTCCAGCCCACTATATCCCTCTTGGCTCGGCTGCACCTGTACGAAACATTCCACCCCATGGTGGCAAAAAATAGCAACAATCAACATTAGTTGACTAAATTATAACGACCCCACCCCTCACCCGGGGTGGCTGTGCTCCTTCCCAACAAGCATTAGTATAATCATATATTGGCAATCAAAACGTACAACATAAGCACCATTTGCCACAGACGCTGGCGCAAATGCATAACGTCCCGTGCTCTAAGGGCACATTCTTGTTGCACAGGACCACAAGGGTCGCACCACTTTTCTCTGTGACGGTCAACAACATTTGAGCTTCCAATCTCACAAGGGCCAAGGCCAGAGACAACACCCTTGTGCTACGAGAAGTCATGTGCTTTACGCATTGACCACTCCAAGTCGATCGACATAGGGGAGGGTACAGTTTAGCCATATCCCGTGCTCAAATCGACCGGCTCGCAGGCTTGACGTGAGTCAACATCCCCTTTCCCTTTTCCGCATGATCCATAACTCTGTAAGGATCCTAGGCTAGCACTCATGGCTACCAAAGCTGAGCAATTCAAGCTCATGCTCTATAAAACTGGCCCCCAGGTCTTCAAGAGGCAGGCCATCACGGCCCCCAGGTCTCTCAAGACAGTCCTCTATAAACAACATAACGATCACTGGGAGCTATCGTCGGAGGTAGCGCTACTGCGATGCGGTAGGGGGATAGACTATCGATTCTTCCCCCAAATCGAGTGTTTTCCTATAGTCTACATCTAGTACTCTCAACACAGCCATCTGCACACTCCGCAACTCCGAAATCTATGCGATAACAACAGAGTTTTCTTTGGCATAAAAAACATACAAAAATCACCAATCCAGACAAACATGTCTGGATGGGCTTCATACAATATGCCTATTCCGTACTTCGATTCCGGATCTAAATGCAAATCTAACGGGGATACACAGATCTACCTGCCGGAAGAATCACTTCCACGTGTTTATGGAGTGTCTACACTCTAATGACAAAAAGATGGACTTCACATGTCCAAGGAAGAGGATTGTTACCCTAGAAGTCCGCTTCGGTGCCATAGGAGAAATTCTTGATGGATGAACACGAACGTTACGGCTTTGCCTCAGTAGATCCAAACATGCTTCGCGAATCCAAGTTCCAAATCTCAAATAGCGGTGGGATCTCCTTTTCGGTGCTGCTGCTCCTCCTCCAAAAGATCTTGCCAAGTTCTCAACTCTAAAGGAAAATGAAGTGAAATGGCCAAACTAGTACTATAAATAAAGCTACTGCCGTGCGGTACTTTCCCTACCTCCGCGAGGTACCGTTAATCAATGCCTTGATTCGAATGCAACCGCCCAGGCCCTCCAATCACAGGCTGACACGTGGCCACACATTTACAGCTTCACTATCATCGGGCTTTAGGATGCTAGCACCTCGCGGTAGCTAGCGACAGTTATGACACAGCTACTCCTGCTACCGCCACGTGGTAGAAACCCGAGTGCTTTGACAAATTAATTTCCAAGCTGTCGCCTGCGATAACTCTACCACTGGGCGATAGCTTCATGAGAGCTCAACAAAATAAATAGCTAATGCCGTGTGCTAAAACCTAATGCTGCGGGGTAGACTAGGCATTGAGTTACCTCACCTCACTCAATACTCTCGACGTCGTACGCTACCCCCATGCAGTATCATCCTACTGCCGTGTGGTAACCTCTTTTCCTGACTACAAAACATTGGGGTGTTACAAATCTCCCCCACTTAAAGAATTTCGTACCGAAATTACTCATTGCAGGAAAGGAAAGAGTATCAGTATTGCGAAAGTATACCTCAAACAAAAATCTCGAGAAACTCCGCCTTCATGGTTTGTTCCCACTCCCATGACAGTTGCACTCGGCCACAGTTATCCCAAAGGACCTTGAACATCCTGATAGATTTATTGCGAAGTTACTTAACTTCCGAGTCTTCAATACGAATGGGCTAGACCCTCGTTGTCAACCCACCATCAATCGACACCTGATCTGCCGCAACCACTTGTGCAACACTTGCACCGCCTTCCGCAACACAGATATGTGAAATATGTCATGCATACCACTAAGATCTATTGAAAGCTTCAATCGATAAGCGAATTCACCAACAGGCTCCAAAACCTCGAGCGGACTAAGGTATCTCGAAGTAAGCTTTTTCAGCTGATGAATCCTCGACACACACTTGAACGGTTTGATCTTCAGGTAAACCCAATATCCCATGGCAAACTCAACATTCATGTGCTTGGAGTTATAATCTTTAGCCCATCTATCCTGTGCAATCAATAGCCTCTCCCTGATTATCTGAATAATAGAAGTCACCTCCTCAATAGCCCTATGCTTATAGAACTTTGACTCGCCTGCCCCCAACCATGACAATGAAGTACGTCACTTTCTACCATATAGGGCCTCGAAGGGCGCCATTTGAATACTTGCTTGGTAGCTATTGTTGTAAGAGAATTCGATCATATACAAGTGATACTCCCACTTTTTCCTGAAATCTTGGACGCATATACGAAGCATGTCCTCCATTGTCCTATTACCCTCTCGGCTTGACCATCCGTCTACGGATGAAAGGTCGTGCTGAATTTAAGTTTGGTACCCAACAGTTGATGTACTAGCCTCCAATCATTAGACATGAAGCGCCCATCTCGGCCACTCACGAGGCTACATGGCACACCGTGTAGTCTTATAATATTATCTACATACAATTTTTCCAGTTTTTCTACCAAGTTGTCCTTCCTATTAGGGATGAAGTGCGACACTTTCGTCAAATGATCAATGATCACCCAGATGGCGTCATTTCCCTTCTGCAATTTCGGCAAACCATGCACGAAATCCATGGATATGTAATTGAACTTCCATTCCGGTATAGGCAAAGACTTCAAGAATCCTCCGGGCTTCTGATATTCGGCCTTCACCAAGGCAAAAGTCTGACATTTTGCTATATATAGTGCTATGTCCTTCTTCAGTCCTGGATACCAAAATAGTTTTTTCATGTCTTTATTCATTTTCGTGCTCCCTGGGTGAATCGAGTACTTGGTATAATGAGCCTCATACATTAATTCTTCCCGTATTTTACCCACCTTTGGGACGCACAAACGACTGTTTTTATACAACAACCCATTATCAACCTTAAACTGGGCAAGTGACCCTTCCAAACACTCAGCCATGTAGCATTTCATGCTATCATCCAACTCCAAAGCCTGCCGAATCCGGTCGGTGAGGTCATACTGTACCTCTACCCAATTCAAACGTACTTCAACACTAGACCTACTATCAATAAAAGTTATTTCTAAGGCCTCCAAATCTCGAAAGAGACATTCGTCATGCATCAGTAACCAATTGGCCTGCGCCGGAGCCCTACGACTTAACGCATCCGCAACCGCATTACCTTTCCCAGGTACATAATGTATCTTGAAGGTGTAGTCCCCAAGGAACTCCATTAACCTTCGCTGATGCATATTTAGGTCCTTCTGATTCAACAGATACTTCAAGGGCTTATGATTCGTATTAATGTTGACCTTCATGCCGTACAAGTAGTGCCTCCAGAGATTCAACGAGAATATTATGGCCGCCAAATCCAAGTCATGGACCGGATAATTCCTCTCATGCACCTTCAACTGGCGCGAACCATAAGCTATTACTTTCCCATGTTGTTGGGTACATTGGGAATTGTGTACCTTATTTGGAGAAGTCCTTTCAACTCAATGATATACATAAATTTGTATTTGATGTATGTTGAGTTTATTTGTGCAGGAAAAATAAATTAAGTACAAAAGTGTCGAGACACTAAACAAGTGTCGACACCTTTGTAAAAGCTGTGCTGAGACAAAGAATCAAGTTGTGTCGACACTCAGGACTAGTGTCGACACCCTTATTGAAGAAGTGTTGAGACAGGAAACAAATCGTGTCAACACCCAGGACTTGGGTCGACACCGTGAAACTAGAAAGCAACTGTGTCGAGACTCAGGACTAGTGTCGACACACTTTACACTAGTTATGTCGAGACTGAAAGCAACTGTGTCGACACTCAGGATTAGTGTCGACACACTTTACACTATTTATGTCGAGATTGGATGCAAGCTGTGTCGACACCAAGGACTTGGGTTGACTCCGTCAGACAAGAAATCAGTTATATCGACACTCAAGAATAGTGTCGACACATTTCACACAAGTTGTGTTGAGATAAGAATCTAGCAGTGTCGACACACACAGATTGGTGTCAAGATCCCTATAAGAGAAGTATTGATACCCAGGACTGGTATCGACACAATCAAAGTACAGAAATGTCAACATCTTCATGTAGAAGTTCTCAAGATAGAATTTTCTTCTAAGTCCAGAATTCAAAGACTAAAGTTCTGTCAACTGTCAGAACTGTCAGATGTCAGTGGATTAACTTGGGCAACCGGACACTTTTCCCAAAGCCAATATAAGGAGATCAACTTGATAGAAACAGAATAATAATTCTCATTCTTCTCATCAATGCTGTCAAATCAATTCTGTAGAATTCTGAAGGTGGAGAGGAGGCAGATCGAGGATCAACTTCTAACTTCGCCAGCAAAGTTCAACCCTAATTCCTCCTTCAAGAAGCTTTGAAAAAGATAAGAAGGGTTGGATCATTTTTTTCACAGCAAGGATTAAGGGAGAAGATTCCACATCAAGATCTGATCAAGAAGAAGTCACCAATCTCTTTTGAAGGATCAAGCGCATACCCAACTGCACCAAAAGCCCGGACTGTTGGAGAGGGCGCTACTTAATTTCTTAAATAAGTAGCAAAGCGCCACGAGTCAAGTGAAGGAATGCCAAACCCAACAATCCCCCCGGTATCCAGCATAACCCATCGGATCAGAGGTGGGGTTACCACATGGCCCACATGGCTCAGAGGTGGGGTTACCACATGTCCACGGTTTGCCTGACCCGCCGGACCCACAAAGGTAGAAGGGAAAAACACATAATTCATAATTGAGTTAGAAGGGAAAAACACATCACTCTATTCACCCCCCTCTAGAGTGAAGGATTGATCTTACCCTCACTTTCAATTGGTATCAGAGCGAGGTTTCGATCCTCCGACCTGTGGGTTATGGGCCCACCACGCTTCCACTGCGCCACATCTTTCTTTCTGGGTGACATTCCAAAACACATAATTCATTTTGATATTATAATTTTGTAAGATCTATTTTTAGATCCGAGGGTAGCAGATTAATTTCTCAGAGTTGTAAGCTAATATTATAAAGGATGAGGTAGGGCTGTGTGCCTGAGGTAGGAGAAGGGGCAATTTCTCTCAGCTGTAGGAACTGGAAGGTTCTGAGGTTGTACGAAAAGGGTTTGCCTGAGGAGTAGGAGTGGAGGTGCACTCTGAGGTAGGATTCTGTGAAAGGAATATGAGTTGTAGGATCTTGAAGATCTGAGGTAGGACATTGCATTGTCTGAGTTATAAGAACCAGCTGGGGTTTGAGGAGTAAGATCTGAGGATCTGAGGAAAAGAAGAAGAAGTTTGGCCGAATCTAGTTCATTACTAGATAGGGGAAGGGGGAAAGTGGATGTACCCATAAATTGGGGAACCACTATAAAACTATTGTGTGTTGTGCTCAAATTTTTGATGTGTTGTGTTCTGACTATTATATTTAGATATGTTCTGCTTTTCTTGAATACTGTGATTGGATTAATTCACACTCTAAGTAAATTTCTGCAACTTAAAAGCAGTCAAGATTTAAATAGGACCTATTCACTCCACCCCTCTAGGTCACTCTCAATCCTAAACAAACACTTTATAATTGGTATCAGAGCGAGGTTCACTATAAAGGTATAACAGCCTAGTGAGTATCCTAAGGATTAACTGAGAATAAATCATGCCTCAAAGAGAAAACAATTCCATCAAACTCCTAGTGTGCTCTAAAGAAAACTTTGGGATTTGGCAGGAAAGAGTTAGAATCTTCATGGAGGCTGCAAATCTAAGAATTTACATCACTGTATTGGAAGGACCTTTCATACCCATGAAAGTGTCAGTTCTTGATGCAAACATAAGGACACCTAAGACCTATATGGAGATGGACAAGGATGAGATAATTTTGGCTTCTATGGACAAGAGAGCTCAGAATATAATTGTCAGTGCTATAGATGACTCCACATTAAAAAACTTGATTCATTGTAAAACATCCAAAGATATGTGGGAATCACTGATTATATATATGGAAGGAACTGATGAGGTTAGAGATGACAGAAAATCTCTATTAAACCAGCAGTATGAAGCCTTCAGGTAAGACAAGAAAGACACAGTGACAGAGCTTTGAGAAATTTTTCAGAATGGTTAACAACCTGAGAACATATGGCAGGAATTTCACCAATTATGAACTCAATGATAAGTTCTTGAGGTCCTTGAATAAGGAATGGGACATCAAGATTTGTGTTATTAGAGAAATGGGCAACCTAGCCAATATAGACCCCCATGTTCTATTTGACAAGCTGCTGCCTCATAAGCTACAACTGAATCTCAGGAAATCTGAAGATGACTCAGCAAGAGCACTCAAAAGAGAAAAGTCTTTGGCCCTAAAGGCTGAGACATCCAGGAAAGTCAGGGAGAAATCTGCTCTCTTAGAAAGACAGGATGTAGTCTCAGAATGCATAGAATCTTCCTCATTAGGAGGGGAAATGACTGAAGAAGAGCTGTCACTCTTCTCAAGACAATTTAAGAAGATGTTGAGGAGAAGAAGGTAGGGTAGCTGGAAGGGTCCAGCTGGATACTCTTCTCACAAAAAGATAGATCACTCAGAGAAACCCATGTGAAAGAAATATGGGGACAGGTATGGTTCTTCTTATAATAAACACCTTAAAAATAATCTTGTTTGTTATTGTTGTAACAGGCAAGGGCATGTAATTGTTGACTGCCCAGTTAAAAGGAAGGAGAAAAAGTCTGAAAATTGGAAGACTACACAACACAAGAAGGTTGATAAAAGCCTCTTGGCCAAGAAGCAGCCCACTCTCTCAAATAGTGAGACTGACACATCTGATTCAGAAGAGGAGGAGACTGTGTTGGGTTTAATGGCCATTGAGGAGGCCAGCAACAGAAGAAGAACAACACTGTCATATACTGATAATGAAGACTGTACTAATCAAGGACTGATTACCCTAGCAGAAGAAGAAGATCGGGATTGTTCAAATTCCGCCAAGGTAAAACCTCTTACTGCTAGTGTTGCCTCAGGCTCTAGATCAGCATCAAAGAATGAATTATGGTCACACTCTTCTAATATTAGTGAACATGGTTCAGATTCTGAAGTAGATTTCAACACACTCATCAACAGATTAGGGAAGTTGTTGAAGGCTTTGATTACAAGCAAAGATCTAGTTAAGGACAAGCCAAATAACTATAGTCTCTGAGAGCAGTACCATTACAGTTGGAGAGGGCCAACATTAAGTTGGACCTTCAAAAACTGAATCTCATTGACTTAACCAATAAAATAGATAGTTGAGACTATTGCAGAACAAGCAAATACTATCAAGGACCTAGAATTAAAGCTTCTTCAGGAAAGACAGCTTCTGAAATAGTTCTCAAGACCTAAGTCTGTGCTACCTATTATTGATACATTTTCAGCACCATTCAGAAGTGGTGTAGGATATATTAAAGACAATAAGATCAATAAGAAATCTGAACCTAAGTGTAAATCCCCAATGGGTCCAGCTAAGAAACCAGCCAAGCATCTGACTTTTTACAGATGCAAGGGATCATGTGTTCTTGGGCACATGAGTTCTGAGTGCACTACCAGTAAGGTCAATAAAGAGACTTACTGGGAAGGAAAAAAATCTAAAGGCTATAAGGCCCACAAACCACCACAAAGAGTGATCAATCCAAGGAGACAAGGAATTCTTGGATCTAGTCCAAGTGCACAACACTTAAACCTGAAAGGTAAGAGTGTCAATGTTGCACCACTCCATGGAATATGAATATCAACTCTAAGTTTCCCAAAAGTAGAACTTCAAAGGTACAGCCTAAGAGAAAATATAATAGATTTGAATGTTAGTGTTGTAGGAAGTTTGGGCACTTTGCCCGAGATTGTTGGTATAATCCAACATCACCCTCATTTAAGTCACAAATTCATTAGTTCAGAAAGCCTGTTGTGCTTCATGCAGCTAAGTCAAACATGTACTAAGGCCCCAAAACTGTTTGGGTGCCTAAGGTCAATTAATTCTGTGATTATAGGTGGATCCAAGTACCACAGAAATGCCAATATGGTACTTGGATAGTGGCTCTTCCAGGCACATGACTGGAACAACAAGTCTACTATGGGACTATGCTTCAGTAAAGGATGGACCAAAAGTAATCTTTGGAGGTTCAGAAAAAGGACTCACCAAGGGATATGGTAACATTTCTAATGGTCTAGTGACAATCATAAAAGTGGCTTTTGTGGAAGGATTGAACAACAATCCGATAAGCATAAGTCAGTTGTGTTATATAGGTTTTGAAATCATATTCCACAATGATAAGTTTCTAATAAGGAATGCAAGTGATCAAGAGATCAACTTATCAGGCACTAGGAGTGGAAACATCTATTATCTAAATTTCTTAAGCATAAATGATAATTCTCCTATATGCTAGTAGCAAGTGAGAAAGACTCTTTGTGTGTGCAATGACACAAAAGGCTAGCCCACTTAAATTATAAAGCTATGAGCAGGCTATTTTCTATGGACTTAGTTAGAAATGATCCCCAGCTAATATGCTCTAAAAAAGGCATGTGTTCTGCTTATCAAATTTGCAAACAGACAAAAGTCTCCTTTAAGAGCATTCAGTCCAAAGACACTGAGAGGTGTCTGGCCTTCTTAATATAGAACTATGTTGTTCTATGTAAGTTCTTAGTTTAGGTAGGAAGTCTTACACCTTTGTGATTGTAGATTATCACCCCAGATTTGCTTGGGTATTCTTCCTAAGGAGAAAGTCTGAAACCTAGACATTCTTGCTGATTTTGTCAAACAAATTCAAAATGAAAATCGTTGTTCTGTGGTCAAATTCAGAAGTAACCATGACACATAATTTCAATCTGAAAGAATGACAAATTTCTGTAAAGAACTAGGGATCTTTCATGAATTCTTCTCTCCTAAAACTCCTAGCAAAATGGGGTTGCTGAGAGGAAAAATAGAACACTCATTGAGGCTGTTAAAACTATGCTAAGTGACACATCTCTCCCAGAATATTTCTGAGCTAAGGCTGTAAACATTGCTTTTTATATTCAGAATAGGGCCTTGATCAACAAAAGTCACAAAAGACTCCTTTTGAACTAATGAAAGGCAGAAAACCAAGTCTGTCCAATTTCATAATCTTTGGAAGTAAGTGCAATGTCTTAGACAATGGGAAAACATATCTAACTAAGTTTTTGAGAAGTCCTATGAAGGTATTTTTGTAGGCTATAATAATCATAGCAAGGCATATAGGATCTACAACTTGAAACATTAAGTGGTAGAAGAATCTATTAATGTTGTGTTTGATGAAACTTCTGTCTTACATACTAAACTATCTAATAATTCTACTCTAAGACATATTGCCTCTAAGATGGAAACATTAAATATAGGAGATTCATCTGATATAAATTTAGGGCTAAAAACAATGTTGTAGTTCCTATAGAAGACACAGTCACTGCCCAGGGGGAGGAAGAGAGTCATCCTCCTCCACCTGAAGAACTAGGTGATGTTAGGAATCTACATGTAGCTGTTAGGCACCTTAGAGATCATCCTATTGATCAAATAATAGGTGATGATAGGATAGGATTGACAACTAAGAGTAGACTTCATAATAAGGTTATGTTCTCTAGCATTCTCTCTCAGATGGTACCTAAGAAGTTAGAATAATCCAATTGAGACCCCAACTAGATTATGGTAATGCAAGAAGAGCTTAATCAATTTGAGAGATGTAAGGTCTGGAATCTAGTTTCTAGATCTAGAAATCACAATGTGATAGGAACAAAGTGGATTTATAGGGATAAATTAGATGAGAATGGAGTTATAGTTAAAAATAAAGTAAGACGTGTGGCTAAGGTATATAGAAAAGATGAAGGAATAGACTTTGACTAAACCTTTGCACCTGTAGTTAGTCTAGAATCCATTAGATTGTTTTTAGTAGATGTAGTTTACAAAGGATATAAAGTCTACCAGATAGATGTAAAATCTGCATTCCTAAATGGTACTTTGAAGGAAGAGGTCTATGTAGAACAACCACCGGGTTTTGTAAATCCTAAACTTAGCTCTCATGTCTTCAAACTACATAAAGTATTGTATGGGTTAAATTAGGCACCTAGAGCCTGGTATGAGACCCTGTCTACCTTTCTCATAAAGAACAAGTTCTCTAGGGGGAGATAGATAAGACACTATTCCTAAGGGACATCAAAGGTTCAAGTATCCTAGTCCAGATTTATATAGATGGCATCATTTTTGGGTCTACTAATGAGCTGCTATGTAGAAAATTTGCCAATCTGATGCATGACAAGTTTTAAATGAACATCATGGGTGAGCTGACGTTCTTCTTGGGATTCTAAGTTAGACAATCTGAAGATGGTATATCCATCTCTCAGTCAAAGTTCACTAAGTAGTTGATTAAGAAGTATGGTATGGAAAATTCTTCTACCATGAGAACCCCAATGGGTTCTTCAGTGTCACTATACAAAGATGAATCTGAGAAACTAGTGGATGAAACCTTGAATAAAGGCATCATTGGATCACTCCTTTACGTGACAGCTAGTAGACCAGATATCATGTTCTCAACATGTGTCTATGCTAGGTACCAAGCATGCCCCAAAGTGTCTCATTATACAACTGCTAAAAGAATACTGAGATATCTAAAGGGCACACCCAATATTGGGCTTTGGTATCCTAGGAATGGTGATTTTGATCTAACTGGATACACATATGTAGATTTTGCAGGATGTAAAGAGGTTATAAAGAGTACATCAGGAACTTGTCAATTTCTAGGGAGAAGACTCATCAGTTAGAGCAGTATGAAGCAAACTAGTATGGCAATTTCAATAGCTGAGTCTGAGAATATATTAGCTTGGAGCTGCTGTGCACAGTTACTATGGATTCAACAACAACTCCTGGACTACAGTGTACATCTAAGTAAATCTGTTATGTATTGTGATTCTACTAGTGCAATCCTAATTGCTAATAATCCTGTTTCTCACAGTAGAACTAAAGACATAGAAATCAGATATCACTTTCTTAGAGAAAATGTTGAAAAAGGCAATATCAGTTTACATTAAACTCCAACTTAAAGTCAAATTGCTGATATATTCACAAAACCCTTAGAAGAAAACAAGTTCAATTTATTCAATTTTGAACTAGGAATGTTAAACATAGAATAACCATTTTCATTGGTACCTAAAAAAACCCTGTTCAACGTGTATAAGTTAAACAACAAAGTCTACCAACCTAAATAAATAACACATCATAAAAGTCAAGAATTTACTAAGAAAACAAAATTTTGACCAAGTCAAAATTTGTGTCGAGACACCAGAGTGTGTGTCGAGACAGTTGAAAAAGTATCGAGACACCAAAAAAGTGTGTCGACACTATAAATAGTTATGTGTCGAGACACCAGAATGTGTGTCGACACTGCATAAATGCAAAGTGTCGAGAAACTAAAATAAGTGTCGACACATAAGGGTGTCGAGACCCTAAGGTATTTGTCGAGAGACATAATTCTTGTGCGACTTATGTCGACACATCTCGACAGACTAGTCTTTTCCTGTGTCAACACTAGGTATTCACCCAAAATTTTAGAATAGTCTAAATGCAACGCCCTTTCGACTTCAGGGAAGATTTGACTATAAAAGGGGTAAGATAATAGAAGTCGACTACACTTTCAAGATCTCTTGAACTTTTGATCCCTGAGTGATGAGACCTAGAATTCTGTTTTGTCGACACTCGTCAATCTTTTCCCTTAATTTCTCTCATCTCTAATGGCTCCCAAGAATGATGATAACATTAATGAAGGTTATGAACTCGTGCACAATGGATTTGTCTCAGCGCAAGATGAAATTAGGAATGTCGATGACCTTATCACTGAGGCAGGTCTAGAATATCTATTCTTAGAACCATCAAAGATCTAGAAACATGATGTTTCAGAGTTCTTCACAAATGCTGCACTGGATTCAAAATCAGCAAATTTAAAGTCAAAAGTAAATAGAGCTAAGGTTATACTCACAACCAAAAGGCTGGCAAGGATCTTTCAAATAACAATAATCGATCAGGAAGATGAAATTGACACCACCAGGACTGCTGGGGAATTAGTGTGGTGTGGCTTGGCTCAAACAACTAAGGTTGGAAGCACCCTGAGCAGAAAGGGAATGAATTCTCAAGGAAAGTTCCTGTCATAGATAATTGGGAAGGTGTTGTTGTGTAAAATAGGAGCAAATGACAGGATATCTGCTCAGATGTTTGAACTTATGACAAGAGTAATATTCAAACTCAAGTCTAACTAGAGAAGAGTGGTGTTCGATAAAATAGAAAAAAGTATCAAGAAACCTAACATAAGGAGAATTCTTAGTCTATATCTAGTTCATGCAATTCCTGATAGCCTAAACCTAAAGCTTGGATCTAAAATTAATTATATGAGAAGAATCGACATGAGGATATTAGACAAGCAGGATATAGTCCTATCCAAAGAATCACCTATTATTGAGAAGGAGAAAGAGAAAAAGAAGAAAGCTGTGGTGGTGGAAGAGGATTCTTCCAGTAATTCTAAAGAACAAGTTAGTTACAATTCAGATAAAAATGATGAAGGAGAACAAGAGAATTCTCCAAGGCCCTCACCTAGAAATGGTGATCAGGTGCAAGGGGAGACTGTACAAGAAAAGGATCCAATTGAGGGGGGAAAACCAAGGAGTGGTGACTAGAAGCAAGAGCCTTAATACAGTTTTGTATTAAGGCTTCCTATCATAGGTTGAGCCCAATAGATTTGAAGAGACTAACATAGATCAGTTCTGGATTGTAGCTATGCAAGAGGAATTGAACTAGTTTAAGAGATGTATGTTGACCTAGAAATCAACGATCCCTCCCAAGGTAGCTAGCTTGCAATTCGTGGCCTGCTCCAAGTTCCCCCTGGAAGTCGCGACCTGTCATCCCTATTTTTGGGTCGAGCAGATAAAATTCTCTATCCGCCCAGACCGTGCGGCTAGGGCAGTCTCCTTGCTCTGACCGTCGCATCTGCACAGTAACCGCGTATTCTGCAGGGGTGGTAGACTGCTTCCTCAGTCCACGACTGCAAGCCGCATGGTTAGACCGGCTAACCGCGCTACAATGTTCTCATCCAACGGGTGCAGATTGCCTACCTCTCTAATCAACGTAGGCAAGCTCCAATCTGCCATGCCCGCCTAGCAGAGGGGGACGGCTCCTCTATCTGCCCAGCGGGAGGCGGATTGTTCTCTGGCCCAACTAGCCGGCGAACTCTCCAGGTCGCCCAATAGTGGGCGACAAGCCTCCAGGTCACCCAACAGCAGGGGTGACCTGCCTTCTATCCGCCAGCAGTGGCAGACTCAACCTCAGTCCGCCAGCAAGTGGCAGACTCACTTCATCCAGCAGTAGAGGAGGACTCACCTTGTCCTCCATATACTAAGCGGCCTATCAATTCAATCTGCCAGAAGCACTTAAGCTTCCCAGCACCGGCCTATTCCCAGTAGTAGGCGAACTTGTAACATCCCATTTCCGGCTAGACCCCTAGGAGTCGGTTGGTTGTGACAGAACCCTGTGAAGCCCAAAAATTGAAATAAATCGATCGAGGTTTCAGGTCACGGGTTGGTCACGCCCGTGACCGACCCGTCACGCCCGTGACCTAGGGCGTGACTACTTCGACGATCGTCGATCTCCGTGAGACGATCGTCGAACTTGCTGCCCGGGCATGTCACGCCCGTGACCAAAGTGTCACGCCCGTGACCAGGGGCGTGACTCCTTCGACGATCGTCGATCCCCGTAAAACGATCGTCGAAATTGAACTCAGGCCTGTCATGCCCGTGACCTAAGTGTCACGCCCGTGACCTAGGGCGTGACCAGCCTTCGATGACCATCGATCTCAGTTCGACGATCGTCGACCTCGAAATTGCCGTTCGGGCCTATCACGCCCGTGACCTAGGTGTCACGCCCGTGACCTAGGGCGTGACCACCCTTCGACGACCGTCGATCTCAGTTTGACAATCGTCGACCCCAAAAATTGTCACCCAGGCCTGTCACGCCCGTGACCTATGTGTCACGCCCGTGACATTGGCCGAAACGACGGTTCAGGCCCGAAATTATTCTAACACGCGTGGAAATAAATGCTGGTGTGGGAAGTTACACCAGGAGTAATTACGGGCCGTTTTTCCTTCTATAATTATATAATAAAGGAGGAAGTGTTGGTCCAATAGGAAACCGCCAACTGGACACACCTGTTCATCTTCCACCGTTTCTTATCCCTTCATTGTAACCGAAAGGCTATTAAGAGGAGCCTTCATGGCCATTACGGCTTTACCCTTTCACCTCCCCACTTTCTGACTTATAAAAGCCCACTTGGGGCAAGAGGAGAAGTTTACACGCTCAAGTAAACGGATCAGATCTTTGTTCTAGCTGTAGGAGAAGTTCGGCTACGCCACCACTGCACCATGGCACCCCGTCGTTCTTCTCGCCTACAAACTACGAACAAGGTCCTCCTCTGCTTCTTCTCTTTCATGGATAGATCTTAGGATTCTTAGAAAGGTAGTTCGCGCTCAACGGAGCCGGACCCATCTCTCGTTTTCATGGAAAAACCATGAAAAGTGTATTCTTGAGTTCGCCGGAAACCGCCACCTCCGGCGGCCAAACCACCTCCGACCGATAGCCATCGCCTCAACGGAGGAGGTGGTGGTGGTGGCTGGCAAGGGAAGTGACCGGACGGCCGGCGACGGATTACGGAAATGTTATAGGAAGAAAAATGGCTTTCTGGGTTTTTGTTTTCGGTTTCATGAAGAAGATGAACAGTAGAATCAATTTTATAATATATAGAGTATTATATATTACAAAATGGAAAGATATATTATTTGAATATATTTTGAGACTGCAAAATAAGGCACTTAAATGCCATTTTGGGAAAAGTAACCAGTCACAAAAGTCGTAGCCCTTCGAGTCTAGATTAATTTAAAATTGGTTTCAACTCGTTTGGGTAAGCGGTTCGGCCGCAGCACCCGTTTTAGTGGGGGCTGTACCTAGAGTTGGGCAGAAATTAAAATGGATGCCCACTCTTCGTCCCTTGTCTAAATGACCTGAATTTTGGGCAGGGGGTTAACCTTAGCTAAACCTAACGGCAGACCAAAAATGAGAATTTTTGGAAAACTTTTGCCTGAAGTTTTTGTAAAATTTTAATAAACATTATAAAATTAATTAGGAGATGAAATTAAGTCCAAACTCCCCCAAATTTTGGGGGTTGGTCCCTGACATCAATGTTAAGATCTGTACAAAATTTCAACTCAATTGGTCGAGTTTTGAATAGGTAAGTATCAAGTCCTAGAAAGGTCTTGGTGAGGGATACTATGGGGAAAAGTACGATGGGAAATGGGGTGGACAAATCTCCTCAAATGAGGCTGGTGTTGTGGCCACTGATTTGTTGAGTCTATGTCTACCCTCTTGGGTAACATGGTGTGGATTAGGGTGGATTTTACCCTAAGAGATCGGCTCAAATTCAGTGGGTGGGAGTTTGAGGTTTGTGAAGGACATAGGAGCAAAAGCTCTTGTATGCCCTTGAAATTTGGAGGAGAGTGGGATGATATGCTGAAAACCCTCTGGTTGAAATAGTGAAGGAATTGGAGGTAATTAGGTACCTCAGAAGTTGAGATTTTGGATTAGAATAAACATGTAATTTATTTATTTTAAGCAATAAATCTAATCTAAAAATTATGAAACTCGGGAGGAGGGAGTTTTAGGATGTTTTAGACTTATGGTAATTTTCCTGGAATTTTATGATTAATAAATATTATACTTCATGTGTTAAAGGATTATTAGTCCGATTTATTGTTTCAAATATTTGGAGGTTTTAAATTAATTATAATCAGTTAAAATTCTGGATTTAGATCTTGAGTAGTAGAACATTGATTCCTGAATTTTTATAGAATTTTATGTTGAGTAAATCTAGTACTTTATTCACAGATATTAGAAAGGGGTTTTATAGTTTAAAAATTAATTATGGATAAAATACTTGCTGAAAAATTATGAAACTTGGCCAGTGCTAATTTTAGGCCTTTATCTGCATGACATAAATTATTTATAATTTTTGGAAGAATATTTTCTGTACTTGATTCATAGACAACAGAAATTAGAGATTATTTCTAAAATAGTTTTCATGCCTTTTTGATGATAGAAAAATTATGATACTTAAGATTTAACCTATTGAGATAACCTAATATTTATCATAAATTTTCTGGACATCTTGCATGGTTACTTAGGGTAGTTCATGTTCAAACCGGTAGCCCTTGGGATTTTTGAGGAATTTAATTAAATGTCAAATAAATTATGAAAATTTCCATTTTCTGGATTTAGGTCATTTATATCATGGTGAGTCTCCAGTAAATAATTTAGAGCATTTAGATGAGTTTTGGATCATTGCATAACCGGTTCGACATGAAATCTAGGTCGGTCTGCATATAGCAATTGTGAAATGCAATAGGACACGATCTGAGGAAGTCATTGGAGTTAATCATTTTTGTCTGGGTGGGTAATAGTGGGGGAAATCACAATAGGAAGATATAAAGAGTAGCGAGAAGTGGTGATAGCTAGAGTTAAGGGGTGCTCGGGTTCGGCGAAAGATCGCTTTTCCCGAAGAGAGGAAGGTTAAAAATCACCCTAGGATAGTCTATCGTAATATGAGAAGGGAATCGGGTTATGGGAGATCAACCAATAACAATAAGTGCCTTGCGAAAGGGAACTTCGGGCCGTAATGCCACCGTCTTGGTTCCTAGTGCCCCTTGAGAGCCCTTTACGGGGAATACCGGGGGCAGTCCTGGGCTAACGTAAACTGTAATAACAAACCGACATGAGTAACTTAGTAACTAGGGCTGCACTTTTCACAAACACTGTTGGCACAGGGAGCTTGATGAGAGCTTCGGCTCGGTTGGTTGGAGACGGACGTTTTGGTCCGGGGAGCTTCGGCTCGGTTGGTTGGAGACGGGCGTTTTGGTCCGGGGAGCTTCGGCTCGGTTGGTTTGGAGATGGACGTTTTGGTCCGGGGAGCTTCGGCTCGGTTGGTTTGGAGACGGACATTTTGGTCCGGGGAGCTTTGGCTCGGTTTTTGTGTGTTTACGATTAAACTTGCATGTGCATAAAATAGGAAAAGTTAAGGTGGTGGGTTTTTCGATATCGGGGAGTTCGATTGCACCGACACCGATATCGTTGACTCAGCGGGGTGATTAGCACTTCGCCAACAGAAGTCCGGTGTGCCAGCCGGCAAGAGCACGCAGGCGTCCGCTTAGTGCACCAAGCGTTGAGGCGTACGATAGGTCAGACCAGTGGTGCTTTTACTGGTTTTGAGGTGGGCGAGGCCCAACCCACCGCTTCCGTCCGCCACTACGGAGGTATCCTGGGAGGTAATGGCTCCGAAAGGGGGAAATAAAGGTCTGTGTGCACAGAGTCGGGTGTGTGAGTTGCACTTGCATGTTTCATCATACCCACTTGCATGTCATAGCATAATCGATTCATTTAACCCTGACACCTAAAGTATAAGTGGTATGGGACGCTTATACATTAGGACCTGCAAAACGACCCCTTGGTCTATAAGCTTGTGTGGGCAAGTTTATAAATCAAAGGTTAATTTCAATATATAACAACCATTGTTGTTTGATAACCGACACCCCAAGGTATAAGTGGTATGGGACACTTATACGATGGGAGCCTTGCAAAAGATCCCTTTTGCTTATGTGTTCTCGCATAAGTGAAGGTTAAATTCATATATTTGCTTTTATTACTGCTAGACCTATTATAACAATTATATTAACTGCTCACCAATACAACTTGTTAGATTAGTTCCGCTGCCATCTGTTTCTTGATTAATCTCTACCTTCATGTCCTTCCCTTTCTTCCTCTCCGCTCGGTACCTAGGAGCCATGGGGGAAGGGGTAGGGGATGATAGGGCTTAGTCTTTATGACTAACGGTTTTCGAACCGCATCATTTAGGGGATCGTGGAGCCCAGCATGGAGGAGCAGCCCCAGAGATCGGTGCGCCTAGAGATGGGGCAGTCTAGCTCCGGAGTTCATACAGCCGGGACCGTGAGTCTCGACCCTGTGTAGTTTCTGTTTTAGCTTCCGCATGAGTGATATTGTAGTGAGGACATGATGTATCGGGCATAAGCCCGCATTTATAGTACTCTGATGTTTTCTGTGGACACTCCCTTCGTGGAGATTTATTTCTATATATGTGATTTATTATTGTGGACTGCAATGCTCTTACTTCTATTATTCTGCTACCTTTCTGTGATCGAATTGGCCGGCAGAATCGGCGCCTTGTGGTGATGACCCTTCAGGACGAGAAGGTGTCACCGCAAAGCGGCGACTCTGGGCCTAAGACCTCGGTGGTTGAAAAAGAAAAAAAAAGGGGGTCTTACAAGTGGTATCAGAGCGAAACATCGATCAGAAGAAAGTAGCAGTCCACAAACCCTGGGTCACCCCCGCGCGAGTTTAGTTTGGGGACAAACTAAGCAGCGGAAGCAGTGGTGTGCCCATATGGTGATCACATATAAATTGTCCACTTCTTCAACAAATGAAATTCTTCTTTGTAGCTTGAGGCAAACCCTGCCCCCAGCAGGGAGATCCTCCGGCTGTAAAGACCTCATCTTATAATTCTTTAGTCAATAAGTTAGACTCAACCTAGTAGGACACATGACTAACCATGACGACTTATAACATGCCCTAGTTCGAAATAGACCCTGGGTATGAACTTGTTTAAGGTAAGGAGATACCCAAACAGAATAAAAGGAGGAGTTTAACATGAGAATGACAACCTGATAGATAAACTCAGGTGACCCTACGACCCCTATCAAGAATTACTCAAATCAGTAGACTGCTTTAAGGAGAATTGAGATCAATAATACTTTAGCAGAATGGTAGAAGACAAGTAGTCTTAACCCTCGTACCGGTAATAAGATTACTCGGAGACAACTACAAGATAAACACTGAAGGTCGGGTAGGAATTCAAGTTCGAAAGAGACCCAATTGGGAGTGGGAACAACCCTGATAAGCGTGTCGTAAATTGGACTCGGTGGGTTTAAAGTATGGAGTATATCTACAAGTGTCAGTTTGGAACCCCAAGTCATAGATTGATGCCCTAGGGATTGTACACTCAGCTAGGACAGATATAACATGGTAAGATAAAAGAAAATTAGCCCAAGGAAGATATGGGCTTATCGTTTGTTTATTGGGGGCTTATCTTTTATTTATTGGGCAAGTGAGTTAATGGCTTAGGTCTCCTAGACCTAATTTAGAAAGTGTGTTGCCCCAAACATAGTAATGTTGAGGTTGGTCTTATTCGACGTCACTCGAATGATGTCATGGTAATAATGAGGAGTAACTACGAGACATAACTACTAGAAGATACCATGTGAATTTGATGACGGGTAGTAAGACTAAGTAGATTTGGGAAGATAAGACTGAGACACTATGATGTAACATCATGAGTATGATAATACTAAGAGTTTGAAAGAAATTAGCAGACGATATATCGAAAACATATATCTTAGGCATGACCTTGCAGACTCAATTCAGATAGCATCAAGACAAGATTAGATACATTGGATGACACAAACATGGTTAGCAAGGGTCGCGACTATGATAAATAAATGTTTGGAAAATCAAGTGTAACTACGGCAGAATGGCACAACAAATTAAAAAGGTATAAATGACAACCTCCAAAAAATGCACGAGTACATCCCCTTAAATCTTGCGGACGACGAGTCATTTGACGAAGTAATCTTTCCCGTTAACGACCAGAGTTGGATAAATCATAGGGTCAAATTGATTGATTACTCGGGCGTATATGAAGGAATTGGAACATGATCGCGTGGAGGAGGTTTATAGAGTCACTGTCTACCATTACAAACAAAAACTCAATTTACTAGAAGTAGATTGTGTGTATTAGAACTTGTCTTTCCCCGGAATGAGAAAGATGTCATGGATTTGGCTACGCACGGTGAGGTTTGCCGAATGGTATAGACAAGTATAAGGGTTTTGAAGAACTATTATAGTCACTTCTAGAGTTAGAGTGGAAGTTCGAGGATAGATTGAGCGAGATAGTTGGGGAAACCCTGATTTAGTAGTGCAGTTTTGTGGTGAGAGAAGATCCCTTAGTCAAGTTTCTGTGGAGAAACCACGGTCAGGAGGAGCACACCTGGGAACTGCAGGATCTGATGAGGCAAAGATACCCGGAGTTGTTCAGTCAGGTACATCTCACCACCTCTCGGTATACTATAGATTGCCTTCTTGTTTTGGACAGTTAAGACTAGATAAGGAAAATTCAGGACCTAGGCATGCACACTCAATCAGAAAGGTAGGGGCTAATCTTTTGTTTATTGGGGAGATTGTCTTCGTTTATCAAACGAATAGCCGCCTAAACACGATAGAAAGATCGTATGGGATGTTACAAGTTTAATTTATTCCGATAGAAATCCCCGTAGGCTCAACCTCAATTTCGGGGACGAAATTTTTGTTTTGTTTATTGGGATTTGTAACATCCCATTTCCGGCTAGACCCCTAGGAGTCGGTTGGTTATGACAGAACCCTGTGAAGCCCAAAAATTGAAATAAATCGATCGAGGTTTCGGGTCACGGGTTGTTCACGCCCGTGACCGACCCGTCACGCCCGTGACCTAGGGCGTGACTACTTCGACGATCGTCGATCTCCGCGAGACGATCGTCGAACTTGCTGCCCGAGCATGTCACGCCCGTGACCAAAGTGTCACGCCCGTGACCAGGGGAGTGACTCCTTCAACGATCGTCGATCCCCGTAAAACGATCGTCGAAATTGAACTCGGGCCTGTCACGCCCGTGACCTAAGTGTCACACCCGTGACCTAGGGCGTTACCAGCCTTCGACGACCGTCGATCTCAGTTCGACGATCGTCGACCTCGAAATTGACGTTCGGGCCTGTCACGCCCGTGACCTAGGTGTCACACCCGTGATCTAGGGCGTGACCACCCTTCGACGACCGTCGATCTCAGTTCGACGATCGTCGACCCCAAAAATTGTCACCCGGGCCTGTCACGCCCGTGACCTATGTGTCACGCCCGTGACATTGGCCGAAACGACGATTCAGGCCCGAAATTATTCTAACACGCATGGAAATAAATGCTGGTGTGGGAAGTTACACTAGGAGTAATTACGGGCCGTTTTTCCTTCTATAATTATATAATAAAGGAGGAAGTGTTGGTCCAATAGGAAACCGCCAACTGGACACACCTGTTCATCTTCCACCGTTTCTTATCCCTTCACTGTAACCGAAAGGCTATTAAGAGGAGCATTCATGGCCATTACGGCTTTACCCTTTCACCTCCCCACTTTCTGACTTATAAAAGCCCACTTGGGGCAAGAGGAGAAGTTTACACGCTCAAGTAAATGGATCAGATCTTTGTTCTTGCTGTAGGAGAAGTTCGGCTACGCCACCACTACGCCATGGCACCCCGTCGTTCTTCTCGCCTCCAAACCGCAAACAAAGTCCTCCTCTGCTTCTTCTCTTTCATGGGTAGATCTTAGGATTCTTAGAAAGGAAGTTCGCGCTCAACGGAGCTGGACCCATCTCTCGTTTTCATGGAAAAACCATGAAAAGTGTATTCTTGAGTTCGTCGGAAACCGCCACCTCCGGCGGCCAAACCACCTCCGACCGATAGCCATCGCCTCAACGGAGGAGGTGGTGGTGGTGGCTGGCCAGGGAAGTGACCGGACGGCCGGCGATGGATTACGGAAATGTTAGAGGAAGAAAAAATGGCTTTCTGGGTTTCTGTTTTCGGTTTCATGAAGAAGATGAACAGTAGAATCAATTTTATAATATATAGAGTATTATATATTACAAAATGGAAAGATATATTATTTGAATATATTTTGAGGCTGCAAAATGAGGCACTTAGAGGCCGTTTTGGGAAAAGTGACCAGTAACGAAAGTCGTAGCCGTTCGAGTCTAAATTAATTTAAAATTTGTTTCAACTCGTTTGGGTAAGCGGTTCGGCCGCAGCACCCGTTTTAGTGGGGGCTGTACCTAGAGTTGGGCAGAAATTAAAATGGATGCCCACTCTTCGTCCCTTGTCCAAATGACCTGAAATTTGGGCAGGGGGTTAACCTTAGCTAAACCTAACAGCAGACCAAAACTGAGAATTTTTGGAGAACTTTTGCCTGAAGTTTTTGTAAAATTTTAATAAACATTATAAAATTAATTAGGAGATGAAATTAAGTCCAAACTCCCCCAAATTTTGGGTGGTGGTCCCTGGCATCAATGTTAAGATCTGTACAAAATTTCAACTCAATTGGTTGAGTTTTGAATAGGTAAGTATCAAGTCCTAGAAAGGTCTTGGTGAGGGATACTATGGGGAAAAGTACGATTGGAAATGGGGTGGACAAATATCCTCAAATGAGGCTGGTGTTGTGGCCACTGATTTGTTGAGTCTATGTCTACCCTCTTGGGTAACATGGTGTGGATTAGGGTGGATTTTACCCTAAGAGATCGGCTCAAATTCAGTGGGTGGGAGTTTGAGGTTTGTGAAGGACATAGGAGCAAAAGCTCTTGTATGCCCTTGAAATTTGGAGGAGAGTGGGATGATATGCTGAAAACCCTCTGGTTGAAATAGTGAAGGAATTGGAGGTAATTAGGTACCTCGGAAGTTGAGATTTTGGATTAGGATAAACATGTAATTTATTTATTTTAAGCACTAAATCTAATCTAAAAATTATGAAACTCGGGAGGAGGGAGTTTTAGGATGTTTTATACTTATGGTAATTTTCCTGGAATTTTATGATTAATAAATATTATACTTCATGTGTTAAAGGATTATTAGCCCGATTTGTTGTTTCAAATATTTGGATGTTTTAAATTAATTATAATCAGTTAAAATTCTTGATTTAGATCTCGAGTAGTAGAACATTGATCCCTGAATTTTTATAGAATTTTATGTTGAGTAAATCTAGTACTTTGTTCACAGATATTAGAAAGGGGTTTTATTGTTTAAAAATTAATTATGGATAAAATACTTGCTAAAAAATTATGAAACTTGGCCAGTGCTAATTTTAGGCCTTTATCTGCACGGCATAAATTATTTATAATTTTTGGAAGAATATTTTCTTTACCTGATTCATAGACAATAGAAATTAGAGATTATTTCTAAAATAGTTTTCATGCCCTTTTGATGATAGAAAAATTATGATACTTAGGATTTAACCTATTGAGATAACCTACTATTTATCATAAATTTGCTGGACATCTTGCACGGTTACTTAGGGTAGTTCATGTTCAAACCGGTAGCCCTTGGGATTTTTGAGGAATTTAATTAAATGCCAAATAAATTATGAAAATTTCCATTTTCTGGATTTAGGTCATTTATATCATGGTGAGTCTCCAGTAAATAATTTAGGGCATTTGGACGAGATTTGGATCATTGCATAACCGGTTCGACATGAAATCTAGGTCGGTCTGCATATAGCAATTGTGAAATGCAATAGGACACGATCTGAGGAAGTCATTGGAGTTAATCATTTTTGTCTGGGTGGGTAATAGTGGGGGAAATCACAATAGGAAGATATAAAGAGTAGCGAGAAGTGGTGATAGCTAGAGTTAAGGGGTGCTCGGGTTCGGCGAAAGATCGCTTTTCCCAATGAGAGGAAGGTTAAAAATCACCCTAGGATAGTCTATCGTAATATGAGAAGGGAATCGGGTTTTGGGAGATCAACCAATAACAATAAGTGCCTTGCGAAAGGGAACTTCGGGCCGTAATGCCGCCGTCTTGATTCCTAGTGCCCCTTGAGAGCCCTTCACGGGGATACCGGGGGCAGTTCTGGGCTAACGTAAACTGTAATAACAAACCGACAAGAGTAACTTAGTAACTAGGGCTGCACTTTTCACAAACACTATTGGCACAGGGAGCTTGATGAGAGCTTCGGCTCGGTTGGTTGGAGACGGACGTTTTGGTCCGGGGAGCTTCAGCTCGGTTGGTTGGAGACGGACGTTTTTGTCCGGGGAGCTTCGGCTCGGTTGGTTTGGAGACAGACGTTTTGGTCCGGGGAGCTTCGGATCGGTTGGTTTGGAGACGGACATTTTGGTCCGGGGAGCTTTGGCTCGGTTTTTGTGTGTTTACGATTAAACTTGCATGTGCATAAAATAGGAAAAGTTAAGGTGGTGGGTTTTTCGATATCGGGGAGTTCGATTGCATCGACACCGATATCGTTGACTCAGCGGGGTGATTAGCACTTCGCCAACAGAAGTCCGGTGCGCCAGCCGGCAAGAGTACGCAGGCGTCCGCTTAGTGCACCAAGCGTTGAGGCGTACGATAGGTCAGACCAGTGGTGCTTTTACTGGTTTTGAGGTGGGCGAGGCCCAACCCACCGCTTCCGTCCGCCACTACGGAGGTATCCTGGGAGGTAACGGCTCCGAAAGGGGGAACTAAAGGTCTGTGTGCACATAGTCGGGTGTGTGAGTTGCACTTGCATGTTTCATCATACCCACTTGCATGTCATAGCATAATCGATTCATTTAACCCTGACACCTAAAGTATAAGTGGTATGGGACGCTTATACATTAGGACCTGCAAAACGACCCCTTGGTCTATAAGCTTGTGTGGGCAAGTTTATAAATCAAAGGTTAATTTCAATATATAACAACCATTGCTGTTTGATAACCGACACCCCAAGGTATAAGTGGTATGAGACACTTATACGATGGGAGCCTTGTAAAAGATCCCTTTTGCTTATGTGTTCTCGCATAAGTGAAGGTTAAATTCATATATTTGCTTTTCTTACTGCTAGACCTATTATAACAATTATATTAACTGCTCACCAATACAAATTGTTAGATTAGTTCCGCTGCCATCTGTTTCTTGATTAATCTCTACCTTCATGTCCTTCCCTTTCTTCCTCTCCGCTCGGTACCTAGGAGCCATGGGGGAAGGGGTAGGAGATGATAAGGCTTAGTCTTTATGACTAACGGTTTTCGAACCACATCATTTAGGGGATCGTGGAGCCCAGCATGGAGGAGCAGCCCCAGAGATCGGTGCGCCTAGAGATGGGGCAGTCTAGCTCCGGAGTTCATACAGCCGGGACCGTGAGTCTCGACCCTGAGTAGTTTCTGTTTTAGCTTCCGCATGAGTGATATTGTAGTGAGGACATGATGTATCGGGCATAAGCCCGCATTTATAGTACTCTGATGTTTTCTGTGGACACTCCCTTCGTGGAGATTTATTTCTATATATGTGATTTATTATTGTGGACTGCATTGCTCTTACTTCTTTTATTGTGCTACCTTTCTGTGATCGAATTGGCCGGCAGAATCGGCGCCTTGTGGTGATGACCCTTCAGGACGAGAAGGTGTCACCGCAAAGCGGCGACTCTGGGCCTAAGACCCCGGTGGTTGAAAAAGAAAAAAAAAAGGGGGTCTTACAAAACTACTCCTCAGCTTGCATTGCATGGCGCGGGTTCGCTTAGTGCAGTAGGGGCGAACTCATTCGAGTCCGCCGTCAGCAGATCGGTTCAGCAGGAGAGCTACTCAACTCGCACGACATAACGCGGACTCATTCGTAGCTCGCCCAAACCTCCGGGGGTGACGTAACCAAGCCTAGTTTTGACATCTCCTCCTCGAGCCTATAAATAGGCCCCCATACCTCTCATTTGGAGGGGAAGCATCGGGGAGCAACATTGGCAGCAAACCCTGCGGGTACAAATTTCTATCTGCCAACCCTTCTCGCGGACTGAGCGACTATCTGTGCGGCCTAGTCCCTGGACTTGGCTCCATCCAACCACTTCCCATCAATATGGGCGGACTCTGTAGATAGCCCGCGCGGCTAGGTCTTTAGGCCAGAAACTACCAGCTTGGCAAACAACTTTTCCATGGCAGTCCATGCGACTTGGCGACTTGTCAGTTCAGTCCGCGCGACCTCAGTAACCTCTCCCTTCTAGCCTCCAGCTTCCCCTTGTACCTTTTAAATTTTTACATGTAAAGGAGCGAACTCAAAGTTTCATATTAGTTCATAATAAAAAGGAAATCCCGTCACAGGAGTAGAATTTAAACCGCGGCGGGCGAACTCTATTGTTGCCGCTGCAAGCGGCCTCTCTTCTTCCCTTCTCCCTTCTCTCGGCCTCTACCACTAATCCTAACCGTCAAAGTAACCTGCTGCTCGATAGTTCATCATCAATCTCCTTTTACCCCCACATCCTTGGATCGAACGTGTTCACCTCTCTAGAGCACAGAGAGGCGCATTTTGTGCATCAATAATGTAAGGTCTAGAATCTGGTTCCCATACTACAAGGACATAATGTCATTGGAGTCAAGTGGATTTACAAGAATAAACTTGATGAAAATGGCATTATAATCAAGAGTAAGGCTAGGCTAGTAGCTAAGGGGTACAAATAAGAAGAAGGTATTGACTTTGATCAAACCTTTGCCACTGTAGCAAGATTGGAAGCCATCAGACTCTTCCTTGCATATGCTCCATTCAAATGATTTAAAGTCTACCAGATGGATATGAAGTCAGACTTCCTGAATGATGACTTAAAGGAAGAAGTCTATGTTAAACAACCTTTAGGTTTTCTTGATTCTAACTCACCTGAATTTTTTTATAGACTTAGGAAAGCTCTATATGGGCTAAAGCAGGCCCTTAGAGCATGGTATGAGACAATGTCTAGCTTCCTCATTGAGAACAAATTCTTAAGGGGGGAAGATAGACAAAACCCTATTCCTAATGGAATCTAAGGGCAAGATCATCCTAGTCTAAATTAATTTAGATGACATAGTTTTTGGGTCTACTGATGACAACCTTTGCAGGAAGTTTGCCAAACTTATGCAAGGGAAGTTTGAGATGAGCAGTATGAGTGAGCTTTAAGTACTTCTTTGGGCATCCAAGTAAGGTAGACTGAATATGGATTGTCCATCTCACAGTCTAAGTTCACATGGGAGTTGATCAAGAAGTTTGGTATGGAGAATTCCTCTACCATGAAAACTCTCATGGGGTCAAATATGCCTATAGACAAAGATGAGGCAGGGAAACCTGTTGATGAAACTTTGTATAAAGGGATAATTGGCTCCCTTCTATATCTTACTACTAGTAAGCCAGACATCATGTATGCTACATGTGTTTGTGCTAGGTATCAGGCTAGCCCTAAAGAGTCTCACTACTCAGCTATACAGAGGATTTTGAGGTATCTTACGGGCACACCAGATCTTGACCTCTGGTACCCTAGAAATAAGTATTTTGAACGAACAGGCTATTCAGATGCAGACTTTGCAGGCTGCAAAGAGGACATGAAGAGTAGATCAGGCACCTATCAGTTCTTAGGAGGAAGACTAATGTCTTAGAGAAGCAAGAAGTAGACCAGTGTTGCAATCTAAAAAGCTGAGTCTGAGTATATCTCAGGAGATAGCTGCTATGCACAGTTGCTGTGGATCCAGTATAAGATCCAAGACTATAACCTTCAGATAAGTAAAACCCCCATGTTCTATGACTCTACTAGTGTAATCTTAATTGCAAGAAATCCTATCTCTCATAGCAGGACTAAGCATATTGAGATTATGTATCATTTTATTAGAGAGCATTTGGAAAAGGAAGGCATTTGTCTTGAGTTTGTCTCCACAGACAAGCAAGTGGCAGACATCTTTACTAAGACACTAGATGAAGTTATTTTCAACACCTTCAAGTTTGAGTTGGGTATGTTGAAATTGGTATTTCTTCAGTTGTTCCATATTATTTTTCTGTTGCAGAACTCACCCTTCTTGCAGGTAGAAAAGTCTATCATTTTATATCAAGACTCTCAAGTGATATCAAGTGGTATCAAGACTAAGATGGACTCAAGTGTCCAGTAAAGAGAAGATTGCAGATTCTTAAATTTAGGGGGAGCAAATCCAGCAGTTATAGGAACAAGTTCAACTTCCTGTTAAGAGGCAACCTGGAGCTACAACAATGAATCAAAGATCATCATAACTGATCAGCAGGTCCGCAGGACTATACACAATCTGATGGGAGATCAACCCTAGTGGATGGTTTCTACTGTGAAGTCACTGCTACTACTGAAAAGATATATTGATGCAGGACTAGAGGAAAAGCCAGCACCTCCTTTACTACAGCTGTATTTTGTAGAAGTTTAAGTGGTATAAGGAGTGACATTAGCTCAAGTGGAACAATGTTAACAGCTAGGTCAAGTGGATGCAGTGATATGTTGTATCAGTTTATCAACACAAAAGGTATGACTCCTAGTCAAGTAGTTTAATAACTAGGATAAATTCTCAAGTTGTATCAACACAGGATTTTGGCTAGGATAGAGAGATAAATTCCTGGTGCATGATCCCCTCACCTCCCTCATTAGGAAACCTTTTTTTAATAAGACAAAAAGTGGGAGATGGGTGTAATACAACCCTAAAGGGTTTAGAGTAATTGTTGTGTAATTATTGAGATGTGGGCAATACCCTAATACCCTCTAGCCTAAAGGGAGGAGTTGAGCAATACTGAGTAGAGAAATTGCAATACTGAGTAATTCCAGTGGCATATCAAAAGGGGAGATGGTGGGCAATACATGCCCAGTGGGAGATGTGGAAGCAATACTTGACATGACCAAGTCATGTTAAGTAAGTGCATGTTACTTGAAAACATTCAAGTAATATGAAGAGGGCAATATTGAGCCATTGCATATTATGTTTCCACCCTCAAGTGCTTTGAGTAAATTCCTCCACTTAAGTGTTAAGTAGTGAGGAGAGCTGTAAGCTGCTTTGAATTTTCAAGTGGAATGAGAAAGCTCATAACTGCTTCTAAATTTATTTGCTTTATGAGAAAATGCTTTTTAGTATTGCTGTGTGTTCTGTCTTCTTCAAATAGGGGGAGATTGTTGGGAATATTACCCTCAATATTCCCTAGATTTGAAGAGGCATCACCATCAACACTAAGAGCATATTTGTATTTGATGTTGTTCAAGTTCATCATGTGCAAGATTTTCCTTGGAACAAGTTTAGACTTGTTATCTAAGTGTTCGTGATAGGTTGTCACAATATAGAAAGGTGGAGAGAAACAAAACTATCTAAGTCCTCAGGCGTTGAGTGAAGCCAGTTCACTTAATGCCAGATGCCAAGGAAGGATGCTGGAAAGACTGAAAATTGTCAAAGTCCACAGGCGTTAAGTGAAGCCAGTTCACTCAACTCCAGATTCCAAAAAGCATCGAGTAAAGGATGGATAGTCAAAGCCCAGCAGTTTGCAAGATAGAAATACAGCCAAGTCCACAGGCGTTGAGTGAAGGAAGTTCACACAATGTCATATAATAAGAGGCATTGAGTATAGAAATCTGTCAAAGCCTCAACATTAGCAAGGAAGAAATTTGACTAAGTTTAGAAGCGTCGAGTGAATATAGATCACTCGACGCCTAAAGAAAGAAGCGATGAGTCAAGCTAAAGCTTTTGATGATCTGTCAAGAATTCTGGATAAGTACAGAAGAATTGAGTGAGGACAGCTCACTCAATGCCCAAAGAAGAAGGCGTTGACAGAGCAATGCTCTTTCAAAGCCTAAGAAGAAATAATAGAAAAATCTATCTAAGTTTAGGGGCATTGAGTGAGGATAGGTCACTCAATGCAAACTCATCAAGAAGTTTCTCTAAGTACAGAAGCATTGAGTGAAGCCAGTTAACTCAATGCCTCATCAAAAAAATAGGAAAAGGCAGAAGCGTTGAGTGATGAAGGCTCACTCAACGCATTCATAAAGAAAATTGTGGCTAAGTATAGAATCATTGAGTGAATCCAGTTCACTCAACACCTTAGCAAGAAGGCAGGCATTCAGAGAAGCAGCTAAGTCCTGGGGCGTTGAGTGATGAAGGCTCACTCAATGCATTCAACGCCTGACAGCGCAGAAGAAATTGGCTAAGTCCAGAATCGTTGAGTAATGAAGATTCACTCAATGCTCTCAATGCCTAGCAGGGCAGAATTTGTCCAAGTCAAGTTGGCGTTGAGTAATGAAGGCTCACTCAACGCACTCAACGTCTAATCAACCGAAAGATTGTCTAAGGACAAAAGCATTGAGTGAAGGCCATTCACTCAATGCACTCAACGCCTGGAAGTGTAGAATTATTTGGCAAATGGTTTTTGCGTTGAGTGAGGGCTATTCACTCAACGCACTCAATTCATGGGATGAAATTGATAATTTGGCTAAGTCTACAGATGCTGACGTCAGCATGAGTCAGCAAAGTTTCAAATTGTTACGGGAAGGCTACAGTACACGACAAATGTCACCGCATGCCAACTATATTACTTTTCCTGTAAAAGAAAATTTGCAGCCAACAACTTCAGTGGGGCCCATGGGTCAAATAGACGATGGACGGCGGAAGATAAAACGGATAAGTTCGGCTGATGCAAAGACAACTTTTAGAGTTTAACACTTCGAAAAGTGGCGGAACTTCATTGTCTTCTTCCTCGCCATTGTTGCAGAGCTTGAAGCTGAAGTTCAAACCTGCTGGACTTAAAGTTCACCCAGTTAGTTGTAGCTATCTTCATCTGCTATAACAAGTTCAGACGTGATTTATGAGAAATAAGAAGAAGCAGAGTTCTAATTTATGCAGTCAAGGTTAGCTGATTAAAGAGTATAAAGAACTATCAAATCATTATCTTCATCAGCAAGTTTAGATGCTTTGTTTCTAAGGTACTTTAGACACAAGCAACTACTTATTGAAGATCAATTTCTTGTTGCTGAGAAGAGATTAGGTCTTAGTTAACTCAGCTCAGGAAGTAGTAGACTCAGAGAACTTCTCTGTAGTCATATCAACACCAACAAAACACTTTATTTTCTATAGGATCCTTTGGATCTGAGTTGTAGGCCTATTTTAAAAAGGCTGAGGTAGGATCATTTGTTGATATGAGTGTACGACCTATGTGCTTTTGGTTGGGCTGTTTACTTGAGGTAGGAGAGTCATTCTCTCTAAGTATAGGGCCTTTGCTCCTGAGTTGTAGGATCCAGCCTTGGATCTGAGGTAGGGCCTTGTGCCTAAGCTGTAGGAGACTCATTCTCTCTAAGTGGTAGATGATCTTTGGATCACTGAGTTGTAGGAGCAAGATTGCTCTGAGGTAGGGCCTTGTGCCTGAGGTAGGTCTTGAAGAAGACTGAGAGATCCTGATGGATCTGTGTTGTAAGCTCTTAGGAGATGAGTTTTGGAGAAGTGCCTTATCTAACACACTGTTAGAAAGGAGGGAGGGACAACAGATGTATCCATAATCTGGAGAACCACTATAAATCTTGTGTTTGTTGTTTTTATTCTTGAAAGCAAGCAGACTAAGCTAACTTAACACACCCAAAGTTAGGAAAAAGTATAAAGAGGACATAAACCTATTCACCCCCTTTAGGTGTTTAGCTGCCCTTGAAACTAAAGACTTTCACCAAGTACATAAGCATAATTGGATTCTTGCTCCACCTCACTGCCAGTAGACTAGATAAAATGTTTTTAATGTGCGGCTGCGCAATATTTCAGGTGAACTCTAAGGAATCTCATTATGTCGCTGCAAAGATGATTTTGAGATATCTTAATGACACACCAAATCTTGGCTTATGGTACCCAAGAAGAAATTACTACGAGCTAATTCTTTGATATGATGCGGTCATCTAGTAAAAAGTCAAGCGTTTGGATTTTATAGTGGGAAATGGTCAACCCATAAGCGTGTATGGCCTTTTGCATGAGGACTTGTCAATTATATTTGCAGTACGTGCTCGATAATTTTTAGAGTCTAGTTGCATTGATTTTTTTGGTTTCTGTTTTGTAAGCTGCTCATAGCTCGCCGCGTGTTGAGGATATTCCCATGGTGCGAGAGTTTCCTAATGTTTTTCCTGTCAGTATTCCTGGACTTCCACCCAAGAGTGAGGTAGAGTTTGTGTTAGATCTTGAGTTGTGTACTCATCCCATTGCAAAGGCACCATACCATATGGCATCATGAGAGTTAGAAGAGTTGCGCACCTAGTTGGATGAGCTACTACAGTATGGATTCATTAGACCTAGTTCTTTGCCTTGTGGTGCTCCAGTTGTTTTGTGAGGAAAAAGGATAGATCGATGAGGATGTGTATAGATTATTGAAAGTTGAATAAGGTGACAATCAAGAACAGATATCTGTTACCTCAGATTGATGATTTGTTCGACCAGTTGCGGGGTCGTTCTGTATTATCAAAGATTGACCTTTGTTCAGGCTATCATCAGTGGAGGATATGAGTCTGATGTACCGCAGACTTCCTTTCATACTCATTATGGAAATTTTGAGTTCTTGGTGATGTCCTTTGGACTGATGAATGTGCCTTTTGCATTTTTGGATATGACGAACAAAGTGTTCAAGGACATTTTAGATCATTTTGTGGTTATATTCATCGATGATGCTCTAGTATATTCTAGAAGTGCTGAAGAGCATGCTTTGCATTTGCACTTAGTTTTGGCCACACTGAGGGAGTACAAGTTAATGCGAAGTTAAGTAAGTGTGAATTTGGGTTATCTCAAGTATCCTTCTTCGGTCACATTGTAAGTAAAGATGGTATCTCCGTGGAACCATCTAAGATAACTATAGTTTTGGATTGGAAGAGTGTCACAACCTGCATTTTTTCCGCATTTAAACATTATATCAGAGTAAGAGAAAACACGTGTCATGATGCCACGCCATGCAGGGGATAACTGCAGGCGCTCAGGCAAGAACTCGAACCTAAAACTTTATAAAATCCTCAAGTTTATCACGAAGAAAGATGTTATTTAAGTTAAGTTTTGATGGTCGTATCCCTCGGCTCGACGGAACAACTAGTCCACAAGTGAAAATATGAATATAAGCTGCGGAAAGTACTTTGTTTATATAGATTAACATCCTACATGAGCATAAACATCCACATAAGACAACTCATGATATGCATACCTCTAGGCTTAATATAAGTATAGAAATAGTTTTTTTTACGCTCGTTAAAAATGTAACGACCCGGGATTTGACCATAACCCCCCATGACATCGCTACCGGGCTGCATCCCAAGCACCCCAACCCCTCTCCCTCCACAGGCGGGTTATTGGTAGCCACAACCTCCCTTTGATGAGCGAACTCGACAGTTAAGTTGGGTCGTACGGGGACTTCCCAGGAGGTCACCCATCCCAGTACTACTCTCTCCCAAGCACGCTTAACTATGGAGTTCCTTCACTTCTCATCACCAACTGAGCTGGTTGTAACACCCCAAATTCCAATTTAGAGTTCAGGATGGGTGACATGGCCTGGGACACGGGAATCTCCCAGGGTGTATCCAGCTTTGGGTACTCGATTTGGACTCAAGTGTGCCTCAAGTGAGGCACACATCCTGGGACACGGGCGTGTCCCAGGGCATGTCCCAGGGCATGTCCTTCAATCTATGTGTCGAGTTGTCTACACAGTACAGTGCAATCAACGATTGTCAAGAGGCGATACGGCTAAGGACACGGGTGTGTCCCAGGCCGTGTCCTGCTCGGGTTGGTAATCAAGCTGTGTCGAGTGTGGTACACGACCTGTGACATGGGCGTGTCATAGGGGCATGTTTGGCATACGTCCAAGGACATAGGTGTTTTCCTTAGCCGTGTCCTTCTCAGGAGAGTTGATCCTGTGTTGATTGAGGGATACGCCCTCAACACGGGCGTGTACCTAGTGACACGGGCATGTCAGGAGGTGAAACGAGCGTGTCTCAGCTTGTGTCCTTATCTGGATTGAGTCAGTTATATTGCCGCTTAAGGGACACGGCCTGTGACACGGGCGTGTTATAGGCCGTGTCAGACCTGTAAAGAGGTTTTTCAAAGCAGATCAAGGACGTTCATTTTCTTCTACTTAGATCCTGTGGTCTAAGCTTATTCCTGCAGGGATAAGGCCATGGAATGAGATGTATTTCTCATTTTACTTGTGATCACTCTCTTTCTAAGATAGAGAGAAGGGACAACTTGGAGGAGAAGAAGGAGAAGCTTTCCAGCCACCGGTGGAGCTTCAATGGTCCGTATCGAGAGCCAAGTTCAGCATTGTGGAGGTAAGGCCGTCATGGTGATTTCCAACCAGCCAGTTTGTCATGGCTCTGAAGCGATCGTCAAGGGTAAAGATCTCCTTCTTAGACAAGTGAAGTCCTCCTTTATGCATGTGCATGGGGTCCTCCACCAAGAGGTGGAAAGCGTAAGCGATTCCAGTAGTTGAATCTGCATTTAGACTCGGAAATGAGTAGTACGGAATAGGCATGCTGTGTGAAGCCCATCTGGATGGTTAGTCTGGATTGGTGATGTTTATATTGCGAATCGGAGAAGACTCCGTGTATGTAACGAGTAGGTTGCGGAGGTTGTAAGGATGCGTGTGAGCTCGTTGTGTGCTATGCTCTACATGAGCTGAATGCGTTGTGGCCGTGAGAGCCAGATCATGTGATTGGTCGAGCGGTGTGCTCCCAAGAGCTTGTGTGGCAATGGAGTTGTGAACTCATGTGCGAGAGCTGTGAGCTCTGATGGTTGTGGACAGGAAAGGGAAAGCCGACCCGCGTCAAGATCTGCGCTATTGACGAGTTGGGCAATGGGAAAAGGTTGACCTGTACCTGCATTATGTCAGTCTGAGAAAAGGCTGGATCCAGCCGCATCGGAGCGCATAACAAGAGATCGATTAGAAGACCGGAATGGATCGTCGATCTGAAATGCTCAAGTGTTACCGTGAGGTTACCACCTCTGAATGGGATGGTGAGAGGGAATCCAGTCTACGCATTGTAGTAGACTATACTCCATCGGCAAAAAGTTAAGGACCTCTGATCGGTGGTGGGACCCAGGGAATGATCTGATACACCGTAAGCGTGACATGAGTGCTCGGAGCGTCTGACACAAAGGCCGGTGTGGGTATTGTTGTTGTGCCTGAGTGCACTTGTTGTGATATATATATTGTGATTGCAATGTATGCAGGAAAGGAACCACTGCCCAGGGTAAGGGGTAGGGTCGTTATAATTGGTCAGCTGAATGATGACCATTGCTTTGTTTATCACCCATGGGGTGAATGTCCATATACAGGTGCTGCCCTTGTTGATGCTGAACTGGATTGAGCGGGATGAAGCCCATGCTGTTGCTGCTTGTAGGCCCTTGAAGGCCGTGCGAATAATTGGATTTCATGTGTGGCAGGCCTGCGTGCCGATGTATAAAACCATCTTTTGTAAAGAGAAACTATTAAGTCCTTAAGGTCGTGAGTGGTGTGTGTGCTTGTATATATTTCTGGTGTTTTATATAAATGTGATATTTATATAGTAGTGGACATTTATTGATTGAGTTCCTGCAAGTAATAATCTTCTGCTAGAATGCTCTGAGTTAGGATGCGTGTTGAAAGGGTTTTGATATTCATAAGTAATTCCGTCATTTGTCTGTGAAATATGACATGGGGCCCTGACCAGACCCTCTATTATATTCCATGTGACGGATGGAGGCGTTACAAAGTGGTATCAGAGGTTCAGGTTTTGGTGGGGATCACATAATTGAACTCAAGAATGTCCACTAGGAATGTGAGCGTGTATCTTCGGCATGGTTGCCGTCGTGTTTTGGAGGTTATTGATGTCTTGTTCACGTAAAAGTGACAAGGGGTGGAGTTGGGCAGTCTGAATCCCAACATTCGGATGAGAGTGTGACACCAGTAGAGGTGCCCACACCTCCTCCTTCGATAGAGACAATCCAGATGATCGCGGATGTGGTTTTTGCAATGATCAAGGCCCGCCTTGAGGGACATGTATGTAACACCCCCATCCGTCGTATAGCATATAGTAGAAGGTCTAGCTGGAACCCGATGCCATATACCACAGACAGTCGGAAGGGTTACATAAGAATATAAAAAATCAACTACAACTACTCACCCTAACTAAGAGCATTCTAGCGGAAGCTTTTAAACAGTTTGAAAGAACTCATAATTGAATAACAACTATCATGAATGCCCACTTACCACCATAGGAATAAAATAACAAATACACTGAAAGTACTTGGCCTTATGGCCTTACAAGAGTTCACTTAACAAAGTAATGTTTTACATACATCGGCTCGCAGGCCGGCCACACATGACAAAAGTAAAACAACAATTTGCTTTGGCCTTCGAGGGCCAGTTCAGCAGCATGGGCTTCAGCCCGCTATTTGGTACCTGACTCCACAGCACCTGCAAGCAATATTCCACCGTATGGTGGCAAACAAAGCAACGGTCAGCTAAAGCTGACCAAATTATAACGACCCCCCCTTACTCAAGACAGCGGTGCTCCTTCCCTGCATTTTATTAGCCCAGCTAAACAAAAAAGTGCAAACACACTTCGCCACAGGTGTAGGCTTGCACGACCAAACACCTCGTGCACTCAGGGCACATTTTCGGTGAATCCGGCCAATTCTGGGGCTTCACCACCATCCCCGGGATGGCAACATCGTGAGCATTTTCGTCTTTTTGACCACCGTCTAAGACTCCCGACTATGCCAACGGCCAGTTCCACTTTTGGGCCTGTAGCACCGAACTGTATAGCACAGGTCCGCTTCCACATGCCCGTTGCTCACTCCGCCTAGACACTTTAAGACGTACGCGCAGGCCAAGCTTCTCCCAGATCCTAATACATTCCCAATCAATACATAACCCAGTTATGTACAAGGCTGGCTCCCCGGCCGACAAGTTAGAAGAACTACGTTTCGGCTCAATTTTTCGGGTGCATCTTGGAGTTAATCCCCAAGGATCCCTGTTGCAATCTACCGTGTAGAAACCCGAAAAACACATAGCACGGTGTCTTCTCCGACAATCCATACAATATGAAACATCACCGATCCAGACCAACATGTCCGGGTAGGCTTCACACACAATGCCTATGTCCGTACTTCAATTCCAGACTCTATAAGCAACACAAGGGGGACTATTCACATCTACCCCAAGGAACACCGCACACTCACTGCACACTCACGGTAGCGGGTTTCCTATGCAGAAAAAAAAGAGAGCTTCACATGCTCAAGTAGAGAATCGTTACCCTTGAAGTTCTCTTTATCGCCAGGGAAATCTATCTGGATGGAAAGCTTCGCAAGGGAATTTCCTCCGCTGATCCGGTCTCAGTTCTTGACTCAGTGCTCTGATGCTCTGCCTGTGGCCGGATTCCTCCTCTTCCTTCCTCAACCAGTCTATCCTCTCTCTAACTCCTTAAAAAGATAATTCTTAAGAGATAATGAGGAATTAATCCTCTATTCCCGGACTTATTAAAGCAGGAACACATCTGAGCCGTCAGATCTTGTTTAAAGAAAACGAACGGCTCGGATTCGCCTGAAATCTCTCAATCCTGGGCCAAACACAGCCTTGCACACGGCCGTATTCTAGGTCGTGTGCCCCGATCCAGACACGATCGTCGAGCATAGAAAAAGACACAGGTTGAGACACGCCCGTGTCTCAACCTGACACGCCCTTGTCGGGTCCCGACATACCCGTGACCTTGGGCATGTCACAGATAACCGCCATGCCATCCGTCACGTCGCTTTGTGGACACGGGTGGTGACATGGGTATGGAAATGCCCGTGTCACGCTTGACACGCCCGTGTCGCTACTGTTTATAACCGTGTTTTCTGCCGTGTCCTTTACTGGACACAACCGGCCAACACAGAGAAAGACACACCCTTGGACACGCCCGTGTCCCAGGTCGTGTTCCCCTATATAGGCACCAAAAATTCCTTTGGACGCGACCGATTTGATTACAATTTTCGGGGCGTTACAAATCTCCCCTCCCCCTAAAAGAATTTCATCCCAAAATTATGTAAAGGTACACAAAACTTAAATATTACCTGAGTGGAATAACTTGGGGTATTCCTCTAACATAGTCTTCTCTCGCTCCCATGAAAGCTCCTCACATCCTCAGTTATCCAAATGGACTTTAACCATTCAGATTTCCTTATTGCGGAGTCGCTTGACTTCAAAATCTTCAATGCATACTGGCTTGACCTTTGCCATCAAGCCGTTATCAACCGACACTTGATTGACTGAAACGACCTGCGTAGGCTCTTGCACCGCCTTCCGCAACACCAATATGTGGAACACATCGTATAGCCAACTTAATTCCACTTACAGCTTTAGTCGATACGCTGCTTCGCCAACTCGCTCCAGGATCTCAAATGGTCCAAGGTATCTCGGACTCAGCTTATTCAAGCGTCAAACCCACGAGTCACCCTTGAATGTCTTGATTTTCAAATACACCCAGTCGGCAATACTGAACTCCATGTTCCTATGCTTGGAGTTATAGTATTTTGCCTACCTGTCCTGAGCGATCTTCAACCGTTCCAGAATTGTACGTATCATTGAAGTGGCGCCTTCCACTGCTTGACGTTTGTATAACTTAGACTCGCCTGTCTCAAACCAAGACAATAGCGTGCGGCACTTTCTCCCATACAAGGCCTCGATAGGCGCCATTCCAATACTCGCTTGATAGATGTTATTATATGAAAACTCCACCATGTACAGGTGGTCTTCCCACTTCTTTCTGAAATCCAAGACGCACATGCAGAGCATGTCCTCCATCATCCTGTTGACCCTCTCGGTCTAACCATCCGTCTGCGGATGAAAGGCTGTGCTGAAACTCAGCCGAGTTCCCAACAATCAATGCACCAGCCTCCAGTCATTTGACGTGAAGCGTCCATCTCGGTCACTAACAATACTGCAGGGCACTCCATGCAATTGTACAATATTATCCACATAAATTTTGGCTAACTTTTCCACAGGATCTTCCTTCCTATTCGGAATGAAGTGCGACACTTTTGTCAATCTATCAACGACCACCCAGATGACATCATTTCCTCTCTGCGACTTTGGAAAACCATGCACAAAATCCATAGAAATGTCGTCGAACTTCCACTCCGGGATAGGCAAGGACTTCAAGAAACCTCCGGGCTTCTGGCACTCCGCCTTCACCAAGGCACATGTTTGGCACTTGGCCACATAAAGTGCTACATCCTTCTTTAATCCTGGCCACCAGAACAACTTCTTCATGTCTTTATACATCTTCGTGCTCCCCGGGTGGATTGAGTACTTGTTATGATGAGCCTCGTACATCAACTCCTCCCGAAGATTATCCGCACTAGGGATACATAGGCGACCGTCCCTCCTCAGCAGCCCATCCTCAACAGCAAATTGGGAATTTGACCCATCCAAAGATTAACCAAGATCCACTTCATGCTGCTATCGTGAACCAAACCCCGCCGAATCCTATCAACTTGGTCATACTGCACCTCTGTCCAATACAATTTCGCCTCGGCACTAGTCTGCTTGTCAACGAAAGAGGTCTCCAATGCCTCCAAATCACGGACCAAACTCTCACCATGTACCGTCAACCAGATTCCTGCGCAGGAGCCCTACAACTCAACGCATCCGCCACTGAATTTCCTTTCTCAGGCACATAATGTATCTCGAGGGTGTAGTCCCCCAGGAACTCCATCCACCTCCGCTGCCTCATGTTCAGGTCCTTCTGATCTAACAAGTACTTCAGGATCTTATGATCGATGTAAATATCGACCTTCACACCGTACAGGTAGTTCCTCCACATCTTTAGAGCAAATATCACGCCCGCTAATTCCAAGTCATTAACCGGATAGTTCCTCTCGCGAACCTTCAATTGTTGCAAACCATAGGATATCACGCTCCCACGCTGTAGCAGAACACAACCCAAACCACTGCCCGAAGCATCACTATAGATTTCAAACCCTTCGGTCCCACTCGGCGAACGTAAAATAGGCGCCGTGGTCAACCGCCTCTTCAATTCTTCAAAAGCCTGCTTACACTCCAGTGACCACACAAACTTTTGATCCTTCCTTGTCAACGTCATGAGTTGTAGAGCTATCCGCGAGAAGTTCTCTACGAAGCGCCTGTAATAGCCGGCAAGCCCCAGAAAGCTCCGGACTTCCGCTACTATAGTCAACACAGGCCACTCCCGTATCTCCACTATCTTTGCCGGATCCACTGCTATCCCTTCTCCAGTAACAATACAACCAAGGAACGTTATAGAGGATAACCAAAACTCATACTTGGAGAGCTTAGCATACAACTGATTCTTCCTCAACTTCTCAGACACCATAAGCAGATGCATGTAGTGATCATCCTCACACTGCGAGTACACCAAGATATCGTCAATAAATACTATCACGAAACGGTCCAGGTACTCTCTAAACGTCCTATTCATCAGATCCATAAACACGGATGGCGCATTGGTCAACCCAAACGGCATGACCGTGAACTCGTAATGCCCAAACCGCGTGCTGAACGCTGTCTTTGGGATTTCACTTTCCCTTATCCTTAATTGGTAGTATCTGGATATCAGATCTAACTTCGAATATACTGTTGACCCAACCAACTGATCAAATAGATCGTCAATCCTTGAGATCGGATACCTTTTCTTTTTCGTAAGCTTGTTCAACTCCCCATAGTCAATAAAGAGTCACAAGCTCCCATCCTTCTTCTTAACGAAGAGGACCGGTGCGCTCCAAGGCGACGAACTTGGACGCACATACCCTTGTTCCAAAAACTTTTGCAGTTGCACCTTCTACTCCGCCATCTCCTTAGGCGCTATACGATACGGAGAGCGTGACACCGGTTTGGTACCCAGCACCAGCTCAATTGTAAAATCAATCTCCCGCTGAGTAGGGATCCAGGGAGATTATCTGGGAACACATTAGGATACTCAGACACAATTGAAATACTGCCAAGACTTGGTTTAGGCGTTAAAGCATGCACTAATGTGATAAACAGCTCTGCCCCAGAGCGAACTGCCTTAATCACCTGAAGAGCCGACATAAAAATCATGCTTGAATGCCCTCAAATGTTGTCTCCCGATCACTATTTAGTCCTAACTTAACTTCCTTTCGATTGCAATCAATGCATGCTCGCTGCTCCGAGAGCAAGTCCATACCAAAGATTACGTCGAACTCCACTAACGACAGTACCAATGCTTGCAAGTCAAACTCCTGATCCCCAATTCGTATCTTTACCACACAGATTCTATCCGCGCGCATTGAGCACCCATTGGGTAACAACACATCCAACTTGTCCTTTGCCACTGAAGAAGGAACTCCGATGCGCGATATGAATCTTTCAGACAAGAAGGAATGCGAAGCTCTCGTATCAAACAGGGCTCTCCCCGGACAATCAAAAATTAACACAAAGCCTAGCACCAACATTTATAAGCTAACATGTAAAAAGGTAACAACTACATAAAGCTAAATTGCTATAATTTAACTCATACCTATCACTACGTCAGCTTGCTTTATGGCCTCTTGTAGACCAAGATTATATACTCTAGGCTGGGCTGGATCATGGTGGGATGCGGTTGACTCAACCGCCTTCCCTTTTTCTTGATAAGTTGCGCCATGCATCCTCTAGGATTTTCCACGTCCGCTCCTACATTCACGTGCAAAATGCCCCATCTTTACACAGTTATAGCAAGCTCCTAGGACCCGACTTATAGTTTCCCCCGCCGCACCATATGAAGGGGCTGAGCTCGAAGTCTTCAGCTTCTTGTTCCATCTATGGAAACCCGACTTTGAATTCGGCACTTTGAACTCTTACTTCTTTTCTCCTGGGTCCTTCTTCTCTTGAACTTTCTTCACGACCTTTTCTAATGACCGAACCGAATTTACAAAGGCTAGGAAGCCTTACGCCTTAGTCCCAACAAGGAGTAGCTGTAGGTCTCCACGTAGACCCTCATAGAATCAGTTGGTCTTCCGCTCCTCCTCAGTAAACATAGCACCAGCATAACGACCCAACCGTGTAAACTCATGGATATACTCATCCACGCTTGTGTCTCCCTGAGTCAAACCAAGGTACTGATTCTCCATCTCAAGCTTTTGAGCATAGGGTAGGTATCTGGCCAAAAACAACCTTGAGAATTCCTCCATAGGCACATCAGCAAGTTGCCTTCCACTAAGAGATGAACCTCAAACTCGTCCCACAACAGCCTCGCCTCACCAGCTAATAGGAAGGTCACTATGGTGGTCTTTTGCCACTCCACAGTTTCTGTGGCCGTCAAGACTCTCTTCATCGTAGAGAGCCAGTCCTCAGCTTGAGTTGGCGTTCTAATCCCGTTGAACACCGGAGGATTAAAGCTCATTACATGCTTGAGCTGCTTCTCCGTAGCTTTCCTTAGTGCCACTTGATCAACTGCCACGCGTTCTACCACTCCCGGCTCTGCCACCCTAATCGGTTCTTGCTCATTAATAGGTGGTGCGTGCTGCAATTGCCTTGCAAGTTGGTCATTTATCATAGTAAAGATTGCTTTAGCCACCAATCTGATGGTTTCTGATGAATGGGGTGTTGTAGGCACGTCATTCGGTGCATTAATTTCCACCGATCGCGGACGTTCTGATTGCCCAACAACGCTCCTAGTTACCTATAGTAGCATAAACCCTTGATTAGGCGACATACATATTGCTAAGAGCAATCTTTGGAACACTCAAGTTTCTTAGAACAAGTGTATTTTTAATTCTTAAGTGGGCATTCATGGGTTCTTTTATGTTATAACGATGATGCACATACATGTGCTCACCTCCCCTTAAAAGAATTCGCCCACGAATTCAAATAAAGAAGACCGACACCTTAGTCTGATACCAAATTATAACACCCCATCCGTCGTATGACATATAGCAGAAGGTCTAGTTGGAACCCGATGCCATATACCACGGACAGTCGGAAGGGTTACATAAGAATATCAAAAATCAACTACAACTACTCGCCCTAACTCAGAGCATTCTAGCGGAAGCTTTTAAACAGTTTGAAAGAACCCTTATTTGAATAACAACTATCATGAATGTCCACTAACCACAATATGAATGAAATAACAAATACGCTGAAAGTACTTATCCTTATTGCATTACAAGAGTTCACTTAACAAAGTAATGTTTTATATTGATGGTTAAAACGCCGGCTCTTGTTCGTGTGTGAAAGTGGAGGTTTTTATTTATAAAAATAAGAGCATTTTATTTTGTTATAAACCGAGTTTTAACGAGAGGGAGGCAAGTGCACCTATCGCGTGTAGTACAGGATATTCCCGTGTGGAGGAATATCGGGGTTGTATTGTTCTCGGGGTCGGCTTAGCTATATCTACTCCTTCCCTGAAAGCCTATTATTCTACCGATAATATCTTAGTTTGGTTTAAAAATATAAAAATGCATAACAATAATAAGGCATAAAAAGAAAGCAGGAAAAATGCAGTAAATAAGTGCGGAAGTCCGATGACCAACTCAGCGCGACGCTATCAAAAAGAGAATTGAACTAAAGTAAACTTTTAATAAAAGGAGATCCTAAATTTCAAATTAATTAAGGCGGAGACTCGGCCGTGGAGGTTCCAAAGGAATGAGCTCACTTATCTCTAGGACTATCGCTCACCTGAACGCTAAGACTATTCGACCGATCGCTAGACCGACGAAGGATTCCTCTTAACGCCCGCATTACGCTGAGAACCCCGCTATTGGGTGGGGAACCCAATCCGGTAGAGTCGCGCGCCTCCTCTCTCGAGGGTTAGCGCGAAGCTCTCTTTACCCAAGGGTGATCGGTCCATACGTGCGGCCTCTCGGCGTTGCGTATGGATAACGGAAATAGAGCCCGCACATCGATATGCGGTCCTACGCGTCGTTAACCCGGGGCAAACCTTAAGAAATTTAATTAAATAGAAAACAGGACCTTTAATTTTTTAAAGCTACTTTATCTGTTCCAATGCTCTTCGATATTGAGGGCTAAGGGCGGTTAGCCACTCATCGGAATGGGGACACTTATGCTAGAAAGCAATAAAGAAAGCAGTAAAGAAAGCTGAAAATTGCAAGTCCTACTCAAACGAGTAGGACTGAAGAAAGCAGTAAATGCGAATCCCGGCTCGAGCGAGTGGGCGGGGGTAAATTTATACTCATACACACACACACTCTACAGAAATGAAACGCACTCACGCACTCTAAGTTTTCCTACTCAAGTGAGTAGGAAGAAAATGAAAGCAGTAAAAAGACAAGTCCCACTCACACGAGTGGGCGGAAAATGAAAGCAGAGCGCCATTTAACTCTTAACGAGTAGGCGGAAATAAATGCATACGCACACACTCTATAGAAATTGAAATAAAGCAATAAAATCTAACTCATACACGCACGCACTTTACAAAAATTGGAAAGGCAAAGTGACTGAAAAATTAAAACAACTGCATTTCTACCGCTAGAATGCGGTAGAAATGCATAAAAAGTGCAAATAAAAATTAACCGAACAAAAAGTTTTGAAAATTAAAACGAAAGGCTAAGTGCTCGGAAAATTAAAACGACTGCATTTCTACCGCTAGAATGCGGTAGAAATGCATAAAAAGATGACATAAAAATTTAACGGAGCGAAAAGTTTTGCAAATAAACGCAAAATGGAAGTTGGCGAAAAATTAGAACAACTGCATTTCTACCGCTAGAATGCGGTAGAAATGCATAAAAAGAGAAAATAAAAATTAACTAAAGCTAAACGGGTGCGAAAAATGAAAATAAAATGGACATTACAACAGCTAGAAAGTGCGGAAAATCCTAAACTAAGCTAAGTTATAAAAGCTATAATTGAAAACAAAGATAAAATGCACAAAAAGGAATGAAAAATCACTTAAGAAAGGCGCTTCCAAATGAACATTCACACTATGTAAGGAGAGAAAAACTAATATTTCATTTATGAAAAAGCTATTACATGAAAGCTAAAGCTAGAAAGCTAAAACAAACTAAGGGAGGGGGGGGGGAATTCTCTTACATAATCATTTGGATCCATTTGGGCAGCACCTCCCCTAAGTGAAGTGGTCAAAAAAGGAGATAGAATTCTCATACAGCAGCTGCCCTTTTATAGGCAAAATTTCGGGTTGGTCACGCCCTAGGTCACGGGCGTGACAGGGGGGGGGGCGTGTCAGTACTGTTCATGAGCTGATTGGTGATTTGACTGGAGCTTTGACTTCGGCTGAAAACGTGGCGGTCACGCCCCAGGTCACGGGCGTGACAGGTGTCAGTCACGGGCGTGACTAGGGCGTGACGGGGAGCTGGCTCTAGGGATTTGACGTGCGCTTTGACTTCGGGGAAGCCCACGTGGCGGACACGGGCGTGACAGAATTGTCACGGGCGTGACATGGGGGCGTGACCCGGACAGCTGGCATCCTGATGTCGGCAGCGTTGACTGTTTGACTAAGCGTTGCGTGTCGGCCTCGACACGGGCGTGACGCGCTTTGACACGGGCGTGACGCGCTTTGACACGGGCGTGACGTTGGGCGTGTCGGGCTCAGAACAGTGAAATTGTTGATTTTGACTGGCTGATTGCATTGAGAGCATGACACGCCCGTGTCGGGGGGTGACACGGGCGTGACATGGCCGAAAATTCAGTTTTCTGGAAAAATTCAGAAAATAAAAAATACTAAGTTAGAATATATTTTTACAAAAAAAGAAACATTTTATTGAATAAAACAAGCTAAAAACTATGAAAATAAATTAAAATGACAAAATAAATACACTAAAAAATAAGTATATTTACAACTCATCAAATACCCCCATACTTAAGCTTTTGCTATTCCAGAGCAAAAGTTGGAGATGAACCTATAAGGAATTAAAAAGAATCCTAAATTTAACTACCGCTTGATTTAATTGTACGAAAGATCGAAATGAATTTCCGGGGTCTCGGAATTAAATCCTAAATTATGAAAATATTATAAATAGAGGAACCGTTTCAAAAAATGCTTCTAAATGGAAAAAAAAGAAAGCGAAAATTATTTTTGTTAGTTTAACAAAAATGGATTGGAATTATCGAAAAAACTTTAGCTAAAAAGAAATTGATAGGAAATAATTCAATTTAAAAATTATGCTCTCAAAAAGTTTTAGATTAATTCTAGAATCATGAAAAATAGGCTAAGTGGTTTGGTGGATATGAAGAAGGCTTTGATTTTTTGAGGCGAGGTAATTTTTTCTCGAACCTCCACAAATTTTTTTTTCTTGAATTATTAGGAAAATGAAATCTTATTTTCCAAACATTTTATTTTTCTTTCTTCATAAATATAAATAAACCCAATGTATATGTATAGGAGTAATGAATTTTATCCTCTTACTCCGTAGCATATAATCTTTTTAAAATATTGGGTGTCTATGTTTACGGGACGAAATCTTATCCCCATTGACATAAGATCTTTTAAGGGTGAGTGGAGAATCATACTGATTAAGGCATGAAAAAAAGGTGGATGGTTTAGTTTCTAAAAGAAAGCTAGAGTTTAATAAAAAATTTCGAGAGCAACCTTTTTAATTTGAACGTTCCTACGTTTCTAAAAGCATAAGTAGAAATAATATGAAATCCATGAATGTTATTTTCTAACATAAAAATGTGCTTTTATTCAAAAAATCAGAAGTGAAAATGAGGAAAACAAGTTCCCTATAATAAGAAAAAGATATAAAAAAATCTTTAAAATCTTAACCCCAGAAATTTAAGTCTATCGAGCTACAATTAATAAACAAATAGTAAATAAAGAATTAATTAAAATTCGCTTATAAATAAACTCAAAACGATTATTTTTGGAGAGCAAAGAGGTTAAGAAATAAGGTATTCGAATTATTTAATTTAAAATTTTTTTTTTATTGATTTTTGGAGTTTTTCTAATTTTCTTGATATTTTGGTGTTTTTATCATTTTTTTGGAATTTTTTAAAGGTTATGCAAAAATTTTTTTTTTTGAGTTTTTTGAGTTATACAGGTTTTTTTTGAATTTTTGAATTTACAGAAATATTTACAAGAAAAGAGAGAGAATTTTTACAAGATAGGAAAGAGAAGTGGAAATAGACAAGAATATTTACAAAATATTTACAAAGTAGAAAAAGGATCGCCCGCGAACAGACTCTTATTTTGTGGTTGGTTCGATGAGTCGAACGTCGAGGAGCGATGATTCATTTTTTTTGAAATTTTTTTTATTATTATAATTATTATTTAAAGGATAAAAATATTTTTTGAAATTTTTAATTTTTGCATTTTTTTATGGTAATTTTTATTTAGTGCTTGAAATAAAAAGGACAGAAAATAGGAAACACCCCCATACTTAAGTCCAACATTGTCCCCAATGTTGCACTAAGTATGAAGAACGATATATATAAAAACAGATATGTACAAAAAGTAAAAACAGGGGTTTAGAAATCTGCCCTAAACCGCGTTCGGGGAAGCCCGTTGAGTTTAACCCTGCAAAAGTTAAAAGTAAAAGCAAAAAATATAATATAAAAAATGAAAAAGATAAATTCAGCGAAAAAGGTGCGGGTGATAGGGGGCGACAAGTGGGTGTGACTCGGAAGCTAAGGCCGTAGCTAAGAGCGAGTGACCGATATGCGATCCTCTAGCGCTTACAATTGTGAAGCGCGCCGAAACTATAAAATAAATACATAATTAATAATTTTTGTGTTTTATATAAATTTTTCTTAGTTTTTTTTGAATTTTTAGATTTTGTTAAGTTTATGTTTTTAGTTTTTGATTTTTTGGAAAGAAAAATAAAATGAAAAAAAGAAAATAAGATAAAGGCAAAATAAAATAAAGAAAAAATATATTTTTTGAATTATTATTTTATTTTATTTTTTTTTTGATGAAAAGGAAAAAAAAATTTCATCATCATTTTTTTTTAATTTTTAAGTTTTTAAATTTTTAAATTTTATAAGTTTTTAAGTTTTTAAGTTTTTAAGTGTTTTTTTTTTAGTTTTAAATTTTTCTAATATATTTTTTTTTTGTTTTAAAGTGTTTAAATTTTTTTTTTTTTTGATTTTTTTGTTTAAGTATTTATTATTAATATTAATAATGATATTATTATTATTATTATTAATATAAATTTTATATATATATATATATTAGTAGAAATAAAGGGTAAAATTAATAGGTTTCAGGAATTCAAAATAGTAAGTCGAAATTTTCCCCGGCAACGACGCCAAAAACTTGATGGTTAAAACGCCGGCTCTTGTTCGTGTGTGAAAGTGGAGGTTTTTATTTATAAAAAGAAGTGCATTTTATTTTGTTATAAACCGAGTTTTAACGAGAGGGAGACAAGTGCACCTATCGCGTGTAGTACAGGATATTCCCGTGTGGAGGAATATCGGGGTCGTATTGTTCTCGGGGCCGGCTTAGCTATATCTACTTCTTCCCTGAAAGCCTATTATTCTACCGATAATATCTTAGTTTGGTTTAAAAATATAAAAATGCATAACAATAATAAGGCATAAAAAGAAAGCAGGAAAAATGCAGTAAATAAGTGCGGAAGTCCGATGACCAACTCAGCGCGACGCTATCAAAAAGAGAATTGAACTAAAGTAAACTTTTAATAAAAGGAGATCCTAAATTTCAAATTAATTAAGGCGGAGACTCGGCCGTGGAGGTTCCAAAGGAATGAGCTCACTTATCTCTAGGAGTATCGCTCACCTGAACGCTAAGACTATTCGACCGATCGCTAGACCGACGAAGGATTCCTCTTAACGCCCGCATTACGCTGAGAACCCCGCAATTGGGTGGGGAACCCAATCCGGTAGAGTCGCGCGCCTCCTCTCTCGAGGGTTAGCACGAAGCTCTCTTTACCCAAGGGTGATCGGTCCATACGTGCGGCCTCTCGGCGTTGCGTATGGATAACGGAAATAGAGCCCGCACATCGATATGCGGTCCTACGCGTCGTTAACCCGGGGCAAACCTTAAGAAATTTAATTAAATAGAAAACAGGACCTTTAATTTTTTAAAGCTACTTTATCTGTCCCAATGCTCTTCGATATTGAGGGCTAAGGGCGGTTAGCCACTCATCGGAATGGGGACACTTACGCTAGAAAGCAATAAAGAAAGCAGTAAAGAAAGCTGAAAATTGCAAGTCCTACTCAAACGAGTAGGACTGAAGAAAGCAGTAAATGCGAATCCCGGCTCGAGCGAGTGGGCGGGGGTAAATTTATACTCATACACACACACACTCTACAGAAATGAAACGCACTCACGCACTCTAAGTTTTCCTACTCAAGTGAGTAGGAAGAAAATGAAAGCAGTAAAAAGACAAGTCCCACTCAAACGAGTGGGCGGAAAATGAAAGCAGAGCGCCATTTAACTCTTAACGAGTAGGCGGAAATAAATGCATACACACACACTCTACAGAAATTGAAATAAAGCAATAAAATCTAACTCATACACGCACGCACTCTACAGAAATTGGAAAGGCAAAGTGACTGAAAAATTAAAACAACTGCATTTCTACCGCTAGAATGCGGTAGAAATGCATAAAAAGTGCAAATAAAAATTAACCGAACAAAAAGTTTTGAAAATTAAAACGAAAGGCTAAGTGCTCGGAAAATTAAAATGACTGCATTTCTACCGCTAGAATGTGGTAGAAATGCATAAAAAGATGAAATAAAAATTTAACGGAGCGAAAAGTTTTGCAAATAAACGCAAAATGGAAGTTGGCGAAAAATTAGAACAACTGCATTTCTACCGCTAGAAATGCGGTAGAAATGCATAAAAAGAGAAAATAAAAATTAACTAAAGCTAAACGGGTGCGAAAAATGAAAATAAAATGGACATTACAACGGCTAGAAAGTGCGGAAAATCCTAAACTAAGCTAAGTTATAAAAGCTATAATTGAAAACAAAGATAAAATGCACAAAAAGGAACGAAAAATCACTTAAGAAAGGCGCTTCGAAATGAACATTCATACTATGTAAGGAGAGAAAAACTAATATTTCATTTATGAAAAAGCTATTACATGAAAGCTAAAGCTAGAAAGCTAAAACAAACTAAGGGAGGGGGGGGGGGAATTCTCTTACATAAGCATTTGGATCCATTTGGGCAGCACCTCCCCTAAGTGAAGTGGTCAAAAAAGGAGACAGAATTCTCATACAGCAGCTGCCCTTTTATAGGCAAAATTTCGGGTTGGTCACGCCCTAGGTCACGGGCGTGACAGGGGGGCGTGTCAGTACTGTTCATGAGCTGATTGGTGATTTGACTGGAGCTTTGACTTCGGCTGAAAACGTGGCGGTCACGCCCCAGGTCACGGGCGTGACAGGTGTCAGTCACGGGCGTGACTAGGGCGTGACGGGGAGCTAGCTCTGGGGATTTGACGCGCGCTTTGACTTCGGGGCAGCCCACGTGGCGGACACGGGCATGACAGAATTGTCACCGGCGTGACATGGGGGCGTGACCCAGACAGCTGGCATCCTGATGTCGGCAGCGTTGACTGTTTGACTAAGCATTGCGTGTCGGCCTCGACACGGGCGTGACGCGCTTTGACACGGGCGTGACGTTGGGCGTGTCGGGCTTGGAATAGTGAAATTGTTGATTTTGACTGGCTGATTGCGTTGAGAGCCTGACACGCCCGTGTCGTGGGGTGACACGGGCGTGACATGGCCGAAAATTCAGTTTTCTGGAAAAATTCAGAAAATAAAAAATACTAAGTTAGAATATATTTTTACAAAAAAAGAAACATTTTATTGAATAAAACAAGCTAAAAACTATGAAAATAAATTAAAATGACAAAATAAATACACTAAAAAATAAGTATATTTACAACTCATCATACATACATCGGCTCGCAGGCCGGCCACACATGACAAAAGTAAAACATCAATTTGTTTTGGCCTTCGAGGGCCAGTTCAGCAGCATGGGCTTCAACCCGGTATTTGGTACCTGGCTCCGTAGCACCTGCAAGCAACATTCCACCACACGGTGGCAAACAAAACAATGGTCAGCTAAAGCTTACCAAATTATAACGACCCCGCCCCTTACTCGGGACGACGGTGCTCCTTCCCTACATTTAATTAGCACAGCTAAACAACAAAGTGCAAACATACTTCGCCACAGGTGTAGGATCGCACGAAAAAACACCTCGTGCACTCAGGGCACATTTTTGGTGAATCCGGTCAATTCCGTGGCTTCACCACCATCCCCGGGATGGCAACATCGTGAGCATTTTAGTCTTTCTGACCACCGTCTAAGACTCCCGACTATGCCAACGACCAGTTCCACTTTTGGGCCTCTAGCACCGAACCGCAAAGCCCAGGTCCGCTTCCACTTGCCCGTTGCTCACTCCGCCTAGTCACTTTAAGACGTACGCGTGGTCCAAGCTTCTCCCGGATCCTAATACATTCCCAATCATCACATAACCCAGTTATGTTCAAGGTTGGCTCCACAGCTGCCAAGTTAGCAGAACTATATTATCGCTCAGTTTTCTGGGTGTGCCTTGGAGTTAATCCCCAAGGATCCCTGCTGCAATCTAGCGTGTAGAAACCCGAAAAGCACATAGCACGGATTCTTCTCTGGCAATCCACACAATATGCAACATGGCCGATCAAGACCAACACGTCCGGGTAGGATTCACACACAATGCCTATGTCCGTACTTAGATTCTAGACTCTATATGCAATACAAGGGGGACTATTCACATCTACCTCAAGGAACACCGAACATTCACTGCACACTCACGGTAGCGGGTTTCCTATGTAGAAAGAAAGAGATCTTCACATGCTCAAGTAGAGAATCGTTACCCTTGAAGTTCGCTTTTGCGTCATGGAAATCTATCCGGATGGAAAGCTTCGCAAGGGAATTTCCTCCGCGGATCCGGTCTCGATTCTCGACTCGGTGCTCCGATGCTCCGTCGGCGACTGGATTCCTCCTCTTCCTTCCTCAACCGGCCTCTCCTCTCTCTAACTCCTTAGAAAGAGAATGCTTAAGAGATAATGAGTAATTAATCCTCTATTCCCGTCATTATTTAAGAAGGAACACATCTGAGCCGTCAGATCTTATTTAAAGAAAACGAACGGCTCAGATTCGCCTGAAATCTCTCATTCCTGGGCCGAACTCGGCCTTGCAGACAGTCGTGTTCAAGGCCGTGTGCCCCGATCCAGGCATGATCGTCGAGCAAAAAAAAATACACGAGTTGAGACACGCCCGTGTCTCAACCTGACACGCCCGTGTCAGGTCCCGACACGCCCGTGACCTTGGGCGTGTCACAGATAACCGCCACGCCAACTGTCACATCGCTTGGTGGACACGGGTTGTGATACGGGTATGGACACGCCCATGTCACGCTTGAAATGCCTGTATCGCTACTGTTTATAAATGTGTTTTCTGCCGCGTCCTTTAGTGGACACAGCCGGCCAACACAGAGAAAGACATGACCTTGGACACGCCTGTGTCCCAGGTCGTGTTCCCCTAAATAGGCACCAAAAATTCCTTAGGACGCGACTAGTTCGATTACAATTTTCGAGGCATTACAAATCCCCCCCTTAAAAGAATTTCGTCCCAAAATTATGTAAAGGTACACAAAACTTAAATGCTACCTAAGTGGAAAAATTCGGGGTATTCCTCCAACATCGTCCGCTCTCTCTCCTATGAAAGCTCCTCACGTCCGCAGTTATCCAACGGACTTTAACCATTCAGATTTCCTTATTGCAGAGTCGTTTGACTTCAAAATCTTAAATGCGTACTGGCTTGACATTTGCCGTCAATCCGTTATCAATCGGCACTTGATCGACCGCAACGACCTGCGAAGGCTCTTACACTGCCTTCCGCAACACCGATATATGGAACACATCGTGTAGCCCACTCAATTCCACTGACAGCTTTAGTTAATACGCTGCTTCGTTAAATCACTCCAGGATCTCAAATGGTCCAAGGTATCTCGGACTCAGCTTCTTCAAGCGTCGAACCCGCGAGACACCCTTGAATGGCTTGATTTTCAAATACATCCAGTCGCCAAAACCAAACTCCACATTCCTATGCTTGGCATTATAGTATTTTGCCTACCTGTCCTGAGCGATCTTCAACCGTTCCTGAATTATACGTATCATTGAAGTGGCGTCTGTCACAACCCGCATTTTCTCCGAGGAAAAAGGATTATCAGAGTAGGAGAAAACACGTGTTATGATGCCACGTCGAGCAGGGGATAACTGCCGATGCTCAGGCAAACCACTATCAACTATACTTTTTGAAAATTCATAAGTTTAATGATTAGAAAATCAGTTATATTTTTAAAGGCCCTATCTCTCGGCACAGTAGATCATCTAGTCCACAATTTAAAACTATACTTATACGCTGCGGAAAATACATTATTCAGGTTTGACATCCTAAAAGAGTGCATAAGTGCCCCTAGAGGACATCTTATACCATGCAGGACCCTACATTTAAATTATATGATATCTAGGAAAACGATCTTTTAACGTTATTTGGAAAATAGTGTTGAGTTTTATAAAACATGCTGATCATGAGATATACTTATAATAGTGTTTTTAGGTTTAAAAGTAACTAGCAATCTAGCATAAATCATCCCAAGAGCAAGTAGACTATCTCCAGAAAAAGGTAGCATACAAAAGTTAACATATCTAGTATCAGGGTAAAAACTACCAGTGGGCGCCAACAAACTAACATGAACCCACTAGCAAGTATGTATGTCTGTAATAAAGAAGTACAAAACTACCTCACAAGACCAAAGAACTAATCTCCACAGTACGAGAGACCACCAGCAACAACACAGCACAACTAACCGCATAATAGGCTACTAACCAGAACCTGAGGCATTCAAAGAAGAAAAGAATACCTCAGCAAGCTAAACAAGTAAGCTGTACGGAAATGTTAGGTTATAAGGTAAGAAAGAAGAGTAAGTAAACAAAAACAAGCACCACTGTCCAAAGCAAGACAAAAAGAAAAGCACTATGTGCGAGGAAACAACAACAACCCTGCCAAAAAATAAATCCTGCAGAGTTTACCAGGCTACGATGAGCCAAAACGTTGCAAATTTACAAAGGAAGAAACGTCTAACACCCTAAGCTGTGATAGATGGTAGTAGAAAAAATAACGCGGATCCGGGTTGGAGGCAAACTCAGTCCCCCAACAACTATTTCCAAGAAACAAAGCTCAAGGGTCTACATGTGAAAGCACTAGGGACCTCCCACCCCCTTGCCCAGCCCGTACCTGAAGCAAGATAAAAGAAAAGGGTGGCCACGACAAATTACACAACACCACCCCCATTATGAGCTTCAAACCACCACTACTAACCACGACCCATGATTCGGCCTTTTGAAAAAAAAAATATAGCCGACAAGGAACCTCAAAATCAAGGAATTCACTCGGGAGAGAAAATCAAGGTAAGGGAAAAACGTTGAGATGACTCAACACGACATGGCATTGAGTGAGCCCCACTCACTCAACGCCTAAACAGACGGTGGCATTGAGTGAGCTAACCTCACTAAACGCCAAAATAGCAATGGCGTTGAGTGAGGTTCACTCACTTAACGCCTTCTACAACACTGGCTGTGGCGTTTAGTGAGCTAACCTCACTCAATGCCAAAACAACTATGGCGTTGAGTGAGGTCCACTCCCTCAACACCTTCAGCAAAACAGGCTGTAGTGTTGAGTGAGCTAACCTCACTAGACGCCAAAATAGCTACGGCGTTGAGTGAGGTCCACTCCCTCAACGCCTTCAGCAAAAGAGGCTGTGGCGTTGAGTGAGCTAACCTCACTCAACGCCAAAACAGCTACGGCATTGAGTGAGGTCCACTCCCTCAGCGCCTTCAGCAAAACAGGCTGTGGAGTTGAGTGAGCTAACCTCACTCAACGCCAAAATAGTTACGACGTTGAGTGAGGTCCACTCCCTCAACTCCTTAGCACTTAGCTGCAAAAAAACCAACAGTGGCGTTGAGTGAGTCCACCTCTCTCAATGCCAAAATAGCTTTAGCGTTGAGTGAGGTCGACTCACTCAATGCCAAAGTACTTAGCCTCCAAAAACAAACTGCGGCGTTGAGTGTGTCCACCACTCTCAACGACAAAACACCTTTGGCATTGAGTGAGGTCAACTCACTTAACGCCAAAGTACTTAACCGCGAAAATACACTGTGGCGTTGAGTGTGTCCACCACTCTCAACGATAAAATAGCTTTGGCATTGAGTGAGGTCGACTCACTCAACGCCAAAGTACTTAGCCGAGAAAAATACGCTGCGGTGTTGAGTGTGTCCACCACTCTCAATGATAAAACATCTTTGGCATTGAGTGAGGTTGACTCACTCAACGCCAAAGTACTTAGCCGCGAGAACAGGCCAAGCAGACCCAGCGTTGAGTGTGTGCACCACACTCAATGCCAAGTCCAAGATGACCCAACATTGAGTGTGTGCACCACACTCAACGCCAAGTCCAAGCAGACCCGATGTTGAGTGTGTGCACCATACTCAACGCCAAGCCCTGAATTCTCCAATGCTAACTCCAGCAAGTCTAAGTACCGGGAAGGCTTCTGCTACAACCACTATACAGGCAAACACATATACATCCCAACCCGAGCCTAAGCAAGATAGATTTGCATAAAAATTAAACTATTGCCTTACCCCTCTACCCAACTATAACTAATGCACAGGAAGAATCGACCACACCCTCAAGCCCTCACACAGCCCGAGAACAAGGCTTATCTATCAACAGTTGGGTATTTGTACCCGATTTCAAGCAAGAATAGGGTTTCTAACCTAGGGCTAACAGGGACTTTATTAACATAGCAAAAACAATCTAGACCAGCCTTTTTTACGGCCGCAAGAACAAAGAGAAAAAAGAAAAACAATAGGCAAGGGCAAGAACACCACTTGCCTCGATTTCCAGCGAAGCTTGGCCGGCCTCCCTTATCCTTACTCGGCACCAGCAGCAACAATACCTAAAGCAAAAAATCTGGAGCTTTAAAGGCGGAAACAGAAAACAATAGAAAATCATGACCCCGAGAAACACCACGAAAACTGAATTTCTTACCGCAGGAATGAAGGTCTAGGCGAGAGCAATCCAAATCCGCTTTCGGAATCCAATTCCGTCCACAAACGCTCCCGGAATCGGCGTCCGAAGGGGAGCAGTTCCGGCAGTTTCTCTATTTTCCGTGAACTGGTGCTGCGGGCGGGGGAAGAAGGTGAACATGAGCGGTTTCTTTTATCTTAAGTCTAAACTATTCTATATATAGCACCCTGTTGGGGCTGCGGTCCGGAATCGCCCCCGCGCTGCGGTGCTATGCGGTAATGGCTTAACTAGCTGCCCCGTGGATCCGCCCGAGGACCTTTGATATAAAGATTAGTGGCGCCGTCCTCCATCAGTCCGGGCTTTTGGTGCGAGTGGTTGCGCTAAGTCCTCTCAATTGGTATCAGAGGAGGTTGCGGGTTCGAAACCCCGGGGTCGTTTCCGGGGGGTGGGGGGGGGGAATTGTTGGGGCTGCGGTCCGGAATCGCCCCCGCGCTACGGTGCTATGCGGTAATGGCTTAACTGGCTGCCCCGTGGATCCGCCTGAGGACCTTTGATATAAAGATTAGTGGCACCGTCCTCCATCAGTCCGGGCTTTTGGTGCGAGTGGTTGCGCTAAGTCCTCTCAATTGGTATCAGAGGAGGTTGCGGGTTCGAAACCCCGGGGTCGTTTCCGGGGGGGGGGGGGGGATTGTTGGGGCTGCGGTCCGGAATCGCCCCCGCGCTGTGGTGCTATGCGGCAATGGCTTAACTTGCTGCCCCGTGGATCCGCCCGAGGACATTTGATATAAAGATTAGTGGCGCCGTCCTCCATCAGTCCGGGCTTTTGGTGCGAGAGGTTGCGCTAAGTCCTCTCAATTGGTATCAGAAGGGGTCATGAGTTCGAAACCCCGGGGTCGTTTCTGGGGGGGGGGGGATTGTTGGGGCTGCAGTCCGGAATCGCCCCCGCGCTGCGGTGCTATGCGGTAATGGCTTAACTGGCTGCCCCGTGGATCCGCACAAGGACCTATGATATAAAGATTAGTGGTGCCGTCCTCCATCAATCCGGGATTTTGGTGCGAGTGGTTGCGCTAAGTCCTCTCAATTGGTATCAGAGGGAGGTTGAGAGAGTTAAAGTTTCTTCTCTTTTGTTAAAACAGATTAGAGAAGCTAGTGGATTGCACAGAGCTAGAAAGCTCTAAAGAATCAAGGCTCCCCTGGCTTAGAGAATATCCAGGAAGAAGTCTTGCTTCAGGGTGCAGGAACTCTTCTGGACTTGAGACAAAGAACTGTCTTGAAGTTCTGAAGGAGAAGCTTGAAGAAGACTCTTGATTGTAGAATGATTATTCTTCTTCAATAGCTTTGAAAGAAAAGGGGATAGATACTACTCTAGAGGGGGGGGGGGGGGGGTGAATAGAGTAATCAAAAATTGCACTAGCAAAGTTGACTGTCTACTCAACTCCCTTGGAGTTAATTGCGGAATGAAAGTTATAGATATTTGAGATGAAACCCTAAAGCCTAACACAAGTGTTGTGCACAAAAGGCAGCCAACTGTAATTACAGTTAAGGCTTGGAATCCTAAACAGCAACAAGCAAACCTAGTTAAAATCTAATCACAGCCAATCAGCACAGAGAATTAATTAAACAATCCAGACGACACAAGGAATTTATAGTGGTTCCCCAAAAAATTTGGGTACGTCCACTCTTCTACCAACAAGGTAGGAATCCACTCAGGTTTTTGATCAGGTGCCCTGCCACCAACAAGATCTGCTGCAGGTAGATCTAGAGACCCTTTAGACTTTTGATCAGGTGTCTAAAAACCAACACAGGTTTTTGATCAGGTGCCCTGCCACCAAGGGATACTTTTGAAGGGAGTTATAACCCTTTACAGGACGGGGAAAGGAGGTTAAGATGTCTTCTCTATTTTATAATAGATTAGAGAAGCACAATAACTTGCACTGAGCTAGAAAGCTCTAAAGAGTCAAGGCTCCCCCTGGCTAAAAGAACGTCCAAGTGAAGTCTTGCTTCAGTGCAGAAACACTTCAGAAAAACTGAAGGAAAAAGCTACAAGAAGATAAATAATATGAAATAAAATTTCTTCGTTAGGCAGCTATCTTCTTCTGCTTCTTCTTCAAAAAGCTCTGAGTGAAAATCTTCCTAGAGCAGGAGAACTCAGGTTGAAGAAGAGTGAAGAACTAAAACTTCTTCTCAGTTAGATGTAAATGAGCTGAGAGCAGTTGAAAACTGTAAGTTCTAAGCTTGAATACTGCAGTTAGCTTTTTGTATATCAGAACTAGTTGATTTCTTTCTTCAAAGAAGTCTTTATATAACAGCAGCAGCAACGGCTCTCATTTGAGTTTGAATCTTGTCTTCTACTGAAATTTGCAAGCTGGGCTGCAAAAAGCATAAAGCAAAACAAATACTGCAGACAGATATCCTATAAGAGGATAAAGCTTTCTAAGAAGCTGCAAATAACTCTGATGAAATAATACAAGAGAAAGTCACATCAGAAAAGACTCTTTACAGCCAAGGAAGACTTTTTGAGTCTAACGGCTATAAAGGACAGCCTGGCAGATAAAGCAGAAATCATATCTCAGCTAATAAGACAAACAACTTTGTCAGAAAAAGATTAGCTCATGCATAAGGAATGGAACAGATATTGCATGGAAATATTATCACAATTTATTCAAATAATCTTTTATAAAATATGCCAAAATAAATATGAAATTAATCACATCATAGAAGACGACAAAACTACTCAAGACATACAACAAAACGTCGAACGACCCTCAGAGATCGTCGACCGAAGCACAGAGATCGTCGACCTATCAGACAGATAGTCGAACGATCCAGATAGTCGAACTATCAAAGAAGATAGTCGAACTACCTCAACAGATAGTTGAACTATCAGGACAGATAGTCGAGCTATCAGATAGTCGATCTATCCGGACAGATAGTCGAACTACCAAACAAAACAGATAGTCGACCTATAAAACAGATAGTCGAACTATCAAAGAAAACAGATAGTCGACTTATCAACAGATAGTCGAGCTATCAAAGAAAAACAGATAGTCGACCTATCAACTGATAGTCGAGCTATCAGATAGTTGAACTATCCAACCAGATAGTCGAACTATCAAAGAAAACAGATAGTCGACCTATCAACAGATAGTCGAGCTATCAACCAAAACAGATAGTCGACCTATCAACAGATAGTCGAACTATCAGATAGTTGAACTATCCAAGCAGATAGTCAAACTATCAAAGAAGAGCAGATAGTCGACCTATCAACAGATAGTCGAGCTATCACAGAAAGCAGATAGTCGACCTATCAACAGATAGTCAAACTATCAGATAGTTGAACTATCCAAACAGATAGTTGAACTATCAAGAAGAGCAGATAGTCGACCTATCAACAGATAATCAAACTATCAAGGAAAACAAAAAGTCGACCTATCAACAGATAGTCGAACTATCAGATAGTTGAACTATCCAAGCAGATAGTTGAACTATCAAGAAGAGCAGATAGTCGACCTATCAACAGATAGTCGAACTATCAAGGGAAAATAGATAGTCGACCTATCAAGCAGATAGTCGAGCTATCAGGAAGACGATCGTCGATCGGCTGATCGACGATAGTCGAGCGACGTTCGACCATAGTCGAACCAGAAATTACTTAGCCAGATTTTCATCTGGACAGGCAATTCTACACAACTAGAGAATCTATCATATCAACTAACCTTTGACCATAGATAAATCTTGGGTCAAGAGACTAAAAGAGAAGACTGAACTCAAATAAAAACCTAGGGTACCAACAAGCTTTTCTTTCTTCTTCTTCTTCTTCTTGAGGCTCTGAGTGAATGTTCCTTGCAGCAGGATGAACTCAGGATTGAAGAAGAGAGAGTTGAAGAAGGATGATCTTCTCAGTTGAATGTACCAATGACTGAGAGCAGTATCTCTTCTTGCTTTGAATCTGTGTTGATCTCTATTTTGTGTATGTTGTATATGGTTGTTGTTTACTGTCTTTTGAAAGCACTTTATATATTGGCCTTTCCAACGACTCTAATCTTGGTTTGAATTTTGTCTTCTTCTGAGATCTTCGATCTGGGCTACAAGTAGCACAAAACAAAACATATCCTGTAGGCAGACATGCTATAAGGGGATAAAGCTTTCTAAGAAGCTGCAAATCCAATCTGATAAAATGAGTACTAAAGAAAGTCACATCAGATTAAACTCTTTATGGCCAAATAAGACTTCACCAACCAATTGAGAGGACTTAGCACAACCACTCGCACCAAAAGCCCGGACTGATGGAGGACGGTGCCACTAATCTTTATATCAAACGTCCTTGGGCGGATCCACGGGGCAGCCAGTTAAGCCATTACCGCATAGCACCGCAGCGCGAGGGCGATTCCGGACCGCAGCCCCAACAATCCCCCCGGAAACGACGCCGGGGTTTCGAACCCGCAACCTCCTCTGATACCAATTAAGAGGACTTAGCGCAACCACTCGCACCAAAAGCCCGGACTGATGGAGGATGGCGCCACTAATCTTTATATCAAAGGTCCTCGGGCGGATCCACGGGGCAGCCAGTTAAGCCATTGCCGCATTGCACCGCAACGCGGGGGCGATTCCGGACCGCAGCCCCAACAATCCCCCCCGGAAACGACCCCGGGGTTTTGAACCCGCGACCCCCTCTGATACCAATTGAGAGGACTTAGCGCAACCACTCGCACCAAAAGTCCATGCTTTTGGTGCGATTGGTTGCGCTAAGTCCTCTCAATTGGTGACAGCTGTGGGATTTAAATTCAGATTTAAATTCAGAAGATGAAAAATCATATGAAGATAATACCTGATCTTCTGTAGGCATTTCTTCATCATCATCAGAACTCTCTGCAGCTGAGTGGTTGCTGCAGGCATCAATTGCCATAAGGCAGATTTCCTTTGCCTTCTTTTCTTCCTCATCTTCACTGGAGCTTGAGGAGGAAGATTCCTCATCTGAATCACTCCAGGTCTCAGCAACAAATCCTTTCTCCTTCTTCTTATTTTTGTAGGAGGAGAACTTGGAGTGTTTCTTGTGATGTTCTTTTTCCTTTCTGTTTTCTTTGCTCTTTTCCTCTGGACACTCTGGTAGAATGTGTCCAGGTTTCCTGTAACCATAACAAATAATTTCTTTAGCAGGAGATCTGTCATACCTTGGTTTATCTTCATATCTTGAAGATTTCTTTCTGAAGTCTTTTCTTCCCATCTTGAGAAACCTTTTGGCAAAGAGTGCCATTAGCTCCTCATTGGATTGGCTTCCTTCAGAAGCATCAACAGCTTTAAGAGCAAGAGTTTGCTCTTTCCTTGCTGGAGTTGGAGTCTTGGCTTCAGCCTCAGCTTCCCTGGTCTTCAGGACTTGCTCAAAAGACTTGAGCTTGCCAAGGAGAGCTTCTGTTGAGATTTCAGTTGTACTTCTGGCCTCATTGATGGGCCAGATCCTAAGATCTCATGTGCTGGGGAAGCACATCAGTATCTTATCATTGACCTCTGTCAATGTAATCTCCTTATCAAGAGTTCTCAGCTCATTGATGATTGAGCTGAGCCTGGTGTACATGGCTTCAACTGATTCAGCTTCAGTTTTCTTTAAGTTTTCATATTGGGATATAAGGTTGGACCTTCTGTCCTTCCTTTCATCAGCTGAACTAGCTACAATCTGGTTCAGTGAGTCCCACATGGCTTTTTCATAGGTGCAATCAGCCACTTTCTGGAAGATTTCATCAGACATAGTCTGAGCCAAAATGTTCATAGCTTTGGCATCAGCTATCTTTACCTTCTTGTAGGCATCATTGTAATCTGGAGGAGGCACTGTACTGAGATTTGTAGATGTTGTAGTAGTGGCTGCAGTAGGAGGTGTTGGATGTCCTGTCAAAATAGAAGAGAAAATGTCTTCATAAATAGAGTTCATATATAATTTGATTCTTGCCTTCCAGATGCTAAACTTAGCTAAGTTGCAAGCTGGAGGTCTGGTGCTAGAGTAATCCTTGGACTGGGCCATGAAGTGAATGTCTATAAGCTTGGTATCTATCAGGATCTTGTGACTCAGGTGTTAGCCTATACAGTCAGTCAACCTCCCTCTGATACCAATTAAGAGGACTTAGCGCAACCACTCGCACCAAAAGCCCGGACTGATGGAGGATGGCGCCACTAATCTTTATATTAAAGGTCCTCAGGTGGATCCACGGGGCAGCCAGTTAAGCCATTACCGCATAGCACCGCAGCGCGGGGGCGATTCCGGACCGCAGCCCCAACAATCCCCCCCGGAAATGACCCCGGGGTTTCGAACCCGCGACCCCCTCTGATACCACTTGAGAGGACTTAGCGCAACCACTCGCACCAAAAGCCCGGACCTTTGGTGCGAGTGGTTGCGCTAAGTCCTCTCACACCCTTATTAATCTTAATTAGCTAATTAATTAAATAATGAACAAAAAGACAAGGCAAAACCGCCAAGTACCCGCACCCTTTCAAAATAATATTTAATATAATATTTATTATTAAATAGTTTTATTTTTCATAAAATACAAAACGACGCGGAATCCGAACATCCTCGGAATTCGACAAAATTCGCACTGTAGCTAAATATCCACGCTACGAACACAACGGCGAAGTCAAAATTAATTTTCGACAAACAAAACTCGAGTTATACCCACCCAAAGTCAAAACACAAGCATCCCCCGAGAGGCCACACCGGGTCACCCAAAACGACCCGGCTTGCTAGGGAGATCTTGCCAATAGACTACAAAATAGGCCACTCAGTTCTATGGAGTTAACACCACACTCCACAGATGACACAAGCCAAGAAAATGCGTCGACGTAATGCCAAGCAAGAATTAAATAATCGCAGAAAAATCGGGGGCGTTACAACGTCTTCCACCGCTTGACGTTTGTATAACTTAGACTCGCCTTTCTCCAACCAAGACAACGGCATGCGACACTTTCTACCATACAAGGCCTCGAAATTCGCCATTCCAATACTTGCTTGATAGCTGTTGTTATATGCAAACTCCACCATGTACAGGTGGTCTTCCCAGTGCTTTCTGAAATCCAAGACGCACATGCGGAGCATGTCCTCCATCGTCTTGTTGAACCTATCGGTCTGACCATCTATCTGCAGATGAAAGGCTGTGCTGAAACTCTGCCTAGTTCCCAACAATCTATGCACTAGCCTCCAGTCATTTGACGTTAAGCGTCCATATCGGTCACTAACAATACTGCGGGGCACACCATGCAATCGTACAATATTATCCACATAAAGTTTGGCTAACTTTTCCATAGGATCTTCCTTCTTATTCGGAATGAAGTGCGACACTTTTGTTAATCTATCAACGTCCACCCAAATAGCATTATTTCCCCTCTGCGACTTTGGCAAACCATGCAAAAAATCCATAAAAATGTCGTCGAACTTCCATTCCAGGATAGGCAAGGACTTCAAGAAATATCCAGGCTTCTGGCACTCCGTATTCACCAAGGCACATGTTTGGCACTTGGCCACATAAAGTGATACATCCTTCTTTAATCCTGGCAACCAAAACAACTTCTTCAAGTCTTTATACATCTTCATGCTCCCGGGGTGGATTGAGTACTTGGTATGATGAGCCTCGTACATCAACTCCTCCCGAAGATTATCTGCACTAGGGACGCATAGGAGACCATCCTTCCTCAGCAGCCCATCCTCAACAACAAATTGGGAATTTGACCCATCCAAAGATTCATCTACGATCTGCTTCATGCTGCTATCGTGAACCAAAGCCCGCCGAATCCTATCAGCTAGCTCATACTGCACCTCTGTCAAATACAATTTTGCCTCGACACTAGTCTGCTTGTCAATTCAAGAGATCTCCAATGCCTCCAAATCACGGACCAAACTCTCACCATGTACCGTCAACCAGTTTGCCTGCGCATGAGCCCTACGACTCAACGCATCCGCCACTACATTTCTTTTCCCAGGCAAATAATGTATCTCGAGGGTGTAGTCCCCTAGGAACTCCATCCACCTCTGCTGCCTCATGTTCAGGTCCTTCATATCTAACAAGTACTTCAGGCTCTTATGATCGATGTAGATATCGACCTTCACACTGTACAGGTAGTTCCTCCACAGCTCCAGAGCAAGTATCACGGCCGCTAATTCCAATTCATGGACCAGATAGTTCCTTTCGTGAACCTTCAATTGTCGCGAACCATAGGCTATTACGCTCCCATGCTGTAGCAGAATATAGCCCAAACCACAGCCTGAAGCATCACTATAGATTTCAAACCCTTCGGTCCCACTCGGCGAACGTAAAATAGGCACCGTGGTCAACCGCCTCTTCAATTCATCAAAAGCCTGCTCGCACTCCAGTGACCACACAAACTTTTGATCCTTCCTTGTCAACGTCGTGAGTGGTAGCGCTATCCGCGAGAAGTTCTCTACGAAGCGCCTGTAATAGTCGAAAAGCCCCAGAAAGCTCCGAACTTCCGCCACTGTAGTCAATACAAGCCACTCCCGTATCGCCACTATCTTTGCCGGATCCACCGCTATCCCTTCTCCACTAACAATATGACCAAGGAACGCTACCGAGGATAATCAGAACTCACACTTGGAGAACTTAGCATACAATTGATTCTTCCTCAATATCTCCAACACTATAAGAAGATGCTTGTAATGATCATCCTCACACTGCGAGTACACCAAGATATCGTCGATAAATACTATCACGAAATAGTCCAGGTACTCTCTGAACGTCCTGTTCATCATATCCATAAACACTTATGGCGCATTGGTCAACCAAAACAGCATGACCGTGAACTCGTAATGCCAAAACCGTGTGCTGAACGCGGTCTTTGGGATGTCGCTTTCCCTTATCCTTAATTGGTAGTATCTAGATTTCAGATCTAACTTCGAATATACTGTTTCCTAACCAAATGATCAAATAGATCATAAATATTTTGGATCAGATACTTATTCTTTTCCGTAAGCTTGTTATACTCACGATAGTCAATACAGAGTCGCAAGATCCCATCCTTCTTCTTAACGAAGAGGACCGATGCGCTCTAAGGCGACGAACTTGGACGCACATACCCTTGTTCTAACAACTCTTGTAATTGCACCTTCAGCTCCGCCATCTCCTTAGGCACTATCCAATACGGAGAGCGTGACACCGGTTTGGCACCCGACACCAGCTCAATTGTAAAATTAATCTCCCGCTGAGGAGGGGCTCCAGGGAGATCGATTGGGAAAACATCAAGATACTCAGACAAAACTAAAATACTGTCCAGACTAGGTTTAGGAATTGAAGCATGCACTAATGTGATAAACAGCTCTTCCCCAGACCGAACTGCCTTAATCACCTTAATAGCCGACATAAAAATCTTGCTCGACTCTTTCATGCCCGCAAACGTAGTCTCCCGATCAGTATTCAGTCCCAACTTAACTTCCTTTCGGTTGCAATCAATGCATGCTCGCTGCTCCGAGAGCCAGTCCATACCAAAGATTACGTCGAACTCCAATAATGGCAGTACCGATAATTGCAAGTCAAACTCCTGATCCCTAATTCGTATCTTTACGACATAGATTCTATCCACATGCATTGAGCACCCATTGAACAACAACACATCCAACTTTTCCTTTGACACCAAAGAAGGAACTCCGATGCGCGATACGAATCTTTCGGACAAGAAGGTATGCGAAGCTCTTGTATCAAACAGGGCTCTCGCCGGACAATCAAAAATTAACACAAAGCCTAGCACCAACATTTATAAGCAAACATGTAAAAAGGTAACAACTACCTAAAGCTAAACTGCTATAATTTAACTCATACCTGTCACTATGTCAGCTTGCTTTATGGCCTCTTGCAGACCAAGATTATATACTCTAGGCTGGGCTAGAGCATGGTGGGATGCGGTTGACTCAACCGCCTTGCCTTTTTCTTGATAAGTTGCACCATGCTTCCTCTCGAATATTGCATGTCCGCTCCTACATTCACGTGCAAAATACCCCATCTTTGCACAGTTGTAAAAAGCTCCTGGGACCCGACTTGTGGTTGCCCCCGTCGCACCAGACGAAGGGGCTGAGCTCAAAGTCTTCAGCTTCTTGTTCCATCTGCGGAAACCCGACTTTGAATTAGGAACTTTGAACTCTGACTTCTTTTCTCCTGGTTCCTTCGTCTCTTGCACTTTCTTCACGACCTTTTCCAATGACCGGGTCGAATTGACCAAGGCTAGGAAGCCCTGCTCCTTAGGCCCAGCAAGGAGTAGCTGTAGGTCATAACGTAGACCCTCATAGAATCGGTTGGTCTTCTTCTCCTCCTCAGTAAACATAGCACCAACATAACGACCCAACCATGTAAACTCATAGAGATACTCATCCACGCTTGTGTCTCCTTGAGTCAAACAAAGGTACTGATTTTCTATCTCAAGAGTTTGAGTATAGGGTAGGTATCTGGCAAAAAACAACCTTGAGAATTCCTCCATAGGCACATCAGTAAGTTGCCTTCCCACTAAGAGATGAACCTCCAACTCGTCCCACCACAGCCTTGCCTCACTAGCCAATAGGAAGGTAACTATGGTGGTCTTCTGCAACTCCACAATTTCTATGGCCTTCAAGACTCTCTTCATCGTAGAGAGCCAGTCCTCAGCTTGAGTTGGCGTTCCAATCCCGTCGAACAACGGAGGATTAAAGCTCATTACATGCTTGAGCTGCTTCTCCGTAGCTTTCCTTGGTGCCACTTGATCAACTGCCACGCGTTATACCACTCCCGGCTTTTCCACCCTAATCGGTTCTTGCTCATTAATAGGCGGTGCGTGCTGCACTTGCCTTGCAGGTCGGGCATTTATCATAACAAAGACTGCTTCAGTCACCAAAGTGATGGTTTCTACTGAAGGGGGGTGTTGTAGGCACGTCATTCGGTGCACTACTTTCAGCCCATCGCGGACATTCCGATTGCCCAACACCGCTCCTAGTTACCTATAGTAGCATAAAACCTTGATTAGGCGACATACAGATTGCTAAAAGCAATCATTGGAACACTCAGGTTCCTCAGAACAAGTGTATTTTTCATTCCTTAGTAGACATTCATGGGTTCTTTTATGTTATAATGATGACGCACATACATGTGCTCACCTCCCCTTAAAAAAATTCACCCATGAATTCAAATAAAGAAGACCGACACCTTAGTCTGATACCAAATTGTAACACCTCCATCCGTCGTATGGCATATAGCAGAAGGTCCAGCTGGAACCCGACGCCATATAACATGGAAAGTCGGAAGGGTTACATAAGAATATCAAAAATCAACTACAACTACTCGCCCTAACTAAGAGCATTTTAGCGGAAGTTTTTAAATAGTTTGAAAGAACCCATAATTGAATAACAACTATCTTGAATGTCCACTTACCACCATAGGAATGAAATAACAAATACACTGAAAGTACTTGGCCTTATGGACTTACAAGAGTTCACTTAATAAAGTAATGTTTTACATACATCGGCTCGCAGGCTGGCCACACATGACAAAAGTAAAACAACAATTCGCTTTGGCCTTCGAGAGCCAGTTCAGCAGCATGGGCTTCAGCCCGCTATTTGGTACCTTGCTCCTCAACAATGAACATGCCATTGGAGAATGTGGCGTGGGGTGGGGGGGGGGGATTGGAGTGGAACGCGTTTTTGAGTGCGGAGCGTTGTGGTGCGCGCAACTCGTGGGCACCAAACAGAGCACTGTGCATGATGCGTGCTTTGGAGTGAGGTGGTGCACACTGGAGGTCACAACACGGGGACACACAGTAGAGCGGCGTGTTCAAGAGAGAGGGCACTGAAGCAGCGTGTTCATTGTAGCGACGTGCTCATTAGAGCAGGCACCGAAGCGATGTGTTCACTGTAGCGGCGTATCCATTGGAGCGGGCATCAGAGCGATGTGTTCACTATAACGATTTGTTCATTTGAGTGGGCATCAAAGTGATGTGTTCATAGTTGCTGTGTATTCACTGGAGGGGGCACCATGGAACATTGTTCATTGTAGTTGTGTGTTCACTACAACGAGCACCTGTGTGGCATGTTCAATATAGGAGGTTCCAGAATGACATGTTCACTGTAGTAATATGTTTATTGTAGTTGCGTGTTCACTAGAGAGGGCACCAGAGCGCATGTTCATTGTAGCAACGGTCAGCTAAAGCTCACCAAATTATAATTACCCCGCCCCTTACTCGGGATGGCGGTGCTTCTTCCCTGCATTTCACTAGCACAGCTAAACAACAAAGTGCAAACATACTTCTCCACAGGTGTAGGCTCGCACGGCAAAACACCTCGTGCACTCCGGGCACATGTTCGTTGAATCCAGTCAATTCCGTGGCTTCACCACCATCCCCAGGATGGCAACATCGTGAGCATTTTAGTCTTTTTGACCACCGTCTAAGACTCCTGACTATGCCAACGACCATTTCCACTTTGGGGCCTCTAGCACCGAACCACATAGCCCAGGTCCGCTTCCACTTGACCGTTGCTCACTCCGCCTAGTCACTTTAATACATACACGCGGGCCAAGCTTCTCCCGGATCCTAATACATTCCTAATAAACATAATCCAGTTATATACAAGGCTGGCTCCCCGGCCGCCAAGTTAAGAGATCTACATTTCCGCTCAGTTTTCCGGGTGCGCCTTGGAGTTAATCTTCAAGGATCCCTGCTGCAATATACCGTGTAGAAACCCGAAAAACACATAGCACAGAGTCTTCTCCGGCAATCCATACAATATGCAACATCACCGATCAAGTCCAACACGTCCGGGTAGGCTTCACAAACAATGCCTATGTCTGTACTTCGATTCCAGACTCTATATGCAACACAAGGGGGACTATTCACATCTACCCCAAGGAACACCGCACACACACCGCACACTCTCTGTAGCGGGTTTCCTATGTAGAAAGAAAGAGAGCTTCATATTATCAAGTAGACAATCGTTACCCTTGAAGTTCGCTTTTGCGCCATGGAAATCTATCCTAATGGAAAGCTTCGCAAGGGAATTTCCTCCACAGATCTAGTCTCGGTTCTCGACTCGGTGCTCCGATGCTCTGCCGACGGCCGGATTCCTCCTCTTCCTTCCTCAACCGGTCTCTCCTCTCTCTAACTCCTTAGAAAGAGAATGCTTATGAGATAATGAGGAATTAATCCTCTAATCCCGGCCTTATTAAAGCAGGAATACATCTGGGTCGTCAGATCTTGTTTAAAGAAAACGAACAGCTCAGATTTGCCTGAAATGTCTCAATCCTGGGCCAAACACTGCCTTGCACACGACCATGTGCCCCGATCAAGGCACGATCGTCAAGTACAGAAAAAGACACGGGTTGAGACACGCTTGTGTCTCAACCTGACATGCCCGTGTCGGGTCCCGACACGCCCGTGACCTTGGGCGTGTCAAAGATAACCGCCACGCCAACCGTCACGTCGCTTGGTGGACACGGGTAGTGATATGGGTATGGACACGCCCGTGTCATGCTTGACACACCCGTGTCACTACTGTTTATCGCCGTTTTTGCTGCCGTATACTTTACTGGACACAACCGGCCAACAAAAAGAAATACATGGCCTTGGACATGCCCGTGTCCCAGGTCGTGTTCCCCTATATAGGCACCAAAAATTCCTTAGGATGCGACCTGTTCGATTACAATTTTCAGGGCATTATAATGTATACCTCTCGGTTCCTTTGGTGTGTCCCATGCTTGTTGGTGTACGTGAGCAGGTGGCAAGGGAAGGAGCATCGATCCCACCATTGAATATGTATTTGATCCAAGGACCACATACGGTCGAAGAGTACTTTCATGCATTTGTTGAGTTGCGACAACATGCAGAGTTTGTGTTTGAAACCGAGGAGACTAAGATCAACAGATTTTACGGTGGTCTACACGATGAACTACGACGTTTATTGGTGGGACCTAAGTTGCTTGGATTTTGTGCCTTGGTAATGGCAGCTAGATCTTTGGAATGGGACTTGAAGTAGTTTAGTGTGAGGCACGGTGTTAATGTGCCAACCTCTTCCACCATCGTGGGAACAAAGGAAAGGCGTGTTTGTTTTTCTTGTGGAAACATAGGACATCTTACCCGAAACTGCCATAGTAATGTGCTAAGGGCAAAGAAAGCGAAGACTGGAGTAGTTGCAGGACGAACTCCAACCGTTTTCTACTCGTGTGGCAAAAAGGGACATATATCCCGAGACTGCAAAAGTGGCCCTTAGACGACACGAAGCAAGAAGGGCAAGACAATCTGTAATTTGGTGTTCATATCTATAATAATGTATACGATCTTTGTTTTGTGCGTATAAACATGGTGTGATTGTGAATAAAGAGGTTTTTGGGTGTTGGCGTATGATTTTTTTATTGTCCTATGATCTTATCTTGGTATCACCGCTATGAGTGGAGGGACATAGCTGTGGTGTAAAGAGCGATTATGGATAGAGCGTGTCCGGCAAGAGGATTATGAAGGATGCGGACGAGCGAAAATACCGTGAAGTATAGAGTATACTTTACTCTTGGAGTGATATATTCCCATACCTATCTTATGTTTGTTTGTCAGATTTGTGTTCAGGCGATGTCGTGGGGCGAGACAAGCTGCGGCCTCTGAGCTCTAAACCAAGATCTTTTTTGTATAATGTGCATCAAATGATTGGTTGTATTGTTGTATATGTTGCGCTAAATTTTGGGATGAAATTTCTATAAGGAGGGGAGGGTTGTAACACCCCAAATTCCAATTTGGAGTTCAGGCTGGGTGACACGGCCTGGGACACGGGCGTGTCCAAGGGCATATCTAGCTCTGGGTACTCGAATGGGACTCGAGTGTGTCTCGAGTGAGGCACACGGCCTGGGACACAGCCGTGTCCCAGGGCGTGTCCTTCACTATGTGTGTTGAGTGGTCGACACAGTATAGTGTAGTCGACGATCGTCGAGAGGCAACACGGCCAGGGACACGGGCGTGTCCCAGGCCGTGTCCTGCTCGGGTTGGTAATCGGGCTGTGTCGAGTGTGGCACACAGCCTATTCCACGAGTGTGTCACAGGGGCATGTTTTGCACATGGCCAAGGACACGGGCGTGTGCCTTAGCCGTATCCTTCTCGGGAGAGTTGATCTTGTGTTGATTGAGGGACACGCCCCTCAATACGATCCTGTACCTAGTGACACGGGCGTGTCAAGAGGTGACACAGGCTTGACTCAGACCGTGTCCTTATCTGGTTTGAGTCGGTTTTGTTGCCGCTTAAGGGACACGACCTGTGATACGGGCATGTCACAAGCCGTGTCAGACCTGTAAAGATGCTTTTCAAAGCAGATCAAGGCCGTTCATTCCCTTCTACTTAGATCCTATGGTCCAAGCCTATTCCTACAGGGATAAGGCCATAAAATGAGATGTATTTCTCATTTTACTTATGATCACTCTCTTTCTAAGCTAGATAAAAGGGAGAGCTTGGAGGAGAAGTAGGAGAAGCTTTCCAGCCGCCAGTGGAGCTTCAGCGATCTGTATCGAGGGTCGAGTTCAGCGTTGTGGAGGCAAGGCTATCGCAGTGATTTCCAACTGACCAGTTTGTCATGGCTCCGAAGCGATCATCAAGGGTAACGATCTCCTTCTTGGACAAGTGAAGTCCTCCTTTATGCATGTGCATGGGATCCTCCACCAAGAGGTGAAAACCATAAGCGATTCCAGCGGTTGAGTCTGCATCTAGATATGGAAATGAGTAGTATGGAATAGGCATGATATGTGAAGCCCATCTGGATGGTTAGTCTGGATTGGTGATGCTTATATTGCGAACCAGAGAAGACTCCGTGTATGTAACGAGTAGGTTGCGGAGGTTGTGAGGATGCGAGTGAGCTCCTTTTGTGCTATGCTTTATATGAGCTGAATGCGTTGTGGCCGTGAGAGCCAGATCATTTTATTAGCCAAGCGGTGTGCTGCCAAGAGCTTGTGTGGCAATGGAGTTGTGAAGTCCTGTGCGAGAGATGTGAGCTCTGATGGTTGTGTGGATAGGAAAGGGAAAGCCAACCCGCATCAAGATTTGTGCTATTGACGAGTTGGGAAACGAGAAAAGGCTGACCTGTACCTGTATTAAGTCAGTCCGAGAAAAGGCTTGATCCAGCCGCGTCGGAGCACATAATAAGAGATCTATTAGAAGATCAGAATGGCTCATCGATTTGAAATGCTCAAGTGTTTCCGTGAGGTTACCACCTCTGAATGGGATGGGTGAGAGGGTCTCTAATCTGCGCGTTGTAGTAGACTATTATCCATCGCCAACAAGTTAAGAACCTCTGATCGGTGGTGGGACCTAGGGAATGATCTGGTACACCGTAAGCGTGCCATGAGTGCACGGAGCGTCTGGGACGAAGGACGACTTGGGTGTTGTTGTTGTGCCTGAGTGCACTTATTGTGATATATATATTCTTATTGCAATACATGTAGGGAAGGAACCACTGCCCCGGGTAAGGGGTAGGGTCGTTATAATTTGTCAGCTGAATGCTGACCGTTGCTTTGTTTATCACCCATGGGGTGGATGTCCATATACTGGTGTTGCCCTTGTTGATGCTGAACTGGGTTGAGTGGGCTGAAGCCCTTGCTGTTGCTGCTTCTAGGCCCTTGAAGGTTGTGCGAAGAATTGGATTTCATGTGTGGCTGGCCTACGTGCCGATGTATGAAACCATCTTTTGTAAAGAGAAACGTGTAAGGCCTTAAGGCTGTGAGCGGTGTGTGTGTGCTTGTATACAATCCTGGTGTTTTATATAAATGTGATATTTATATAGTAGTGGACATTTATTGATTGAGTTCTTGTAAGTAATAATCTTATGCTAGAATGCTCTGAGTTAGGATGCGCGTAGAAAGGGTTTTTATATTCATAAGTAATTCTGCCGTTTGTCTGTGAAATATGGCGTGGGGCCCCAGCCAGACCCTCTATTATATTCCATGTGATGGATGGAGGTGTAAAAAAAAATATAGTGGCTTTGGTTTAAAACAATGCTATGAATGAGATAGTCAAATGATACTCTTATACCTTTTTTAAAAATAGCTAACATGCAACCCTAACATAAAACCTTCCTAGAGAGCAAGTAAAACTAACAAGTTATCTATAATTGACTAAGGAACTAGCAAATAACTCAACAGTATAAAACTCAAGTGGGCGTCAACAACGTAACACGAACCCACCAAAAAAATGTTTTTCTGAACCAATCAACAAAACAACAACACTACCTCATAATGATGAGGAAAGGATGACTGCAACAACTGCAGAATACCAGCAATTACCAACTCTAGCCACTCAATCAACCACTGCTCCAAACCTGAGGCATTCCAAAGATAAGAATACCTCAGCAAGAATATACAAGTGGCAAAGAAAGATCAGTTTCAAAGAAAAGTAAAGGAGACAAAAGGTTACCAACCCAAACAAGAATAGCTGAAATGAAAACATCAACACTCAACCACAAGGGAATAAGTAAGAAAGAACTCACAAGGGTTAGATATCTCATGTTGCACCAAGTACAATAAAGATTTATGCTTTATAAAATGTTTATATAAGTATGAGAATATATATATAAGAGTGGCAAACTCATCATAGAATGATCATAAACACTAGAAAAATCCGGCACTTGAGGTGGTGGTCTCCTCCTCCACACACCAACAGTAAAAAATTCACAACGGTCCAAGGAAAGGTGGTCTCATTTATTGACACACCCATAACCGGGGAAAAATCCGCACCTGAGGTGATGGGAACCAACCCAACACACCAATAGTCACAAACCCACATCGAGTAAACCCACTAGGGCAATGATTCACAAAACAGGTTACTGTGGCGGTGGTACATTCCACAAACACCCACATTCCCAAATAGTCCAAAGAAAAAAAAAACCTATAAAACCTCAACCAAAAACACAGGTTTATTCCAATGAAAATAAGGAAGAAAACCCAAAAAATCATCCTAAGGCCAAACTCGACGAATTAGACTCGATTCAGCAAGAAAATTCTAACTCCACACTGATTCGTCGAGTATACTCGACGAATACAGCAGACACTCGACGAATTAAACTTAACAAAAAGTTGGTTTACTTGGTACACGACGTACAGAAGAAAATAACCAAAGTCCTTGGGAAATTCATCGAGTATACTTGAGGCCTCGCTGAGTCCACTCAACGCCTGGAATTAACTCCACGGTTTTACTTCACTCAACGCCTTCACTCGACGCCTAGCTGAGTCCACTCAGTGCACTCAATGGCAAACCCATTTACACTCAAAGAACTAAACACTGTCTGGTTCACGGGTAGATCTCGGCGCCAAACTTCCAATACTCAACGAATTCGTCGAGATTACACGACGAATTAGACTTAGCCTTACAGGAACTTGACGCTCTCGATGCCAAAATAAAATGACTCAACGCCAAGCCTAATACTCAACGAATCTGACTTAGACTCACAGATCACTCGACGCTCTTTACGCTAAGTCAAATTCACTCTACTCCAAGGCTGATACTCGACAAACTAGATGCCTAAACTAAACTAATGCAGAATCACTCAATGCGGAGACTGATACTCGACGAATTCAACTTTACTCAACGCCTAGGCTTTTTGACGATCACGACCTAATCCAAAGACCCATACTTGACGAATTTCACTTAGACTGACCCCACCATATTCGACTTATTTAAACTTAAGCTAACTGTCAAATTTGATGAATTCCAACTTAGACTAATAGTCAAAGAATCGACATGTTTTACTTTGGCTACATGCCCTCTAATCGGAGGATGGCCCTAAACCAGAAATCCAACACTATGTAGCAGACCAGCCTTGTCTGAACCCTACACTACTTCTAAATGCTAAGGAGGGAAGGAAAAGAAATAGGAAATATACAAAAGAAGACATAACAAGGGGAAGAAATCACCACTTTCTTCAAATTCCCCAAAATCCGGCCACGCAAGTGCTCCTCCTCCAAGATCTGGGCAAAAGAATACCTTGGCTACACTTCCTAAACTTTTCGGGGCAAACAAGGGTTAAAATCGAATAAACTAATGCAAAAAATCCAAGAAACGAGAAAAACTCACCGTAAGAACGTAGATCTCGATGAGAGTTATCCGAATCTTCCATCCGAAGATGACTTCAAGCACCAGAGCTCCTTCAATCAGCGGCCGAAAGTCTTCCAATATCCGCCCCTTTCTCTCTTTTGCAAAACAGTCTGACGGCTTGGGGCACACGATGAATAGGGTTTCCTTCATATCGTAAGGGTATTTATACTTATAATATATAAATAATATAATATTTTATTATTACACCAAATGTCCAAACGACCAAAAATTCCAAATCATCTCGTATTTCCACGAAATTCACACCGAAACTTAATATCAATGCTACGAATCCAATGACAGAGTCGAAATCAAAATTCGATAAACTAAACTCTTGTAAAGCTCCCCGAAGTCAAAATATAAAATATCCTAAAAAGGCTCCACTGAGTTCCAAAACAAACCCGGCTCGCAGGGGAAATCTCAAAAAAACACTAGAAATTAGCCATGCTAATATTCCAAGCCAAAACATCAGATACTAAATGAGCAAAAGTCACGCTCCAGTAACGGTACCCGAAAACTACGCGTGCCCCGACATCAAAAATATGCCACTAAAGGAATTAAAATAAACATCAAAAAATCAGGGGCATTACAACCACTCCCCCTAAAAGAAAGTTTCGTCCCGAAACTTGATACACAACTGAAGCCACTAAAGAAGGAAAATAACCAAGGGTTATTGAATAAAAACACTTACCAAAAGAAACTAGGAGAATGGATGAGGATGAGCCTCCCTCATAGTTGACTCCAACTCCCAAATCTCGCTCTCCACGTCTTGGTTTCGCCACAAAACTTTGACCATGGGTATTGTCTTCCTTCACAACACCCAATCTTGAGTATCTAGAATGCGAACAGGCGTCTCAACATAAGAAAGGTTAGGCTGCAACTGGGGCACCGAATAGAGAACCTGTTGGTCATTAAGCACACACTTCCGCAACTGGCTCACATGAAACATATCGTGCACACCAGGGAGTTATGCGGGCAAACCCAGCCTATAAGCTGACACTCCAATGCGTTTAACAATTTGGAAAGGTCCCACATACCTGGGATCCAACTTGTGGTTCCTTCCAAACCTCTTAACACCAAACATCAAAGAAACCTTGAGAAAAAACATATCCCTAACTGCAAATTCTAAATCAGTCCTTCTCTGATTAGTATTCTTCTCATAAAACTCCTGAGCAATTCAAAGCTTCTCTCGAATATACGCCACAGAAGTATTCATCTTTTTTAAGATTTTTGGAACCAACAACGGTCCTTCACGAACTTCGGACCAAAACAAGGGAGTTCTGCAATGTCTCCCAAACAGAGCCTCAAACAGGGCCATCTGCAAGCTCTCCTGAAAACTGTTATTGTAGGCAAATTCCACCAATGTAAGTCAGTCGTCCCATACCCCCCTGTTGTCCAAGATGTAACATCTTACCATATCTTCCACAATCTGATTTACTCTCTCCGTCTAACCATTGGTCTTCGGATGATAAGCAGTTGAATATCTGAGGTCGGTACCCAACCCTTCCTGAAATTTTTTCTAAAAATGAGACGTAAACCTAGAATCTCGATCTGACACAATATTAATAAGTACTCCATGTAGTCTGATGACCTCATCCAAATATAACTCTGCTATTTTCTTCATGGAATAATCAATCTTGAACGACACGAAGTGAGCACACTTCATTAATCTATCAACTATGACCCACACATAATCATGTCCTCGGGGAGATCTTTGTAAACCTGTAATAAATTCCATAGATATACTCTCCCACTTACAACTTGGAATATCCAAAGGCGTCAACTTGCCACCAAGCCCTCTATGATCTGCTTAACACATCTGCAGGTGAAGCACTCGGACACAAACTTGGCTATATCGTTCTTCATTCCATACCACCAAACGTTTTGCTTCAGATCTCTATACATCTTAGTTGAACAAGGGTGGTAGACAACACTAGAATCATGCGCCTCACTACACAACTTAGCTCGAATATCCTCAACTGTGGGGATACAATATTTACCGTGGTACTTCAACGTACCCGCATCCTCAATTGAAAAGTCTGGTAATTCCTCTTTCTCAGTTATACTACGAAGGTGCTGCAAATCAGGATCGTCCTTTTGATGTAGCCTCGTTAGCGTAATCCAAGATGGCTCTGCCACTTCCAAGCTGCTTGGCGAGTCACAACACCCAACAAAAATGTCCATTTGCAAAAACTCTTCCACCAAGGATTCCATCGAAAGATTAAAGATCTGAGCGGTCTTTCTACTCAAGGCATCGACTACCACATTAGCTTTGCCCGGATAATATTGGATCTTGACATCGTAATCCGTGACATATTCTAACCATCTATGCTGGCTCAAATTTAACTCCTTTTGAGTGAATATGTACTTCAAACTCTTATGGTCCGTGTAAATCTTACACAATACGCCATGCAACAAATGTCTCCATAACTTCAAGGCATAAATCACTGTTGCAAACTCCAAATCATGAATATGGTAGTTCCTTTCATGTATCTTTAATTGCCTCAACCCATACGCAATTACCTTGCCTTCTTGAAGAAGACACATCTAAGACCGACGTGCAATGCATCCACATAAACAGCATACTTCAATCCCTCTATAGGAAAAGTCAACACTGGAGCAGTGTACAATCTCTTTTCCAATTCCTAAAAAGCTTCATCACACTTATCGCTCCAAACAAACGATGCATTCTTTTGTGTAAGCTTAGCCAGCGGCGCAGATAACTTAGAGAATCCTTCCACAAACCTTCTCTAATAGCCTGCCAACCCTAGGAGGCTTTTTATCTCTTTGGGTATGGTAGGTCTTTTCCAATCCATTACGATAGCTATCTTTTCAGGGTCAATAGATATTCCATCTTTATTCACAACATGACCCAAAAAGGAAACCTAAGGTAGACAAAACTCGCACTTACTTAACTTTACATACAACTTATGCTCTCTCAAAGCAGATAGAACTAACCGCAAATGCTGGGCATGCTCCTCGACACTGGGAATAAACCAGGACATCATCGATAAAAACGACCACAAAATAGTCTAAAAAATCTTTGAACACTCTGTTTATCATGTCCATGAAGGCAGAAGGTGCATTCGTTAATCCAAAGGACATTACCAAGAACTCAAAATGTCCATGCCGAGAACGGAAGGCAGTCTGCGGAACAACTGACTCACGTCAACTGATGGTAGCATGAACGAAGGTAAATCTTAAAAAACAATGAACTACCACGCAACTGATCAAACAAATCATCTATCCACGGTAAGGGATAGCCGTTCTTGACAGTTATCTTATTCAATTCCCTATAATCGATGCAAAACTCATAGTTCCACACTTCTTATTTACTAACAACACGGGAGCACCCCAAGGAGAAGAACTTGGCCTAATGAATTTACACTGCAACAACTCATCCAGCTGGGTACGTAACTCTTCCAACTCATATAGGGCCATACGGTACGGTGCCTTAGCAATAGGGCGAGTACCCGGCTCCAAATCAATAACAAACTCCACATCCATCTCAGGCAGAAGACCAAGAAGATTAGGTGGGAATACATCAAGAAACTCTCGCACCACAGGAACATCCTCGACGCTTGGCAATCTACTAACAATTTCCAAAACAGAAACAAACAAGAAAAATAATCTGAATTTAAAAGTTTTCGATCACATACCACAAAAATAATCGGGGAATCCTGGCGCAGAAAACAATAAACACTCCTGGGGTAGTCGTTGTCCATCTTGAAGTCCAAATGCTTAACCTTGCATTGGATAACTTCATCATATCTGGATAACCAGTCCATGCCCGAGATCACATCAAAGTCCTCCAGGTCTAACACCTTCAAATCAGCAAAAGCTATAAAATCATCTACAAGGATCGGACAACTCCGGATACCTTGGTCTGACACCACAGAATCACCGGAAGGAAACTTAAAGTGAAATGAATCACCAACTAGATCGAGAGTCATATAAGGGCACTCTACGAAAGTCCTAGCCATGAATGAGTGGGTAGCACAAGAATCAAAAAGAACACATGCCCAACGGTTCTTTACCTTAAATTTCCCTATAAATTCGCATTCGTTACTAAACGAACAAACATCGAATCTAAAGCTAAAAGCTAGAAGCTATATTAGATTCTAACCTGAGATCACTTGGGTAGACGTTTGAACTTCCTTTATAGTCATCAAAATCAGCTTGCCCTTCCCTTTGTCCAAACGTTGCGGAGGCAGCAAAGCTTAAAGTGGAACTGGCAGTAGCAGGGGCTGAGACTACGGGCACTTTGACTTGAAATGTCCTTTCTGTCCACACTGGAAGAAAACCATCTCTATACCCCAACAATGGGCAGCATCGTGCCCCTTCCGCTTGTACGAAGCACAAACCATATCTCCTTTGGGAGCGCTCAGAATTGCATGCACTTGCTGCTGCTTTTGAGCTCCCAACCTCTTGAAACACTTTTCAAATAGATGGCCCGACCGGCCACAGAAACTACACACCTCCTTGCTTCTTTTCTTCAAAGAGGGACCAGACTCTTGAGAGTTCTTACCATCATCAGAATTCCTCTTGTCCTTCCTCATTTGCATGCCTCGATTCTTGGAATTATCGATAGCTTCGACTTAAAGAGCAGCTTCCACTGCTTCAGCATAGTTCTCAGATCCATAAGCACTAGTCAGCTACTTGATGTCACTCCTAAGACCACCCAGAAATCGATTGACTCTGCTAGCTTCAAAGGATACAAAATCCGGGGCAAACTGGCTCAACTTGCTGAACTCTACCTCATACATACTGACCATGAGTTGTCTCTATTTAAAATGCAGGAAGTTGTTCATCAGACGGTCTTACTCGACCGACGGTAGAAACTTCCTAAGCAGTAACTTCTTAAATGATCCCCACGAACATCCAATAGGGAGGTTTTCTTTTTCTCTTAACCACCAGCTCTTTGCAAGACCATTAAGCTGGTAAGAAGCGACCATCACTCTTTGGTCCGCAAAAATTCCTGAATACGAAAACATCTCCTCGATCGCGATAATCCAATCGTCTAAAGCCATAAAATCATCTCTACCGTCATAGGTAGGAGGTCCTAATCGCTGAAAATTCGAGATAAAATTCATCTCTTGTGGAAGCTGAACTGGAGGCACCAAAGGAGCCTGAGGAACGTGAACGACTTGACCCATAGCAGGGTCCTGCACTCTAGGTTGCTATCCTGAAATGACAGTAAACAGCGCCTGGATCTACGATTACATCTCCACCATCTGCCTAGACAGAGCCTCATTGCTCTGCCACAGTCCCTCAATCGCAACCTCACTCTATGCACTAGACAACTCGCCCTCAGACTAGAGAGTCGACCTCATCGCAACACACTTAGGCGGCATCCTAAGAATACAATGAACACCAAATCAGAACCTAGCTTAATCGCTAGAATTACACCACTTAATTCATACCATACATGTTTAGACACTTGCTCATGCTTCTAACTTACTCTGGGATTTCCATTAATGATGTTATGCTTAATTTAGGATGATATAACGCCATCCTATTGACTCATGTGCATAAACCATGAATGCATGAATTCTTATTCTTTTGCCTTAAAACTATGTGTGTACGTATGTCATCATGTAAATCATAGCTTGACACATGTGCTACTGCTATGTTATGTCATGCATGTTGTGCTATGAAATCTAATAAAGGCCTTAATGCATGTTCTGAGCAGCGTACACATGAAATATTATGCATCCCATACTACATAATATCACATGTAATGAAAAGCAAAATCTAATGTGCATTTATGTGATGATTTTTATGCATCCAATACTACATAGCAGTCACATGTTGCTCCCTATGAGGATCCATATACAAACACATATTATGTATCCCATACTACATAATATGCCACGTATACTTCTAATCATGCTTATGAGTGTAGTGTTTATGCTTCAGCCAAGACGTACTGACGACACATCAGTGTGTGTGTATGAAATGAAACAAGACCTCTAAAACTACACCTCTGATACAAACTTTCACAACCTGCATTTTCATCACATTTAAACATTATATTAGAGTAAGAGAAAACACGCATCATTATGCCACTCCGTGTAGGGGATAACTGCAGGCGCTCAGACAAGAACTCAAACCTAACACTTTATGAAATACTCAAGTTTATCACGAAGAAAGCTGTAATTTAAGTTAAGTTTGGATGGTCGTATCCATCAGCTCGGTGGATCCACTAGTACACAAGTGAAAATATGAATATACGCTGCAGAAAGTACTTTGTTTATATTGATTAACATCCTACATGAGCATAAACAGCCACATAGGACAACACATGATATGCATACCTCTAGGCTTAATATATGTATAGAAATTGTTTTTTTTACATTTGTTAAAAATATAGTGGCTTTGGTTTAAAACAATGTTATGAATGAGATATTCAAATGATACTTGTATACCTTTTTTAATAATAGCTAACCTGCAACCCTAGCATAAAACCTTCCAAGAGATCAAGTAAAACTAACAAGTCATCCAGAAGAGACTGAGCAGCTAGTAACTAAACAGTATAAAACTCTAGTGGACATCAACAACCTGACACGAACCCACCAAAAAAAAAGTATGTCTGAACCAATCAACAAAACAACAGCACTACCTCACAATAGTGAGGAAAGGATGACTACAATAACTACAGAATAACAACAACCACCAACTCTAGCCGCTCAACCGACTACTGCTCCAAACCCCAGACATTCAAAAGACAAGAATACCTCAACAAGAATATACAAGTGGCAAAGAAAGATCAGTTTCAAATTGAAGTAAAGGATTCAAAGGGTTACTAACCCAAACAGGAATAGATGAAATGAAAACATCAATACTCAACCATAAGGGAATAAGTAAGAAAGAACTCACAAGGTTTAGATATCCCAAGCTGCACCAAATGCGATAAAGATCTATTCTTTATAAAACGTTTATATAAGTATGAGTAAATATACATAAGAATAGCAAACTCATCATAGAATAAGCATATACATGGGCAAAATCCGGCACCTGCGGCGGTGGTCTCCTCCTCCATACACCAAAAGTAAAAACTTCACAAGGGTCCAAGGAAAGGTGGTCTCATTTATTAACACACCCATAATCGGGGGAAAACCGGCACATGAGGTGGTGGGAACCTACCCAACACACCAAAAATCATAATGTAACACCCCAAATTTGACAGCAGAACTTTTGGTCACTATCGCCAGGCGACAGTGGGTATCGCCGGCAATGATAGCAGTAGATCTCAACGCCATGAAGCGTTGAGTGAGCTTTACACACTCAATGCTTTTCAACGAATCGTTGAGTAAGAGACTATCACATGGTGATAGTGGGTATTGCGTGGCGATAGCCTAGCTCTCAACCCTCTCAACGCCTTAGAGTGTTGAGTGAACTCAACGCACTTGATGCCATAAAGCATTGAGTAAGCAATCAGAATGACGACAGTGGATATCGCCAGTCGATACTACCACGTATGTGTGGACACGTGTCAGATGGCCGGGAGGCGACCGATGAGCGGTGGTTGACTAGGGTCAAGGAGGTTACTGTCTCTATCACCAGACGATAGCTGGTATTGCTCGATGATATCCTTTTGTTTGACTTCTCAACCAAAATCGTGGCCTTTCCTCCCGTTTGATGAAATGAACGTGCGACAGGGATTAATCCAAAGGCTACTTATGCAGAGGAGTAAAGGAATGAGAATTCATTCTCTTCTTCTCACTCTCTCTCCTTCTTTTATCTAAGTTCTTGAGAGATAGAGCTAAGGGTTGGAGCTAAGGGCTGGAGCTGAGATTGAATAGCTTGGTGAAGGAGATCTAGTAGTTGGAAGCAAGATCCGAGGCTTGGTCCGTTAAGAGGAAAGCGCGGCGCTCCTTTCCAAACGGACAAAAAAGCGGTCATGGATCCGAAGAAAACTACAAGGGTAACGATCTTCTTCTTGGACAAGTGAAGTCCTTCTTTTGGCATATGCATGGAATCCCCCACCAAAAGGTGTAAAAGCGAAAGGAATTCCTTTGGGTTGATTTGTAAAATCCCTAGTGAGTCTTGCATATAGATTCGGAAATGTGTAGTAAGGAATAAGCATGTTGTGTGAAGCCTATCTGGATAAGTTGGTCTAGATTGGTGTTGTTTATTTTGCGTGTCAGATAAGACTCCGAGTATAAACAATTAGTTTACGAGGTCTGCGGGGTTGTACCTATTAACTAAAAGTAGTAAGAAGTACTGGAGTTGCACACCAGGAAAATACCCACGAAATTCCATGGTTTTTAGACCTGTTGGATATCACCGGGTGACAGTGAGTATCGCAAACGGTGATAGCTCTTGGTGAGCTATTGTGCTATGTGCTATAAAAGTCCAATATTTCTGGCACTGCAGGATGCTGCGGGGTTTTGGGTTAAGTTTGGGCGCAGAAAGAGAACTTCTGTTTGTCCCGCCAAGTGATCGTGACAAACGCTGGCAATAACACCATTTTGATTTTAAAGCCTGTCTCTAGGAGACTGTGAGGCTAATCTATGAGCTGCGAGCTACTAAAGGCCAGTGAGCCGAACGGACAAAGGGAAGATGACTCGCGTCAAACTATACATGGATTTGTCGATTTGAGCAATGGGCAATGGCTAAATTGTATCCGTGTTATGATTGTCTAACTTGATTGTCTAAGTTATTGACATTCATTAGGATCGCATAATGAGAATCTTAGGTTGTACGCCGTCAAGACTAAAGTCTCAGGCTAGGGGCCGTAGAGACTATAAAGACTCAAAGTTAACCGTTATGTTTGGGACCTCAGAACGATGGTGGGACCCTGACAACAAGTACACCGAAAATGTTCCCTGAGTGCACAGAACGTTTGGCCATCGAGGCATTCATTTGTGATATATTGAACTGTGCATGAGTGCACATTCTTGTGATATATCTGCTTTTGAAAATGCTATGCCTGCAGGGAAGGAATACCTCTGCCCCAAAAAAGGGGTAGGGTCATTATAAATTGGTTAGCTGAATGCTAACCGTTTCCTTGTTCTCCACCCTTGTGGTGGATTGTCCTTGTGCAGGTGCTGGAGAGCCGAGCGGGAAATAGCTAGCTGAAGCCCTTGATGCTATCATTGCCCTCAAAGGCCGGGCGAAGAAGTTTTAATGTTTTCATGTGTGGTCGGCCTGCGCGTTGATGTTTGTAAACCACACTTGTGAAGTATAACTATAAGGATTTATGGCCATAACTTTTGTTTATTTGTCATTAAAATTCCTAATATGGTATGTTTTATATATAATGGACATTCATTTGGTATGAGTTCATGCAACCTTAAAGCTTATGCTTGAATGCTCTGAGTTAGGGCGCGAGTAGTCATTTGATATTTACATGTAATTCCGCTGCCTATTGGTGGAATATGGTGTGGGGCCACGACAACACCCTCTATTATATTTCATGTGACGTACAGAGGTGTTATAATTTGGTATTAGCTTGTCTTGGTCTCCCCCCTGCAAATTGGTGGTCGAATTATTTCGAGGGTGATGCAGCGCCACCGCTACTTGATGATTACCCGGTTGCCGAGGCGCTACGACATTAAGATCTGAGATGTCATGATGACGCTGAAGGAAGTGCACGTTACAACCTCCGCCCGCGGCGTGCGAAAACCGCCTTGAAAAAATTAGCCTAATTTTCTTATTTCATGCTCTTTATTTAATATTTTGAGAATATAAAATTATCCTATGCTTAAGTGATAATTTTATATTCATGGCATGTGTTATTTTTTCATTTTGAACAATATTTTATTTTGGGTGTGCATTTAGCCTTTTGGATGGATGAGATTACATCTCCATCATGAAGGGCTATGAGTTATTGTAAACTCCTATTTAAGGAGGTGTTTAAGAGGAATAATATCATTGAATATTTGAAACCTAAAACTCCCCCTCCTTTGAGAATTTCGGCCAAGAGTTTTCTCCAAGCCGCCGGACCCTTGGTGGTGTGAAACCGCCAACCCCCCCTTGTGTGGTGTGAAGCCGCCGCCCCTTGCTCCCTCCATCCGTTCGGTGCGACTCCGACGCGGCTTCTTTGGTGCGACTCCGTGGAAGAAGGTTGAAAACCCTTCGGTGTGACGCCGGCGGATCCGTTGAGAGAGTGATTCTCCCACCTTATATTTGTGTGAACTTTCATGCTGGTTGGGTAATCTCTTTTCTTTGTGTGATTCTTGCTTTAGTTTGTGGAGGTTTTTCATGCACCGTTTTTTCCGTGATTTTTAAATCCGTCGCTTGCAAAATCTGAATTTGAAAGTGTTGTTATTGAATCTCTTGTTGTCCGGAACGGGAAGATCCGTCTCGAGAGTGCAACGTGGCCTAGCCTCGATTTGCTCTTCCGTTCGGCGCACTTTATGTGCCAACAAGGGAATTAATCACGACTCGAATTGCGATCGCTCTTAAAGGTTTTCCGCCGCTCCGAAATAAAATTATTGCTGCGCTTTAAATGGCTATATTGAAATGAATAGATGCTTGTGTATGTGCGATGAGTTGTGGGCTTGTTGGAGAGGTAGGTCCTAAGGACGTGGTATCGAGTCCCGGATTTTGGGAACCAACCGACCCCTTTTCGTTGGCTTTTGGTCGGCGGTCCCTCTTATTATTTCTTGTTCGGTAACGTTTAGGTGTCTGTATTGTAGTCACGCCCTAATCACGATCGTCTCTACATCAGAGGGGTGGTGAGCACATGTAAGTGCGGACCGTTATAATATAAATGAACTCCAGAAATATCCACTTAGGAATGAAAATACACCTATTTAAGGAACCTCACATTCCTAATCGTTGCTGTTGCTTTCGCAAAGTCGCTAAAGTGTGTCTTTTATACGTATAGGTGACTCAAAGTGGTGCAGGGCAGTCTGAGCCCCAGTATTTTGTTAAAAGTGCGACACCAACTGAGGTTCCCACACCTCCTCCTTCTGTGGAGACAGTGCACTTAGTTGCTGAGGCATTGTTTGTGATTATACACCCATAGCCTACAAGGCAGGCGCAGCCTGCAATTGTGCCTGTATAGGTTGGTGTGAGGCCAGAACCTGTTGTGGCTATGGTAGATATACGAGCAGCAGAACGGCTACTGAGCAGTTCATGAGTTTCAGTCCTCCTATCTTTATGGGGGCAGGATCCCCAATGAAGGCAGAGGACTGGCTTGCGCGTGTCAAAATAATTTTGACGACAATAAGAACTGAGGAGGAATAGAAAGTCATCTTGTCCACTTTACTATTGGAAGGAGAGGCTTAACTTTGGTGGGACGAAATGGAGCTACACCACTTAATAGGCAGACAACTAACAGAGGTCTCAATAGCGGAGTTTTCGAGACTATTCTTGGCAAAGTACCTGCCGTCATCGCAGCACAAAGCCATGGAAAATTAGTTACAACATCTAACTCAGGAATAAAGTAGTGTCGATACCTACTTATATGAGTTTACAAGGTTGGGATGCTATACGGGCTCTACCTATGTGGAAGAAGAGCGGAAAACTAATAGGTTCTACAAAGGGCTGCGGGATGAGCAGAGATTCCTGCTCTCGAGTTCAGAGAATCAAGGGTTTCAAGCATTCGTGGATACGGCTCGTGCGTTGGAGAAAGATATGAAAAGGGTGCAGGGCAAGAGGGACTTGGCGGTAACAAAGTCCTAGTTTAAAGTGTCGCATCCTAGGAAATCTGGTTACCGCAAGAGATAGAGTAAGAAGTCCAAGTCTTCTGGACAAGCTCCCTCTACTGTTGCTTCTGGAGCAACTTTTGGGCATGGCCCGCATATATGTTATACCTGTGGTAAGCCAGGACACTTTTCTTATGACTGTCGGATTGGTCCTCCAAAGGGTGATAAGAAGACATGAGCAATATATGTTGAAAAAGGGAAGGCGGTGGAGTCCACTGCATCCCAGTATGCTCCAGCTCAACCAAGGGTATACAACCTGGCCAACAGGAGGCCATAAAGAAGAGTGACATTGTCAGAGGTACGAGTTAAGCTACAGTTTTACTGCTTTCTATACTTCATACCTTGTGTGTTGCTTGTGTATGTTTTTTTTATATTAGGCTTTGTCCTTATTCAGTACTACCCGGAGAGAGCACTGTTCGATATGGGTGCTTCACATCTGTTTCAATATGAGGACTTCGTGTCTCGGATTGGAGTGCTTATTTGTGTGCCGACAGATAGCCTATTGATATTATTGCCTAACAGATGCGTGATGCAGGCAAATAAATGTTGTTATATTGAGGTGCGGATAGGAAGTCGGGATTTTGGATTGGAAGCATCTGTAATGCCGATATTAGAGTTCGATGTAATCTTTGGTATGGACTGGCTCTAGGAGCAGCGCATTTTTATAGATTGCAACTCAAAGGAGATCACACTTGGACAGAATACCGAGCTAGAGGCTAAATTCGCTGGTATGCGAGGATCGAGCAAGATATTGATGTCTGCTCTCCAAGTCATCAAAGCTATTCGGAAGGACGCAGAGTTATTCTTCACGCTTATAGATGCTGTTGAGACAAAAGCCATTATGAGTGAAATTCTGATTGTATCGAAGTACGCAGATGTGTTCCCGAAGGATCTTCCGGGGTTACCTCCCAAAAGAGAAATTGACTTCTCTATCGAGTTGGTGCCAGGTGAGAAAGCCGTGTCCCGCTTACCATACTGTATAGCGCCAAATGAAATGGCGAAACTAAAGGTCGAACTTCAAGAGCTGTTAGAGCAAGGATATATACGCTCAAGTATGTCACCTTGGAGTGAACCTGTCCTCTTTGTAAAAAAGAAGGACGGTAGCCTGCATTTATGCATCAATTTTAGAGAACTGAGTAAGTTGACGGAGAAGAACAAGTATCTGATACCACAGATTGATGACTTGTTCGATCAGCTTGGATCAACGGTATACTCAAAGCTAGACTTGAAGTATGGCTACTACCAGTTGAGAATTTAGGAATGTGACATTCCCAAGACAGATTTTGGAACACGCTATTTACATTATAAGTTCACTGTAATGTCATTTGGGCTAAAAAATACGCCATCGGTGTTCATGGACCTAATGCACCGAACATTTCGAGAGTACTTGTACTTATTTGTAATCATCTTTATTGGCAACATTTTAGTGTACTCTCAGTCTGAAGAAGATCATGCGAACCATTTGTGGATGGTGTTGCACACCCTGAGAAGAATGTGTCACTCTTTGAATGTGATAGAGTGGCCAAAATTCTTGCTCTTGCATCTGGAAGTACTTTGTCATCACCAAGAGCAGCCAATAGCCCAATGTTGATCTTTTCCTCTCTACAGATTTACTGCTCCATAGAGTTCCACATCTTATTGTTCATCCTTGAATACATAAGTTTAACCTTTATCTATCCTTGGAGGTCAATTCAGGCTGTTAGGTCCTTTTTGAGTAACCTCCCTCTGATACCACTTGAAAGTCTTAAATTTCAAAGATATCTAAATCACCTAGAAGGGGAGGGGTGAATAGGTTATTGGTCTCTTTATTAGTTCTTTTCTTTTCTTTGAGTTTGCTGCTTGAGTGGTTGGTTAATTTCTGCTTTCTAGATGATTTACCCTGCACAAAGAAAACAACACAGCAAAGCACACAGATATATATAGTGGTTCCCCAACTGGGTACATCCACTTTCCCTCCCACCTATCTAACTGTCTTGCTGGACTAGGCACTTCTCCAAAATGCTCGAAAGAGCTTACACCTCACGCCCTCAGCCTTACACTCAGGTTCTCGTCAGAACCCTATCTCAGAATCATAAAGGTTCCAACCTTAGAGCCCTGTAGTGCTCCTAAAGCTCAGTGGTCCTCAAACCACCTACCTCAGCCTCATCTCTAAAGCCAATAACTCAGGCTTTTTAGCCTACAATTTCAGGCACTCGGCCCTTATCTCAGAGTGCTGCATCGATTCTACAAGATGGAAATTGGTTTATGTGGTTCTTGATTGATCACAAGAGGAATTCTTCTATGACAATCATCCTTAGATGAGTTAAACTTAGCACCCCACTATGACACCAGTAGAGTTTTCCTATATCAACATTACTGGATAGAGTGCACCTATGTCTCGACTACTTCACAGCAACAAGTTTATGCACTTCAGCTGGAATAAACTTGTAGAATACAATTCTGCCTCTTTCTGAACTGAACCAAAGATTCAACTCTCACTTCTTCACAACAATAATGATGTAGAAGCTTTGGCTTATGCTGGAAGTAACTAGAAGATCTGTTTCTCTGCTCCTTTCTGAACTGAGCTGACTGCTCATCTCCAACTTCTTATTCACAGCTCCTAAAGTGTATGTTCTTTTAGAAAGTATAGGCTGGATCTGTGAAGCTCCTGCAGCAAAGGTTGGCTCTTGCTACTATCTCTTTCTTAGAGAATCACCCTGAGCTTCCTTGCTGGTATAGATGAAGATACCAGCAAACTTGCTGTTGAAGATGTTGATATCAACAGCTAACTTGCTCTTTGTCATTCTGACTTGAGCTTCCTGTTCTTTAACTCCACAACAATGCCGGAGAAGAAGAATAACTGTCACTAACTCTTTTTCTGTAAAGAGCACTTCCTTTTATTTATTGAGACCCAACGACTCTTTTAGAAGTAGGTCCTACACTATTAATGTTGGTTGCAATTTTTCTTTAACGCCAACTGTCGTACAGTAGGTCTGCGACAACCTTTGTCGCGTACTGTAGCCATCTCACCACTCATTTGAAATATGTCTACTTTTTGACTTGCTGACGTCACCAGTTGTGGACTTAGCCAAAAATCAAACAACATTAACATAAGCATTGAGAGAGTAAGCATCACTCAACGCCAAAACACTTGGACAGATTTACTATCTCTTGGCGTTGAGAGAGTAGCCTTCACTCAATGCCAAACTACTTAGAAAATAAATCAGTTTCTAGGCGTTGAGAGCGTTGAGTGAACAACCCTCACTCAACGCCATCTGCCTTAGCCATATATCTGCTCCTTCAATAACTGAAGCATTGAGAGAGTTGAGTGAGCATGCCTCACTCAATGCTATTTTCTTTTAACTCACCTCTGAATAATGGCGTTGAGAGCGTTGAGTGAGCACGCCTCACTCAACGTTTTTTGCCTTAGCCAATTTTCTGTGTTTAAAACCATTGGGCTTGGATTGTCTTAATTTGAACTGAGTTCGACGAATGGTGAACTAAGCTCGACGAACTTTGAACTCAGTTCGAGGAAATCTCAAATGAGCTTGACGAACTCAGAACTCAAGCTATGAACTTAACTCGACGTAAGGTGAGCTGAGCTTGAAGAACTCTGAACTCAGTTCGACGAAATCTCAACTGAGCTCGACGAACTCAAAACTCAAGCTCTGAACTTAGCTTGACGAAAGGTGAGCTGAGCTCAACGAACTCTGAACTCAAGCTCTGAACTTAGCGGAACGAAAGGTGAGCTGAGCTCGATGAACTCTGAACTCAGTTCGACGAATTTTTAACTTAGTTCAACCAGTTTAACTTACAGCCTTTTTGCTGAATGGCGTTGAGTGTGTCTTCATCACTCAATGCTAAAACACTCAGCCAACTTTCTATTTAGTAGCATGGATTTGAGTTAGTTGACTTCACTCAATGCCTGTTGACTTAGCCCCATTTCAGCTCATTCCAACTTTAGGCTTTTACTGCTTTAGCATTTCTCACAGCTTTTTGTTGCATGGCGTTGAGTGAGTTTACTTCACTCAATGCCTATGGACTTAGCCATTTTTTCAGCTTGCCACTTCCTTGGCTTTGACTGTATAGGCTTCACTCAGCGCTATAAGTCATCTGGCATTGAGCGAATGATCTTCACTCAATGCCTATGGACTTTAACAGTCATCTGTTTTTCCACCACTTAGGTAAGAACTTACCCGTCTTAGCCACTTAGACTACCTGTCCCATCATAGCTTATCAGGACAAACTGCAATCATTCACCTTGAACATAAGTTAGATCACAACATGTGTATACATTGTTTTGCTGGTCCTTCTTCAAATTCAGGACATTGGAATCAATGGACCTAACAATCTCCCCCTATTTGAAGAAGTCAAAACCTAAGCCAATGTATACACGAACATGCACATATTATAAATATTTAAAACACATCATCACATTAGAATTCAGAAAAATTATAGACATCTCAAATGATGTAGCAGTTAAGTCAAAATCAAGGCAAATGATGAATTAGACAGATAATAACAAATGGTTATTCTATTTAATCATATAGAGAATAAATGTTTAAATAATATAAGCACAGTGTTTCATCCCTAGACCTGTAAGCAGAACCTAAACCATTTTAAGTTTCAGGTTCCCTTATCATAATTCCACTGTCTCTGGATTTATTTACCGTCTTGTCTTCATCTCCAGCTATCTTCTTTCCTTTCTTATCAGCTTCATCAGAAGTCTTAGCCTTTGTAGCTCCAGCTTCAGTTTTATCATTTTGTCTCTCAAAATAGCTGAAAGGCTTGGGAAAGTATTTAGATGGTTCCACAATATCAGGACTGAGAATATTTGTCTTTTTATTCCTCCAAAAAATCCTTCTTCCTGTGTCTCTCTTTTCTATTTTATCCCATTCAGTCTTACTGTACCATTTACCTCTGTCTGATCTCTTATTCTTGACCTGGTCCCAAGTAAGCAGAATAATAGATCTGGACTCTGGGCTCCACTGCTCGAAATCAGGCCTCTGTTCCATTTCTTCTCTATATCTCTTTTTCCTTAGCCTGGCCTCCTCTTAAGCATCATCAGTGATTATTTCTTTGACCTGTAGTGACCGGTCTACCGTGGGGCTGAAGGAAGGATTCTGAGCACCAGTAGTCTTCTCTCCCCACTGAGCATTAGTAATGTCACCTTCTTCAATGTACTGAACATATTCTTGATTGTCTTGAACTTGGGATTCACTGCTATACATATTGTTCAAAGTTTCTTGTACATGGTCAGGCATCATTGGGATGTTATTATATTATAGTGGCTCTATTCCCAATGAGTCTTCACTGCATTTGTGGCCCAGACAATATTCTCAGTATTTGTTCTGATGAAATTTCTCTCCTCCTTTTTGACTTCTTCAATTACTTGAGTAGTCTGGGAGGTGCTAGATTCAGATCTCTTGAGCTCCAGATGATTAACTCCAGTAATTAAATTATTTTTGACCACCAGTAAGTGGTCATCTAGTAGTTTGGTGCATTCATCTACTTAGGTTAGTATAACATAAGTCTGCTTATTCAACAATACATGGGTAGCATTATGTATATAGCCAGTGAGTTCTGGGTCTGAATGTCTTGATTTTGTATGGTAATGATCACATTCTTGTTTGCATCATCAAGCTTATCCATTATATAGTCGACAGCTGGTGCATCCCTGGCGAAAAACTTAAAAGTTTCACCCTTTCGTATGTTTACTTCAAATCGTATTGATTTGATTTTTGTAGCCAGCTCATTCCTGATGTTCTTTAAGACATCATCTACAAAATTTTCCAGGGATCTTCTTTTCTCATCTAATAAGCTTTTTAGCTGGGCAAGGAGCATTGTTGAGATTTGATCTGTTCCAGCTGGTGTGCCTTCATTTTGGGTCTGCTGAACTTGCCTGACCCTAGTTCTTAGAGCGGGGTCATCCACTGTATGAGCTGAGGATTGTTCCTTCTCATGACTTGATTCCTCTTCCTCTGATTCTGAGGAAACTAGATCATGCACTTCATGAGTAGGGAGATCAGATTATATCTCCCCGTCTAACTCTGACATGTTCCATTGCATGTAGGTCAGCAGCAGCAACATCCTCTATTGGAGGATCCTTTAGTTGCTGCCCCACAAATAATGTATCATGCATTATCTATTACATCAGTTGCTCCTCCTCAATTTGAGCAATCATTCCCTCGGCACTAGGAATTTCCAAGACTTTATCTTGTAGTTCTTCATCTTTAGACATAGGTATCTGCCTATCTTCATCTTCCAATCTGGAGGCATCATTCTTCATTTATGCAGATATTTTGTTAACAATTTTCTTTGCTATTTTCCTAGCATCCTTGGTTGGAGGCAAATCATATCCTTCCTCTCCAGCAGATCCAGCTAACCCGGTAGTAGTCCCATCCACTTGAGGAACAAGATATGACCCTAGTCTGCTCACACGATTAAGAGGGGTAAGATCAGATGAGGCAGATACCTGGATATTCATGTCCCTCTTGGACACTTCAGTAGATGAAGATAGATCAGGATCATGAGGCTCTTCGTCCTCAGATGAGCTGCTAAAGGAGTTGGGCTCAGTAGCAGCATTTCTCTTTCCTTTTCTCTCCACCGCTTCTGGACCACAGAACTGAAGGTCCATGTCCCATCTCTCCAGCATCCTAATGTCCATCCTTCTCATGTGTTGTATTCTTGCACCAAGTTTCAGATTCAGAATTTTGGAGCCGTTTCTCGCAGAAATAGTGACAGGATTTTGCCCAAATTGGGTTCAGTCATGCAATCCACTATTCTTTCAAACTTCACTCTTCCCCAATCAGTTCTCTTGGATAATATGACCCTAGCCATTAGTTCAAACATCCTTTTTGAGATTTTTTCATGGGAGTCTGTTTTGCATATCAGAGCTTTCCCATTGACATCGACTAGAAACTTGCCTCTCAGGTTTAGTTCTTTCCTTTGAATTGATCTGGTTCTGTGCTTGGAAAGTCCACACCATTTCATTTCCAATTTTGCATTATCCAGTAATAGCTCTTCTTCGTCCTCAATTACAGAGAGCTTTGGCAGCTACAGAGCCTTGCTTAACCTTCTGGGGGTTATCTTGATTTTCTTTCCGCTTACTATGGTCTTAATTTTACCAGCCGAAGCATCCGCTTTGGCATTGGAAAATAAACCTTGTACTTCCCTCTTCTATAGAAGACAGGGTTCCATTAGGATGAAGACTAGGTCAGATTTATGTAGAAGATTAAGCACATACTAAACTTCTTCCAGAGCATCAACAAATCCATTTTGAACCACCTCTGCTCCTTCGAAGAGGAAATCCAGTCCCTTGGGCACCATTTCTTTGGAGAATTTTGAGAATGCTAGTGAAAGAGGCTTCCTGCCGATATAGCAAATGCGGGCAGCAGAGGGTAAGAAACAGTTTGCTTATTGCACAAGCCTTTCTATTTATAAGTATTGCTAAAAATAAGGCGGAAAGTCACTAATCCATGTTTATTGTTTAATCTTGATCAATGGCCAGGATTGAATCCCTACACATATCCACAATCCGTCTTTTCTCCAATATTTGTTAAGTGGGCTTATTTAGCTTAACATTAGTTTTATTTAGTAATTAAATTTTCACTTAACCCCTAACTGTGTTGACTTAACTTGCAGGGGTAATATAGACCTGTTGTACACATTCTAAAATATGTTTTACTGGGGTGCAATTAGACATAATTTCAATAATCTTACATTAATTTCAACTGAGTGTATTAGCCCCCAACCTTAATTGGCTCAACCAAATTTTGATACTTATCTAGCTTAGTATTCCATATGCAATATATCTTTGGGCATGTTGAGACAAATTACATTTTGTGGCACGGTGAACATATAAGCCACAATCATATTTATTAAGAAGAGTTTTTGTTATTACATCTTCTTAGTCATTTGTTTCAATTACCCTATCTAATATATGAGTAAATAATTTTGAAATTAAGTAGTAGAATTAAAGAAAGGTGAATTCTACTTATCTCTGCTCTGTATACTTGAAGCCCATTTGAGATTCACAGTTTCTGAGCATACCAACAACCTTGATTCTGAGGTTTAGCCTTTGATGTTCATCTGGCTTTCCTTTGTAAGCTCCCCCTTAATAATTGCACATGTTATTGACATTTAGTGCATGATGATACGTTTAATCATTTATTAAAGAAAACAACACAGCAAAGCACACATATATTAATAGTGGTTCCCCAACTTGGTACATCCACTTTCCCTCCCACCTATCAAACTATCTTGTTGGACTAGGCACTTCTACAAAATGCTCCAAAGAGCTTACACCTCAGGCCCTCAGCCTTACACTCAGGTTCTCTTCAGAACCCTACATCAGAAACATAAAGGTTCCTACCTCAGAGCCCTGCAGTGCTCCTACAGCTCAGTGGTCCTTAAACCACCTACCTCCGCCTTATCTCTAAGGCCTACAACTCAGGCTTTTCATCCCTACAATTTCAGACACTAGGCCCTACTCTCAGAGTGCTGCAACACTCCTACAGCTCAGATCCAGAAGGATCCTATAATATGTAAATGGGTTGATGTGGTTCTTGATTGATCACAAGAGGAATTCCTCTATGACAATCAGCCTTGGGTGAGTTAGACTCAACCCCCCACTATGACACCAGGAGAGTTTTCCGGTGTCAACTTTATTAGACAGAGTGCACCTCAGTTCTAACTACTTCAGAGAAACAAGTTTATGCACTTTCGCTGGAAGAAACTTGCAAAATACTATTCTGCCTCTTTTTGAACTGAACCAAAGATTCAGCTCTCTCTTCTTCACAATAATAATGATGTAGAAGCTTTGGCTTATGCTGGAAGCAATTAGCAGATCTGTTTCTCTGCTCCTTTCTGAACTGAGCTTACTACTCAGCTCCAACTTCTTCTTCACAGCTCCTTAAGTGTATGTTCTTTTAGAAAGTATTGGCTGGATCTGTGAAGCTCCTGCAGTAAAGATTGGCTCTTGCTGCTATCTCTTTTTCAGAGAATCACCCTAACCTTCCTTGCTGGTGCAGATGAAGATAACACCAACAAACTTGCCGTTGAAGATGTTGATCTCAATAGCTAACTTGCTCTTTGTCTTTCTGACTTGAGCTTCCTGTTCATTATCTCCACAATAATGTCGAAGAAGAACAACAACTGTCACTAACTCTTTTTCTGTAGAGAGCACTTCCTTTTATTTATTAAGACCCAATGGCTCTTTTAGCAGTGGGACCCACAATTTTAATGCTGGCTGCAATTTTTGCTTTAATGCTAATTGTCGTATAGTAGGTCTGTTATAACCTTTATCGCGTACTATAACTATTCCGTCACTTATTTGAAATATGTTGACTTTTTGACTTGCTGACATCACAAGCTATGGACTTAGCCAAAAATTATGCAACATTAGCATAGGAGTTGAGTGAGTAAGTATCACTCAATGCCAAAACACTTGTACAGATTTACTATCTCTTGGCGTTGAGTGAGTAGGCTTCACTCAACGCCAAACTACTTAGAAAATAAATCTGTTTTAAGGCGTTGAGAGCATTGAGTGAACAACCCTAACTCAATGCCATCTGCCTTAGCCATATATCTTCTTCTTCTTCAGCAACTGAAGCGTTGAGAGCATTGAGTGAGCATGCCTCACTCAACGCTATTTGCTTTCAACTCACCTCTGCACAATGGCATTGAGAGCGTTGAGTGATCAGGCCTTACTCACCGATTTTTGCCTTAGCCAATTTTCTGTGTTTAAAACAACTAGGCTTGGACTGTCTTACCTTAAATTGAGTTCGACGAATGGTGAACTGAGCTCGATGAACTTTGAACTCAGTTCGACGAAATCTTAACTGAGCTCGACGAACTCAGAACTCAAGCTCTGAACTTAGCTCGATGAAAGGTGAGCTGAGCTCGACATACTCTGAACTCAAGCTCTGAACTTAGCTCGACGAAAGGTGAGTTCAGCTCGACGAACTTTGAACTCAGCTCGATGAAATCTTAACTGAGCTCGACGAACTCAAAACTCAAGCTTTAAACTTAGCTCGATGAAAGTTGAGGTGAGATCGACGAACTCTTAACTCAAGCTCTGAACTTAGCTCGATGAAAGGTATGCTGAGCTCGACGAACTATGAACTCAGTTCGACGAATTCTAAACTTGGTTCAACCAGTTTAACTTACAGCCTTTTTGCTGAATGTCATTGAGTGTGTCTTCATCACTCAACACCAAAACACTTAGCCAACTTTCTCTTTAGTAGCATGATGTTGAGTAAGTTGACTTCACTCAACGCCTATAAACTTAGCCACATTTCAGCTCATTCCAACTTTAGGCTTTTACTGCTTTAGCCTATCTCACAACTTTTTGCTATATGGCATTGAGTGAGTTTACTTCACTCAACACCTGTGTACTCAGCAATTTTCTTTAGCTTGCCACTACATTGGCTTTGACTGTATAGGCTTCACTCAGTGCTATAAGTCATCGGGCGTTGAGTGAATGATCTTCACCCAATGCTTGTGGACTTAGACAGTTATCTATCTTTCCACCACTTAGGTAAGAACTTACCTGTCTTAGCCACATAGGCTACCTTTCCCATCATAGTTTATCACGACAAACTGCAATCATTCACCTTGAACACAAGTTAGATCACAACATGTGTATATATTGTTTTGCTGGTCCTTCTTCAAATTCAGGACATTGGGATCAATGGACCCAAAAAAGTTCTATGCCAAGTTCTCAAAATGTGAGTTTTGGCTGTCATTAGTGGCCTTTCTTGGCCGTGTGGTTAGTGGAGAAGGTATAACGGTGGATCCAGTTAAGATAGTGGCAATTCAAGAGTCGTCTGTTCTATCTACTATAACTGAAGTACGGAGTTTCCTTGGACTTATGGGCTACTACATGCGCTTCATGAAGAACTTTTCAAGATAGCCTTACATCTCACCACACTGACGAGAAAATATCAGAAGTTTGTTTGGATGTCGGAGTGCGAGCGAGCTATTGAAGAGTTGAAGAGTCGTTTGACCACGGCGCCTGTTTTGATATTGCCTTGCGGTACAGACAATTATGAAATTTATTGTAATGCGTCAGGGAGCGGCCTAGGCTGCGTTCTTCTTCAGTTTGGAAGGTGATCGCTTATGGATCACGCTAGTTGAAAATGCATGAGCGGAACTATCCCGTCCACGACTTGGAGTTGGCGGCGGTGATATTTGCGCTTAAACTATGTCGTCATTACTTATGTGGTGTGAAAGTTGACATCTTCATGGACCATAAGAGCCTTAGGTATCTCTTAGATCAGAAAGATCTAAACATGCGATAGCAGAGGTGGATGGACTTTCTCGGGGACTACACCTTCTAGATACATTACAATCCCGGGAAGGGAAATGTAGTCGCAGATGCCTTGAGTCAGCGAACTCCAGCAAGGGCAAATTGGTTGCAAATGCATGATGAGCGTCTGGTCCAGGAATTGGAGAACTTAGAAATTTCTTGTGTTGACAAGAATGCCACTACAAATGCATGCCTGAACTTGAAAGAGGTTCAATATGACTTTGCGGACATGGTTCGGCGAGCCACAAAACTCGATGAGAGTCTACAACGCTATGCAGCGGATGTGTCAAATGCCCAATTCTCCTTGAATGAAGGCCTTTTGCAAAAAGATGGTCGTTTGTGCATCCCATATGTGGGTAAACTACGTGAGGAATTGATGTACGAAGCACATTTTACAAAGTACTCAATTCACCCAGGGAGTACGAAAATGTACAAGGACATGAAGAATGTGTTCTGGTGGCCAGGTTTGAAGAAAGACATAGCCCATTACATGGCAAAATGTCAAACTTATGGCTTAGTAAAAGCTGAATGCCAAAAACCTGGAGGTTTCCTGAAGTCGTTACCAATCCCGGTATGGAAGTTCGATGACATTTCTTTTGATTTCGTGCATGGACTGCCGAGATCTCAGAGCAAAAATGATGTCGTGTGGGTGATCGTTGACTGGTTAACAAAAGTGTCGCACTTCATACCAAACAGGAAGGACGATTCAGTGGAAATATTGGCTAGGTAGTATGTGGATCACATCGTACGATTGCACAGCGTGCCCCGTAGCATTGTTAGTGACCGAGATGGGCATTTTACTTCAGGTGATTGGAGGCTAATCCACCAACTATTGGGTTCCAAGTTAAAGTTCAGTACGGCCTTCCATCCGCAAACGGATGGTCAGACTGAGAGGACCAACAAAAAAATAGAGGATATGTTCTGTATGTGCACCCTAGATTTCAGGAAGAGGTGAGAAGATCACATGTATATGATTGAGTTCGCCTAAAATAATAGCTATCAAGCTAGCATACATATGACGCTCTTTGAATCTTTATACGGTAGAAAGTGCCGTACACCGTTAGCTTGGGCAGAAACAGGCGAGTCAAAGCTATATAAGCGTAAGGAGGTCGAATATACAAATTCGACCATAAGCACTATAAGAGAGTGGTTACTGATAGCCCAAGACAAGCAAGCGAAGTACTACAATTCCAAGTACCGAAACATTGAGTTTGCGATTGGCGATTGGGTATATTTTAAAATCAAGCCCTTCAAAGGTGTATCCAGGATCCGGTGCTTAAAAAGTTGAGTCCGCGATATTTTGGTCTGTTTGAAGTGGTTGAGTGAGTTGGAGAAGCGTCCTATCGGTTAGTCTTGTCTGCGGAGCTAAGTGGTTTGCACGACGTGTTTCATATATTGGTGCTGCGAAAAGCTATGAAAGAGCAAGCTCAAGTGGTTGCGGATGATCAAGTAGTGGTGGATAGTCGGCTGACGACGAAAGTTCGACCCATTCAGATCGAGGATACGGAGATTAAGAACCGGTGAAACAAGACAATCGGGATGATCAAAGTCCGATGGGACAATTGTGGCTGGGAAGAGCTGACATGGGAGCATGAGCAAACTATGCGTGAGGAATACCCCGAATTGTTTGTAAAATAATATTGTAACAATGTTTTTAGGAAAGTAAAATATGTTGTAACATATAAGTTGTTGTTTTTCTATTTTAACTGACTAAAATTTCTGGACAAAATTTCTGTAAGGTGGGGATGGTTGTAACACCCCAAATTTGACAACAAAACTTTTGGTCGCTATTACTAGGTGATAGTAGTAGCACTCGACGCAATGAAGCATTGAGTGAGCTTAACACACTCGATGCCTTTCGACGAATTGTTGAGTAAGAGACTATTGTGTGGTGATATTGGGTATCATGTGGTGATAGCCCAGCTCTCAACGCTCTTAATGCCTTAAAGCGTTGAGTGAACTCAACGCACTTGATTCCGTAAAGCGTTGAGTGAGCTATCAGAATGACGACAGTGGATATCGTCGGGCGATACTGCCACATATGTATGAAAACGTATCAGATGGCCGGGTGGCGGACAATGAGAAGTGGTTGACTAGGGTCAAGGAGGCTACTTTCTCTATCACCAGGCGATAGCCGATATCACTCGGCGATATCCTTTTGTTGGACTTTTCAACCGAAATCGTGGCCTTTGCTCCCTTTTGATGAAATGATCTTGTTGCTGGGATTAATCCCAAGGCAACTTATGCAGAGGAGTAAAGGAATGAGAATTCATTCTCTTCTTCTCACTCTCTCTCCTTCTTTCATCTAAGTTCTTGAGAGAAAGTGCCAAGGGTTAGATCTAAGGGCTGGAGCTGAGCTATAATAGCTTGGTGAAGGAGATCCAGTAGTCGAAAGCAAGATTCGAGGCTTGGTCCGTTAAGAGGAAAGCGTGGTGCTCCTTTCCAAAAAAGACAGAAAAGCGGTCATGGCTCTGAAGAAAACTACAAGGTTAATGATCTTCCTCTTGGACAAGTGAAGTCCTTCTTTTGGCATATGTTTAGAGTCCCCCACCAAAAGGTGGAAAAGCGAAGGGAATTCTTTTAGGTCGATTCGTGAAATCCCCAGTGAGTCTTGCATATAGATCCGTAAAAGTGTTGTACGGAGTAGGCATGGTTTGTGAAGCCCATCTGGACAGGTTGGTCTTGATTAGTGATGTTTATTTTGTGTGTCAGAGAAGACTCCGAGTATAAACGAGTAGTTTACGGGGTCTGTGGGGTTGTACCCGTGAACTGAAAGTAGCAGGAAGCACTAGAGTTGCACTACAGGAAAAAACCCACAAAATTCCACGATTTTAAGACCCGTTGGATATCACCGGGTGATAGTGAGTATTGCTAATGATGATAGCTCTTGGTGAGCTATTTGTGTTGTGTGTTATAAAAGTCTAGTGTTTCTGGCACTACAGGATGCTGCAGGGTTTTGGGTTGAGTTTGGGCGCAGAAAGAGATCTTTTGTTGGTCCCGCCAAACGATCGTGTTGAACGCTGGCAATAAATCCCTTTTGATTGTAAAGCCTGTCATTGGGAGACTGTGAGGCTAATCTATGAGCTGCGAGCTCCTAAAGGACAGTGAGCCGAGCGGACAAGGGGAAGCCGACCCGCGTCACACTAGATATTGAATTGACGATTTGAGCAACGAGCATTGGCTGAACTGTATCCGCATTATGGTTGTGTAACTCGAGTGCCTAAGTTATTAGAATTTGTTAGGATCGCATAATGAGAGTGATATAGGCCCATGGTTTCGACGGATTAAACTATGCGTTCTTAGGTTCAGTAATTAAAATAATTACGTAGCAAACAGTTTCTCTAATTAACCCTATCGATTGCTTAAGCAATTAATGACACAATTTTCAACATTAAACAACGAAAAGGGACACTACCCCTTTTATAAGTTAAATAAGGGCTAAAGGCCAATGTTCGCTCAAGCGAATGGGATCTACCCGATCCAGAAAATTATCAATTCAAAATTGAATTATACGCAAACATTCACAATTCCAATAAGAGAAGATCTGGACTAGAATAGCAATTTAAAATAAAGTCCCTATAAATCCCAAAAAATTAATTAATATGAGGGTATACCAAATCACTTGAACTCAAGGGGAAATCAAGGGTGATGAACCCGATTTCTTCAAGTGTTCACGAGATCTACCCGCTCAAATTATACAAGAATATTCGGAAGAAAACACGCTTAAAATTCAGATTTAATTAAGCACAAATTTCTATTTAAATCAGGTCAATTAACTAGCCTTCTATTTCACAAAAATCTCACAATAATAAGAAGAACCCACAAGAGATGGTTAGAGAACTCATTATCCAAATCCCAAGAAAGTTCCGTCCACAAAGATGAGTGAAGGAAGCACTCACGACGGTGGTTAAGTCTATCTCCACGCGAGTCCACGGATCCACACCGAACGATGAAGACATGAGCCGTTCTTCTTCCTTTTTGCAAAACCCTTGGAGAGAGGGAAACTTGGTGGTCAAAATTTTGGAAGGGGAAAGAGAGGGTGGTGGCTAGGAGGTTGGCCAAAATACTTGGAGTAGGAGGAAGGAGAGGTAGAAGTGGAGACTCTCACAAAGAGGATGAGGGGGAGGGGAAGGATAAGGTGGCCAAACACAAAAGAGGGGGAGAGGAGGAGCCCGACGACCAAGAGAGGTCAAGAGAAAGAGGGGGGTCAATTTTTTTCCTAAGGGGGAAGAGAGAGGTAAGGGGAAATTCAAATTTTGAATTCAAAGTTTCAATAAATCATACAATAATATGGCCTTAAATAGCCTACACCACTCAATCTCTGCCCTTCAAATAATATAAACTCATGATGGTTATATACACCCATCATAATACATGAAATAAAAAAAAATACTATAATAACATGCTTGGAAATAAAAAATTCTTAAATTAAAGTTGCATTTAATAGAAATTTCTAAAAATAATAATTGATAAAATATATAATTTTAATTATTTAATTTATAATTATATATTTTATTTAATGGCGGCGGCGGACGTCGAGCAAAACATGTAGCGGCGGAGGCATTGACGAAGAAACATCGTGGTAGAATTTCATCTTCGAGCTTGCGACATCGATCGTCCCAATTCACGAACTCTCTATGACGGGGATCAACGACCGCATCAGCATCATCACCATGAGAGAGTCTTAGGATGTACGCCGTCAAGACTAAAGTCTTAGGCTAGGGCAATAGAGACTATAAATGCTCAAAGTTAACCGTTATGTCTTGAACCTCGGAACGATGGTGGGACCCTGGCAACAGGTACACCGAAAATGTGCCCTGATTGCACAGAACGTTTGGCCGTTGTGGCATTCGTTTGTGATATATTGAACTGTGCGTGAGTGTACGTTCATGTGATATATCTTCTTGTGAAAATTTTATGCCTACAGGGAAGGAATACCTCTGGCAAAAAAGGGGTAGGGTCGTTATAAATAGGTCAACTGAATGCTGACCGTTTCCTTGTTTGCCATCCTTATGGTGGATTGTCCTTGTGCAGGTGCTGGATAGACGAGCGGGAAATAGCGGGCTGAAGCCCTTGCTTCTATGCTGGCCCGCGAAGGCCGAGCGAAGAAGTTTTACTATTTTCATGTTTTGCCGGCCTGCACGCCGATGTTTTTAAACCACACTTGTGAAGTATAACTGTAAGGCTTTAAGGCCATAACTTTTGACATTTACATTCCTGTTATATATATAAATGGTATGGTTTATATATAGTGGACATTCATTTGGTATGAGTTCATGCAACCTTAAAGCTTCCGCTAGAATGCTCTGAGTTAGGGCATGAGTAGTCTTTTGATATTAACAAGTAATTCCGCTGCCTATTTGTGGAATATGGTGTGGGCCCCGGCCAAACCCTCTATTATATTTCATGTGACGGATGGAGGTGTTACACACAAACCCACATCGTTATACCCACCAGGGAAATGATTCACAAAACAAGTTACTGTGGCGGTGGTACATTCCACTAACACCCACATCCCCAAATTGTCCAAATATCCAAAAAACTATAAAACCTCAACCAAAAACACAGGTTTTTTCCAATGAAAATAAGGAAGTAAACCCCCAAAAAATCATCTTAAGGCCAAAATCGACGAATTGGACTCGATTCGGCAAGAAAATTCTAAGTCCATACTGATTCGTCGAGTATACTCGACGAATATAGTAGACACTCGACAAATTAAACTTAGCAAAAAGTTGGTTAACTTGATACACGACAAACCAGCAAAAATAACCCAAGTCCATGGGAAATTCGTAGAGTATACTTGACGCCTCGCTTAGTCTACTCAGTGCTTTGACTCAACTCAACAGTTTTTATTCACTCAATGCCTTCACTCGACGCCTGGCTGAGTCCACTCAGCGCACTCGATGCCAAAGGCATTTACAGTCAAAGCACTCAATGCCATTTGGTTCACGCGAAGCTCTCGATGCCAAACTGCCAATACTCAATGAATTCATCGAGATTACACGATGAATTAGACTTAGCCTCACAGGCACTTGACACACTCAAAGCAAAAACCAAATCACTCAATGCCATGTTTGATACTCGACAAATCTGACTTAGACTCACAGAACACTCGACGCTCTCGACGCCATGTCAAATTCACTCAACGCCAAGGATGATACTCGATGCCTAAACTCAGCTAATACAGAATCACTAAATGCCGAGACTGATACTCGATGAATTTGACTTTACTCAACACCTAGGCTATTCGACGATCTCGACAAAATCCAAAGACCAATACTTGACGAATTTCACTCAGGCTGATCCCACCATATTCGACGGATTTAAACTTAAGCTAACTGCCATATTCGACGAATTCCAACTTAGACTAACAGTCAAAGAATCGATTGGTTTTACTTAGGCTACATGCCCTCTAATCACCGGATGGCCTTAAACCAAAAATCCAACACTATGCAGTAGATCAGCCTTATTCGAACCCTACACTACTCCTAAATGCTAAGGAGGTAAGGAAGAGAAATAGAAAATACACAAAGGAAGACATAATAAGGGTAAGATATCACCACTTGCCTCAAATCGCCTTAAATACGACCATGCAAGCGCTCCTCCTCAAAGATTTGTCCGCAAGAACACCTTGGCTACACTTCCTGAAACTTTTCGGGGGAAAACAAGGGTTAAAATTGAATAACCTAACGCCCAAAAATCCAAGAAATGAGAAAAACTCACCGTACGAACGTAGATCTCGATGAGAGCTATCCGAATCTACCCTCCGATGACGATTCCGAGCACCGTAGCTCCTTCAATCGGCGGTTGGAAGCCTAGCAATGTCCACCACTTTCTCTCTTTCGCAAAATAGTCTGATGGCTTGGGGGAGACGATGAATAGGGTTTCCATCATATTGTAAGGGTATTTATACTTATAATATAATATATTATTATTACACGAAACGTCCAAACGATCGAAAATTACAAATCATCTCGGATTTCAACGAAATTCGCACTGAAACTAAATATCGATGCTACGAATCCAACAACGGAGTCAAAATAAAAATCCGACAAACCAAACTCGGGTAAAAATCCCCGAAGTCAAAACACCAAATATCTCAAAAGGCTCTACCGAGTTCCAAAACAAACCCGGCTCGCAAGGGAAATCTCGAAAAAAAAACACTAGAAATTAGTCATGCTAATATTATAAGCCAAAACCTCAGATACCAAATAAGAAAAATTCATGCTCCAATAATGGTACCGATTAACTATGCATCAATATAATGCACTGACGTCAAAAATACGTCACTAAAGGAATTAAAATAAATATAAAAAATCAGGGAGTTACAAAGAGGCCTACAATGCCTAATGAGATAAGAAGCTTCTTGGGGTTGACAGGTTATTATAGAAGATTTGTGCAAGATTTTTCAGTGGTGTATGCACCCTTGACAAAGCTCATGTAGAAGAATGAAGCATTCATTTGGAGCAGCGACTATGAGGAAGATTTTCAGGAATTGAAGAAGAGGTTGTGTTTTTCCCCAGTCTTAGCTTTACCTATTGAGGGAGTGGAGTTTACAGTTTATGTGGATGCTTCCCGAGTTGGGCTTGTTTGTGTATTGATGCAAGAAGGAAAATATTTTCTGTATGGTTCAAAGCAATTGAAGGTTAATGAACGGAATTATTCGACTTATGACTTAGAGTTTGCTGTGGTTATACATGCTTTGAAGTTGTGTAGACATCTTTTGTATGCAGTGTCGTGCAAGATCTTTACGGATCACAAGAGTTTGAAGTATGTCTTCACTTAAAAGGAACTGAATTTATGCCAGCAGAGATGGTTGGAATTGGTTGAGGACTATGATTTTGATATTCTCTATCATCCGGGCAAGGCTAACGTGGTAGCTGATGCTTTTAGCCAAAAGAACTTTTATTTCTTTAACTTTTCTATGCAATCTTTGGAGGAGGAGTTCTTACTGATGATACAACTGTCAAAAGTAGTGCTTTGCCGACTAACTTAGAAGCTGAGAAGACTTCATGGATTTCAGTTACAATTTTACATCAGAAGGATGATCCCGATTTGCTGCATATCTGGAGTAGAACTAAAAAAGGAGAATTACTGTATTTTTCAATTGATGATGATCATACATTGAAATACTGAGACAGATATTGTATTCTGGTTATTAAGGATATTCAAGCAAAAATTTGTGATCAAGCGCCTGGTTCTTGTGTTGCCTACCATCCTTGTTCTACAAATATGTATCAAGTTCTGAAGTAGGTGGTTTTATGGTTGGGAATGAAGAATAACATTACAAAGTTTGTATCTAAATGCTTTTCCTATCAATGGATTAAGGCAGTTCATAGAAGACCTGGTGGTAAGTTGACACCCTTAGATATTATTACTTAGAAATGATAGAGTATTTCTATGGATTTCATTGCAGGTTTGCCAAGGTCTCCTCGAGGGCATGACGTTTTTTGGATTATAGTTGACAGATTGATGTAGTGTGCTCATTTTGTGCCTTTTAAGATAGATTATTTCATGGAAAAGATGGCAAAGATTTATTTGAATGAAATTATCAGGTTGCATGGTATTCTAGTGAGTATAGTGTCAGATCGGGACTCCAGGTTTATGTCTCGTTTCTAGCAAAGCTTACAGGGAGCGTTTTGCACTGACCTTAGGTATTCTACTGTTTATCATCCACAGACTTATGTTAAAATGGAGAGGTTCAATAAGATTGTGGAGGAAATGATTAGATGTTATATCCTAAACCATGGTGGAGCCGGGGACGAGCGTCTTAAACTCATCGAGTTCTCCTACAATAACAACTATCAAGAAAGCTTGCAGATGACCCCCTTTGAAGCTTTATATGGGAAGAATTGCCGAACTCCCTTATTTTAGGACGAGGCAGGTGAGAAGCCATTGTTGGGTCCAAAGTCCTTGAAAGAGATGAGCATTTCTGTGATGCAAATCCGTGAGAAACTTTGAATTGCTCAAGAGCATTACGAGAAGTATGCAAAATCAGTGGAGGATTGATCTAGAGTTTGTTGTTAGGGACATGGTTTTCTTGAAAGTTTCTCCAATGCCAGGTGTTAAGAGTTTTTAGAAGGTCTGTAAGTTGGATCCCAGATATATGAGACTTTTTAAAATTGTTGAGCACATCAGAGTGTTTGCTTATAGGTTGGAGTTGTCTGCTACTTTCCCTAGTGTTCACGATGTATTTCATGTGAGCAAACTATGAAAGTGCTTGCGAAATGTGTAACACCCAAGAAATCTCAAAAGCCAAAGTGGGATTCAGGTTGGCTGACACGGCCTGAGACACGGGCGTGTCTCAGGGCATATCAGGTGTACACGGCCTGGGACACGGGCGTGTCCCTATTCTCGACGAGTACTCGAGAACTGATCGTCGAGTGTGGAACATGGCCTGTGACACGGGTGTGTCACAGGGGCGTGTTTGGCACACGGCTAGGGACACGGGCGTATACCTTAGCCGTGTCCTGCTCGGGTGATTTTGGAGATCGTGTTACAGGGGTGACACGGCCAGGTACACGGCCGTGTACTGGGTGACACGGGCGTGTCAGGCTTGACACGGGCGTGTCAATGCCTGTGTTCTGGTTTATTTTCAGTCGGTTGTGCACCGCTTCAGGAACACGGCCTGTGACACGGGCGTGTCACAACCCGTGTTCGGCCCAGGAAATCAAATTCAGGGCTGATCAGAGCCGTTCATTTTCTTTAACCAAGATCCAAGGGTCTGGGCTCTTCCTTATGTTGATAAGGCCGGTATTGAAGAGGAGAAAACTCATTTGAGTTTCATCTTTCTCTTTCTAAAGTTAAGAGAGAGAGGAGAGAAAGGCAAGGAAGAAGAAGAGGAATCCGGCCGCCGGTGGTGCTGCGGTGGTCCAAATCGCGAGCCGAGTTCGGATTTACGAAGGCAAATCTACTGCGAAGGCTTTCATCCGTCTCAATTCTCTCCATGGCTCTGAGGCGAATTCCAAGGGTAACGATTTCCGTTATGGACATGTGAAGTCCTACTTTCCTGTATTTGCATAGGGAAAACCCATCCCCGCGAGTGTGCGGTGGGTTGTGGTGTCCCTTGGGGTAGATATGTGAAGTCCCCCTTGTTAGAGTCCGGAATTGGAGTACGGATCTAGGCATGCTGTGTGAAGCCAATCTGGACGTGCTGGTCTTGATTGGTGATGCTTGTTTTCATTCGGAGGAATCTCCGAGTATTTGATTGTTTGTGTGCAATCTGTGGTGCATACCTGTCGCTTGGTGCAGCAGGAAGTACTGGAGGAAGTACAGGAAATTGTGAGAGTTGGTTCAACTCTTGTTACCATGAGTTGTCACTTTACGTGGTGTTGAGCCGTTGGGTCGCAACTATATAAAATGAGGCTTCGTGCCGAACAGGCAAGGTGAAACCGACCCGCGCCTTTATTTGTGGCCTCAGGTACGATGTACTTGGTAGTGGCAAGGCAGTTTGAGCGACGGGGGGTGGCTGATCTGTACCTGCATTATGTAGGTTGGACATGAGAGCGCCAAGGCATTGGGCTTTCGTCAGCGGCATAATGAGAGTCTTGGGCCTACATGCCAGACTAAATGCTCATTGGTGGGATCCGGTGTTTCCGGTACACCCGAATGTGCCCTGAGTGCACGGAGCGTCGGGCCGTCGTGCCGGCGTTTGTGATATGTATTGACTGTGCGGTCGTGCACATCTTGCGTGGGTTGTTATACATATTGTTGAAACATGCTTTGCAGGGATGGAATTCTGCTGCCCCGTGCAAGGGGCAGGGTCGTTATAATTGGTCACCTGAATGCTGACCGTTGCCTTGTTTACCACTGCTTCGTGGATTGGTTCTTGCAGGTGCATAAGGTGCTGGTCCGAGCGGGACTTAGCTGGCTGAAGCCCAAGCTGCGTTGCTGCCCTAGAAGGCTTTTATTGGATCACCCTATTACTAATTTGGGTAAGGATCACTATGTGATTAGGATTCTATTTTGACCTTGCTGTATAGTCTGATAGGTCAATTATATTGAGTCTTAGAGTTAGTACTTAGGTTTGAAAGCTGCCCTCCAGACCTTCTACAGATCAGGATTCAAGTGCTGAGAAAAAGACAATTCTCGTCGAGCTCAGGTCGACAAAACGTCGAACTCAGATTGACGCTCTGTCTTTAGCTGATTTCCAAGTCGCTGAGCTCAGGTCGACGATCGTAGAGCTCAAGTCGATGTTTTCTGTCTCTAGTATAAATTTAATCTCTGAGCTCAGGTCGACGATAGCTGAGCTCAGGTCGACGATTTTTCTGAGAGGTCGACGTTTTCAGGATTCAAATTCAGGACAGTTATGGAATTCATTCAGATTTATTTTCAGCATTTATGACAAAGGATTATGTAGCTGTTTTAAGCAATCTGGTGCAAGTTTCAAGGAAGAATATTTGGAATGTTACTTAGGACTTTCCCCAGAGACAGTTGTCAATTATGGAAGTCATTTATGACGTAGTAACGGCCATCTAAAGTCAGGATCTGATATACTACCTAGAGAATTATTCTGAATAGAGAGAACAGACAAGATTTGAAAAAGATATACAGAAGAGAGAACAGACTAGATTTGAAAAAGATATACAGAAGAGAGAACAAGAAATTCACTCATCAAGAATTCATCTTCTTAGAATAGATTAAGTAGACAAAAACTTAAGGAATTATTGAGTCAGAATTCTTCAAGAACACAAGGAACATCATTGTGAAGGAGATCATTTGCCTTTCTACTCCTTCAAGCTTCAAGTGTTCAAAAGCTTTATTATCAAGGACTCCAGACATCACACATTTCAGCATCTGCTGAAATCATCCTTTGTTGGAGATCTGAAGCAACTGAAGGCCTATCACCCTAAGCAAAGCTCATCTTCCTGAACCCTTACAGATCCCAGGGGGAGCTTTGACAACATCTTCCACTTGTCTTCTCTCGGATTGTTGACAGAGAAGAACAACTCAACTTATTATCTTTTTCCTTTCTCTCCTGTAAAAGGGTTTCTCAAAACTCCCTTCAAAAGTTTTGTGGCTGGTTTCTGAGACCTTGTCAAAACTCAGTGGTGGCAAGACACCTTTTAAAAAAAATCTAGTTTTAGTTTTTGAGCACCTTATCAAAAGCTCATTGGTGCCCAGGACACCTGATCAACTATTCCTGTAGTGGATTCCTACCTAGGGTGGTAGAAGAGTGGATGTACCCAGGTTATTGGGGAACCACTATAGCTCCTTGTGTCATCTGGCTTGCTATGCTTTTTGATTTGCTATGTGTTGTGTGTTTCTGTTTTCTTACTGCTTTAGTGTTTACCTTTCTGCTAGCACATTACACATATAAGTAAATTAAGTCTTTCACTGCTTTACAGTTTTAATTGTAAATTATTTTAAAATACTCTATTCACCCCCTCTAGAGTGAAGATAGATCTTACCCTCACTTTCAATTGGTATCAGAGATTTGGCAGTCATGCAGAATGTAATAGGGTATGTCATTGTTGTCTTTGACTTTTGTAGGAGGTACTTTCATCATAGCCTTACTTCTTGCTTTCCTTTTCTTGGCAATGGTGCCAAGAAAAATCATCAAAGTCAGTGTTGAATTGATCACTATCTGAACTCCGGGTTCTGACATATAGATCATCAATACTTTTGATATACTCTTCTCTTTGTTTTGACTTCTCAGAAGCAGCAGCAGGAGCAGAAACTATTGGAAATGGGACTTCTGAACTCTTAACTCTGGTACAGTCGATCTTCGAACGGAGCTCGACGATTTGACCCAATATCGTCGAACTCAGCTCGACGATCGTCGAACGGAGCTCAGAGCTTTGAACATTCTTTCAGAGGTAAATCTAAAATGAATCCTAGAAGTCCCTCATCCCAAAGCTTCAACCCTTATACTGAATGGATAGTGCCTCCTAGGAGATACCATCCTGTAGGATATAAGAGTCAGCCTGGGATGTCTTTTATTTCTGAGTTTAAAGGTTATAAACCTAGACCCAAGGTAAACTGGGTCAAAAACATATAAATTGTTTATGTGCAGGTGAAGACCTATCGAGCAATGAACCAACAATGGTATCTGGATAGTGGGTGCTCAAAGCACATGACAGGGAGCAAGGAGAATCTAACATCCTTCAGAACCAAACCTGGACCCAAAGTGATATTTGGTGATTCAAACTTTGGTCAAACAAAAGGATATGGTGCTTTTCAGATTGGCTCAGTCACATTCAAGAAGGTGGCTTATGTGGAAGGACTGAAGAACAACCTAATCAGCATCAGTCAACTTTGTGATGAAGGCTATCAAGTGATATTCAACAAATCCTTATGCAAGATCAAGTCAGAGGTTATCAGTCTAGAAGAGGTCAGTCAAGAGGATGGCAAAGAGATTACAGAACTTACTCCAGTCAACAAAGGGAAGGACAAGGCCCCACTGATTCTACATCAGGTCCTTTCCCATACAAGCTCAGAGATACAGTTGTCACCAGGGCTCCTCAAACTTATTCAGAGTCAATAAACAGATATGAACCCCCAGTTCCTTTTGAGGACCTTTAAAACAATCCTTTAGCTTGGACAGCTAGAATGAAAGAGCTTGCTGTATTAGATCAGATTAAGAAGGCTAAAGAGCAAGGCAGAGAAACTTCCAACATCACAACCATGTCAAAACATAGAAAGAAAGAAATAGAGAGATATGCTTCAAGGAAATTCTTTGATCCAGAAGACTATATGAAGCTGCATCCTGAGGCTGTAGTTCCAAGGCCAAGATCTCAAACCTCCTTAGGTGCAAAAGATGATAGAAGATCCAAGAAAGAAGCCCTAAATCCCAACAGAGAAATCTTATTCAAGAAGGGTAATGAGTAACTTGTGTAAGCTGATACTCATATTTATCTTCTGACTGATTCTGTGACTCTTACTGTGTTTCTACAATGCTCAACATATGTTATCTGCATTGTTGTTTCTGTTTTGTTTTTTTTAATCCTTATGTATGTTTGTTATTTTACATTTTGTCATGTAAATAGTAATCCTAACCCAAATAGGGGGAGATTGTTGGAACACCCTATTACTAGTTTGGGTAAGAATCATTATATGATTAGGATTTTGTTTTTACCTTGCTGTATAGTCTGATAGGTCAATTAGAATGAGTCTTAGGGTTAGTACTTAGGTTTGAAAGCTGCCCTCCAGACATTCTACAGATAAGGATTCAAGTGCTGAGACAAAGACAATTCTCGTCGAGCTCAGGTCGACGAAACGTCGAACTCAGATCGACGCTCTGTCTCGAGCTGATTTCCAAGTCGCTGAGCTCAGGTCGACGATCGTAGAGCTCAGGTCGACATTTTCTGTCTCTAGTATAAATCCAATCTCTGAGCTCAGGTCGACGATAGCTGAGCTCAAGTCGACGATTTTTCTGAGAGGTCGGCGTTTTCAGGATTCAAATTAAGGACAGTTATGGAATTCATTCAGATTTATTTTCAGCATTTATGACAAAGGATTATGTAGCCGTTTCAAGCAATCTGATGCAAGTTTCAAGTAAGAATATTTGGAATGTTACTTAGGACTTTTCCAAGAGATAGTTGTCAATTATGGAAGTCATTTATGACTGAGTAACGACCATCTAAAGTCAGGATCAGGTATACTATCTAGAGAATTATTTTGAATAGAGAGAACAGACAAGATTTGAAAAAGATATACAGAAGAGAGAACAGACAAGATTTGAAAAAGATATATAGAAGAGAGAACAAGAAATTCACTCATCAAGAATTCATCTTCTGAGAATAGATTCAGTAGACAAAAACTTACAGAATTACTGAGTCAGAATTCTTCAAGAACACAAGGAACATAATTGTGAAGGAGATCATCTGCCTTTCTACTCCTTCAAGCTTCAAGTGTTCAAAAGCTTCATTATCAAGGTCTCCAGACATCACAAATTTCAGCATCTGCTGAAATCATCCTTTGCTGGAGATCTGAAGCAACTGAAGGCCTATCACCCTAAGCAAAGCTCATCTTCCTGAACCCTTACAGATCTCAGGGGGAGCTTTGACAACATCCTCCACTTGTCTTCTCTCAGATTGTTGACAGAGAAGAACAACTCAACTTATTTTCTTTTTTCCTTTCTCTCATATAAAAGGGTTTCTCAAAACTACCTTCAAAAGTTTTGTGGCTGGTTTCTGAGACCTTGTCAAAACTCAGTGGTGGCAAGACACCTTATCAAAAAATCTAGTTTTGGTTTTTGAGCACCTTATCAAAGGATCATTGGTGCCCAGGACACATGATCAACTATTCCTATAGTGGATTCCTACCTAGGGTGGTAGAAGAGTGGATGTACCCAGGTTGTTGAGGAACCACTATAGCTCCTTATGTCATCTTGCTTGCTGTGCTTTTTTGCTTTGCTGTGTGCTGTGTGTTTCTGTTTTCTTACTGCTTTAGTGTTTACCTTTCTGCTAGTACATTACACATATAAGTAAATTAAGTCTTCCACTGCTTTACAGTTTTAATTGTAAATTATTTTAAAATACTCTATTCACCCCCCTCTAAATTGAAGATAGATCTTACCCTCACTTTCAGCTTTGTTTTATTTCTTCTTTTTCATGTGTGGACGGCCTGCGTGCTTATGTCTATAAATCACACCTTGTTAAGAGAAATTTGTAAGGCCTTAAGGCCAGATACTTTGGTTGTATACATTCCTATGTTATAGTGGACAGTTCTTGTTACTCATGAGTTAAAGTTTTCAACCGTGAAGTTCCGCTAGAATGCTCTGTGTTAGGATGCGTTGGTTTTGATATTATTTCGTAGCGTATCCGCCTGTTTGTGGAATATGGGTTGGGGCCCCGGTCGGACCCTCTATTATATTCTTCTTGGCAGGTAGAGGTGTTACAATTTGGTATCAGTTTGTTGGTTGATCTCTTCTGAATTCGCGGACGAATTCTTTTGAGGGGTGGCGAGCACGTGTCAGTGCTTTCATTGTAACACTTAACTTGAACTCAAGAATGTCCACTTAGGAATGCAAATACACTTGTTTGTTGAACCTGTGTATTCTTTTTTTATGTTTGCCGTTTTACTTGGTTGCTAAATTGTGTGTTTTACACATATAGGTGACTAGAAGTGTTGCGGGTCAATCCGAACCTCAACATACTGTAGAAAGTGCGGCACCAGCTGAGGTGCCCACACCTCCTCCATCCGCTAAAACTGTACGTTTCATCACGGAAACGGTACTTGCTGTGATGAATGCTCTGCAGGCTGGGCAGGCATGCCCTGCAGTGGTGCCAATGCATGCTGGGGTACGACAAGAATCGGTAGAAGCTATAGTTGATCCGCGGGCAGCAGATCAACAATTGAAGCAATTCTTGAGCTTAAATCCTCCACAATTTACTGGGGCAGGGTCACCGGCCCAAGCAGAGGATTGGCTTGCAAGGATCAAGAGGATCATCAGAGCGATCAAGGTTGAGGAGGGACAGAAGGTTATGTTGGCCACTTTCCTACTGGAAGGAGAGGCTCGTTTATTGTGGGTTGAGATTGAACTGTATCACTTGGCTGGTAGACAACTTGCAGAGTTCCCGATGGACGAATTTTCTCGGTTGTTCTTGGCACAACATCTACCAATGCAGCAAAGGATATCGATTGAAATTGAATTTCAACGGCTAACCCAAGGAGAACGTAGTGTGGATGATTATCGGCATGAGTTAACATGTTTGGGAAGATATGCGGGGTACAATCTTTGCCGAAGAAGAGCGTAAGACTAGTAGGTTTTTTGCGGGACTACGAGATGAGCTGCGGTATTTGCTCTCGAGTTTTGTGAGTCAGGGATTTCAAGCCTTAGTCTGTATGGCTCGGTCTTTGGAGACGGACATGAGAAGAGGGCAGGCAAAAGGGACCTTGGCTGTGACAAAGCCAGAGTTCAAGCCGCCGCGTCTAGAGAAGTTTGGATACCGTAAGAGATGGGGAAATAAGTCCAAGTCTACTGGACAAGCTCCTTTTGCGACTGTGACAGAGACATCTGGGAATGGATCTCGCGCTTGTTTTACGTGCGGGAAGTTGGGACACTTCGCACGTGATTGCCGAGTTGGTCCTCCAAAGGGTGACAAGAAGACGGGATCGTCTTATGCGGAGAAAGGGAAGACTGTGGTGGAGTCTTCTGCCTCGCACGCGCAGCCCAGGGTCTTCAATCTTAGACAACAGGAGGCCATTAAGCAGGCGGATGTCGTCACAGGTGCGCGTAGTTTTTAATGTTATTTTATACTGTGTGCTGTACTTGTTTTGATTGTGATGTTTTAGGGTTTGTCCTTATATGAGAGTATCCAGCGCGAGCACTATTTTACACAGGTGCTTCATATTCGTTTCTGTCTAAAGATTTCGTCTTTCGTGTTGGGGTACCTATCCGGACCACGACAGATAGTGTAAAGGTGTTGTTACCTAACGGATGTTTGATGTGCGCGGATAAATCTTGCGGTCTTGAGGTCAAGATAGGGAGTCGGGAGTTCAAGGTGGAAACATTAGTATTGCCGATCAAGGAATTTGATAAAATCTTTGGTATGGACTGGCTGTCAGAGCAGCGTGCCTGTATAGATAGCACTTCAAAAGAGGTCACACTTGGGCAGAATACCAAACTAGAGACCAAGTTCATTGGTATACACAGGATGAGTGGGATGTTGTTATCTGCTCTCCAAGTCATTAAGGCAGTTCGGAAGGGTGCGGAGTTGTTCTTCACACACGTAGAGGCGGTGGCGCCGAAGGCCAGTGTGAGTGAAGTGCCGATTGTGTCGGAGTATGCTGATGTGTTTTCAAAGGAACTTCTGGGGTTACCTCCCCAAAGGGAAATCGACTTTGCTATCGAGCTGGTGCCGGGTGCGAAACCTGTGGCCCGTTCGCCGTATCGGGTATCGCCAAAAGAGATGGCCGAACTGAAAGTTCAGTTGCAAGAGATGTTGGAGCAGGGATACATACGCCCAAGTATGTAACCTTGGAGCGCGCCTGTTCTTTTTGTGAAAAAGAAAGACGGTAGTTTGCGGCTATATATTGATTATCGCGAACTGAATAAGCTGACGGAGAAAAAACAAGTATCCGATTCCACGGATCGATGACTTGTTCGACCAGCTAAAGGGCTCAACCGTCTATTCCAAGTTGGATTTGAAATCCGGGTATTACCAATTGCGGATTAGGGAAGGTGACATTCCCAAGACAGCGTTTGGCACACGCTACGGTCACTATGAGTTCACAGTGATGCCGTTCGGCTTATGTAATGTGCCTTCGGTATTCATGGATCTCATGCTTCGAACGTTCCGCGAATACTTGGATCTTTTTGTGATTGTGTTCATTGATGATATCCTCGTGTACTCACAGTCGGAGGAAGATCATGCAAACCATTTGCGGTTGGTATTGCATACCTTGCGGAGAAATAAGTTGTATGCCAAGTTCTCTAAGTGTGAGTTATGGCTCTCGTCGATGGCTTTTCTGGGCCATGTGGTAAGTGGAGAGGGAATAGCGGTGGATCCGGCAAAGATAAGTGCCATTCGTGATTGGCCAGTGATGTCTTCGGTGGCCGAAGTCAGGAGTTTTCTTGGACTGGCAGGATACTATAGACGATTTGTGGTGAACTTCTCCTGGATTGCATTGCCTTTGACTACGTTGACGAGAAAAGATCAGAAGTTCGTTTGGATGCCGGAGTGCGCACGAGCTTTTGAGGAGCTAAAAGGTCGTTTGAGCACGACGCCTATTTTGACGTCGCCATGTGGTACAGACGGTTTTGAGATATACATCGATGCGTCAGGAAGCGGCTTAGGTTGCATTCTCCTATAGTTTGGCAAGGTGATCACTTATGGCTCACGTCAATTGAAAGTGCATGAACGTAATTACCCCGTCCATGACTTGGAGTTGGCAGCGGTGATCTTTTCGCTAAAGTTGTGGTGGCACTATCTGTAACACACCTATCCGTCGGATAACATATAGCAGTAGGTCCGGCCGGGGCCCGACATCATATACTACGGACAGACCGGTTGGTTACGTGTTGAAACCATTCAACCAATTGCACGCCCTACACAACACCTAGCGGAAGCATTAAAGTTAAGTTGCACAATTAAGAACCCTGCCAAAAGCATGAATGTCCACTACAATAACACCCGCAGGAATGTTCCAATACACAGAAAATAGAAATGGCCTTAAGGCCTTACAAAGTTTGCTTGACATAAAAGTGTTTTCATACATCGGCTCGCAGGCCGGCCACACATGGTCACAATGAAACACTCAATAATTAGGCCTTCGAGGGCCGGACAGCAACTTGGGCTTTAGCCCGCTATTTTCCGCCCGGCTCCGCAGCACCTGCAAGCACAAACCACCGCCCGGTGGCAAACAAAAACAACGGTCAGCTATACTGACCAAATTATAACGATCCCGCCCCAAAATCGGGGCGGCGATGCTCTTTCCCTGCACTTTATTAGTATAGGCCATTTATTAGTGTAAACACACATCATCACAGGCGTAGGCTCGCACGGCCATACACCTCGTGCACACAGGGCACATTCACGGCGAACCGGCCAACGTCGCGTCAATTCAAGCCATAGACGTTCCCGTTCCACCACCGCCCCTTGGACGGCCAACCATATGAGCATTTTGTCTTCTTGGCCTTGGTCACGACAATTTAAGCCATAGACCGCCGAAGACTCTCATCCATGCCAACAGTCCCACCGAACGACATAGATCGGGTACAGTTCCGCCTGACCTGTGCTCATATCGCAATGGAAATTTAAGCCATATGCGCAGGTCAAGACTCACCGAGTCCCGTTTCCGCCACAACAATCACATAACCCGGTTATGTTCGCGTTGGCTCCCTGACCATCGTGTTGGCAAAACTCGCTTTTGCCCAGTTTACCGGGTGCACCTTGGAGTTAATCTCCAAGGCTCCCTGTTGCAATCTACCACGTAGAAAACCCGAAAAACGTCCAAACACCCGGAGTCTTCCCTGGTTCATATGCAATGCAACATCACCGATACGGCTCCACTTGTCCGGATAGGCTTCATACACAATGCCTATGTCCGTTTTCGCATACGGACTCTATACAAGGGGGACTTTACATATCTACCCCAAGGAACGCTCCAACTCTGCGCTCACTCGCGAGTGAGGGCTTCCTATGCAAAGGGAAAAAGGGCTTCACATGCCCAAGGATGAGAAATCGTTACCCTTGCGTTCTTCCGCGGCGCCATGAAGAACTATGCGGTTGGAAAGCACCGCAACGGCGTCACCTCCGTGGATCTGGACTCGGATCGCGATTCGGAGCTCCGACGCTCCACCGGCGTCCGGATCTTGGTCTCCAACCTCTCACCTTGCTCTCCCCTCTCTCTAGGATTTAGAAAGAGAATGGAAAAAGAGAATGAGGGTTTTGAAACCCTTATCCCGGCTAAAACCACCCAGGAGCAGCACCCCACCGTTGGATCAAAAGCCAAGGAAATGAACGGCCACAATTAGGCCTCAAATTAGAAAATCTGGGCCGAACACGGGTTGCAGCACGGCCGTGTGCCTGGCCGTGTCACCCATTCGCCGTCTCGACCGACTCGAAAACCAGCACACGACATTCAACACGGCCTCCGACACGCCCATATCACATGTGACACGCCCGTATCGAGACCCGTGTCACGCCCACCGTGTGCAATCGGCCAGCTTTCCCAACCCGAGAAGGATACGGCCTACGACACGGCACCCGACACGCCCGTGTCGCATGTGACACGCCCATGTCAGGGCCCGTGTCATGGCCCGTGTGCCTGACTCAAAAAACTGCCCAAAGTGACACGCCCTGGGACACGCCCGTGTCCCAGGCCGTATGCCTCAACTCGACAACCTTCGATCGTCAAAACGTCGACCACATGACCCGTGGCCGAACACGCCTTTGTCACGCCCGTGACACGCCCGTGTCACGCCCGTGACACGCCCGTGTCACGCCCGTGACACGCCCGTGTCACGCCCGTGACACCTGCTCCAAAATTCAGACTGGGCTTAAAACATCACCCGTCCCTCTTTTGAGTTTTGGGGTGTTACAACTCTCTCCCCCTTAAAAGAATTTCGCCCACGAAATTTAATAAAGGAAAACCATAGGAACTTAAAACTTTTAACGGTACCTGAGCGGAATAACTCCGGGTACTCCTCCAACATAGTTTGCTCCCTTTCCCAAGAGAGCTCCTCCCGATCGCAATTATCCCACCGGACCTTAACCATCCGGATCTCCTTGTTACGGAGCCTCTTGACCTCAGAGTCTTCAATACAAACGGGCTTGACCTTAGTCGTCAACCCTTCGTCAACCGGTACTTGATCCACTGCGATCACTAGCGAAGGCTCTTGCACTGCCTTCCGCAACACAGAGATGTGAAACACATCGTGTAGCCCACTCAACTCCACCAATAGCTTCAAACGGTATGCGGCTTCGCCGACTCGCTCCAGAACCTCAAAAGGTCAAAGGTATCTTGGGCTCAGCTTCTTCAAGCGTCTCACCCGCGAAACCCCCTTGAACAGCTTCACTTTCAAGTATACCTAATCGCCTACCGCGAACTCCACGTTCCGGTGCTTGGCATTGTAATACTTCTCCTGCCTGTCCTGAGCGATCAACAAGCGCTCCCGAATGATCCGCACCAACGAGGTAGCACTCTCCACCTCCTGCTTCTTGTACAACATTGCCTCACCCGTTTCTAACCAAGACAATGACGTGCGACATTTTCTATCATATAGGGCCTCAAAGGGCGCCATTTGGATACTCGCCTGGTAGCTCTTGTTGTACGCGAACTCCACCAAATACAGGTGGTCCTCCCAATGCTTCCCGAAGTCTAGAACACACATGCGGAGCATGTCCTCCATCATTCTATTGACTCTCTCGGTCTGCCCATCCGTCTGCGGATGGAAGGCTGTGCTGAACTTCAACTTTGTCCCCAGCATCTACTGCACCAACCTCCAATCATTGGACGTGAAACGCCCATCGCAATCACTCACAATGCTGCGAGGCACACCATACAGTCTAACTATATTATCCACATAAAGCTTTGCCAACTTCTCCACCGAGTCGTCCTTCCTATGCGGAATGAAATGCGACACTTTAGTTAACCGATCTACGATCACCCAGATGACGTCGTTCCCCTTCTGCGACCTTGGCAACCCATGCACAAAGTCCATAGATATGTCGTCGAACTTCCACTCCGGTATAGGCAAGGACTTATGAAATCCTCCCGGCTTTTGGCACTCCGCCTTCACCAAGGCGCACGTTTGGCACTTAGCCACAAACAACGCTACGTCTTTCTTAAGCCCCGGCCACCAAAACAGCTTCTTGAGGTCACGGTACATCTTTGTGCTCCCTGGGTGGATCGAGTACTTGGTATGATGAGCCTTGTACATCAACTCCGCCCGTAGGTTACTCCCGCTTGGGACGCACAACCGATGATCCTTCCTTAACAACCCATCTTCCATTGAAAATTGGGAATTTGACCCATCCAACGCTGCCTCCATAAGCTCCTTCATGGAGTCATCTAACTCCAATGCCTGCCGAACCCGGTCAGCTAGGTCATACTGAACCTGTGTCCAGTTCAACATTGCTTTGGCGCTCGTCTGTTTGTCAACGCAGCAGATTTCAAGCTCCTCCAACTCCCGTATCAGCCGCTCATCATGCACCAACAACTTGTTGGCTTGGGCGGGAGCCCTGCGACTCAACGCATCAGCAACCGCATTGCCCTTCCCAGGGACATAATGAATCTTGAAGGTGTAGTCCCCCAGGAACTCCATCCACCTCCTCTGCCTCATGTTAAGATCCTTCTGATCCAGCAAGTACTTCAGGCTCTTGTGATCGGTGTAAATATCGACCCTTACGCCGTATAGGTAGTGCCTCCAAAGCTTAAGTACAAATATCGCAGTCGCCAACTCCAAGTCGTGGACCGGATAGTTCCTTTCATGCACTTTCAGCTGACGTGATCCATAAGCTATCACGCTCCCATGCTGCAACAGCACACAGCCCAAACCACTACCCGAGGCATCACTATAAACCTCGAAACCCTCGGTCCCACTCGGCGAACTAAGCACTGGCACCGTGGTCAACCGTCTCTTCGGCTCCTCAAAAGCTTGCACGCACTCCTACGTCCACAAGAATCTCTGATCTTTCCTTGTCAACTTCGTGAGAGGTAGCGCTATCCGCGAGAAGTTCTCTACGAAGCGCCTGTAATATCCGACAAGCCCGAGAAAACTACGGACTTCCGCGACAGAAGACAACGCTGGCCACTCCCGTATCGCAACGATCTTCGACGGATCCACCGCTATACCTTCCCCACTAACAATGTGACCAAGGAACGCTACTGAGGGTAGCCAGAACTCGCACTTGGAGAATTTCGCATACAGCTCATTCCTCCTCAAAGTCTCCAACACCAGATGCAAGTGCTTGAAGTGATCTTCTTCGCACTACGAGTACACCAATATATCGTCAATAAAGACGATCACAAAGCGATCCAGGAAATCTCGGAACGTCCTGTTCATCAAGTACATAAACACGGATGGCACATTCGTCAGTCCAAATGGCATGACTGTGAACTCGAAATGCCCATACCTTGTGCTGAACGCCGTCTTCGGGATATCACATTCCCTTATCCTCAACTGATAGTACCCCGACTTCAAGTCCAACTTAGAATATACAGACGATCCGACTAACTGATCAAAGAGATCATCAATCCTCGGGATCGGGTACTTGTTCTTCTCCGTCATCTTGTTCAACTCTCTGTAGTCGATACACAACCGCATACTCCCGTCCTTCTTCTTAACGAAGAAGACCGGTGCGCTCCAAGGCGACGAGCTTGGACGCACATAACCTTGCTCCATCAGCTCCTCTAGCTGAACTTTCAACTCTGCCATCTCCTTAGGCGCCAACCTATACGGAGCACGTGACACTGGTTTAGCCCCCGGTACGAGCTCGATGGTGAAATCAATCTCTCGCTGCGGTGGGGTCCCGGGAAGACTATCCGGGAACACATCGGGGTATTCACAAACCACGGAGATGCTATCCAACGTGGACTTTGGCTCCACAGCCCCCACTATTGCGAAGAACAGCTCTGCACCAGCCCGAACTGCCTTTACCACCTGAAGAGCAGACATCAGCGTCTTGCTCGACCCCTTGAGTCCCTCGAATGTTGTCCCCCGCCCAACACCCAGCTTGACCTCCTTCCGGTCGCAGTCAATCCTAGCTTTTTGCTCCGAAAGCTAATCCATCCCAAAGATAATGTCGAACTCTACTAGCGACAGCAATGACACTAGCAAGTCGAAGTCTTGGCTCCCAATGTGAACCTTTACGGCGCACACTCTGTCCGCACGCATCGAGCACCCATTCGGTAGCAGCACATCCAACTTGTCCTTCGCCATCGAAGAAGGGAATCCGATGCGCGATATAAAATTTTCGGACAAGAAGGAGTGTAAAGCTCCCGTATCGAACAGTGCCCGTGTCGGACTATCGCTAATCAAAACAAAGCCTATGCAAACCATATTAGGCTAACAAGCAATAAACAACAGTATCAAAGTTAACTTGCTATAAATTAACTCGTACCTGTCACCACATCCGCTTGTTTAATGGCCTCTTGCTGCCCCAAGTTGTAGACTCTAGGCTGAGTCGGAGCATAGTGAGACGCGATTGACTCCACCTCCTTGCCCTTCTCTTCATAAGTAGCTCCTTGTTTTCTCTCGGACTTTGGGCATCCTCTCCAGCAATCGCGGGCAAAGTGACCCGTCTTTCCACACGTGAAACAAGCGCCCGGGGTTCGATTGGTAGTTGCCCCCGAGGCACTTGTAGAAGAAGCTGGACCTGACGTCCTAGCCTTCTTGTAGAATCTTCGATAGCCCGACTTCGACGTACTCGGCGCCTTGAACTCTGATTTCTTCCCACCAGATTCCTTCTTAGCTTGCACATTTCTCATGTCCTTCTCCAAGGACCGGGCCGAGTTGACCAAGGTTAGGAAACCCTGCGCCAAGAGCCCCGACAGTAGCAACCTCAGCTCATCTCTTTACCCTTCATAGAAGCGGTTAGTCTTTCGCTCCTCGTCGGCAAAGGTAGCGCTAGCATATCTCCCCAACCGAGTAAACTCATGGAGGTACTCGTCTACAGTGCTATCTCCTTGCACCAACTTTTGGAACTCGTTCTCCAATACGATCCTCTGCACTGAGGGGAGGTATCGAGCCATGAACAATCTTGCAAACTCTGCCATAGGAACTTCGGCCAACGGCCTTCCCCTCAACTGGTGTAGCTCTAGGCCTTCCCACCATAACCTCGCGTCCCCATCCAAAAGGAACGTCGCTATTGTGGTATTCTGCCACTCTTCTGTTTCAATTGCTGTCATCGCCCTATTGACTCTTGAGAGCCAATCTTCAGCCTGGGTCAGGGTTCCCGTTCCCGAGAACACCGGTGGGTGGAAGCCCATCACATGCTTAAGCTGTCTCTCAGTTGCTCTTCGAGGCAACTCCGGCTCCACCGCCACCTGCTCAACCCTTCTAGGCTCCGCCGCTTGGAGCGGCACTTGCTCCTCCGCAGGAGCAGGCTGCTGCACCTGTCTTGTAGGTTGTGCATTAATCATCGCCATGACAGCTTCTGCCACCAACCTAATGGTCTCGGCTGACGGAGGTGTTGCAGGCGCTTCACTTGGCGCACTACTTGCCTCAGAACCTAGCCGTTCTGACGGCCCAGCACCACTTCTGGTCACCTATAATCGTGCAAAACACTGATAAGCGACCAAATATTATTGCAAACAACAATTATAGGAACACGCAGGTTCCTCAAACATGTGTATTTTCATTCCTAGGTGGATATTCATGGGTTCTTTTCATGTTATAACGATGACGCACACATGTGCTCACCACCCCTTAAAGTGAATTCGGCCACGAATTCATTTAAGTTTGACCGAAACCAGTGAATTCGCGCAGCGGAAGCGTGGTGGGACCATAACCCACAGGTCGGAGGATTGAAACCTCCCTCTGATACCAATTTGTAACACCCCTATCCGTCAGATAGCATATAACAGTAGGTCCGGCCGGGGCCTGATGCCATATACTACGGACAGACCGGTTGGTTACGCGTTGAAACCATTCAACCAATTGCACGCCCTACACAACACCTAGCGGAAGCATTAAAGTTAAGTTGCACAATTAAGAACCCTGCCATAAGCATGAATGTCCACTACAATAACACCCGCAGGAATGTTCCAATACACAGAAAATAGAAATGGCCTTAAGGCCTTACAAAGTTTGCTTGACATAAAAGTGTTTTCATACATCGACTCGCAGGCTGGCCACACATGGTCACAAAGAAACACTCAAAAATTAGGCCTTCGAGGGCCGGCTCAGCAACTTGGGCTTTAGCCCGCTATTTTCTGCTCGGCTCCGCAGCACCTGCAAGCACAAACCACCGCCCGGTGGCAAACAAAATCAACGGTCAGCTATGCTGACCAAATTATAACGATCCCGCCCCAAAATCGGGGCGGCGATGCTCTTTCCCTGCACTTTATTAGTATATGCAATTTATTAGTGTAAACACACATCATCATAGGCATAGGCTAACACGGCTACACACCTCGTGCACACAGGGCATATTCACGGCGAATCGGCCAACGTCACGTCAATTCAAGCCATAGACGTTCCCGTTCCACCACCGCCCCTTGGACGGCCAACCATATGAGCATTTTGTCTTCTTGGCCTTGGTCACGACAATTTAAGCCATAGACCGCCGAAGACTCTCATCCATGCCAACGGTCCCACCGAACGACATAGATCGGGTACGGTTCCGCCTGACCCGTGCTCATATCACAACGGCAATTTAAGCCATATGCGCAGGTCAAGACTCACCGAGTCCCGTTTCCGCCACAACAATCACATAACCCGGTTATGTTCACGTTGGCTCCCCGACCATCGTGTTGACAAAACTCGCTTTTTCCCAGTTTTCCGGGTGCACCTTGGAGTTAATCTCCAAGGCTCCCTGTTGCAATCTACCACGTTGAAAACCCGAAAAACGCCCAAACACCCGGAGTCTTCCCCGGTTCATATGCAATGCAACATCACCGATCCGGCTCCACTTGTTCGGATAGGCTTCACACACAATGCCTATGTCCGTTTTTGCATACGGACTCTATACAAGGGGGACTTTACATATCTACCCCAAGGAACGCTCCAACTCTTCGCTCACTCGCGAGAGAGGGCTTCCTATGCAAAGGTAAAACGGGCTTCACATGCCCAAGGATGAGAAATCATTACCCTTGCGTTCTTCCGCGGCGCCATGAAGAACTATGCGGTTGGAAAGAACCGCAACGACATCACCTTCGCGGATCTGGACCCGGATCGCGATTCGGAGCTCCGACGCTCCACCGGCGGCCGGATCTTGGTCTCTAACCTATCACCTTGCTCTCCCCTCTATCTAGGATTTAGAAAGAGAATGGAAAAAGAGAATGAGGGTTTTGAAACCCTTATCCCGGCTAAAACCACCCAGGAGCAGCCCCCCACCGTCGGATCCAAAGCCAAGGAAATGAACGGCCACGATTAGGCCTCAAATTAGAAAATCTGGGCCGAACACGGGTTGCAACACGGCCATGTGCCTGGCCGTGTCACCCATTCGCCGTCTCGACCGACTCGAAAACTAGCACATGGCATTCGACACGGCCTCCGACACGCCCGTGTCACATGTGACATGCCCGTGTAGAGACCCGTGTCACGCCCCCCGTGTGCAATCGGCCAGCTTTCCCAACCCGAGAAGGACACGGCCTGCGACACGGCACCCGACACGCCCGTGTCGCATGTGACACGCCCGTGTCAGGACCCGTGTCATGGCCCGTGTGCCTGACTTAGAAAACTGCCCAAAGTGACACGCCTTGGGACACGCCCGTGTCCCAGGCCGTGTGCCTCAACTCGACGACCTACGATCGTCAAAACATCGACCACATGACCCGTGGCCGAACACGCCTATGTCACGCCCGTGACACGCTCGTGTCACGCCCGTGACACGCCCGTGTCACGCCCGTGACACGCCCGTGTCACGCCAGTGACACCTGCTCCAAAATTCAGACTGGGCTTAAAATATCACCCGTCCCTCTTTTGAGTTTTGGGGTGTTACACTATCTTTATGGCGTGAAGGTAGATATTTATACAGATCATAAAAGCCTAAATTATCTGCTCGATCAAAAGGATTTGAATATGCGAAAAAGGAGGTGGATGGAATTCCTAGGGGATTACACCTTCGACATTCACTATGTTCCCGGAAAGGGAAATGTGGTCGCTGATGCCTTGAGTCGTCGGACTCCGGTGCGGGCAAGTTGGTTGCGGATACATGATGAGCGTCTAATACAGGAGTTGGAAGCGTTGGAGATATCTTGTGTGGAAAGGGATTCTTCGGCCGATGCATGCTTGAACTGGATGGAGGTTCAATATGACCTTGCGGACAGGGTTCGGCGGGCAACGGAGTTTGATGAAAGTCTCCAGCGCTATACAAAGGAGGGGTCTGGTGACCAATTCTCCTGGGATGACGGTTTATTACAGAAGGATGGACGATTGTGCGTCCCTTGTGCGGGTAAATTGCGAGAAGAATTGTTATATGAAGCACACTTTACAAAGTACTCAATTCACCCTGGGAGCACAAAAATGTACAAGGACATGAAGAAATTGTTCTGGTGGCCCGGTTTAAAGAAGGACATAGCCGCGTAAGTGGCTAAGTGTCGTACTTGTGCTTTGGTAAAGGCAGAATGTCAATGGCCGATTGGTTTCCTGAAATTGTTGCCGGTTCCGCAGTGGAAGTTTGAGGATATTTCTATGGATTTCGTGCATGGATTGCCGAGATCTCAACGTGGGAATGACTCAATCTAGGTGATTGTAGACCGGTTGACAAAGGTGGCTCACTTTCTACCGAACAAGCGGCACGATTCTGTGGAAATGTTGGCAAAGCTCTATGTGGAGCAGATTGTTCGATTGCACGGTGTTCCCCGGAGCATCGTAAGTGACCGAGATGGGCGATTTACTTCGAAGGATTGGAGGCTAATTCATCGGCTGTTGGGCACGAAGTTAGCATTCAGTACGTCCTTTCATCTGCGCACGGATGGCAAAACTGAACGAACCAATAGAACAATGGAGGATATGCTCTGTATGTGCGCCCTGGACTTCGGTAAGAAATGGGAAGATCATCTTGTTATGGTGGAGTTTGCCTATAATAATAGCTACCAAGCGAGTATCGGTATGGCACCGTTTGAAGCTTTGTATGGTCGCAAGTTCCGTACACCGTTAGCTTGGGCAGAAACTGGCAAATCCAAACTTTTGAGACAAAAGGAAGTCGAGGATGCTAACTCAACAATACACTCTATTCGAGAGAGGCTACTAATAGCCCTGGATCAGCAAGACAAGTATTACAATGCTAAGCACCGGAACACTGAGTTCGCGGTGGACGACTGGGTCTATTTGAAGATTAAACCTTTCAAAGGCGTATCTCGGATTCGGCGGTTGAAAAAGCTAAGTCTGCGATACCTTGGTCCGTATGAAGTGGTGGAGTGAGTTGGGGAAGCTGCCTCTCGACTAGCTCTTTCATCGGAATTTGGTGGACTGCATGATGTGTTCCACATCTCGGTACTACAAAAAGCTGTCAAAGACCCAGCTCAAGTGATTGAGAATGATCGGGTGCCGGTTGAGTATGGGCTAACGACAAAGGTGAGGCCCATTCGGATCGAGGATCGAGCCAAGAAACAGTTGTGGAACAAAATGATCGGGATGGTCAAAGTCCGGTGGGAAAATTGTGGCCAATAAGAGCTAACATGGGAGCGGGAGCAGACCATGCGAGCTGAGTTCCCCGAGTTCTTTGTGTAAACTGTTTGCTCGTATGTATGGTGTTGCACCACTTTTTATGTCATGCTTGCATCTCCCTACTGCATCCAAATTTCGGGACAAAATTTTATTAAGGAGGGGAGGGTTGTAACACCCCAGAAATCTCAAAAGCCAATGTGGGATTCAGGTTGGCTGACACGGCCTGAGACATGGGCGTGTCTCAGGGCGTGTCAGGTGTACACAGCCTGGGACACGGGCGTGTCCTAGGGCGTGTACCTATTCTCGACGAGTACTCGAGAACTTATCGTCGAGTGTGGAATACGGCCTGTGACACGGGCGTGTCACAGGGGCGTTTTGGCACAGGGCTAGGGACACGGGCGTGTGCCTTAGCTGTGTCCTGCTCGGGTGATTTTGGAGATCGTGTTACAGGGGTGACACGGCCAGGTACACAGCCATGTACTGGGTGACACGGGCGTGTAAGGCTTGAAACGGGCATGTCAATGCCCGTGTTCTGGTTTATTTTAAGTCGGTTGTGAACCGCTTCAGGAACAAGGCCTATGACACGGGTGTGTCATAACCCGTGTTCGACCCAGGAAATCAAATTTAGGGCTGATAAGTGCCGTTCATTTTCTTTGACAAAGATCCAATGGTCTGGGCTCTTCCCTGGGTTGATAAGGCCGGGATTGAAGAGGAGAAATCTCATTTGAGTTTCATCTTTCTCTTTCTAAAGTTAAGAGAGAGAGGAGAGCAATGCAAGGAAGAAGAAGAACAATCCGGCCGCCGGTGGTGCTGCGGTGGTCCAAATCGCAAGCCGAGTTCAGATTTACGAAGGCAAAGCTGCTGCGAGGGCTTTCATCCGTCTCAATTCTCTCCATGGCTCCGAGGCGACTTCCAAGGGTAACGATTTCTGTCTTGGACATGTGAAGTCCTACTTTCCTGCATTTGCATAGGGAAAACCCGTCCCCGCTAGTGTGCGGTGGGTTGTGGTGTCCCTTGGGGTAGATATATGAAGTCTCCCTTGTTAGAGTCCGGAATTGGAGTACGGATCTAGGCATGCTGTGTGAAGCCCATCTGGACGTGCTGGTTTGGATTGGTGATACTTGTTTGCATTCAGAGGAATCTCCGAGTATTTGATTTTTTGTGTGCAATCTGTGGTGATACTTGTCGCTTGGTGCAGCAGGAAGTACTGGAGGAAGTCCAGGAAATTGTGAGAGTTGGTTCAACTCTTATGACCGTGAGTTGTCACTTTACGTGGTGTTGAGCCGTTGGGCTGCAACTATATAATGAGGCTTCGTGCGGAACAGGCAAGGTGAAACTGACCCGTGCCTTTATTTGTGGCCTCAGGTACGATGTACTTGGTAGTGGCAAGGCGGTTTGAGCAACGGGGGGTGGCTGATCCGTACCTGCGTTATGTAGGCTGGACATGAGAGTGCCAAGGCATTGGGATTTCGTCAGCGGTATAATGAGAGTCTTGGGCCTACGTGCTAGACTAAATGATCATTGGTGGGATCTGGTGTTTCCGGTACACCCGAATATGCCCTGAGTGCACGGAGCATCGGGTCGTCGTGCCGGCGTTTGTGATATGTATTGACTTTGCGGTCGTGCACGTCTTGCGTGGGTTGCTATACATACTGTTGAAACATGCTTTGTAGGTATGGAATTCCGCTGCCCCGTGCCAGGGGCAGGGTTGTTATAATTTGTAAGCTGAAAGCTGACTGTTGCCCTGTTTACCAATGCTTCGTGGATTGGTTCTTGCAGGTGCAGGAGACGTTGGTCCGAGCGGGACTTAGCGGGCTGAAGCCCAAGCTGCGTTGCTTCCCTAGAAGGCTTTGTTTTGTTTCTTCTTGTTCATGTGTGGCCGACCTGCGTGCTGATGTCTGTAAACCACACATTGTTAAGAGAAATTTGTAAGGCCTTAAGGCCAGATACTTTGGTTGTATACATTCCTATGTTATAGTGTACAGTTCTTGTTACTCTTGAGTTAAAGTTTTCAACCGTGAAGCTTCCGCTAGAATGCTCTGTGTTAGGATGCGTTGGTTTTTATATTATTTCGTAGCGTCTCCGACTGTTTGTGTAATATGGTGTGGGGCCCCAGCCAAACCCTCTATTATATTCTTCTTGACAGATAGAGGTGTTACAAAATAATTGTCAAGTTTTTAGCTCTGTCCCCTAGTTGCATTCTAATCTTTCTTTTGTCGAGGAGCTTATCGGTATTCTGGAGACGCAAGATCGAGTGTTGAGGAGAAAGACAATTCCTATGGTTAAAGTCATTTGGCGAAACAAGGATGTTAGGTGAGCAACCTAGGAATTGGAGTCTGGGATGAGAGAATCTCATCCTCATCTTTTCTCCTAAATTTCTTCGATAAGTCTTCCTTTCTAGCAAATTTTTAAATTAACCCTTTTTAACTTGAGGTTCAAATTGCGTTCTATGTTTCGAGATGAAACTTCCTTTTAGGGAGGGTGACTATAACACCCCTGAATTTTCTATAATTAATTTTAAAGTTTTAATTGGAGTAATTATGGGGTAAGGGCGTTACGTTAGCGTGGAATTAGTGGGTCGATGTCGTTGGTGTGTTTTTGTGTCTGTTTGGTCAAGAAAACCAACTTTTGATCTTGTCAAAATTTAGATCTTAGACTATAGAAAATTTAATTAATTAATTTTAAGTTTTAACTTTAAGAATGAATTTCCTAAGTTTTAATTAAAAACAAACTTAATTAAATAATTAGGATTTCTTTTTTTTTGCTATTTTCGATTTAATTTAGTCAAACTAGCCTCGGTAATGACCAAAAACATTAAATTCTTACATTGGAAAATTGATTTTTCTTTAATTAAAGAGATAAGGCCAGCAGTTGTTTTTAAGTTCCAATGTTTTTTGTTCTTCTTCCTCAAGCTAACCCGATAACCCGAGAGAGAAATCAAGAGGCGGAGGAATCCTCTTTTCCTAAATCTTTCCAGCCGCCCAATCAGGAGTTCTGGTGCTCAAAATCTTCGACGGAGCATAGATTCGGAAAGCTCTCGCTGAGATCTTTGCGAGCGTGGTGATATTTTTTTATTTTGTTGAGTTCTTAGCATTATGGTTAGCAGCCCTAACCGTCGTTTTTGCGAGATCCTCATTTTTCTTCTTCCCGAGCTAGAGTGTGAGTCGATCCTTGGTGTGGAGGGATTAGGAGGCCGAAGTCTGGTGGTTTGAATTTGAGGCAAGTGGTGGTTTGTGTAATGCCCCAAAAATCTTGAAAAGGAAGGATTGGAAACGCATGACGCTATTGTTAACGCCTACATTAGCATTTGAATTAAATCAACTGTCGTCTCGGGTATGTACCGCGCGACAGTAGAAAGGTATCACGTGGCTATACCTCTGAACATACTCGACGAATCATCGAGAAGACTACCACGTAGCGGTAGTGGGTTATTGAGTGGTGATACCACCTGATGCACTCGACAAACTCAATGCTTTCGATGAATTGTTGAGAGACTACCGCGGGGTGGTAGTGAGCTGACGCATAGTGATAGCTGATTAAAATGACTTATGCCTTGGGAAGGTACTGCTCAGATTTATTAAGTTAACACCGGCGATAGATTGCCACGTGGCAGTAAGGTGGGGCTGGTTTGGGCAACAGAGCAATGCCAATTAGGCCAAGCGGTGCTCGCCTAAGATACCGCACGACGGTAGGTGATACCATGCGACGTTAGCTTGCTGTTAAGGGCTGGACATGAGATGAAATTCTCATTTTTATCTCTCACACACTCTCTCTCTCTTGGTTCTTGAGGTTCTTGAGGGAAGAGGAGGAAAAAAGTCCAGGAGGCCAAGAGGAGAAGCGATCCAAGGTGTGCTTGTGATCGGAATTGCGAGTCAACGCTAAATCCGCAGAGAGGAAGTTGTAACGATCAGTTCCATCCGGAGTAAAGAACACGAGCATGGATCCTAAGCGATCGATAAGGGTAACGACTTTCACCTTGGACAAGTGAAGTCCTCAATTTGCATACGTGCATGGAATCCCTCACCAAAGGGTAAATAAAAGGGTGGTTTCTAGCGGGTAGATTGTTGTGATCCCCGATAAAACTTGCATTTAGATCCGGAATTGAAGTACGGAATAAGCATGTTGTGTGAAGCCCATCTGGATAAGTTGGTCTAGATTGGTCATGAATTGATTTGAGTTCTTTAGAAGACTCCGTGGATAAACCGTGTGTACAAACGTGTATAATCAAGGATCTAGGGGTGTGCAGGATGCTGTAGTGATAGTATTGGAGGTGATCTCCAAGAAAACACCCAAAAATGGGTAAGAAGCGACTTTTGTCCCCTACTGAGCGGTGGAAGTTCTACCATAGACGATAGCTCCAATTGAGCTATGAGGCTTGTGTCTCTGGGAGACCAGGGGCCATTATTTAAAGCTGAGATCCTTGTTAGACCAGCTAAGGTGGCCATGCGAGCCTGCCTGAATGTTGTTACAAAGCCTGTGTCCGTGAGACAAGGTGCGTAGCATGAGAAGCTGTGAGCATGGAGATCCCAGCTATTGTCCATTAGAGCCATGATGATCATTGCAGGCTCGGGTCCTGGGAATATTGCAAGAGGAAATTGATGCTGAGAGCCTGGAGTGCCCAGCAAAAAGGCTAGAGAGCCGAACGGGCATGGGGAGGCTGACAAATATCTTATCATTCGCCATGATGGCTGTGACCGTCAGTATTGGCATGGAGATTTGAGCAACGAGCTGTGGCTGAACCGTACTCATGTCATGTCATTCGGACTAGATCTCCTAAAGTAACTGGCTTTTGTTTTTGGCATAATGAGAGTCTTAGGCCCTGTGCCGGAAAGATTAGAATGCTAAAGTGAACTATCAAGTCTAGGACTGTAGATGGTGGTGGGACATGGGAAATTTGGTATACTGAGAATGTGCCCTGAGTACATGGGGCTTGAGGTCGATCGAGCATGCATCTGTGGTGAATGGTGCTTAAGTGCACGTTCCTATTGCCAAAAGATATATATGCTGCTGTTTGTAGGGAAGGAGAACCGCCGCCCCATGTGAGGGGTGGGGTCATTATAAATTGGTCAGCTAATGCTCACCGTTGCTTTGTTTACCATGTTTTGGTTGGTCGTGTTATGCAGGTGCTGGAGAGCCAAGTGGAAAGTAGCGGGCTGAAGTCCCTTATTCTACAATTGGTTGGCTCTTGAAGGCCCAAAGATGAACTTTTACTGTTTTTCATATGTGGTCGGTCTGCGTGCCGATGTATGAAAACACTTTTTTGTAAAGGAAACAGTTGTAAGGCCTTAAGGCCAAAACATTTGGTGTATTTGGTTATATTATTCCTATATGTGTAGTGGACAATCCTGGTATATGGGTTCTATAACCTAAACTGCTTTCATTAGAATTCCCTCTGAGTTAGGATGTGTATACGATAATATGGTTTCAATGAGTAACTCTGCCAACTGTCTGTAGAATATGGCACGGGGCCCCAGCCAGACCCTCAGTTATATTTTATGAGACAGATAGAGGTGTTACAGTTTGCCCCCCTTGCTAGTTTTCCTTATATATATATATATTCCTCTATGTAATGTTAAGCTTGATGCAAGGCTTATGCTGATTTTTTTGTCATGGCTTGTTGTGAGAATAACCACATCTTTTGCTAATCTTTTTCCTTCAAACAAATTTTTTAAGTTAATTGCTTAGAAATTTCTTGAAAATCTAAAACTAAGTATAAATTCGACTGCATGATTTTTGCCTAAGTATAAATTCGATTGCATGATTTCTTCCTAAGTATGAATTTAACTGCATGAATTCGACGGCATGATTTCTATCTAAGTATGAATTTGACTGCATGATTATGACCGCATGATTTCTGCCTAAGTATGAATTCGACTGCATGAATTCGATTGCATGAATTCAACTGCATGATTTCTACCTAAGTATGCATTTAACTACATGAATTAGACTTTATAAATTATTTCTAAGTATGAATTCAACTGTATGATTTTGACCTAAGTATGAATTTGACTGCATGAATTCGACTACATGATTGTTGGCTAAGTATAAATTCGACAACATGATTTCTGCCTAAGTATGAATTCAACTGTATGATTTCTGCTTAAGTGTGAATTCGATTGCATGAATTCGACTGTATTATTTCTGCCTAATTATGAATTCGACAGCTTGAATTCGACTGCATGATTTCTACCTAAGTACGAATTCGACTGCATGATTTTTCCTAAGTATGAATTCCACAACAAGAATTCGACTACATGATTTCTGCCTAAGTATGTATTCAACTACATGAATTCGACTATATTATTTCTTTCTAGGTATGAATTTGACTGCATGATTTCTGCCTAAGTATAAATTTGACTACATGAATTTGACTGCATAAATTGAAAGCTAACTAAGACATTTTTTGACTTCATCAACTGTATAGTTTAGGCTTATTATTATCTTATGAATATTTTCTACCCAGGAACCTCTATATTGTTCCTTTCCAAATTCTTTGTATTTGGTGGTCAGTTAGTGTGAATGGAAATGATGCCACAACTATAGTACCTGTCTTATGTTACAATATTTGTTGTACTGTGGGTGTTAGTGGATTAGACCAGTTCCATCGTGCATATTTATGAAGCATTACACTAGGTGACTTGGTTTTGGACTGTTGGGTTATGTTGGAAAGATAACAATCACCACAATGCCTATTTCTCATAATTTGGCCTGTTGGTTTGTGCTGGAATATGAGCCACTACCTTAGTGCCAAATTATGACCGGTGTTAAAGATGATCTTTCTAGAGCTGATCAGTCTCAAGTATGTATATATATAATATATATATATATATATATATATATATATATATATATATAATTATAAGATAGATCTTGTTGCACTTAGTATTAGCTTTCTTTTGATTATACTCACTATTGATGTGACTTTTGTTTTTTAGCTGCAATTTGTCATTTATTTCCTGAGGCATTCTTTTCTTTGAATGCCTCTGTCCCTAAATAGTAACAATCCGAGGGGTTAGAGTTGGTGATTCCAGGCCCGATTATAGTAGCTATTATTTCCCCCCTCATAGTGTCAGGTAGTTGTTGGTTCTATTTCAGATTAGACATATGTTAGTTTTTAAGGGTTCGTGTCAAGTTGTTGATGCCCATAGCTTTTGATTACATATGTTGGAATACTTGCTTGATTGTTCTACCTTACTGGATATTTGTTCTACTTTCTCTCTTGGAATGATTTATGTTAGGATGCATGTTTGGTATATTTAATTATTAAAGTTGCATTCTTGCTTAGACTCACATCATCTCATTCATCTAAAAGTCATTCAACTTTACGAACTATAAAAAAAACTCTTTTTTTACCTATACTTAATTTAGAAACTTGCACATCATTAGCATATTCGTTATGTCATCATGCCCATGTAAGATAAAATGAAGTAAACTATGTATTTCTTTCCATTGTGAATATATATTTCTTTTTTATGGACTAGTTTATCCGTTGCAGCGAGCGACACAGTTCCTTAGCTCTAAATTTAAAACTATGTTCTTAAAACATAAAACATATGTTTTTATATAAAAATAAATGTAAGTGTGGTACTTACCTAAATGTCTACAGTTGTCCCCTGCACAACGTGGCATCACGTTGTGTTTTTTTCTTACTCCAATAACATTTTAAATGTTGAGAAAATGCGGGTCGTGATAGGCCCTACATACTCAGATCCACCAACAGGTCCTACAGTTCAGGCTTTCCTCAAGCCTTACAAACTCGGGCTCCCAAGTTCTACAACTCAGGCTTTAGACAAGCCCTACCTCAATATCCAAACATAGAGATCTACAATCAGATTCACAAGGAATCCCATAGAAAAATAGAAAACAGTTTATGGAATCAACACTCAAAAGTTTGAGTCTTCAGGTAGAAGCACAAGATAGGCTTCTTCTTCCTTATCTTGATCTACATTTGGAATATCTTCTTGGAATGGATTTCTTGATCAAGAGAACTTGTTTCACAGAACATAGAAGAATAGCAGTAAAAACTCTCTGTGAATCTTGAGTGCTTGTGAATATTTCTCACGTGCTTGAACATGCAAAAGCACAACTAACTTTCTCTCAAATCTCCAAGTCCTTCTTTTATAATTTACTGGGTCGATATAGAGAGAATAAATGTTGAATTTGAATTCACTAACAGCTAGCCAATCTTCCATGGGCAACTACTAGATTAGGAAACTTCAAACAACTATTTTAAATATGCATAAGGAAGATTTATAATCATGGAAATATTCTTGCTGGATCTCTTCAAATGACCAGCAAGAACTTTAGGAAATAATCCAGATTTGGAATAAGCAACGACTGTCAAAATTTGACTAAGGAAAATTTTGAAATCTTGGTGATATTCTCAAACAAATGAGAATAATTCTCCTTGCTGGCAATCCTTGAGTTTAAGCTGCAAAATCTGTGAATCAATCTGATTTGAATTCTTTACCCAAACTGCGCCTTAAATTAAGGATCTGACCATTGTGCCATGTTTCATGCTAGAGCGAGTAGGTTTATATGACCAATATATGATACCATAGACAAAGTCAAATGGCTCACGTGACATAGGTATGGTCAACTCAAAACACATAGAAGTTATAAAAGGAAACTTATGACACTTATCAAAAATATGCCTGTAACAACATTCTGTCTTCATGCAGTCAATGCAGTCGAATTTTTACTGAGTCAGCCTTCAATATAATCAAACTTTTACTTAGCAGTGAAGTCAATGCAGTCAAATTTTTGCCAAGCTAAGAGGTCGATGGTTTCAAACTTTTACTTTGTTGTGAAGTCGATGCAGATGAACTTTTACTTAGCCAAGAAGTCGATGCAGTCAAACTTTTACTTAGTTGTGAAGTCGATGCAGTCAAAATTTACTTAGCCAAGAAGTCGATGGAGTCGAACTTTTATTTAGGTATAAAGTAGATGCTTTTTACATGCACTATGCACCCAATTATTTACTTAAGTAAAAATTTGATCCTGAGTGATTTTTCTCAATGATAGTGACATGTCTAATATATAATTTTTATAGAGGTCTACATATATTTTGCTCCTTGAGGGAATACAAGTGCAAAATCCTGTTTGGGTAACCAAGCGTCTAACTATACATTAGCCACACACTTAAGTTATACCTATCACATCAAAACTAGAACATCCATCAAATACAAGATGTTTATTGTCATCTTAAGGTCTTCTTCAAATCAGGAATCTTGGGTACAATATTCCCAACACTGGCTCTCCAACACCTGCACAGGAACAATCCACAAAGGTGTAGAAAATAAAAGAGCGGTAAGCTAAAGTTGACCACAGTGGTGTAACGACCCCACCCCTAGCTTTCTCGGGCAGCGGTTCTCCTTCCCTGCAAGCTAGCAGTATATAACAACATATATAATATATATATATACACAAGAAAGTGCAAGTTAAGTACCATTCCATATATGCACAACCACCATAAATGCCGACACATATAATCGCGCGTTCCGTGCTCTCAACGCACTATTTCAGTGTACTCCCCGAGTTCTACCACCATCAATTAGTCCCAGACTAAGAAGACACAATTTTGAGCATTCACCATTCTATGATCTAGTCAATAAAACTCCCCAATCCAAAGACGAAAACAAGTTACTTTAGGCAATCTATGTCAAACGATAAGGTGCAGGTACACTTCAGCCATATCCCGTTGCTAAAATCGCTATGCCAACGTCAAAATCTAAGGAAATCTAGCCAAATGACATGACGTGGGTCAACCTCCCCTTTCCTGATCATCTCATAGCCAATGTTATGTTCCAGGTCGGCACTCACGATGTAATACCCCTATCCGTCACATTGCATATAGCAGTAGGTCCGGCCGGGGCCCGACGCCATATACCAAGGACAGACCGAAGGGTTACTCATTAAAACCATTCTTCCAATCATAACGTACTACACAGAGCATCTAGCGGAAGTAATTTATTAAGTTGTAAAATAAGAACCCAACCACAAGCATGAATGTCCACTGACGAACTCAAACAGAAATGAACTACAAAAATACACAAAGTACCGACCTTATGACCTTACAAGAGTTCTCTAAATTTAAAACTGTGTCTTCCATACTTCGGCACGCAGGACGGTCACACATGAATTAAACAAGTAAACATAACAAGGCCTTCAAGGGCCGGATCAACAACAAGGGCTTTGCCCCACTATTTTTCCACTCGGCTCCATAGCACCTACAAGCACAATTCACTGCAGCGGTGGCAAACAAAAGCAACGGTCAGCTAATGCTGACCAAATTATAACGATCCCGCCCCAAAACTCGGGGCGGCGATGCTCCTTCCTTGCACTTATTATCATAATAAGCAATATAGTGAATAATCACAACACTACAGGTACAGGCACACACGGCCGCACACCCCGTGCTCTCAAGGCACTTACACGGTGAACCCGGTCAAAACTGTGGTCTCACTACCGCCCTTTGGACGACAATACTCGTGAGCATTTTAGTCTTTTTGGCCTAAGCCTAAGGCTCGCACAACTATGCCAATGTCCAGTCCCTGTTTTCAGGTCTCTGTCACCAAACCACATAGCGCGTGTCCGGTTCCACAAGCCCGTTACTCACACCGCACTGTCAATCTGTATTCAAATGCACGGGCCAAGCTTCACTGGATCCCAAATTCGATCATACAAGAACATAACCCAGTTATGTTTAATCCTGGATCCCAGGCTACCAAGTTGGCAGAAATGCGTTTCCGCCCAGTTTTCTGGGTGCACCTTGGAGTTAATCCCCAAGATTCCCTATTGCAATCTACCGTGTAGAAAACCCGAAAGAACCCAAAGGCACGGAGTCTTCTTCGGCTAATCATGCATAATGAAACATCACCAATCCAGACTACCTTGTCTGGGTAGGCTTCACACACCATGCCTATGTCCGTTTCTCGATTTCGGACTCTACATGTAACAAAGCGGGGACTATTCATGTCTACCCGAAGGAACACCTCAAACTCACCGCATACTCGCGAGAGCAGGCTTCCTATGCAAAAAGGAAAGAGGACTTCACATGTCCAAGTAGACAATCGTTACCCTAGTGTTTCTCTTCAGTGCCATGACGATCTAGTCGGATGGAAAGCACCGTATCGGCCTCGTCTTTGTGGATCTGGACTCGGATCGAGAATCGGAGCTCCGAGGCTCCACCGACGGCCGGAGTTGACCTCCTTCATCCTCATAGCTCTCCCCTTTATCTAATATTTTAGAAAGAGAATGGTGAAGATGGAATAAGGGTTTGAAACATTATTCCCGGCTTAAAACCCAACCAGTACAGCCCTAGCCCTTGAATCCCTTTTGAAAGAAACGAACGGCCACGATTTTCCCTAGAAATAATATTTCTGGGCCGAACACGACTTGAGACATGCCCGTGTCCAAGGCCGTGTTCCACACTCACCGTAAACTAGGAAATCCAGAATAAGACATGGTCTGTGACACGGCATGGGACACGCCCGTGTCACCCATGGACACGCCCGTATCATAGGCTGTGTACCCCAATCAGCACTAGAACCGTCACGTCCTGAACGGGACACGGGCTTAGACACGCCCTTGTCAAACTTGATACGCCTGTGTAAACCATTATACGCCCGCGTTCCGTGTCGTGCTACTCGATCAACACAGGACCAAAAATTTCCAGAAGAGGACACAACCATGTGACACGCCCGTGTCACAGGGCGTGTGCCTGACATTCCCTGGGACACGCCAGTGTCCCAGGCCGTGTTCCCATCCCTTAATAATCGTCGACCTCATCTCGATGACCCGAGCACGACTCGGCCATGTGACACGCCCATCTCACATGCCGTGTTCACCTTACCAAGTTTCAAACTTGGCTCAAACACTGCCCATTCCTCTTTTGAGTTTCGGGGCATTACAATTCTCTCTCTTAAAAGAATTTCGTACACGAAATTACCGAAAGGAAAAGATACACAAAACAAAAATGGTACCTGAGTGGAATAATTCTGGGTACTCCTCAAGCATGGTCTGCTCTAGCTCCCACAAGAGCTCCTTCCGTCCGCAATTTTCCCAACGGACCTTGACCATCCTGATCTCCTTCTTTCGAAGTCGCTTGACTTCAGAGTCCTTAATACGAATGGGCTTGACCCTTGTCATCAACCCTTCATCCACTTGTATTTGATCAACCGAGATCACCTGCAAAGGCTCTTGCACTGCCTTCCGCAACGCTAATATGGGGAATACGTCGTGTAGACCACTCAACTCCACTGATAGCTTTAGACGATAAGCCGCTTCACCAATCCGCTCCAGGATCTCAAATTGTCCATGGTACCTCGAGATCAGCTTCTTCAAGCATCGTACCTGTGAAACAACCTTGAACAGCTTTATCTTCAAATACACCCAGTCGCTAACAGCGAACTCAACGTTACGATGCTTGACATTATAGTATTTGGCTTGTCGGTCCTGAGCGATCAACAAACGCTCTCGAATGGTTCGTACTAATAAAGTGGCGCTCTCCACCTCTTGCTTTTTGTACAACCTCGCCTCACCCATTTCCAACCACGACAACGGCGTGCGACATTTTCTACCATATATTGCCTCGAAGGGCGCCATTTGAATGCTTGCTTGGTAGCTGTTATTGTACGCAAACTCCACCAAATACAGATTATCTTCCCACTACTTCCCGAAATCCAGGACGCACATGCGAAGCCTGTCATCCATCATCCTGTTGACCCTCTCGGTCTGACCATCCGTCTACGGATGAAAGGTTGTGATGAACCTCAGCTTAGTTCCCAGCATTTGCTACACTAACCTCCAGTCATTGGATATAAACCGCCCATCTCTATCACTCACGATGCTGAGGAGCACACCATGCAGTCTAACAATGTTATCCACATAAAGCTTTGCCAGTTTCTCCACCGAATCATCCTTCCTATTCGGAATGTAGTGCGACACTTTTGTCAACTGATCTACGATCACCCAGATGGATGGCGTCATTTCCCTTCTGCGACCTTGGAAATCTATGCACAAAGTCCATTGAGATATCGTCGAACTTCTACTCCGGAATAGGCAAAGACTTCAATAAACCCTCTAGCTTTTGGCACTCTGCCTTCACTAAGGCGCTAGTATGACACTTCACCACATATAGTGCCGCATCCTTCTTGAGTCCTGGCAACCAGAACAACTTCTTCAGATCTTGGTACATCTTTGTGCTCCCTGGGTGAATCGAGTTCTTGGTATGATGAGCCTCATACATAAACTCCACCCGTAAATTACCCACGTTTGGGACACACAAACGACTGTCCATCCTTAGCAGTCTATCTTCACCATAAATTGGGAATTTGGCCCATCCAAAACCGCATCCATGATTTTCTTCATGTTGCTATCCAAATCCATAGCCTGCCGAATCCGATCAGCCAGGTCATACTGAACTTCCGTCCAGTTCAATATTGCTTCGACGCTAGTCTGCTTATCAACATAAGAGATATATAATGCCTCCAACTCCCAAATCAATCGCTCGTCATGAAATGACAACCAGTTGGCTTGCGCGGGAGCCCTGCGACTCAACACATCCGTAACTACATTGCCTTTCCCGGGCACATAATGAATTTTGAATGTATAGTCCCCCAAGAACTCCATCCATCTCCGCTGCCTCATATTCAGATCCTTCTGGTCCAACAGGTATTTCAGGCTCTTGTGATCGGTATAGATATCGACCTTTACGCCATACAATAATGCCTCCACAGCTTCAACGCCAAAATCATGGCCGCTAACTCCAAGTCCTGGACCGGATAATTTCTCTTATGCACTTTCAGCAGACACGAACCATAAGCTATAACACCACCATGCTGCAGCAGCACGCAGCCCAAACCACTGCCCGAAGCATCGCTGTAGATCTCAAAGATGATGGAGACGACGACCCTCAACATGTTGAAGACGATGACGACGTGCTTACGGAAGATATTTCTCCGCCTCCAGATAAAGACTTGTGGCGCCGTGACGACCATGTGGAGCGACGCCAAAATATCCGCCCGCGGCGCAAACCAATATATTAATAATTAATATAGTGGTGTTTTACTTTTTCGTGGTTTATTTCTTCATAGATCTTCTTAGTGTTTTCCTTTTTCCATTTAAGTTTGTGAGGTGTGGCTGCCCTCATTTTATTTTGTTGGGAGAGAATAACCCTTATTTGAATCTTTTGTTTTCGGTGGATTCTCTTTTAGTATAACAACGCTCGACCAAACCGTGTGGGTTCCTTTTTCTTGAGAGGACCTTGGCCTATCGCCTTGGTATTATCTTGAAGGGCTTTGTGAACCCTCCGTAATCTCTGAATATGGAAAATACAAATTGTGTCGTTACTACGCTTAAGGATTGAGCATGTCGTGAGGGTTATTAGAGAGCATTGCTTTAGTTACGTCGATCACCGTAATGACCAAAAGGTAAGCCTACATCAATTTGGCATCAGAGGGAGGTTGATCGGTTTTTGGCGAGGGGGAAGGTGGTGGTCGGGTTTGTATTGAGGAGGATAGCCGGCCTCTGTGTGGTTGATGAAGGGGTCGGTTTTGGGAGAAGTATTGAAGGCTTTGGTCGAATATTGGAAAGGAGGAGGAGGAGGTAGAGAGGGGGGAAAGAAAGGGGGAGGCCGAAATTTTGGAGAGGAGGAGAGGAGAGGAGGAGAGGAGAGGAGGAGGAGGAAATGGATTTTCCAAGAGGGGAAGAGAGAGGGGAGGGGGGAAATTCAAATTTTGAATCCTTGGTTTTCAATTTTTCATTCTCTACTCAATCCTTCATGAAAAGGCCTATATATAGGCTACACCACTCAATCTCCACCATACAATATTAAACCACTCATGATGGCTAATGACACCCATCATGACATAATAAAACAATAATTAATGACATTAAAAAAAAGATCGCAATTGATGGTTATAGACACTCATCATACATGAAATTAAATAACATTGCAAAATAAAATAATAATAAAAAAAACATAAAAAGTGACTTAATAATTTATAATAATTAATTAATAATTATTATTAATTATTAATATATTGGTTTGCGCCTCGAGGGATATTTTGGCATCGTTCCACATGGTCGTCATGACGCCGCAAGTCTTTATTTGGAGGCGGAGAAATATCTTCCGTAAGCACGCCGTCATCGCCTTCAACATGTTGAGGCCCGTCATCTCCATCAAAAGCCTTCGGTCAAACTCGACGAACTTAGCACTGGCGCCGTGGTCAACCGACCCTTCAACTCTTCAAAATCTTGCGCGCACTCCTGCGTCAAAACAAACTTCTGATCTTTCCTTGTCAAAGTCGTGAGAGGTAACGCTATCTGCGAGAAGTTCTCTACGAAGCGCCTGTAATATCCGGCAAGGCCTAGAGAACTCCAGACTTCCGCTACCATAGACAATACAGGCCATTCATGTATCGCAACTATCTTTGTCGGATCCACCGCAATCCTTTCTCCACTGACTATGTGACTAAGAAGCGCTACTGAGGGCAACCAAAAATTGCATTTGGAGAACTTTGCGTATAGTTCATTCCTCCTCAGCGTCTCCAAAACCAATTGCAGATGCTTGAAGTGATCCTCTTCGCACTGCGAGTGCACCAATATGTCGTCGATAAAGACAATCACAAAGTGGCCTAAGAACACCCTAAACGTTCTGTTCATCAGATCCATGACACTGATGGCGCATTAGTCAGCCCGAACGACATGACCGTAAACTCAAAATGCCCATATCTCGTGCTGAACGCTATCTTTGGGATATCACTTTCCCTTACTCTCAGATGATAGTAACTGGACTTTAGATCCAATTTTGAGTACACCGATGACCTGACTAACTGATCAAACAGATCATCAATCCTTGGGATCAGGTACTTGTTCTTTTCCGTTAACTTGTTCTGTTCTCTATAATCGATATACAGTCAGAAACTTCCGTCCTTCTTCTTGACAAAGAGGACCGGTGCGCTCCAAGGCGACGAACTTGGACGCACATAACCCTGCTCCAACAACTCTTCAAGTTGAACCTTTAGTTCCGCCATCTCCTTAGGCGCCAACCTATAAGGAGAGCTTGACACAGGTTTGGCACCTGGCACTAGCTCAATCGTGAAGTCAATCTCCCTCTAAGGTGGGGCTCCGGGAAGATTGTTCGGGAATACGTCAGGGTACTCGCACACCACTGGGATACTACCCAAAGTGGGCTTAGGCTTTACAGCCTCCACTAGCGTGAAGAATAGCTCTACGCCAGCACGAACTGCCTTGACCACCTGAAGAGAAAACATTAAGGTCTTGCTCGACCCCTTCAATCCCGCAAATGTTATCTCCCGGCCAGCTCCCAACTTGAATTCCTTACGATTGCAGTCTATGCATGCCTGCTGCTTCGAAAGCCAGTCAATACCAAAAATGACGTCGAACTCAACTAGCGGCAGTAACGTCGCTAGCAAGTCGAACTCCTGACTTCCAATACGAATCTTTACGACACAAACTCTGTCTGCATGTATAGAAAACCCATTCGGCAACAACACACCCAATTTGTCCTTCGCCATCGAAGAAGGGACTCCGACGTGCGATATGAAACCTTCAGACAAAAAGGAGTGCGAAGCTCCCGTATCAAAGAGTGCTCTCGCCGGAATATCACAAATCAAAACAAAGCCTATACAAATAGTAATAAGCTATCATGTGCAAGGTAAGAGTATTTAAAGCTAAATTGCTATAAATTTAAACCGTACCTGCCACCACATCCGCTTGTTTGATGGCCTCTTGTTGACCAAGATTGTAGACTCTTGGTTGATTCGGAGAATAATGGGATGCGGTTGACTCCACCGTCTTGCCCTTTTCCTCATAAGTTGCTCCCGTCTTCCTATCGGACTTTGGACGTCCTCTCCAACAGTCACGGGCAAAATGCCCCGGCTTCCCACAAGTAAAGCAAGCGCCCGGGGTTCGGTTAGTAGTTGCCCCGAAGCACCAGAAGAAGGGGCTGGACCCGATGTCCTAGCCTTCTTATTCCACCTTCGGAAACAAGACTTTGAAGGCGGCACCATGAACTCTGACTTCCTAACACTAGAGTCTTTCTTTGCCTGCACATTCTTCATATCTTTCTCCAAAGGGCCGTGTTGACCAGGGTCAAGAAGCCATGCATCATCGGCTCTGAGAGCAGTAGCCTCAGGTCATCCCCCAGACCTTCATAGAATCGGTTTGTCTTTCGCTCTTCATCAGCGAATGTAGCGCTTGCATACCGACCCAAGCGTGTAAATTCGTGGAGGTACTCATCCACGCTACTCTCTCCTTTCACCAGCTTCTGGAACTCATTTTCCATCGCAATCCTCTGAGCCTAGGGGAGGTATCGAGCCAAGAATAGTCTCGAGAATTCCTTTATTGAGACGTCGGTAAGTTGTCTATGCCTCAAATGGTGTAACTCCAAACCTTCCCACCACAATCTTGCGTCGCCATCCAACAAGAACATGACAATAGTGGTCTTCTGCCATTCTTCCATCTCTATAGCTATCAAGACCCTCTTAACTCTGGAGAGCCAATCTTCAGCTTGGGTTGGGTTTCCCATCCCCGAGAACACTAGAGGATTGAAGCCCATAACGTGTTTGAGCCGTTTCTCAGTTGCTCTCCTAGGAATCATTGGCTCCACCACAACCTGCTCCACTCTCCTTGGCTCCGCCGCTTGGAGCGGTACTTGCTCCACAGCGGGGGTAGGCTGCTATATTTGCCTCAAAGGCTGTGCATTAATCATCGCAAACACTGCTTCAGCGACCAATCGTATGGTTTCAGCCGAAGGAGGTGTTGTCGATGCATCGTTTGGTGCGCTAAATGCCTCAGAAACTGGACGTTCTGACGGCCCTACACCACTCCTGGTCACCAATAGTCGTATAAAACATCGTTAAGCGACCGAACGATATTAAGAAAAGCAATTATAGGAACACTCAGGTTCCTCAAACATGTGTATTTTCATTCCTAAGTGGACATTCATGGATTCTTTCTATGTTATAATGATGACGCACACACATGTGCTCGCCACCCATTAAAGTGAATTCGCCCACGAATTCATTTAAGCCTGACCGAAACTGGTAGTCTGATACCAAATTATAACACCCCTATCTGTCACATAGCATATAGCAGTAGGTCCGGTCGGGGCCCGACGCCATATACCACAGACAGACCGAAGGGTTACTCATTGAAACCATTCTTCCAATCGTAACGTCCTACACAGAGCATCTAGCGAAAGTAATTTATTAAGTTGCAAAATAAGAACCCAGCCACAAGCATGAATGTCCACTAACGAACCCAAATAAGAATGAACTACAAAAATACACAAAGTACTAGCCTTATGGCCTTACAAGAGTTCTCTAAATTTAAAACTGTGTCTTCTATACATCGGTACGCAGGCCGGTCACACATGAATTAAACAAGTAAGCATAACAAGGCCTTCAAGGGCCGGCTCAACAACAAGTGCTTTGGCTCGCAATTTACCGCTCGGCTCTGGAGCACCTGCAAGCACAATTCACCACAACGTTTGCAAACAAAATCAACGGTCATCTAAAGCTGACCAAATTATAATGATCCCGCCCCCAAACTCGGGGCGGTGATGCTCCTTCCCTGCACTTATTAGCATAATAAGCAATATAATGAATAATCACAACACCTTAGGTGCAGGCACACACAACCACACACCCCGTGCTCTCAGGACACTTACACGGTGAACCCGGTCAAAACTGCGGTCTCACCACCGCCCCTTGGACGGCAATACTCGTGAGCATTTTAGTCTTTCCGGCCTAAGACTAAGACTCGCACAACTATGTCAATGGCCAATCCCTGTTTTTAGGTCTCTGTCACCAAACCACATAGCCCAGGCCCAGTTCCACAAGCCCGTTGCTCACACCGCACTGTCAATATTAAGTCAAATGCGCGGGCTAAGCTTCGCTGGATCCCAAATTCGATCATACAAGAACATAACCCAGTTATATTCAAGGCTGGCTCCCAGGCCACCAAGTTTGCAGAAATGCGTTTCCGCCCAGTTTTCTGGGTGCACCTTGGAGTTAATCCCCAAGATTCCCTGTTGCAATCTACCGCGTAGAAAACTCGAAAGCAACCAAAGGCACAGAGTCTTCTCCGGCTAATCATGCATAATGAAACATCACCGATCTAGACCAACTTGTCTGGGTAGGCTTCACACACCATGCCTATGTCCGTTTCTCGATTTTGGACTCTACATGCAACAAAGCGGGGACTATTCATGTCTACCCAAAGGAACACCTCAAACTCACCGCATACTCGCGAGAGCGGGCTTCCTATGCAAAAAGTAAAGAGGACTTCACATGTCCAAGTAGAGAATCATTACCCTAGCATTTCTCTTCGGCGCCATGACGATCTAGTCAGATTGAAAGCACCATATCTGCCTCATCTTCGCGAATCTGGACTCGGATCGAGAATCGGAGCTCCGAGGCTCCACCGGCGGCCGGAGTTGACCTCCTTCTTCCTCCTAGCTCTCCCCTCTCTCTAAGCTTTTATAAAGAGAATGGTTAAGATGGAATAAGGGTTTGAAACCCTATTCCTGGCTTAAAACCGAACCAGGACAGCCCTCAGCCCTTGGATCCCTTTTGAAAGAAACGAATGGCCACGATTTTCCCTAGAAATAATATTTCTGGGCCGAACACGGCTTACGACACGCCCGTGTTGTAACGCCCCGCCTTTTCAGCGATTATTTTTATTCTCATTTGGCGTTACGAAGACGCGTTTCCGTGGCTTGTGTCATGTGTGGAGTATGGTTTAGCTCCTTAGAACTGAGTGCCCTGTTTGGTAGCCTGTTGGCAAAATCTCCCTAGCAACCGAGTCGGTTTGGTGACCCGGTGTGGCCTCTCGGGGGGATGTTTGTGTTTGGCTTTGCTTGGGTATAACTCGTGTTCTGTTCGTCGAAAGTTAATTTCGACTTCGCCGTTGTGTTCGTAGCGTGGGTATTTAGCTACGGTGCGAATTTCGTCGAATTCCGAGGTGAATCGGTTTTCGCGTCGATTTGGTGCTTTATGTAATTTTATAATTAAATATATAATTATATAATTATATATATATATAATAGGATGAGAGCCATCGTTCCTTCATCTTCTCCGATAGAAAAACCGCCGGCCCCCTTTTGTACGAGAGAAAGTAACCGCCGAGCCTTGCCTTCGGACGCCGATTCCCGGAGCGTTTGTGGACGGAATTCGATTCCGAGAGTGGATTCGGATTGCTCTCGTCGAGACCTTCATTCCTGCGGTAAGAAATTCGATTTTCGTAGAGTTTTCGAAGGATTGGAATTTTTGGTTTTGGAGTTTTCCGCCATTAATGGCCGAGTCCTTGTTCTAGGTGTTGCGGCCGTTTTGATCCGTGCGAAGAGGAGGAAATCAGTCCAAAGCTTCGCTGTGAATTGAGGCAAGTGGTATTCTTGCCCTTGCCAAGTGTTTTCTTCGAATTTATTTACTGAAATTGAACTCCCGGTTAGCCTAGGTTAGAGGCCTTGTTATTCTCATTTTCTTGCTAACCATAGGGCTTAGTTCGTCCTACTGAAACCCCCCCCCCTATGTGGTGATGTTTGGAATCCAAATTGTCAGCGTGAAGCCGCTGTTTTTCCTTAATTTTGATTGTTGCTCCGGTTCGGGCGTAGCCGAGTGGGAGAGTTAGGAGGGGGTGTGGTTGCCAATTTCCTTCGTTTTGGTATTATTCGAATGGTTAGGCATAGTTCGAAAGGTAGTAGCGTGCGAAGTTGATAGTCGTCTACTGCTACTGCAGTGGCGTGGGTCGTGTGCGCGTTCCGGTGTCGTTCGGAAAATTCCAAACGGTACAGGTTTGCCGCGCACGGTCATCAGCCTTTAGGGCGCACGACCACTGGTCGTGTGCCTCTGTTCGTGCGCGTATAAATTTCATTTTCCAAAGTTCTGTCTCGGGCAATCGCACGAGCGCTGGCAACAGCGCGCACGACCAGTGATCGTGCGACAGTGATCGTGCGCAGTTGCTAGGTTTTCTGTCAGGTTTCCAGGTTCGTTTCGCACGATCATCAGCCAATGAGTGCGCACGACCACTGACCGTGCGCCACTGACCGTGCGTTTTGTATATTTCCTTTTGCTAGGCTAATTTAGCTGATTTCGAGTGCGGGGGTTTAGATACTCAAGTGGCAGGTAACTACTCGAGTTCTGGATCTTCTGCCTTGGTCGTTCGACTATTGTCGAGCCCCGTTTTCCTTAGTGGGTTTTGTGGGTAGTAACTTTATTTTGGCGGCGAGTGAGGCTAGCTCACTCAACGCCAAGGTTTAGGTAGGCACTGAGTGGGTTTCACTCAGCGCCTAGTCGTGTTGGTTCATTTCAACATTTCTTCCTTTACGTTGTATTTCAATTCCGAGTGGATTTCCAGTTGTATATCTGGATTTTTCCTTGTCGGCCGTTTTCTTGATTTTCCTAGAGGCCGAATCGTGGGTCGTGGATAGTAGTGGTGGTTGTAGCTCTTTATGGGGGTGGAGTTTTGTGATATAGCCAAGGCCACCCATGGATTTCTTGCTCCAGGTACGGGCTGGGCATTTCGGGTGGGAAGATCCCTTGTGTTTTCACGTTTTGACCCTCGAGCTTTTGACTTGGACATGGTGGATTGGAGGACTGCGTTTGCCTTCGATCCGGTTCCTCGTTGTTGTTTTGCTACTATCACTTCCCACAGTTTAGGGTGTTAGAAGTTTCTTCCGTGGTAGTTTTGCAGCATTTTAGGCTCTTGGCAGCCTAGTAGGCCCTGCAGGATGGGGTTCCTGGGCTGGGTTGTTGCTGTTTCTTTGCACGTTGTGCATTTCCTGTTGTCCTGTTTTGGGCAGTTGTGACTCTTTCTTCTGCATGTTTTCAGTTACTTTGTCCTTTTGGTTGACTCTTGCATGCAGTTGTTTTTACCTTGATTTTGCTTGCTGAGGTATTCTGTTTTCTTTTGGAATGCCTCAGGTTCGGAGCTGTAGCCAGTCTGGTGGCTAGTAGGTGGTGTTGTTGGTGGACTCCCGGACTTTGAAGTTTTGTTTTCCTTGTTAGTGAGGTAGTTTTCAGTACTTTCTTACAGACATATATATGTGCTAGTGGGTTCGTGTCAGGTTGTTGGCGCCCACTAGTAGTTTTTACCTTTTACTAGATATATATACTATTGCTGCTACCATTTTCTGGAGATAGTCTACTTGCTTTGAGAGGATTTATGCTAGGTTGCTAGGTATTTTCAAACTATAAATGCTATTGTAAATAAATCTCATGATCAGCATGTTTTGCAAACTTAAACACTACTTTCCAAATCACGTATGAAAACCGTTTTCTTATATATATTATATAAACTGAGTGTAGTGTCTTGCATAGTATGAGTGGTTCTCTTGGGACCCTTATGCGTTCTTTAGGGTGTAAAACCTAATTAAAGTATTTTCCGCAGCGTTTAAATATAGTTTTCTTTTGTGGACTAGATGATCCACTGAGCCGAGGGATACGGACTCTAAACATAACTGATTTTCTATTCATTAAGCGCACAATTTTCTTGCATAAAGGTTGTAGTTGGTTTTTGCCTGAGCGTCAGCAGTTATCCCCTGCTTGACGTGGCATCATGACGCGCGTTTTCTCTTACTCTGATAATTCTTAATTCGGAGAAAATGCGGGTTGTGACAGTTGGTATCAGAGGGAGGTTGCTTGACAAGTTAGTTGGGCAACCTTCCTTGGATGCTGTTAGTAGTTCAGCATCATGTCATTCACACACCGATATGTCATCAGCACGTCTTGGCAAAAGCACGAACACTACACTCATAGCATAACATGAAGTATACGGGGCATATTATGTAGTATGGGATGCATAATATGTGTTCGTATATGAATCCACCATAGGGGCTACATGTGAGGGTTATGTAGTATGGGATGCATAACCTCACCACATGACTGCGACTAGCACGTTTCTTTTTTCGTTGCATGGAAATGTTATGTAGTATGGGATGCATAACATTTTCATGTGTACGCCGCTCATATCATGCATTAGGGCCTTTGTTTTTAGAATGCATAGCACAATCATGCATATCATAACATTGCATAAGCACAACGCGCCAAGCTAAAGATTTGCAGGATGACATATGTACACACATAAGTTTTCAAACTAACATAAATTCATGCATCCGATCTAGGCACAAGAGTTAGTAAGGTGGTGGTTAACCATCCTAGGTTAGGTCATATCATCTAATTTTTGTGAAAAAGATAAACTCTCAGAGCAAGTTTAGCAGCTTTAAGTCTATATCTACATATGTATTGTCTGTACTGGTATTCGGTTCTAGTTGTGGGGTTTGGATCTGATCTGCGTTGTAATGATTTTTAGGATGGCTAGGCGACCTGCGACTCGATCGACTCCCCTGTCTGAGGGTGAATCTTCTGGAGCTCAGAACGATGCGGTGATCGAGGGTCTGCGTCAGAGTAGCGAAGCTATGGGCAGGCAGTTGGAGGAGGTGCAAGCCCAGATTCAGTCTTTGGTGGCAGTTGTGGCAGGCCAGGCTCAGGGTGCGCAAGTTCCTGCTGGGGGGTTAGCTGTTCCTCCTCCTCCTGCACCCTTGAGACCTCCAGTGGTGGTGCCAGCAGAGATGGCCTTCATCTCGCAGTTTCAGAGGCTGAGCCCTCCCACTTATGATGGGAAGGCAGATTTCATGGTGATAGAAGACTGGCTGATCTCCATGGAGGAGATGTTCTCGTACTCTGGGATTTCAGATGATCAGAGGGTGATGATAGCCGCCTATCAGCTTAAAGGTTTGGCTAAGAGTTGGTGGCTGAGAGAGAAGGAGAGCCTGGTAGCCGGATGCTCTTGGGAAGTGTTCAAGGAGATGCTGTTGAGGAAGTTCTTACCCTCGGTCGAGCGTGACCGCCTCATGAATGATTTCCTCTATCTGAAGCAAAGGCAGCTCACGGTGGGTGAGTATGAGATAGAGTTTAGTAAGTTGAGCCGTTTTGCCCCTGGATTGGTCAGCGTTGAGGCTGATCGAGTTAAGCGATTCCTCGGTGGTTTGAGGAGTGAGGTGCAGCAGTTGGCCAGTGCTTATGGGTCAGTGACTTATGCTGGAGTTGTAGAGGCTGCTCTTAAGGTTGAGGCCATTGAGGCGGCGAAGAGCAGAGGCCAGCAGTTGAAGAAGGATAAGAGGAAGTTGGTAGAGGAGAAGAAACCCCTGGTACCCGATGCTGTTCCGGGAAAGAGGAGCAGGGTGGTGTGCAGTTTCTGTGGCCGGTCAGGCCATCCTGTTGAGAGGTGTTTCAAGAAGGCGGCAGCTCAGAAGAAGGAGCAGGTTCATGCGATTCAGGGTGCTCCTAGGAGAGATGTCTCATGTTCAGTTTGCAAGCGATCCGGGCATGATGCGGCCCAGTGTTGGTCCAGAGATAGAGTCTGCTTTCAGTGTGGGCAGAAGGGACACATTAAGTCGAGGTGTCCTCAGGTCCAGTCAGCTCTTCCTGCAGTTCCGTTACAGGCTTTACCTCCACCTCAGCATGTGGACAAGGGAAAAGGGAAGCTGAACGTGATTTCTTCCGAGGAGACTCAGACTTCGACCCAGGTGATCTCAGGTTAGTTGTTTGTTGTTTTTCTTTTCTTTCTAGCCTGGTAGTTTAGTTGCTAGATTGTTTGCGGCACTGTTGTGCTAGTTCCTTAGCTTTGTGCGTTCCTATAGGGAAATTTAAGGTGAAGAACCGTTGGGCGCGTGTTCTGTTTGACTCCGGCGCTACCCACTCGTTCGTGGCTAGAGCCTTTGTGGAGCGTCATCGGTTGTCTCTAGATCGTGTTCGGGATTCCTTCCGTGTCAAGTTTCCCTCTGGTGAATCTGTGTTGTCAGATATGGGTATTTTGGATTGCCCGGTTTTGTTGGGGGATTTTCTTGCGAAGGCGGATCTGAAGATGATTGATCTAGAGGATTTCGATGTCATTTTGGGCATGGACTGGCTCTCTCGGTATGATGCGGTCATTCAGTGCAAAGGAAAGCGCTTGGACTTCATCAGGGACGACGGTCAGCCCGGCAGCGTGTATGCTGATCCGTGTCAGGATTCTCCTGTTCTCTCTGCGGTATGTGTTCAGAGATTGTTTCTTTCTGATAGTTGTGTTTGTTTAGTATCGGCGGTTGGAACCGTTGTTAGCGGGCCACGCTTGGAGGAGATTCCTATTGTTCGTGGTTTCGCCGATGTTTTTCCTGATGATCTTCCTGGTATCCCTCCTGAGCGGGATGTGGAGTTTGTTATTGATTTGGAGCCGGGTACGCGTCCTATTGCTAAGGCGCCGTACCGGATGGCCCCTCGCGAGTTAGAGGAGTTGCGAATTCAGTTAGACGAGTTGTTGGCTAAAGGTTTTATCAGGCAGAGTTCGTCGCCTTGGGGTGCTCCTGTTTTGTTCGTAAAGAAGAAAGATGGGTCGATGAGGCTTTGCATCGACTATAGAGAGTTGAACAAGGTCACTATCAAGAACAGGTACCCTCTGCCGAGGATCGATGATTTGTTTGACCAGTTGCGTGGTAGCACGGTGTTCTCTAAGATCGATCTTCGTTCGGGCTATCATCAGCTCAGGATCCGTGAGGCGGATATTCCACGGACTGCGTTTAGGTCGAGGCATGGGCACTTTGAGTTTCTGGTGATGTCGTTTGGTTTAACCAACGCACCATCAGCCTTCATGGATATGATGAACAGGGTGTTCAAGGATTTTCTCGACAAGTTCGTTGTGGTCTTCATTGATGACGTGCTAGTTTATTCTCGCAGTGCTGAGGAGCATGAGCAGCATTTGCGTTTGGTCCTGTCAGAATTGAGGAACCACAAGTTATTCGCCAAGTTGAGCAAGTGCGAATTTTGGTTGCCTCAGGTTTCTTTTCTAGGCCACGTGGTGAACAAGGATGGGATTTCGGTTGATCCAGAAAAGATTGCAGCAGTGACGGATTGGAGTAGGCCGAATACTCCTAAGGAGATCAGAAGTTTCTTAGGGTTGGCTGGCTATTACAGGAGATTCGTGGAGGGTTTCTCTTCTCTAGCCGCACCTTTGACCAAGCTAACTCAGAAGAATGTGGCTTTTGTTTGGAGCGAGAAGTGCGAAGAAGCTTTTCAGGAGTTAAAGAGGAGGTTGTGTACTGCTCCCGTTCTGACCCTTCCTATTGAGGGCGTAGATTTTGATGTGTATGTGGATGCGTCGCATATCGGTCTGGGATGCGTATTAATGCAGGACGGAAAAGTAATTGCTTATGGGTCAAGGCAGCTGAAGACTCATGAGAAGAATTATCCTACGCATGACCTTGAGTTTGCAGCGGTTATCTATGCGTTGAAGTTGTGGAGACACTTACTTTATGGGGCTCAGTGCAAGATTTTTACTGACCATAAGAGCCTGAAGTACGTGTTCACGCAGAAGGAGTTGAATCTGCGTCAGCGGCGATGGCTTGAGTATGTGGCGGATTATGATGTAGAAATCCAGTATCATCCGGGCAAGGCCAATGTGGTGGCCGACGCCCTGAGCCGAAAGACGGGAAAGATCTTTAACCTCTCCGCCGATCGTTTAGTTGAGGAGTTCCTCCTTATGGATATTTCAGTGGGATGCTGTAGTTTGCAGAATAGCTTATCAGTGGAAGAGCCGTCCTGGATTTCTTTGACTAGACTGCATCAGAAGGACGATCCAGATCTGTTGCACCTTTTTACCAGGACTGAGAAGGGAGAATTGCCAGATTTTGCTATTGATGATGCGGGTACTTTGAAGTACCGCGGCAGGTTTTGCGTTCCCGCTGTTGGGGACATTAGGAGTATGATTTGCAGTGAGGCTCATGGTTCCAGCGTTGCCTACCATCCAGGATCTACGAAGATGTACCGTGACTTAAGGCAAATCGCTTGGTGGTATGGTATGAAAGGAGATATAGCCCGATATGTTGCTGAGTGTCACACTTGCAAGCGTGTGAAGGCCGATCATGGAAGGCCTGGTGGTAAGTTGACTCCGCTAGAGATCCCGACTTGGAAGTGGGAGAGTATATCTATGGACTTCATTACGGGTTTGCCAAAATCCCCGAGAGGATATGATTCTGTTTGGGTTATAGTGGATAGATTGACGAAGTGTGCTCACTTTGTGCCTTATAAGATTGATTACCCGATGAAGAAGATAGCGGAGTTGTACTTGAATGAAGTCATCCGACTCCACGGTGTGCCGGTTAGTATCATTTCAGATCGAGACTCCCGGTTTACTTCTCGTTTTTGGCAGAGTCTGCAGGAGGGTTTGGGTACGGATCTGAGGTATTCTACTGCGTACCACCCTCAGACCAATGGGCAGACGGAGCGGGTCAATCAGATTGTTGGGGATATGATCCGGTGCTATATTTTAGACCACGGTGGAGCGTGGGTTGAGCGTCTGCGACTCATGGAATTTGCTTACAATAACAGTTATCAGGAAAGCTTGCAGATGGCTCCGTTCGAAGCCTTGTATGGGAGGCGCTGTAGGACTCCGTTGTTTTGGGCTGAGGCTGGTGAGAAGCCTTTGTTGGGTCCTGATGCTCTGGAAGAGATGGAAGTTGCCGTGAAGCTTATTCGTGAAAAGCTTCGTTTAGCCCAGGAGAGGTATGAAAAGAACGCCAATCGGCGTAGGTCCGCATTGGAGTTTTTAGTAGGGGATCATGTATACCTCAAGGTTTCTCCAATGGTGGGTGTAAAGAGATTTGGTAAAAATCGGAAATTGGACCCAAGGTTTGTGGGCCCGTTCGAGATTTTGGAGCGGATTGGTGTGTCGGCATATAGGTTGGATTTGCCAGCGAACTACCCTGGTGTTCATAATGTTTTTCATGTTAGCCAATTGCGGAAATGTGTGCGCAGCAGTGGGCAACTCTTAGATGTTGTGCCCCAGTTGGAGCCCAACCTCTCTTTTATTGAGATGCCAGTTCGTATTTTGGATACTCAGGAGCGTGTGCTGCGAAAGAAGTCCATACCGATGGTGAAAGTTCTATGGAAGAATCAGGATTTGGAGAGCGCGACTTGGGAGCTAGAGTCGGCCATGAGGAGGGCGTACCCTCACCTGTTTCGCTGATTGGATCGGTATGTTTCCCTTTGTAACTTCTGTTTGTTACCTTTTCCTTCTTTAGTAGGAGGGCTGTGCGTAAAGTTTCGGGACGAAACTTTCTTTTAGGGGGAGTGACTGTAACGCCCCGCCTTTTCAGCGATTATTTTTATTCTCATTTGGCGTTACGAAGACGCGTTTCCGTGGCTTGTGTCATGTGTGGAGTATGGTTTAGCTCCTTAGAACTGAGTGCCCTGTTTGGTAGCCTGTTGGCAAAATCTCCCTAGCAACCGAGTCGGTTTGGTGACCCGGTGTGGCCTCTCGGGGGGATGTTTGTGTTTGGCTTTGCTTGGGTATAACTCGTGTTCTGTTCGTCGAAAGTTAATTTCGACTTCGCCGTTGTGTTCGTAGCGTGGGTATTTAGCTACGGTGCGAATTTCGTCGAATTCCGAGGTGAATCGGTTTTCGCGTCGATTTGGTGCTTTATGTAATTTTATAATTAAATATATAATTATATAATTATATATATATATAATAGGATGAGAGCCATCGTTCCTTCATCTTCTCCGATAGAAAAACCGCCGGCCCCCTTTTGTACGAGAGAAAGTAACCGCCGAGCCTTGCCTTCGGACGCCGATTCCCGGAGCGTTTGTGGACGGAATTCGATTCCGAGAGTGGATTCGGATTGCTCTCGTCGAGACCTTCATTCCTGCGGTAAGAAATTCGATTTTCGTAGAGTTTTCGAAGGATTGGAATTTTTGGTTTTGGAGTTTTCCGCCATTAATGGCCGAGTCCTTGTTCTAGGTGTTGCGGCCGTTTTGATCCGTGCGAAGAGGAGGAAATCAGTCCAAAGCTTCGCTGTGAATTGAGGCAAGTGGTATTCTTGCCCTTGCCAAGTGTTTTCTTCGAATTTATTTACTGAAATTGAACTCCCGGTTAGCCTAGGTTAGAGGCCTTGTTATTCTCATTTTCTTGCTAACCATAGGGCTTAGTTCGTCCTACTGAAACCCCCCCCTATGTGGTGATGTTTGGAATCCAAATTGTCAGCGTAAAGCCGCTGTTTTTCCTTAATTTTGATTGTTGCTCCGGTTCGGGCGTAGCCGAGTGGGAGAGTTAGGAGGGGGTGTGGTTGCCAATTTCCTTCGTTTTGGTATTATTCGAATGGTTAGGCATAGTTCGAAAGGTAGTAGCGTGCGAAGTTGATAGTCGTCTACTGCTACTGCAGTGGCGTGGGTCGTGTGCGCGTTCCGGTGTCGTTCGGAAAATTCCAAACGGTACAGGTTTGCCGCGCACGGTCATCAGCCTTTAGGGCGCACGACCACTGGTCGTGTGCCTCTGTTCGTGCGCGTATAAATTTCATTTTCCAAAGTTCTGTCTCGGGCAATCGCACGAGCGCTGGCAACAGCGCGCACGACCAGTGATCGTGCGACAGTGATCGTGCGCAGTTGCTAGGTTTTCTGTCAGGTTTCCAGGTTCGTTTCGCACGATCATCAGCCAATGAGTGCGCACGACCACTGACCGTGCGCCACTGACCGTGCGTTTTGTATATTTCCTTTTGCTAGGCTAATTTAGCTGATTTCGAGTGCGGGGGTTTAGATACTCAAGTGGCAGGTAACTACTCGAGTTCTGGATCTTCTGCCTTGGTCGTTCGACTATTGTCGAGCCCCGTTTTCCTTAGTGGGTTTTGTGGGTAGTAACTTTATTTTGGCGGCGAGTGAGGCTAGCTCACTCAACGCCAAGGTTTAGGTAGGCACTGAGTGGGTTTCACTCAGCGCCTAGTCGTGTTGGTTCATTTCAACATTTCTTCCTTTACGTTGTATTTCAATTCCGAGTGGATTTCCAGTTGTATATCTGGATTTTTCCTTGTCGGCCGTTTTCTTGATTTTCCTAGAGGCCGAATCGTGGGTCGTGGATAGTAGTGGTGGTTGTAGCTCTTTATGGGGGTGGAGTTTTGTGATATAGCCAAGGCCACCCATGGATTTCTTGCTCCAGGTACGGGCTGGGCATTTCGGGTGGGAAGATCCCTTGTGTTTTCACGTTTTGACCCTCGAGCTTTTGACTTGGACATGGTGGATTGGAGGACTGCGTTTGCCTTCGATCCGGTTCCTCGTTGTTGTTTTGCTACTATCACTTCCCACAGTTTAGGGTGTTAGAAGTTTCTTCCGTGGTAGTTTTGCAGCATTTTAGGCTCTTGGCAGCCTAGTAGGCCCTGCAGGATGGGGTTCCTGGGCTGGGTTGTTGCTGTTTCTTTGCACGTTGTGCATTTCCTGTTGTCCTGTTTTGGGCAGTTGTGACTCTTTCTTCTGCATGTTTTCAGTTACTTTGTCCTTTTGGTTGACTCTTGCATGCAGTTGTTTTTACCTTGATTTTGCTTGCTGAGGTATTCTGTTTTCTTTTGGAATGCCTCAGGTTCGGAGCTGTAGCCAGTCTGGTGGCTAGTAGGTGGTGTTGTTGGTGGACTCCCGGACTTTGAAGTTTTGTTTTCCTTGTTAGTGAGGTAGTTTTCAGTACTTTCTTACAGACATATATATGTGCTAGTGGGTTCGTGTCAGGTTGTTGGCGCCCACTAGTAGTTTTTACCTTTTACTAGATATATATACTATTGCTGCTACCATTTTCTGGAGATAGTCTACTTGCTTTGAGAGGATTTATGCTAGGTTGCTAGGTATTTTCAAACTATAAATGCTATTGTAAATAAATCTCATGATCAGCATGTTTTGCAAACTTAAACACTACTTTCCAAATCACGTATGAAAACCGTTTTCTTATATATATTATATAAACTGAGTGTAGTGTCTTGCATAGTATGAGTGGTTCTCTTGGGACCCTTATGCGTTCTTTAGGGTGTAAAACCTAATTAAAGTATTTTCCGCAGCGTTTAAATATAGTTTTCTTTTGTGGACTAGATGATCCACTGAGCCGAGGGATACGGACTCTAAACATAACTGATTTTCTATTCATTAAGCGCACAATTTTCTTGCATAAAGGTTGTAGTTGGTTTTTGCCTGAGCGTCAGCAGTTATCCCCTGCTTGACGTGGCATCATGACGCGCGTTTTCTCTTACTCTGATAATTCTTAATTCGGAGAAAATGCGGGTTGTGACACGTGTCCTGGGCCGTGTTCCACACTCGCCGTAAACTAGGAAATCTAGAATAAGACACGACCTATGACACGGCTTGGGACATGCCCGTTTAGCCCATGGACACGCCCGTGTAATGGGTCGTGTACCCCAATCGGCGCTGGAACCGTCACGTCGTGAATGGGACACAAGCTTAGACACGCCCATGTCAAACTTGACATGCCCGTGTAAACCAGTACACACCCGTGTTACGTGCCGTGCTACTCGATCAACATAGGACCCAAAATTTCTAGAAGAGGACACGGCCATGTGACACGCCCGTGTCATAGGCCGTGTGCCTGACACTCCCTAGGACACGCCCGTGCCCCAGGCCGCGTTCCCAGACCTTAACGATTGTCGACCTCACCTCGACGACCCAAGCACGACATGGCCATGTGACATTCCCGTGTCACAGGTCGTGTTCACCTTAACAAGTTCCAAACTTGGCTCAAACGCTGCCCGTTCCTCTTTTGAGTTTCGGGGCGTTACACACGACAACCAAATATGGGCTTAGTAGGCTAAACAACTCATCATGCTACCCATATAGTCCTCAGAAAATAGGCTTCGCAACTACAAAAAGCTCTCTGGGAGCTATCACCAGCAGTATCACTATCGCTGCGCAATATCAACACACCACCAATCTGTCTCAGGCTCAGGTTCACACCCAACACATTACACTGCTCCCTAGACTCTGCTAGCAGCACTATCTCCAGCAATATCTCTATCGCGGGCGATAACAACAGAGCATCATTTTCGTTGCAAACTTGGGTGTTTCCTGGAGACCCTCTCCAGTATTTCTACAGCAACCTGATGTACCCCTAAACTCTGAAATCTACTCGTTTTCCATGAAGTATTCTCCGACACACAAATCAATCATCACCAATCTAGACTAACCTATCCAGATAGGCTTCACATAGTATGCTTATGCCCGTACAACGACCCAAGCTCTATATGCAATTTCTACCGGGATAATTCATATCTACCTTTTGAAAGTCTCATCTCCACCAATTAGTGGAGGAACCTTCATGCAACTTATGCATATCAAAAGGATGAGCATGTCCTAGTAATCAGAAGAAAGATTGTTACCCTTGTCGATCATTTTGGTGCCATAAATCAGGGTTTGAGTTGGATGGAAAGGAATGCCTCGCTTTCCTCTCTACAAATTATCAAACGGCTCATGATTCCAAGCATGGAAGATCCTCCAATAACTTCTCTAATGGTCGACCTCTGCTCATTTATTCTTCCTTGTTCTCTTACTCTTTCTTTCCCCAAGTGTGAAGAGAGAGAGTGCTAAAAGAGAAGTGAGATAACTCTTTCCCCTTCAGCCACCATATTAAAATCCGGGCCTAACCTCAGCCACATGATTACCAAGACAAAACAAAAGGATGGACACGATTTCAGATGCAAATCTTAATTTAATGTCATCGCCGGGTGATATCTTGCTATCGCGAGGAGATAGCGAGAGCGGTAGACGCTTGATCAAGTCAGCGCCGCTTAAGAACTGCTTCACAACCAACTGACATGTGCAGCCTGCCACGTGACACACTATTGCCAGTGATAACACATTATTGCTAGGCAATATCATATCGACTTAATAATTATCGACTTGATAACAATCACCAGGCTCTATTGCTATCACTAGTTGTATAAAATCGACTTCATCGACTTGTTGACTGCATCGTTCTGAACACTATCGCCATACGATATCGATATCGCCAGCAATAGCTCCAGAAATGCATCTTATTATTTTACAAATGAGGGAAACAAGGGGTGTTACACCCATGTACAACCTCGGGCTCGCACGAGGAGGACTCGTAAAAGAGGGGACTAAAAGGACCCTAGGAGAAGATAAGGCGCTAGACAAGATAGACCCAAGAGAGGATCCGTTCGCGCTAGGCGAGACAGACCCAATGGAGGATCCACTCGCACTAGGCGAGATGGGCCCAAGAGAGGATCCACTCGCGCTTGGCGAGACGGGCCCAAGAGAGGATCCATTCGCGCTAGGCGATACGAACCCAGGTGGCGCTCTCGCCCGCGGGTGCGGCGCTCTCGCCAATCACCAGTTCGGCAGGAAGTTGGAGGACCGGTTCAATTAATGGGCAAAAACCGGTTCAGGTGGCAAACGGTTCTTTTTTCCCAGCTTCAGAGGTTTTTACTCCTTTACCCTTAGTGGTCTGCCCATAACCCTTCAGAACAGCGGAGTTTGGCTGTTGGCAGGCCCGACCCAGGGTATTCTGGTAATTTCATGAGTGGTTCGATTTGGTTATTTGCAGTTCAAATCTTGAGGCCTATAAATAGACCGGTAAGGTGTCTGAGAGAGAGGCATGGGAACCCCTCTTTTTCTCTCTCCTTCAGGCACCTAGCTCAGCATTGGCTAAGGAGGTGGAGAATCACAAGTTCTTCCGGGTAAGAGGTGGAACCTCCAAGCTGAAGCCCTCGGTCTATTTTTCAAAGAATCCTATTGGGAGCGTGGTCCAAAGAGGGTAGGTGTAGGTTGCAACCTTAGATCTGAGCTTTAGGAGGAGCCGGCTTTGTTGGTTCCAACATTTTTCGTGTGGTGAGCGTGGATCGCAGCCTACACAGAAGAACTTTGGACCACCCCATGGCAGGAGACTAGGGAGGAGAAGACGAGGGTGGGTCCCAGAACCTGGGGGGATATGTTGGGAGAACGGAGTTCATGGCGTCCATTGGAGGTATTATGGACATGCTGCAGCAGATCTCGCAGCGATGTGATTGCGCGACCCCACTCCCTCAGGCGCCGGGCCTTTTGCCTCAGGAGGGCATCGTCTCGACAAGGGTAGGCGAGGACGTGCAAGGGGGCGACCTGGGAAAGAGAAAGCGGTGGAAGGAAGTGGGCGAGATCTTGCAGGGAGGGAGTTGTTCCCCAGCCCGACAAGTGCCATCTCGCCAGGGGACGTCGTCGCGCGAGTAGAGGTGGCGATACCCCTGGTGAGAGGATCGTCTTTTTTTGAAATTATTCTTTCGGCTCCCGTCCCGGAGGGATTCCATGATCCTGAGATGACCTATTACGTGGGAAAGGACGACCCTCTCCAGCATCTGCAGTGGTTTGAGGACGCGATCTCCATCAGACCAAAGACAGACGCATTCAAGTGCCGCATTTTTGCCATCACTTTGAAGGACAAAGCCTGGGAATGGTTTCATCAACTCCCGGCGGGGTCGATCTACGGTTTCGAGGACTTGAGTAGGAGTTTACAATTACTCTTTCCGACCTCTAAGAAGAGGAAGAAAAACCCGGAGTCCATTTTCTTGATCAAGCAAAAGGCCGAGGAGTCCTTGGCCCAGTACGTGGATCGTTTCCAAGAAGAAATCCCTGACATCCAGGAGGTGCCGAGATTTGCTCTCCAAATGGCCTTTACGGTGGGACTAAAGGAAGGCTTCTTCAAGATGAGCCTGACCAGGAAGGCGCCATTATCATTAAAAGGGTTGATGAGAAAGGCATCAAAGGAGATAGCGATGGAAGCGGCAAACCCGGCGTTTGCTAAAAAATTGGAAAGGTTGACAGAAGTGGAGTCGAGAGAATTAAGAGGAGCGAGGCAGCAGGAAGGAAGGAGGAGGGAGGAGACAAGGGGGCCGACGCATCAGGAGTTGGGTTGGAGGCAACCAGGGGGCCTATTCAAGGGTAAGGAAGAGGTATTCTTCCGGGAAGAAGGAACTACTACAAGGGAGAACCAGGAATATTACACCAAGCAGGGTGGGGACATGGTCCTAGACCACTCCTACCCCCGCCTCAGTAAGCTATGGCCATAGGCCGGGGACGAGGAAGAGGAAGAGAGCGAGGGAGAGCAGGAGCGGGAGCAGGGAGAAGGAGGAACCCCCAAGAAGGGAGGCAGGAGGGAGAGGTAGTCGTGCAATTCTGTGACTTCCATGAGGAGGAGGGCCACCCGACGGCTACCTGTCTAGAATTTCTAGAATTAAAAGAGAGGATAAGAGCGGGCGAGTAGCATGTACCAATGCGGATAGTAGAGATGACTGGAACGAGGGAGGAGGACCGATACGTGGACCGATCAGACGTTGGGGATCGAGGGGGGATCGGGGTGATCCATGGGGGGGGGGGGGTGGGGATTGAGGCTACCCGCAAGGCAAGCCTTCATACCATGTATCGTCGGGGCGTTGCTTCGACGTCGCAAGCCCCACCCCTGGACAAGAAGATCACTTTTTCTAGGAAGGACTTGCCGGATCACGAGGATCCGTTCTGTGATGCCTTGGTAATTGAGAATGCAATCAAAAACTTCACGGTGTCAAGGATCTTGGTGGATAATGGGAGCTCGATAAATGTCATTTTCAAGAAGGCATTCAACGAGATGAGGGTAGAGTCTAGGAGAGTGTTGGCAGCAGATGGACCGCTGTTCGGATTCTCAGGAAAAAGGAAGGAGGTCGAGGGTAGAGTGGGACTCCAGGTGACTCTGGGAGGGCTGTCCAGAAATTGCCGCTTTGTGATAGTGGACGCCCCCAGTAGTTACAATGCTATCTTTGGGCGCCCTTTAATCAGCGCTTTCAGATGCGTGCCATCATCTTTCCATCAATGCTTAAAGCTCAATTCAGGGGGAACGCAGATCAGGGTGCGGGGAGACCCGAAGGCAGCCCGAGAATGCTATGTGACGGCAGTAAACACCAACTCGTGGAAGAGTGATGCAGTAGAGCTAGAGAGGAAGATGGTGGGAGAGCAGGTGGATGGAGGAGAGCATGTGGATGGAGAGGAGAAGGAGAGGAGAGAGGTGGCTGTAGTAGTGAGAGGAATTGCGATGGAACCAACAAGGGCACGGGAACAGGAAGCTGGAAGAGAGGTGGAGGAAGTTGGAGGGAAGAAAAGAAAGATAAGGGACGTGGAGGAGCCATTCGAGATGGAGGCTCAGCCGGAAGGGAGGAAAGGATCATTGCTGGGAAGAGGTCTTGGGGAGGAGGGGGATAAGTTCGCAGGGGAAGCGGTGGAGGTCGTGGAGGAGAGAGAACCTAGAGAACAAGAGGAGAGTCTGAGGGATCAGGAGGGAGAAGAGGAGCCCTCGAGGCTGAGGGCATCAGTTGAAGTACAAGAGATGGACATCTATACGAAGGAGGGGAGAAAGAAGAATATCAAGGTCTGTGGAGAGCTCAGCCTCGAAGACCAGGAAGAAATCCGAAAATGCGTGCAGGAAAGCATCGACATCTTTGCTTGGAGTGCAGCCGACATGTCGGGGATTGATGCGGACGTGGCGTGTCATCGTCTCAACCTTGACCCCAAGGTTCGCCCCATCCAGCAGAAGAAGAGGGCCATCGCTTCTCGGATGGATAGGCCTATTAGAGATGAGGTGGAAAAGCTACTCCAGGCGGGATTTATATCCGCAAATAAGTATCCGGGGTGGGTGAGTAATGTTGAAATGGTGAAAAAGGGGGAGGGGAAGTGGAGGACGTGTATCGACTTCTCCCTTTTAAATAAAGCATGCCCTAAGGATTGTTATCCTTTGCCTCGAATCGACGCAATGGTCGATTCAGCCGTCGGTTTTTCACTAATGAGTTTTATAGATGCCTTTTCAGGATATCATCAAATATGCATGCATCCTCCAGACATCAAGGATGTCACCTTTATCACCGAAGATGGATGCTTCAGCTACAACAAGATGCCCTTTGGGTTGAAGAATGCGGGGGCAACCTACCAACGGATGATGGATTGGATCTTCCGAAAGCAAAAGGGACGGAACCTTGAAGTTTACGTAGATGACTTGATGATCAAGAGCCAAGAGCTCTAGTCCCATGTTGTGGATCTAGAAGAAACCATTGTGACCATAAGGAAATACAAAATGAGACTCAATCCCTTAAAATGCGTATTCGGGGCCAGCAGGGGAAAGTTCTTAGGACACCTCCTCACCCCATCAGGAGTAGAGCCTAACCCGGATAAAGTCAAGGCAATCCTAGAACTGGGATCTCCGAAGAATGCCAAAGAGGTTCAGCGTCTCACCGGCAAGTTTGCTGGGTTAAGCAGGTTTCTTTCCAAAGCAGGAGAAAGGTGCTCACCTTTCTTTCGAACGTTGAGAGGGGGAAAGAAATTCGAGTGGACCTCAGACTGTGAGAAGGCCTTTTTATCCCTGAAGCAACAACTCACCAAGGCACCGCTACTCCAAGGACCACGGGAGGGAGAGATTTTGTCCTTGTACTTGGGAGTGGGGGCAGGAGCGGTGAGTTCGGTCCTCGTACGGGAAGAAGGTAAGAAACAGTTCCCAATCTATTACATGAGCAGGGTTCTCAAAGAGGAAGAACTAAAGTACCCTATCCTAGAGAAACTAGCCTTTGCCCTTGTCATCTCAGCCCGGAAGCTCAGATCGTACTTCCAGGCCCATTCCATCTAGGTCGTGACAGACCACCCTCTTCGCTGTATTCTGGAGGGGGTAGAGCACTCTGGGAGGTTAGCAAAATGGTCAATAGAACTCAGTGAGTTCGATCTTGTTTTCGTTCCTTGGGTGGCCATCAAAGCGCAAGCAGTGGCGGATTTCTTGGTAGATTACGTGGTGGAAGTCAAGAAGGCCGAGGTATCTCCTGTAATGTCTTTGGAGATGCTCGTAGACGGGGCCTCAGGAAGGATCTCTTTTGGGGGTGGGATAATTTTGGTAAGTCCTGAGGGAACCCGGATCAAACAGGCCCTGAAGATTCAATTCCCTCTCACCAACAATCAGGCCGAATATGAAGCCATCATAGCAGGGTTGAGATTGGCCCGTGAGCTCGGTATACAAGACATAAAAGTCTCTACTGATTCTAAATTAGTTGTAGGGCACATCAAGGGGGAATTTGAAGTAAGAGAACCAACCCTCCAATCGTACTTAATGAAGGTAAAAAGTATCATCGGACAATTCCGCGGCTTCTCAGTTAAACAAGTCCCTAGGAAAGAAAATACTCGGGCAGATTTGCTCGCTAAGCACGGTCCTCGGGCCGGAGGAACCGTGACAGAACTCTTCAGGCCTTCCATAGAAGAGGGGTAATTGATGGAAGTTTACCAGCAGGGGTCCTGGATGGACCCATTTATCGCCTTCTTGACGACCGACTGATTACCAGGGGGAGACCTTGAGAAAAAGCAAGTCAGATACAAATAAGCATATTACCTGGTGAAAGAGGGAACCTTATACCATAATACGCTGTCAGGCCTGCTGGCTCGGTGTGTGTCTAAAAAGGAGGTCGTAAGAGTGCTGGAGGAGATTCACTCGGGGGAGTGTGGCAGCCATTCCGGGAGTCGGACCTTAGAAAGCAGGGTGCTGAGGCAGGGCTATTTCTGGCCCACTCTTAGTAAGGATGCTGAGGAATTCGCAAAAAGATGCAGGAAGTGCCATGAATTTGCTCCTCTTCAACTCCTACCGGCCCAAAGATTACGCACGATTATGGCTCCCTGACCTTTCGCCATATGGGGGCTAGATCTTGTAGGCCCATTTCCCCAAGCCAGTGGCCAGAGGAGGTTCCTGTTGGTCATGGTGGACTATTTTTAAAAGTGTCTGGAGGTGAAGGCGATGGCAAAAGTGACGTCTCAGGTGGTCAAAAGCTTCGTATGGGGGGAGATCGTCTGCAGGCATGGGCTCCCTTTGGCCATTGTCATGGATAATGGACCACAGTTCGCCAGTAGAGAATTCATGGACTTTTGTGTCCGGCTAGGTATAGACCTTCAGTTCGCCTCGGTGCATCACCATCGAAGCAATGGGAAGGTGGAAGCCACAAACAAGGTCATTGTGAATCTCTTGAAGAAGAAGGTTGAAAACCTAAGGGGAAGTTGGGTGGAGCAATGCCCATCCGTCCTATGGGCCTTGAGGACTACGCCGAGTACCGCCACGGGAGAGACACCATTTAAACTTTCCCATGGCTCAGAGGCCGTCATACCAGTTGAATTCTAGGTTGAGTCACCGAGGGTGGCAGCGGCGAGAAAGGGAAATGAAGAATGGGAGGCAGACAACGGGGAGGAGCAAAGGCTCTCTCTTGACTTGGTGGAGGAACATAGAGAGCTAGCGTCCATCCGACAGGAGGAGGTCAAGCGCCGGATGTAAAGATATTTTGACAAGCATGTTAGAGCAAAGCAGTTCGAGAAGGGAGACTTGGTCCTCAAGAAAGTAGATGCGACAGGTAGAGGGGCCTCCGTGGGGAAGCTCAACCCCAACTAGGAAGGCCCTTTTATAATAAAGGAGGTCTTAAAGTCAGGAGGGTACCACCTCCAGGATGTGGATGGGGTATCCCTCGATCGCGCCCGAAGCGGCGATGATCTAAAGCGATTTTACCCTTGATGCTGTCTTTTTCATATCTATGGTTTATTTCTCCCGAGATGGAATACTTTCGTTTTTTATTTTATATATATACCTGTGAACTTGGCATGATTTTTAAATACAATACAAGTTCAGATATCCGTTTCGCGTAACGAGATTACTTTGGTTTGGAGAGGAGACCCCGAGCAGACCCGCTGACCAGGCTCTCATCAAGCTGGCAGGGATGTATGCTCACTCGGTGGTTGGAGGTTGTTTGGAGAGGAGACCCTGAGCAGACCCGCTGACCAGGCTCTCATCAAGCTGGCAGGGCTGTAGGCTCACTCGGTGGTTGGAGGTTGTTTGGAGAGGAGACCTCGAGAAGACCCGCTGACCAGGCTCTCATCAAGCTTGCAGGGTTGTAGGCTCACTCGGTGGTTGGAGGTTGCCCGACTAGCCTGTCAAGCAACCTCCCTCTAATACCAACTGTAACAACCCGCATTTTCTCCGAGGAAAATGAATTATCAGAGTAGGAGAAAACACGCGTCATGATGCCACATCGAGCAGGGGATAACTGTCGACGCTCAGGCAAACCACAATCAACTATACTTTATGAAAATTCATAAGTTAAATGATTAGAAAATCAGTTATATTTTTAAAGGTCGTATCCCTCGGCTCGGTGGATCACCTAATCCACAATTTAAAAACTATACTTATACGCTGCGGAAAAATACTTTATTCAGGTTTGACATCCTAAAAAAATGCATGTGTCCCCAGAGGACAACTTATACTATACAGGACCCTACTTTTAATTTATACTATGTATAAGAAAATGATATTTTTACGTTGTTTGAAAATTAATGATGAGTTTTATAAAATATGCTGATTATGAGTAATACTTATAATAGTGTTTTTAGGTTTAAAAGTAACTAGAAACCTAGCATAAATCATCCCCAGAGCAAGTAGACTAACTCCAGAAAGGTAGCAGCAAAAAAGTAACATATTTAGTATCAAGCTAAAAACTACCAGTGGGCGCCAACAAACTGACACGAACCCACTGACAAGTATGCATGTCTTTAAGAAAAACAACACCAAAACTACCTCGCAAAAATAAAGAACTGATCTCTATAGCACCAGAGACCACCAGCAACTGCACAACACAACTAGCCGTCAGAGCGGCTACTATCCAGAACCTGAGGCATTCAAAGAAGAATGAATACCTCAGCAAGCAAACTAGGAAACTGCTCGAAAGTGTCAATCAGAAGATACGTAAAAGAGGAAAATAAAGCAGTAACAGTCAAACCTGCCCAAGGCAAGGCAAAAAAGGAGTGCACTAAGTGCGAGGACACAACAGTAACTCTGCCCAAAAGCTGCAAAGTCAACAAGGCTACCATGAGCCCAAATGCTGCAATCTACCAATGAAGAAATGTCTAACACCCTAAGCTGTTAGAGATGGTAGTAGCAAAAGCATCGCGGATACGGATTGGAGGCAAACTCAGTCCCCCAACCACTATTTCCAAGAAACCAAGCTCAAGGGTCTACATATGAGAGAACTAGGGACCTCCCACCCCCCTTGCCCAGCCCGTACTTGGAGCAAGATAAATGAAAAAGGGTGGACTTGGCTAAATTACAAAACACCTCCCCAATTAAGAGCTTCAAACCACCACTACTAACCACGACCCACGATTCGGCCTTTTGGAAAAAAACAAGAAAAAATAGCCGACAAGGAACCTCAAAAAAAATCAAGAAATTCACTCGGGGGAGAAAATCAAGGTAAGGGAAAAGCATTGAGATGACTCAACATGGCATGGCATTGAGTGAGCCCCACTCACTCAATGCCTAACCAGACCTTGGCGTTGAGTGAGTTTGCCTCACTCAGCGCCGGAAACCACCATGGCATTGAGTGAGGTTCACTCACTTAATGCCCTCCGCAAGAACAGCTCTGGCGTTGAGTGAGCTAACCTCACTCAACGCCAAGTGAGGTTCACTCACTCAATGCCTCCCGCAAGAAAACTCTGGCGTTGAGTGAGCTAACCTCACTCAACGCCAAAGCAGCTATGGCGTTGAGTGAGGTCCACTACCTCAACGTCTTCAGCAAAATAGGCAGTGACGTTGAGTGAGCTAACCTCACTCAACGACAAAACATCTACGACGTTGAGTGTTGTCTACTCACACAACGCCTTAGCACCTAACCGCAGGAAAACCCTAAACCAACGCCATCCGGAAGAGGTCGGCGTGAATGCCGACTGATTCTCGCCGAATCGGCGGGAATGCCGACTGATTCTCGCCGAATCGGCGGGAATGCCGACTAATTCTCGCCGAATCAGCGGGAATGCCGACTGATTCTCGCCGAATCGGCGGGAATCACTAACGATACTCATCGAAGTCGGCGATCATCACTTAGTGATTCCCGTCGATTTCAACTTAGACGAATTTTCTAACTCAATCGCCACAATACTTAGCCGCAAAAGAACAGACCAAACTATGGCTTTGAGTGTGTGCACCACACTCAACGCCAAATCCCGGGCGGCTTTTGGCTTTGAGTGTGTGCACCATACTCAACACAAAATCCCGAGAGCCTACCAAGACCGGTTCTAACCAGAGCACTACCACAGAAACCTCCCTCTCTCTCTCTCAAATCCACCAGCAAAAGCACCAAACCAGAAATAAAAATCTGGAGTCTAAATGGTGAAAACAACCAGCGGGTTGAGCAAAAACAGCACATGGAGGGGGCTCATAAAGGGAAACTGAAGCACAGAGTTTTAGCAAGCAAAAAGAGAAAAGCTTGGCTTCTATCCTAGGGCTAACCGGGTAGTTAAGAGGGGGAAGATCAAAATAGCAAGTGCAAGAACCACTTGCCTTGGTTTTTCAGCGAAGCTTCACTCGAGTCTTTCCTCTCCCTCGGCACAAGCAGCATCAACACCTAGCCAACACATCCCGAGCTTTAATGGCGGAAAGGGCAAAAACTGAAAATCCAAATCTCCTAAAAACCCTACATAAATCAAATATCTTACCATAGAAACGTAGGTCTAAGAGAGAGCAATCCAAATCCGCTTTCGAAATTGAAATCTGTCCACAAACGCTCCCGGAATCGCCGTCCGAAGGGGTAGCAGGTCTGGCGGTTTTCTTCTGTTTTCCGCGAACAGGAGCAGGCGACAGTTTTCGGGAAGAAGAAGAATGGGCCCACTAATTTGGCTTGAGGCTTTAAAAATAAATCTAATCACGCCGAATCAGCCTTAACCGCCTCCCAAGCTGCCGGTTCATTACCAAAGCTTTTGACCGCAGAAATCATCTAAATCGCTTTAAATATACACATTTGCTTTTATTATTAGCACACCCAAAACGGCGCGAAAACCAAACCACCTCGGAATTCGACGAAACTTGCACCGTAGCTAAATACCCATGCTACGAACGCAACGACAAAGTCGAAATTAACTTTCGACGAACAGAACTCGAGTTATACCCACCCGAAGCCAAAACACAAGCATCCCCCGAGAGGCCACACCGGGTCACCCAAAACGACTCGGCTTGCTAGGGAGATCTTGCCAATAGGCTACAAAATAGGCCACCCAGTTCTAAGGAGTTAAGACCACACTCCACAAATGCCACAAGCCAAGAAAACGCGTCGACGTAACGCCATACGAGAATTAAATAATCGCAGAAAAATCGGGTGCGTTACAGTCACTCCCCCTAAATGAAAGTTTCGTCCCAAAACTTTACGCACAACACTTCTACTATAGAAGGAAAAGTAACAAGCTAAACATTACAAGAAGAAAACAAACCAAACTAATCAGGGAAACAGTTGAGGGTGAGCCTCCCTCATAGCCGACTCTAACTCCCAAGTCGCGCTTTCCAAACCCTGATTCTTCCATAGAACTTTGACCATCTGGATGGACTTCCTTCACCGCACCCGATCTTGAGTATCCAATATGCGGACCAGCACTTCAATAAAAGAGAGATTAGGCTCCAACTGGGGCACAACATCCAAGACTTGCCCACTACTGCGCACACACTTCCGCAATTGGCTTACGTGAAATACATTATTAACACCTGGGAAGTTTGCTGGAAAATCCAACCTATAAGCTGACACGCCAATCCATTCAACAATCTTAAATGGGCCCACATATCTCAGGTCCAATTTACAATTCTTACCGAACCTCTTAACTCCAACAATCGGGGAAACCTTAAGAAATACAAGGTCCCCTACAGAAAACTCCAAGTCAGACCTACGCCGATTGGTGTTCTTCTCATATCTCTCCTGTGCTATACGAAGCTTTTCTCGAATAAGCTTCACTGTGAATTCAATCTCCTCGAGCGCATCCGGACCTAACAAGGGTCTCTCACCTACCTCAGCCCAAAACAGGGGAGTTCTGCAGCGCCTCCCATACAAAGCTTCAAACGGAGCCATTTGCAAACTTTCTTGATAACTGTTATTGTATGCAAACTCCATAAGCCGCAATCGCTCATCCCACGCTCCACCGTGGTCTAGAATGTAGCATCTGATCATATCCTCAACTATCTGGTTCACTCGCTCCGTCTGCCCATTGGTAAGTGGGTGGTAAGCAGTTGAATACCTCAGATCGGTACCCAAACCCTCCTGCAAGCTTTGCCAAAAGCGATAAGTAAACCGGGAATCTCGATCGGAAATAATGCTAACAGGCACACCGTGCAATCTGATGACCTCATTCAAGTACAACTCTGCTATCTTCTTCATCGGGTAGTCAATCTTATATGGCACGAAGTGAGCACACTTCATCAGTCTATCCACTATAACCCAAACAGAATCAAATCCCCTTGGAGATTTCAGTAAGCTTGTGATGAAGCCGATATAAATACTTTCCCACTTCCAAGTCGGGATCTCTAGTGGAGTCAACTTGCCACTAGGCCTTCCGTGATCGGCCTTCACACGCTTGCAAGTGTGGAACTCAGCAACAAATCGGGCTATATCAATTTTCATGCCATACCACCAGACAATTTGCTTCAAATCATTATATATCTTCGTAGATCCTGGATAGTAGGCAACACTGGATCCATGAGCCTCTCTGCATACCATACCCCTGATGTCTCCCACAACAGAGATGCAAAATCTGCCGCGGTATTTCAAAGTTCCCGCCTCATTGATGGAAAAATCTGGCAACTCCCCTCTCTCAGTCCTGAGGTATAAGTGCAGAAGGTCCGGATCATCCTTCTGGTGCAACCTAGTAAGGGAAATCCAAGACGGCTCTGCCACTGCCAAACTACTCTGCATGTCGCAGCATCCCACTGAGATATCCATAAGGAGGAACTCTTCCACTAAACGATCGGCAGAGAGATTAAAGATCTTCCCCGTCTTCCGACTCAGGGCGTCGGCCACCACATTGGCCTTGCCTGGATGGTACTGGATCTCTACATCATAATCAGCCACATACTCTAGCCACCGATACTGGCGAAGATTTAACTCCTTCTGCGTGAACACATACTTCAGGCTCTTGTGATCAGTGAAGATCTTGCACTGAGCCTCATAAAGTAGATGCCTCCACAGCTTCAACGCATAAATCACCGCTACAAACTCAAGGTTATGCGTAGGGTAATTTATCTTGTGAGTCTTTAATTGCCTTGACCCATACGCAATCACTTTTCCAACTTGCATCAACACGCAACCTAAACCAACATGCGAAGCATCACGTAAACGTCATACTCCATACCCTCAGTAGGTAGGGTCAGAACGGGAGCAGTGCACAATCTATTCTTTAGCTACAGGAAGGCTTCTTCGCACTTCTCGCTCCAAACAAAGGCCGCGTTCTTCTGAGTCAACCTGGTCAAAGGTGCAGCTAGGGTAGAGAAACCCTCCACGAACCTCCTGTAGTAGCCGGCCAACCCTAGAAAGCTCCTGATCTCCTTGGGCTTGCCCGGCCTACTCCAATCCATCACTGCTGTGATATTTTCCGGGTCAACCGAAATCCCATCCTTATTCACCACATGGCCCAGAAACGAGACCTGAGGCAACCAAAATTCGCACTTGCTCAACTTGGTGAATAACTTGTGATTCCTCAACTCCAATAGAACCAAGCGCAGATGCTGCTCATGCGCCTCAGCGTTGCGAGAATAGACCAGCACGTTATCGATGAAAACCACAATGAAATTGTCCAGGAAATCCTTGAACACCCGGTTCATCATATCTATGAAAGATGATGGTTCGTTGGTCAGACCAAACGACATCACCAAGAACTCAAAATGTCCATGCCTCGATCTAAACGCAGTCCGTGGAATATCTGCCTCACGGATCCTGAGCTGATGATAGCCAGAATGAAGATCGATCTTGGAGAACACTGTGCTACCGCGCAGCTGATCAAACAAGACATCGATCCTCGGCAGAGGGTACCTGTTCTTAATAGTGACTTTGTTCAACTCCCTGTAGTCGATGCAAAGCCGCATCGACCCATCCTTCTTCTTCACAAATAGAACAGGAGCACCCCAAGGCGACAAACTCTGCCTGATAAACCCTTTTTCCAACAACTCATCTAACTAGAATCGCAACTCCTCTAGCTCACGAGGGGCCATCCAGTACGGTGCCTTAACAATAGGATGTGTACCCGGTTCCAAATCAATCTCAAATTCGACATCCCGATCGGGAGGAAGACCAGGAAGGTCATCAAGAACCACATCAGCGAAAACTGCGAACAACTGGAATCTCCTCTAAGCGCGGTATACTAACAGCGGTCCCAACCACCGAGACTAAATAAGCAAAACAACAAGAAGGAAACAAATTTTGAGCACATACCGCAGAATGACAGGAGAATCTTGGCATGGATCAGCATACACGCTTCCCAGCTGACCATTGTCCTTGATGAAGTCCAAGCGCTTCCCTTTGCACTGAATGACCGCATCATACTTAGACAGCCAGTCCATGCCCAGAATGACATTGAAGTCCTCCAGGTCAATCATCTTCAAGTCTTCCCTCGCAAGAAAATCCCCTAACAAAACAGGGCAATCTAGAATGCCCAAATCTGATAACACAGATTCACCAGAAGGGAACTTGACGCGGAAGGTACCACGAACTCGATCTAGAGTTAACTGATGTCGCTCCACAAAGGCTCTAGCCACAAATGAGTGGGTAGCGCCGGAGTCGAACAGAACGCGTGCCCAGCGGTTCTTCACCTTAAATTTCCGTATAGGAGTATATACAACTAAGGATCTACCAAAACCAAACTGTAACCATTCTAACAAATAAAACTTTCCAGCTGGAAAAAGAAACAACTAACCTGAGATTACCTGAGTCGAAGCTTGGGCCTCCTTGGAAGAGATCACGTTCAGCTTTCCTTTACCCTTGTCCACATGCTGAGGCAGAGGTAGTGCCTGAAGTGGAACTGCATGAAGAGCAGGCTGGACCTGAGGACACCTAGACTTGATGTGACCCTTCTTCCCACACTGATAGCAGACTTTATCCTTGGACCAGCACTGGGCAGCATCATGCCCGGGTCACTTGCAAACAGAACAGGAAACATCCCTCCTAGGAGCATCCTAAATAGCATGAACCTGCTCCTTCTTTTGAGCTGCTGCCTTCTTGAAACACCTCTCGAAAGGGTGGCCTGACCGGCCACAGAAGCTACACACCACCTTGCTCTTCTTTCCCGAAGCAGCATCGGGTACCTGGGGTTTCTTCTCCTCGACAGACTTCCTCTTATCCTTCCTCATTTGCTGGCCTCTGCTCTTTGCGGTCTCGATAGCCTCCACCTTCAGAGCAGCCTCCACTACCCCTGTATAGATCTCCGATCCATAAGCACTGATCAATTACTGCACCTCACTCCTCAATCCACCAAGAAACCGCTTGACTCGATCAGCCTCAACACTCACCAACCCAGGAGCAATCTGGCTCAACTTGCTGAACTCTATCTCATACTCATCGACCGTGAGTTGCCTTTGCTTCAGGTGGAGGAAGTCGTTCATAAGACGGTCACGCTCGACTGAAGGCAAGAACTTCCTCAGCAGCATTTCCTCGAACACTTCCTAAGAGCAACCAGCTACCAAGCTCTCCTTTTCTCTAAGCCACCAATTCTTCGCCAAACCCATGAGCTGATAGGCGGCTATCATCACTCTCTGATCGTCTGCAATACCGGAGTACGAGAACATCTCCTCCACGGAGATCAGCCAATCGTCTATGACCATGAAATCTGCCTTCCCATCATACGTAGGAGGGCTAAGTATCTGAAACTGTGAGATGAATGCCATCTCCGCTGGCACCACCACTGGAGGTCTCAGGGGTGTAGGAGGAGGTGGAACAACAATCCCCCCTGTAGGGCCTTGCACTCCCTGAGTCTGTCCTGCAACAACTGCCACCAAAGACTTGATCTGGGCTCGCACCTCCACCAACTGCCTTCTCAAGGAATCGCTACTCTGCCGCAAGCTCTCGATCACCGCATCATTCTGCGCTCCAGATGACTCACCCTCTGATAGGGGGGTTAATCTAGTCGAAGGGCGTCTCACCATCCTAAAGTCATAACAATCTTAGTCAGATCCTAGTACGACAGCTGCAACTAACTACAAGTGCAGATAATACATACATAAATATGAACTTAAAGCTGCTAAACTTGCTCTGGGAGTTTATTTTTATAAGAATTGATGTTATGCATAAACCAAGGATGTTAACCACAACCAAACTAACTCTTGTTAACCTTTATATTATTTTTGACAACCACACTAACTCTTGTGCATGTTTGTGCTAGATAGGGAATGCATGAAAATGTTATGCATCCCATACTACTTTATGCAACAAAAAAGAAAACGATTATTTTGCATCCCATACTCAAAAATTATGTGATCCATATACAAACACATATTATGCATCCCATACTACATAATACATATGTCTATGAGTGTAGTGTTCGTTGTTTTGCCAAGACCTGCATATTGGTGTGTGAATGACAGTCTTCAAACGGGAAGGTTGCTTGGCACATTGTAACAACCCGCATTTTCTCCGAGGAAAATGAATTTTAGGAGAAAACACGCGCAATCGAGCAGGGGTTATGAAAACCACAATCAACTATACTATGCATGTTTGTTATATTTTTGCTATCCCTCGGCTCGGTGATCACCTAATCCACAATTTAAAAACTATATTCTAAAAAGGCCTAAAAGAGTGCTAATCCCCAGAGGACAACTTATACATGACCCTACTTTTAATTTATTATGTATAAAAAAAGCTCTTTTTACGTTGTTTGAAAAATAGGCGTACACATGAAAATGTTATGCATCCCAAGATAAAAATACTACATAACACGAACCCAACATCCTGTAAGAATAACAACACCAAAACATGCAACAAAAAAGACCACTAAAACGAGCTAGTCGCAGCCAAAGAAGAAAGAATATGTGAAACTGTGTTTCAATCAGGTTAAAAGAGGATGCAGTAACAGTCACAACTTCCCAAGGCAAGGCAAAAAGGGAGTGCACTAAGTGCGAGGACACAACAGTAACTCTGCCCAAAAGATGCAGAGTCAACAAGGCTACCATGAGCCCAAATGCTGCAATCTACTAAGGAAGAAGCGTCTAACACCCTAAGCTGTGAGAGATGGTAGTAGAAAAAACATCGCGGATCCGGATTGGAGGCAAACTCAGTCCCCCAACCACTATTTCCAAGAAACCAAGCTCAGGGGTCTACATGTGAAAGCACTAGGGACCTCCCACCCCCCTTGCCCAGCCCATACCTGGAGCAAGATAAAAAAAAAGGGTGGCATTGGCTAAATTACACAACACCTCCCCAATTAAGAGCTTCAAACCACCACAACGAACCACGACCCACGATTCGGCCGTTTGGATAAAAAACAAGAAAAAATAGCCGACAAGGAACCTCAAAAAAATCAAGAAATTCACTCGGGGGAGAAAATCAAGGTAAGGGAAAAGCGTTGAGATGACTCAACACGACATGGCGTTGAGTGAGCCCCACTCACTCAACGCCTAACCAGACCTTGGCGTTGAGTGAGTTAGCCTCACTCAGCGCCGGAAACCACCATGGCGTTGAGTGAGGTTCACTCACTCAACGCCCTCCGCAAGAACAGCTCTGGCGTTGAGTGAGCTAACCTCACTCAATGCCAAAACATCCATGGCATTGAGTGAGGTTCACTCACTCAACGCCTCCCGCAAGAAAACTCTGGCGTTGAGTGAGCTAACCTCACTAACCAAAATCGCGTTGAGTGAGGTCCACTCCCTCAACGCCTTCAGCAAAACAGGCAGTGGCGTTGAGTGAGCTAACCTCACTCAACACCAAAACAGCTACGGTATTGAGTGAGGTCTACTCACTCAACGCCTTAGCACTTAACCGCAAGAAAACCCTAAACCAACGCCATCCGGAAGAGGTCAGCGGGAATGCCGACCGATTCTCGTCGAATCGGCGGGAATGCCGATTGATTCTCGCCGAATCGGAGGAATGCCGGCTGATTCTCACCGAATCAGCGGGAATGCCGATTGATTCTCGCCGAATCGGCGGGAATGCCGATTGATTCTCGCCGAATCGGTGGGAATCACTAACGATACTCGTCGAAGTCGGCGAGAATCACTTTGTGATTCCCGTCGATTTTGACTTAGACGAATTTTCTAACCCAATCGCCTCACTACTTAGCCGCAAAAGAACTAACCAAACTATGGCTTTGAGTGTGTGCAACACACTCAACGCCAAATCCTGGGCAGCTTTTGGCTTTGAGGGTGTGCACCACACTCAACATTAAATCCCGAGAGCTTACCAAGACTGGTTCTAACAAGAGCACTACCACAGAAACCTCCCTCTCTCTCTCTCGGCTCCACCCGCAAAAGGACCAAACCAGAAATAAAAATCTGGTGTCTAAATGGAGAAAAAAACCAGCGGGTTGAGCAAAAACAGCACAAGGAGGGGGCTCATAAAGGGAAACTGAAGCACAAAGTTTTAGCAAGCAAAAAGAGAAAAGCTTGGCTTCTATCCTAGGGCTAACCGGGTAGTTAAGAGGGGTAAGATCAAAACAGGAAGTGCAAGAACCACTTGCCTCGGTTTTTCAGCGAAGCTTCACTGGAGCCTTTACTATCCCTCGGCACCAGCAATAGCAACACCTAGCCAGCACTTCCCGAGCTTTAATGGCGGAAAGGGCAAAAACCGAAAATCCAAATCTCCTAAAAACCCTACGAAAATCAAATCTCTTACCGTAGAAATGTAGGTCTAAAAGAGAGCAATCCAAATCCGCTTTCGAAATCGAAATACGTCCACAAATGCTCCCGGAATCGCCGTCTGAAGGGGTAGCAGGTCCGACGGTTTTCCTCTATTTTCCGCGAACAGGAGCAGGCGACAGTTTTCGGGAAGAAGAAGAATGGGCCCGCTAAATGGGCTTAAGGCTTTAAAAATAAATCTAATCACGCCTAATCAGCCTTAACCGCCTCCTAAGCCTCCGGTTCATTACCAAAACTTTTGACCGCAGAAATCATCTAAATAGCTTTAAATATACACATTTGCTTTTATTATTAGCACACCCAAAACGACGTGAAAACCAAACTACCTCGGAATTTGACGAAACTCGCATCGTAGCTAAATACCCATGCTACAAACGCAACAGCGAAGTCGAAATTAACTTTCGACTAACAGAACTTGAGTTATACCCACCCGAATCCAAAACACAAGCATCCCCCGAGAGGCCACACTGTGTCACCCAAAATGACTCGGCTTGCTAGGGAGATCTTGCGAATAGGCTAAAAAATAGGCCACCCAGTTCTAAGGAGTTAATACCACACTCCATAGATGGCACAAGCCAAGAAAACGCCTCGACGTAATGCCAAACGAGAATTAAATAATCGCAGAAAAATCGGGGGCGTTATAGCAGGGCTGTAGGCTCACTCGGTGGTATGAGGTTGTTTGGAGGGGAGACCCTGAGCAGAGCCACTGACCAGGCTCTCATCAAGCTAGCAGGGCTGTAGGCTCTCTTTGTGGTTGGAGGTTGTTTGGAGAGGAGACCCCGAGAAGACCCGCTGACCAGGCTCTCATCAAGCTTGCAGGGCTGTAGGCTCACTCGGTGGTTGAAGGTTGTTTGGAGGGGAGATCCCGAGCAGACCCGCTGACAAGGCTCTCATCAAGCTGGCAGGGCTGTAGGCTCACTCGGTGGTTGGAGGTTGTTTGGAGGGGAGACCCCGAGCAGACCCGCTGACAAGGCTCTCATCAAGCTGACTGGGCTGTAGGCTCACTCGGTGTTGGAAAGAGAAAACAAGTATATTGGAAAAACAAAAGAGAGCCGAGACATCTCACGTATAAAGAAACATGACCAAGCGTTAAGGTCTAACTTGTCCGGAAGGGCTCCTTTTACAAAAATGATAAAATATCTTAATACAAAAATGTCTTAATACAAAATGTGAATACAAAAAAAAAGAGTTGAAAGGCGATCCTAGGCTTTTATCCAGATATCTCCTACTCTTCCGCGCTTGATGACGAGCCATCTCCCTCCTCGCCGTAAATCTCCGGCACGAGGTCGCGAGCGGTGACATCCTCGCAGCCCTCCATGATAACCCCCATTTCTTTCATCATCTTCATGATCAGCTCAGCTGTTCTAATGTTGGCATCTTTGCAGAGTTCCTCGACCTCCTCATGACAATAATGGGGAGGAGATGGTTGGGGAATCGTCATGCGTGAAGGCGAGAGGGCAGCATTCTGAAGCCGGGTGACCTGTGATTCCAGGCCCTTAACCTCTGCTTCCAAGGTTACTATGCGCGAGTGAATTCTTTCGGCCGTCTCGGCATCCTGCGAGAGGCCCATTCGTTAGATGAGATTTGGGGTACGTAAAACATAAGCTAAGGGTAGGGAAGAACTCACCACACTGCCCCGAGCCTTGGCGAGAAGGTTCTCCGCCACAGCCAACCTCTTTTCAAGATCTCCAGACTTCTCGCGCTCCGCCGCCAGCTTCGCCTCAGATTACTTCCAGCTTTGATTATTATAAATAAGGCGGCGCGAGAGTCGGTGCGAGAGCTCCAGGGAGCGCAGTTGAGAGTGCGCAGCCCTCAGGATTAAGTCTCGATAAGGAGGCTCGCTGGCGGGATCTGGCTCTGAACCACCATAAAGGCAAGAGCCCAGGGAGAAGGCATGGCCAGTAGGCTTGTCCTGCTCCGTCTAGGCGGGAATGAGGGTCGAGATGGAGATGTGGTTCGCCCCCTTATCCCATATCAGAGTCGGGTCGTTGGCAGCATCCAAGATCACTGTACCCATGTTGAAATTTTTATGGGCAGAAGGGTCAGGGCGATTGGAAGAGCCCACCTTGCGAGAGGGGGATTTAGATGATTGAGGGAGGGTGTCAGCGGGCCGGGTAGACCGACTCGTCTCGCCACTAGGCGAGATGGCACGCTAAGAAGGAAACCAAGGAGGTGACCCGGGAGACTGAGACCCCAGGGAAATAGGGGTCAGGGATTATGATGCCTCTACTTGCTCGGTGTAGACTTGTTTCGCTTTTCCGGTGGGAAGGGGCACCACTTTCTTAGTCTTTGACCTTTTTGCGGGGCTCAGGCAAGGCGGGGCAGAGCCTTTGGCCGACCTCTTCTTTAGGGAGGGAGCAAGCAATTCTTTGGCCGCTTCAGCCGCCATGCTGGCGAGAGCGACGTCCTTGGATGGCTTGATGCTACTTTTGTAGGGTGGGCAAACGGGAACATTCCTCTCTCCTATAATAGGAGAGACGAGATGTTACAAATAAATAAAAATGAAGACGAAAAGAAAGGGGGGTGAGCCTACCTTCGCCAGGGAGTACAGGAAGAAGGGAGTCGAGGCCACATCTCAAGAATTGGACCTCAAAGTTCTTGCCGGTGAAGAAGTTGCAGAGGAGTTTATCTGTACCCCCAACTTGGTGAGTCGCATAGAATGTTTCAGCGATCGACACGGGCGCCAGCGGGATTCCTCCGAAATTGCCGCGAATGAAGGCGAAGCGGGTGAGCCAATGATGATTTTTGTTGGGCGTCTCGCAAACCTTGAGACCTTGCCCCGTGAAGTAAGACACTCCATCGTGATTCGCATGGTAGAAAAAAAGCTTGCGGAAGACGGTCAGACTAAACTCGATGCGCTCCCGGCACATGTAGCTGGCGAAGGCGACAAGCACCGAGATGGCGTTAGGGTTCAGTTGCGCAGGGACTACTCCAAAGTATTTTAGGACCTGTTTTACCTCTGGCCAGAGGGGCAGTCTCAACCCCGCCTCGAAGTGCGAGACGGGGAAGGCGAGTTCTCCGGGGTAGAAGGTGTTGATCGACTCGCCCACTTTAGGAGGCCGTGAATCGAACCCCTCAGGCAAGAAATCGCGGGTGAAGGCGCTGTACTCCTCCTCAAAGATGCGGCCGGGAGGAAAATCATGATCAGCAAATCGCCTCCAGCACCGGCTGCGCCCTTTCCCCTCTTCAACTTTCTTATTCCCCATTTCCAACCAAGAAGGCGAAAGAGAGATGCGAGAGGAGTAGGCGAGACAGGATAAAGGCGATAGCAGCACGCGAGGTCAGGAAGAAAGGAGGATAAGTATTAGGGCACTGGAACATAAAAAAAGAGAGAGCGTGACCCTGACCCGGGGTATGGGGATGTATTTATAGCAGGTAGGATGAATATGAACGTGTGGGAAAAATCATGCAGAGGAAGGGGAAGAGGGGGCCGACCTTTTCTCTCTCCGGACCTCGATTGGCGCAGCCCAATATGAGCTCCCAGCCGGGAGGCGGGGCGAGGCAAATAAGGAAAAAACAGATTATCAGATAAAGCCATGTTAACTAAATGTGTGACACTAATAAGAGCAATGTATCCTAATAGATTAAGGCGAAGAAAATAAAGCAGATAAATCATTGAATGAGGAAATTATCAAAACAGATAATTATTAAAATATTCCCTCCCGCGCGAGGCGGGCGGTACGTTCGCAGGGTGCAGAAGTTTTAGCAAGAGCACCGCTTGAGTTATTATTACAGAGCCTGCAATAAAAAGGAAGCGGGACGCGGGACTAAACAAGAACTCTTCAATTCGTATGCCATCTCCAGCGTCCGCCGTCGCGAGATCTCACGCAAGGAGGCCGGTTGGGGAGATGAAAGGCGCGAGCCGCGTCTACACCGCGACGCGCGAGACAGAGTTGCTGGTCGACCTCGCTCAGGATTACCTAAGGATCGGTCTTGTCTATCTCAATGTCCGCATCAATTTCGGAAGTCAGGCGAGCACATTCCACCTCCAACCAGTCGATCCGCCGATCAGCCGCGTGCTTATCTTTCTCCAACTCTTGGATCATGAGCGTTTGGTTCCGAAACATCTCGGCCACTCTACGCTTCATCTCCAGCGGATCCATTGGATCACCCAGATAGTCTTCGATCTCGCCTATAGGAGGAAGATGCGAGAATATTACCTGCCTTGAGCGCTCCTCAACAGGCGAATCCTCAGCAGGTGAATCCACCCGTATATCTGCAAAGCATAGAACGGGATAAAGAGGGGCCTTCAAGGGAATGTTGACAGCGAGCGGGGGGGAGGGGGGAGGCCCAAGGCAGTGGGGCCCTTACCAGAGTGGCAAGAGGTCTCAGCGACATGGGAAGGGTCGCCTTTCTTTGCTTCAGGAGTAGGAGGGGTAGACGGTGGAGGTGAGACAGAGTCTGGGCAGTGGTCTGCGAGACGAATTCGGGTGCTACCAGGATGATGAAGAGGCGTAGAGATTTTCTGAAATTAAATGAAAAAGAATGCAATGAGGAGAGGATAAAGAAGAAGAAAGGTAAGCGAAAGTTTCACCTCCTTTTCTCGTGGAGAGGAAGAAGTAGGAAGGATGCGCTTCTCCGGAGGGTCGCGAGAGGGCTCCTCTACTAAGGGAGAAATGTCAATTTTCCTCGCCTTCTTAGGATTGGAGGAAGAGGGCGATAGGGAGGATGAAGTGCGCATGGGAATTAAGTTGAGGGCCGCCGCGCTAGCCTTGTTTCTTTGGCTCACCAGCGAGATGCGATCGCGAAAGCTCTTACTAAGAGACATGACAGTGGAAATGGATGGGGTGAAATATGGAAAGAAGAGATTCTCTGCATACAGGAAGGAACCCCGTATTTATAGACTTAAGGGGGGAGGGGCCCACCACTAGAAAAAGATTCCGTCATAAAGTCGCTATGGTGATACGAGCCTCGGTTGAACTTTCTTTTCGAGCTTAGACAACCTCGAAAAGAGCGGGGATTGTGTACAACCTCGGGCTCGCACGAGGAGGACTCGTAAAAGAGGGGACTAGAAGGACCCCGGGAGCAGATAAGGCGCTAGGCGAGACGGACCCAAGAGAGGATCCGTTCGCGCTAGGCGAGACGGACCCAAGGGAGGATCCACTCGCGCTAGGCGAGACGGGCCCAAGAGAGGATTCACTCGGGCTAGGCGAGACGGGCCCAAGAGAGGATCCATTCGCGTTAGGCAAGACGAACCCAGGTGGCGCTCTCGCTCGCTGGGGCGGCGCTCTCGCCAATCACCGGTTCGGCAGGAAGTTGGAGGACCGGTTCAATTAATGGGCAAAGACCGGTTCAGGTGGCAAACGGTTCTTTTTTCCCAGCTTCAGAGGTTTTTACTCCTTTACCCTTAATGGTCTGCCCATAACCCTTCAGAACAGCGGAGTTTGGCTGCTGGCAGACCCGACCCAGGGTATTCTGGTAATTTCATGAGTAGTTCTATTTGGTTATTTGCAGTTCAAATCTTGAGGCCTATAAATAGACCGGTAAGGTGTCTGAGAGAGAGGCATGGGAACCCCTCTTTTTCTCTCTCCTTCAGGCACCTAGCTCAGCATTGGCTAGGGAGGGGGGAGAATAACAAGTTCTTCCAGGTAAGAGGTGGGACCTCCGAGCTGATGCCCTTAGTCTGTTTTTCCAAGAATCCTATTGGGAGCGTGGTCCAAAAAGAGTAGGTGTAGGCTGCAACCTTAGATCCGAGCTTTAGGAGGAGCCGGCTTTGTTGGTTCCAACAACCCAGTCCCAGGGAGACAATTCATATCAAAAAGGAACGTCATTTGTGGAACCTGAAAGTATCCCCTAGCAGTGTTCGATTAATTTTTTGGTGATATATTTGAAATTATAAATACTAAAATTTTACCTGAAGAACATGGATTATTTAGAGTCCTTAATGCTATAAACAGATGAAGAAGTTGGTCACCATGGAAACAAGTGAAGAGAAGGAAGAAATTGATGAGGATGAAGAGTCATTTAGTTTTCACCTTTAATTTCTCTGTTCACATTTCTTCTTTGTCTAAACTCCATGAGTGAAAAGTATTTTGTTTGTTTAATCTTTCATCTATACTAATTCCAATATTATAAAAACATTCTTGATTTTATATATATATTGTTTCTCTTTCTGATTTTGATTTCCTACGATTTGTTTGTATCCTTAATTTGATGAAATGACATTTATGGAGTGTCATGTTCATACATGATTTTCTTATCTCTATAGGATTTCTTGGGCTAAGATCTGAATTTAGTACATATCGATAAAGAGAGTTTAAGTATTGTACACCATGAATCTCCCTTCCTAAAGTGAAATGATAAGCGTTAGGGATTACAATATGGGAAAGCAAATCTAAGGCTTTTGTTAGATTTTATATTTTATAAGCTATAAAATATGTCTCAATTTTATCTTAGTCAGCAAAATTTATCATTTTATAATTAGTTATGATGATAGAATGCAAAGGGAAGTAATTTACTTACATGGACCCAAAAATTCGACAATGATATATCAATATCATAATTATATACATGATAAGCGCACTTGCCTTATCTTTAAAAGAGTTTGTAAAACAATCATTAATTAGCTACCATGATATATATAGCGCAACATATTAACGAATCCTGCAAAGGTATGTCTTGATGGGATTCTAAGATGAGGGGTTTATATGTGAAAGGAGGCGAGAGAGTGCACATAATACTGGCATAAAAAATATATAAAGTATTATAGAATCCTTTTTAGCAAGTGTGGTGAAATTTTGTTAGAAACTTCATAGTTAGCTAAGCTTTAGGTGCAATTAATTTTATGATGGATTACAAACTAAGATGTTTTGGTATATCACATAAAAGAATAAATATATGCGGCTCATCTTAGTATGAGATGGACGGAACCAAAATAGACATTACCCCATATCGGTTGGGTCATACAACAAAGGCACTTATTTATCATGAGTGATAATAAGTCGAGAAAGTATTGCATAGTTAAATTGAGGAGTTACTTAGGTTATCACCCAAATATATATAATATTTATTGTAGTCTCATCTTACACTCGCCCGCGCGCACAAACACACACATATATGTAAATATGTATGTATGTATATATGTGTGTGTGTATATATATATGTATATATATATATATATATATATATATACACATATATAGTGTTAGAATAAACACAAGTTGCACCTCTCTATCTTTATAAATTACTTAAAGTTCCTTAGTGGGGTTTTGGTGCAAGCTTATTTTGAAATGTAAATTTTAAGTGGAGGTATTAGTAATTTCAACAGATAGAGGAATGTGCTGGGTGTTGGAAACGTGTATGGGTTCCCGCATAACTTCAACTCTATAAACCAATTCCACTTAACACCAAATGCCACCGAGTGTAGCCGGCGAGATCAACTCGGCGAGACCGCCTAATCGCACGGCAAGGGACCCGGCAAGAACTCCTCACACGCAGGGGCGGATCCAGGAAGTTTGATTAGGGGGGCCCAATCAAAAAGCGAAGAATTTTTTTTATGATCAATGTCTATACTAAAATTTGTGCATGTAGAGATATTACAATTGAGTCATAAAAAATTATTTCTTATTGCAGCTTATCTATTTAGAGACATCCGAGTTCAATCTTTAATCAGTTTTAGAACAAATGGAATATTGTGTGATACTGGTCTGATCTTTGTTGCAGTATACATAATATTAATATTTCAATAATTATAGATGTGAGAATATAAAGAGTGCTAACAATTCCCATTTGAAATATTTGTTCAGGTGTTTTGGTTAAATATTTGTGTGATGAACCAAATAAATCCAAGAAAAAATATTGTTGCAATGAAAATGTTTAAGATGAACTTCATGCTACAAAGTATGAGTTGCAATAAAAGTGTAAAGTGTTATCATCAATATTTAAATATTCGTCTGACCTCATTGTCGTTATCACTCATCAATATCCCTAAGAGCATATGAAAGTTCCTCCTCAAAGAAAGAGAACTTCATATTAAAAAAAACTCAAAGTAAAAGTGTGAACGCATGCTCCTACTGTAGAGAATGAGAATTTCAACAAGGGGGTGTCTAAACTATTCAAAAAATTTAAGAAACAAATAGTTAAAATTTATTGGCTTTGATCTCGGGTACTCTTATAGTGTAATAAAGGAGACACTGAGAAAATAAATAAGATTACAAGAGTTAAGAAAAGAAAATGTCGCGTTATATCGTGCTAAAGATAACGATAGTGTTTTTTCAGAGATTTTGAAGAAGCTATGAGTAAAGAAGGTGGACTTGACGGGGTCAAAATTGTTTGCAACTATAAATAGATTTGTATATATTATCTTTACAAAAATTAATTAAACCGGTTTCCTCTCATGTAAACTTTCTCATCTTCCAATAAAAAAAAATTAAATGTCTCTATCTTTCCGGGTTCTTTTCTCCCTTATTCGGACACCGTTTTTGAAGTATAAGTAGTCAAAATCCATTGGCTCGACGAGAGGAACACAAATTTATCATTTATTTTGCCAAAATTATTGGGGGGGGGGGGGCCCGGGCCCCCGCCGACCTCCCCTAGATCCGCCCCTGCTCAAACGCGAGACCACACCCACTTGGTGAGAGCACCACCGGCGAGACTACCCCTCACTCGCGGCTAGACCCCCACTGCGAACACACAGTCCGAGCGACCACAACACCACCTCGGCGGTAACACTCCTGCGAGATCACCACGCCAGCGAGTTCCTTCTCGCGCGGCGAAATCAACACTCCTGCGAGATCACCACGCCAGCGAGTTCCTTCTCGCGCGCCGAGATCAACAACTCACACAACAAACTACCCGCTCGGCAAGCCACCAGCAGGAGCAATCACAACCTCTCTAGCGTCGCAGCGCTCCTCACTCAGAAAACCGAAAGATGGGAGGTTTTTTCACTCTATTTCAACAACATCAAAAGTAATACTTACATGCCTTAATATAGGCTAGCCCAACACATAAAAAAATGACACGTGGCGCACATTAAATACCACTCTCCTAACCACTATCTCCCTTCATTAAACATAAAACAAGGTGATTGTTAACCGCAACCCGTTATTGGCTAGTCGCACCCCAAAATCTGCTAATTTTTCGCGCCTTTTTAAAATATGCCTTGTACATGCAATTTCAGGAAAAGTGTTCAACACGAAAGTTGTAGATCTCAACGAGATCTACAACTTTCGTGTTGAACACTTTACCTGAAATTGCATATACAATGCGTATTTCTGAAAAGCGTAAAATCTGAGCATATTTCCAAAGTACGTCTTGTACATGCAATTTCAGGAAAAGTGCTCAACACGAAAGTTGTAGATCTCGTCGAGATCTACAACTTTCGTGTTGAGCACTTTTCCTGAAATTGCATGTACAAGACGTATTTCGAAAAGACGCGAAAAGTAATGAGATTTTGGGGTGCCACTAACAAATAGCGGGTTTGCGGTTAACAATCACCTAAAACAACTCAAAATAATAATATCAAAACATCTAAGACTTGTTGACCCGGTCAACAAAGTCAAAGTCCAACACTGGGTTTGGAGAGAATCTAATACACATCAAAATTTTACGAACTGCCACAAGAACCATGTTAAACAAATTAATCAAGAATCTTATTATACCTATAACGGAATAGTAAATCAAATTTCATTTTCGGAGGTTCTTGTGGAAGACTGGAAGTAGACATATCCTAGCATCTCTATCAATATCTACACATGTCTAAAATTTGGACGCAGTCTGTCGTCCATTGGTCTTACGAAATGAAACAATTCTGATCTCTAATATGAAGTACTAATTCATCTCTTTCAGAAATTATCTGTCAGTCTCCTCTTCTCCCATGGTGTCTTTCCCAAAAACTTGTTAAGAATCCTGACATCAAAGCCTTGGCCGTTTCAAAAAACAGCAGGGTTATATATGTCATAAGAGAGGGAGTTTTGAAAATCCAAAATGAGGTGTTATAACCTTTAAGGATGCAATCACTCGATTTATAACTAAATGATGCATCTTCTGTTCAAACTAGAGATAATTTTTTCCAATCAATTTTTCTATTTCAGAACATTCTCAATGTGCAATCTCATATATTCACATTACATTGGTAGCGATTCTAGTCATTTGATACTCTCCTATAGGCCACAGACTCCAACAAGATGCGACCAGTAATTTTTCAAATTTACAAAGGTGGTCTGATAAAGGACTCCATAATTTTCCTATGTTTAATTCAATAGATAGCTTAGGGCTCCGTTTGGGGGGACTTAATTTCACCGGTCAAGCGGTTACGACCGCATGAATCGGACCATAATTAAGGTCCGGTTCATTCGGTCGTAACAGCTTGACCGGTGAAAATAAGTCCTCGCAAGCGGAGCCTAGATTTTTTTTAAATATGTATTACTAACTAAAAAAAATAATGGCGCTGGATACCCTTGCCACTTAAAGGGGTTGTGTGTGGCGGGAGTATTGTTAAGCACGGCGAGTAATGTTAGAAATGGAGCGGAGAACGAGTTTTGTTGGTGTCATATAATATGGACGCGGTAGTTCATTGATAATAAAGTATTGCGGTGGCTGGACACGGAATAAAAAAGCAAAAGTGCATAAGGTTCCCCCGTTTCTTAGCACCATAGTACATCCTTTGTTGGTTGTCTTTGTAAAAACTTTGACGCCGAATACAAAACTACATAGAGCTTTAGAGGATGAGGGCAAGCTTTTAAAATTTTCATAAAAAATATATACATTAAATTCACTTATTAAAAATTAAATTATTTGTAATAATAAAGATAAGAAAGGAAAGATAATTGTAGTAAGAGTGACAAGCGTGGGGCTTCGATCCTACGGTCAATCATGACAGTACCTCAACTGCAATAGTGCACAGGGGCCAGCTTGCCCCAAGCGACATTATCCCGTCCACTACAACGTCCCGGCGCGACGGTGCTCCCACCGCTCTCAAACCCCTAAGTGTTATATATTGTGATGTGCGCTATTGTTTGCGAGCGACCGGAGGACATTTTTTTATTGCTGGTAGAGAACTATATAAGAACACATTTTCTAAAATAAAAGAAAAACGCATAAATTTTAAAAGTTAGAATTTTTTAAATAGAGAGTAAAATCGGAAAATGAGTGATTAATCAAATGGTGTTTTTCTCTTTCTAATATTGTATAGATATAAATATACACTCAAAATTGAGATTTCTAGTATTTCCTCATACACTTAACTAAATATTTAACCGGAAATAGATTCAATGAAATAGAAATATATATTTTTGGCACATTAATTTTAAAAATGAGATTTCCCAACACATTCTTCGTGAACTGCCTGGCATTCCATATTTCCATCATTCATCACGTGAGGAATTCCGTCCATCCATGCAGCTGCGATGCAAGAATCAATCCTCATTCTATTCCCCTATTGAAAATAAAATAAAATAATTAAACACCATGAATATACCTGATAAATTTCTTTTATGTTCGACCAGCCATTATGGAAGAATATGGTTCTTAATTCTATGTGATAATACAGATCTAACGTGAAGGAAACTTTATCGATCAACTCATCCACAGAATATCCTATATTTATCCGCGGATAATTCCTCCATGCATTGCTCATCCACGTCTCTGATTTTGTACCTATAATCTTCCGGAATAAACCTCTTTTCTTATGTCTAGTATTGTGTGGACAGGTAGCATTGTCTCAAGTTCTCCGTTTCTTGAGCAATTTGTTATGGTTCTTGTTTTACTCGGCTCTGACGAGTCCTAATTCTACATATCATCATCGTGGTTACTCTTATTTAATAAATCCCTGTAACATGTACATATTTGTTTATACGATCGCGGCGTCTAGGTTTTTTGCTTTTATGGTCGGCAACTAAAATTTAGTACTTAATTTCTCCAACCCATGGAGGCTCTATGGTTTTGTAGTCAGCATTGGGTTGAATTTTTTCATTAGACACAGCACTAGCTCCCTTAAAGAGGGAGAGAACATGAAATTATTAATTTTTAAGAAAAATCTTTATAAATATTAAAACCTTGGATTATAAGAACATTAAAATTATGATGCAGCAAACCCTATCGCTTGCGCACAATTACCCAACGCACGTGTTAATTAGACAATTAGGCAAATACTTGGCGTGCAATTACGGGATACCGCTTCCGTACTAGAGAACGAATATTTCAATATGCGCGTTCCATTCCCATAATGATAGACAAGACGGAGACAATATTTTGACTACAAGATTCCATCCGGGTTAGGCTAATCCCAACAAGAATCACAACTAGAGAACCGCCCTTTCCGATCAAATGGATGGATAACGGCAAATGTTACTCTTCCTACACCGATCCGTCACCGATTCCGATCACACACCATGACATCCACACCTACAAGAATGAAAGCATATATAGAAGAAATCGCACAAGGTGTGGTGGAAGAAAGTCGTTACCCAACTAGGAACCCGATGAGCTTGTCATTAGAACTGACGCGTCCTACGACGGGGGCAGCGGAGGCTTCGCACCACCACAGGAAAAAGGGCGGGGGTGACACACCACTAAAGTAGCCGTCATTATTCCTAGATGAGCAGCTTCAGGTCAATCGTGGAACACAAAGCGAGGGCTGTAGAGGGGAGAGACGGCTTCACACCGCAACAGGTTCGGTGTCACGTTGGAGGAAACTCCCGGTATCACGCCGGAAAGGGGGGGGCATCACTGGTGTAGCATCAGAGGGAGGAATTGAAGTCGAGCCGTCGGTGTCATGCCGCTAGAATTTGGGGATCCGGAAGAGCAAAAATCTCAAATTGATTTTCATTAGGGTTTCACCCAAAATGAGGAGTAAATGTACTCCTCCCAAACTATCATCCTAGCCACACATTTCTAAGTTCACATCCTAGCCCTCCACTTATTTTAGGCTAACATAAAATGCAGACAATAAATAAAGAGAGGTAGTCCGTGACCGCCTAACATTTTGGTCGATCAGACGTGCACGATTAAATTAAAATGCGCATAAAAGGTTTGAAAAAATTAATAGACGAGCTAATTAAATGTTCCGCGGATCATGTCGCGATAGACCCTCCTCGTGTTGGGCCGAATATTGTAGCGGTGCGCCGCGTCATCGAGTGGAATCGAGTAGGCGCCATCAATCCTCCCACGCTCAAAACCACTCGTCACCGGTGAGTGGTCTAAGCGGTACCATGTAATCATTCAGGCGCTCCATTTTCTCGGTGGTCGCCCAAGTGGCATCACAAGAGGGTTGTCCTTCCAACAAACCAAGTAGCAGTGCACGCCTCCATCAGTGGAAGCAATGACTTCGTCATCCAAAATCTGATCCGAAACAAAAAGAACCTTCGGAAACCTAGAAAAAGCATTAGGCAAAAGATAGGTATCACCCATGGCCTCATTAATAGATAACGGGGGTAGCTCCATGATAGAAATATATGAGGATGTGGTTTTACTCCCAAACCTAAGATAATGGTCGAGAAGCAAAGGAGAAGAGGGGCGAAGTAATCCATACAGTGTTTCTTGAAAGAGTGTAAGATCAGAAACATTAAACACGAGGTGTATGCCCCAATCGATAGGAAAGTCAAGTACGTACGCATTATCGCCCAACTTATTTAAAATCATATAGGGGTAGCGCGTCGGTTTGCTAATTTCATTATGAAACCCGAGGGTAATCGTTCAGTAATTAACTTCACCATGACTAAATCTCATCAAATGTATGAGCCCGCTTGTGCACATTCACTTGAGATTGGTAAGCATTATATGTAGTGGTTAACCGGTGGCGGATCTCGTGGTGTAACGTATGTAAGTGATGAGCAAAGTCATGAGTAAATTGGCTTGATTTATACGCGGGAGGTAATAGAATCAAGTCAATAGGGACACGTGCGTTGTAACCATGCATAATTTCATTCGGTGAGAGACCCGTGGAGCAATTTTTCGAATTATTATAAGGAAGTTGGGCTTGGGGAAGGATAAGATCCCAATTCCCCTTGTGATCACCCACTAAACAACGTAGTAAATTACCAAACTCTTATTGACCACCTCTGTTTGACCATCCGTTTTGGGCGTGGTATGCCACGAAAAATAAGAGTTCGGTATCAATCAACATCCATAAAGTTTTCCAAAAGTAAGATGTGAATTAAACATCTCTATCCGACACAATAGTCTTGAGTAGCCCTCTATGACTAACGACTTCTTTAAAATAGAGTTTTGCAATGTGAGAAGCGTCATTTGTACGATTGCAAGGAATAAAATACACTATTTTTTTAAAAACAGTCAACGACCACGAGAACAGAGTCGTGTCGGCGTTGGGTCGATGGGAGGCCTAAAATAAAATTTATACTAACGTTGTCCCAAGGCACGAATGGAATGGGAAATGGCATATATAAATCCGTATTGTGCTTGTTGCCCTTAGCAAGTTGGCACTTGTTACTGAAAGTGAGGATAGATACAACTCTAGAGGGGGGGGGGGGGTGGTGAATAAAGTATTAAAAATTATGACACCCTACTCAACTCCCTTAGAGTTAATTTGCGGAATGAGTTTATAGATATTTGAAACCCTAGAGCCTAACACAAAGTGAAGTGCACAAGAGAAAGCTAACTGTAATTACAGTTGAGCTTTGGTCCTATCACAGCAACTAGCAATCCTAGTTATTTCTACTCACAGCCACAGTGCAATAATTAAATTAAGCAACACAGACGACACAAGTGGTTTATAGTGGTTCCCTCTAAATAGGTACGTCCACTCTTCTACCACCCTGGTAGGAATCTACTACAGGTTTTTGTTCAGGTGTCCTACCACCAACTGATCTGCTTCAGGTAGATCAAGTAGACCCTTTGAGCTTTTGATCAGGAGCTCAAAATCCAACACAGGTTTTTGATCAGGTGCCCTGTCTCCAAGGTTCACTTTTGAAGGGAGTAATAACCCTTTATACAGGAGGTTGAGAGAGTTAGAATGTCTTCTCTATTGTTAAAACAATATTAGAGAAGCAAGTGGATTGCACAGAGCTAGAAAGTTATAAAGAATCAAGGCTCCCCCTGGCTTAGTGATATCCAGGAAGAAGTCTTGCTTCAGGGTGCAGGTTATCTTCTGAACTCTTGACAGAGAGCTTTCTTGAAGTTCTTGAAGGAGCAGCTTGAAGAAGACTCTTGATTTGATATGGATGTTCTTCTTCAACAGCTTTTCTTTCTTCTTCTTCTACTTCTTGAGACTCTGAGTGAATGTTCCTGGCAGCAGGATGAACTCAGGATTGAAGAAGAGAGAGTTGAAGAAGGTTGATCTTCTCAGTTGAATGTAACAATATCTGAGAGCTGTATCTCTTCTTGTTTTGAATCTGTATATGAATATTTGTGTCAACCAGACTTGGTGTCTGTGAGTATATCTCTCTATCTATATATATGTGTGTTGTTGTTGTCTTTTTAAACTTTTTTCAAAATAAGCTCTTTATATATTAGCCTCTGTAACAGCTCTAATCTTTGTTTGAACTTTGTCTTCTTCTGAGATCTGCGATCTGGGCTGCAAATAGCACAATACAAAATATATCCTGCAGACAGACATGCTATAAAGGGATAAAGCTTTCTAAGAAGCTGCATATCCAATCTGATAAAAGAATACTAGAGAAAGTCACATCAGACTAAACTCTTTACAGCCAGAGAAGACTTTTGTGTCTAACGGCTATAAAGGACAGCATGACAGATAAAGCAAAAAGATATTTCAACTAATAAGACAAAAAAAACTTTGTCAGAAAAAGCTTAACTTATGCACAAAGGATAAGGCAAAGATTGCCTTGAGATGTATGCATAAAATCAATGAAATAATCTTTTATAAAATATGCCAAATAAAAAGGAAATAAATCATAGAATAGAAGGAGTACAAAATTACTAACGGTAGACAGAAGAACGTGTAACGACCCTCAGAGATCGTCGACCGAACCACAGAGATCGTCGACCTATCAGAACAGATAGTCGAACGACACAGATAGTCGAACTATCAAAGTAGATAGTCGAACTACCACAGCAGATAGTCGAACTATTGGAACAGATAGTCGAGCTATCAAATAGTTGAACTATCAAGGCAGATAGTCGAACTATCAAACAGAACAGATAGTCGAACTATCAAACAGATAGTCGAGCTATCAGATAGTTGAACTATCAAGGAAAATAGTCGAACTATCAAACAAATAGTTGAACTAACAAATAGTTGAACTATCAAGAAATCTGTCTGGTCAAAAGAAGTCGAGCAGGGTTCGACGATCGACGAGACAGATACCACAGATCGTCGGGCTAACAAGAGTTCAACTAACTCAGAGATAGGCGATCTGCTGACTGACAATAGTTGACCAACTGATAGATGATCATCGAACAGTTGATAGACGATAGTCAAGTGACGTTCGACCATAGTCAAACCAAAAACAACTTAACCAAATCTTCATCTGGAAAAGTGACAACTATACAACTGAGGAAAAACTAATCTAACAACTAACCTTTGACCATAGATAAATCTTGGGTCAAGAAACTAATTGAGAAGATTAAACTCAAATCCAAACTAGGGTACCAACAATCTCCCCCTATTTGGGTTAAGTCTCTCAAAACAAAACTACAGGAAATAAATATAACTCAGGAAAAGAAACATCTAAGCATCAAATTGCATTAAACAAACAGTCAAATAAACATACTGTCAATAAATGAAACTTAAGCAGCATCAGAATATGGTTTAGAGACAGAAGAACCAGGAAGGAAAGAAATTTTTCTGAATGGATCTAGAGCTTCCTTCTTTGATATCTTTAAATCTTGTTCTCCAATGATTTTAGATTCTCCTGCTCTTGGCACTACTGCTTCTGGGTGCTTTTCCATATATTTAGAAGGATCAAAAACCTCAGGTCTGACCTGGAATTTATCTAGTTCCTTCTTTCTGAATTTAGGCATAGTAGTTAAGCCTGTAATATCTTTACCTTGAGCTCTGGCCTGTCTGATCTGGGATGATCCAACTAGTTCGAGAAATTTGGCCATCCTGAAATCAGGATTTAGCTCTTGGCTCTCATATTCATTATCATCAGTTGAATCTAAAGGTTTTACAGTTTTGAATTTTGTAGAGAGTTCTAGCATACTTGCAGCTAGCTCTTTATTTTCTTGAATAACTAGAGAAGAAGGAGGAGCAAACTCTGCATATTTTTTACTTGATTTTTCAGAGTAAATAATCCTTTTTCCTTTTGAATATGTTTTTTTCGTTTGAGCTGGCTTTTTGGATGGTATGCTTTTGCTTTCTTTAGGAGAGGATGCTTTTCTCTTGGGTGAAGGAGGAGGAGAAAAGGTTGGCTTCTGATATACTACCTCCTTCACTTGCTCTTTTGTATCAACCTCTTGTCTTTGATGTCCAGATTGAGATCTGCCTTGATATCCTGGATTACATCTTCTTTGATGTGCTTGAGAGGGTGTGAATCTTTCAGAAGGGGCTGATGGATTGGCAGATACATTTACAGAGGCTCCTACACTTGGATGAGGAGGAGGAGGGCCTCTAGGATTCCAATTTGGAGCTGGACTGTCATATCTTTTGCTTTTCTTTTTCTGCTTTTGTTGGTTTTTGGATAGTCCCATCCAATGTTGATATTCTTTAGATTTGGGATCTATCCCTTTCAGTACGTAATATGGAACATCATGATCAGGATTAGGAGGAGGAGCAGCAGCTTTCCCTTTTCTTTTTGCTGCTTTCTTCTTCTTAGAACCTTCTGACTCATCAGAACCATCCTCATCATTAGAATGAGATGATTGAGGTTGATCATAGGGATCAAAAGCCTCTTGCTCAGCTTGTTCTTTGGCTTTTAATGCAACTTTCTGTCTTTCTTCTAAGGCATCCTGTGCCAGAAGAGTATCCAGGTCTAGTCCTGGGGTGTCATCCCAGACTGTAGATCTTTCTTCTTGATCATCTGAAACTTTTTTTTGCTCAACTGTAACTGTCTTGAGGACCATTTCATCTTGCACAACTATCTGAGCTGGAGGAGTAGATACATGATCTTGAACAGCAGATTCTTGAGCTGGTTCTGGAGCTGGTTCTGGAGCTGGTTGTTGAGCAGGTTCTTGAGCAGCTTGAACTTCTTGAACTAGATCTGAAACCAAAGGGACACAAAGGTGTTATAAATGGTATCGAAACATCCCTTCCAGGTATTCACAGTTTAGCATGTCAGTTAACATGTCAAGGAATTGAGTAAATGAATTACCTTCAGGATTTTCTTCAGAATTTTCTAACTCCCACAAGTCATCTAGATAGGAGGTAATGACTCCTTCTAGGAATAGAGCAACTATGGGAGTGGAGGCTTCTTCAAGGCACACTTTGAAGGAAAATTCTGCTTCCATTATGATATCAGATGGCCTCTGAACTTGTTCTGGTTCTGCAGATGATGTTGTAATGTCAACTGGAACTGTTGTTTCTTTTTGAATTTCAGCTTGTGGATCTGCTGGAAGAGTAACAAGGGGCAGTCCTAAGGCATCTTCCTTGAACATCTCCCCCTGCCTGATTTCAGTAGATACTGAAGTCAGGCCCCTAAATGAAGAGGGCTCAGCAGACATGGAGAGGGCTATGATGGAGGATGACAGGGAAGAGATGGTAGAAATAAGAGGGGCAATTGCTTCTTCAATCATGGTTTTGATTGAAGGAGTAATTAGCTCCAGGATGTTTGAAATGAAAGCTGGAGTTATTTTAAATGATGTGGATGGGGGATGCTCAGCAGATGGAAGATCATCAGGGATGGTGGTCTCCTGATGAGATATGTTGTGAACTGGTGATTGATGGGTGGATGATGGAAGATCAATATGATCTGAATGAGAAATTGGTGACTTAGGTGGAGTGGGTAGATTCTCAGAAACCAAAAGATCAAAACTAGGATGAGAAATCCTAGCAAGATGTGAAGGGAGTGGAGATGCTGGTGGTGATGCATGGAGAATAGTGGAGGAATCAAGTAGAAGAGAGACAGTGGATGTAGATGGTAATGCAAAAGATGTGGATGGCAATGCAGATGAAGGTGGAATGGGGGGAATGGAGGAGCCTTCTTCTTGTAGGTGGGGAGTGACTTGTACAGTCCTGGTGTTCTCAGATAAAACAGGAGTTACCCCAGCTGGTGAAGGCTTTTGAATGCTCCTTTTCCACTTAACAAATAAGGTGGGATCCATTTTCTTACTGGCATTGATGGAAGTTACAACTGTACCCGACAGTTGAGGATATTTTTCTTTTAGGAAAATTCTTATTACCCTTCCAAGGGTTACTTCCTTCTTGCTGTTCTTCTTTCTGATCAAATCAAACATTATCCCTGCCCAATTTATCTCTTTCTTATTGATAATCGCACTCATCAAGGCAAATTGCTGCATGGTTATATTGTCATGAGCTGAGTGCTTACCTAACAACACTTTTCCAACAAGTTCAGCTAAGAACTTAATCCTCAAAGGAAAGTTAACTTCCAGCAACTTTGTAGGAATGCCCTCAGCATGTCCTAGCTCGACGAGCATTCTTCCATACTCTTGAATATCTTGGTCATATTCTTCTTGTCCATTCAACAATCCGAAAATTTAAGACAGTACAGCAGGAGTCAGGATTACGTCTTCGCCGCCTATTGTCCCGGTCATGGATTCGTCGCTAGAAGACGAAGAGTAAACCCATTATTTAATCTCTGGAATGTTTATCTTGATCCTTGTTGACATCAGCTGTTCCAATCCTTGATCCTTACAGAGCTGTAGCATCTCTATGATCTCCGCATCGCAGGCGCTGAACGAGTCGAAATCCACACTGAAACCGGCGTCAAACTTCATCGCTGTCAGGAGAGCTGGAGCAATTGCCATCGATTTTGTCGAAGAAGACGAGAGAATCGAAGAGCAGAAAGCGCGGGGCAGAGCTCAAGCAAAAAAGATGGAATACGAAAAGACGAGCTATCTCGACTACTAAAAAGACGATCTCTTAACCTAGGTCGACCATCGATTTTATATTAAAATGACAATCGTCGACCTGTTTTAACAGATACTGGAGACGATAGTCGAACGGTCGTTCGACGATCGTTTCCTGAAGCAGAGTAGTCGATCAATCGTTCGACTATTTCTGTCTTCACAAACAAACAAGCCGTCATCACCCATAGGTCGACGATAGGCTCGACCTGTTCGACTATCGTCGAACGTCGTTCGACGATCTTCAAACAGATTTTAACAAGGCAGAAGTCACACTTAGTCTTTTCCATTTATCATTCCTAGTAGAACCAAAAAGAACAGATGCTTCTGTTCATCTAAGGGCTTGGTGAAAATATCACCTCTCTGAAGGTCAGTGGATATGAACTCAAAGCTGATCTTGTTCTTTTCCACACAATCTCTCAGGAAATGGTGTCTAATCTCAATGTGCTTGGCCCTAGAGTGGTGCACAGGATTTTGTGCAATGGAGATAGCACTGGTACTGTCACACATGATTTTGGTGTTCTTGTGTGTGTACCCATAATCCAAAAGTTGGTTTTGAATCCACAGGATCTGTGAACAACAACTAGCAGCTGCTATATATTAAGCCTCTGCAGTTGAATTTGAGATAGAAGCCTGTTTCTTTCAGAACCAAGAGACCAATCTCTCTCCCAGGAACTGACAAGTTCCTGAGGTACTTTTCCTATCAACTCTTCAACCAGCATAGTCAGAATCAGAGTATCCAATTAACTCAAATTCTGATTCAGCTGGATACCACAGTCCTAAATTTGGACATCCCTTCAGGTATCTCAAAATTCTCTTGAGAAGAATCAAATGAGATTCCTTGGGGTTGACCTAAAATCTAGCACATAGGCATGTGGCAAACATTATATCTGGTCTACTTGCAGTTAAATACAACAGGGAACCAACAATGTCTCTATAGTTTTTCTGATCAACTGGCTTACCCTGATCATTAGAATTTATAACTACATTAGTAGCCATGGGTGTATGCATTGCTGAAGCATCAGCCATCCCAAACTTCTTTACCATTTCCTTGGCATATTTTGATTGGGAGATAAAGATGCCATCAACATCTTACTTTATTTGGAGACCAAGAAAGTAAGACAGCTCACCCATACTACTCATCTCAAACTTAGAATGCATCAGGTCTGAGAACATTTTGCAAAGTTTGGGATCAGTGGAGCCAAAAATAATATCATCCACATAACTTGAACTAACAGGATGGTGTCCTTGTGGTGCTTAACGAAAAGGGTTCTATCAACTACTCTCCTAACAAAGTTGTGCTCTAACAGGAAACTAGCTACAGTCTCATAACAGGCCCTGGGTGCTTGATTAAGTCCATAAAGAGCTTTTTGCAACTTGTAAACAAATGAGGGATGAGTTGAAGAGATAAACCCAGGAGGTTGTTCAACAAACACCTCTTCCTTTAGCTCACCATTTAGGAATGCACTCTTGACATCCATTTGAAAAACCTTAAACTTCATATAGGCTGCATAGGCTAGAAAGATCCTTATTGCCTATAGCCTTGCAATAGGGGCAAAGGTTTGGTCATAGTCTATACCTTCCTCCTGTCTGTAGCCCTGAGCTACAAGCCTAGCTTTGTTCCTTACAATAATTCCATTTGCATCCAACTTGTTTCTAAACATCCACTTGGTGCCTATGATCAGTTGGCCTTTAGGTATTGGAACCAAAGTCCATACTTTACATCTTTTAAAATGATTAAGCTCCTCTTGCATAACAATGATCCAGTGGGGATCTAGCTCAGCATCTTTTATGGTGAGGGGCCCAATCTGTGAAAGGAAACAAGCATGCATCACATCCTGTCTTAATTGATGTCTTGTTTGCACACCAGCTGATATATCACCAATCACTTGAGATGTAGTATGATCTCTAAGTGTGACAATATCAGCAGGTGGGATGCGATCTTCAACAACAGTTTGGATTAATTCCTCTTGAGGAATTGGATCAACTGTTGGTGGTACAACAACTGCTTCCACAGTGTCTTCATCACTGTCTGAATCAGTGATATGAAGATTTGAAAGATGGAGAATCTCTTGAGTGACATCTTTGCATGACTCAGGTACCTGCAATGAGCTTGAGGAAGGAGAAGTTTCCTTCTCCTTGTAAAACATCTTTGACTCATGAAAAGAAACATGCACAGACTCCTCTATTTTAGATGTTGATTTGTTAAAGACCCTATAAGCTTTGCTTACTTGGGAATATCCAAGAAAAATTCCCATTGAAGCTTTTGCTTCAAACTTTCTAAGGTATTCTTTGTATTTATTGTGAATATACACTACACAACCAAAAACTCTAAAATAATTAATTTTAGGTTTCTTTCCTTTAAGCAACTCATAAGGACTTTTTCTCTTAAGCTTGTGTATAAGACATCTGTTCAAGACATAATTAGCTGTACTAACAGCTTCTGTCCAATAAGAAAGAGGCATGTTAGCATCTGCCAATAATGTTCAGGCAGCTTCAATCAGGGTTCTATTCTTCCTTTCCACTGCCCCATTTTGTTGGGGAGTTCTAGGAGCAGAGAAGCTATGTTTGATACCTTCTTTCTCACAGAATTCTTGCATGAGAAGAGACTCAAACTCAGTACCATGATCACTTCTGATCAAGGCCACATGAGTAGAATACTCAGTCTACACACATAGCAGAAAGTATGTAAGAACTTTGAAGTTATCAGCCTTAGTTCTCAAGAAGAACACCCAAGTGAACCTAGAGAAGTCATCTACAATCACTAAAGTGTAAAACTTCCCTCCTAGACTCTGTACATTTATTGGGCCAAAAAGGTCCAAATGTAATAAATACAGGATTCTAGGTGAATCACTTTTATTTACAGATTTAAAGGAGTTTTTGGTTTGCTTGCCTAATTTACAAGCCTTGCATAGACTTTCCTTCTTGTAGGGGCAAGAAGGTAAACCTCTAACAAGGTTGTATTTAGATAACCTAGATATGTTCTTGAGGTTAACATGGCAAAACCTCCCATGGCATAAGGTGTTATTATTTGTTACTTCATTAAACAGGCAGATTTCAGATTGAGTTGAGTAAAAATCTACTAAATAAATATTACCCTGTCTAATGCCTACTAACACTACATTACTATTTAAAGTAATATTACAGAGAGTGTTAGTGAAAGATACCTGATATCCTGCATTACATAACTGGCTTACTGAGATAAGGTTGTGCTTCAGTCCAGTTATATATGCAACCCTTTTGAATGTTACTGCTCCAATGGTAGTCCTACCATATCCTTCAGTTTAACCACAGCTGGAATGTCCAAAGATCACCTTTGGTCCAAGCTTGGCCTTGTATTTTGATAGATTTTCTTTGTTTTCTGTCATGTGCTTGAAACAGCCACTATCCAAATACCATTTATCTTTAGTAATTGGATAGGTCTCCACCTGCAAATTAAACAGTTAGACATTGTGGACCCAGACAACCTTGGGTCCATTATTCTTCACATAATGAAAACTTAAAATAAAAGAATAAGCAGGTTAGGGTTTATATCCTAAGGGATAGGATCTCCTAGGTGGAATGCTCCATGCAGTTGATGGGTCAATAAACTTAGGGTTTCTATTTACATTAGGATTTCTAAGGTTAAGGTGATTATTTTGAAAATCATATTGAGATCATCGATCATCATTCGACGATCGATGCTCAGATCATCGAGCATCGTTCGACCATTGATCCTTCGATCGTCGAGCATAGTTCGACGACTTTTATAGTTACTTAAATTTTTGCTTTCTCTTTTCTCTCTTACCTTTATTTAAGGCTTTGTTAACTAGATTTACTTGCTCAGTATTCTTTATTCCATCAGCTGAAATAAAGTTTACTGGAGTTGAAAGATGATTTTTAAGAACCAAGGGGGGTTCACTTGATGAGGCTCCTAAGCCTAGCTTATTATTGCCTAACCTAGTGTTTGTCATGCTAGTGATCTCTAGCAGCTTAAGGCTTCTACCATTTAGAGATTCTTCTAATCTTTTTGACTTAGCTAGTTCATTTTTAAGAAATTTTATTTCTTCACTGGACTTAGTGAGTTATGCTTCTAACCTAGCATTTTCAATGGAGAGGATTTCTTATTCTGCTATCCTATTTCTAAGCTCCTTAATTTCTTTTTCTGAACTAATTAAATGTAAATAAAGGGATTTAAATTCAGATTTAAATTCAGCAGAAGAAAAATCATAAGAAGATAATACCTTATCTTCTGTAGGCATTTCTTCATCATCATCAGAACTCTCTGCAGCTGAGTGATTGCTGCAGGCATCAATTTCCATAAGGCAAATTTCCTTTGCCTTCTTCTCTTCCTCATCTTCACTGGTGCTTGAGGAGGAAGATTCATCATCTGAATCACTCCAGGTCTCAGCAACAAATCCTTTCTCCTTCTTCTTATTTTTGTAGGAGGAGGACTTGGAGTGCTTATTCTAATGTTCTTTTTCTTTCCTCTTATCCTTGTTCTTTTCCTCTGGACACTCAGGTAGAATATGTCCAGGTTTCCTGCAACTATAAAAGATAATTTCTTTAGCTGGAGATTTATCATACCTTGGTTTATCTTCATATCTTGAAGACTTCTTTCTGAAGTCCTTTCTGCCCATCTTGAGAAACCTTTTGGCAAAGAGTGCCATCAGCTCCTCATTGGATTGGCTTCCTTCAGAAGCATCAGTAGCTTTGAGAGCAAGAGTTTGCTCTTTCCTTATTAGAGTGGGAGTCTTAGCTTCAGCTTAAACTTCCCTGGACTTGAACTTGCTCAAAAGATTTGAGCTTTCTAAGGAGGGCTTCAGTTGAGATTTCAGTAGTACTTCTGGCCTCCTTGATGGGCCAAATCCTAAGATCCCATGTGCTGGTGAAGCACATCAGTGTCTTATCATTGACCTCTGTCAATGTTATCTCTATATCAAGAGTTCTCAGCTCATTGATGATAGAGTTGAGCCTGGTGTACATAGCTTCAACTGATTCAGCTTCAGTCTTCTTGAAGTTTTCATATTGAGATATAAGGTTGGATCTTCTGTCCTTCCTCTCATCAGCTGAACCAGCTAAAATCTGGTTCATTGAGTCCCACATGGCTTTTACAAAAGTGCAATCAGCCACTTTCTGGAAGGTTTCATCAGACATAGTCTGAGCCAGAATATTCATTGCTTTAGCATCAGCTACTTTTGCTTTCTTGTATGCATCATTGTAGTCTGGAGGTGGCACTGCACTGAGATTTGTAGATGTTATAGCAGTGGCTGCAGTAGGTGGTATTGGAGGTCCTGTCAAAATAGAAGAAAAAATATCTTCATCAATAGAATTCATATATAACTTGATTCTTGCCTTCCATATGCTAAACTTAGCTAAGTTGCAAACTGGAGGTCTGGTGCTAGAGTAATCCTTGTACTGGGCCATGAGGTGAAAATCTATAAGCTTGGTATCTATCAGGATCATGTGACTTGGGCGTTAGCCTGTACAGTCAGTCAACCTCCCTCTGATACCAATTGAAAGTGAGGATAGATACAACTCTAGAGGGGGGGGGGGGTGAATAGAGTATTCAAAAATTATGACACCCTACTCAACTCCCTTAGAGTTAATTTGCGGAATGAGTTTATAGATATTTGAAACCCTAGAGCCTAACACAAAGAGAAGTGCACAAGACAAAGCTAACTGTAATTATAGTTGAGCTTTGGTCCTATCACAGCAACTAACAATCCTAGTTATTTCTACTCACAGCCACAGTGCAATAATTAAATTAAGCAACACAGACGACACAATAGGTTTATAGTGGTTCCCTCTAAATAGGTACGTCCACTCTTCTACCACCCTGGTAGGAATCCACTATAGGTTTTTGTTCAGGTGCCCTGCCACCAACTGATCTGCTTTAGGTAGATCAAGTAGACCCTTTGAGCTTTTGATCATCAACTCAAAATCCAGCACAGGTTTTTGACTAGGTGCCCTGCCACCAAGGTTCACTTTTGAAGGGAGTAATAACCCTTTATACAAGAGGTTGAGAGAGTTAGAATGTCTTCTCTATTGTTAAAACAATATTAGAGAAGCAAGTGGATTGCACAAAGCTAGAAAGCTCTAAAGAATCAAGGCTCCCCCTGGCTTAGTGATATCCAGGAAGAATTCTTGCTTCAGGGTACAGGTTCTCTTCTGAACTCTTGACAGAGAGCTATCTTGAAGTTCTTGAAGGAGCAGCTTAAAGAAGACTCTTGATTTGTAATGGATGTTCTTCTTAGCCAGCTTTTCTTTCTTCTTCTTCTTCTTCTTGAGACTCTGAGTGAATGTTCCTGGCAGTAGGATGAACTCAGGATTGAAGAAGAGAGAGTTGAAGAAGGTTGATCTTCTCAGTTGAATGTAACAATATCTGAGAGCTGTATCTCTTCTTGTTTTGAATCTATGTATGAATATCTGTGTCAACCAGACTTGGTGTCTGTGAGTATATATCTCTATCTATGTATATGTGTGTTGTTGTTGTCTTTTTAAACTTCTTATCTAATCTTTGTTTGAACTTTGTCATCTTCTGAGATCTGCGATCTGGGCTGCAAATAGCACAATACAAAATATATCCTGCAGACAGATATGCTATAAAGGGATAAAGCTTTCTGAGAAGCTGCATATCCAATCTGATAAAAGAATACTAGAGAAAGTCACATCAGACTAAACTCTTTACGGTCAGAGAAGAATTTTGTGTTTAACGGCTATAAAGGACAGCATGGAAGATAAAGCAAAAAGATATTTCAACTAATAAGACAAACAAAAAAACTTTGTCAAAAAAAGCTTGACTTATGCACAAAGGATGGGGCAAAGATTGCCTTGAGATATATGCATAAAATCAATGAAATAATCTTTAATAAAATATGCCAAATAAAAAGGAAATAAATCATAGAACAGAAGGAGTACAAAATTACTAAAGGCAGACAAAAGATCGTTGAACGATCCACAAAGATCGTCGAACGAACCACAGAGATCGTCGAACTATCAAACAGATAGTCGAACAAAGCAGATAGTCGAACTATCAAAGCAGATAGTTGAACTACCACAACAGATAGTCGAACTATTAGAACAGATAGTCGAGCTATCAAATAATTGAACTATCAAGGCAGATAGTCGAACTATCAAACAGAACAGATAGTCGAACTATCAAACAGATAGTCGAGCTATCAGATAGTTGAACTATCAAGGCAGATAGTTGAACTATCAAACAAATAGTTGAACTAACAATTAGTTGAACTATCAAGAAATTTGTCTGGTCAAAAGAAGTCGAGCGGGGTTCGACGATCGACGAGGCAGATACCACAGATCGTCGAGCTAACAAGAGTTGAACTAACTCAGAGATAGATGATCTGCTGACTGACGATAGTCGACCAACTGATAGACGATTGTCGAACAGTTGATAGACGATTGTCGAGCGGCGTTCGACCATAGTCCAACCAAAAAAACTTAACCAAATCTTCATCTGGAAAAGTGACAACTCTACAATTTAGGAAAAACTAATCTAACAACTAACCTTTGACCATTGATAAATCTTGTGTCAAGAAACTAATTGAGAAGACTAAACTCAAATCCAAACTAGGGTACCAACAGTTACAACTTTGCACAATTTTATTAACCTTCTTTTTAAACCGAGCCAAAAGAACTTGTCTTCGAACAACTTGATGGTTTTTTCGCGATCGAAATTAACTCCAAACCTGCCCCTATGCATTTCCCAAATAATAAAGTGGCGTAGGGTGGATTACGGAATGCACAACTTTGATCCATTAAATAAATACCTATCACGAATAAAGTATTCAGAAATAGTGTGAGGTGATTTCTCTTGTAGGGCGAGAAAGATGTGCTTAAAATCCGTGCATTCTACAAACTCACTTTTCACTCGATCAAATCATAAGACCTTAACGTCAAGAGTGGAGATAAGTTAGTTAACGCAACTTTGAGCATTGACGACACGATTGTTCTTACCCTTGCAATGTTCGAACACAAAAGTGTATTCTTGAAGGTAAGAGAACCATTTGGCTTGACGCGGACTAAGTTTTTGTTGGGAATTTATATAGCGTAAGGCATCATGATCCGAGAGAAGAATGAACTCCTTGGGCAAGAGGTAGTGATGAAAATGACGTAGGATTTGAGTAAGAGCGTAAAACTCACGTACATAGTTAGAATAATTACATTTTGGCACACTAAATTTCTCACTAAAGAATCCAACCGGGTGGACTTCTTGACTAAAAACACCACCTATTCCCACACTTGAGGTATCACAAGAAACCTCAAAAACTTTATTGAAATCAGATAAACGGAGAAACGACGCCTCAGTCTTAAATTTTTTGATTTCCGTAAATGCAAAGAGGCGGATTTAGACCATTTAAAATCTACAATTTCATACATTCGGTTATGGGAGCCATAATAGTGCAAAATCACGAATGAAACGTCTATAAAAGGTTACCAAGGCATGAAAACTTTGAACATCCCGAATAGATTTAGGTTCCGACAAATCAATAAACGCTTGAATTTTTGCAGGGTCTACCTTTATGTCATCTACACTAACAATATAGCCTAAAAATGAGACGGAAGAATCCAAAAAAAACACTTCTTGAGATTTATAAAATTTTTTCCTTCTAGAGAATCTCAAAGATTTGTCTTAAATGGTAGGTGTGATCATGTGCAGTGTAACACCCCAAATTCCAATTTGGAGTTCAGGCTGGGTGACACGGCCTGGGACACAGGCGTGTCCAAGGGCTTGTCCAGCTTTGGTTACTCGAGTGGGTCTTGAGTAGGACTTGAGTGGGCATCGAGTGTGTCTCGAGTGAGGCACATGGCCTGGGACACGAGCGTGTCCCAGGGCATGTCCTTCACTGTGCGTGTCGAGTTGTCGACACAATTAAGTCGACGATTGTTGAGTGAGGCGATACGGCCTGGGACACGGGCGTGTCCTAGGGCGTGTCCAGCTCGGGTTGGAAACTGGGCGGCATTGAGTGGCGCTGAGTGTAGAACATGCCCTGTGACACGGGCGTATCACAGGGGCGTGTTTGGCACACAGCCAAAGACATTGGTGTGTGCCTTAGCCGTGTCCTTCTCGGAGGAGTTGGTCCTGTGTCGATTGAGTAATACGCCCCTCGACACGGGCGTATACCTTGTGTTACAGGCGTGTCGGGGCTTGACACAGGCATGTCTTAGCCCGTGTTCTGGTATAGATTGAGTCGATTCCTGAGCCGCTTAGGGAACACGGCCTATGACATTGGCGTGTCAAAGGCCGTGTCAGCCCAAAAATAGATATTTGGGGGCAGATAAAGGCCATTCATTTCCTTCATTTTGGATCCTGTGGTCCAAGCTTCTCCCTGCACTGATAAGATTATGGATTGAGAAGTATTTCTCATTTTATTGCCTTGGCCATTATCTTTCTAAGAAGAGAGAAAGGAGAACTTGGAGGAGGAAGAAAAAGAAGGGTTCCGGCTACCGGAGGAGCATCAATGGTTCAACTCGAGATCCAAGACCATCGTTGTGGAGGCAAGACCGTCGCAGTGATTTCCATCCGGCTAGTTTCTCCATGGCTCCAAAGCGATCGTCAAGGGTAACGATCTCCTTCTTGGATAAGTGAAGTCCTACTTTATGCATGTGCATGAGATCCTGCACCAAGAGGTGGAAAGCGTAAGCAATTCGAGCAGTTGAGTCTGCATCTAGATCCGGAAGTGTGTAGTACAGAATAGGCATGCTCTGTAAAGCCTATATGGATGGGTAGTCTAGATTGCTGATGTTGCGAACCGGAGAAGACTCAATGTATAAAACGTGTAGTTTACGGAGTTGGTTAGGTTGTATGTGAATTGAGGGTTATGTAAACTCTTTTTGGTGTGGGATCTGCGTGAGATGTATGTTAATTTGGGAAGCTTTGCGTAAGCTCCTTGTGTTGTGAGTGCATGCGTGCACTTGATGCTCTGTGTGAGCTATGAAGCTGCGGCTGACCGGGAGAGGATAGCTGACCCGCATCAAGATGTGCGCTATTGACGAATTGAGCAACGGGAAAGTGTTGTCCTGTCACTGGTTATTTGGGAGATCGATTAGTGGCAATGCAAATGGGGGCTGCGACCATTCCCAGCTTGTTACACTACTGCGGTTGGTCGGTCTGAAATGCTCAAGTATTGTTGGGAGGTTAACACCTCTGAGCGGAATGGGAGCGAGAGGTCTCAAGCATGCGTGTTGTAGTAGACTATTGCCCATATCCAACAAGTTAAGCACCTCTGATCGGTGGTGTTACCAAGGGTCTTTCGGTACACCGTAAATGTGCACTGAGTGTATGGAGCGTCGGGATGCGACCGACATTTGTGATGTTGTTGTGCTTGCGAGCATTTGATGTGATATAAAGATATCTGTTCTGATTGAAATTAATGCAGGGAAGGAACCACTGCCCCGGGTAAGGGGTAGAGTCGTTATAATTGGTTAGCTGAATGCTGACCGTTGCTTTGTTGATCACCCTTGGGGTGAAAATTCATATGCTGGTGTTGCAGGCTGATTGGATTGGGCAGGCTGAAGCCCTTGACGCTGTTGCAAGTAGGCCGTTCAAGGCCATGTGAAGCTTTGGATTTCATGTGTGGCCGGCCTGCGTGCCAATGTATGAAATCATATTTTGTAAAGAGAAACTTGTAAGGCCTTAAGGCTGTGAGTGGGGTGTGCTTGTATACATTCCTGGTTATTTATATAAATGTGATATTTATATAGTAGTGGTCATTCAATTGTTGAGTTCTTGCAAGAAATAAGCTTCCACTAGAATGCTCTTGGTTAGGTGCGATGGTATTTTGGTATTAACTTGTGACCTCATCGTATGTTTGTGGCATATAGTGTGGGGGCCCCAGCCGGACCTTCTATTATATGTTATTTAACGGGTGGAGTCATTTTTTTATGGTATCAGCTTGTTTCGGTCTTCCTCTTTCGAATTCATGATCGAATTCTTTTGTGGGGTGGCGAGCACGTGTACGTGCGAACCGTGTTAACATAACTGAACTCAAGAATGTCCACTAGGAATTTAGGTGATTGGGCATGTTTGCCGTTTTGGATTGGAGGTTAATGATGTCTTGTTCCCATATAGTTGACAAGGAGTGGAGCTGGGCAGTCTGAACCCCAGCGTTCGGATGAGAGTGCGGCACCAGCTGAGGTTCCCACACCTCCCCCTTCAGCGGAAACCATACGCTTAGTTGCAGAGGTGGTATTTGACATGTTTCAAGCCCAACCTTTTGGTCAAGCAAGGCCTGTAGTGGATCCAGTACAGGTTGGTGCGAGGCAAGAGCGTGTTGAAGCTCGGATTGATGAGAAAGCAGTGGACGAGAAACTAAAGCAGTTTATGGATTTTCATCCCCCTACGTTTGTCGGGGCGAATTCCCCAATGCAGGCGGAGGATTGGATCTCAAGAGTGAAGAGGATGCTGACAGCGATCAGGATTGATGAGAGGCAGAAAGTCACTTTAGCCACTTTTTTGCTGGAAGGAGAGGCAAGGCTTTGGTGGGATGAAGTCGAGATGCACCAGTTGGCAGGCAGAGGCCTGTGAGAGATTTTGATGGAGGAATTCTCAAGATTGTTTTGGGCAAAGTATTTGCAAGTATCGCGGCGAATTGCATTGGAGAATGAATTTCAACATCTGGTGTAGGGTGAGAAGACTGTTGATGATTACCTGCTTGAGTTTACCAGGCTAGGGCATTATGCGGGGTCGACTTTTGCAGAAAAAGCACGGAAGACGAATAGGTTCTATGAGGGACTCCGAGATGAGCTGAGGCTAGTGCTCCCGAGTTCAGTGAACCAAGGTTTCCAAGCACTAGTAGATACAGCCTGTGTGCTGGAGAAGGACATGAAATGGGTGCAGGATAAGAAGAATTTGGCGGTGGAAAATAAAGATTTCAAAGTTCCGCAGTCGGAACAATCGACGTTTAGGAAGCGGGATAAGAAGAGGTTGAGGTCTGCTGAACAAACTTCTTCGGATGTTACTTCAGGAGCCACGTATGAGAAGGACGTGTTGAGACACGTATGTGTTTTAAATGTGGGAGGCAGGGACATCTAGCCAATTCTTTTTGGAATGGTCCTCCAAAGGGATAGAAAAAGACAAGGGCGTCCTATGAGGAAAAGGGCAAGGCAATGGCGGAATCATCTGCATCCCGGGCGCAACCGCGAGTGTACACTCTCGAAGTGCAGGAGCCGCAAAGCTCAAATTATGAAGAGCAGCCTAATCGCATGCATAATCTGGGGTTACAGGAGACTGTAAATTGGATTATGAGGGGCGTGGATGAGCGAAAGTAAAGTAAAGAGTGTACTTTACTTTTGTCGTGATGTAATATGTACATATTGTATGTCGGTGTGTTTGTTGAAAACACGTGTGTTTGTGCGATACCGCGGGGTGAGAAAAGCTGAGGCCTCTGAGCTCTAAACCCTGATCGTTTTTGTTTTTATTGCAATAGAGTGGTTGTGTTGTTATAATTGTTGCGCTAAATTTCGGGACGAAATTTTTGTAAGGAGGGGAGGGTTGTAACACCCCAAATTCCAATTTAGAGTTCAGGCTGGGTGACATGGCCTGGGAGACGGGCGTGTCCTAGGGTGTGTCTAGCTTTGGTTACTCTAGTGGGTCTCGAGTAGGACTCGAGTGGGCGTCGAGTGTGTCTCTAGTGAGGCACACGGACTGGGATATGAGCGTGTCCCAGGGCGTGTACTTCACTGTGCGAGTCGAGTTGTCGACACTATTCAGTCGACGATCGTTGAGTGCGGTGACGTGGCCTAGGAGACGAGCTTGTCCCAGGGCGTGCCCAGCTCGGGTTGGAAACCGGGCGGCGTTGAGTGGCGTTGAGTGTAGAACACGCCCTGTGACACAGGCGTAACAAAGGGGCGTGTTTGGCACACGGCTAAGGATACAGGCGTGTGCCTTAGCTGTGTCCTTCTCGGGGGAGTTGTTCCTGTGTCGATTGAGGAACACGCCCCTCGACACGGGCGTGTAACTTCTGATACGGGCGTGTCGGGGCTTGATACGAGCGTGTCTTAGCCTGTGTTCTGGTCTAGATTGAGTCGGTTCCTAAGCTGCTTAGGGAACACGGCCTGTGACACGGGCGTGTCATAGGCCGTGTCAGCCCAAAAATATATATTTGGGGGCAGATAAAGGCCGTTCATTTCCTTCTTTTTGGATCCTGTGGACCAAGCTTCTCCCTACAGTGATAAGACCATGGATTGATAAGTATTTCTCATTCTATTGACTTCGACATTCTCTTTCTAAGAAGAGAGAAGGGAGAGCTTGGAGGAGGAAGAAGGAGAAGGGTTCCGGCTGCCGGAGGAGCATCAACGGTCCCACTCGAGATCCGAGACCAGCGTTGTGGAGGCAAGGTTGTCGCGGTTATTTCCATCCGGCTAGTTTCTCCATGGCTCCGAAGCGATTGTCATGAGTAACGATCTCTTTCATGGACAAGTAAAGTCCTACTTTATGCATGTGCATGGGATCCTCCACCAAGAGGTGGAAAGCGTAAGCGATTCCAGCGGTTGAGTCTGCATCTTTATCCGGAAGTGTGTAGTATGGAATAGGCATGCTGTGTGAAGCCCATTTGGACGGGTAGTCTAGATTGGTGATATTGCGAACTGGAGAAGACTCCGTGTATAAAATGCGTAGTTTACGGAGTTGGTTACGGTGTATGTGAATTGGGGGTTATGTAAACTCTTTTGGTTGTGGGCTCTGCGTGAGTTGTATGTTAATTGGGGAAGCTTTGCATAAGATCCTTGTGTTGTGAGTGCATGCGTGCACTGGATGCTCTGCGTGAGCTATGAAGGTGTGGATGACAGGGAGAGGATAGCTGACCCGCATCAAGATGTGCGCTATTGACGAATTGAGCAACGAGAAAGTGATGTCCTGTCACTGGTTATTTGGGAGATCGATTAGTGGCAATGTAAATGGGGGCTGCGGCCATACCCGGCTTATTACACTACAGTGGTATGTCGGTCTGAAATGCTCAAGTATTGCTGGGAGGTGAACACCTCTGAGTGGAATGGGCGCGAGAGGTCTCCAATATGTATGTAATAGTAGACTATTGAACATATCCAAGAAGTTAAGCACCTCTGATCGGTTGTGTTACCAAGGGTTGTTCGGTACACCATAAATGTTCCCTGAGTGCACCGAGCGTCGGGCTGCGGCCGACGTTTGTGATGTTGTTGTGCTTACGAGCATTTGATGTGATATAAAGATATCTGATATGATTAAAATGCATGCAGGGAAGGAACCACTGCCCCGCACAAGGGGTAGGGTCATTATAATTGGTCAGCTGAATGCTGACCGTTGCCTTGTTGATCACCCTTGGGGTGAACATTGATATGCAGGTGTTGCAAGCTGAATGGATTGAGCAGGCTGAAGCCCTTGCTGCTGCTGCAGGTAGGCCCTTGAAGGCCATGCGAAGCTTTGGATTTCATGTGTGGCCATCCTGCGTGCCGATGTATGAAATCTTATTTTGTAAATAGAAAATTATAAGGCCTTAAGGCCGTGAGCGGGGTGTGCTTGTATACATTCCTGGTTATTTATATAAATGTGATATTTATATAGTAGTGAACATTCAATGGTTGAGTTATTACAAGTAATAAGCTTCCGCTAGAATGCTCTGGGTTAGGTGCGATGGTATTTTGGTATTAACCTGTGACCTCGTCGTATGTTTGTGGCCTCGACTGGACCTTCTATTATATGTTATTTAACGGGTGGAGTCATTACATACAGACACACTATAGATTAATAAATCATAAAATAGACTAGCAAAGATTTTCCCATAAAATTGTTAAAGAGTTGAGTGATCATGTGAGAGAATGTGCTTGGGGGCATTAGAAAGCCCAAATAGCAATACTAGCCATTCATACAAGCTCTCCTTAAATTTAAATGTTGTTTTCCAATCATCCCATTCTCTAATCTGAATTTGATGATACCCACCACTAACATCAATTTTAGAAAAACATTAGCGCACCACTAAGCATGTCTAACAAATCATCCAAACAGGGAATTTGAAAGCGGTACTTAATAGTTATTTTATTGATGACCCTACTATCGATGCACATTCTCCACGAACCATCATTCTTAGGGGTGAGAAGTGTTGGGACCACATGAAAGTCTTTGTTTTCAAGGTAGCTTGCAACCTAGGGATGGTGAATAGGTTATTACACTGTTATTATTCTCTTTTTAGTTTTTTCCTTTAGCACTAAATGAGTTGGCAGTAGTTTGCTTTAAGGTACCTGCACAAAGAAAATAATACAGAAAAGCACACACAGATTTATAGTGGTTTCCCAACTTGTGGGTACATCCACTCTCCTCCCACCTTGCCAACTTCCTATTTGTCAAGGCACTTCTCCAAAACACTGCTCCAAGGAGCATACACCTCAGATCCTTCAGGATCTCTCAGTCTCCTCCACGAATTACAGCTCAGCCACAAGGGCCTACAACTAAGTGATCAATTGATCACCTACCTTAGGCCAAAGGCCCTACACTCAGGCTAGGAGGACAGCCCTACCTCAGATCCAAAGTATCCTACCTCAGAAAGTTACACTCTCCTACAGCTCAAGCAATATTGCCATACCTCGGGCCAGTGGCCCTACAGCTCAGATCCAGTTGGATCTTATAACTCAGAGAGCTTCACTCTCCTACTACTCAGGAAATATATCCCTACTTAAGGCCAATGGCCCTACAGCTCATATGCAGTTGGATTCTACAACTCAGAGAGCTTCAATCTCCTAGTACTCAGGTAATATTTCCCTACCTCAGGCTAGTGGCCCTAAAGCTCAGATCCAGTTGGATCCTATAGAAAGAAGGGTATTTGAATGTTTTGATACAGGGAAATTTCTCTGTGTCAAAAGCTAGCGCTGAATTATCTCAACACTATCTTGATTAACAGCAGCAGGTAGAAATTCTATTGGAAGAAACTCAGAATGAAGATTCTGATCTTACTGAAGAAGAAGGTAAACTTGTGTTCTTAAATCAGCCAACAGAGGCCACTGGTGAGTGATGGCTCTACTTTCTTCCTCTATCAGAAATCTTTTTGATTATGCTGTAGCAGATGAAGAAGCTACTGCTCACTGAACTTTTTGTTCCCGCAGGAAGACTTAAAGCTCATTCTCGGCGTTAATGGCGAGAGAGAAGAAGTCGGTGCAACCTTTTGAAATTGATAATGCACTAAAAAGTTAGTTTGTATCTTGGCCCATCTCTTCCTTTTGTAGTTCATCGATCAACGGCTCTTAGAGATCAGTAGGCCCCACTTACAGCATCTAGCTTCCCCTTGCTTTAACGGAAGAAGACATATAGTAGCTTCTCGACAGAGTTTGTCGTGTTCTGTAGCTTCCTGTACTTGATTTGAAATTAGTTTACTTTGTCAATTTTGCTGACGTCAACACCTGTGGACTTAGCCTAAATCGATCATCAGTAGAATAGGCGTTGAGTGAATGAGCTTCACTCAACGCCAAAATACTTAGACAGAATTCTGTCTATCTAGGCATTTGCAGCGTTGAGTTAGCAAGCCTGACTCAATACTTTTAGCCTTAGCAATTTCTTCAGCCACTTCTGCATGCTTGGAGTTAAGAGCGTTGAGTGAGCACACCTCACTCAATGCTTTTTGCCTTAGCCACTTTTTTGCGTCTATAGTATCTTAAGCGTTGAGAGCGTTCAGTTAGCATGCCTTACTCAACGTTTTTTGTCTTGACCAGATTTACTGCTACTTGGCATTGAGTGAGTATGCTCTACTCAACGCCAAACTACTTAACATACATTTTTGTTATCTGGCGTTGAGTGAGTGAGCTACACTGAATGCATTTGGACTTAGCCAAATTTCTATCTAAAAAGAACACTCCCTTTGAGAATTAGTCAACGCATTATCATATGGCGTTGAGTGAGCTTGCCTTACTCAACGCCTGTGGACTTAGTAAATATTCACAGTTTTCTTGTGGTGTTGACTGACTTAGCTATACTCAATGATTATGAAGCTATGACATTGAGTGAGTGAGCTACACTCAACGCCTGTGGACTTATCCACTTTTCTGCTCATTTCTACTTAGGCTATTACAATATTAGCCTATCTCACAGACTTTTGATGTATGGCGTTGAGTGAGTTGACTTCAATCAATACTTGTGGACTTAGCCACTTTTCCAGCCTGCCATTACTTTGGCTTTGACTCTATAGGCTCCACTCAGTGCTATAAGTCATCTGGCATTGAGTGAGTAGCCTTCACTCAACGCATGTGGACTTAGACAGTTTTTTTATCTATACCTTAGGTAAGAGTTTACCTGACTTAGACACTTAGGCTATTTGTCCCATCAATATTATAGGACAACCCTGCATGTATGAAATATACCATTGTGTATGCTAATTGGCATATTTGACTTCTTCAAATCTAGGACATTGTGGGCAATGGACCCAACAATCTACCCATATTTGAAGAAGTCAATACTCTCCACCAAATATCTGAGTAAATGGCATACATTAACAAATTACAGGAATATAACAAGAAAAGATATGATAAGAAGATAAGTTATAGTAAACTTTCTTGTCTGTAGGGCATACCTGTACCCGCTCCCCCTTAATAGCTGCTACCTGCTTTTGATGAATTTGATGCCTCTTTCAAGTCCTTGAATTAGTAAGCCTTCTCCCCCATTTTGACTTCTGTAAATAGCAGGGAGGACATTCTGCTCCCCTCTTTGATTTCTCGTAGGCAGTAGTTCAAACATCTTAAGAGTACTTAGAGTAGTGCTGGAAATGCTCCCCCTCAACTGAAGCAGCATCTCACATGTTTCTTGGTAGGCAGTGTAGTCTGCACTAGTTTGGACAACACTGAACATGATACCATTGAAGGTACACCACTTGAAATGTCTTCAATGTTTTGCTACTCTCGAAGCATTGGTGCATGGTTTGTCGAGCGTGAGCGTGACGTAGGCCATCAAATTGGTTAGTTTAAGCTTTGTTTATCTTGTCCTAAATGCTAACCATTGCAAGCCAAGTTTGAGCCTACCCCTCCTTTGATTCAGCTCCACCTTCATTCTCCAAAGCCTAAAGACAAACCCCCTATCGCAACCAAATCCATGAGCTGCAGTAAATTTAATATTTTGACGAGGTGTGATGTGGTGGAATGAATTCATGAAATTTCTACTTGCTAAGATTGGGGATTGTAAAAAGAAAAAAAGAAAAAGGAAAGAATAAATTTTTTTATAAGAATTACAATGAAAAATGGAATCGCCATCATGTTTATCTTGATATTGGTCGGGTCAGGCCGTGTACACACCCAGTTTTCAAGCTAAGTCTAGGGGTGTGTGGCACACGTGCAATTGTGAGGGGCTGTTTTGGTTTAGCTAATTGTTTGCTCGCTTGGGTTGCGTGTAGCCTCCATGTTTATCTTTGACTACCAAACCTTAGCCTTAGCCCCATGTTTATCCTAAAGCCCTACAGATTCACGCTTCAAATAAGCTAGTACCGTGGAGAGAGTGTGAACGGGCAAGCGTATGGTCACCGATATTGGTGGATTCCTTTGGAGTTAATCCTGAGCCCTGGTCTTGGCAAAGCTCACCTTAGTGGCCTGCCTACTTTCTTCCTATATTTGACCGAACGATTCTTCAGAATTTCAATTTTGAGTAGATACAATATTTATTTACACCTGTCGAAAAGTATAAATTCTATAGTATAATTAAAAAGTTTTTCTATTCTATTTTCTATGCCCATGATATTTTTGATTTCTCTCATTACTGTATTTGGAAATTACTAAGCCAGCTAACTATTTTATAGTCCACAGAGTGATGATTTGCTTGGGATGAGCAAATGTTTAAGTATGGGGGTGTGATGATTCCAAGTTATAAACATATTTTTGGACTAATCTGGGCTAGTTTTCTTGTTGATGCACTACACTTTAGAGCCATATTTGTTCATATTTGTTATTATGTTCATGCCATGATAAGTGCACGTTTGGCCCGGTTTAAGTGTAATTTCTTAGTTATTATTCTTTTGCCCTACTTGATGTTTTGCTATGTTTGGATATTATAGTACGACTGTCTTGGTGGCACTGCTACTGTTACTGCAGGTACAAAGGTGGTGAGCATTTTCGGGATTGTTTTGGAATGTTTTGTGCCTAAGGGCCACTGGTTGTGCGTTTTTACACTCGCACAATCAGTGGAATCCTTAGCGCATGACCACTGGTCGTGCACAGTCTGTTCATAAAATTCCCAAACAGTCTCGGAACACTATACACGATCATTGGACCTATAGCGCACGACCACTGGTCGTGAGCCGCTGATCGTGCGCACTATTCTCCACTTTTCCATGTTCTGTCTGGGGCATTCACACGAGCATTGGACATAGTGCGCACGACAACCGGTCGTGCGCCACTGCTCATGCGCATTATACCAATTTTTCTTGAGTTCTCTCTTGTCTAATCGTACAATCATGGGATCCAGTGCGCACGACCACCGGTCGTGTGCCACTAATCGTGCACATATATATTATTTTTTCTCTCCACTATAGGTTTATCTGGAGCAGAGTGCACAATTAGCAACCATCAGTGCACACGAACACTGGTCGTGCGCCACTGATCGTGCTCTCTGATTGTCTGCTTCTATATTTAAGCTCGTGCTCCGCAATTTAGGTCAATGCATTCCATTATTTCCGCTCCTCTGAGCGGGAAAACTTCCCTACAGCCGATATTTTCTCTCTCCTCCTTGGAGAGTTGATCCGACCACCATTCTTCCTCCAAAATCTTGCAATAGCTTCATCTCCGGATGCCATTATCTTCTCCAAACTCCAAGCTCCATTTTAAGCACTTAAGGTGCTGCATTCGTGGAGTTCTCAGGATAGATTTAGCCCAGCTACTATTCACGAAGAATACGGGTTATTGGAAGGAGATGACAACCCTTCTAGACCCCGGACTTCATCCATAGACCAAGCATGGACAAGGCCCGACAACCCTTGACTCCAACTGTGAATCTCGGAAAGCCTTCGTGTGTTTGGTTGTATTTCTCCCCCTCCTCTTATAGTTACTTTATTCTTAACTTGTGATTGTTTGATTGTTGCTTAAGAACACTATTTAGTTTAATTATTTCAACATGTCTATGTGTTGTTATATCTCAGTTCTTTGTTATGTTGATGATCTTCAGTTTTCTTGTTCTTGTTGATATAGTGCCTTTCCAGCAATTGCTAGAAGCGCGCGTGACGAAGAGGTGATTGCAACCCTCATTGGCTCATCCATCTTTCATATTACTCTCTTGAGTAATCCTCCAAAGCAACGCGGTGACGGCGACCCGCATTTGTTTTATTAGTGTTAAAATTATGAAACCCAAACTCAACCCCCTTGCTTTGTTAACACTTGCTATAACCTTTCAATAGCGAAATCACACTCCCTACTTGCACTCCTCAAGAGATTGATATCCGGGGAGTTAACTCCTCAACTTTAGTACTGCAGCTCATCCATCACACCTCATCAAAATATTAAGTAGGGTAACATCAGCAGAGCCACTAAGACGATCGTACTATAATCTCCAAACACAGCAAAACATCAAGTAGGGCAAAAGAATAATAACTATGAAATCACACTGAAACCGGGCCAAAAGTGCACTTATCATGGAATGAACATAATGATAAATATGAACAAATATGGCTCTAAAGTGTAGTGCATCAACGAGAAAACTAGCGCAAATGAGTACAAAAACATGTGTATAACTTGGACTCATCAATATGACCTGCAACAATTTAAGGAGCAACTGAAGCTATACTAGGTTTAACATACCCAACTCAAACTTGAAGGTGCTAAACATTGCTTCATCTAGTGGCTTAATGAAGATGTCTGCCACTTGCTTGTTTGTTTGACAAACTCAAGGGTGATATCTTCACATTCTACATGTTTCCTAATGAAATGGTATCTTACCTAAATATGCTTTGTTCTGCTGTGAGAAACAAGATTCCTAACAATTGATATAACACTAGTAGAATCACAAAATAGTTCTACTTATCTGAATGTTATAGTCTTGGAGCTGATGCTGGATTCACAAAAACTGAGCACGACAGCTACCTACTGAGATGTACTCTGACTCTGAAGTTGAGATTGCAACACTAATTTGCCTCTTGCTCCTCCAAGACACTAGTCTTTCACCCAAGAGTCTACAGGTTCCTGAAGTTCTCTTCCTGTCCTCTTTGCAGCCTGCAAAATCTGTATTTGAGTTCCCTGTTAGTTCAAACTCCCCATTCTTAGGGTACCATAGGCCAAGATCTAGTGTGCTCTTAAGATACCTCAAAATTCTCTTTGCAGAAGAGTAGTGAGATTCGTTAGGGCAAGCCTGATACCTAGCATAAACACATGTAGCAAGCATGATGTCTGACCTACTTGCAGTAAGTTAAAGAAAGGAGCCAATTATCCCTCTATACAAGGTCTCATCAACATGCTTTCTTGCTTCATTCTTGCCTATATGCATATTTAACCCCATGGGAGTTTTTATGGTGGAGTAATTCTCCATGCAAAATTTCTTAATTAACTCCCTAGTGAACTTAGACTGGGATATGGACAACCCATCATCAATTTGTCTTACTTGGAGACCCAAGAAGAACTTAAGCTCACCCATACTACTCATCTCAAACTTCCCCTGCATAAGTTTAGCAAGCTTCCTACATTGGTTGTCATTAGTAGATCCAAAGATGATATCATCTACATAGATCTGGACTAGGATGATCTTACCCTTAGATTCCCTTAGGAATAGGGTCTTGTCTATCTTCCCCCTTGAGAATTTGTTCTCAATGAGGAACCTAGAAAAGGTTTCATACCAGGCTCTAGGGGCCTGTTTTAGCCCATATAGAGCTTTCCTAAATCTATAAACAGAATCAACAGAGTTAGGAACAACAAAACCTAGAGGCTACTCAACATATGCTTCTTATCTTAAGTGACCATTTAGAAGGGGTTACTTTAGATCCATCTGGTATACTTTGAATCCCTTGTGTGCAATATATGCAAGGAACTGTCTGATGGCCTCCAAACTTGCTACAGGGGCAAAAGTTTGATCAAAATCAATACCTTTTACTTGCCTGTACCCCTTAGCCACTAGCCTTGCTTTGTTATTGATTATAATGCCATTTTTATCAAGCTTATTCTTGTAGATCCACTTGACTCCAATGACATTATGCCCTTGTAGTCTGGGAACCAACTTCCAAACCTTACATCTTTTGATTTGGTTCAGTTCCTCTTGCATAGCAAATATCCAGAATTGATCTATATTGGCTTCTTCAAACTTCTTTGGCCCCACCTGTGACAGGAATCTAGCATACATAGCTGTGTTCAAATTCTTGCTTCTGGTTATTATGCCTTGGCTAGCTTCACCAATGATTTGGTCTACAGGATGGTTTCTCAAATGTCTGATTGCAGGAGGCAATCTTCTTTCAGCAACATCTTCACGAACATCTCCTTGCTGATCTTCATCTGCTCCAAGTGTGTCTGGTGGACCTTCTAGAATATCTACTTCAGCTTGCATCACTAGAGCTACATCTTTGATGGCTAGCTTCTCTACCAACATTTCTGTATCTATAGTACTAAAAGAGTAGCTTAGTAGCTCACTATAAATCATGGTAGACTCATCACAGATTACATGTACAGAATCTTCTACAACTTGGATTTTCAAATTATAGATCCTATAAGCTTTGTTATGGTTGCTATACCCAACCGAAATCCGATCAAAGGACTTGGCAGCAAACTTAGTTATGTAGGAATTTCCATTATGAAGCACATATAACTTACTACCAAAGATTCTGAGATAGCTCAAGTTTGGTTTTCTGACTTTCAAGATCTCATAGGGTGTTTTCTTGTGGCTCTTGGTGATAGAGGCTTTGTTGAGGACATGACATGCAGTGTTGACTGCCTCAACCCAAAAATATTCTTGGAGAAATCTATCATTCAATAGGGTCCTTCCAGCCTCAATGAGAGTTTTGTTTTTCCTCTCAACAATCCTATTTTGCTGGGGTGTTCTAGGTGAAGAGAATTCTTGATGAATTACATGCTCTTCAAAGAACCTTGTCATTCTATCAGACTGGAATTCAGTCCCATGGTCACTTCTGATTTTGACCACAGAGATGTTGAACTCATTATGAATTTGCTTGACAAACTTAATGAAGATATCAAGGGTTTCATTCTTTCTCTTGAGGAAGAACACCCAAGCAAACATAGAAAAGTAAACAACCACCACAAGGGTGTATACCTTCCTACCAAGACTATGAACTGGCATAGGACCAAACAAGTCCATATGCAAGAGGTATAGACACCTAACAAAATCTTTGGTCCCAATGGCCTTGAAGGAAGCTTTTGTCTGCTTGTCATTTTGATAAGCAGAATATATGCCCTCCTTGGAGCACTTCAAATTGGGACCATTCCTAACTGGCTCTTGACTTAAGAGCTTACCAATAGTCTTGTAATTTATATAGGCTAGCCTCTTGTGCAATAGGACATAATAAGAGGCTTTCTCATTAACCACAAGACAGATAGGAGAGTCTGTATTTAAACATAAAAAGTTTAAGCAATAAACAATTCCACTCCTGGTTCCTGTCAATATGACCTCTTGGCCACTTGACCTCCTGATTAGGCATTCATCCTTGTGGAAGACAATAACATAGCAAGGATCAGAGAGCTGGCTAATGCTTATAAGGTTTTGTTGCAACCATTCAACATAAACCACCTTAGTGATGGTGACTATGCCATTAGTGATCTTACAATAGCCTCTTATTACCCCACTATCTGAACCACAAAAGATTACTTTGGGTCCATCTTTTACTGGAGTGTACTCCTTCAAGTTGCCCGTTGTCCCAGTCATGTGCCTGGAACAACAACTGTCCAAGTACCATATAGGGGTATGACCACTTGGACTATCCTATGATATACAATTTACTTTACCTTAGGACCCCAATATCTATTGGGTCCTAGGTGCATATTAGTCTAAAACTGAACATGTCCACAATCAACTTTTCGGGCTAGTGGACTTACTCTGGTCCTGTCCACATTAGGATTATGCCAGCAGTCAATGGCATAGTTGCCTACCTTGGCACATAACCAACAATCATGTATGTTGTATCTTATTTTATGTGGAGGCCTTGCAGCTGGATTGACTGCAGTCTTAACAGAAGGAAGAGGTGCAACGACCATTTTCTGAATTCTTTCAGCATGGATTTGACTGAAGGTAAGTCTGCTTGCTGGCGCATGTGGCCTGTTCTGAATCCTATCATCAGTATCTTTCTTTTCAGACGGTGTGCTCTTGATAGCATCAGAAATAGCCATATTAGGTAAGCTGGCAGACTGACCCTTAGTCAGATTCTGTGCTAACAGGTTCTGAGAAAGGGCTGCAGCCATATTTTTGAGAGAGGGGGCTGTAGCACCAAAAACAAATGGTCCATGATGAGCCATTTGAATTTCTTCATGGGAAGCCTTAAAGGCAATTACCCAGCTATGCCTTCCACAATGGCTGAGAACATCTTCTGTTCCACTTGTGGAAGCAGCATTCATATAGAGACCATATATACTTTCCTAGTCATACCTATTTGAGGGGAATATCACCCTCTTGAATGGGATAGGTGGCCTATATGCCATTGGTGTAACGCCCCTGATTTTTAAATGTTTAGTGAATTCTTTTATTTGGCATATTTATGACGTCAGTCCATTACATTAATGCACGATTGACGCGTGTCATTGTTAGAGCGTGGGTTTTAGCTCTTGTGTTTTCTGTGTGTGGCTGGGTTTAGCCTGTTTGCAAGATTTCCTAGCGAGCAGGGTCTGTTTTGGTGACTCGGTGGAGTCTCTTTTGGAATGCTTGTGTTTTGGCTTCGAGAGGTGTTTACCCGAGATTGGTTAGTCGGATTTCGATTTCAAGTTCACCGTTAGATTCGTAGCGTCGGTTTTTAGCTACGGTACTATTTTCTTAGAATTCGTGGTATGTTTGGTTTTCAGGTCGTTTTGACGTTTTATTTAATTATTTATGATATTCTATTATAATAATCGGATAAAGAAGTATAAATAGAAACCCATCGCGTCAAAACCTTATTCATTGTCTCCCTCATGAAACCGTGGGTCTGTTGCGAAAAAACGAGAGCGAAAGACATCCCTAAGCCTTCGACCTCCAAGTTTTGGAGCTTCGGTGCTCGATTTTCGTCTTTGGAGAGTGGATCCGGGTAGATCTCACCTAGATCTACATTTTTACGGTAAGCTTTTCCAGTTTATTGGATTTTTTTGAGGTCTAGGTATGCGGTTTTTAACCTATTTTCCTCTCAAAAGTTTCAGGTTTTGTTGCTGAAGTGTTCTTGCGGCCAGATCTGTGAGGTGGGGCATTGCTTTGCCGAATTTCTGGAGATTTGAGGCAAGTGGTGATTTTCCCCTTGCTTGTTCATCCTTTCTCTTTTGTTTCATTGATCTGTATAAGAAATGATTTCATGTAGGATTTCCAAACTTACATAAATCTGTTGGATTAAGGTAGGATTTCCCCCAATGTAAAAAATGATTTTCTATAGATCTTGAGGCAAGTGGTGCTTACACCCTTGCCAAGCTTTTTGCCCTTCGGTTTTCTGTTCTAGTAGGACAGATGAGTCTTATCATGACAGCAATAACATCTCTGGTCTAGGTTAGACATAGATAGAAATTGTTAGTATGGTACTGTTGGGATGATAACCCTCTGGCATGTTTCTGTCTAAAAGCTTTGAGTGGAGTTGAGTGTATATAACTTAAAGCTTTGAGTGTAATCTTAGTGCGGAAGTTTAATTTTTAGCCTAAATGTAAAAGCGTTAAGTGTATTGAATGCACTCAACGCCTTGCTGAGTAGTCTGAGAAGCTAAGTTAAAAGCGTTGAGTGAGTGGAACTCACTCAACGCGGAGTTGAGTGAGCTTAACACACTCAACGCCATTCTGTAAATTCTAGAAGCTAATTCTAAAAACATTGACAGCATTGAGTGAGCTTAACTCACTCAACACCGTCACTTTGATCGGCAACGTCGACAGCATTGAGTGAGCTGAACTCACTCAATGCCGTCTCTTAAGTCTATTTAAGCTAAGTGTAGAAGCGTTTATAGCATTGAGTGAGCTGAACTCACTCAATGCCATTACTTAGATAGAAAAACATTGACAGCGTTGAGTGAGTTGAACTCACTCAACGTCGTCGCTTTAACTCTGCAAGCTAACTGTTAAAGCGTTGACAGCATTGAGTGAGCTAAACTCACTCAACGCCGTCATCTGATTTTGGTAGCTAAGTTGTAAAGCATTGAGTGAGTTGAACTCCCTTAATGTCGTCACTTTAACTCAGCAAGCTAAGTGTTAAAGCGTTGATAGCATTGAGTGAGATGAACTCACTCAATGTCATCATCTGATTTTGGCAGCTAAGTGGTAAAGCATTGAGTGAGCTGAAGTCACTCAACGCCATCGCCTGTTCTTGCTGCTGTGTTTAAGCGTTGTGTGTGGTGAGTTATGGCGTCGAGTGCGTTGACTGCACTCGATGCGACATCTAGTGTACTCGGCGTGATGTCGAGTGTACTCGACGCAGAGTCGAGTGTACTCGACGCGGAGTCGAGTGTTTGATAATACGTTTTGTAGCCTAAACTATTATCGTATTTTATATTTTATATTGTACAAATAATGTCTATTATTAGTTTATTTTTTTTCCTTTTTATGTAAATTTTATTGCCACTAACTTTTTCCTGTCTTTTTGCAGGTTTTCAGAAAAATTGCCAAAATGGCCTGTCACGCCCCCCTGTCACGCCCTCCCTGGGCATGACCTAGGGCGTGTCACCCGATCCCGAGGACACCTGCTGGAAGGGACAGAAAACGGTCAAAACCGCTGTCACGCCCCCCTGTCACGCCCTCCCTGGGCGTGTCACTAGGCGTGACCAGGGGCGTGTCGCCCTCTGCCGCAAAGCTGCCGCCGCATTAAATGCCCGTCCGCCTCAGCACGCAAATAGTACTATCACGCCCCATGTCACGCCCGTGACATGGGCGTGACACCTTCCTTTTTCGGCGACTGACGGATTTCCGACCAATGATTTGGACATGACATGCCTGTCACGCCCCTCTGTCACGGGCGTGACCTAGGGCGTGACCACCGACGTACCGAAGCAATCATCCCTCCCGCCAGAATCCAGATCCCGAGGTCAAATCCGTACCTGTCACGCCCCCGGACACGCCCCCCTAGGGCGTGTCGGAGGGCGTGACCAACCCGAGAAATTTTCTATAAATTGAGCCCCCCTCCTCCCGATTTCAGCAAGCTTTGGTTGAGTGGGGGAGGTGCTGCCCCTTTGTTTCTTGATCCTTTTTCATGCTTTCTCTCTCTCTCTCCCCCTCTCTTTGTACTTTTTGATTAACCCTAGTTTAATCTTAGTTTGTGCTAGCTTTTATTGTAATTTTCTTCTTGCTTAGTGCTTAATGTAGGGCTAGAATAGGGTTTAATTTTCATGCACTTGTAACTTTATTTTCATTAGTGTAACTTGCCTTTTTTTCATTAATAAAATTGTTCTTCCCTTAGCTTGTGTTCTTCTTATGTTTTTCTACTCATCTCCCCCCTCCACTCCATTATGATTAACTAATCCTCCTTGTACTCGATCTTGATGATCCGAGGTTAGAGCGATTATGTTATGATGTTTTAATTAATCTTTTCTTTTTAGGTTAGGGCCTTGAATTACTCTTGATTAATCACGGGTTGGGGTATATTTTCGATATATACTCTCCACCTTTGCTTTCATTCTGGGCTAGCCGAGAGGCCGAAAGAATGAAGTGAGCATTCAAGAGTAAAGGGAGTTGTACGCACCCCTCGAGAGAGGCAGACGTCCAAATCTCCCGGATTGGAGTAAAATCCAATAGTGGGGTTCACCGCGTAAAGCAAGTTTTAGGCCTCCGATTTAGACGAAAGTCGGTCGGACCTTCCTAAACTCAGTTGGGCACGACTTCGAGAGAAGCGTGTTCAAGCTTTAGGAACCTCCACGGTCAAGGACCCTTATCCTATTAAGTTTAGATTTTTAGCGCATTTTCTTAATCGTCTTTAGCCGAGGTGAATCTTGATCGGGTGCATTTCCATTTCATATTGTTCTACCTTTTATAGTAATCTCATATATTGTGCTCTTTAACTAACTGCAGTAATTTCCTTTCTAGCTTAGTTGTTTGCTTAACAGCTTTACTTAATTGCAGTGTTTCTCTTTCTAGTATAACTTTACTTTCTCCCTTGCACTTAGATTTTCTAAAACCCTAGTTTTTTTCGTCGATAAGATAATAGCGTTCGTGTGAGTAAGCTTAGCCAACAGTTCCCGGATTTCAATACGACACTTGTGTCCCCGTGCTACAATTCGATAGGTATACTTGCCTCATCGGGTTGCTAGTTCGGTTGCGTTTATTTTCTTTGAACCCTAGCGCGCAACAAGTTTTTGGCGCCGTTGCCGGGGAACCAACTTCCGTTGATATTTTGAAAACACGAATCTATTAATTTTATCTCTTCTCTTTCTCATCCCCTATCTTTTAAATTTTAAAAAAAAAAAAATTTTCACCGCTCTTAATAGTAACCAACTTCACAATTTTTCTACGCCACCTAATTCTCTCGAAAAGGGCAAAGGGCTTTAAGCGCCACTGTCTTGTCTAGTACCTTGCGAACCCTTCACGGGGTAGTCCTTGGGAAGTTCGGGAGTTAATCTATAAAAAAAATCTATTTCAAAAAGAAAAAAAAATTTAATTTAATTTTCTAAATCTAGTTTTTCTTTCTAGTTTATCCTTTTTCTCTTTCTCTTCTTCTTTTCTGTTCTTTTAGTGCATGACCCGCGGGAGTCCGTCGGTTATTTTGGACTTGGACCACGAAATTGAGCGTACTCTTCGGAGAAGATCGCGATTTCAAGGTCCTACTATCCAAGTGCCGGTTGAGGACTCCGAGTCATTTAATACTTTAAGAATGGAAGAACCCAACGTAGATGAGGCCGTGCAAAGGACTATGTCCTATTATGCACGACCGAACCTCGAGGGAACAGAATCGAGTATAGTCCGTCCTACTATAGCAAATAATAACTTTGAACTAAAGCCTAGCATAATTCAAATGGTGCAGCAATATGTGCAATTTGACGGACTTCAAGATGAAGATCCGAACGCACATATAACTAGCTTTCTTGAAATTTGCGACACCTTCAAGATAAATGGTGTCACAAATGATGCGATCAAGCTAAGACTCTTCCCCTTCTCTCTAAGAACTAAAGCTAAGCAGTGGCTTAACACACTTCCGAAAAATAGCATAACCACTTGGAATGAATTAACTGAAAAATTTTTGGCGAAGTATTTTCCGCCAGCTAAAACTGCAAAACTTAGGAACGACATCTCTGCCTTCGGACAAATAGACTCTGAAACCCTTTACGAAACCTGGGAGAGATTTAAAGAATTATTAAGACGATGCCCACATCACGCGCTGCCTGTATGGTTACAAGTGCAGACGTTTTATAACGGGCTAAATCAAAGCACGAAGCAAATGATAGACGCAGCTTCTGGCGGTACTTTAAATCATAAGACCCCGGAAGCCGCTCTTGAGCTTTTTGAGGATATGGCCATGAACACTTATCAGTGGAATGTGCCTAGGTCCCCGCCCGAACAAGCCTGCATGTATCTATGAAGTGGACAACGTCTCCCAGCTCGCTCTGCAAGTAGAAATCCTAAGCAAAAAATAACGGAGATGACTGCTGCCTCCGCCCCTCAGGTATGGGAATCTGCAACCCCTACTCCAGAACATTTAGATTATGTTAATAATTTGCCTAGACTGCTTTTAATAATTTTTCTGCTGCGAATTTTCATCCGCCTGGTTTTAATTTTCCGAATAGTTATAACCCCGCTTTAAGAAATCACCCGAACTTTTCATGGAGTAATCCATCGAATGCGATGCGCCCACCTTCGCAAAATGATTTTTCTGCACAACCACCACCACCACCACTTCTTCAAAATTACCCAAAACCTCCGAGCTTGGAGGAATTACTTTCTAAATATATCACCACAAATGACGCTACCATAAGAACTTTAACCAGAAGCGTAAAAAGTTTAGAAAATCAGGTAGGACAGCTCGCGAAAATAATTTCTGCGCGACCCGTAGGGTCTCTTCCTTCCAATACCGAACCCAACCTGAGAGAGCAAGCGAAAGCTATAACTCTTCGGAGTGGGAAGCAAGTCTCCGGTATGGTAAGTGAAGAGCCCGAGGCAAGCTCCGCTTCTGCTTTTAAAAATCAAAGCTCCGCTTCCGCTTTTAAAAATCAAAGCTCCGCTCCGCTTCCACCCTCTGTTGAAGAATTAATCACCCCCACTTTAGAAAATAATCTCACTCCACCACCCATCTTCAAAAATAATTCAACTCCTCCATACCCCTCTGAACTTAATAGACAACGTCAAGATGATCAGTACTCCCGCTTCTTAGAAATCTTCAAACAAATCCACATTAATCTTCCCTTCCACGAGGCTATTTCGCAAATGCCGAAATACGCCAAATATCTTAAAGACCTCCTCACAAACAAGAAGAAGTTAGAGAATCTTTCGCACATCACGCTAAACGCCGAGTGCTCCGCCGTTTTAACAAACGGTTTGCCGAAGAAAATCAGTGACCCGAGTAGTTTCTCTATCCCGTGTGTCTTCGGTGATCTCTTTGTTAAACACGCGTTAGCCGACTTAGGCGCAAGTATAAACCTGATGCCCTTTTCATTGTTCAAAAAGTTAGGGATTGGTAGCCTTAACCCCACGCGTATGAGTATCCAGCTAGCCGATAGATCCGTCAAGTACCCGTTAGGAATAGTGGAGGAAGTTCTAGTGAAAGTCGACAAGTTCATCTTCCTGGTGGACTTTGTTTCCTCGCCACCTCCCGAGCCATCATTGACGTAAGCAATGGTAAGCTCTTTCTTCGAGTAGGTGACGATGAAGTCACATTTCCTATCACCCCTTCGATGAAGAACACCTTAGCGAACGATGACTCATGTTTTTTCGTAGACGCCGTGAGTGATGATTCTTCCTACTGCCTCTCTGACTTTGAAAAAGAATTTTCTACTTTTTGCTCCTCTTCTCTTACAACAGAATCACTGCAAGGAAGTGATGAATCTTCTTATTGTCTTTCTGAGTTTGAAAAAGAGTTTTCTGATTTTTGTTCTTCCTCTTTTCTTACCACTGAATCTGTACAAGAAGCCATCTTGGCTGCTAGCCCCACCCCTTATTACGTTCCTTATAAAAAAGTTTATGAAGATATTATTTTTGAAAAAGAAAGAATCTCAAAATCCTCTTATGAAGAACCCCCTACCCTAGAACTTAAAGAACTTCCCGAACACCTTAAGTATGCTTTCCTAGAAAAAGACTCCAAGTTACCAGTTATCGTTTCGGCCAACCTCACGGATACGCAGAACGATAAACTTCTTCTAGTTCTATATAAGCATCGCCGGGCTATTGCTTGGCAAATTTCTGATATCAAGGGCATAAACCCATCTTTCTGTACACATAAAATTTTAATGGAAGATAATTTGCGTAACTCTATTCAACCTCAGCGCCGTATAAACCCGAATATGAAAGAAGTAGTTAAGGGCGAGGTTATGAAACTATTAGACGCAGGAATTATCTACCCTATATCGGACAGTAAGTGGGTTAGCCCCGTTCAGGTAGTTCCAAAAAAGGGAGGGATAACCGTAGTTAGTAATGAGAATAATGAATTAATCCCGACACGGACGGTGACGGGTTGGCGTATGTGCATAGATTACCGTAAGTTAAATGACGCCACCCATAAGGACCACTTTCCTCTACCGTTTATCAACCAGATTTTAGAACGTCTCTCCGGCCATAGCTTTTATTGTTTTCTCGATGGCCTCTCGGGGTACTTTCAAATACCCATCTCTCCCGAGGACCATGAGAAAACTACGTTTACTTGTCCCTTCGGCACCTTCGCGTACCGAAGAATGCCATTTGGATTATGCAATGTGCCGGCTACATTCCAACGATGTATGCTCGCAATATTTGACAAGTACGTAGAAAGCATTATGGAGGTATTCATGGACGATTTCTCCGTGTTCGGCGACTCCTTCGATAGATGTTTAGAAAACCTCGAAAAAGTCTTAGAACGATGCGAAGAAACTAACCTTGCCCTAAATTGGGAAAAATGCCATTTTATGGTGAGGGAAGGGTTAGTTTTGGGTCATAAAATTTCTGCTAAAGGTATTGAGGTAGACGTTGCCAAGATAGAAGTTATTGAGAAGTTGCCGCCACCTACAAACATAAAAGCTATAAGAAGTTTCCTAGGCCACGCTGGTTTTTATCGTCGTTTTATAAAGGACTTCTCCAAGATCACTAAGCCCCTCACCCATCTCTTAGAAAAAGACGCTCCATTCATTTTTGATGACTCTTGTATTTCTGCCTTTGAATTAATTAAAGAAAAGTTAATTAACGCGCCAATTATGATAGCTCCGGTGTGGGACCTTCCTTTCGAGATTATGTGCGATGCGAGTAGTTTTGCTGTGGGGGCCGTATTAGGTCAACGCATATCTAAGAACTTCCACCCCATCTATTATGCTAGTAAAACCCTCACATCTGCACAAGAAAATTACACCACAACCGAGAAGGAGCTCTTAGCTGTAGTATTTGCGTTTGATAAATTTCGCCCTTACATTACACTTTCAAAAATCATTGTTTTTAAGGACCACTCGGCCCTCAAGTACCTTCTTGCCAAAACGGATGCCAAGCCTCGCTTGATTCGCTGGGTCTTACTCCTCCAGGAGTTTGACTTAGAGATCCGTGATAAGCGAGGAGCCGAGAACTTGGCCGCCGACCATTTATCAAGATTAGATAACCCCTTTATAGAAAAATTAAATGAAAAATCTTTTAATGACTATTTCCTGATGAGAAGCTGCTTTTAGTTAATACATCTACTTCTCCTTGGTTCGCGCACATCGCCAACTATCTAGTGGCCCGGGTGCTCCCAAAAGAGTTCTCCTCTCAGCAAAAGAAGAAATTCTTTTCTGAGCTGAAGAACTACTTTTGGGAAGACCCGCATCTTTTCAAAATTTGTGCGGATCAAGTGATAAGGAGATGTGTTTCTTTTGATGAAGGAATTGATATTCTAAAACATTTGCATGAAGGTCCGACAGGTGGGCACTATCAAGCTGCTCGCACCGCTCATAAGGTGCTTTGCGCGGGTTTTTACTGGCCTAGCCTGTTTAAAGACGCGCAAGCCTTTGTGAGCAGGTGTGATAGTTGCCAACGGTCGGGCAATATTTCTAATAAAAATGAAATGCCGCAAAATTATTTCTTAGAGTGCGAAATTTTCGACCTCTGGGGAATTGATTTTGTTGGCCCCCTTCCTTCTAGCTTCGGAAACAAATATATTTTAGTTGCTGTTGATTATGTTTCACGATGGGCTGAGGCCCAAGCTCTTCCTACGAACGACTCCCGAGTTGTAGTCACGTTTTTTAAAAAATTATTTTCTAGATTCGGTACGCCTCGCGCAATCGTTAGCGATAGGGGTTCCCATTTCTGTAACGCGCAATTTTCAAAAATCCTTACTAAATACGGCGTTACGCATAAACTGTCCACTGCCTACCACCCCCAAACTAACGGTCAAGTCGAAGTAGTTAATAGAGAAATAAAAAGAATATTAGAAAAGACTGTTTCAACTTCTAGAAAAGACTGGTCAACCAAACTTGACGATGCTCTATGGGCCTACCGAACAGCGTACAAAACCGCCCTCGGATGTACGCCGTATCGGCTGGTCTTATGGAAAATCGTGCCATCTGCCCGTAGAGTTAGAACACCGCGCCTTTTGGGCCTTAAAATTTTTAAACTTCGATCCCCACTCAGTCGGTGACCTTCGAAAATTCCAACTAAATGAACTCGACGAGTGGCGCTCTTATGCTTATGAAAATAATAAACTTTATAAAGAGCGGACGAAGCGTTTACACGATAAACACTTAAGGCACCCTAAAAACTTTAAGCCGGGCGACCAAGTCCTATTATATAATTCTCGTTTACGTTTATTTCCGGGCAAATTAAAATCTCGCTGGTCTGGCCCGTTTTCTATTTTAGAAGTATTTCCCTATGGAACTGTTTTAATTTCTCACCCTGATAAGGGTAATTTCAAAGTGAATGGTCAGCGTCTTAAACTCTATTTTTCTGGTGATGATGATGTCAGTCCAAACATTATTAAGTTTCTGCTTCACGAACTCTAATCTGAAACTTTTAATTTTTTGCTAAAAACAATTTTATTTCGGAACAACAATATTTTTGGACAATCTAATTTTTTTTTGATGCGTCGAGCTCAACGACGCTTTAACCAAAGGGTGCTCTTGGGAGGCAACCCAAGTTATCTTTTTCTGTTTTCTTTATTTTACAATTTTTGCCTCGGACGGCTCCGACAAGCTGAAGCTTCTGCGATCGCCTGCTCCAACATTGCTGAATCCATCACAAAGTCCAAAGAAGACACTCGGGGAGCGGCATCACTCAGTTTTCGCAGCAAATAAATCCGGGGAAGTACCTGTATTTCAATTCTGTCTTTCAATTCTGTACTTTATTTTTCTCTCCTTCTCCAATCCCCTTCTTTAGCCATTGAGGACAATGTCTGTTTTATGCTTGGGGGAGGATTTCCTCCTTCATTTTTGCTTAGTGTAAATAATTTCCTTTTTGTATATATTGTAAATAGTTCCAAAAATAAAAAAATAAAAAAAAAATAAAAAAAATGAATATCTTAAAATTCCAAAAAAAGAGAAAATTTTCCAAAATCCAAAAAAAGAGAGAATATTTCTCAAAATTAAAAAAATATATATGTGTTTTTGAATAGTTTAGACATTTTGGTATTTCAATAGTACCCCTAGTTTTTAGTTTTGTTTTACTCAAAATCTCCTATAAACAACTTAGTTAATTATAATATTTCTAATCGTTCTTTTTAATTATGTTTCACAACTAAAATGTTGGCCATGCTGTGTTTCTAATTCACGGTAGCATGTTAAGGTGAAATATTTTTCTAAAACTCGCATTTCTATTATGGTTTTTTGTTGTTTATTTCCTTTACTTTCTTAAAAATTCATCATCCACTATTTTCTTTTTCGTTTTTGAATAATTTTTGTAAAGTGAACTTTTGAATAACGTAGTAGATGTGAACGATCCAAGTCACCTATTATTTCTATTTTCAAGTTAATTTCATCAATCTTCCTTTATTATCTAGGACTCGCTTTTTGAAAATTTTTCAAACCTTTGTTTTAAATAAATTCAAAAGCGTGAAAATGATTTAGGCCGTTTTTGTTTTCGTTTGAGCTTTCTTGCCAACCTAAAAACTTTTACCACTAGTTAGCCGTTTTTGAGCCTTTTTCCGATTTCATTTGATAGCTCCTCCCTTCATTTCAGTTTCACCAAAGCCAAAATTTCCAACCTATCGAATCACACTAGCTTTTTTTCATAAATTATTTTGACGATTTTGATAGGGTATTTTGTGATTTTTGTGGAGAAAGGTTTTCGAAAAAAAAAGAAGTATGTTCAAAAGTGATGTTTATTTTTTGTTTGGCCAACTCAAAAAGGAAAATAAAAATATTTATGGCCTTTGTTTTGAAAAAAGAAAAAAAAATGGAAAAGAAAAAAATGAAAAAGAAAGAAAAAAATGTGTATATATTTTTATGAAAATTTTTGAAACTCTTTGCTTTGGTTTAGTGTGATTTTAAAACCTTCACGTTTATCTTTGAATTCCACTCCTAATCATTTTCCTAAACCAAACGTTTCTGTCCTATTTAAGTCCTTTTGATTCACGCTTTTTGATTTTTTATTTAACAACTAAGAAAAGAAAAACAGTAAATCAGTTTTAGTTTTAGATTTAAACCTAGATTTTTGATAATTAAATTGATATAATTATAATACGTTGCTTGGATCTAGTAACAACTCAATGCGTGTTTTTCATTTTCGTTGCTTTACTTAAGTCCATTTAAAAAAATCTCGTTAAAATTTTGGATGATTTGTTTTTATTAAGTAAAGTTTATAAAAGTTTTACCATACCTAAATAATTGTTTTAGACTTACATTTCACCTTTTCCCTACTAAGAATTTCGCATAGTACTTGTGTAGACATAATTAGAACTTTTTGATTAGTCCTTTTTATAAATATCTAGTTTTTATATTTTTGCTTGGGGACAAGCAAAGCTTAAGCTTGGGGGAATTTGATAATACGTTTTGTAGCCTAAACTATTATCGTATTTTATATTTTATATTGTACAAATTATGTCTATTATTAGTTTATTTTTTCCTTTTTATGTAAATTTTATTGCCACTAACTTTTTCCTGTCTTTTTGCAGGTTTTCAGAAAAATTGCCAAAATGGCCTGTCACGCCCCCCTGTCACGCCCTCCCTGGGCATGACCTAGGGCGTGTCACCCGATCCCGAGGACACCTGCTGGAAGGGACAGAAAACGGTCAAAACCGCTGTCACGCCCCCCTGTCACGCCCTCCCTGGGCGTGTCACTAGGCGTGACCAGGGGCGTGTCGCCCTATGCCGCAAAGCTGCTGCCGCATTAAATGCCCGTCCGCCTTAGCACGCAAATAGTACTGTCACGCCCCATGTCACGCCCGTGACATGGGCGTGACACCTTCCTTTTTCGGCGACTGACGGATTTCCGACCAATGATTTGGACATGACATGCCTGTCACGCCCCCCTGTCACGGGCGTGACCTAGGGCATGACCACCGACGTACCGAAGCAATCATCCCTCCCGCCAGAATCCAGAGCCCAAGGTCAAATCCGTACCTGTCACGCCCCCTGACACGCCCCCTAACACGCCCCCCTAGGGCGTGTCGGAGGGCGTGACCAACCTGAGAAATTTTCTATAAATTGAGCCCCCCTCCTCCCCATTTCAGCAAGCTTTGGTTGAGTGGGGGAGGTGCTGCCCCTTTGTTTCTTGATCCTTTTTCATGCTTTCTCTCTCTCTCCCCCTCTCTTTGTACTTTTTGGTTAACCCTAGTTTAATCTTAGTTTGTGCTAGCTTTTATTGTAATTTTCTTCTTGCTTAGTGCTTAATGTAGGGCTAGAATAGGGTTTAATTTTCATGCACTTGTAACTTTATTTTCATTAGTGTAACTTGCCTTTTTTTTCATTAATAAAATTGTTCTTCCCTTAGCTTGTGTTCTTCTTATGTTTTTCTACTCATCTCCCCCCTCCACTCCATTATGATTAACTAATCCTCCTTGTACTCGATCTTGATGATCGAGGTTAGAGCGATTATGTTATGATGTTTTAATTAATCTTTTCTTTTTAGGTTAGGGCCTTGAATTACTCTTGATTAATCACGGGTTGGGGGTATATTTTCAATATATACTCTCCACCTTTGCTTTCATTCTGGGCTAGCCGAGAGGCCGAAAGAATGAAGTGAGCATTCAAGAGTAAAGGGAGTTGTACGCACCCCTCGAGAGAGGCAGACGTCCAAATCTCCCGGATTGGAGTAAAATCCAATAGTGGGGTTCACCGCGTAAAGCGAGTTTTAGGCCTCCGATTTAGACGAAAGTCGGTCAGACCTTCCTAAACTCAGTTGGGCACGACTTCGAGAGAAGCGTGTTCAAGCTTTAGGAACCTCCACGGTCAAGGACCCTTATCCTATTAAGTTTAGATTTTTAGCGCATTTTCTTAATCGTCTTTAGCCGAGGTGAATCTTGATCGGGTGCATTTCCATTTCATATTGTTCTACCTTTTATAGTAATCTCATATATTGTGCTCTTTAACTAACTGCAGTAATTTCCTTTCTAGCTTAGTTGTTTGCTTAACAGCTTTACTTAATTGCAGTGTTTCTCTTTCTAGTATAACTTTACTTTCTCCCTTGCACTTAGATTTTCTAAAACCCTAGTTTTTTCCGTCGATAAGATAATAGCGTTCGTGTGAGTAAGCTTAGCCAACAGTTCCCGGATTTCAATACGACACTTGTGTCCCCTTGCTACAATTCGATAGGTATACTTGCCTCATCGGGTTGCTAGTTCGGTTGCGTTTATTTTCTTCGAACCCTAGCGCGCAACAGTGTTCTCGACGCTTTTCCCTTAGACTCGTGTCATTTCACCCATTTGTCATGTATCTCTAAAGGCTTAGTTTTGCCAAGTTAGAATCGTCGGGTTCTGTTGAATTTGTCGAGTTTGGGTTTTATGGGTATTTGGGATATGAGGTTTTGTTTGGTTGGCTTAGTTTTGTGAATCATTACACTCCGACATGTTTGGGTCTTGTTTTTTGGGCTGTTGGGTTATGTTGGACTAGATGGCCACCAACGAAGTCCCGTTTTTGAGACTTTTGGGTCTGTTAGTTTGGGTTTGACAGGTTGGTCCTGACTCAGATCCGATTGCGTTACAATGTTAATGATTCACGTGTTTATTGAGCCTTTGTCGCATTTTTGTTTCCTATAGATTAAACTTATGCTATTTCCGCCTATTCTCGCAGATGTTCTCGGAGTATGACTCCGTTCGCACTTGGTGCAAATCTCATTACCTATTAACTTTATAAGTTAACTCTTTTGTTCTTAATCTCTAGTTAATTTGTTGTGTTTTTAACAGCTATTCAGGTTTGGGTTAGTAATCTTACTACTCCCTTTTTACTGACAGTTTTGTTTGCCACTTGTATTTTTCTTGCTGAGGTGTTCTTTCTTTGAATGCCAATGGTTCAGGATAGTAGCCGGTTGAGTGGCTAGGTTTGGTGTTTGCTAGTGGACTGCAGTGTTGCAGAGATTTCCTCTACCTTGAGAGGTAGTTCTTTTTGGTTTTCTTGTTTGTACAGACACACATACTGACCAGTGGGTTCGTGTCAGTTTGTTGATTCCCACTGGTGGTTTTCTTTTGAATTGCATAATACTTTACTAAGCTGCTAGTTCTACCTTTTGTGGTTGTTTTTACTTGCTCTATGAGAATGTTTTATACTAGGTTGCATGTTAGGTATTTTCACTTATAAAAGCATTACTACTAGTACTTCATAGATCTCATATTTCTAAAACTAAAATACTATTTTCTAGATAACGTAAAGACTATTTTCATATTTATAATAAATATAGAATTTTGCATGACATGAGTTATCCTTTGGTGATGTTTATACTCATGTAGGGTGTTAATCAACATAACCAAAGTATTTTCCGCAGCGTATAACTATACTTTTACTCGTGGACTATTTGATCCACTGTGCCGAGAGATACAGCCATCCACTTTAAACTGGTTTTTTACTTAATAACTTATGGATTTCATATAAACTGTAGAGTTTGGAGTTTTGCCTGAGCTCCTGCAGTTATCCCCTGCACGGCGTGGCATAATGACGCATATTTTCTCTTACTTTTATATAACTTAAATGTTGAGAAAATGCGGGTAATGACAATTGGTATCAGAGGGATTGGTTGTTTGACAATTGGTCGGGCAACCATCTCTAGTTAGTGTTAGTTGTGTAGTGTCATTTCATACACACACCGACGTGTCATCAGTACGTCTTGGCTGAAGTATGAACACTACACTCATAAGCATGATAAGATGTATAAGTGGCATATTATGTAGTATGGGATGCATAATATTTGTTTATATATAGATCGACCATAGGTGGAAACATGTGACATTTATGTAGTATGAGATGCATAACCATCATCACATGGATGCCCATTAGCACGTTTTACTTTTTCATTACATGCGATATTATGTAGTATGGGATGCATAATATTTCATGTGTACGCCGCTCATAATATGCATTAAGGCCTTTTTAGAATGAATAGAACAACATACATAGCATAACATAGCATTTGCACACGTACCAAGCTAAAGATTTATATGATGACATATGTACACACATTATTTTGAGTCAAAAGAATACAAATTCATGCATTCATGGACAATGCATAAGAGTTAATAGAATGAGGTTATATCATCCTAAGATTAAGCATTTCATCATTTATAAAATTCCCAGAGCAAGTTAGCGGAAAAAGCAAGTATTTATGTATGTTTTGTCTGTACTAGGTCGTTTGGTTCTAGCGATTAAGCTAGGTTTTGACTAGTTGCTTGTTGTAATTATTAGAAAGTCGAGACGTCCTATGACAAGGTTGACTCCTCAGTTAGAGGGGGAGTCGTCTGGTGCTCAGAATGAGGCCGTGATAGAAGGATTGCGACAGAGCAATGAAGTTTTGTCTAGGCAATTGTTGGAGGTGCAGTCGCAGATCCAAGCCTTGTTGACTATCATTGCAGGACAACCACTTAGTGTTCAGGACCCGGCCGTGGGTCAAGGTATTCAAGTTCCTCCTGCTCCTCTGGTTCCCCCAACTATGCTGCCACCAGAGATGAACTTCATCTCGCATTTCCAGCGACTGGGACCCCCTACTTATGATGGTAGCGTAGCCTTCATGGCTTCGGTTGACTGGATCAAAGCCATCGAGGAGATGTTCTCTTACTCTGGAGTTTCAGCGGACAAGAGAGTAATGTTCACTGCCAACCAGCTCAAAGTTTTGGCAAAGAGTTGGTGGCTAAGGGAGTAGGAAAATTTGAAGGATGGTTGTTCCTGGGTAGCCTTCAAGGAGCTTTTGCTGAAGAGGTTTCTACCGTCGGTTGAGCGAGACCGTTTGTTAAGTGATTTCCTGCACTTAAAGCAGAGGCAGCTCACGGTGAGTGAGTATGAAGTGGAGTTTAGAAAGCTGATCCGGTTCGCCCCAGATTTAGTAGTTTCTGAAGCCAACAAAGTCAAGAATTTTTTGGGTGGTCTTAAGAGTGACATCCAGCAGTTGGCAAGTGCTTATACATCAGAGAGTTATGTTGAGGCAGTCGAAGCAACTCTTAAGGAAATCGACAGTGCCAAGAACCGAGGACAACAAATGAGAAAGGATAAGAGGAAGACTGGGGAGAGTAAGTGTTCTCAGGAATCCGGTGCTGCTTCGAGGAAGAGGAGCCAAAAGTTATGCAGTTTCAGTGGCCGGCTCGGCCACCCGTTTGAGAAATATTATAAGAGGATAGGAGCTCAGAAGTAGGAGCAGGTCCATGCGATCCAGGATGCTCCTAAGGGAGATTTGGTTTATACTTCATGAAAACGGAAGGGGCATGATGTTGCCCACTATGTGGATAAGGTTAGAGTCTACTTTTAGTGCGGATAGAAAGGTCACGTCAAGTCAAAGTGCCCGTAGTCTCAGGCTGCTCTGTAGCCAGTTCCGCTTCGGGCCTTGCCACCGCCGCAGCCTATAGATAAAGGGAAGGGAAAGCTGAACGTGCTTTCTCTAGAGGAATCCCAGTCGTCAACCCAAGTGATTTCAGGTTAGTTCCTAACCTAGTTTATTTCTTTTTTTGCTCATAGCTATAGTTTCGATGTTCTTCAATTAGTTATGTAAGCTTTTATAGGGAAATTTAAGGTAAAGAACCGCTGGGCGCGTGTCCTTTTTGATTCCAGTGCTACCCACTCGTTTGTGGCTAGGGCTTTCATAAGGCATCATCAATTGGCTCACGATCGGGTTGGTGACACGTTTTGTGTCAAGTTTCCTTCTGCTGATTTTGTGATATCAGACCAAGGTATTTAGAGTTGTCCGATTCTGTTAGGCGATTTTCTAGCAGTTGCTGATTTGAAGGTGATAGACTTGGAATATTTTTACGTGATCTTGGGCATGGACTGGTTGTCCATATATGATGTTGTTATCTAGTGTAAGGTTAAGCGCTTGGACTTCAAGATCGACAACTATTAACCTAGGAGTGTTTATGGATATCCGCGCCAAGTTTCTCCAATTATTTCTACGGTATGTGCTCAAAAGCTTTAGATTCTGGATGTTTTGCTTGTTTGGTTTCAGTTTTGGAAACCGTTGTAAGCTTGCCGCATGTAGAGGAGATTCTTGTGGTGTGTGAGTTTCCGAATGTTTTTCTAGCTAATCGTCCTGGTCTTTCGCCTGAGAGGGACGTGGAGTTTGTCATAGATCTGGAGCTGGGTACCCATCCTATTGCTAAGGCGCCGTACTGGATGGCCCCGCGTGAGTTGGAGGAGTTGCGTACTCAATTGGATGAGTTGCTCTTGAATGGTTTTATTAGGCAAAGTTCTTCGCCTTGGGGTGCTCCCGTCTTGTGATTAAAGAAAAAGGATGGATCAATGAGGTTATGTATTGATTATAGAGAGCTAAAAAAGTCACTATTAAGAACATTTATCTTTTATCGAGAATAGATGATTTGTTTGATCAACTACGTGGTAGCACAGTATTTTCAAAGATTGAACTTCGTTCAAGCTACCACTAGTTAAGGATTTGTGAGACGGATATCCCACGGACTGCTTTCTATTCCAGGCATGGATATTCTGAGTTTTTAATAATGTCCTTTGGTTTGACCAATGCTCCCTCTGCCTTTATGGATATGATGAACCACGTGTTCAAGGATTTTCTGGACCATTTCGTGGTCGTGTTTATAGATGACATTTTGGTGTATTCCCGTAGTGCTGATGAACATGCCTAGCACTTGTGTTTAGTTTTGTCTGCCTTGTAATACCATAAGCTGTTTGCTAAGCTGAGCAAGTGTAAGTTTTGGTTGCCTCAGGTTTCGTTTTTGGGTCATGTGGTAAATAAAGATGGAATTTCAGTTGACCATGAGAAGATAGCTGCTATTATGGATTGGAATAGGCCAACCACACCTACGGAGATAAGGAGCTTCCTAGGGTTGGCTGGATACTATAGAAGGTTTGTTGAGGGTTTCTCTTCATTGTCTATGCCACTGAATTAACTGAAGCAGAAGAACACAGCTTTTGTTTGGAGCAATAAGTGCGAGGAAGTTTTCCTCGAATTAAAGAAGAGATTGTGCACTGCTCAAGTTTTGTCTCTGCCAACTGAAGGGTTGGAATATGCTGTGTATGTGGATGTGTCACACATTGGACTTGGTTGTGTGCTGATGCAAGAAGGAAAGGTAATTATGTACGGGTTGAGACAGTTAAAGATTCATGAAAGGAATTACCCTACGCATGATTTGGAATTTGCGGTAGTTATTTATGCGTTAAAGTTGTGGAGGCACTTGCTGTATGACGCATTATCCAAGATTTACACAGATCACATGAGTTTGAAATACATTTTCACTCAAAGAGAGTTAAATCTGCGCCAGTGAATATGGTTAGAGTACGTATCGGATTATGATGTTGAGATACAATACCATCCGGGCAAAGCTAATATTGTAGCTGTTGCCTTGAGTAGGAAGACAGCTAAGATTTTTAACCTATCTGTGGATTCTTTGGTAGAAGAATTTCTCTTGATGTACATTTATGTTGGGAGTTGTAACTCGTCTAGTAGTTTGGAGGTAGATGAGCCTTTATGGATTGCACTTACAAGACTGCATCTGATGGAAGATCCTGATTTGTTGCACCTTTACAAGAGAACTGAGAAAGGGGAGTTGCTAGATTTTTCGATCGATAATGCGGGTACCTTGAAGTACCGCGATAGATTTTGTATCCCCGATGTGGAAGGTATTCGAGTTAAGTAGTGCAGTGATACTCATGGTACCAGTGTTGCCTACCACCCAAGTTCAACTAAGATGTACCAAGATTTGAAACAGATCGCCTGGTGGTTCAGAATGAAAGGTGATATAGCGAAGTTAATTTCAGAATGTTTTACGTGCAAGCGAGTAAAGACCGATCATGGAAGGCCTGGTGGCAAGTTAACGCCCGTAGAAATTCTGAGTTGGAAGTGGGAGAGTATCTCAATGGATTTCATTACTGGTTTACCGAGATCTCCCTGAGGACATGATTCAGTCTGGGTTTTTGTAGATAGACTAACGAAGTGTGCTCACTTCGTACTTTTTAAGATTGATTACCCCATGATGAAGATAGCTGAGCTATATATAGATGAATTCATCAGATTATATGGAGTGCCAGTTAGTATTTTATCAGATTGAGACTCCAGGTTTACGTCTCACTTTTGGAAGAGTTTACAAGAAGGTTTGGATAACGATTTGAGGTATTCCACAGCCTATCATCCGCAGGCAAACAATCAAACAGAAAGAGTGAATCAAATCATGTAGCATATGATCAAATGTTACAATTTAGACCATGCAGGAGCATGGGATGAGCGACTCAGATTGATGGAGTTTGCATACAATAATAGTTATCAAGAAAGATTGCAGATGTCCCCGTTTGAGGCCTTGTATGGGAGGCGATGCAGAACTCTCTTATTTTTGGCCGAGGTCGGTGAGAGACCATTGTTGGGTCCTGAAGCGTTAGAAGAAATGGATATTTCTATGTAGCTTATTCTGGAAAAGATTCAGATAGCGCAGGAACGATATGAGAAGAACGCCAATCAGTGTAGGTTTGATTTAGAGTTTATTGTAGGGGACTTGGTGTTTCTAAAAGTTTCCCCAATGTCTGGAGTTAAAAGGTTTCGTAAAAATCATAAGTTGGAATCGAGGTATGTGGGACATTTTAAGGTTGTTGACCGTTTTGGTGTATCAACTTATAGGCTTGATTTGCCCGCAAATTTTCCTGGTGTGCACGATATGTTTCACGTGAGCAAGTTGCAGAAATGTGTGCTCAGCGACGGACATATTCCTTATACTATGCCCCAATTGGAGCCTAATCTTTCCTATATGGATATTCTTGTCCGCATTCCGGATACTCATGACCGAGTGTTGCGGAGGAAAACCATACTAATGGTTAAAGTTTTGTGGCGAAAACAAGACATGGAAAGCGATAGTTGGGAGTTGGAGTCAGCTATGAGGGAGGCTCATCCTCATCTGTTCTCCTAGTTTCTTATGGTTTGTATTTCCCCTTGTATAACCCTTGATTATATTTTTTTGTGGAATCTTTTGGTGCGTAAAGTTTCAGGACGAAAGTTCTTTTTGGGGGAGTGGCTGTAACGCCCATTATTTTTCGATGTTTAGTTAATTCTTTTATTTGGCGTATTTATGAAATCAGGGCGTTACATTGACGCAAGATTGGTGTGTGTCATTATTAGAGCATGGGTTTTAGCTCTTGGGTTTTCTGTGTGGCTGGGTTTAGCCTATTTGCAAGATTTCCTAGCGAGCCGAGTCTAATTTGGTGACACGGTGGAGCCTCTTTGGGAATGTTTGTGTTTTGGCTTCGGGAGGTGTTTACCTGAGATTGGTTAGTTGGATTTCGATTTCAAGTTCGCCGTTGAATTCGTAGCATCAGTTTTTAGCTACGGTGCGATTTTCATATAATTCCGGGTATGTTTGGTTTTCAAGTCGTTTTGACGTTTTATTTAATTATTTATGATATTCTATTTTAATAATCGGATAAAGAAGTATAAATAGAAACCCATCACGTCAAAACCATATTCATTGTCTCCCTCATGAACCCATCAGCCTGTTGCAAAAGAACAAGAGTGGCAGACATCCCTAAGCATTCGACCGCTGATTTTTGGAGCTTTTGTGCTCGATTTTCGTCTTTGGAGAGTGGATTCGGGTAGATCTCGCCTAGATCTACGTTTCTACGGTAAGCTTTTCCAGTTTCTTGGATTTTTAGAGGTCTAGGTATGCAATTTTTACCCTATTTTCCTCTCAAAAGTTTCAGGCTTTGTTGCTTAAGTGTTCTTGCAGCCAGATCTGTAAGGTGGGGCGTTGCTTGGCCGAATTTCTAGAGATTTGAGGCAAGTGGTGATTTTTCCCATGCTTGTTCTTCCTTTCTCTTTTATTTCCTTGATCTGTATAAGGAATGATTTCCTTTAGGATTTCCAAACTTACAGAAATCGGTTGGATTAGGGTTGGATTTCCCCCATGTAAAAACTGATTTTCTGTAGATCTTGAGGCAAGTGGTGCTTACACCCTTGCCAAGCTTTTTACCCTTCGGTTTTCTATTCTAGTAGGCCAGATGAGTCTTATCATGACAGTAATAACTTCTCTGGTTTAGGTTAGACATAGTTAGAAATTTTTAGTATGGTACTATTGGGATGATAACCCTCTGGCAGGTTTCTGTCTAAAATCTTTGAGTGGAGCTGAGTGTATATATCCTAAAGCTTTGAGTGTAATCTTTGTGTAGAAGTTCAGTTTTTAGCCTAACTGTAAAAGCATTGAGTGTGTTGAATGCACTCAACGCCTTGCTGAGTAGTTTGAGAAGCTAAGTTAAAAGCATTGAGTCAGTGGAACTCACTCAACACGGCATTGAGTGAGATTAACACACTCAATGCCATTCTGTAAATTCTAGAAGCTATGTTTAAAAGCATTGACAACATTGAGTGAGCTTAACTCACTCAATGTCATCACTTTGATCGGCAACGTCGACAGCATTGAGTGAGCTTAACTCACTCAATGCCGTGTATTAAGCCTGTTTAAGCTAAGTGTAAAAGCGATGACAGCATTGACTGAGCTGAACTCACTCAACGTCGTCGCTTAGATAGAAAAGTATTGACAGTGTTGAGTGAGATGAACTCACTCAACGTCATCGATTTAACTCTGCATGATGTGTTAAAGCGTTGATAGCATTGAGTGAGCTGAAATCACTCAACGCCGTCATCTTATTTTGGCAGCTAAGTGGTAAAGCATTGAGTGTGCTAAAATCACTTAACGCCATCGCTTTAACTCAGCAAGCTAAGTGTTAAAGCGTTGACAACGTTGAGTGAGATGAACTCACTCAACGCCGTCATCTGATTTTGACAGCTAAGTGGTAAAGCGTTGAGTGAGCTGAACTCACTCAATTCCATCGCCTGTTCTTGCTGCTGTGTTTAAGCGTTGAGTGTGCTGAGATATGGCGTCTAGTGCGTTGACTACACTCGACGCGGCGTCGAGTGTACTCGACGCTTTTCCCTTAGAATCATCTCATTTCACCGATTTGTCGTGTATCTCTAAAGGCTTAGTTTTGCCAAGTTAGAATCGTCGGATTTTTGCTGAATTTGTCGAGTTTTGGTTTTATGGGTATTTGGGATATGAGGTTTGGTTTGGTTGGCTTAGTTTCATGAATCATTACACTCGGGCATGTTTGGGTCTTTTTTTTGGGTTGTTGGGTTGTGTTGGACCAGATGGCAACCACCACAGTTCGGTTTTTGAGATGTTTGGGACTTTTAGTTCGGGTTTGACCGGTTGGTCCCGACTCAGATCTGATTGCGTTACGGTATTAATTATTCACTTGTTTATTGAGCCTTTGTCTCATTTTTATTTCCTATGGATTAAACTTATGCTATTTCTTCCTATTCTCGCAGATGTTCTCGGAGTATGACTCCGTTCACACTTGGTGCAAATCTCATTACCTTTTAACTTTATAATTTAACTCTTTTGTTCTTAATCTCTAGTTAGTTTGATGTGTTTTTGACAGCTATTCAGGTTTGGGTTAGTAATCTTACTACTCCATTTTTTACTGACAGTTTTGTTTGCCACTTGTATTTTTCTTACTGAGGTGTTCTTTCTTTGAATGTCTCGGGTTTAGGCCAGTAGACAGTTGAGCGGCTAGGTTTGGTGTTTGCTAGTGTACTGTAGTGTTGCAGAGGTTTCCTCTACCTTGAGATGTAGTTCTTTGTTGTTTTCTTATTAGTACAGACACACATACTGACCAGTGGATTCGTTTTAGTTTGTTGACGCCCACTGGTGGTTTTCTTTTGAATTGCTGAATACTTTGTTAAGCTGCTAGTTTTACCTTTTGTGGTTGTTATTACTTGCTCTCTATGAATGTTTTATGCTAGGTTACATGTTAGGTATTTTCACTTATAAAAGCTTTACTACTAGTACTTCATACATCTCATATTTCTAAAACTAAAAAACTATTTTCTAGCTAACGTAAAGACTATTTTCATACTTATAATATATCTAGAGTCTTGCATGCAATGAGTTGTCCTTTGGGGATGTTTATACTCATGTAGGGTGTTAATAAACATAACCAAAGTATTTTCCACAGCATGTAACTTTACTTTTACTCGTGGACTATTTGATCCACTGTGCCGAGGGATACATCCATCCAATTTAACTGGTTTTTACTTAATAACTTATAGATTTCATATAAACTTTAGATTTTGGAGTTTGCCTAAGAGCCTGCAGTTTTCCCCTGCATGGCGTAGCATCATAGCACGTATTTTCTCCTACTCTGATATAACTTAGATGTTGAGAAAATGTGGGTTGTGACAATTGGCACAACTTGAAATTTCCATTTCCCTTTGGGATGGGCTGGTCTTGTGTTAACCTTAAATCCCAACCCCTTCTTGCCCTTCTGTGAGGAGGAGTCTATCAAGGGCCACACTGTATTGGGCTGAGAGAAGCTGGAAACAATACCTTTCTCATTTTGAAGCTTTTCCTCAAGATCTCAAATGAGACTATTCTTGCTCTTGATAGTCTCCATCTAGATGCCTGAAAGGGTTTTTAGTTGTCTGAGTTCCCACATGGTCTGATTCAGCACAAATGTTGTTTCAACAAGCTGGGAAGTAGCTGGCTAAAGAGACAGAATCTCCTTAGCCTATATCTTAGTCAACTTCATGCACTTTTTAAAGGCATCAAGAAGTTCAGTATATCTGTCAATCAGTTGATTGTCATCACTTTTTGAGCCAGAATCATCTTTACCATTAGATGAAGAGGCTTTTGTATAAGGACTAGTCTCATACCCAGACACTGAACTGGATAGGGAATGTACATTACTTTGACTTGGCTGATCCTGGATGCCCTCTTCATCAGTCATTACCATCAGTCCTCTATAGTTGTGGGCATGTTAATCATCCTCTAAGTCACTGCCTGATAGTGTCAGAGGGGCCCTGATTCCTATCCTCACTAGAGGATAGACTTCTCCTGCTGTAACAGCTTTATCTTTAGCAACAGCAGCAACAAGACCAATGTACGCTTCCTTTTCTTTAGACTCAGATGATGATGAGTGTGTCCAACTTTTCTCTTTCTTAGCCACAAGGGACTTTTCTTTCTTAACCTTGTGCTTTTGGTGAGATTTATTCTCACTATCCTCCCTTCTCTTCACTAGGCAATCAGAAATGACTTGCCCTGGCTTGCTACAATAGTAACAAATAATTTTAGTGGAATTGTGTTTACTGGGTTTAGATCCATACCTGTCCTCCTTGGAGGTTTTCTTCCAGTGATATGCTGAGGAGGAGGGTCTGCTCTTCTAGTGCCTCTTCTTCATCACCCTATGGAGCTGTTGGAGAAGACAGTAAAGTCCTCATTATACATGCTACTATCTGATGCTTCTGATTCAGAGCTGTCTTAATCTGCTGGTCTTCTTGGAGGAGAAGGGGTCTTCCTCCTACTTTTCTTTGTGGCTTCCGCTTTGAAAGCCACAGACTTCTCTTTGGCTCGAGACATGTAGTTTGTCTCTTCCTCTTTCTGACAGTTAACTGCATCTCATATGAGCAGTTTACCAAATACGGCGTGGGGTGGAGTGTTACCCAGCTTGTCCACTTCTCTGATGGCACAAATTTTGTTGTCCTAGTCTCTGGTGAGAGACCTAAGGAACTTATCATTTAGCTCATAGTGACTAAAGATCCTTCCATAGGTCCTTAGTTCATTCACTATCCTAAATAATTTTTCATAGCAAGTGGCTATGTCTTCTCCCTTGGACTGTATGAAAGTTTCATAGTCCTGGTTGATCATGGACTTTCTGTCATCCCTGACTTCCTCTGTGCCTTCCATGAAGATCACTAGAGTGTCCAACATTTATTTTGCATTTGTGCAGTGAATTAGATTCTGTAGGGTAGAATCATAAATTATACTGACAATGATGTTCTGAGCCCTCTTGTCCATGGTGGAAAGAATGACTTCATCCTTTGTCAACTCAACATATGTCTTGGGTGTCTGGACATTTGCATCCAGAACAGACACTTTCATAGGGATGAAAGGTCTTTCCTTAACTGTTATGAAGATTTTAGGGTAAGCTGCTCCCATGAACAGCCTAACCCTTTCCTTCTAGATGCCAAAACCTTCTTTCCTGCAGATAGGAAGCTTCATGGCACCTAGCTCCTTGTAGTTCACTCCTGAACCCATAAGGACTGTCTGTAGCTACCTTGGAGAATCAATCAGATGGTTAGATAATTTTTGAGCAACCTCCCTCTGATACCACTTGAATGTATTTGTTTTAAGGTAGCTTGCAACCTAGGGAGGTGAATAGGTTGTTACACTATTATTATTCTCTTTTTAGTTTTTCACTTAACACTAAATGAGTCTGCAGTAGTTTGCTTTCAAGTACCTGCATAAAGAAAACAATATAAAAAAGCACACACTGATTTATAGTAGTTCCCCAACTTGTGGGTACATCCACTCTCCTCCCACCTTTCCAACTTCCTACTGGTCAAGGCACTTCTCCAAAACACTGTTCCAAGGAGCTTACACCTCCAATCTCTCAGGATCTCTCAGTCTCCTCCAAGACGTACAGCTCAACCACAAGGGCCTACAACTCAGTGTCAACTGATCACCTACCTCAGTACAAAGGCCCTACACTCAGGCTTGGAGGACAACCCTACCTCAGATCCAAAGGATCCTACCTCAGAAAGTTACACTCTCCTACAACTTAGGAAATATTTCCCTACCTCAGGCTAGTGGCCCTAGAGCTCAGATCCAGTTGGATCCTACAACTCAGAGAGCTTCACTCTCCTACTACTCAGGTAATATTTCCATACCTCAGGCCAGTGGCCCTACAACTCAGATCCGGTTAGATCTTACAACTCAGAGAGCTTTACTCTCCTACTACTCGGGCAATATTTCCCTTCCTTAGACCAGTGGCCCTACAACTCAGATCAAGTTGGATCCCACAGATAGAAGAGTATTTGAATGTTTTGACACAGGGAAATATCTCTGTGTCAAAAGCTAGGGCTGAGTTATCTCAGCACTATCTTGTTTCACAGCAGTAGGTAGAAATTCTGCTTGAAGAAACTCAGAATGAAGATTCTGATCTTATTGAAGAAGAAGGTGAACTTGTGTTCTTCAATCAGCCAACTGAGCCCACTAGTGAGTGGTGGCTCTACTTTCTTCCTTTATCAGAAATATTTCTGATTGTGCTGTAGCAGATGAAGAAGCTATAGCTCACTGAACTTTTCGTTCCTACATGAAGACTTCAAGTTCTTTCTCGGCGATAATGGTGAGAGAGAAGAAGTCGGCTGTAACTTTTTGAAATTGATAATGCCCTAAAAAGTTAGTTTCCATCCTTAGCCCATCTCTTCCTTTTGTAGTTAATCGATCAACGGATCTTAGAGATTAGTGGGTCCCACTTGCAACATCCAGCTTCCTCTTGCTTTAACAGAAGAAGACGTACAGTAGCTTATCGGCAGAGTTTGTCGTGTTCTGTAGCTTCCCGTACTTGATTTGAAATCAGTTTACTTTGTCGATTTTGCCGACGTTAGCACCTGTGGACTTATCCAAAATCGAGCATCAGTAGAATAGGTGTTGAGTGAATGAGCTTCACTCAATGCCAAAATACTTAGACAGAATTCTGTCTATCTAGGCGTTGGCAGCGTTGAGTGAGCAAGCCCCACTCAACGCTTTTAGCCTTAGCATATTCTTCAACAACTTTTGCATGCTTGGCATTAAGAGCATTGAGTGAGCATGCCTCACTCAATGCTTTTTGCCTTAGACACTTTTCTGCGTCTGCAGTATCTTAAGCATTGATACTGTTGAGTGAGCATGCCTCACTTAACGCTTTTTGTCTTGGACAGATTTACTATTACTTAGCATTGAGTGAGTAAGCTCCACTCAACGCCAAACTACTTAACAGACATTTCTGTTATCTGGTGTTGAGTGAGTGAGCTACACAACGCATTTGGACTTAGCCAAATTTCTGTCTAAAAAGAATACTCCCTTTGAGAATTAATCAAGACATTATCACATGGCGTTGAGAGAGCTTGCCTCACTCAACGTCTGTGGACTTGGTAAATATTCACAGTTTTCCTGTGGCATTGGCTGATTGAGCTATACTCAACGATTATGAAGCTATGCATTGAGTGAGTGAGCTAAACTCAACGCCTGTGGGCTTAGCCAATTTTTTTCTCATTTCTACTTAGGCTATTACAACATTAGCCTATCTCACAACCTTTTGCTGTATGCCGTTGAGTGAGTTGACTTCACTCAACGCATGTAGACTTATCCACTTTTCCAGCCTGCCATTACTTTAGCTTTGACTCTATAGGCTCCACTCAGCACTATAAGTCATCTGGCGTTGAGTGAGTAGCCTTCACTCAATGTCTGTGGGCTTAGACAGATTTTTTGTTTATCCATACTTTAGGTAAGAGTTTACCTTACTTAGCCACTTAGGCTATCTATCCTATCAATGTTATGGGAAAACCCTGCATGTATGAAATATACCATTGTGTTTACTGATTGACATATTTGACTTCGTCAACTCTAGGACATTGTGGGCAATGGACCTAACACCACATATGGACTTAAATAATGCCAGATGAGACCTTTGGAGAGTAGATTTGAATTTTCGGCTTGGAGTTCCCCATACGCATTAGGATTAAGATGATAGTGGGGGAGGTGGAGAAGAGTAGATCCCGGAATAAAATTGATAGCATTTTGGATACTCCTACGGGGAGGCAATTCGGAGGGAAGTTCATCAGGGTGGACATCCTTAAATTTCTCAAGTAGGGTAAAGATTTTGGTGGGCATGGATGTCATGGATGGAAGTTTGCAGTTAGATTGGAGCAAGAATAAAGCATATATCATACTATATGAAAAGCTATCTCTCTCAAATTCTATATGGTTGATTAAGCTTAAGGTTTGTTTGACCGCGGGAAGGGAAGTGTCTTTGGTCTTGAGGACCTTAGAAGTGGTCGGGCGTAAGGTGATTTTTTGATTTTTGAATTTAAATTCATAAGTATTTACATGACCAAAGTGGGTGATATTGTAATCATAAAGCCAAGGGCGGTCAAGGAGGACATAACTCGCGTTTATGGAAACAACGTTACACCAAACTTGATCGACATAATCCTTAATTACCAGTAGAACAAGGCAACATTTGGTGACCAAAATAGAGGTCTTATCGACCCATGCGATTTGGTATGGGGTGGGGTGTGGCTCTATAGTCAGCTTCATGTAGAGAATAACTGCTTCAGAGACAACATTCTTGCAACTCCCACTATCAATAAGGAGTTTACAAGATTTTTCGCCGCATTTGAAGTACAAGAAAAAAAATGCTTGAGCACTTACAATCATGTGTACTACGTGGGGTGTTCAAGATGCAAAGCATGACCATAAGGTTAGGTGCATTATGCTCATCTTCCATATCACTAGGAATGTTCAACTCCTCAACGTCGCTATGTTATTCATAAATGAGATCATCGTCATCGGTCGTGGGTTCAATTAAAGTCACCAATTTTATTCGGGTGGGAAATTAACTCGCATAATGCCTGGGTTGGTTACAAGCATAACATGTGACATTGGCCTTATTGGTCTTGCCTATAGGAATGCGTTCGCCCGATGTATTGTTTTCTTTCCTAGCGGTAATGATTATGAATTTAATGGTGTCACCTAAAACATTCTATCCGCGTGTATTAGGAAGGTGCGTGGAAGATGTTTTGGAGTGGAAAATTTGTTTGGAGGAGGATGCCCATTTATTAGAGTTCACTGAAGGATGTTTTCAATATCAAGGTCCGCATTCACGACGGAGCTAAGATAATGGTGATCATATCACTAGATTTGACTTTGAATTTCTGAATGAAGGCCCTTATAGAATCGTGAGACAGTAAGCTCAGGCATTTCCTGAATATCACAATGGATCATTAATTATTGCCTTAGCGCAACGAAGTGAATTCATCCAACATATTTGTGCGATGGTATGCAGGAACAAAGTGAGTGGTGAGTAAGTTACGCATTTGTGGCCATGTGTGAGTGACACCACCTACGCGATGCTCTTCATTTAATCGAAACACTTGTGCACGACCCTCAAATTTCATGCGAGCAACTACCACCTTTTGGTGGTCGTCAAAGTTGTGCCATTCAAAATAACACTCGATCTTCATTAGCCAATCCTTAAATGTTTTAGGATCACCATAACCATAAAATATTGGGGCATCAATTTTAATTTTTCATGAGAGATCATTATGCCAATCCCCATTGCGGTCCTCGTCGCCATGATAATTGTGTGGATGTTGTTGGCGATGTGGATGATTACTTGGTGGAGTGTTATGGTGTTGGTTTTGCGGTGGAACATCGTTCTAAATTGTCTGTGACAAGTTTTCTAAGGCCGCGGTGAGTTGAGCGACTTGATCAGTGAGACCACGTTGAATGGTTGTTAATTGGGCTTGCGTGTCATCCCGATTATTCGATTTGTCGTCCATATTATTGGATGCGGATGAGTGCAGGAAATATTCATTCCCAGAACGTGTGTGCATAAATAGTGAAGAGGGTGTAAGAGGATTGACAAAGATTAAGAAATCTTTGTGCCGAAGTCAAATACCAAATTGATGTAACAAACTATATCGCTTCTGGCCTAGAGAACCAAAATTTGAATATGGGCGTTTCTTTCCCATAATGATAGATAAGATGAAGACAATATTTTAATAACGAGATTCGATCTGGGTTAGGCGAATCCCAACAAGAAATCACCACCAGAGAATCGCCCATTCCGACAAAATGGTTGGAGAACGGCGAAAATTACTCTTCCTACACTGATCTGTTACTGATTCTAATCACACACCATGACATCCACAACCACAAGAATGAAAGCATAGAAGAAATCACACAAGGTTGTTAGAACATATGGTTCACATCTCTTTATTTTGACAATATCAAATCCCATGTTATATTTGATCATACATGTGTTGGGTACAATTTGCAGGTTTATAGGTACAAAAGAACAAGAAAATCAATATTTGTGACCTACCGTAGAGCGCTGGCACTACCGCCCGCGCAAGCTTGGATTTAATTCTACATGAGATCTCAGTGACCTACCACGTGGCGCTAGTAATACCATCAGGCGCTAGCTATCTCGATGCTTATCGAGTTGTCTTCGCCAAGAAGATATTGCTACTGCCAGGCAAAAGCTTCATACCGCGTCGCGATAATGCACAAAAATGGGAAAATATTTTATTTTGATAATTTTCCAAATCTGCCGGACAACTGTCACCTTCACGCGCATCAACCTACCATCAGGCGCTAGCTCTACCGCCGGTAGTAGCTACTTTTTCAAGATGTATAAAAGCTCGCATTTCTTTTCCTAGAGATAGATCGAAGAAGAATAATTCACTCTAGAGTTCGGCCACCATCTAGAGAAGGAAGAACTCTCATCTCCTTTGAAGGAAAAGTATTATTTCTTCCTCCTGCTCATGATCGAAGAAATTTGGGACACAAAATCTTCAACGACCTTTTATGGCTGATCGATTGAAAAGAGAACGATATTCAAGAGCAGCGATCGCGCACCGCTCCTCAGATGAATTCTACATTTGAGGGAGAAATAATTTCTTAACATGCTCTTGGTGGAAAACTCCATAGTTAAGCGTGCTCGCGGTGGAGTAGTATTTGGATGGGTGACCTCCTTGAAATTCCCCGTGATGTACACTTGACTATCGAGTTTCGCTCATCAAAGGGAGGCTGTGGCCACCAATAACCCGCCAGAGTGCTGAAGACGTGTTGGGGTGCTTGGGCTTGATGATGCATATTTTAGCTTAATTTATTAGGGTAAAAATATATTTATTTTCGTTTTAAATCTCTTTCTTTTTGTATTTTTAGGTTCCTTTTAGTTTATTTTTATGTAAATAATATAACTAATGTTTTTTTCTCTTTTTACTGGTTCTTACAGCTTTTGGCGAAAATGACTTATCATGCCCCCCTCACACGCCCTCCCTGGGCATGTCACAGGGCGTGTAACCTGATCCCGAGGAAATTTGATGCTAGAATCCAGATCCCGAGAAAAACACCAGACACACCCCCCCTGACACGCCTTCCCTCGGCATGTCATGTCACCCTCATCTCGAAGCCTTCTTGCCGTAATTAAAGCTTTTCCATTGCTGCATGCCAACCCGTACGTGACACGCCCCCGACACGGGCATGGCCCTGGGGCGTGTAGCACCTTTTCCGATGACTGACAGATTTCCGACCAATGATTTTGACGTGATGTGCCTTACACGCACACCCTACACGGGCGTTTCCCAGGGCGTGTCCACCAACGTACAAAAGAAATTATCATTCATGTAAGAATCAAGTGCCCTAGGTCAACCCCGTACTCGACACGCCCCCTGACTCGCCCTCCCCGGGCGTGACCCAGACATAATTTTGCATATAAATTCTAGGCCATTCCAAGCATTCAAGATCAAGTTTTGTGGAGAGGGGAGGTGCTGCTAGTTCCATTCCTAGTGTTTTTGTGTTTTTCTTATATTTTTGCTCTCTCCCTCCCTCCATTTCTAGTTTTAGTTTTCATGCTATGTACTTTCATTACTTGTAATATTTTTTATTATTGTTGTAATAGTGATTAGCTCTATTTTCACGCACTTGTAATCTCCATTCCTAATTGTAATCTCTTTATGCTTTTAATAAAATTCTAGTTAGTGTTCTCTTTTTTATTTCTCTCTCTTTAGTTTTCATGCACCTTTATTATCAAACCCTCTCTTTCCCTATTACCATGAATAAGTAATCCTCATTTGCACTCGATCGCAATGATCTGAGAATGACTTGATCAAGTTACGATGTTTTAGCTTTCTTTTTCTTCTTAAGGTAATTACCTTTTATTTACTCTTGGTTTTTATATAGTGGGACTATATTGTCGGTATATAGTTTCCATTTGGGTTTTCATTCTTAGTTAGCCGAGAGGCTCGTAGATTGAATTAATCACCTAAGATTAAAGAGTGTTGCACGCACCCCTCGAGAGAGGCAGACGTTAAATCTTCCGGATTGGAGTAAAATCCAATAGCGGGGTTCACCACTTAAGTCGAGCTTTAGGTCTTCGATTTTTACGAGAGTTCGGTCGGACCTTCCTAAACTTAGGTGGGCACGACTTTGAGAGAAGCGTGTTCATGCTTCAGGAACCTCCACGGTCAAGGTGTTTTACTTTATTTAGAATTAGTTTGTTATTTCATTTTGATTTTCTTATTTCGAAGTGATTCAAAATTGAGTACTCCTCTTTTATCTTTAACTCTAACCTTTTTATTATGCAAAAATTTAGTTTTTTTTTTTAGCTTAGTAATTTAGTTCCTGTTTTTAGTTAAGTAAATTAATCTTAAAAATCATTTGATAAAATAATAGCGGTCTCCTCAAAGTAGAAGTAATCAATACGCCCCAGGGAAATATAACCTTGATATTAATCTTTAGTATCCCATACTATTAATGATAAGGTATGCTTGCCTTTATCATATATAGAATCGAAGAATATTATCAACTTCCACCACATCCACCTTCTCTTCTATTTAACCACTCTCATCCACCTTTGTGATTCTTAGTATCAGGGTTGCAGCCCGATAACGGTCCGCCTGACTAGGTTAGCTCCGCTTTGGCGCGAGATTGTTTCCGAGGGGACGTTACAATAAAAAAGTGCACTTTTTTTGACGACCTATGCCTGGCTCTACTCGGGACCACGTCCACCAAGGGAGACCCAGCGGGATCCAGATGGAATCATCCGGGCTGCAACCTAAGAACCATAACCCTTCTCCAGTCCACAAGCGGGTTGTTGGTGCTCACAACCTCCCTTTGATGAGGAAGACATGATAGTCAAGCGCGTACCACGGGGAATTCCCAGGAGGTCACCAATCCCAGTACTACTCCAGCTCGAGCACACTCGATGAGGCAGACTCGATAGTCAGGAGGGTTTTTGGTACTCAGGGTGGCAACACCCTGATCATTCTTGGGGCCAATGTGATCATCATCCCATTCCATCTCAAGATTTCTCCGCTTTTTCTCCACAAGTTTGTGCGCCTCTTGTTTTTTATTTTAGCGAAAATGAAATCATTTTTTATTCAGTAGCATTTGATGCACGCATCAATGCTTATTTCAAAGTGTTTTTTGACGCTTTAGCTTCTGAGGCCGCAACTTTTTCTCCTCCTCCTCCTATTTATCTTTCGAATGATGAATCTTCGGATTTTCTGCAGTGTCTTCAATCACTCGCGGAAGACAATTATTTAGAAATTCCACTGTGCTTTCAACCTCTTGAGAAGGAGATTTCCCCCGATATCCCGATTTTTTTTTTCAATTTTCCGAGGAAGACGAACTTTCTTGTGTTCGATCTTCCGAGGAGATTGGTTTTTTGGATATCCCATTTTGCTCCCATTCTACGGAAATGATTGATATTCAAGTGGAGCAACCGGAGCTTTTTATCCAAAAATTTTCTTGTAATCAACCACCGCCGCCTTCTTCTTTTTCTTCACTTCCCCCTCCTTACGTAAATTCCTCTTCCTTTTCTTCTTTTATTTTTCCTTCTAATTTACTTTTTAGTTCTTCTTCTTTTTCCCCTTCTAATAGTTTATTTTTTTTACTAACAAATTTTCTTTTTCTAAATCTTTTTCCTTTTTGTTTTTTTAAAATAAAAAATTACAAATTTTTTTTTTAATTTTCTTAAAAAATATTTTGGCACTCGCGCCGCAACGCATATTAAGCGAGCTGCCATTACATTTCTATTTTTATTTTCCATTTAGCTAACCAATAACGTCGAGCTCAACGACGATGACCAAAGAACGCTTTTGGGAGGCACCCCTTTCTTATCCGTTTTTGTTGTTGTTTTTTTTTTATTTTGTTTTGTGCAGGAATTAGCTCCCGCGTGTTTTTACCGCTTCTCGCCTCTCAACATGGACTCGAGCTGATCTTTAGCCCAAGTTCGGGGGGACGCATTTTTCAACGTCTGGGCATCAAGCGCTAGGGAAGTATCTTTTCCATTTCTTTGCATTTCTTTTTCTCCTTTTCTCACTTTTCCCAACTCTCTCTATACTTAACTTTAAACATTGAGGAAAATGTTTAACTTTAAGTATGGGGGAGTGTTTCCTTTGTTAGTTTACTTTAGAAAAATAAAAAAAATTATAAATTTTTTTAAAAAATCCAAAAAAATATATAAATTTTTTTGAAAAAAATCCCAAATTAAATTGAGTTAATTTTTGCCAAATCAATTAGTAACCCGTCACTTTGCATTTTATTGTTTTTTAAGATCATGTCTACTTGCTTAGTTAGAATAAATTAGATTAATTTTCTATTTAAATATGTTAAGTGAGTAGTATGTTGACTCATGCAGTGTTCCTAGTTAGGGTAGTATGTTGTTTTTGAAAAAAATCTTGAATCTTTTTCACTTTTCCCTAGCCTTTTTTTTATTTCTTTTACTTTTATAAAACTTATCATCCTTTATTTTTCCTTATTAAAATCTTTTTAAACGTTAATTAGTATTATGTGTAGTAGACACAAACCGGTCTAGACGCTTATTATCATTGTTTTCATGAAACAAAATTCTCTATTTTCTATTTTTGGGCTTATCTTCTTTTGAAATTTCAAAGCTTTACTTTGAGTAGATTAAGGAAGCATGAAAATGATTTAAGCATTTCTTTTGAAACGTTTGAGCCATTACACCCAGCATAACAATAATCAGTGTTAGCCATTTTGTGCTTTTTCCTTTCCTTTTTGTAGCGCCATATTTTTATTTCACCACAGCCAAATAGCTTACCTATATGCACACTTTAAATTTGTTTTTGAGCTTTAATTGCTAATGTGCATCTTTTTGAAAAATTTTGTGAAAAATCATTGTATTATCTTTTACTACAAAAGTGGAAATATTTAAGTATAAAAAATGGAAAAAATTAAAAAATATTTGATGAAAAAGGAGTAAAAGAAAAAAAAAATGAAAAGTATTTATTTTAGCAAGCATTATTTTGGCAAAGCTCACTTCTTTTTGTTTTAAGTGTGAAAGTGAGGGTAAGATCTACCTTTACTCTAGAGGGGGGGGGGGGGTGAATAGAGTATATTAAAATAATTTCCAATTTAAAAATTATTTGCAGTGAAAGACTTGATTTAAGTATAGGTGTAATGTGCTTACAGAAAATAAGACTAAGATAGCAAGAAAGCAAAAATCACAGCACATAGCAAAGCAAAAACACAGCAAACCAGAAGACACAACGATCTATAGTGGTTCCCCAATCAACCTGGGTACATCCACTCTTCTACCTCTGTAGGTAGGAATCCACTGCAGGAATAGTTGATCAGGTGTCCTGGGCACCAATAAGCGTTTGATAAGGTGCTCAAAAACCAAACCCAGATTTTTTGATTAGGTGTCTTGCCACCACTGAGTTTTGACAAGGTCTCAGAAACCAGCCACAAAACTTTTGAAGGGAGTTTTGAGAAACTCTTTTACAGCAGAATAAAGAAAGAAAGAAAAGAGTTTGTTGTTCTTCTCTGTCAACAGTCTAAGAGAAGACTAGTGGATGATGTTGTCAAAGTTCCCCCAGAGATCTACAATTGTTCAGGAAGAAGAGCTTTACATAGGGTGATAGGTATTCAGAAACTTTAAATCTCCAGCAAGAGATGATTTCAGCAGTTGATGAAATGTGATGTGTCTGGAGTCTTTAATGAAGAAGCCTTTGAACACTTGAATCAAGAAGATCTTGAAGGAGTAGAATAGAGGTTGGAATATCTTCTTCACGATATTATTCCTTGTGTTCTGTATGAATTCTTACTCAGTAATCCTGTAGATTTGTGTCTCTTGAGTCTATTCCCAGAATTCTTGATTGATATCTCTTGTTATCTTTTTCAATTATTCTCTAGAGATATACTAAAAATCTGTCTTTGAGATAGCCATTAATCAGTCATAAATGACTGCCTTAAATGACATTTATCTCAAGAGGAAAGTCCTAAGAGACATTCCTTTTTGTCTTCCTTGAAACTTGCTCTAGATTAGTTGAAATGGCTACAGAATCCTTTGAAATAAATGCTGATAATAAACAAGATTGAATTCCATAACTGACTGAATTTGAATTCCTGAAATTGTCGATCTCTTCAAAAAAGCGTCGATCTGAGATCGACTATCGTCGACCTGAGCTCAAAGACTGAACTTAAACTTGAGACAAAAATCGTCGATCTGAGCTCAACTATCGTCGACCTGAGCTTAGAGATTGGATTACTGCTAGAGACAGAAATGTTGATCTGAGATCGAAGATCGTTGAACCGAGTTCGACGACTCGTTGAACTGAGCTCAGAGATAGTTGAACTGAGTTCGATGTTTTGTCGACCTGAGCTCGACGAAAAATGTCATAGTCTTCAGCACTTGAATCCTGATCTTAGAAAGTCTTGGGGGCAGCTTACAAACCTAAGACTAACCCTTAGACTCATTCTAATTGACCTTTAATACTATACAATAAGGTCAATACAATTTCCTAAGAACATAGCGATCCTTGCCCAAATTAGTAATAGGGTGTTCCAACAATCTCCCCCTATTTAGGTTAGGATTACTATTTACATGACAGATATGAAATAACAAGCATACATGCATAATTAAAAAAACAGAAGATACAATGCAGAGAAAAGAATTGCAGCATTGCAAAAGCAGATAGAATCACAGCAGACAGTCAGAATTAGATATATATTGTCAGCTTACACATTTACTTCTTTTCATTGCCCTTCTTCAATAAGATTCCTCTGTTAGGGTTGAGAGCTTCCTCCTTAGATCTTCTGTCATCAACAACACCTAAGGAGGTTTGAGATTTGGGCCTGGGAACCACAGCCTATGGGTGCAGCTTCATATAGCTTTCTGAATCAAAGAATTTTCTTGATGAGTATCTTTCTAGTTCCTTCTTTCTTTGCTCAGATAAGGTTGTGATGTTTGAAGTGTCTTTTCCCTATTCCCTAGCCTTCTTTATTTGATCCAAAGCAGCTAGCTCTTTCATTCTGGCAGTCCAAGCTAGTGGATTATTTTCTGAATCTTCAAAAGGAACTGGAGGTTCATATCTATTTATTGTATCATCAGAAGGAGCAGTTCTTGAAGCAACAGTATCTTTCAGCTTATAAGGGAAAGGACCAGAAGTTGAGTCAATGGATCCTTGTCCTTCCCTTTGATATGAAGGTTGTATAGATTAATCTTTGGAGTATACTTTATAATCTATTTGCCTTCCTCTGTGCCGTCCTCTCCTTGACTGATAACCTCTTTGTTGATATACTCTTGGTTGAGATCTGTCTGAAGGTTGAGAAGAGCTTTGTTTTGCAGCATATCCAAATTGAGAAGCAGAACCTCCCCCAGTACTTGCATCTTGAGGAGGAGGAGGAGTATTAAAGTGAGAAGATCCTTTAACATACTTATCAATCTTCCTCTTTTTCTTCATGGCCTTGAGCTGGTTCTTTGAATACTGCATCCATGGTTCAGAGATGGGGCAATCATGCAGAATATAGTGAGGAATATCATTGTCATCTTTCAACTTTTTCTAGAGGCACCCTATTCAATGCCTTGCTTCTAGCTTTCCTCTTCCTTGCAATAGTTGAAGAGGAGTCATCAGAATCAGTTTGGAATTTATCACTGTCTGAACTCTGAGGATTGTCATATAATTCATCAATCCTTTTAAGGTATTCTTGTTGTTGTTTTGATTGTTCAGCAGAGATAACAGTAATAGCAGCAGTAGCAACAGTAATAGAAGCAGCACTGACAGATACAATAACACCAGCAGACTTATCAACAATAGAGACCATTGGAGCAACAGGAGCAGCAGATAAGGACACTTCAGTAGCAGAAATAGAAACTGAAATAACAACATCAGAGACAGCAGATTCTTAATATGAATAGCATGCTCATCAGTCTCTATCATCAGTAAGTCAGCAACACTATCAGAACAGACTAAATCAACAGTAGCAGTAGCAACAATATTCATATCATCAACAGAAAGAACATTTTCCACAGCCTTAAGAGACTTGATATATGCAGAAATCAGGCTGGGCTCACAGTTGGCAATAGGCACAATGGCCTTAGTAAGGTCTTCAACTTCATAATATGGAAGAAATCAGCTGTGAAGAGCATCAAAATCTAACAGCAGTGACTTAAAGTCAACTGTTCTGAAGGAAAGAACTGGAGCTGAAGCTGTAACTAGAAGCTCTGGCAGGAGATCTTCTGAGGCAGGCACTAGCTCATCTTCATGAGGCATCTCCCCCTGCCTAGATTTAGTATACACTTGATCAAGGCACCCCACAGAAGGGACTTCCTGAGGAGGAGAAAGGGAAGAGAGCCTGGCAGATAACTCCTGGATGGATTTCTGGAGTGGAGCCATGGAGGTCTCCAGCAGGACTGTTAGCCTGGGAGCCAACATCCCATATAGCCTATCTGCCAGGGCAGGAAGGTCTACTTGCTCAAGTGAAACCTGAGTAGAGGTAGTGGAGAGAGTGACAGAGAATGGTGTAGAAGGGGCTGCAGATATGGGAAGGGAAGTTGTGGATGGTAGGATGGATGGTTGAGAGATTAGAATGGTGGAGATGGAAGTTATTGGAGTCGAAATGGATGGGGTGAAAGATGGTTGTGTAAGAATGTCTTGGAGTAGTTGTTGGTAGGAGGTGGAGGATGATGGGAGATCAAGAGGCGAGGAATGTGAATCATCCATATAGGAGTCATCAAGAAGACTGAAGGATGGAATGGATGAGTCAATATACAGGGGTGGATAATAGTGTAGGGGATGGAAAATGTCTACAGAAGTTACTGGAGGAGGAGAAGGAATTGAGAGTGGAGATGAAATGGTGATGGGGGAGGAGATAGAGGTATTGATGGTGGATGAGGTAGTGGTTGAAGAAATAATGGGTGGAGATGGTGGAGATGAGGAGGAGGCAGACAGTTCTTCTAATGGGGCAGTTCCCCTTGGGGAAGTGACCTGAACAGTCCTGGTGCCTGAAGATGAGATAGCTGCAGAAGCTCTGCTTGGTTTTACAATCTGCCTGTCCCATTTACCAAATAAGGCACATGATAGCCTCTTAGAGGAATTAATGTGCATCCCACTGGACACAAGCAGCTGTTGGCATCTGTTATGCAAGAATAGCCCTAGAATCCTCCCAAAATTAACAAACTTCTTATTCACCTTTTTCTTGATTAAATCAAAGAAAATCTCTCCCCAATTGAGATTTTTCTTATCCACTACAACAGCCATCAGACAGAATTGATACCTAGAAATGGTATCATGAGCAGAATGCTTGGCTAAAACCACTTTTCCAACAACATCAGCTAAGAATCTATATTCAATTGACAGATTCTTCTTAAGAGCTTGTTACAGTTTGCTGTAGAGTGACCCATTCTATCATGCATACTTGCAAACTCTTCTCCAGATAACTTAAAAGAATCATTTCCAGAACTCAACTTAAATACTTCGGTCAGGAGGGAAGGGGTTAGGGATACCTGTGTCCCGGCTATAATACCAACCACAGTATTCTGATCCAGATTATTAGCCATGTACACCCATTCTTTGATCTCATCGGCAGCAAGTTTCATCCTTGTGGTCATAATATGCACCAACTGCTATTCTTTTTGTAAGTCGAGAATGTCTTTGAATATCTGGTCACTGCCGTCAAAGGAATCCATATCGATGTTGAATCCAGTATCGAATTTCATTGCGGCAAGAACTAAAATTGAAACTGAAATTGTATACCTGCAAAAACGAACAAACGAGACCAAGTGTAGAGAAGTTTGGAGGGAAAGAAAAGTTCTGTAGAGAGTATGAAAGCGCAAAGGAGAACGACGGCCGAAAAATGAGTTTTATATTAGGGTTCGACGGTGAAAAGTAAAGATCATTGAACTTCGTTCGATGATCTGGGCTTCTAAAGGAATCTGAAGAGTCTTTAACATCGTCGATCTCCGTTCGACCATATTGGAGAGCGTCGAACTCCATTCGACAATCTCTAACCAGAAGAGAATAACCTAGAGCTATCTGAAAGCGCTGAACTCAGGTCGACGCTTTCGGAAAATGTCGATCTCCGATAGACGATCTTGGGGAAAAATGTCAAGCGTAGTTCAGAGATCAGAAACATCCTATAGACACTAGAAAAATCATGTTTTTAACCTAGTCTTGGCCAATTTTAGGGTTTTAAAAATCTTGGATCTTAATTTAGACTTCCTCCATCTAACATTCCTAACTGATTCAGGAAGAAGGTGTGTTTCTTTTCATCCAATGGTTTGGTGAAAATGTCTCCCCTTTGCAAATTAGTTGGGATATATTGAAGTTCAATTTTATTCTTCTCAACATTATCCCTTAAAAAGTGATGCATAATATCTATATGTTTTGTCCTACTATGGAGGACTGGATTTTGTGCTATAAAAATAGCACTAGTGTTATCACAAAATAATTTGGAACTTTATAAGTTGTAACCATAGTCTAGGAGCTGGTTTTGAATCCATAAAATCTATGAGCAACAACTGCCTGCTGCCATCTATTCAGCTTCAGCAGTTGAAGTGGACACAGATGTTTGTTTCTTATAGAACCAGGAGACAAGTCTGTCACCAAGAAACTGGCAAGTTCCACTGGTGCTTTTCCTGTCTACTCTACATCCAGCATAATCAGCATCTGAAAATCTAGTTAATTATAATCCTGAGTCTTTTGGATATCAGAGACCTAGATTTGGACAACTTTTCACATACCTAAGAATCCTTTTTACTAATGTTAGGTGTGACTCTCTAGGGCTTACTTGGAATCTAGCACATATGCATGTAGCAAACATTATGTCAGGTCTACTAGCTGTAAGGTACAATAAAGAGCCAATCATTGCTCTATATGTTGTCTGATCTACAGGTTTCCCATGTTCATCAGCATCTAATACAACAGTAGTAGGCATAGGTGTTTTCATACATGATGCTTCAGACATACCAAACTTCTTAACCAATTCTTTTAAATACTTGGTTTGAGAAATAAATATGCCATCAGCATGTTGTTTGACTTGCAATCCTAGAAAGAAGGAAAGCTCACGCATGGTACTCATTTAAAATTTAGAATGCATTAGATTAGAGAATCTTTTGCACAAATTTGAATTAGTAGATCCAAATATAATATCATCTACATATATTTGCACTAGTAGGATATTGTACTTATGGGTTCTAATAAAAAGAGTTTGGTCTACTCTACCCCTTATAAAATCATTTTTCAGAAGAAAGTATGCTAAGGTCTCAAACCATGCTCTACGAGCTTGCTTGAGACCATATAATGCTTTGTTCAATTTGAAAACATAATCAGGATGAGTTGGAGAGATTAAACTTGGGGGTTGCCTAACATAGACTTCTTCCTTGATATCTCCATTGAGAAATGCACTCTTTACATCCATCTGATAGACCTTGAATCCTTTGTGAGCTACATAAGCTAGGAATATTCTTATGGCCTCCAACCTTGCAACTGGTGCAAAGGTCTGGTCATAGTCTATTCCTTCTTCTTGAGAGTATCCTTGTGCAACTAGCCTTGCCTAGTTCCTGATAATGATTCCTTGATCATCCAACTTGTTTCTGAACACCCACTTTGTTCCAACATTGGAGTGATCCTTAGGCCTTGGCACTAGCTACCAAACTTTGTTCCTTTCAAATTGATGCAATTCCTCTTGCATTGCAATGATCCAGTGCGGATCTTGTTCTGCATCTTGTATGGATTGAGGTTCAATTTGAGATAGAAAGCAGGTGTGCATCAGGTTTTGGTTGACCTGATTTCTTGTTTGCAAACCAGCTGAGATGTCTCCAATCACTTGGGAGTTTGGATGATCTCTTGATGTTACTAAATCAACGGGGGGTGTTGATTGTTCACCAACTTGTGTTGTTGTTTCCTCTTGTGGAACAACAACTGGCTCTACAAGATGATTCTCACCAGGATGTTGAGTACCAAGATGTTGAGTGTCCTCTTCATCTTCACTGATTTAACCTCTTTCTTGGGTAGGTGACTGTGTTGTATCCTTTTCAACAATATATAACCTGTCCAAATTTTCTGAAAGAGAGTGTACCTGCAAAGGTTCTATGGTAGAAATATTCTTCTCCTTGTAACACATGTTAGTTTCATCAAAAGATACATGTACAGATTCTTTAATTTTAAGAAAAGTTTTGTTATACACCCTATAAGCTTTACTGATCATAGAGTATCCTAGAAACACTTCTTCATCAACTTTAGCTTGAAATTTTGCTATATACTTCTTGCAATTATTGTGCATGTAACAAATGCACCAAATTTTTTTGAAATAATCTACTTTTGGTTTCTTCCCTTTAAGTAATTCATAGGGAGTCTTGCCCTTCAGTTTATGTATAAAACTTCTATTCAACACATAGTTTGAGGTGTTCACTGCCTCTGCCCAAAAGGATAGAGGAAGGTGAGCATCTGTCAACAATGTGGTGGCAGATTCAATAAGGGTTCTATTTTTCCTTTCAGCTACCCCATTTTGTTGAGGAGTTCTAGGAGCTGAGAAAGTGTGCATGATCACTTCACTCTGACAGAACTCTTTCATAAAAAGAGAATCAAACTCTGTCCAATGATCACTTCTGATCAGGAAAATGTGAGTATTGAACACAATCTGTATGCATTTGAGAAAATCTGTCAAACACTTAAAGTTATCAGACTTCTTCCTTAGAAAGAACACCCATGTGAATCTAGAGAAGTCATCTACAACCACTAAAGTGTAAGATTTCCCTCCTAAGCTTTGTACTGTAATGGGTCCAAAAAGGTCCATGTGTAGCAGATACAAGATCTTAGGTGAATCACTCTTATTAAGTGACTTAAAACTATTTTTAGTTTGCTTGCCAAATTGACAAGCCCTGCAAAGTCCTTCCTTCTTGTAGGGGCCAGAATGTATTCCTCTAACAAGGTTGTCCTTGGATAGCCTAGCAATGGTTCTAAGGTTTATATGTCCTAATCTTTTATGCCACAGATCATTTGGCTTGCAGACAGAATTGAATAAACAAATATCTGTCTTAGTCTAGAGAAAATCTACAAGATAAATGTTACCTTTCCTTTTACCTGTCAACACAGTTGTATTAACCTCTGATTGATTTTGCATGAGGATTTGTTGAATGTAACCTGGTAGCCTTCATCACATTATTGACTGATGCTGATTAAATTATGCTTCAGTCCTTCCACATAAGCCACCTTCTTGAATGTGACTGAGCCAATTTGAACAACACCATATCCTTTTGTTTGTCCAAAGTTTGAATCTCCAAATATTACTTTGGGTCCTAGTTTGGTTTTGAAGGATGTGAGATTATCCTTGCTTCCTGTCATGTGCTTTGAGCACCCACTATCCAGATACCATTGTTGGTTCATTGCTGGATAGGTCTTCACCTGCACATAAGTAACTTATATGTTTTTGACCCAGTTTACCTTGGGCCTAGGTTAATAACCTCTAAATTCTGAAATGAAAGACATCCCTGACTGACTCTTGTAACCTTCAGGATGATATCTCCTAGGAGGTATTATCAATTTAGTATAAGGGTTAAAGTTTTGGGATGTAGGACCTCTAGGATTGAAGTTTGATTTACCTTTAAAAAATTGTTCATAACTCTGATCTCTGTTCGACGATCTCTGAGCTGAGTTCGACGATCTTGGGTCAGATTGTCGAGCTCCGTTCGAAGATCGACTTTGCCAGAGTTTCGAGTTCGGCGATTGTCGACCTGAGTTCGACGATTCAGTTTGAGATCGCTGAGCTCTGTTCGACGATCGTCGGGCTCTGTTCGACGTTTTCCGTTGAGCCTTGTTTTTCTTAGGTAAATAAGGATTCTTCCTAGCTACCTCTACAACACCCTTTCCTTTATCTGAGATAAATTTAATTGGGGTTGTTAATACTATAGGTTGGCTGGATGAATCACCCAAGCCCAGTGTAATGTTAAGTCTAGAGTTCACTGTGCATATGATGTCCATCAGTCTGATGCTTCTCCCATTAAGGGATTCTTCAACCTTCTTTGCCTAGGATAGTTCACTTTTCAGTGAAGCTATCTCCTCCCTACAACATTCTAACTCCTCAGAGAGTTTGAGGTTGTCTGATTTTAAAGTGCTATGTTCAGATAATTGATTTCTGAGAGAGATAATCTCTTTCTCAGACTTTAGCAGGTTTAAACAAAGTGCCTTAAATTCAAATTTAACGTCCTCTGAATTAAAATCAAAGGAATCTATTACCTGGTCTTCTTCATCTTCATGTTCAGATTCAGATTCAGATTCATGTTCTGCATCATAATTATGTTGGGATGCATTGATAGCCATCATGCAGAACTCCTTCTCTTCAGCATCATCTTCATCATCACTTGAGCTTGATGAAGCCTCTGATTCTTCTTCAGTTTCACTCCATGTTTCAACTACAAATCCCTTCATGGTGTGTTTGTTCTTGCTACAAGAGGATTTGTCATTGTTTTTTCTCCTAGAGTCCTTGTCTTTTCTCCTATCTTTCCTGTCCCTCTTGTCCTTATTCGTATTTTCTTGACAATCAGGCACAATGTGGCCTGGTTTCCTGCATCCAAAACAAATAATTTCTTTATTATTGGATTTGTCATACCTTGGCTTCTTATGCCTTCTGGATGACCTCTTTCTGAAATCTTTCCTGGCCATCTTATCGAATCTTTTGGCCAATAAGCTCATTAGTTCTTCATTGCCTGTGACTTTATCTTCAGGCTGGTCTTCTGTAGCTTTGAATGCTATTTTCTTATCCTTCCTGATAGCTGGAGAAGCAACCTTTTGTTATTCCTCTCTATTCTTGATGAGCAGCTCATAGGACTTGAGCTTGCCAAATAGAGCCTCAGTAGTAATCTCAGTTAGGCTTCTGGCATCCTTGATTGGCCAGATCCTTGAGTCCCAAGTGCTGGGGAAGCACATTAGGATTTTGTCATTGAGTTCAGTTAGTGAGATCTCCTTGTCCAATGTTTTTAACTCACTGACTATTAGGCTGAGCCTGGTATACATGTCAACAATTGACTCAGTTTCTCCCTTTGTTAAGTTCTCATACTGGGTTATGAGATGAGATCTTCTGTCTTTCCTTTCATCAGCAGATCCTGATACAAATTCTGACAACTTGTCCCATATTTCTTTTGCTGAGTTGCATTCAACCACTTTTTGAAATATTTCATCAGATATAGTCTGAGCCAGAATATTCATTGCTTTGGCATCTGCAACTTTCCATTTCTTAATTTTTGCATCTGTTCTTGAAGGAGGTGGAACAACACTTGTACTTGTATTCACTGGGGGTCTTGGACACACTGTCAAAATAGAATTGTAGATGTCCTCATCAATAGAATTCAAATATAATTTTATCCTTGCCTTCCAAAGTACAAACTTAGAAAGGTTGCACACTAGAGGTCTAGTGCTAGCATAATCTTTGTTCTGTGCCATGGTTTTGTATGAAAATAAGTATAATAAAAATAATAACCCTCTATAGAAGATTGATCTTATCAGAGATCTTTTGGTTCAGGTGTTAGCCTGTAGGAACACCAATTTAATGAAGATTCAGTTGTTGAGTAACCAACCTCGCTTTGATACCAATTGAAAGTGAGGGTAAGATCTACCTTTACTCTAGAGGGGTGGGGGGGGGGGGGGGGGGGGTGGGGGGTGGGGTGAATAGAGTATATTAAAATAATTTCCAATTTAAAAATTATTTGCAGTGGAAGACTTGATTTAAGTATAGGTGTAATGTGCTTACAGAAAATAAGACTAAGATAGCAAGAAAGCAAAAATCACAGCACACAGCAAAGCAAAAACACAGCAAACAAGAAGGCACAAGGATCTATAGTGGTTCCCCAATAAACCTGGGTATACCCACTCTTCTACCACCCTAGGTAGGAATCCACTGCAGGAATAGTTGATCAGGTGTCCTGGGAAAAAATGAGGTTTTGATAAGGTGCTCAAAAACCAAACCCAGATTTTTTGATCAGGTGTTTTGCCACCACTGAGTTTTGACAAGGTCTCAGAAACCAGTCACAAAACTTTTGAAGGGAGTTTTGAGAAACCCTTTTACAACAGAATAAAGAAAGAAAGAAAAGAGTTTGTTGTTCTTCTCTGTCAATAGTCTAAGAGAAGACTAGTGGATGATATTGTCAATGCTCCCCCTGAGATCTGTAATTGTTCAGGAAGAAGAGCTTTGCATTCGGTGATAGGTCTTACGAACCTTTAGATCTCCAGCAAGATATGATTTCAGCAGTTGCTGAAATGTGATGTGTCTGGAGTCTTTGATGAAGAAGCCATTGAACACTTGAATCAAGAAGATCTTGAAGGAGTATAATAGAGGTTTAAAGATCTTCTTTACAGTATTATTCCTTGTGTTCTGTATGAATTCTAACTCAGTAATCCTATAGACTTGTCTCTCTTGAGTCTATTCCCAGAATTCTTTATTAATATCTCTTGTTATCTTTTTCAATTATTCTCTAGAGATATACTGAAAATCTGTCTTTGAGATAGCCGTTAATCAGTCATAAATGACTGCCTTAAATGACATTTGTCTCAAGAGGAAAGTCCTAAGAGACATTCCTTTTTGTCTTCCTTGAAACTTGCTCAAGATTAGTTGAAACGACTACAGAATCCTTTGAAATAAATGCTGATAATAAATCAGATTGAATTCCATAACTGACTGAATTTGAATTCCTGAAAATCGCCGATCTCTTCAGAAAAGCGTCGATCTGAGCTAGACTATCGTCGACCTGAGCTCAGAGACTGAACTTATACTTGAGACAGAAATCGTCGATCTGAACTCAACTATCGTCGACCTGAGCTCAGAGATTGGATTAATGCTAGTGACAGAAACGTCGATCTGAGCTCGAAGATCGTCGAACCGAGTTCGACGACTCGTTGAACTGATCTCAGAGATAGTTGAACTGAGTTCGCCGTTTCGTCGACCTGAGCTCGACGAAAAATGTCCTAGTCTTCAGCACTTTAATCCTGATCTTAGAAAGTCTTGGGGGCAGCTTCCAAACCTAAGACTAACCCTTAGACTCATTCCAATTGACCTTTAAGACTATACAATAAGGTCAATACAATTTCCTAAGAACATAGTGATCCTTGCCCAAATTAGTAATAGGGTGTTCCAACAAAGTGTGCAAATACCCCTCGTGTTTATCTTTTGAATATCACACCCTTAAAAACCTAAGCCTAACTGTACGCCTAACTAAAGCCCTAGTGATTCATGCTTCCTACGTTTAATTTTTAGTATAGTAGCAAGAAACTAGATTGACTAAGTGTTTTTTGATAGAAATATTGAACTTTGTCTTGATTGACTATGATTTTAATTTGTCTCTTAGACTTTAGTAGTTACTCAATGCGCTTTTTACTTGTTACTTATTAAGTTTTAATTTTATAAAAATTTGGGATGATTTGTTTTTATATTTAGTCAAATTATTAAATTTTGTGCTAAGTTAAAGTAGGAATTTTCAGTTCTTTTTCTAAAACTTCTCTACATCTAAATTCCTGTTTTACTCGTTTCTAGCATTTTTAAACTTTTCAATTAATCCTCTTTATTTTCTCTAACTTGTAGTCTTTTCTTGAGGACAAGCAAAATAATAAGTATTGGGGAATTTTATGATGAAAATTTTAGCTTAATATATTAGGGTAAAAATATATTTATTTTCGTTTAAAATCTCTTTCTTTTTGTATTTTTAGGTTCCTTTTAGTTTCTTTTTATGTAAATAATATAACTAATTTTTTCTTCTCTTTTTGCCGGTTTTCACAGCTTTCGGCCAAAATGACCTGACACCCCCCCCCCCCTTAAACGCCCTCCCTTGGCGTGCAACATGGCGTGTAACCCGATCCCGAGAAAAACACCGGACACGCCCCCCTGACACGCCCTCCCTGGGTGTGTGTTTGGGCGTGTCACCCTCATCCCGAATCCTACTGCCGTAATTAAAGCTTTTTCATTGCTGCACGTCATCCTGTACGTGACATGCCCCCAACACGGGCATGGCCTTGTGTAATGGCCCGGTTTAGAGCTCAGAAGTTGGTGATGGGGACTATGGAAGGTGCCTTGTTAAGGACGTGCTAGGTTCGAAACCTAGCATGCTCAAAAACCTACCGTTCTGAGAAATAGGCCGGTTATGGGTTTGGGTGGCACTGGCTGCAACCCTCTGTAACGGGCCTTGGGGAGAGACAAGCTGTGTTGGCCCGGGGAGGGTGCGGGCAGCCTCATAGCTCTAAATCGGGCCGTTAAATAAAAAGTGCACTTTTTATTGTAACGACCCGAAATTGGGCCCATAGCCCCCCATGACATCGCTACCGGACTGTAGCCCAAGCACCCCAACCCCTCTCAAGCCCATTGGCGGGTTGTTGGTGGCCACAACCTCCCTTTGATGAGTCAAACTCGATAGTCAAGCGCACACCACGGGGAATTCCAGGAGGTCACCCAACTTAATACTACGCCAGCCCGAGCATGCTTAACTATGGAGTTCTTTCAACTCTCATCACCAATTGAGCTACAACTCAGTTGGTGATGAGAGCTATGGTAAAGAGTCTCTTATCAAGGTCCTGGGTTCGATTCCCAGTGGAGATAACCTACCGCTGCTGAAAAACTTGCGCGGAGAGGGGTTGGTGTGCTTGGGCTGCAGTCCGGTAATGTGCCTGGCCTGTGCTTGGTGCTTGGCGGGGCGTTACACCTTGTGTCGTGTAGCAACTTTTTCGATGACTAACGGATTTCAGACCAATGATTTTGACGTGACGTGCCTTATACACATCCCCTACACGGTCATGTCCCAGGGCGTGTCCACCAATGTATAGAAGCAATCATCATTCCCGCTAGAATCCAGTGCCTGAGGTCAACCCCGTACTCGACATGCCCCCCTAATACGCCCTCCCAAGGCATGATAGGGGGCGTGAACCAGACAGAATTTTTCCTATAAATATTAGGCCATTCCTAACATTCCAGACCCAGTTTTTGGGAGAGGGAGGGTGCTGGTAGTTTCATTCTTAGTGTTTTTTGTGTTTTTCTGATGTTTTTGCACTCTCTCTCTCCCTCCATTTCTACTTTTAGTTATCCTGCAATGTACTTTCATTACTTGTAATCTCTTTTTATTAGTGTTGTAGTAGTGATTAGCTCTATTTTCATGCACTTGTAATCTCCATTTCTAGTTGTAATCTCTTTATGCTATTAATAAAATTCTAGTTAGTGTTCTCTTTTTTAATTCTCTCTCTTTAGTTTTCATGCACCTTTATTATCTATCCCTCTCTCTCCCTATTACCATGAATAAATAATCCTCATTTGTACTCGATCGCTATGATATGAGAATGAGTTGATCAAGTTATGATATTTTAGCTTTCTTTTTCTTCTTAAAGTAAATACCTTCGATTTACTCTTGGTTTTTATTTAGTGGAACTATATTGCGGGTATATAGTTTCCATTTGGGTTTCCATTCTTAGTTACCCGAGATGCTCGTAGATTTAATTGATCACCCAAGAGTAAAGAAAGTTGCACACATCCCTCGAGAGAGATAGACGTTAAATCTCTTAGATTGGAGTGAAATCCAATAACGGAGTTCACCACTTAAGGCGAGCTTTAGGTCTTCAATTTCGACGAGAGTTCGGCCGGACCTTCCTAAACTCAGGTGGACACGACTTCGAGAGAAGCGTGTTCATGCTTTGGGAACCTCCACGGTCAATGTGTTTTACTTTATTTAGAATTAGTTTGTTATTTCATTTTGATTTTCTTATTTCGAAGTGATTCAAAATTGAGTACTCCTCTTTTATCTTTATCTCTAACCTTTTTATTCTACAAGTAATTTAGTTTTCTTTTTTTAGCTTAGTAATTTAGTTCCTATTTTTAGTTAAGTAAATTAATCTTAAAAATCATTTGATAAAATAATAACAGTCTCCTCAAAGTAGAAGTAATCAATACGCCCCAGGGAAATACGACCTTGATATTAATCTTTAGTATCCCATACTATAAACGATAAGATATGCTTGCCTTTATCGGATATAGAATCGAAGAATATTATCAACTTCCACCACATCTACTTTCTCTTCTCTTTAACCCCTCCAATCCAACTTTGTGATTCTTAGTATCAGGGCTGCAGCCCAATAACAGTCTGCCTTACTAGGTTAGCTCCGCTTTGGCACGATTGTTTACCTGGGTTGAGGGGACGTTACAAAAAAAAAGTGCACTTTTTTTGATGACCTAGGCCCGACTCTACTCGGGACCATGTCAACCGAGGGAGACCCAGTAGGATCCAGATGGCATCTTCCGGGCTACAACATAAGCACCTTAACCCTTCTCCAGCCCACAGGCGGGTTATTGGTGCTCACAACCTCCCTTTGATAAGGCAGAATCGATAGTCAAGCGCGTACCACAGGGACTTCCTAGGAGGTCACCCATCCCAGTACTACTCCAGCTCGAGCACACTTAAACTTGGAGTTTTCAACTCTTAATCACCAATTAAGTTGCAGCTCAATTTGTGATGAGATGTTGAAGAACTCCATAGTTAAGCATGCTTGGGCCGGAGTATTAATGAGATGGGTGACCTCTTGGTAAGTTCATGTAGTGTGCGCTTGACTATTGAGTTTGACACATCAAAGGGAGGTTGTCGCCACCAACAACCCGCCTGTGGGTGGAGAGGGGTTGGGGTGCTTGGGTTGCAGCCCTGTAACATCGCCTAGAGTGGAGCCGTGGCTTTGTCACGTTGGATCAGATAGGATTGTTATAATTGTAACGTCCCTGTACCCCAACGTATACTCTAATTTCCACCTGGTCCGGTTCTGGTTACCAGGCTGTAGACCAAGCACCCAAACCATTCTCTAGCCCACAGACAGGTTGTTGGTGGCAAAATCCTCTCTTTCATGAGGCAGATGCTAAAGAACTCCATAGTTAAGCATGCTCGGGCTAGAGTAGTACTGGGATGGGTGACCTCCTGGGAAGTCCCCGTTGCCTGCGCTTGACTATTGAGTTTGACTCATCAAAGGGATACTGTGGCAACCAACAACCCGCCTGTGGGTTGGAGAGGGGTTGGGGATCTTGGGCATTAGCCCGGGCGACGCAAGCTGGGTCTCGCTGGGTCTCCCTCGGTGGATGTGGTCTTGAGTGGAGTCGTGCCTGGCTCAACATAAAAAATTGCACTTTTATATTGTATGAACCCTTGACCAAAGAAATAATATCTTGCAAAGCGGAGCAAACCTTGTCAGGAAGACGATTACCGGGCTGATACACAAGTATAAGATCCCCTTTTTTTACCAGATCTTATGCCCAAAACCGCCGCTTTGTGGTGACACCAACACCGAGAGGGTCGTCACCACAAATCGCCGATTCTGCTAGCAACTACTTAACTAAAATCCACAGAAGAAAAGAGTAAAAATGTAAACATGAATCCACGATCACATAACAATATATAAGAGTCCACATAAAGGAAATAAACTGATCAAAAGTATAATACTGAATCTGAAAGGAAAGGTAAGGGATACTGCCCAGTACATATAATTATCCCTACAAAATGCTCGCGGAATCAAAACTACAAGTCACTCACTGATCCCATGACTACTTCTACTGCTTCTACTACCATACCAGGACTAGGCTGGTTCACCTCCTCCTGGACGTGCTGGTTCCCCTATTGCTGTACTCTGTCTCACAACTGGTGACCCTAGTGTTATGCCCATCAGGCCGTTAGTTTAAACTAAGTCTTGGTCCCCCTCCATCCCCCTGCAACACCTAGTCACCGTGCGAGGGAGGATTAAAGGAAATGGACTGAAGTGGTGAGTAAGCAAGTGCAGGTTATAGTGTGTTGGGTCCATTGCCCACAATGTCCTTGATTTGAGGAAATCAATCTAGTAAATGATATAAATAAAGTTTTATTTGATGTGTACCCGAGTTCATGCATACAGGGATATCCTAGCAACAATGATGGGACAGGTAGCCTAAGTGGCTAGGTCAGGTAAACACTTACCTAAGATATGGATAGACAGAAATCTTTCAAAGTCCATAAGCGTTGAGTAAAAATTACTCACTCAATGCTAGATGACTTATAGCGCTGAGTGGAGCCTATACAGTCAAAGCCAAAGTAGTGGTAAGCTGAGAAAGTGTCCAAGTCCACAAGCATTGAGTGAAGTCAACTCACTCAACACCATACATGGTGTGAGACAGGCTATTGTAGTAAAAGCCTAAGAAGAAATGGGCAGAAATGTGGCTAAGTCCACAAGCACTGAGTGAGTATCGCTTTGAAAATCTAAGACACATAAAATCTGTGCTAATATTTGACTAAGTCCACAGGCATTGAGTGAGGAAAGCTCACTCAATGCCATATGATAAAGATTTGACTGACCATCATTCAATCAGAATATGTGTTTTCAGACGCAGAAATTTGGCTAAGTCCAAATGCGTTGAGTGGACCTTACTCACACAATGCCAAGGAGCAGAAAAATCTGGCTACAGAGAAAAATGTTGAGTTAGACGTTCTCACTAAAAGCTCTCAACTCTTTAGATGCTGAAGAAGTAGGAAATTTATCAAGGCAGAAAGTGTTGAGTGAGGAGTGCTCACTCAATGCTCTCAATGACTAAAATACAAAAATCATGGCTAAGGAACAAGGCGTTTAGTGAGGCATGCTCACCCAACGCTCTAAACTCCATGCATACAAAAAAGGCTGAAGAATTAGCTAAGGAAGAAAGAGTTGAGTGAGGCATGCTCACTAATTGCTGTCAACGCCTTGATAGACAGAATTCTGTCTAAGTGCTTTGGCATTTAGTGAAACTCATTCACTCAACGCCTATTCTACTAATGCTCTATTTTGGCTAATTCCACAGGTGCTGATGTCTGCAAAATCAACAAAATCGACAGAGTCAGCTAATTTCAAATCAAGTATGCAGAAGCTATAGAACACAACAAACTCTGCTGAGAAACTACTCTACGTCTTCTTCTGTTAAAGTAAGGTGCAGTTGGAAGCTATAGGTGGGCCCCACTGATTCCGAAGAGCCGTTGATCGATATACTATAAAAGGAAGAGATTGGACAAGACGAAAATAACTTTTAGTGATTTATCGATTTAAAAAGTTGTGGCTGGACTTCATCCTCCTCGCCATTGCTGTCGAGAAAAAGCTTGAAGTCTTCCTGCAAGAACCAAAAGTTCAGTTAGCTGGTGTCATCTTCACTTGCACCAACAAGTTCAGAAGGACTTCCTTTTGAGGGAGAAGCAGAAATAGAGAACAAGTTTCTACAGATTAAGTTGCTTCTCAGTTCAGCAATCTCAAATCTGAAGATCTATTTCTGAAGCTGAGAAGACAAAAGAATAAAGTTGTTGATTCTGTCCTGGGAAGGAAGTGGAAGAAGAGTAGTTTACTGCTAGTTACTTCTAGCTAAAGATCCTTGTAGCTGTGAAGAAAGTTATAGATGAGATAACTCAGCTCAATGTGTTATCACAGAGAAATTTCTCTGTGATAGATATAAATCTATTTCCCTCTAGTTGGATCCTTTTGGATCTAAGTTGTAGCGCTCTCTGAGCTTGAGGTAGGGAAAATTTGTTTGAGTTGTAGGATCCAGTTTGGATCTGAGATAGGTGGTCAATTGATCACTGAGCTGTGGGAGAGGAATACTCTCTAAGAGTAGGACATTTGGGTCTGAGGTAGGATCCCTAGTGGATCTGAGGTAGGGTTGTCCTCCCAGCCTGAGTGTAGGTCCTTTGTCCTGAGGTAGGTGATCTGCTGATCACTGAGTTGTAGGACCTTATTGATAAGTTGTAAGTCTTGGAGGAGACTGTGTGGTTCTGAGGGATCTGAGGTGTAAGCTCTTTGGAGCAGTGGTTTGAAGAAGTTCCTTGACTAACAGGAAGTTGTCAAGGTGGGAGGAGAGTGGATGTACCCAAAAGTTGGGGAACCACTATAAATCTGTTTGTGTTTTTCTATGTTGTTTTCTTTGTGCAGGTACTTGAAAGTTAATTACTACAAACACACAAAGTACTAAGGAAAATAAAATTAAAAGCTAATAATATTAGTGAGACAACCTATTAACCCCTAGGTTGTAAGCTATCTTTAAAATAAAGACTTTCAAGTGGTATCAGAGGGAAGTTGCTCAAAAAAGATTTAACCTTCTGAGTGATCTTTCAAGGTAGCTACAGACTGTCCTTATGGGTTCAGGAGTGAACTATAAGGAGCTGGGTGCTATGAAGCTTCCTATCTGTAGGAAAGAGGGATTTGGCATCTGGAAGGAGAGGGTCAGGCTGTTCATGGAAGAAACTGAACCGAGAATCTTTATAACTATTAAAGAAGGACATTTCATCCCCATGAAAGTGTTTGTCTTGGATGCATAAATCCAGACACCCAAGATTTATGATGAGATGATACAGGATTAAGTCATTCTTGCCACCATGGACAAGAGGGCTCAAAATGTCATTGTTAGTGCAATTGATGATTCTACCCTTCAGAATCTGATTCACTACAAAACTGCAAAGGAGATGTGGGACACTCTAGTTATCTACATGGAAGGCACAAAGGAGGTCAGGGATAATAGACAGTCTATGCTCAACCAAGAGTATGAGGCCTTCAGATAGTCCAAGGGAGAGAACATAACCAACTGCTATGAAAAATTCTTCAGGATAGTAAATGAGCTAAGGACCTATGGAAGTGTCTTTAGACATTATGAGCTAAAAGATAAGCTCCTCCAGTCTCTCACCAGAGACTGGGACATAAAGATATGTGTCAACAGAGAAATGGCTAAGCTTGGTGCCACTCCACCTCACACCCTATTTGGAAAACTGCTCTTTTATGAGATGCAGCTAACAGTCAGGAAAGAGGAAGAGACCAACTGCAAATGTCAAGCCAAAGAGAAGTCAGTGCTTTCAAAGCTGAAGCCATAAGGAAAAGCAGGAGAAAGACCCCTTATCATCCAAGAAGACCAGCAGATTCAGATTGCTCTGAATTAGAGGCATCAGACAGCAGTATATCTGATGAGGACTTTGCTGTTTTCTCCAGGAAGCTCATAGGCTGATGAAGAAAATGCACTAGAAGAGCAGACCCTCCCCCACAGCTCATCAATGGAAGAAAACCTCCATGGAGGACATGTATGGCTCTAAACCCAGTAAATAGAATTCATCTAATATTGTCTTTTACTGCTGTAGCAAGCAAGAACATTTCATTACTGATTGTCCTGTGAAGAGAAGAGAGGATGGTGAGAAGAAATCTCACAAAAAGTAGAAGGGCAAGAAAGAAGAGTCCCCCTAAGAAAGAGAAGAGCTTGACAGACTCATCATCATCAGTCTGAAGAATAGGAATCCTACTTTGGGCTAGTTACTATTGCTGCCAGCAGATGAAGACTATCCTGCTGCAAGGATAGGAGTCAGGGCCCGTCTGACACTATTGTATAGTGACTCAGAGGTGGATGATGATGAAGAAGATGCCTACAACTGCCATGGGCTGATGGCAATGACTGATGATGAGGGTAGCCAGGATCAGCCTTGTCAAAGTAAGGTACATTCCCTATCCAGTTCTGTGTCTAGGTATGAGTCAAGTCCCTATGCATAAGCCTCTTCATCTAATGGTGAAGTTGATTCTTGCTCGAAAGGTGATGTCATCAACTGATTGACAGATATATTGAACTTCTGGATTCCTTTAAGAACTGCAAGAAGTTGACTAAGAAGTAGGCTAAGGAGTTTTTGTCTCTTCTGCTTGCTGCTTCTCAGCTTGCTGAAACAGCTTCTATGCTAAATCAGATAATGAGGGAACTCAGCCAACTGAAAACCCTGTCAGGAATCCAGATGGAGACTATAAAGAGTAAAAATAGACTCATTATAGATCATGAAGAAAAGCTCAAGAGTGAGAAAGGTATTGTGTCCAGTTTCTCTCAGCCCAATACAATGTTGCCCTTGATAGACTCCTTCTCCCCAAAGAAGGGTAAGAAGGTGTTGGGCTTTAAGGGTAACATAAGAACTACCCATCCCAAAGGGAAAGGGAAAGTTTCAGTTGTGCCTATGGTATCTAGGCTACCTATCCCATTCAAGAGGGTAATATTCCCTTCAAATAGGTATGACCATGAAAGCATATATGGTCACTATATGAATGGTGCTTCCACAAGTAGAACCAAAGATGTTCTCAGCCATTGTGGAAGGCATGCAGGATAAGTGCCTTTATGGTGCCCATGAAGAAATAAAATGGCCTATCATGGACCATTTGTTTTTGGTGCTACAGTCCCCCTCTCAAAAATGTGGGTGCAGCCAATATTCAGAACCTGTCAGCACAGAATCTGACTATGGGTCAGTCTGTTAGCTTTCCTGATATGGTTGTTTTTGATGCTATCAAGAGCACACTGTCTGAAAAGAAATGTGCTGCTAATGGGATTCAGAACATGCCATACAAGTCAGCAAATAGACTAACCTTCAATCAATTCCTTGCTGAAAGGAATAAAAAATGGCTGTTTGACCTCTTTCTTCTGTCAAGACTGCAGTCAAAACAACTGCAAGGTCGACACAGAAAAGAAGATACAACATACATGATTGTTGGTGCTGTGGCAAGGTAGGGCATTATGCCATTGACTGCTGGCACTATCCTAATGTGGTCAGAGATAGATTCAGTCCACAAGTCAGAAAACTTGCTGGTGGACTTGTTCAGTTCCAAACTACTGTACACATAAGACCCAATAGAAATTGGGGTCCTAAGGTAAAGTAAACTTCTTATTTTAGGTTAGTTCAAGTGGCCATACCCCAATATGGTACTTGGACAATGGTTGTTCTATGAACATGACTGGGAGAAGGAGCAACTTGAAGGAGTTCACCCCAGTGAAAAATTGACTCACGGTTATCATTGGTGGTTCTGATAGAGGGGTTACTAGAGGCTCTGGTAAGATTACCAATAACATAGTCACTATCACAAAAGTGTCTTATGTTGAAGGGTTGCAACACAACCTTATAAGCACAAGCTAAATCTCTGATCTTGGTTATGTTATTATCTTCCACAAGGATGATTGCCTAATTAGGAGGTCAAGTGACCAATAGGTCATATTGACAAGCACTAGAAGTGGAAATATTTACTGTTTAAACTTTCTTTGTCTGGACTCAGATTCTCCTATTTGTCTTGTAGCAAATGAAAAAGACTCATATTATGTCCAGTGGCATAAGAGACTAGCTCACTTGAATTACAAGACTAATGGCAAGCTCTTTAGTCAGGAGTTAGTTAAGAATGGTCCAAATGTGAAGTGCACCAAGGATAACATTTGCTCAGCTTGCTAAAAGGGTAAGCAGACCAAAGCTTCCTTCAAGGGGACTAGTTCCAATAACTCTGTGAGGTGCTTATACCTCTTGCATATAGACCTATTTGGTCCTATGCCTGTTCATAGTCTTGGTAGGAAAGTCTATACCCTTGTGGTGGTTGCTGATTACTCCAAGTTTACCTGGGTGTTCTTTCTCAAGAAAAAGAATGTGACCCTTGATATCTTCATCAAGTTTGTCAAGCAAGTTCAAAATGAGTTTAACAGTTGTGTGGTCAAATCAGAAGTGACCATGGAACTGAATTCCAGTTTGAAGGCTTGACAGAGTTCTATGAAGAGCAAGAGATTCATCAAGAATTTTCTTCTCCGAAAACTCCCCGACAAAATGGGATTGTTGAGAGGAAAAATAGAACTCTCATAGAGGATGGAAGAACCTTGTTGTGTGAGACACATCTCTCCCAGAATATTTCTAGGCTAAGGTAGTAAATACAACATGTCATGTCCTAAACAGGGTCTCTATCACCAAAAGCCACCAGATGACTCCCTATGAGATCTTGAAGGACAGAAAACAAAATCTGGGCTATCTAAGAATCTTTGGTAGTAAGTACTATGTGCTCCATAATGGAAAGTATTGTGTGACAATGTTTGCTGCCAAGTCCTTTGATTAGATTTTGTTGGGTACTTCAATCATAGTAAAGCCTATAGGTTATACAACTTGAAAAGACAAGTTATAGAAGAGTCTGTGCACGTAGTCTTTGATGAGTCAAACAAGATTAACAGGGAGTTGCCAAGCTCCTCTTCCAGTACTGCAGGTTTAGAATTGATGATTGACAATCTGACCATCAAGGAAGCAGAACCAGTTATCCAAGATGAAGTGGATACTACAGAAGGTCTACTAGACACACTTGGAGCAGAGGATGATTAGCAAGAGGCTATTCCTGATGCTATTACTGGAAGAAGATTACCTATAACAAGTAGGTATTTGAGATACCATCCTATTCACCAAATAATATATGAACCAAGACATGGTGTAGTTACAAGAAGTAGAAATCTGAATACAACTTTTTATGCAAGCTTCTTGTCACAAGTGGAGCCAAATAAGTTTGAAGAGGCCAACATAGATAAATTCTGGATAGTGGCTATGCAAGAGAAACTGAACCAGTTCAAAAGATGCAATGTCTGGAGCTATTTCCCAGACCTCATGGACATAATGTTATTAGAGTCAAGTGAATTTACAGAAAAAAACCAGATGAAAATGGCATTATAATCAACAACAAAGAAAGATTAGTAGCTAAGGGGTACAAGAAGGAAGAAGGCATTGATTTTGATCAAACCTTTGCCCATGTGGCAAGGTTGGAGGCCATAAGATTGTTCCTTGCATATGTTGTACACAAGGGATTCAAGGTCTACCAAATGGATGTGAAGTCAGCCTTCCTGAATGGTGACTTAAAAGTGGAAGTCTATATTGAGCAGCCTCTAGGTTTTGTAGTTTCTAACTCACCTGATTCTATTTATAGACTTAGGAAAGCTCTATATGGGCTAAAGCAAGACTTAGAGCTTGGTATGAGACTTTGTCTAGCTTCCTCATTGAGAACAAATTCTCAAGGGGGAAGATTGATAAGACCCTATTCCTAAGGGAATCTAATGGTAAGATCATCCTAGTTCAGATCTATGTAGATGACATCATCTTTGGATCTAATGATGACAACCTCTGTAGGAAGTTTGCCAATCTTATGCAGGGGATGTTTGAGATGAGCAGTATGGGTGAACTGAAGTACTTCATCGGTCTCCAAGTAAGACAGACTAATGATGGCTTGTCCATATCCCAGTCTAAGTTCACTAGGGAGTTAATAAAGAAACTTGGTATGGAGAATTCCTCCACCATGAGAACTCCCATGGGGTCAAATATGCCCACATGCAAATATGAGGCAAGGAAACCTGTTGATGAAACTTTGTATGGGGGGATAATTTGTTCCCTTCTCTATCTAACTGCAAGTAGGTTAGACATCATGTATGCTACATGTGTTTGTGCTAGGTATCAGGCTTGCCCAAAAGAATCTTATTACTCTATTGTAAAGAGAATTCTGAGCTAACTTAAGGGCACACCAGATCTTGGCTTGTGGTACCCTAGGAATGGAGAGTTTGAACTAACTAGCTATTCAGATGCAGACTTTACAGGCTGCAATGAGGAAAGGAACATCACTTCTGGCACGTATAAATTCCTGGGTAGAAGACTAGTTTCATGGAGTAGAAAGAAACAAACTAGTGTTACAATTTCAACTACAAAGTCAGAGTATATCTCAGCAGGTAGCTGTTGTGCTCAGTTGTTGTGGATCCAACATCAGCTCCAAGACTACAACCTTCAGAAAAGTAGAAGTCCTTTATTTTGTGATTCCACTAGTGCTATTTCAATTGCAAGGAATCCTGTCTCCCATAGAAGTACTAAACACATTGAGATCAGATATCATTTCATTAGGGAGCATGTTGAATGTGAAGATATCAACCTTGAGTTTGTCCCAACCGACAAGCAAGTGTCTGACATCTTCACTAAGCCACTTTATGAAGTAAAGTTTAACACCTTCAAGTTTGAGTTGGGTATGTTAAACCTGGTATAGCTTCAGTTGCTTCTCATTTAGTTGTAGGTTATTTTGTATCTTGCAGATGGAAATTTTCTTCAGTAAAATGAAGACTCTTCAAGTGATATACCTTCAGTGGCATTGTCACAACCCGCATTTTCTCCGAATTAAAGAATTATCAGAGTATGAGAAAACGCGCGTCATGATGCCACGTCAAGCAGGGGATAACTGTTGACGCTCAGGCAAAACCATATATTACACTTAATGAAAGAAATTTATGAGTTTAATGATTAGAAAATCAGTTATATAAAAGAGGCTGTATCCCTCGGCTCAGTGGATCACCTAGTCCACAGTTAAAAATTATACTTAAGCGCTGCGGAAAAAAACTTTATTTAGGTTTGACATCCTAAGAAGTGCATAAGAGCCCTAAGAGGACCACTTATGCCATGCAAGACTCTACATTTAATTTATATTATATATAAGAAAATGATCTTGATACGTTGTTTTGAAAATATTGATTTACCTTTATAAACATGCTGATCATGCAATAATCTTATAATAATAATAGTTGTAGTTTTAAAATAACTAGCAACCTAGCATAAATCCTCCTCAGAGCAAGTAGACTATCTCCAGAAAAATGGTAGCAGCAAAAGTAACATATCTAGTACAAAGGTAAAAACTACCAGTGGGCGCCAACAACCTGACACGAACCCACGGGCAAATATGTTTGTCTGTAAGAAAAGTACTGAAAAACTACCTCACTAACAACGCAACAAGATCTCCAAAGTCCAAGAGACCACCAACAACACCTCCGCAACCTAGCCACCAAACTGTCTACTGCTCAGAACCTGAGGCATTCAAAAGAAGAAAGAATACCTCAGCAAGCAAAACAAGGAAAAACTGCACGGAAGTGTCAACCAGGGAATGAATAAAAGAGGAAAACACACAGTAGAAAAGTCACAACTGCCCAAGGCAAGACAACAAGGAATGCACTACGTGCGAGGAAACAGTACCAACCCTACCCTGAAACTACATCCTGCAGGGTCTACTAGGCTACCAAGAGCCCAATGTACTGCAATCAACCAAGGAAGAAACTTCTAACACCCTAAGCTGTGGGAGATGGTAGTAGCTAAAACAAACAGCATGGATCCGGGTTGGAGGCAAACTCAGTCCCCCAACCACCATTTCCAAGCCAACAAGCACAAGGGTCTACATTTTTAAGCACAAGGGACCTTCCACCCCGTTGCCCAGCCCGTACCTGGAGCAAGATAAGAGAATAAGGGTGGCCTTGGCTAAATTACACAACACCTCCCCCATGAAGAGCTTCAAACCACCACTACTAACCACGACCCACAATTCAGCCATTAGGAAAGAAAAACATGGCCGACAAGGAAACTACAAAAAAAATAAACAAGGAATTTACTCGGGAACGTAAATCGAGGAAAAAGAAATAGTGTTGAAGTTACTCAACACGGCTCGACGTTGAGTGGGACCCATTAAGTGCCTAACCAGACCTTGGCGTTGAGTGAGTTAGCCTCACTCAGCGCCAAAACAGCCATGGCGTTGAGTGAGAGTAACTCACTCAATGCCCTCCGAAATAACAGCTCTGGCGTTGATTGAGCTATCCTCACTCAATGCCAAAACAGCTATGGCATTGAGTGAGGTCCACTCCCTCAACGCCTTCAGCCAAAACCACAAATCCCAACAGTGGCGTTGAGTGAGTCTACCTCCCTCAACGCCAAAGAAGCTTTGGCGTTCAGTGAGTTCAACTCACTCTACGCCAAAGTTCATTTCCGCAGGAAAACCCTAAGCCAATGCCAACAAGAGGAGGTCAGCGGGAATGCCGACTGATTCTCGCCGAATCGGCGGGAATGCAGGATGATTCTCGCCGAATCGGCGGGAATGCAGGATGATTCTCGCCGAATCGGCGAGAATCCAGAAGGATTCTCGACGATCAGTGGGAATCAAGGATGATTCTCGCCGAATCGGCAGGAATCAAGGATGATTCTCCCCGAATCGGTTAGAATCAAGGATGATTCTTGCCGATCGGTGGGAATCACGTCGAAATCGGCGGGAATCAAGGATGATTCTCGTCGATTTTGACTTAGACGAAAAATTTTCACTCAATCACCCCACCACTCAGCCGCAAAGAACAAACCGAACTATGGCTTTGAGTGTGTCCACCACACTCAATGCCAAGTCCGGGCGGCTTTTGGCTTTGAGTGTGTGCACCACACTCGACACCAAAACCCGAGAGTCTACCAAGACTGGTTTTAACCAGAGCCCTACCACAACAACCTCCCTCACTCTCTCTCTCGGCTCCACCCGCAAAAGCACTCAACTAGAACTACAAATCTGGAGTCTAAATGGTTAAAACAACCATCGGGTTAAGCAAAACAGCACAAGGAGGGGGGTTCATAGGAGAATCTAAGCCCTAAATTCAGCAAGGTAAAAGAGAATATGCTTGGTTTCTACCCTAGGGCTAACCGGTAAACATTCTAGAATATCAAAAGAACAACAATGGCAAGGGAAAGAATACCAGTTGCCTCGATTTCCGGCAAAGCTTGGTCGGCCTTCCCTCCTCTTCGTTCTGCACTAGAAGGAGCAGCACCTAACAATCAAACCCGTACTTTAATGGCGGAAAAGCACAAGAACCGGAAATCCAAGTCTCCTAAAACTCCACGAAAATCAAACCTCTTACCGTCTAAATGAAGATCTGAGCGAGAGCAAGACAACGCCGCTTTCAGAATCGAAATCCGTCCACGAACACTCCCAGAATCGCCGTCTGAAGGGGATGCAGGTCCGGCGGTTCTCCTCTATTTTCCGCGAACAGGAGCAACGGTTTCTTCTGGTCTCGGGAAGAAGGAGGAAAGAGTAGTGGGCCCGCCACTCCTTAATAAGGCTTTTATATAAGCTTTAAGGCATTGGTTCAGCAAAACCAAACCCAATCGCCTGCTCCTTACATAAAAAAAAGAATTTCTTCTAGTCTTTACTAATGGCACACCCAAAGCGACGCGAAAACCAAACTACCTCGGAATTCGATGAAATTCGCACCGTTGTTAAATATCCACGCTACGAACACAATGACGAAGTCGAAATTAACTTTCGACGAACTAAACTCAAGTTATACCCTCCCGAAACCAAAACACAAGCATCCCCCGAGAGGCCACACCGGGTCACCCAAAACGACTCGGCTTGCTAGGTAGATCTTACCAACATGCTACAAAATAGGGCACCCAGTTCTAAGGAGTTAAGACCACACTCCACAGATGGCACAAGCTAAGAAAATGCGTCGACGTAATGCCAAACGAGGATTAAAATAATCGCAAAAAAATCGGGGGCGTTACAGTCACTCCCCCTAAAAGAAAGTTTCGTCCCGAAACTTTACGCACCACACTTCAACTATAGAAGGAAAGTAATAATCCAAACATCACAAGAAGAAAAAACAAACCAAACTAATAAGGGAAACAACTGAGGGTAAGCCTCCCTCACAGCCGACTTTAACTCCCAAGTCGCGCTCTCCAAATCCTGATTCCTCCAAAGAACTTTCACCATCGGAATAGACTTCTTTCGCAGTACCCGTTCCTGAGTATCCAAAATACGGACCGGCACTTCAACAAAAGAGAGGTTGGGTTCTAACTGTGGCACAACGTCCAAGACTTGCCCACTGCTGCGCACGCACTTCCGCAATTGGCTAACATGGAAAATATTATGAACACCTGGGAAGTTTGCTGGCAAATCCAACCTGTAAGCTGACACGCCAATCCACTCCAAAATCTTAAACGGGCCCACATACCTCGGGTCCAATTTCTGATTCTTACCAAACCTCTTTACACCAACCATCGGGGAAACTTTTAGAAATACAAGGTCCTCTACAGAAAAATCCAAGGCAGACCTACGCCGATTGGCGTTCTTCTCGTACCTCTCCTGAGCTATACGAAGCTTTTCTCGAACAAGCTTCACTGCGACTTCCATTTCCTCGAGCGCATCAGGACCCAACAATGGACTCTCACCAGCCTCAGCCCAAAACAACGGAGTTCTGCAGCACCTCCCATACAAGGCTTCGAACGGAGCCATCTACAAGCTCTCCTGGTAACTATTGTTGTATGCAAATTCCATAAGTCGCAGCCGCTCGTCCCATGCTCCACCGTGGTCTAAAACATAGCATCGGATCATATCCTCAACAATCTGATTCACCCGCTCCGTATGCCCATTAGTCTCTGGGTGGTACGCAGTAGAATACCTAAGATCCGTACCCAAACCCTCCTACAGACTCTGCCAAAAACGAGAAGTAAATCGGGAGTCTCGATCAGAAATGATGCTAACCTGCACATCGTGCAGTCGGATGACTTCATTCAAGTACAACTCCGCTATCTTCTTCATCGAGTAATCAATCTTATTTGGCACGAAGTGAGCACACTTCGTCAGTCTATCCACAATGACCCAAACAGAATCAAATCCCCTCGGGGATCGCGGTAAACCCGTGATAAAATCCATAGATATACTTTCCCACTTCCAAGTCGAGATCTCTAACGAAGTCAACTTGCCACCAGGCCTTCCATGATCAGCCTTCACCCGCTTGCAAGTGTGGCACTCCGCAACAAATCGGGCTATATCTCCTTTCATGCCATACCACCAGGCAATTTGCTTTAAGTCCCGATACATCTTTGTAGATCCTGGATGGTAGGCAATGCTTGATCCATGAGCCTCTCTGCAAACCATACCCCGAATGTCCCCAACCGAGGGACGCAAAATCTGTCGCGGTACTTCAAAGTTCCCGCATCATCGATGGAATAATCCGGCAACTCTCCTCTCTCAGTCCTGGAGTACAAGTGTAGAAGATCCGGGTCGTCATCTTGGTGAAGTCTAGTCAAAGAAATCCAAGACGGCTCTGCCACTGACAAACTACTCTGCAAGCCACAGCATCTCACTGATATATCCATAAGGAGGAACTTCTCCACTAAATGATCGGCGGTGAGATTAAAGATCTTTCCTGTCTTTCGGCTCAAGGCGTCGACCACCACATTGGCCTTACCTGGATGATACTGGATCTCTACATCATAATCGGCCACATACTCTAGCCACCGACACTGGCGCAGATTTAACTCCTTCTGCGTGAACACGTACTTCAGGCTCTTATGGTCGGTGAAGATCTTGCTCTGAGCCCTATAAAGTAGGTGTCTCCACAGCTTCAACGCATAAATAACCGCTGCGAACTCGAGGTCATGCGTAGGATAATTCTTCTCATGAGTCTTCAGTTGCCTTGACCCATAGGCAATCACCTTACCCATCTGCATTAATACGCATCCCAGACCCACATGCGAAGCATCCACGTATACATCATAATCCACGCCCTCGGTAGGCAGGGTCAGAACGGAAGCAGTGCACAATCTCCTCTTTAACTCCAGGAAGGCTTCTTCGCACTTCTCGCTCCAAACAAAAGCCACATTCTTCTGAGTAAGCTTAGTCAAAGGTGCATCTAGGGTAGAGAAACCCTCCACAAACCTCCTGTAGTAGCCATCCAATCCTAGAAAGCTCCTGATCTCCTTGGGCATGCCCGGCCAACTCCAATCCATCATTGCTGCGATCTTTTCCGGGTCAACCGAGATCCCATCCTCATTCACCACGTGGCCCAGAAACGAGACCTGAGGCAACCAAAATTCGCACTTGCTTAACTTGGCGAATAACTTATGGTTCCTCAACTCCGATAGAACCAAGCGCAGATGCTGCTCATGCTCCTCAGCACTGCGAGAATAAACCAACATGTCATCGATGAAGACCACCATGAACTTATCTAGGAAATCCTTGAACACCCGGTTCATCATATCCATGAACGCTGATGGAGCGTTGGTCAATCCAAACGACATCACTAAGAACTCAAAATGTCCATGCCTCGATCTAAACGCAATCCGTGGAATAACTGTCTCATGGATCCTAAGTTGATGATAGCCTGAACGAAGGTCAATCTTGGAGAAGACCGTGCTACCGCGCAACTGGTCAAATAAATCATCGATCCTCGGCAGAGGGTACCTGTTCTTAATTGTGACTTTATTCAACTCCCTATAGTCGATGCAAAGCCGCATTGACCCATCTTTCTTCTTCACAAATAGAACAGGAGCACCCCAAGGCGACAAACTCTGCATAATAAACCCTTTTGCCAACAACTCATCTAACTAGATTCGCAACTCCTCTAGCTCTCGAGGGGCTATCCGGTACGGCGCCTTAGCAATAGGACGCGTACCTGGCTCCAAATCGATCACAAACTCAACATCCGGCTCGGGAGGAAGACCAGGAAGGTCATAAGGAAAAACATCGGCGAAATCACGAACATTTGGAATCTCCTCTAAGCGCGGTACACTAACAGCGGTCCCAACCACCGAGACCAAACAAGCAAAACAGTCTGAAAGAAAAAGCTTCTGAGCACATACCGCAGAGATGACAGAAGAATCCTGGCTCAGATCTGCATACACGCTTCCGGGCTGACCGCCATCCCTGATGAAGTCCAAGCGCTTCCCTTTGCACTGAATGACTGCATCATACCTAGACAGCCAGTCCATGCCCAAAATAACATCGAAGTCCTCCAGATTAATCATCTTCAGGTCTGCCTTCGCAAGGAAGTCCCCCAACAAAATAGGGCAATCTAACATGCCCAAATATGACAACACAAATTCACCATAGGGGAACTTGACACGAAAGGTATCCCGAACTCGATCTAAAGTCAACCGATGACGCTCTACAAAGGCTCTATCCACGAACAAGTGTGTAGCGTCGGAGTCAAACAGAACCCGTGCCCAGCGGTTCTCCACCTTAAACTTCCTTATAGGAACATATATAACTAAGGAACTACCACAACAATACTACAAACATTCTAGTAAGACAAGAACAAAACATTCAGGCTAGAAGACAACTAACCTGAGATGACCTGAGTCGAAGCTTCAGCCTCCTCGGAAGAGATCATGTTCAGCTTTCCCTTTCCCTTATCCACACGCTGGGGCAGAGGTAATGCCTGAAGGGGAACTGCATGAAGAGCAGGCTGGACCTGAGGACACCTACATTTGATGTGTCCCTTCTGCCCACATTGAAAACAAGCCTTATCCTTGGACCAGCACTGGGCAGCATCATGCCCGGGTCTCTTGCAAACTGAACAGGAGACATCTCTCCTAGGAGCACCCTGAATCGCATGAACTTGCTCCTTCCTCTGAGCTGCTGCCCTCTTGAAACATCTCTCGACAGGGTGGCCTGACCGGCCACAGAAACTGCACACCACTTTGCTCTTATTCCCAGGAACCGTACCGGGTACTTAGGGTTTCTTTTCCTCCATAGACTTCCTCTTATCCTTCCTACTTTGCTATCCTCTGCTCTTCGCGGTCTCAATAGCCTCCACCTTCAGAGAAGCCTCCACTACTCCTACATAAGTCTCTGACCCATAAGCACTGGTCAACTGCTGCACCTCACTCCTCAAACCATCAAGAAATCGCTTAACTCGATCAGCCTCAATGCTGATCAATCCTGGGGAAAAACGGCTCAGCTTGCTGAACTCTATCTCATACTCACCCACCGTGAACTGCCTTTGCTTCAGATGGAGGAAGTCGTTCATGAGGCGGTCACGCTCGACCGAGGGTAAGAACTTCCTCAATAGCATCTCCTTGAACACCTCCCAAGAGCATCCAGCTACCAAGCTCTCCTTCTCTCTCAACCACCATCTCTTAGCCAATCCTTTAAGCTGATAGGCGGCTATCATCACCCTTTGATCGTCTGCAATCCCTAAGTACGAGAACATCTCCTCCATGGAGATCAGCCAGTCATCTAACACCATGAAATCTGCCTTCCCGTCATAAGTGGTAGGGCTCAACCGCTGAAACTGCGAGATGAAGGCCATCTCCACTGGCACCACCACTGGAGGTCTCAAGGGTGCAGGAGGAGGAGGAACAACAATCCCCCTGCAGGGCCTTGCACTCCCTGAGTCTGACCTGCCATAACTGCTACCAAAGACGGAATCTGGGCTCGCACCTCCACCAACTGCCTGCTCAAGGAATCGCTACTCTGCCGCAAGCTTTCGATTACCGCATCATTCTGAGCTCCATATGACTCACCCTCAGACAGGGGAGTTGATCTAGTTGAAGGACATCTTGCCATTCTAAAGTCATAGCAACACTAGTTAGATCCTTGTATAACAGCTTGACCCAACTACTAGTACAGACAATACATATATAGATATGAACTTAAAGCTGCTAAACTTGCTCTAGGAGTTTATCTTTTTACAAAAATTGATGTTATGCCCTAACTTAGGATGGTTAACCACCACCATACTAATTCTTGTGCCTAGATCGGGAATGCATGATTTTATATTATTTTTGACTCAAAAACTTATGTGTGTAGATATATCATCCTGCCAGTTTTTAGCTTGGCACGTTGTGCTTATACAATGTTATGATATGCATGTTTGTGCTATGCATTCTAAAAAGGCCCTAATGCATGTTATGAGCGGCGTACGCATGAAAATATTATTCATCCCATACTACATAACATTCGTATACAACGAAGAAAAGAAAACGTGCTAGTCGCAGCCATGTGGTGAGGTTATGCATCCCATAATACATAACCCTCACATGTTGCCCCTATGGTGGATCCATACAGAACACATATTATGCATCCCATACTACATAATATGCCCCGTATACTTTATGTTATGCTATGAGTGTAGTGTTCGTGCTTTTGCCAAGACGTGCTGATGACATATTGGTGTGTGAATGACATGATGCTGAACTACTAAAGCAATCAAAGGAAGGTTGCCCGACTAACTTGTCAAGAAACCGCCCTCTGATACCAACTGTCACAACCCGCATTTTCTCCGAATTAAAGAATTATCAGAGTATGAGAAAACGCGCGTCATGATGCCACGTCAAGTAGGGGATAACTGCTGACGCTCAGGCAAAACCATCTATTACACTTAATGAAAGAAATTTATGAGTTTAATGATTAGAAAATCAGTTATATAAAAGAGGCCGTATCCCTCGGCTCAGTGGATCACCTAGTCCACAGTCAAAAATTATACTTAAGCGCTGTGGAAAAATACTTTATTCAGGTTTGACATCCAATGAAGTGCATAAGAGCCCTAAGAGGACCACTTATGCCATGCAAGACTCTACATTTAATTTATATTATATATAAGAAAACGATCTTTATACGTTGTTTGGAAAATAGTGATTTACCTTTATAAAACATGCTGATCATGCAATAATATTATAATAATAATAGTTGTAGTTTTAAAATAACTAGCAACCTAGCATAAATCCTCCTCTGAGCAAGTAGACTATCTCCAAAAAAATGGTAGGAGCAAAAGTAATATATCTAGTACAAAGGTAAAAACTACCAGTGGGCGCCAACAACCTGACACGAACCCACGGGCAAATATGTTTGTCTGTAAGAAAAGTACTGAAAAACTACCTCACTAACAACGCAATAAGATCTCCAAAGTCCAAGAGACCACCAGCAACACCACCGCAACCTAGCCACCAAACTGGCTACTGCTCAGAACCTGAGGCATTCAAAAGAAGAAAGAATACCTCAGCAAGCAAAACAAGGAAAAATAGCACGGAAGTGTCAACCAGGGAATGAATAAAAGAGGAAAACACACAGTAGAAAAAGTCACAACTGCCCAAGGCAAGACAACAAGGAATGCACTACGTGCGAGGAAACAACACCAACCCTACCCAGAAACTACATCCTGCAGGGTCTACTAGGCTACCAAGAGCCTAATGTGCTACAATCAACCAAGGAAGAAACTTCTAACACCCTAAGCTGTGGGAGATGGTAGTAGCTAAAACAAACAGCATGGATCCGGGTTGGAGGCAAACTCAGTCCCCCAACCACCATTTCCAAGCCAACAAGCTCAAGGGTCTACATGTTTAAGCACAAGGGACCTTCCACCCCCTTGTCCAACCCGTACCTTGAGCAAGATAGAAGAATAAGGGTGGCCTTGGCTAAATTACACAACACCTCCCCCATGAAGAGCTTCAAACCACCACTACTAACCACGACCCACGATTTGGCTATTAGGAAAGAAAAACATGGCCGACAAGGAAACTACAAAAAAAATAAACAAGGAATTCACTCGGGAACGTAAATCGGGGAAAAATAAATAGTGTTGAAGTTACTCAACACGGCTCGGCGTTGAGTGGGACCCATTCAGTGCCTAACCAGACCTTGGCGTTGAGTGAGTTAGCCTCACTAAGCGCCAGAACAGCCTTGACGTTGAGTGAGAGTCACTCACTCAACCCCCTTCGCAATAACAGCTCTGGCATTGAGTGAGCTATCCTCACTCAACGCCAAAACAGCTATGGCGTTGAGTGAGGTCCACTCCCTCAATGCCTTCAGCCAAAACCACAAATCCCAACAGTGGTGTTGAGTGAGAATACCTCCCTCAACGCCAAAGCAGCTTTGGCGTTGAGTGAGGTCAACACACTCTACGCCATAGTTCATTTCCGCAGGAAAACCATAAGCTAACGCCAACAAGAGGAGGTCGGCGGGAATGCCGACTGATTCTCGCCGAATCGGCGGGAATGCAGGATGATTCTCGCCGAATCGGCGAAAATCCAGAAGGATTCTCGACGATCAGCGGGAATCAAGGATGATTCTCGCCGAATCGGGGAGAATCAAGGATGATTCTCGCCGAATCGGCGGGAATCAAGGATGATTCTTGCCGATCGGTGGGAATCACGTCGAAATCGGCTGGAATCAAGGATGATTCTCGTCGATTTTGACTTAGACGAAAAATTTTCACTCAAACACCCCACCACTCAGCCGCAAAGAACAAACTGAACTATGGCTTTGAGTGTGTCCACCACACTCAACGCCAAGTCCGGGAGGCTTTTGGCTTTGAGTGTGTGCACCACACTCGACACCAAAACCCGAGAGTCTACCAAGACTTGTTCTAACCAGAGCTCTACCACAACAACCTCCCTCACTCTCTCTCTCGGCTCCACCCGTAAAAGCATCCAACTAGAACTACAAATCTGGAGTCTAAATGGTTAAAACAACCATCAGGTTGAGCAAAAAAGCACAAGGAGGGGGGTTCATAGGCAAATCTAAGCCCTAAATTTAGCAAGGTAAAAGAGAATATGCTTGGTTTCTACCCTAGGGCTAACCGGGAAACATTCTAGAATATCAAAAGAACAACAATGGCAAGGGCAAGAATACCACTTGCCTCGATTTCCGGCGAAACTTGGTCGGCCTTCCCTCCTCTTCGTTCTGTACTAGAAGGAGCAGCACCTAACAAGCAAACCCGCACTTTAATGGCGGAAAAGCACAAGAACCGGAAATCCAAGTCTCCTAAAACTCCACGAAAATTAAACCTCTTACCATCTAAATGAAGATCTGAGCGAGAGCAAGACAACGCCGCTTTTGGAATCAAAATCTGTCCACGAACACTCCCGGAATCGCCGTCTGAAGGTGAAGCAGGTCCGGCGGTTCTCCTCTATTTTCCGCGAATAGGAGCAGCAGTTTCTTCTGGTCTCGGGAAGAAGGAGGAAGGAGTAGTGGGCCCGCCACTCCTTAATAAGGCTTTTATATAAGCTTTAAGGCATCGGTTCAGCAAAACCGAACCCAACCGCCTGCTCCTTACATAAAAAAAAGAATTTCTTCTAGTCTTTACTAATGGCACATCGAAAGCGACGCAAAAACCAAACTACCTCGGAATTCGACGAAATTTGCACCGTAGTTAAATATCCACGCTACGAACACAACGGCAAAGTCAAAATTAACTTTCGACGAATATAACTCGAGTTATACCCTCCCGAAGCCAAAACACAAGCATCCCCCGAGAGTCCACACCGGGTCACCCAAAACGACTCGGCTTGCTAGGGAGATCTTGCCAACAGGCTACAAAATAAGGAACCCAGTTCTAAGGAGTTAAGACCACACTCCACAGATGGCACAAGCCAAGAAAACGCGTCGACGTAACGCCAAACGAGGATTAAAATAATCGCAGAAAAATTGGGGGCGTTACAGGCATCATGGTCAATGACTGTCTAGATTGGTATAGATTAGATTGTCTACCATGAAACATGACAAATGATGCATCAGTGGAGGGGGAGCATGTCCAACACTGCTCCAACACTCTCATGAGGATCAACTGATGCCTATTTGTAATCAAAAAGGGGGAGCAGATGATCAGAACCTTGCTGGCTATTTGCTTAAGTTAAAAAGGGGGGAGGAAGTGTATGTTCAAGGATGGTAGCAGCAATTCAGGGGGCGCAAGTGTTGTGACTATAGATCATTCTCCAGTTATATGCTTTTTAAAAATTTTTATTGTTGCATATTACCGTGTATGTCATCGACTCATTTACTTAAGGGTTTTGTCTTCCTCAAATTGGGGGAGATTGTTGGGTCCATTGCCCACAATGTCCTAGATTTGAGGAAGTTAATCTTGTCAATGATATACATTAAGTTGTTTTTTATGTGTGCCTGAGTTCATCCATTCAGGGATGTCCTAGCAACAATGATGCGACAGGTAGCCTAAGTGGCTTGGTCAGGGAAACACTTACCTAAGATGTGGATAGACATAAATCTGTCGAAATCCACAGGCGTTGAGTGAAAATTACTCACTCAATGCCAGATGGCTTATAGAGATGAGTAGAGCCTATACAGTAGGCTGTGAGACAGGCTAATGCAGTAAAATCCTAAGAAGAAAAGGGCAGAAATATGGCTAAGTCCACAAGCATTGAGTAAGTATCACTCACTCAACCCTATACTCTATATTCGTTGAGTATTGCCTTATAAGTAAAAGTTACAGAAAATTTGAGCTGATATTTGACTAAGTACACAGGCGTTGAGTGAGGCAAGCTCACTCAACACCATATGATAAAGCTTTGACTGACCATCATTTAGTAAAAACCTATGTTTTCAGACGCAGAAATTTTGCTAAGTCCAAATACATTGAGTGGAGCTTACTCACCAAATGCCAAGGATCAGAAAAATCTGGCTAAAGCAAAAAGGGTTGAGTGAGACATTCTCACTCAATGTTCTCAATGCTTAAGATGCTAAATAAGTAGGAAATTGATCAAGGCAGAAAGCTTTGAGCGAGGAGTGCTTACTCAATGCTCTCAATGCCTAAAATACAAAAAGCATGGCTAAGGAGCAAGGCATTGAGTGAGGCATTCTCACTCAACGCTCTCAATACCATTCATAAAGAAAAGGCTGAAGAATAAGCTAAGGAAAAAAGCATTGAGTGAGGTTTGCTCATTCAACGCTATCAACGCCTAGATTGACAAAATTTTGTCTAAGTGCCTTGGCCTTGAGTGAAGCTCATTCACTCAACGCCTATTCTATTGATGCTCGATTTTGTCTAAGTCCACAGGTGCTGACGTCAACAAAATCGACAAAGTCAACTAATTTCAAATCAAGTACGGAGAAGCTATAGAACACAACAAACTTGCTGAGAAGCTACTGTACGTCTTCTTCATTAAAGCAAGGTTCAGCTGGAAGCTGCAGGTGGGCCCCACTTATTCCTAAGAGCAATTGATCGACGAACTATAAAAGGAAGAGATTAGCCAAGACGAAAATAACTTTTAGGGCTTTATCTATTTAAAAAGTTGCGATTGGACTTCATCTTCCTCGCCATTGCTGCCGAGAAAAAGCTTAAAGTCTTCCTGCAAGAACCAAATGTTCAGTTTGCTAGTGCCATCTTCACCTGCACTAGCAAGTTCAGAAGGTCTTCTTTCTGAGGGAAAAGCAGAAATAGAGAACAAGTTTCTGTAGATCAAGTTGCTTCTTAATTCAATAAGCTGAAATCTGAAGATCTACTTCTGAAGCTGAGAAGAAGAAAGAACAAAGTTGTTGATTCTATCCTGGGAAGGAAGAGGAAGCAGAGCAGTTTATTGCTAGTTACTTCCAGCTCAAGATCCTTGTAGTTGTGAAGAAATTTAGAGCTGAGATAACTCAGCTCAAGGGGAGAAATTTTTCTGCGATAAATATAAATCTATTTCACTCAAGTTGGGTCCTTTTAGATCTGAGTTGTAGGGCTCTCTAATCCTAAGTTAAGGCAAATCTGCCTGAGCTATAGGATCCAGTTTTGATCTGAGGTAGGTGTTTAATTGATCACTGAGCTGTAGGAGAGGAATACTCTCTGAGAGTAGGACCTTTGGGTCTAAGGTAGGATCCCTAGTGGATCTGAGGTAGGGATGTCCTCCCAACTTGAGTGTAGGGCGCTTGGCCTGAGGAGGTGATCTGCTGATCATTGAGTTGTAGCGCCTTGTGGCTGAGTTATAAGTCTTGGAGGAGACTAAGAGGTCCTGAGGGATCTGATGTGTAAGCTTTTTGGAGCAGTGGTTTGGAGAAATGCCTTGACTAACAGGAAGTTGATAAGGTCGAAGGAGAGTGGATGTAACAAAAGTTGGGGAACCACTATAAATCTGTGTGTTCTTTTCTGTGTCGTTTTCTTTGTGCAGGTACTTCAAAGCTAATTATTGCAAACACACAAAGTACTAAGGAAGATAAAATTAAAAGCTAATATATCAGTGAGACAACCTATTCACCCCTAGGTTGCAAGCTACCTTGAAAATAAAAACTTTCAAGTAGTATCAGAGGGAGGTTTCTCAAAAAGATCTAACCATCCGAGTGATCTTCCAAGGTAGCTATAGACTGTCCTTTTGGGTTCAGAAGTGAACTATAAGGAGCTGGGTGCCATGAAGCTTCTTATTTGCATGAAGGAGGGATTTGGCAACTGGAAGGAGAGGGTCAGGCTATTCATGGAAGCAACTGACCCGAGAATCTTTATAACTGTTAAAGAAGGCATTTCATCCCCATGAAAGTGTCTGTCCTAGATGCAAACATCCAGACACCCATGACTTATGATGAGATGATAAAGGATGAAGTCATTCTTTTCACCATTGACAAGAGGGCTCAAAATGTCATTGTTAGTGCTATTGATGATTCTACCCTTCATAATCTGACTAACAACAAAACTGCAATGTAGATGTGGGATATTCTGGTGATCTACATAGATGGCACATAGGACGTTAGGGATGATAAAAAGTCTATGCTCAACCAGGAGTATGCGGACTTTAAACAGTCTAAGGGAGAGAACATAACCACCTGCTATTAAAAATTCTTCAGGATAGTAAATGAGCTAAGGACCTATGGAAGGGTCTTTAGTTATTATGAGCTAAATGATAATCTCCTCAAGTCTCTCACCGGAGACTGGGACACAAAGATATGTGCCATCAGATAAATGGCTAAGCTGGGTTATACTCCACCTCACACCCTAATTGGAAAACTGCTCTCTTATGAGATGCAGCTAACAGTAAGGAAAGTGGAAGAGACCAACTGCAAATTCAAAGCTAAAGACACAAGGAAAAGCAGGAGAAAGACCCCTTCTCCTTCAAGAAGACCAACAGATTCAGGCTTATCTAAATCAGAGGCATCCGACAACAACATGTTTGATGAGAAATTTGTTGTTTTCTCCAGGAAGCTTCATAGGCTGATGAAGAAAATGAACTGGAAGTGCAGGAACTCCACCTCAGCTCATCACTGGAAGGAAACCTCCAAGGAGGATAGGTATGTCTCTAAACCCAGTAAACAGAATTCATCTAATATTGTCTGTTACTGTTACAGCAAGCCAGAGCATGTCATTGCTGACTGCCCTGTGAAGAGAAGAGAGGATGGTGATAAGAAATATCACCAAAAGCACAAGGGCAAGAAAGAAAAGTCCCTTATGGCTAAGAAAGAGAAGAGCTTGACGGACTCATCATCATCAGAGTCTTAAGAAGAGGAAGCCTACATTGGGTTAGTTTTTGTTCTGCGGAATAGGAAACTATTTCAACAGATGAAGACTATCCTGCTGTAAGGATAGGAGTCAGGGCCCTTCTAACACTGTTGGACAGTGACTCAGAGGTGGATGATGATGAAGAAGATTCCTACAGCTGCCATGGGCTGATTGCAATGGCTTAAGATGAGGGTAGCCAGGATCAGCCTGGTCAAAGTAAGGTACATTCCCTATCTAGTTCTGTATCTAGGTATGAGACAAGTCCCAATGCAGAAGCCTCTTCATCTAATGGTGAAGATGATTCTTGCTCAGAAGGTGATGTCAATCAATTTATTGACAAATATAGCGAACTTCTGGATGCCTTTAAGAAATACAAGAAGTTGACTAAGAAGCAGGCTATGGAGATTTTGTCTCTTCAGCCTGTTGCTTCTCAGCTTGCTGAAACAGCTTCTGTGCGGAATAAGACAATGAGGTAACTCAGTCAATTGAAAACCCTGTCATGCATCCTGATGAAGACTATCAAGATAAAAAATAGTCTCATTAGAGATCTTTAAGAAAAGATCCAGAATGAGAAAGGTATTGTCGCCAGTTTCTCTCAAACAAATACAGTGTTTCCCTTGATAGACTCCTTCTCCTCACAAAAGGGTAAGAAGGGGTTGGGCTTCAAGTGTAACACAAGACCTGCCCATCCCAAAGGGAAATGGAAAGTTTTAGTTGTGCATATGGCATGTAGGCCACCTATCCCATTAGAGAGGGTGATATTCCATTCAAATAGGTATGACCAGGAAAGCATATATGGTCACTATATGAATGGTCTTCCACAAGTAGAAAAAAAGATGTTCTCAGCCATTATGGAAGGTATAGTAGGGTAAGTGCCTTTAAGGCTGCCCATGAAGAAATTCAAATAGCCCATCATGGACCATTTATTTTTGGTGCTACAACCCCCCTCTCAAAAATGTGGGTCCAACCAATTTTCAGAACCTGTCCACATAGAATCTTACTAAGGGTCAGTCTGTCAGCTTGCCTGATATGGCTATTTCTGATGCTATCAAGAGCACGCTGTCTGTAAAGAAATGTGCTGCTAATGTGATTCAGAACAGGCCACACAAGCCAATAAGCATACTAACCTTCAATCAAATCCTTGCTGAATGGAATCAGAAATTGGCTGTTACACCTCTTCCTTCTGTCAAGACTGCAGTCAAACAAACTATAAGTCCTACATTGAAAAGAAGATACAATATACATGATTGTTGGTGCTGTGGCAAAGTAGGTAATTATGCCATTGACTGCTGGCATAATCCTAATGTACTCAGAGCTAGAGTTAGTCCACCAGTCAGAAAACTTACTGGTGGACATGTTTAGTTCCAAACTAATGTGCACCTAGGACCCAAAAAAAATTGGGGTCCTAAGGTAAAGTAAACTTATAATTGCAGGTTAGTTCAAGTGGCCAAACCCTAATATGGTACCTGGACAGTGGTTGTTCCAGGCACATGACTGGGTCAAGGAGCAACTTGAAGGAGTTTACCCTAGAGAAAAATGGACCCAAGGTTATGTTTTGTTGTTCTGATAGAGGGGTAACTAGAGGCAATGGTAAGATTATCAATGGCATAATCACTATCACAAAAATGGCTTATGTTGAAGGGTTGCAACACAACCTTATAAGCATAAGCCAACTCTCTGATCTTGGCTATGTTATTGTCTTCCATAAAGATGAGTGCCTAATTAGGAGGTCAAGTGACCAAGAGTTCATATTGAGAGGCACTTGGAGTGGAAATGTTTATTGTTTAAACTTCCTATATTTGGACTCAGATTCTCCTATTTGTCTTTTAACAAATGAAAAAGGCTCATATTGTGTCCAGTGGCACAAGAGACTAGCTCATTTGAATTACAAGACTATTGGTAAGCTCTTTAGTCAAGAGTTAGTTAGGAATGGTCCAAATGTGAAATGCACCAAGGATAACATTTTCTCAGCTTGCCAAAAGGGTAAGCAGACCAAAGCATCCTTCAAGGGGAGTAGTTCCAAAGACTCTGTGAAATTCTTATACCTCTTGCATATAGACCTGTTTGGTCCTATGTATGTTCATAGTCTTGGTAGTAATGTCTATACCCTTGTGGTTGTTGATGACTATGCCTAGTTTACTTGGGTGTTCTTTCTCAAGAAAAAGAATGAGACCCTTGATATCTTCATCAAGTTTTTCAAGCAAGTTCAGAATGAGTTTAACAGTTCTATTATCAAAATCAGAAGTGATCATGGAACTAAATTCCAGTTTGAAGGCATGAAAGAGTTCTATGAAGAGTAAGGGATTCATCAAGAATTTTATTGTCCTAGAACTCCCCAGAAAATGGGATTGTTGAGAGGAAAAACAAAACTCTCATATAGGCTGGAAGAACCTAGTTGTGTGACACATCTTTCCAAGAATATTTTTAAGCTGAGGCAGTAAATACTGCATGTCATGTCCTCAACAGGTCCTCTATCACCAAAAGCCACAAGATGACTCCCTATGAGATCTTCAACGGCAGAAAACCAAATTTGGGCTATCTAAGAATCTTTGGTAGTATGTGTTATGTGCTCCATAATAGAAAGTCTTATGTGACTAAGTTTACTTCCAAGTCCCTTGATGGGATTTTTGTTGGGTACAACAATCATAGTAAAGCCTATAGGGTATACAACTTGAAAAGCCAAGTTATAGAAGAGTCTTTGCATATAGTCTTTGATGAGTCTAGCATAATTAACAGGGAGCTGCCTTGCTCCTCTTCTAGTACTGTAGGAACAAAATAGATGATGGACAATATGACCATCAAGGAAGCAGAACCAATTATCCAAGATGAAGTGGATACTCCAGATGGTCTAACATACACACTTGGAGCAGAGGATGATCAACAAGAGGCTATTCCTGAAGCTGTTGCTAGAAGAAGATTACCTATAGTAATTTGGCATTTAAGAGACCATCCTGTTCACCAAATCTTTGGTGAACCAAGCCATGTAGTAATTATAAGAAGCAGAAATCTGAATACAGTTATGTATGCAAGCTTCCTGTCACAAGTGGAGCCAAAGAAGTTTAAAGAGGCCAATATAGTTAAATTTTGGATCGTGGCTATGCAAGAGGAACTGAACTAGTTCAAAAGATGCAATGTTTGGAAGCTGGTTCCCATACCTCATGGACATAATGTCATTGGAGTCAAGTGGATTTACAGAAATAAACTTGATTAAAATGGCATTTTAATAGAGAACAAAGCAAGATTAGTAGCGAAGGGGTATAGGTAGGAAGAAGACATTGCTTTTGATCAAACCTTTGCCCCTGTGGCAAGGTTTGAGTCCATAAGATTTTTCCTTGCATATGCTGCACACAAGGGATTCAAGGTCTACCAGATGTATATGAAGTCAGCCTTTCTGAATGGTGACTTAAAAAAGGATGTCTATGTTGAGCAGCCTCTAGGTTTTGTAGTTTCTAACTCACCTGATTCTGTTTATAAACTTAGGAATGCTCTATATGGGCTAAAGTAAGCCCTTAGAGCTTGGTATGAGTATTTGTCTAGCTTTCTCATAGAAAAAAAAATTCTCAAGGAGGAAGATAGACAAGACCCTATTCCTAAGGGAATCTAAGGGTAAGATCATCCTAGTTCAGATCTATGCAGATGACATCATCTTTAGATCTCCTGATGACAACCTCTATAGGAAGTATTCCAAACTTATGCAGTGAAAGTTTGAGATGAGCAGTATGAGTGAACTGAAGTACTTCTTGGGTCTCCAAGTAAAATAGACTAATGATGGCTTGTCCATATCCCAGTCTAAGTTCACTAGGGAGTTAATAAAGAAATTTGGTAAGAAGAATTTCTCCACCATGAGAACTCCCATGGGGTCAAGAATGCCCATATGCAAAGATGAGGCTGGGAAACCTATTGATGAAACTTTATATAAGGGGATAATTGGTTCCCTTCTTTATCTAACTGTAAGTAGGCCAGACATCATGTATGCTACATGTGTTTGTGATAGGTATCAGGCTTGCCCCAAAGAATCTTATTACTCTGCTGCAAAGAGAATTCTGATGTATCTTGGCCTATGGTACCCTAGGAATGAGGAGTTTGAACTAACTAGCTATTCAGATACAAAATTTGCAGGCTAGAAAGAGGATAAGAAGAAAACTTCTTGCACCTGTCAATTCCTGGGTGGAAGACTAGTTTCATGGAGCAGCAAGAAGCAAACTAGTGTTGCAATTTCAATTGCAGAGTCAGAGTACATCTCAGCAGGTAGCTGCTGTACTCAGTTGTTGTGGATCCAGCATTAGCTTTAGTACTACTACAATTAGATAAGTAGAAGTCCTTTATTTTGTTATTCCACTAGTGCTATTTCAATTACTAGGAATCCTATCTCCCAGAGCAGGACTAAGCACATTGATATGAGATATCATTTCATTAGGGAGCATGTGGAATATGAAGATATCAACCTTGAGTTTGTCCCAACCGACAACCAAGTGGCTAACATCTTCACTAAGCCACTAGATGAAGCAAAGTTTAACACCTTTAAGTTTGAATTGGGTATGTTAAACTTGTTATTGCTTTAGTTTCTCCTCATTTAGATGCAGGTTATTTTGTATCTCGCACATGGAATTATTCTTCGGGAAAAGGAAGACTATTCAAGTGACATACCTTTTGTGGCATCATAGTCAACTACTGTCCAGACTGGTATAGACTAGATTGTCTACCAAGACACATGACAGATGATGCATCAGTTAAGGGGGAGTATGTCCTGCACTGCTCTAGCACTCTCATGAGGTTCAACTGCTGCCTATTTGTAATCAAAAAGGGAGAGCAGATGATCAAAACCTTGTTGGCTATTTGCTGAAGTCAAAAAGTGGGAGGAAGTGTATGATCACGGATGGTAGCAACAATTTAGGGGGAGCAGGTGTGGTAACTATAAATCATTCTCTAGTTATATGCTTTTTAAAAATTCTTATTGCTGCATATTACTGTGTATGTCATTGACTCATTTGCTTAAGGGTTTTGTCTTCCTCAAATAGGGGGAGATTGTTGGGTCCATTGCCCATAATGTCCTAGATTTCAGGAAGTCAATTTTTTCAATGATATACATAAAGTTGTATCTGATTTGTGCCAGAGTTCATGCATGCAGGGATGTCCTAGCAATAATGATGGGACAGGTAGCCTAAATGGCTAGGTCAGGTAAACACATACCCAAGATGTGGATAGAAAAAAATCTATCTAAGTCTACAGACATTGAGTGAAAATTACTCACTCAATGCCAGATGACTTATAACGCTGAGTGGAGCCTATACAGTCAAAGCCTAAGTAGTGGAAAGTTGAGAAAGTAGCAGTCCAAAGGCATTGAGTGAAGTCAACTCACTCAATGCCATACAAGAAAAGGCTGTGATACAAGCTAATGCAGTAAAAGCCAAAGAAGAAATGGGCAAAAATGTGGCTATGTTTATAGGCGTTGAGTGAGTATCACTCACTCAATGCCATACTCTATATTAGTTGAGTATTGCCTTGTAAGTCAAAGCCACAGAAAATCTGTGCTGATATTTGACTAAGTCCACAGGCGTTGAGTGAGGCAAGTTCACTCAATGTCATATGATAAAGCATTGACTTACCATTATTCAATCAGAACATGTGTTTTCAGACGCAGAAATTTGGCTAAGTCCAAATGGTTTGAGTGGAGCTTACTCACTCAACGCCTTTGAGAAGAAAAATCTGGCTAAAGAAAAAAGCCTTGAGTGAGATGTGCTCACTCAATGCTCTCAACGCTTAAGATGCTGAACAAGCAGGAAATTGATCAAGGAAGAAAGCGTTGAGTGAGGAGTGCTCACTCAACGCTCTCAATGCCTATAATATAAAAAACATTGCTAAGGCATAAAGCATTGAGTGAGGCGTGCTCACTCAATGCTCTCAACGCCATGCATGCAAAAAAGGCTGAAAGAATAAGCTAAGGAAAAAAGCGTTGAGTCAGGCTTGCTCACTCAACACTATCAACGCCTAAATAGACCGAATTCTTTCTAAGTGCCTTGGTGTTGAGTAAAGCTCATTCACTCAATGCCTATTCTACTGATGCTCAATTTTGGCAAAGTGCACAGGTGCTGACGTCAGCAAAATCAGCAAAATCTACAGAGTTAACTAATTTCAAATCAAGTACAGAGAAGCTATAGAACACGACAAACTCTGCCGAGAAGCTACTATATATACGTCTTCTTTCGTTAAAGCAAGGTGTAGCTGGAAGCTGCAGGTGGGCCCCACTGATTCCTAAGAGCCGTTGATCGGCGAACTACAAAAGGAAGAGATTGGGCAAGACGAAAATAACTTTTAGGGCTTTATCGATTTAAAAAGTTGTGGCTGGACTTCATCTTCCTAGCCATTGCTGCCGAGAAAAAGCTTGAAGTCTTCCAGCAAGAACCAGAAGTTCAGTTATCTGGTGCTATCTTCACCTGCACCAGCAAGTTTAGAAGGTTTTCCTTCTGAGGGAGAAGCAGAAAGAGAGAACAAGTTTCTACAGGTCAAGTTGCTTCTCAGTTCAACAAGCTCAAATTTGAAGATCTACTTCTAAAGCTGAGAAGAAGAAAAAACAAAGTTTCTAATTCTATCCTGGGAAGGAAGAGGAAGCAGAGTAGTTTACTGCTAGTTACTTCCAAATCAAGATCCTTGTAGCTGTGAAGAAAGATAGAGCTGAGATAACTCAGCTCAAGGGGTTATCATTAAGAAATTTTTTGTGATAAATATAAATCTATTTCACCCCAATTGGATCCTTTTGGATCTGAGTTGTAGGGCTCTCTGAGCTTGAGGTAGGGCAAATTCGCCTGAGCTGTAGGATCTAGGTAGGATCTGAGGTAGGTGTCAACTGATCACTAAGCTGTAGGAGAGAAATACTCTCTGAGAGTAGGACCTTTGGGTTTGAGGTAGGATCCCTAGTGGATCTGAGGTAGGGCTGTCCTCCTTGCTTGAGTGTAGGGCCTTTGGCTTGAGGTAGGTGATCTGTTGATTACTTAGTTGTAGGCCCTTATTGCTGATTTGTAAGCCTTGGAGGAGACTAAGAGGTCCTGATGGATCTGAGGTGTAAGCTCTTTGGAGCAGTTGTTTGGAGAAGTGTCTTGACTAACATGAAGTTGGCAGGGTGGGAGGAGAGTGGATGTACCCAAAAGTTGGGGAACCACTATAAATCTGTGTGCACATTTTTGTGTTGTTTTCTTTGTGCAGGTACTTGAAAGCTAATTACTGTCAACAAACTAAGTACTAAGGAAGATAAAATTAAAAGCTAATAATATCAGTGAGACAACCTATTCACCCCAATATTGTAAGCTACCTTGAAAATAAAGACTTTCATAGTGGTCCTAACTATCGTATGCTAAAAGTATCTAATATAGTTAGGTTAGGTATATGAAGAGCAAGTAAATGCAGCAGTATAATAGAAGTAATAAATTAAAGTAAAAGTAGAGCAACTAACTATCATCACAGAGAAAATAACATTAACTTATAAGAATGCCCATACAGACATATAAGTTAGGGGTCATTTTGTAGGGCCTAACGTATAAAAGATCACATACTAATTTATATGTTAGTGGTAGAGGTTTTATGGAAGGTATGTATGACATGGAATGTTATGCATGATAAATGATGAGTTTCACACAAGTGCAACACACCTACCCGACTCTATGAGCACAGACCTTTAGTTCCCCCATTTAGAGTTAGTTAAACTCTCAAGTACCTCTCGTAGTGGAAATCAGAGGCAGTGGGTTGGGCCTCCCCACTCCTAGGTTGTTATTCACACGACCCAGCCTTGACCCTACGTACTACTCAGTACACCCACAGTTAGGTGCTACAGATCCTCTTGTACTAATGCTGACAAATACACCGGTCTTTTATGGCTAAGTGAACACTTACACTTGCCGACTAAACATATCGTCGTCGGTGTAAATGACTGTCCAATAATGAGAGCCCACCACTTTATGTACATGCACTTATTCTAAAGAGCTCCCAATCCATCGGCTCGCCAAATTTGACACCATCTTTCTATCAAACACTGAGTTCACTGCCCGAGAATCTAAACCATCCACTACTAAAAAACAGACTTTTAGCCACAACAGATTTCCGTGGCTACAAGTCTAAAACCTTGGCTAATAACTATTAGCCACGGCCTACCCACGGCAAATGGGCGTGGACAATGCGAGCGTGGCTAATAGAATTAGCCACGCCGAATCCGTGGCTAAAAAGTTATTAGCCACAGTTCAATCGTCGTGGCTAAAAGTTCCTCATTTGTCACGGTTCAATTGCCGTGGCTAAAGGACCTATAATAAACCTAACATAAAAAATATTCGGTCGCCTACCGCCGCCGCTGCCGCCGCCCAGCCGCCACCGCCGCCGCCCGGCCGCCGCCGCCGCCGCCCGGCCGCCGCCGCCGCCCGGCCGCCGCCGCCGCCGCCCGGCCGTCGCCGCCGCCGCCCGGCCGCCGCCGCCGCCGCCCGGCCGCCGCCGCCGCCGCCCGACCGCCGCCGCCGCCGCCGCCCGACCGCCGCCGCCGCCGCCGCCCGACCGCCGCCGCCGCCGGGCCGCCGCCTCCGCCTCCGCCGCCGCTGCCGCCCATCCGCCGCCGCCGCCCGGCCGCCGCCGCCGCCCGTCCGCCGCCGCCGCCGCCCGGCCGCCCCGCCGCCGCCACCCCGATTTCATTTCAAATAGTAATTTTTAATGACATATATAAACCCCAAATCCAGCTTTTTATTGGCGGTGTGGGACTAAAAAAAACCAGACTTTTTGCCACGGATTAGGCTTCCGTGGCTAATACTAGATTATTAGCCACGAAACAGGCAAACCGTGGTAAAAAGTCAGGTTATTTTCCACAGATTAGTCATCCGTTGCTAATACTAGCTTATTAGCCACAAAATAGGAACCGTGGCTAATACTTCAGTATTTGCCACGGTTTTTCCCCGTGACAAAAAAATCGTTGCTAAAAGCCATTTTTCTAGTACTGATCTATACTCCTGAAATGACAGGGTGAGTGTTCATGTTGGTGATTATTTAAGTGTTACTCTTTAAATCAGCTTCTCCTGCAGTTTATGGTAAACCTTGGACAGCCCAGGGCATTCTCTATGAAGGGCTCTCGAGGGCATTAGGAACTATGATGGTGTGAAGCTCAAAGTTCCCTTTCGCAAGGCACTTACTTTTATGAGTATATATTTATTCCGAACCCTTTCCCCATGTTGCCTTTTTAGCTAATCTTAAGTGAACTTATATTCCCCGGGAGCAGACGATACTTCATCGACCCCGAGCACAATCCCAAACCATGTTACCCAAACTACTTAGAATTTTTCCCTAAGGGTGACCTTATAAAGACTCCACCCATCTAGGTACACCCACTATATAACCACCCATGCATAGACTATAATTCTATCCTGAATACTTGAATTTTACTAAATGAAGACCAAGTTATATAACCTAAACATATGAAAGTAAACACTCCAGATTACTTTGCCTACAACCTTATAATTATTACTAGGGGTCTAGCATGACTTGTTGAGCTCTAAACAAGAACTTGGTATCTTTCCTAATTAAAACTTCCTTTAAACAATTTTTCGCAAATCATGAATCCCTATGATTTTTAACATGAAGTATAAAATTTTAGTAGTTAATGGTCCCACGAAAATTTCTAGAGATTCCTAATGACTAATTAATAAAAATTTATCAGTTTCATTATTTTACAGAAATTGTTTATATCCAAAACAAAATTATAAACTTTTTGACGAGAATAATTATAAACAAAGGAACTATATGATATATTCTTTTAGAAAATATCATAAAATTACCAAAGGTCAAATATGATCAGAGATTATCACTGCCCAAATTTCATCATCATCAAATTTCTTTTTACCATACAAATAAATTAAAGAATATATCACCACATAAGGTACTTTGTAAAAAAACCCCTAACTTTTCTCATCCAAAAATTACAATAAATTTAATAGGGGATATTTATAGTCTAGAAAGTTCACTGACAAATTTTCATAATTTTCAAGAGTATAGTTTGTTCTGAAATAAGATTATTTCCTAGTCATCAAATTCTATAATTACAAAGGAGGTACAAAAATTCATGATCCAAAAATTGTAATAAAAATTGCAGACATAAATAACACCACTATAGGTCCCTCACCAAAGTTCCTTGACCATTCCAGGCTATTAAGACATGTGTTGAGCACTTATTAGAAAAGTTCATATACGAACTATTAAGTGATTGGTGGGGGAAATCTGCTCCTAAAATTCAAATTAAATTGTCTAAGGTGTTTCTCCACCCATTGAATCTATCTACAAAGTCTTGAGCCAAGACTTGAAGGTTTGTCCCTATTTCTTCTTTAGCTCTAACAGACAACCCGAAGGCTTGAACTAGGGTTTCAGGGTATTCCAACCCTAGAAGCTTCTAAAACTACCCTAAGGGATTTTTCATGTATTAATATGTCAGACGCCAAGGTCTCACCTTGTTTTGTTGAAGGATTGATCACCCAACCATTCTAAGTGCACTATTGGACAATTAGGCCAATTATCCTTAAAATGTCCATAATTTGTTCACCAAGATACTCCACCAAATCAAATCCAATTGGGTTGAAATTTTTTCTTGGCCATATAGTATCCCCTCTGGTCAACCCAAGAGTTTGAGAAAATTTTGAGGTCCATAGAACCTATTCTAATTACGTACAGGGATTATTAAATTATTACAAAAATTATAGAAAAATCATCTCCAAAAATTTAGATTTTTGGATATGATGTGGATTAAGGCCAGATTATCCCATGGTGAAAATTTCAGCCCATTTATTTGAGTGGTTCACTGGGGGAACTCATTTAAATTTCTAGTTAACCCTTGGACACCTTGTACCAAAAGGTGTGCTGAGGGAAAACCAATGGTCCAAAAGGGTTGATTTTAATTTTGTATTTAACTAGACTCCAAGGGCTAGTTTTTCTCTGTTGGACATTTTTATAGAATTTTTTTTAGCTATTTATAATAAATTAAACCAAGTGGCTGTAATAGAATGAAATTTATTTAAATTTAATATTCCAAGGTCTGCGCCTAACCATCGCGCCAGATCCAACGGCTGTACTTCATCGTCCCCAATGAGCCAAGGGACGGGATTGGATCTTTCTGAAGCTATTCCAGTTTCAATTCCCGGCCATCCGGCGACCTCCCTGGACGACCATCGCCCCCACCACACCCATTGAGGTGGTGGCTATTGCCTGGCGGCGGCATATCCGCTGGAGGGGATGTTTCCGGAGAACCCGAGAGTTGGATTTTCAAGAAAAAATCGCCATTTTTTCCTCACTAACCGGGCTTAATTGAGCCCGATTTCTCCACCTATACATCTATGGATCTAGAATAGAGGAGAAAGATTAGACCTACAGACGAGCTTGGCTGCGTGTGTGGTGGTTATGTGCCATAGCCGATGACTCCAAGCTTTTTCCTTACCAAATCCCCGGTTCGCCTCCCAAAATATTGAAGTAAACATTCGTTTTGATTGTTTGGGAGATTTTAAAGCAGATGGTGAGGTTGATTTGGGTAGTGGAAGGGGAAAACACTGAATGGCTATTAATGTCCTTGAACCAAGCTTTCGGCCACCTCTACCTTTTGAAATTCCACACTTATGTGGCCGGTAAAACCCCTCCATATCCTCCTAATTAATCAAGGGGCGCGGGGGGGGGGGGGGGGGTGAATGAGCCCATTAGGAGTGAGTTGAATGCCCCATGGCCTTCGAAGGCCATGAATGCTTCTCTTTCTCTCTCCTCCCTTGAATGAAACCCCCACTTTATCTCTCCTAGTTATCACCTCTATAAATTGTGTAGTATTCTAGCTTGTTTCTACTTTCTCTCGCTAGTGAGCCATCCTAATTGGGCCTGGACAATTTGGATTGAGTTGGTTTTTGCTTCCTTCCCCATTTTGGGCTTGGTTTGACCAACGTCGACTTGGGGGTGTTGATTTGGTCAAATGAGTGGATTGATTGGTTAACTAAGTAACTTGAGTCCCTTACCACCACCCAAGTTCATTTGTGGCTTGGTGTAACCCATTTAGGTCAAGTTAGGGCATTTTAACCTAACAAGGGTTAGGGTTGACTCTAGTCAATTCCACCCCTTAGTTGACACCTAATGGGGTTATTAGGGCACCAAAGGGGCCTTATAGGATTGAGGGTGGTAGGGTGGGGTCATGTAGTCATGTTGGGAGCCATTGGCCAAACCTTAGCTTAGGTATTCAGAAGCTACTATTTGTAGACCAAGGTGCTTTCACCTATATACCTAGGCATTCAAGTTCATCTTGGTCTTCCTAAAGCTTTGTCATGACCTAGTCATGATAAAAATCTCCTAGGGGTCTGGTTATTTGTGGGATGTTACACCAAGCACCACAACCCATCTCCAACACTCTGGAGGGTTGTTGGTGGCCACAACCTCCCTTTGATGAGCGAAACTCGATAGTCAAGCACACATCATATGGGCAAGTTTTTATTGTCATATCATAATTACAGCCGAATGAATAGTAAGTGAGCTCATTTAGTTACTACGGAAAGGTTTTTTGTGTCGGCGAAGTTTGGGAAGTTAACCGGTTTTTGGTGTTGGTGATTGTGCGTATAGCGCTGAGAAGCTAGGGACTTGGTTCTGACTTAGGTTAGGGTTCAGTGCAAACTCTGTGGTTATAATCGAAGGTTAGCAGTAGTTCGCAACTTGCGACTAGGTGATCTTCTCATCAGTAACCTTTTTCCAGTTCAATAAAGAAGTCAAATTTTGGCGGTCTGTTCAGTTCGGCAGCAGCTATTCGCAGATAATCTGGCGGCTAAGCGACCTCGCGGTTAGGCGGCTTAAAGATTATGAATAGAGTTTCTTCAGATTGGAATAACGGGGTGTCCGTATGGTTAGTTAAAGTATCTAGCGTCTACCTAAATCACCTAGAAGGGGGTGAATAGGTGATGTCTGTGTCTTTTCACGGAATAAAAATTACTTTAAAAATCAAGCACATAAACATCGAGATTTATAGTGGTTCCCCGAGTTGGGTACGTCCACTTTCCCATCTCGCTTATCTACCATGAAGGGCTAGATTCGGTTACTTTACAAAACTCAAATTTTTTCAAATCTTACACCTCGGAGCCACAACTCCTACAACTCAGAGATGATGCTCCTACCACTCGATCCACAACCGGATCTATGAATTCGATGCACAAACAGATCTACAAACTCGATCCACAAACAGATCTACAAGCTCGATCCACAAACATATCTACAAGCTCGATCCACAAACGCATCTACAAACTCGGAGATAAATCTCCTACAATATGTAAAAGAATATTACAACAATATTACACAAGATCTGAAAACTTCAGTCTGTCGTTCTTAGAAAATAATGGATCTTGAAATCGCTTGGAGAACACGGAAGAATCTTGAATCTTTAAGGACCTTGAATCTTCAAAGAACTTGATCTGGAGGAGTATAGATCTATAGAGAGAGAATCGATCCAATCGTGTTTGTCGAAGAATATTAATCACACTGTACATCAATGGCCGATCAGAGAAATCGGAAAATTACTGTGCGTTGACGACCGATCGGGAGAAAATCCGATTTTGGAAATTTTTTTAGGTTTGAAATGAGATCAATAGCACAATTAATTAGAAAGAAACTCATTCTACATATTTATAGTGAATCCTTAGCTAACGGTTAGAAATAAATTTCCAAAATGAAATCAAGAAACTACTATGTATGGTCGACCGAAAACCCAAACCAACGTTTTAAAATTTTTGGAAAAATGACCTAAGTCAAATTCGTCGAGTATCGTCGAGTGTCATTAGTATACTAGCCGAGTAAGTATATGATATATGGCAATTTACATTTAGACAAATCAGCTCAGGCCGGCAATACACTCAACGCCTAAGCAGAGAATCATACTCGACGAATTCGTCAAGTATTAGCTTGTATACTTAAAGAATTCATCGAGTATAGGCTGAATTACTCAAAGCTCTCGAAGCCATGACAGGGAATATTTGATGAATGAGACATAGAAAAATCCATAGAAGTTGCATCGAATGGACTAGATGAATTCGGTGTGTATCGTCTAGTATATTTGATGAATTCGACGAGTATCCTTAGATATATTCGACGAATTCGACGAGTATACACGATGATACTCGGCGAATTTTACTTGGCGGATTTTCCAATTCTCAGAGAATTTGAATGAGCATACTCGACGAGTGTTGGAAGTAATATACGACGAATTCGATGAATATGAATGAGCATACTCGACGAATTCAACGTGTATTCCTAACCATACTTGGTGAATTTTACTTAGGCAAATTCCTGTCCTTCTATATCCAAGCCTTGTTCCTTCCTTGATTGTTCTCCCGTACTTTTGATAGAAGTACACCCCAATAGAGAGATTACATGTGAGTTAACACATTGACCTACATAATGAGAGATTACATTTTATAATCCAGTGTTTACTGACCCACTATAACCTGATATTGGCATATACTTTGTAATGAAAACCTGCAAGTACGTAACTCAAAAGGCAACATCAAATACAGTCATAATTCATCTTAGCTTAATTGGATCCTTCTTAAAATCTGGGTTATTGTGGATACAATACCCAACAATCTTCCCCTATTTGAAGAAGTCAGAACCCTATAAGCTACTATGAATTGTATATAAAAAATAATAACACATTAAGCCTTGAAACGATAAATGAAATTAAAATTTGAAAGCGCATTCACAGTGAACATAAAAATCATATACATATATATATCAAAGTGTTCATTGTTTTGGGGGGGGGGGGCAACCCACAACACTCAAAATAAAACACATAAAATATATGAATTTTTGGCTCTCGCTTAGCTACCTCTTCAACCTATTCCTTTAAAAATAAGCCTTTGACTTTGGAAAGTACTTTGGAGAGGATGGAGGCATCAGATCAACATTCTTATTGTTCCTAAAATGTATCCTTCTCTTTGTGAATGGCAGTTTGTACCTGTTCTATTCTTCTTGATTGTAGTGGTGCTGATGTTTTTCACCACCAAGGTCGACCAAAGAGAATGTATCTAGGATAATTCCTCTAGAAATCTGGCTCCAAACCTCTTCCATCTCTCTATTTGGCTCTACTAGAACTAGCTCTGACATAACTGCAGACGGACCTTCCCCATATCTTCTTCTCATGTAAACAGGAGGAGGGAAGTCTTTAATCATCTAAGCCTTTGGAAACACATCAGCAGTAGTAGCTGTGCCCTGGGAGAAATCCTGTGTGTCTGACCAGTACTGAGAGTAATCCTGAGTAAGATGAGTTTCATCATGTGCTGGTACAGGCACAATAGGTACTTGAGATCCTGTCAACTGACTTTGAAGCCACACTCAGTAGTCATAACTGTAGTCATTTACGCCTTTGAAGTTTGCTAACATTGCTTCCTAAAGGGCATTTACCTTAGCTACCACCTAAGCTTCCATGGTCTCCTCTCCTTTTCTAACTACTTTAGCCAAAGCATTTGCATAAGCTTGCATGCTATCATCATAATGTGTCATCTCTTTATAATGACCTTCAATAATAGTTTTGGCATTATTATCAACATTGCACATAACTTTTTGATTGCTCTATAGTCCTTTCATGACAAATTTACCCCTATTTCACCTTGAAAAATCCAGGAGTCTAGCTTGAAATCTATCTAGTCAAATTTGACCTTAACTTTTGGTAGGCTGTTGTTCAGATCTCTTTCTATTTCTTTCACCTTTTTCAGCACTTTCTGTATTGAGGAAACAAAATACGCTTTCTGCTTAGCCAACATCGCTTCTATGCTTTGCAAAATTGAATTTTTAGCTGTAGAACTTGGGATCTTAGGGATAGGAGTGCTAGTCAGATCCACACTGAAAGACTCATTTATTGGAGATAAATGAGCTTTAGAAGTTATACCAAGGTTTATAGTAACAGTTAGAACTGGAGTCTGCTCCTCCACATCTCCATCCTCATCAAAAAGAACCACAACCTCCTCTACATCAGCAGGAGGTGCATCTGACATCTTGCCTATTATTTTCTCAAGGATGCGCAAGAGCCTAGCAACCTCAATAGGAACTGATATATAAGGCCTAGTCACCTCCCCCTCAGAAGATGAAGCCAGAACAATTTCTTGGAGAGGGACTATCAAGTTCTCCATAACTAGTTCACCAGCATCCACAACATCAGTAGCAACAACAGCCTTTGACTTATTGGAATCAATCATTGTCTCATAAACAATACAATTAATGTCATAATCATCAACTGTTAGTTCATCAGCATCAACATCATTTGTTTCCATGTCATCTTCAACAGCAACATCCTCATCAACATCCTCAGCAACAACCTCATCCTCAACCTCCTCAGGTACTAATTCTTTAACAGCATTCTGAGCCATCTTGGCAACCTCTGTCATCAGAACCTTTGAATCTACAACTGTAGGATCTGGAACAGGAACTTATTCTGGAATCACACTCAAGGGTACTATGCTAGTTTCAACTTGTGTTTCAACGGACTCCCCCTCGATTCCTGCAGTCAATCTCTCAGGAATTTCATTGGAGTGAGGAGTAGGAATCCTGTCCTCAAGTACTTGTCCTACCTCCTCCACATACAGGTTTGGAGCTCCCCCTTGCCTAATGATCCTCCTATCCACATGGAAAATTTAGATGAGTGTATTTTCTTCAGGTGATGGATGGGCACATCTTTGGTCATATCAAACCTGTCACCATCCAGTTGATTCAGGTATAGGCTGATAATCCTCCCAAAGTTGGGAGTGCGAAGGATGTCCTTGATCTATTCAAATAGCAGAGCACCCCAATCAAGTCTCTTCCAGCAGATAATTGCTACCAGGGTCTTGAACATCTCAGTGAAGAGGTAGTCATGGGAACCGGTTTTGCATAACAACACTTTGAAAATGATGCCTGATAGGAGATTGCCTTCTTCGTTCATTCCTTTGCTCTTAACTCCTTTGGTACCTCAGGGAAGTCCACAAAATAGGAGAGCCCAAGAGATGTCATCCTCGTCTAGGTAGTCGGCTTTGTCAAAATTAGGAAGACTCAAGTACCTGGAGAGGAGTGACGCTTTCACTTTGACCTTGGTCTTTTGAATTTTGCTCTTTATGGCTGTATCTTCATGACGTAGCTTTGTATTATGGAAGAATTATAGGACTTCTGTGTCCAACACCTTATAGTGGTGTTCAGTGATGAAGGAAAGTCCAGCCGTCTCCAACATGACGATCATATTTCAGAATTCATCGGAGGTGGATGCAAACTCTATGCAAACTAGTTTGCCTCCCCCTAACAGACCACTTGTGCTTCTGGGAGCCATAGAGAAACAAGTCAACTAGAATCTGGAAATGGTTGGAATATTGTAGATTTTCAGAATCGGCGAGAATCACAATGTCGAGATTTCACGCTGACGGAAGTGCAATCGCCGAAAAAAGATTTAGGGTTTAGGTCAGCTGGAGCCTTGGGATCCCGCTTTGAATTCCTACTACTGACCTAACGACAACAATCAAAAGAAAAAACCATGGGAGTAAAAAGATGATGTGTCGCGGAAGCTGAATCTTCAGGAGGAAGTTTGCTTTGAATCGACGAGTGTTGTCAGTTAAGCCTTTTGTCCCGTATTTTATATGTATATATATATAATATTTGATTTTTAAAATTAACCTAGAAGGCGCGTACCTGGAATATACCGCTCTTCGGATCCAATAAAGAATTGTAGAAATTTTCCCAAAGTGAGATTCGACGAGCTTCGCTGGTGGTCAAGTCTGATTCGGCGAGTATCGCATGAATATACGACGAATCGCCGACTTGAGCTCTGATACTCAACAAATTTTCCTTGGGACAATTTTCTGACTTTGTGAAAAAATTCCCGAGTGAGTTCCTACTTGCTTGGCGTTCTTCATGAGTCTATCTTCAGCATGCCTTGTTCTGTTTTGAAGAACGAAAACTTGACCTCGTCTAGTGGCTTCGTAAAGATATTCATGATCTGCTTATCCGTTGAGAAATAGTTGAGGGCTATATCCTTATTCTCAACATGCTCCCGGATGAAGTGATATCACACCTCGATGTTATTTGTCCAGCTCTAAGAGACTGGATTATTCGCGATTGCTATTGTGCTGGATGAGTCGCAATACATTGGAATCTCTTTAAACTTCAAGTTGTAGTCTTCAAGTTGATTCCTGATCCATAGAAGTTGTGCGCAATAACTACCTGCAGAAATATACTCTGACTCGGCCGAAGAAGTTGCCACTCAATTTTGTGTCTTACTGCTTCATGAAATAAGCCGTCTTCTGAGGAATTGGCACATCCCGGAAGTGCTTTTCCTGTCATCCCTTCTTCCTGCAAAATCGGTATTTGAAAAACGAATTTGCTCGACATCATTATTTCTCGGGTACCATAAGCCAAGATTGGGTATACCCTTAAGATGTCTTAAAATTTGCTTTTCAGTGACGTAATGAGATTCCTTTGAGTTCACCTGAAATCTAGCGCATACGCATGTTGAAAACATTATATCTTGTCTACTAGTAGTGAGGTAGAGAAAGGATCTGATTATGCTTCTATACATGGTTTCATCAAAAGGTTTTCCTTTATCATCCTTGTCAAGAGACATAGTTGAACCCATTGGATTCCTCATAGAGGTTTCATTCTCCATTCCGAATTTCTTAAGAATCTCCTTGGTGAACTTCGTCTGAGAGATGAAAATTCCATCTTCAGATTGTTTCACCTGAAGTCCTAAGAAATACATCAACTCTCCCATACTGCTCATTTCAAACTTCCCTTGCATAAGTTTGTAAAACTTATTGCAAAGGTTGTATTATGTAGAGACAAATTTGATGTCGTCGACATAAATCTACACTGGCAGAATCTTGCCTTTTACTTCCCTAAGAAATAATGCCTTGTCTATCTTTCCTCTTGTGAACTTGTTCTCAAGGAGAAAGCTAGACAACATCTCATATCAAGCTAGGAGAGCTTGATTTAAACTGTATTGAGCTTTATTTAAAAAATAAACATGATCAAGGAAATTGGAATCAACAAAACCCGGGAGTTCCGCTACGTATACTTCCTCTTTCAGATTCCCGTTTATGAATGCTGATTTCACGTCCATTTGGTAGACGGTGAAGCCTTTGAGGGCAGTATATGCAAGAAATAACCTAATCGCCTCGATCCTAACCACTAGAGCAAAGGTCTTGTCGAAGTCGATCCCATCTTCTTGTCTGTATCCTTGAGAAACAAGCTTGGATTTTTTCTTTATAATGACTCTATTTTCGTCCAGCTTGTTTCTGAAGATCCACTTGGCGTCGATCATATTTTGTCCCTTGGGCCTGGGTACCAACTCCCAGACTTTGCAATGTTCAAATTAATTCAGCTCCTCTTGCATTGCTAAAATCTAAGAAACATCCTTATTTACCTCTTCAAATTTCTTTGGCTCAACCTGTGACAGAAAACTAAGATGCATAATCTCATAGGTGTACCTTTTTTTTGTTCTAACACTGTTGCCTGGCTCTACAATTGTTTGATCAACTAGGTGATCTCAGAGGTGTCTGAACCCTAGATTTCTTGCTCTCCCACCAACAGACTCAGCATCATTTGGTGCCTCCTCTAAGGGTTGAAGCAATTCTTCCTCTAGGGGTTCTTCATCCACCAAGCCTAGATCAACGATCTTAACCAAGCTAGGAGATTCTTCCTTGAAAGCTTCATAAGAGTTTAGTTCCTTTAACTTGGAACTTGCATCTGCACCAATAGCACTAGATGAGATGCTTTGTAGCAGGCTTATCTCAACAAATACAACATTGATTGACTCTTCTAACACCAGAGTTTTCTTATTGAAAATCCTATATGCATTACTATGACAACTATAACCTACAAAATACCTTCAAAACATTTTTCACAAAATTTCATGAGGTAATACTTCCCATTATTAAGTACAAAGCATTTACTTCCAAAGATTCTAAAATCGAAAACAGTCGGTTTTTTGCCCTTCAATAGCTCATAGGGGGTATTACGATAGCTTTTGTTGATAAGTGCTCTGTTTTGCACCTGACAAGTTGTGTTGACTGCTTTAGCCCAGAAGTACTCCGAAAGTGAAATGTCGTTCAACATATTATACATGCTTCAATTAGGGTTCTTTTCCTTCTCTCAGAAACACCATTTTGTTATGGAGTGCACGGGAAGGAAAACTCATAAAAGATATCTTGGCTTTTACAGAATTTTTTCATGGCAACATACTCAAACTCTATTCCATGGTCACTTCTGGTTTTGACCATTGAGAAGTTCAATTCATTCTGAATTTGCCGGACAAAATTAGTGAAAGAGTCAAAGGTGTTTGACTTGTGTTTCTGAAAGAACACCCAAGTAAAACGCGAGTAATCGTCAACAAATACTAACGTGTAGACCTTACCTCCTAAACTATGAATATATATAAGACCGAATAAGTCCATATGAAGTAGGTATAAACTTCTTGTAAAATATTTTTCAGTAATAACCTTGAAGGTAGCCCTTGTCTGCTTACCCATTTGGCATGAGTGACACAGACTCTCTTTAAAGCACTTAATGTTGGGGGCATCTCGCACTAAGTTTTGAGAAAATAACATATTTATTGTTTTGAAATTAATATGTGTTAATCTCTTATGCCATTGGTCACAAAGAGACGCACTATCTTTTGCAAGAAAACAGATTGGTGTAGAATTATCTAAGCAAAGAAAATTTAAACAGAAAATATTTCTGCTCCAAGTGCCTGTTAAGACCATCTCAAAATTTGTAGGCAACTTTATCAAAAACTTGTCCCTGTAGAACTCAACGATGCAGCCTTTATCACATAGCTTTCTTATTCTTATGAGATTATGGTGTAATCCTTCAGCATAAGCACCGAGATTTATAGTGGTCACAAAGAGATCTTGTTCAAGGTGTTAGCCTTTTATCGAACAAAACACCCCTGATACCAATTGAAGGTATCTAGCGTCTACCTAAATCACCTAGAGGGGGGTGAATAGGTGATGTCTATGTCTTTTCGCAGAATAAATATTATTTTAAAAATCAAGCACACAAACACCGAGATTTATAGTGGTTCCCCGAGTTGGGTACGTCCACTTTCCCGCCTCGCCTATCTACATAAAGGGCTAGATTCGGCTACTTCACCAAACTCAGAATTCTTAAAATTTTACATCTCGGAGCCGCAAATCCTACAACTCGAAGACAAAGCTCCTACCGCTCGATCAACAACCAGATCTACAAACTCGATCCATAAATGGGTCTACAAACTCAATCCACAAACGGATCTACAAGCTCGATCCACAAACAGATCTACAAACTCGGAGATAAATCTCCTACAATATGTAAAAGACTATTGCAACAATATTATAAAGATCTGAAAACTTCAGTCCATCGTTCTTCGAAAATAATGGATCTTGAAATAGCTTGGAGAACACGGAAGAATCTGAAATCTTCGAGGACCTTGAATCTTCAAATGAATTGATCTGGAGGAGTATAGATCTGTAGAGAGAGAATTGATCCAGTCGTGTATGTTGAAGAAGATGAATCGCAGTGTACGTCAATGGCCGATTGATAATACGTTTTGTAGCCTAAACTATTATCGTATTTTATATTTTATATTGTACAAATTTTGTCTATTATTAGTTTATTTTTATCCTTTTTATGTAAATTTTATTGCCACTAACTTTTTCCTGTCTTTTTGCAGGTTTTCAGAAAAATTGCCAAAATGGCCTGTCACGCCCCCCCTGTCACGCCCTCCCTGGGCGTGACCTTGGGCGTGTCACCCGATCCCGAGGACACCTGCTGGAAGGGACAGATAACGGTCAAAACTGCTGTCACGCCCCCCTGTCACGCCCTCCCTGGGCGTGTCACCGGTCGTGACATGGGCGTGTCGCCCTCTGCCGCAAAGCCTGCCGCCGCATTAAATGCCGTTCCGTCTCAGCACGCAAATAGTACTGTCACGCCCTATGTCACGCCCGTGACATGGGCGTGACACCCTCCTTTTTCGGTGACTGACGGATTTCCGACCAATGATTTGGACATGACATGCCTGTCACGCCCCCCTGTCACGGGCGTGACCTAGGGCGTGACCACCGACGTACCGAAGCAATCATCCCTCCCGCCAGAATCCAGAGCCCGAGGTCAATATAGTACTGTCACGCCCCCCTGACACGCCCCCCCTAGGGCGTGTCGGAGGGCGTGACCGACCCGAGAAAAAATCTATAAATTGAGCCCCCCTCCTCCCCATTTCAGCAAGCTTTGGTTGAGTGGGGGAGGTGCTGCCCCTTTGTTTCTTGATCCTTTTTCATGCTTTCTCTCTCTCTCTCTCCCCCTCTCTTTGTACTTTTTGGTTAACCCTAGTTTAATCATAGTTTGTGCTAGCTTTTAATGTAATTTTCTTCTTGCTTAGTGCTTAATGTAGGGCTAGAATAGGGTTTAATTTTCATGCACTTGTAACTTTAATTTTCAATAGTGTAACTTGCCCTTTTTATTAATAAAAGTGTTTTTTTTTTAGTTTGTGTTCTTCTTATGCTTTTCTACTCATCTTCCCCCCTCCACTCCATTATGATTAACTAATCCTCCTTGTACTCGATCTTGATGATCCGAGATTAGAGCGATTATGTTATGATGTTTTAATTAATCTTTTCTTTTTAGGTTAGGGCCTTGAATTACTCTTGATTTATCACGGGTCGGAGGTATATTTTCGATATATACTCTCCGCCTTTGCTTTCATTCTGGGCTAGCCGAGAGGCCGAAAGAATGAAGTGAGCATTCAAGAGTAAAGGGAGTTGTACGCACCCCTCGAGAGAGGCAGACGTCCAAATCTCCCGGATTGGAGTAAAATCCAATAGTGGGGTTCACCGCGTAAAGCGAGTTTTAGGCCTCCGATTTAGACGAGAGTCGGTCGGACCTTCCTAAACTCAGTTGGGCACGACTTCGAGAGAAGCGTGTTCAAGCTTTAGGAACCTCCACGGTCAAGGACCCTTATCCTATTAAGTTTAGATTTTTATCGCATTTTCTTAATCGTCTTTAGCCGAGGTGAATCTCGATCGGGTGCATTTCCATTTCATATTGTTCTACCTTTTGTAGTAATCTCATATATTGTGCTCTTTTATTAACTGCAGTAGTTTCCTTTCTAGCTTAGTTGTTTACTTAATAGCCCTCTTAATTGCAGTGTTTCTTTTTCTAGAATAGCTTTACTTTCTCCCCTGCACTTAGATTTTCTAAAACCCTAGTTTTTCCGTCGATAAGATAATAGCGTTCGTGTGAGTAAGCTTAGCCAACAGTTCCCGGATCTTAATACGACTCTTGTGTCCCCTTGCTACAATTCGATAGGTATACTTGCCTCATCGGGTTGCTAGTTCGGTTGCGTTTATTTCTTCGAACCCTAGCGCGCAACAAGTTTTTGGCGCCGTTGCCGGGGAGCCAACTTCCGTTGATATTTTGAAAACACGAACCTATTAATTTTATCTCTTCTCTTTCTCGTCCCCTTTCTTTAAAGTTTTAAAAAAAATCAAAAAAATTATCACCGCTCTTAATAGAAACCAACCTCACAATTTTTCTACGCCACCTAATTCTCTCGAAAAGGGCAAAGGGCTTTAAGCGCCACTGTCTTGTCTAGTACCTTGCGAACCCTTCACGGGGTAGTCCTTGGGAAGTTCGGGAGTTAATCTATATAAAAAAAATCTATTTCAAAAAGAAAAAAAAATTTTAATTTAATTTTCTAAATCTAGTTTTTCTTTCTAGTTTATCCTTTTTCTCTTTCTGTTCTTTTAGTGCATGACCCGCGGGAGTCCGTCGGTTATTTTGGACTTGGACCACGAAATTGAGCGTACTCTTCGGAGAAGATCGCGATTTCAAGGTCCTACCATCCAAGTGTCGGTTGAGGACTCCGAGTCATTTAATACTTTAAGAATGGAAGAACCCAACGTAGATGAGGCCGTGCAAAGGACTATGTCCTATTATGCACGACCGAACCTCGAGGGAACAGAATCGAGTATAGTCCGCCCTACTATAGCAAATAATAACTTTGAACTAAAGCCTAGCATAATTCAAATGGTGCAGCAATATGTGCAATTTGACGGACTTCAAGATGAAGATCCGAACGCACATATAGCTAGCTTTCTGGAAATTTGCGACACCTTCAAGATAAATGGTGTCACAAATGATGCGATAAGGCTAAGACTCTTCCCTTCTCTCTAAGAACTAAAGCTAAGCAGTGGCTTAACACACTTCCGAAAAATAGCATAACCACTTGGAATGAATTAACTGAAAAATTTTTGGCAAAGTATTTTCCGCCAGCTAAAACTGCAAAACTTAGGAACGACATCTCTGCCTTTCGACAAATAGACTCTAAAACCCTTTACGAAACCTGGGAGAGATTTAAAGAATTATTAAGACGATGCCCACATCACGCGCTGCCTGTATGGTTACAAGTGCAGACGTTTTATAACGGGCTAAATCAAAGCACGAAGCAAATGATAGACGCAGCTTCTGGCGGTACTTTAAATCATAAGACCCCGGAAGCCGCTCTTGAGCTTTTTGAGGATATGGCCATGAACACTTATCAGTGGAATGTGCCTAGGTCCCGCCCGAACAAGCCTGCAGGTATCTATGAAGTGGACAACGTCTCCCAGCTCGCTCTGCAAGTAGAAATCCTAAGCAAAAAAATCACGGAGATGACTGCTGCCTCCGCCCCTCAGGTATGGGAATCTGCAACCCCTACTCCAGAACATTTAGATTATGTTAATAATTTGCCTAGAACTGCTTTTAATAATTTTTCTGCTGCGAATTTTCATCCGCCTGGTTTTAATTTTCCGAATAGTTATAACCCCGCTTTAAGAAATCACCCGAACTTTTCATGGAGTAATCCATCGAATGCGATGCGCCCACCTCCGCAAAATGATTTTTCTGCACAACCACCACCACCACCACCACTTCTTCAAAATTACCCAAAACCTCCGAGCTTGGAGGAATTACTTTCTAAATATATCACCACAAATGACGCTACCATAAGAACTTTAACCGGAAGCGTAAAAAGTCTAGAAAATCAGGTAGGGCAGCTCGCGAAAATAATTTCTGAGCGACCCGCAGGGTCTCTTCCTTCCAATACCGAACCCAACCCGAGAGAGCAAGCGAAAGCTATAACTCTTCGGAGTGGGAAGCAAGTCTCCGGTATGGTAAGTGAAGAGCCCGAGGCAAGCTCCGCTTCTGCTTTTAAAAATCAAAGCTCCGCTCCGCTTCCACCCTCTGCTGAAGAAGTAATCACCCCCACTTTAGAAAATAATCTCACTCCACCACCCATCTTCAAAAATAATTCAACTCCTCCATACCCCTCTGAACTTAATAGACAACGTCAAGATGATCAGTACTCCCGCTTCTTAGAAATCTTCAAACAAATCCACATTAATCTTCCCTTCCACGAGGCTATTTCGCAAATGCCGAAATACGCCAAATATCTTAAAGACCTCCTCACAAACAAGAAGAAGTTAGAGAATCTTTCGCACGTCACGCTTAACGCCGAGTGCTCCGCCGTTTTAACAAACGGTTTGCCGAAGAAAATCAGTGACCCGGGTTGTTTCTCTATCCCGTGTGTCTTCGGTGATCTCTTTGTTAAACACGCGTTAGCCGACTTAGGCGCAAGTATAAACCTGATGCCCTTTTCGTTGTTCAAAAAGTTAGGGATTGGTAGCCTTAACCCCACGCGTATGAGTATCCAGCTAGCCGATAGATCCGTCAAGTACCCGTTAGGAATAGTGGAGGACGTTCTAGTGAAAGTCGACAAGTTCATCTTCCCGGTGGACTTTGTCATTTTGGATATCGAAGAAGACGTCGAGGTTCCCCTGATCCTTGGCCGACCCTTCCTTGCCACCTCCCGAGCCATCATTGATGTAAGCAATGGTAAGCTCTTTCTTCGAGTAGGCGACGACGAAGTCACATTTCCGATCACCCCTTCGATGAAGAACACCTTAGCGAACGATGACTCATGTTTTTTCATAGACGCCGTGAGTGATGATTCTTCCTACTGCCTCTCCGACTTTGAAAAAGAATTTTCTACTTTTTGCTCCTCTTCTCTTACAACAGAATCACTGCAAGGAAGTGATGAATCTTCTTATTGTCTTTCCGACTTTGAAAAAGAGTTTTCTGATTTTTGTTCTTCCTCTTTTCTTACCACTGAATCTGTACAAGAAGCCGTCTTGGCTGCTAGCCCCACCCCTTATTACGTTCCTTATAAAAAAGTTTATGAAGATATTATTTTTGAAAAAGAAAGAATCTCAAAATCCTCTTATGAAGAACCCCCTACCCTAGAACTTAAAGAACTTCCCGAACACCTTAAGTATGCTTTCTTAGAAAAAGACTCCAAGTTACCAGTTATCGTTTCGGCCTACCTCACAGATACGCAGAACGATAAACTTCTTCTAGTTCTACGTAAGCATCGCCGGGCTATTGCTTGGCAAATTTCTGATATCAAGGGCATAAGCCCATCTTTCTGTACACATAAAATTTTAATGGAAGATAATTCGCGTAACTCTATCCAACTTCAGCGCCGTATAAACCCGAATATGAAAGAAGTAGTTAAGGGCGAGGTTATGAAACTATTAGACGCAGGAATTATCTACCCTATATCAGACAGTAAGTGGGTTAGCCCCGTTCAGGTAGTTCCAAAAAAGGGAGGGATAACCGTAATTAGTAATGAGAATAATGAATTAATCCCGACACGGACGGTGACGGGTTGGCGTATGTGCATAGATTACCGTAAGTTAAATGACGCCACCCGTAAGGACCACTTTCCTCTACCGTTTATCGACCAGATTTTAGAACGTCTCTCCGGCCATAGCTTTTATTGTTTTCTCGATGGCCTCTCGGGGTACTTTCAAATACCCATCTCTCCCGAGGACCAAGAGAAAACTACGTTTACTTGTCCCTTCGGCACCTTCGCGTACCGAAGAATGCCGTTTGGATTATGCAATGCACCGGCTACATTTCAACGATGTATGCTCGCAATATTTGACAAGTACGTAGAAAGCATTATGGAGGTATTCATGGACGATTTCTCCGTGTTCGGCGATACCTTCGATAGATGTTTAGAAAACCTCGAAAAAGTCTTAGAACGATGCGAAGAAACTAACCTTGCCCTAAATTGGGAAAAATGCCATTTTATGGTGAGGGAAGGGTTAGTTTTGGGTCATAAAATTTCTGCTAAAGGTATTGAGGTAGACGTTGCCAAGATAGAAGTTATTGAGAAGTTGCCGCCACCTACAAACATAAAAGCTATAAGAAGTTTCCTAGGCCACGCTGGTTTTTATCGTCGTTTTATAAAGGACTTCTCCAAGATCACTAAGCCCCTCACCCATCTCTTAGAAAAAGACGCTCCATTCATTTTTGATGACTCTTGTATTTCTGCCTTTGAATTAATTAAAGAAAAGTTAATTAACGCGCCGATTATGATAGCTCCGGTGTGGGACCTTCCTTTCGAGATTATGTGCGATGCGAGTAGTTTTGCGGTGGGAGCCGTATTAGGTCAACGCATATCTAAGAACTTCCACCCCATCTATTACGCTAGTAAAACCCTCACATCTGCACAAGAAAATTACACCACAACCGAGAAGGAGCTCTTAGCCGTAGTATTTGCGTTTGATAAATTTCGCCCTTACATTACACTTTCAAAAATCATTGTTTTTACGGACCACTCGGCCCTCAAGTACCTTCTTGCCAAAACGGATGCCAATCCTCGCTTGATTCGCTGGGTCTTACTCCTCCAGGAGTTTGACTTAGAGATCCGTGATAAGCGAGGAGCCGAGAACTTGGCCGCCGACCATTTATCAAGATTAGATAACCCCTTTATAGAAAAATTAAATGAAAAATCTTTTAATGACTATTTTCCTGATGAGAAGCTACTTTTAGTTAATACATCTACTTCTCCTTGGTTCGCGCACATCGCCAACTATCTAGTGGCCCGGGTGCTCCCAAAAGAGTTCTCCTCTCAGCAGAAGAAGAAATTCTTTTCTGAGCTGAAGAACTACTTTTGGGAAGACCCGCATCTTTTCAAAATTTGTGCGGATCAAGTGATAAGGAGATGTGTTTCTTTTGATGAAGGAATTGATATTCTAAAACATTTGCATGAAGGTCCGACAGGTGGGCACTATCAAGCTGCTCGCACCGCTCATAAGGTGCTTTGCGCGGGTTTTTACTGGCCTAGCCTGTTTAAAGACGCGCAAGCCTTTGTGAGCAGGTGTGATAGTTGCCAACGGTCGGGCAATATTTCTAATAAAAATGAAATGCCGCAAAATTATTTCTTAGAGTGCGAAATTTTCGACCTCTGGGGAATTGATTTTGTTGGCCCCCTTCCTTCTAGCTTCGGAAACAAATATATTTTAGTTGCTGTTGATTATGTTTCACGATGGGCTGAGGCCCAAGCTCTTCCTACGAACGACTCCCGAGTTGTAGTCACGTTTTTAAAAAAATTATTTTCTAGATTCGGTACGCCACGCGCAATCGTTAGCGATAGGGGTTCCCATTTCTGTAACGCGCAATTTTCAAAAATCCTTACTAAATACGGCGTTACGCATAAACTGTCCACTGCCTACCACCGCCAAACTAACGGTCAAGTCGAAGTAGTAAATAGAGTAATAAAAAGAATATTAGAAAAGACTGTTTCAACTTCTAGAAAAGACTGGTCAACCAAACTTGACGATGCTCTATGGGCCTACCGAACAGCGTACAAAACCGCCCTCGGATGTAAGCCGTATCGGCTGGTCTATGGAAAATCGTGCCATCTGCCCGTGGAGTTAGAACACCGCGCCTTTTGGGCCTTAAAATTTTTAAACTTCGATCCCCACTCAGTCGGTGACCTTCGAAAATTTCAACTAAATGAACTCGATGAGTGGCGCTCTTATGCTTATGAAAATAATAAACTTTATAAAGAGCGGACGAAGCGTTTACACGATAAACACTTAAGGCACCCTAAAAACTTTAAGCCGGGCGACCAAGTCCTTTTTTATAATTCTCGTTTACGTTTATTTCCGGGCAAATTAAAATCTCGCTGGTCTGGCCCGTTTTCTGTTTTAGAAGTATTTCCTTATGGAACTGTTTTAATTTCTCACCCTGATAAGGGTAATTTCAAAGTGAATGGTCAGCGTCTTAAACTGTATTTTTCTGGTGATGATGATGTTAGTCCAAACACTATTAAGTTTCTGCTTCACGAACTTTAATCTTGAAATTTTTATTTTTTTTGCTAAAAACAATTTTATTTCGGGGCAACAATATTTTTGGACAATATTATTTTTGATGCGTCGAGCTCAACGACGCTTTAACCAAAGGGCGCTCTTGGGAGGCAACCCAAGTTATCTTTTTCTGTTTTCTTTATTTTACAATTTTTGCCTCGGACGGCTCCGACAAGCTGAAGCTTCTGCGATCGCCTGCTCCAACATTGCTGAATCCATCACGAAGTCCAAAGAAGACATTCGGGGAGCGGCATCACTCAGCTTTCGCAGCAAATAAATCCGGGGAAGTACCTGTATTTCAATTCTGTCTTTCAATTCTGCAATTTATTTTTCTCTCCTTCTCCAATCCCCTTCTTTAGCCATTGAGGACAATGTCTGTTTTAAGCTTGGGGGAGGATTTCCTCCTTCATTTTTGCTTAGTGTAAATAATTTCCTTTTTGTAAATAGTTCCATAAATTAAAAAAAAAAAAATGAATATCTTAAAATTCCAAAAAAGAGAAAAATTTTCCAAAATCCAAAAAAAGAGAATATTCCTCAAAATAAAAAAAAAATATGTGTGTTTTTGAATAGTTTAGACATTTTGGTATTTCAATAGTACCCCTAGTTTTTAGTTTTGTTTTACTCAAAATCTCCTATAAACAACTTAGTTAATTATAATATTTCTAATCGTCCTTTTTAATTATGTTTCACAAGTAAAATGTTGGCCATGCTGTGTTTCTAATTCGCGGTAGCATGTTAAGGTGAAATATTTTTCTAAAACTCGCATTTCTATTATGGTTTTTTGTTTTTTTTATTTCCTTTACTTTCTCAAAAATTCATCATCCACTATTTTCTTTTCTCGTTTTTGAATAACTTTTGTAAAGTCAACTTTTGAATAACGTAGTAGATGTGAACGATCCAAGTCACCTATTATTTCTATTTTCAAGATAATTTCATCAATCTTCTTTTATTATCTAGGACTCGCTTTTTGAAAAATTTTCAAACCTTTGTTTTAAATAAATTCAAAAGCGTGAAAATGATTTAGGCCGTTTTTGTTTTCGTTTGAGCTTTCCTGCCAACCTAAAAACTTTTACCACTAGTTAGCCGTTTTTGAGCCTTTTTCCGATTTCATTTGATAGCTCCTCTCTTCATTTCAGTTTCACCAAAGCCAAAATTTCCAACCTATCGAATCGCACTAGCCTTTTTGAGTTTCATAAATTATTTTGACGATTTTGATAGGGTATTTTGTGATTTTTGTGGAGAAAGGTTTTCAAAAAAAAGGAAGTATGTTCAAAAGTGATGTTTATTTTTGTTTGGCCAACTCAAAAAGGAAAATAAAAATATTTATGGCCTTTGTTTTGAAAAAAGAAAAAAAATGAAAAAGAAAAATGAAAAAGAAAAAGAAAAGAAAAAAAAATGTGTACATATTTTTATGAAAGTTTTTGAAACTCTTTGTTTTGGTTTAGTGTGATTTTAAACCTTCACGTTTATCTTTGAATTCCACTCCTAATCATTTTCCTAAACCAAACGTTTCTGTCCTATTTAAGCCCTTTTGATTCACGCTTTTTGTTTTTTATTTAACAACTAAGAAAAGAAAAACAGTAAATCAGTTTTAGTTTTGGATTTAAACCTAGATTTTTGATAATTAAATTGATATAATTATAATGCGTTGCTTGGATCTAGTAACAACTCAATGCGTGTTTTTCATTTTCGTTGCTTTACTTAAGTCCATTTAAAAAAAATCTCGTTAAAATTTTGGATGATTTGTTTTTATTAAGTAAAGTTTATAAAAGTTTTACCATACCTAAATAATTGTTTTAGACTTACATTTCACCTTTTCCCTACTAAGAATTTCGCATAGTACTTGTGTAGGCATAATTAGAACTTTTTGATTAGTCCTTTTTATAAATATCTAGTTTTTATATTTTTGCTTGGGGACAAGCAAAGCTTAAGCTTGGGGGAATTTGATAATACGTTTTGTAGCCTAAACTATTATCGTATTTTATATTTTATATTGTACAAATTTTGTCTATTATTAGTTTATTTTTATCCTTTTTATGTAAATTTTATTGCCACTAACTTTTTCCTGTCTTTTTGCAGGTTTTCAGAAAAATTGCCAAAATGGCCTGTCACGCCCCCCTGTCACGCCCTCCCTGGGCGTGACCTTGGGCGTGTCACCCGATCCCGAGGACACCTGCTGGAAGGGACAGATAACGGTCAAAACTGCTGTCACGCCCCCCTGTCACGCCCTCCCTGGGCGTGTCACCGGTCGTGACATGGGCGTGTCGCCCTCTGCCGCAAAGCCTGCCGCCGCATTAAATGCCGTTCCGTCTCAGCACGCAAATAGTACTGTCACGCCCTATGTCACGCCCGTGACATGGGCGTGACACCCTCCTTTTTCGGTGACTGACGGATTTCCGACCAATGATTTGGACATGACATGCCTGTCACGCCCCCCTGTCACGGGCGTGACCTAGGGCGTGACCACCGACGTACCGAAGCAATCATCCCTCCCGCCAGAATCCAGAGCCCGAGGTCAACATAGTACTGTCACGCCCCCTGACACGCCCCCCCTAGGGCGTGTCGGAGGGCGTGACCGACCCGAGAAAAAATCTATAAATTGAGCCCCCCTCCTCCCCATTTCAGCAAGCTTTGGTTGAGTGGGGGAGGTGCTGCCCCTTTGTTTCTTGATCCTTTTTCATGCTTTCTCTCTCTCTCTCTCCCCCTCTCTTTGTACTTTTTGGTTAACCCTAGTTTAATCATAGTTTGTGCTAGCTTTTAATGTAATTTTCTTCTTGCTTAGTGCTTAATGTAGGGCTAGAATAGGGTTTAATTTTCATGCACTTGTAACTTTAATTTTCAATAGTGTAACTTGCCCTTTTCATTAATAAAAGTGTTTTTTTTTAGTTTGTGTTCTTCTTATGCTTTTCTACTCATCTTCCCCCTCCACTCCATTATGATTAACTAATCCTCCTTGTACTCGATCTTGATGATCCGAGATTAGAGCGATTATGTTATGATGTTTTAATTAATCTTTTCTTTTTAGGTTAGGGCCTTGAATTACTCTTGATTTATCACGGGTCGGAGGTATATTTTCGATATATACTCTCCGCCTTTGCTTTCATTCTGGGCTAGCCGAGAGGCCGAAAGAATGAAGTGAGCATTCAAGAGTAAAGGGAGTTGTACGCACCCCTCGAGAGAGGCAGACGTCCAAATCTCCCGGATTGGAGTAAAATCCAATAGTGGGGTTCACCGCGTAAAGCGAGTTTTAGGCCTCCGATTTAGACGAGAGTCGGTCGGACCTTCCTAAACTCAGTTGGGCACGACTTCGAGAGAAGCGTGTTCAAGCTTTAGGAACCTCCACGGTCAAGGACCCTTATCCTATTAAGTTTAGATTTTTATCGCATTTTCTTAATCGTCTTTAGCCGAGGTGAATCTCGATCGGGTGCATTTCCATTTCATATTGTTCTACCTTTTGTAGTAATCTCATATATTGTGCTCTTTTATTAACTGCAGTAGTTTCCTTTCTAGCTTAGTTGTTTACTTAATAGCCCTCTTAATTGCAGTGTTTCTTTTTCTAGAATAGCTTTACTTTCTCCCCTGCACTTAGATTTTCTAAAACCCTAGTTTTTCCGTCGATAAGATAATAGCGTTCGTGTGAGTAAGCTTAGCCAACAGTTCCCGGATCTTAATACGACACTTGTGTCCCCTTGCTACAATTCGATAGGTATACTTGCCTCATCGGGTTGCTAGTTCGGTTGCGTTTATTTCTTCGAACCCTAGCGCGCAACACCGATCGGAGAAATTAAGAAATTACTGTGCGTCGGCGGCCGATCCGGCGGAAATCAGATTTTGGAAATATTTCTAGGTTTGAAATGAGATCAATAACACGATTAATTGGAAAGGAATTCATTCTACATATTTATAGTGAATTCCTTGCCAACGGTTAGAAATAAATTTCCAAAAACAAAATCAAGAAACAACTGTGCATAGCCGACCAAAAACCTGAACCAATGTTTTGAAAATTTTGGACAAATGACCTAAGTCAAATTCGTCGAGTATAGCCGAGTATCATTCGTATACTAGCCGAATGGGTCTATGATATACGACGAATTAGACTTAGATAAAATAGCTCAGGCCGGCGATACACTCAATGCAAAAGTGGAGAATCATACTCGACAAATTCGTCGAGTATCTACTGGTATATTTGACGAATTGGTCGAGTATAGGCTGAATGACTCAATGCTCTCGAAGCCATAACAGGGAATATTCGACGAACAAGACTTAGAAAAATCCAGAGAAGTAGTGTCGAATGGACTCGATGAATTCGGCGTGTATCGTCTAGTATATTCGACAAACTCAACGTGTATCGTCTAGTATACACGATGATACTTGACAAATTTTACTTAGCAGATTTTCCAATTCTCAAAGAATTTGCCCGAAGTACAAATGGTGAATTCGGCAAGTGTTGGAAGGTATATACAATGAATTCGATGAATATGAATGAGTATACTCGATGAATTTGACGTGTATTCCTAGCCATATGTTAATACGTTTTGTAGTTTAAACTACTAGGGTAATTACAGGTTTTTATTGTGTAAATAAAAGTTTTTAAAGCTTTATTTTGACCACCTATTGTATATATTAATACCACTAATGATTGTTTTCTTTCTTTTACAGGTTTGTAGTTTTTTCAGCTCAAAATTCATCGATTGGCCCAATTTCGTCGAATGTCTTCAGTTCAAAGTTCGTCGAACGCTTCCAGCTCCGTGTTCGATGAATTCTCCAATGTTGGAAGTTTTTCAGCTAAAAATTCATCGATCGGCCCGATTTCGTCGAACGCCTTCTGTTCAAAGTTTGTTGACCTCTTCAAGCTCTACATTCAACGAACTCCCATGATCGTCGACCTCCCTTCCACTTTATCCGCTCGGCGAATTCTTCCAATTTCGTCGAATGCTTCCAGTTCTGCATTCGACGAATTCTTCCAAGTTTGTCGAACGCTTCTAGCTCTTCGTTCGACGAATTCTCCCATTTTCGAAGACCTCCCTTCTACTTTCTCCATTCGACGAATTATTCCAATTTCATCGAATGCTTCCAGTTCTACGTTCGACGAATTCTTCCAATTTCGTCGAACGCTTCTAGTTCTGCGTTCGACGAATTCTCCCATGTTCATCGACCTCCCTTCCAATATCTCCGTTCGACGAATTCTTCCAATTTAGTCAAACTCTTACAGTTCTGCGTTCGACGAATTCTTCCAATTTTGTCGAACGCCTCCTCCTCCTTTTGCGTTTGACGCTTTCTTCCAATTTCATTGATGGCCTCCTTCTACAAATTTTCGTCGAACGCCACCGCTTCCTTCTTCTCAATTTTCGTCAAGCACACCACCTTCTCCTTTCTCAGTTCGTCGAGCTCTCCCTCCTTCTCCTCTGATTTCATCGAGCCCTCTCTCCTTATTTTGTCAAGCTTTCCTCGCTGCCCGAGACAAGTCCCATTTTTCCACAAAAGCATGTTGCCGCCATAAATGAACGTCACCCGTACCGAGGCAAGCATTATTATCCTCCAGATTTCGTACCGAGGTCAACCCCCATGCATGATAATAGCATGGGCATGTACTGCTCTTTGAAGAATCTATAAATAGAGCCCTTCCCCTTGTGTTTTAAAAGAGAGAACTTCGGGGAGGGTAAGTGCCGCCATTTTCAGTTCTTCCATAGTGTTCTTCCTGTCTCCTTTTCTCATTTCAGTTTTTCGTAGTTTTAGTTTTAGTATTATTTCTTCTGTAGTAGATCTTGAAATTTTTTTAGTAGTTTACTTTTAGTGCTAGCTTAGTTTTTCATTTCCTGTAAGTGTAATAGTTTTTATTGTTCAAGTTGTAAGCTCTCTGATAGAATTAATATAAAGTCTATTTACTTTTACTTGTCTTTTTTTGTTTCCATCCACTCCAACTCATCTCTCTTCCTCAACTTCACCATGAGTAACTAATCCTCCTTATACTCGATCTTGATGATCTGAGGTTCGAGTTGATTAAGTTATGATGCTCTTGTTTACTTTTCATTTGTAAGGTTTAGACCTTGATTTACACTTGATTAATTAAGATTGGAGATATATCATCAATATATATTTTCCATCTTTGTTTCCACTCTTAGCTAGCCAAGAGGCTCGTAGTTTGGAGTGAACACTGAAGAGTAAAGAGAGTTGCATGCACCACTCAAGAGAGGTAGACGTTAAATCTCCCGGATTGTAGTAAATCCAATAGCGGGGTTCACAACGTAAAGCGAGCTTTAGGCCTCTGATTTAGATGAGAGTTTGGTCGGGCCTTCCAAAACTCAGGTGGGCACGTCTTTGAGAGAAGCGTGTTCATGCTTTATGAACCTCAACGGTCAAGGTCCTTTGCCTTGTTAAGTTTGAGTTTATTATCGCATTTTTAATCAACTTAGGCCGAGGTGATTCTCGATCGAGTGATTTTCTTTATCATTGTTTAATCCCTCATTTTAATCGCTAGTTGTGGTCTCTCTGATTAAGTGAAAGTGCTTTTCTTTTTGCAAGTAGTCTCTTCTTTTAATTTTGTTAACAACCCTAAAAGTTTCTTCGATAAGATAATAGTCTTCGTGTGAGTAAGATTACTCAACGGCTCCCGGATTTAAATAAGTCACTTGTGTCCCCTTGCTACAGTTCGATAGGTATACTTGCCTTATCATTATTGCTTGTTCGGCTCTTTTTCTCATCATGATTAGAATCCGTCCCTCAAGTTTTTTGTGCCGTTGCCGGGAACAACTTTTGTTGATAATTTGAAATCACGAACCTATTACTCTTATCATTTCTCTTTATCTCCCTCTTTCTTAAAAATTAAAAATTCAAAAAACATATTAACACTTTTAATAGAAACCCACATCATAATTTTTCTACACCACCTAACTCTATCGAAAAGGGAAATGTGGCTTAAATACCACTATCTTGTCTAGTACCTTGCAAACCCATTATCGGGTAGCCCTTGGGAAGTTCGGGAGTTAAAACATTTAAAAAATCTATTTAAAAAAAAAGTAACTCTTTTTCTAGTTTATTTTTTTCTCTTTCTTTATCGTCTCTTCTGCTAGTGCATGACCCGCAGAAATCCGCTGGATATTTTGGAATTAGACTATGAAATTGAGAATACTCTTTAGGGAAGATTGCGATTTTGAGGCCCTACTCTCCAACTACCAATTGAGGATTCCGAGTCTATTTCTAGTACACGAATGGAAGAGCCCATCGTAGAGGAAGCCCTACATAGGCCTATGTCCTATAATGTACGACCGAATCTAGAGGGTATTGAATCAAGCATAATTTTCCCTGCTATAGCTAATAATAATTTTGAACTTAAGCCTAGCATAATTCAAATGGTGCTGCAGTATGTGCAATATGACGGACTTCAAGATGAAGATATGAACGTGCATATAATTAGCTTTTTGTGATTTGTGACACCTTCAAGATTAATGGTGTCACAAATGATGCTATTAGGCTAAGACTCTTCCCTTTCTCCCTAAGAACTAAGTCTAAGCAATGGCTGAACACTCTACCAAAAAACAGCATCACCACCTGGCATCAACTAACTGAAAAATTTCTAGCGAAGTATTTTCCGCCAGCTAAAACCACAAAACTTAGGAACGATATTTCTACCTTTGGACAAATAGATTCCGAAACCTTATATGAAACCTTGGAAAGATTTAAATAACTCTTAAGATGATGCCCCCATAACGCGCTGCCTGTATGGTTGCAGGTGCAGACATTTTATAACGGGTTAAATCAAAACACTAAGCAAATGATAGATGCAGCTTCCGATGGTACCTTAAACCACAAAACCCCGGAAGTAACTCTTGAGATTTTCGAGGACATGGACATGAACACATATCAGTGGAATGTTCCTAGGTCCCGCTTGAAAAAACCTGTAGGTATCTTTGAAGTAGATAACGTCTTCAAGCTAGCTCTACAAGTGGAAGTGTTAAGAAAAAAGATAACGGAGATGATTGTTGCCTCTACCCCTCAGAATGGGAATTCTGCAACTCCTTCTCCCGAACAATTGGATTATGTTAATAATATGCCTAGAAATGCTTTTCACAATTTTTCTGTTGCTAATTTTCCTGCTTCGGGTTTCGCTTTTCTGAACAGTTATAATCCCGCTTTACGGAACGACCCGAACTTTTCGTGGAGTAATCCCTCGAACGCAATGCGCCCCCACCACAAAATGATTTTTATGCACCACCACCACCTCCTCAAAATTTTCCAAAACCTTCAAGTTTGGAGGAAATGTTTTCAAAATATTTGAATGTTAATGTTGCTACTATAAGAACCCTAGCCGGGACCGTTAAAAGTTTAGAGAATCAAGTTGGATAACTCGCAAAAATTATTTCTTAGCGACCCGCTGGGTCTCTTCCTGCCAACACCGAGCCTTGCCCAAGAGAGCAAGCGAAAGTTATAACTCTTCAGAGTGCGAAGCAAGTTTCTGTTATGGTTAAGGAAGAGCCTGAGGCAAGCTCCGCCCCAATTTTAAAAAATCAACCCTCCGCCGAGGAAAATTTATCATTTCACCCTCTACTGAAGAAGATGTTATCACATCTCTCTATGTTGTAAAAAATGATCTCATTCCACCACCCATCTTTAAAAGTTATCCAACTCCACCACACACTTCCGAACTTAACAAGCAACGTCAGGATGATCAATACTTCCGCTTTCTAGAAATATTTAAGCAAATCCACGCAAATCTACCCTTCCATGAAGCAATCTCCCAGATGCCAAAGTACGCTAAGTACCTTAAGGATCTCCTGACTAATAAAAAGAAGTTATAAAACTTATGTCATATCACACTAAATACCGAGTGCTCTGCGGTCTTGACAAATGGTTTACCAAAGGAGATCAATGATCCAGGTTGTTTTTCTATATCGTGTGTCTTCGGTGATCTTTTTATCAAGCACGCATTGACCGAATTAGGTACGAGTATCAACCTGATGCCCCTCTTATTATTCAAGAAGTTAGGAATTGGTATCCTAAACCCCACACGGATGAGTATCCAGATCGCTGATAGATCAGTTAAATACCTGTTAGGAATCGTGGAGGATGTCTTAGTTAAAGTCGACAAATTCATCTTCCCGGTGGATTTCATCTTATTGGACATCGAAGAAGACATCGAGGTTCCCTTGATCCTTGGACAACCCTTCCTTGCCACTTCCCGAGCTATCATTTATGTAAGTAATGGTAAGCTCTTCCTACGAGTAGGCAACGATGAAGTTACCTTCTCTATAACCCCCTCAATGAAGAATACCCTAAAGAATGACGACTCCTGTTTTTTCTTAGATGCCTTAGGTGAAGAATCTTCCTACTGCCTTTCTGAAAGTGAAAATAAATTTTCTAATTTTTGTTCTTCCTCTACTCTTCCAATTGAATCTCTGCAAGAAGACGCCATGGACACTAGCTCCACCCCTTTTAATTTTCCGTATAAAAAAAGTCTACGAAGATATTGTTTTTGAAAAAAAAAAAATCCAAAACGTCGTATGAAGAACCTCCTACCGTGGAATTAAAGGAACTACAAGAAAATCTTAGGTATGACTTCTTATAAAAGGACTCTAAGCTACCAGTAATAGTTTCAGCCTACCTTACTGAAGTGCAAAATGATAAGATCCTACTAGTATTACGTAAACATCGCCGAACTGTCAGATATCTGATATCAATGGCATAAGACCATCTTTCTGCACCAACAAAATCCTAATGGAAGATAATTCATGTAATTCAATCCAACCTCAGCGCCGTATAAATCCAAATATGAAAGAAGTCGTAAAGGGCGAGGTTATGAAACTGTTAGACACAAGAATTATCTATCCTATATCCAATAGTAAGTGGGTTAGCCAGTCCAGGTAGTGACAAAAAAAGGAGGGATAACTATAATTAGTAATGAAAATAATGATTTAATCCCGACACAGACGGTGACGGGGTGGCGAATGTGTATTGACCATCATAAGTTAAATGACGCCACCCGCAAGGACCACTTCCCCTTACCGTTCATCGATACAATTTTAGAGAAATTTTTCGGCCATAGATTTTACTATTTTCTATATGTGCTCTCGGGGTACTTTCAAATCCCCATCTCTCCCAAGGACCAGGAGAAAACTACGTTTAATTCTGCCTTCGGCACCTTCACTTACCAAAGAATTCCATTTGGATTATGCAATGCGCCAACTACATTCAGCGATGTATGCTCGCAATATTTGACAAGCACGTAGAAAGCATTATGGAGGTATTTATGGATGATTTCTCCGTGTTCGGTGCTGCCTTTGATAGTTGCTTAGAAAAACTCGAAAAAGTCTTAGAAAAATGTGAAGAAATTAACCTTGCCCTAAATTGGGAAAATGCCATTTTATGGTGAGGGAAGGGTTAGTTTTTGTTCATAGGATTTTTGCGAGAGGAATTGAAGTAGACATAGCTAAGATAGAAGTTATCGAGAAGATGCCGCCGCCTACGAACGTAAAAGCTATAAGAAGTTTCCTAGGACACGTTGGCTTCTATCGCCGCTTCATAAAAGACTTATCCAAAATCACCAAACCCCTTACTCATCTTCTGGAATAAGATACCCCATTTAATTTTGATGACCTTTGTCTATCTTTATTTGAATTAATAAAATAAAAGTTAATTAATTCCCCTATTATGATAGCTCCGGTGTGGGACCTTCCCTTTGAAATTATGTGCGATGCGAGTAGTTTCGCGGTGGGAGTTGTACTAGGACAATGAATATCTGAAAACTTCCACCTCTTCTATTATGCAAGTAAAACACTTACATCGGCACAAGAGAATTATACCACAACTGAGAAGGAGCTCCTAGTTATTGTTTTCGCTTTTGATAAATTCCGTCCATATATTACGCTTTCCAAAATTATCGTTTTTACGGACCACTCGACCCTCAAGTATCTTCTTGCTAAGATGGATGCAAAGCAACACCTGATTCACTGGATCTTACTCCTCCAAGAGTTTGACTTAGAAATCCGTGATAAGCGAGGAGCCAAGAATTTCGCTGCCGACCATCTCTCACGATTATATAATCCGTATATAGAAAAATTAGATGAAAAATCTTTTAATGATTTCTTCCCTGATGAGAAGATGCTTTTAATTAACACATCCCCTTCTCCTTGGTTTGCACACATAGCCAACTATTTAGTAGCTCGTGTACTCCCGAAAGAGTTCTCCACTCAACAAAAGAATAAATTCTTTTCTGAGTTGAAGAACTATTTTTGGGAGGACCAACATCTCTTCCGAGTTTGTGCGGACTCAGTGATAAGGAGATGTGTCTCTTTTGAAGAAGGATTAGATATTTTAAAACATTTGCATGAAGGAACGACTGGTGGTCACTATCAAGCTGCTCGCTCAACCCATAAAGTGCTTTGTGCGGGTTTTTACTGACCTAGCCAGTTTAAAGACGCGTAGGCCTTTGTGAGTAGGTGTGATAGTTGCCAACGGTTGGGAAATATTTCCAATAAAAATGAAATGCCGCAAAATTATTTCCTTGAGTGCGAAGTTTTTCGACCTCTGGGGAATTGATTTTGTTGGCCCTCTTCCTTCCAGCTTTGGGAACAAGTTTATTTTAGTTGTTGTAGGTTATGTTTCACGATGGGCTGAAGCCCAAGCTTTTCCTACTAATGACGCCCAGGTCATAATTATGTTATTGAAAAAATTATTTTTCTCATTTCGGTATGCCATGAGCCATAATTAGCAATAGGGGTTCACATTTTTTTAATGCTCATTTTTAGAAAATTCTTATTAAGTACGGCGTTACGCATAAGCTTTCAACTTCCTACCACCCCGAAATTAACAGACAAGTCGAAGTAGTGAACAGAGAGCTTAAAAGAATTTTAGAAAAGACTGTTTCTGTTGGGTATTATTTCCACAATTACCTGGATTTGAAGAAGACTCCAGTCAAGCTAATATGGATTCACAATGTATTTGACGATCTTCTATAAAGTTGTGCTTGCAGTTATTCCATGCTAAGTACACACCAATGTCAGGGTGCAGTGGGTCAATATACACGGGTCTGCGCAATGTAATCCCTCATTGAGCAGATCAGTGTGTTGACTCACGTGTGCTCTCTTTATTGGAGTGTACTTATTTTCAAGTACAGGGTCGAGGCAGATCAAGAGCAGAAGAATGAGCTAAGATGGGTCAAAGACCAAGTTTAGAGGAAGGAAGAGAATAATCGTCTAAGTCAAAATCGACGGGAATCACTAAGTGATTCTCGCCGATTCGACGGGAATCATTAATGAATCTCGTCGAATCGTCGAGAATCAGTCAATGATTCCCACCGACTTCATCCGGCTGACTGTCCTCCTAAAAGAATTCTGCTAAGGCAGAATCGATGGGAATCACAAAGTGATTCTCGCCGATTCGTCGAGAATCACCTTGCATTCCCGCCGATTCGTCGAGAATCACCTTGCATTCCCTCCGATTCTCTCCGGCTGACAAGGTTCCCTACTGGAATTCGGCTAAGGCAAATTCGACGAGAATTGTGAGTGATTCCCACCGACTTCGACGGGAATGACCAGCGATTCTCGCCGATTTTGCCTTAGGCAAAATTCCCGTTCGCTGGACCGAACCAAGTTCGCTGTGCGCCGTTTTGACCGGGACTAGGGATTCTCCTTGTGGGCCCCACAACAGTCATTTTGGGTTGGCTTCCAGTATATATACTCGTATATTTTAACATACAGAGGAATCGATTCACAAAAAAAAAACAGCCGAGCGTGCCCTAGCAGATCGCGGAAACTGCCGATTGCCGCTCACAGTTCGTCGTCAACATCTTCTCCGATCATTTCTGATCTTCCCACGACAGTACCGAGGCAAGCCTAGCGTCTCACGCTTCTCTCTCGAGATCTCTTGTCTCTCGATTTGTTGAACGAGGATATTTCTTCGTTCCGAATCGATTGAGATGACTGATTCGATTGAGATCGTTGGTAGACCTTGCTTGCTTCGTCAAGAAGTTTGGATCTACAAAGCATCACCGCCGCATTCAATTGCGGCCGCCGATCTTGTCAAGATCCTCTCCAAGAGAGAACACCGATTGTGGATTCTTCATCTCTTTCAAGAAAGCTTCAAAAAACAAAGAAGGACATCGGGATCTCCGAAAGTTTGTTTGTATTTTCTTTACATTCAAGTTTAGTTTATTGTAAAGGAATTTTGATTCCTAGTTGTAAGGGTTGGGTGCAACCCGTGGTGGTGGAGTTGTGACTCCTTTGGTTAAAAGGGTTTCTTCCGTAATGTGAGGATCTGATTTCAATCTGGTTGGTGAAGTGATCGAGTCATCCCTTGGTGGGAGATAGGTCAAAGGGGGAGAGTGGACGTACCCAAATTGGGGAACCACTATAATTGCTTGTGTGCTTTTCTGTGCTGTGTTTGTTTAGTTGTGCAGGTTGTTTAAATTCCTCAAAAGACTGCACGACACCTATTCCCCCCCATAGGTGGATTTAGTTGACACTAGATACTTTCAAGTGGTATTAGAGGGAGGTTACTCAACAATAAGGTTAACACCTTGAGTAAGATCCCATCTCTAGTGTCAAGAAGAAAACAAGACTCAAGCATGGAGATGTACACTGATGTCTCTCCCCTGAGACTGCCTGCATGCACAAAAGAATATTTTCCCATCTGGAAAATGAGAGTTCAGTTTCATTTGGAAGCCATTGACCCCCGTGCTTTATTCATTGTGGAAGAGGGTCCTTTCATTCCCATGAAGGCTTCTGAATCTGGATATCTCCAAATCCCTAAGAGTACCGCAGAGATGACTGAAATTGAGCTCTCACTATTCAACTTGGATAAGCTGGTACGATAGATCATCTCTGATATTTTGTCAGGGTCTTCTCTTACATGATTGGATAAGTGCATGACTGCAAAGTACATGTGGGAAACAATCTCTGACCTCATGGATGATAAAAAGACTGCCGGGACTGAATGCAAGCAAGAGGATGAGGCATATGTGGGGGTCCTCATCTCTGATGATGAAAGTGAAGAATAACTTCTCAATATCAGGGCTCTGGAATCTCTATCTGAGACTGAAGATGAGATTGAGGAATGCAGTTGTGATGAAGCTCAAACCTCAGTCTCAGTTGACCACAACTCTAACCCTGATCAGCACAATCAGGATCAGGTATCTTCCTCTTCCTGCTCCCTTCCTGTTGTATCTCCTGAAGACAAGAGAAGTTTAGGGGTTTGTCCCTCTTTTGATGCTAGGGAAATAGACAGTTTCAATAAAAAGATTGAAACTCTTGATTCCCATCGTAGTGCCCTTCAGAAGAGCAACTTGCTTGTGGAGAAGCAAGCTATAGAAATTGCTCAGTTGAGGACCATGATGGATCTCCAATTAGAATCCATCAAGATGAAGGACTCAAAGATCTCGGATCTAGAGTTTTATCTAGGGACCGAGAAGACAATAGTATCTAAATTTTTTAAGGTAGATGCTATTAAGAGAAAGGGAGAAAACGGGTGGATCTCACGAATTATAAAATCATGGAGAAATGGGGAAACTATTTTCAGACCCCCCACACCGAGTAGGAAGGGCACACATCATGCCTTTAGGTATGACCATAAGAACAACTATGGTAACTGCAAGAATGATCAACCCTCATGTGGAAATACCCATAGTGCAAGTGCTGTTATGGCTACCCATGAGAAAATACATTTGGCTCATCATGAACCTTTTGTATTCACTGTCTAAGACTCAACACTTCTTAAGATTGTAGGAACCAGCTCTCACAGTACCTCTCACCACCCTAGGACGCAGGGAAAGGGTGTTGTCAAACATGTAGCAATTATCTATGGGGCACCTGGATGTGTGCTGACTGAAAAGAAGGCACCACCTCCCAGGCCTCATGACACTCATTACATGTTCTCCATCCACCCTCCCTCATGTCCCGGTGGAAAGGGTAAATCTGAGAGTAGAACCTGCTCTGCCCCTGTCAGACCTATGATCGTGACAAACTCAGTCAGTAGATCTGGTCAGAAAAGGAGATATAATATTCATGAGTGCTGGTGCTGTGGAAAAGTGGGTCACTTTACCATAGATTGTTGGCACAATCCTTCTGTGTTAAGGGAAAGGGTATGTCCACATCCCTTGGCTAGAGTTAGCCTTCCTGACAGAAATCCTGTAGGAAGGAATTCGGTATTTTATGCTGACAAGAACCTAGGACCCAATACATATTGGGTTCCTAAGGTAAGGTAATTCGCTTTTGCAGGATAGTCTAGGTACCCTTGAACATGATGGTACCAAGACAAGAGATGTTCCAGGGATGCTATGGAACAAGTATATGAGATAATAGATAATGCTAACTACATTATCCTACTTGAACTGGATACTTGTTGTAATTCAAATAGTGGATCCACATGATCAACCTAATGATCCCAGGTACGCTCATTCAGTTTCAAAAATTGAATCGCACTACATATATATATATATATATATATATATATATATATATATATATATATATATCCAAACACATGTGTAGATTCCATTTCAATTTAGAGGAAAAAGAAAATCTAGGTGAAATAAAAAGGATTCCCGTCGATTAGAATAATCGGGCGGAAGGAGAATCCATTGCAATCTATGTTGTGACGAGATTTTGTCCCATCATATTTAGACAATCTTATTTATTTGGACATAAAGAGATAAAGAAGCCCTTGCAATTGCCGGAAAGTCTAGGGCCATTAAAGGAACAATGATAGAGGGAAAGTTCAAATTAATCATAGAATGAGTACCTCGATTTCATATTTGTACCTAGCATAATTATAAAGATATCTTATAATAAGTCTATCTATTAGATAAAATATGAAGTACTTAATAAGAAATAAGTGCAAGGAATTAGGAATGTAGACACCTCCTCAACCAGCGGAAATAACGGAATCAGCGGCAAAAATTCGGAAATAAATAGCGGAACTCCTCCAGACCCTTGGCATTCCCGTTGACTCTACAGAAAAAGCTTCCAAGCGGAACTTGCGAAATCGTGTCTTCCCAGAGTCGACTTCCGTCGCTCCCGTCGCTCCCGTTGAGTGTCGTCTGCCCACTGTCCTCTCCCCGTCGGCTCGGTGTTCCCGTCTCCTGCATCTGCTCGATGCTCGTGTCTCCACGATCCACCGCCAGTATTCCGTCCCGACGCAAGTCGCTTCCTGGACTAGGGCTTCACTCCGCTCACCGCCTGACGAGAGTCACTTTGCTTCCCCCCTCCGAGTACAAGGTAACGTCCGTTCCTCCTTGTATCATTACCTAGGTTGTAACTTGTCTATTTCCTACTAGTTCAGTTCCTATAATCTATAGAATTAGATAGAGTTGAGTTTCTTGGATGTTACTTGTCTAGGTTTATAATGGCTCCTCGAACCACGATCGGGCTCCTCAATGGGAGTGAGTTGGTGTGGACAGGCTTCTCCCATGCTTTTAATGAATTCAGGAACATCATCTTGATGCTTGATCAAGCCGGGCTCTCCTTTATTCTCGAGCACCCATGTAAGGTCCTAGATAAGGAAGTTCTTGAGTTCTACGCAACCGCCAAGCTACGTCACGAAGACACCTTAATAAAGAGTAAGATAGCTGGACTAAGGATCAAGGTGACTGCAGCAAAACTATCACATCATCTGCAGCTCTCAAGCTCTGTACAAGAGGACTACCTGGATGAAAATGATTGTGCAAGGACACTAATGTTCTGTGGACTAGTTCGAGGGACCAAGGCCATCAAACGCAAGGACATGAATGAGGAGGGAAAGCTCCTCTCAGATATCATAGGAAAAGTTCTGATCTACAAACCCGGCTCCGATGATCATATTTCAGGGGATATGTTTAAGATCCTGATGGCTGTGGTGTGCAGAAAGAGATTCAACTGGGGGGCCATGTTGTTTGAGAAGATTAAAGATACCCTACGAACTCCTAACTTTTGGAGAATCATCAGCCTATACCTAAATCAGATGGACGGAGACAGGTTTGATATGAGCAAGGGAGTTCCTCTTCACTACTTAAAGAAGATGGACTCCAGCATTTTTGGTAGATGGGAGAGGAAAATTGGCCAAGGAGGTGCGGCTGAAGCACATGGTGATAAAGAAGACAGAGCTCCGGAGTTTAGAAATCTGTTGGATGAGCCCAGTGAAGTTCCTGATATGCTGCATGCAGGAACCGAGGGGGAGTCTTTACCCATTCTTTCTAATGCCCTCAAGATGGATGTCTCAATTTCAGATCAAGCAGACGCCGTTACTAAAATTACCCTGATTGCGAAGGATGCAGTGGATACCCTCGCTACCGATCAGGCCGACAAGGAGGAAGTTGAGGATGACATGGAGGATGATGCTGCTGATGAGGATGATGTGGAGAATGCGGCCGCTGATGATGTGAACAGTGAGCAATCTGGAAATAAGATGGACATGAGGGAAATTGATGTTGACCTCCCATCTGTGGAACAGGTTCAGGTAGCAGTTCCTGATGTATCTGGTGCAACAATTGAGGGGGAGACCTCCCGATAGGGGATGATGAGTGTATATGAAAAAAAGATAGAGGCTGCCCCAATTCCCCTTCAAAAGACTGTGAATCTATCTAGCTCCACCAGTGTATCTGCAGAAGAGAATCCTGACTCCCAGAGTCCTATCCCCCTTGAGCACTACCAGGATATGCATTAGGTTCATCCACTAGGACCTAGCCTGGAAAATCACACGGTAAATATAATTTAAGGTATAGTGGATGAACTGAAGGCCTCTTTTGAACGATCCCAGAACAGGGTGCTGAAACGAATTAAGAAATCTGAGGATCTGATGCTTAGAAATGTTAGTGGACATAAATCATAAGCTGGATATGATGGAACAGATGTTTGAAGCTAAGTATGCAGAGGCCGACACTGCTTTCAATCTTCTGATGCAAGGGCTACAGAAAAACACAGCTGATCTGGCAGTGGTGAATCAAAATGCACATGTTGTGGCCAACAACATCAAATTGTTCGATGCCGACATGGTCACACTCAACGCAAATCAGGAATCCCTGCTGGACAATTTTGCTCGGAATGTCAAGCATATAGATAAGTCACTACATTCTTATGCAAACTCAATTGCTCAAGAAGCCAAAAAGGGGGAGGAGGATTATACAACTAAGATGGTAGGATTACAACAAATCATAGTCGACAACTTCAAGCAGTCAAATGAGTATGTTTTTGAAAGCTGTCACTTGCTAGTTCAGCAAGCATCTGGTATACAAATTCCAGTTGCTCCTACTGATGATGTTGCTACTGCTGCTGCTGATGAGGTTGCAAGTGCTGAGGAGGTTCCCTTGAGTGAAGCTGATGCCAGAAAGGCTGCTAGGGCCACTACCAAAGCTGCTTACATGGCTATGTTTGATAAAGAGGCCATTGCAAAAGGGAAAAGAAAACTTCAAGAAGGAACTTCCAAAGAAACTCCAGCTGAGAGGAAATCGAGATTGAAGGAAAGTGAAGTTAAGAATGAACAATGAAGTCCCACGTCTAGGAGCATCATACTGGACACATTCATGCTACATCAGCGGGGAGAGTTTGATAGAAATAAAGTATATTGTCAGTATGAGTGGGAGATGCATAAAGAGTATGAGGCTAAAAGAAACATATTCTTCAGGTCTAACACTGTGGAACATAAAGCACCTCCACCCCAGTATTACCCGAAGCCGAAGGAATTCTTTGAGAGGCAAAACAAGAAGTACATGGCTGAACAACTAAGAGATGCTCAGGCTAAGGAGAGATAGACTTGGAATCCAGATCTATTTTTATTCTCTATATGCGTGTATATCTTTTCTTGCATTTAAATGAACAACCTTTGGATATATATATATATATATATATATATATATATATATATATTTGATCACATGTTGATTCAATTGTTGTTCTGAATTTGTTTATTCTTTTGATTTCTTGTCTCGCATATTGTTTATGTATATCCTTCTGGTTGGTGTAATTCATCTTACCTAGTAGGATTTTGGCTTCTTCAAATAGGGGGAGATTGTTGGGTATTGTATCCACAATTACCTGGATTTGAAGAAGACTCCAGTCAAGCTAAGATGGATTCACAATGTATTTGACGATCTTCTTTAAAGTTGTGCTTGCAGTTATTCCAGGCTAAGTACATACCAAAGTAAGGGTGCAGTGAGTCAATATACACGGGTCTGCGCAACGTAATCCCTCGTTGAGCAGATCAGTGTGTTGACTCACATGTTCTCTCTCTATTGGAGTGTACTTATTTTCAAGTACAGGGTCGAGGCATATCAAGAGCAGAAGAAGGAGCAAAGATGGGTCAAAGACCAAGTTCAAGGAAGGAAGAGAATAATCGTCTAATTCAAAATCGACGAGAATCACTAAGTGATTCTCGTTGATTAGACGGGAATCATTAATGAATCTCGCCGAATCGTCGAGAATCAGTCAGTGATTCCCGCCGACTTCATCCGGCTGACTGTCCTCCTTCAAGAATTCTGCTAAGGCAGAATCGACGGGAATCACCAAGTGATTCTCGCCGATTCGTCGAGAATCACCTTGCATTCCCATCGATTCTCTCCGGCTGACAAGGTTCCCTACTGGAATTCGGCTAAGGCAAATTCGACGGGAATCATGAGTGATTCCCGCCGACTTCGACGGGAATCACCAGCGATTCTCGCCGATTTTTCCTTAGGCAAAATTCCCGTTCGCTTGACCGAACCAAGTTCGCTGTGCGCCGTTTTGACCGAGACTAGGGCTTCTCCTTGTGGGCCCTACAATGCTCATTTAGGGTTGGCTTCAAGTATATATACTTGCGTATTTGAACATACCGAGGAATCGATTCACGAAAAACAAAAAGCAGCCGAGCATGCCCTAGCAGATCGCAGAAATCGCCGATCGCCGATCACCGCTCACAGTTCGTCGTCGACATCTTCTCCGATCATTTCTGATCTTCCGACGATAGTACTGAGGCAAGCCTAGCGTCTCACGCTTCTCTCTCGAGATCTCTTATCTCTCGATTTGTTGAATGAGGATATTTCTTCGTTCCGAATCGATTGAGACGACTGATCCGATTGAGATCATTGGTAGACCTTGCTTGCTTCGTCAAGAAGTTTGGATCTACAAAGCATCACCGTCGTATTCAATATCCGCAGCCGATCTTGTCAAGATCCTCTCCAAGAGAGAACACCGGTCGTGGATTCTTCGTCTCTTTCAAGAAAGCTTTAACAAACAAAGAAGGACATCGGGATCTCTGTAAGTTTGTTTGTATTTTCTTTGCATTCAAGTTTAGTTTATTGTAAAGGAATTTTGATTCCTAGTTGTAAGGGTTGGGTGCAACCCGTGGTGGTGGAGTTGTGACTCCTTTGGTTGGAAGGGTTCCTTCGGTAGTGTGAGGATTGGATTTCAATCCGGTTGGTGAAGTGACCGAGTCGTCCCTTGGTGGGAGATAGGTCGAAGGGGGAGAGTGGACGTACCCAAATCGAGGAACCACTATAATTGCTTGTGTGCTTTTCTGTGCTGTATTTGTTTACTTGTGCAGGTAATTTAAATTCCACAAAATACTGCACGACACCTATTCCCCCCTATTGGTGGATTTAGTTGACACTAGATACTTTCAGTTTCCACCTCTAGAAAAGACTGGTCAACCAAATTAAATGATGCTCTATGGGCCTACCGTACAACATACAAAACCGCCATCGATTCTACGCCATATCATTTGGTTTATGGAAAATTGAGCCATTTGCCTGTAGAATTAGAGCACCGTGGTTTTTGGGCCTTACAAGTTTAAAATTTTTATCCCCACTCTATCAGTGACCTTAAAAAATTTCAACTTAACGAACTCGACGAGTGACGCTCTTACACATACGAAAATAACAAATTTTATAAAGAGCGGACGAAGCGTTTTAACGACAAGCACCAAAGGCATTCAAAAACCTTCAAGCCGAGCGACCAAGTTCTTTTATATAATTCACGATTACATTTATTTCCGGGCAAGTTAAAGTCACGATGGTCTGGGCTGTTTACTGTTAAACAATTTTTTTTGTGTGGAACGATTTTAATTTCATAACCTCATAAGGGTGAGTTCAAAGTGAATGGTAAGTGTCTTAAAGTTTATTTCTGTGGTGATGTCAGTCGAAACTGTATTAATTTTATTCTGCATGATCTGAATTATGGATAACTTAAGACTTTTTTATTTTTATTAAAAACTTTAAATATTATTTTGGATATAATTATTATTATTGGACACTTTATGTTGGACAATATTATTTTGTTTCGTCGAGCTCAAACGACATTTTAAACAAAGGGCGCTCTTGGGAGGCAACCCAAGTTATTTTTTTGTTTTCTTTATTTTACACTTTTGCCCCGGACGGCTCTGACAAGATGAATCCTCTACGATCGTCTGCTCCAACGCTACTGAATCCATCGTGAAGTCCAAAGTGGACATTTTATGAAGATCCAAAGCATAAGCATAGGGGAGCGGCATCACACAACCTTCCGTGACTCGTAAATCCGGGGAAGTACCTATTTTCAATTATGTTCTTTTATTTCTATTTTAATTTTTCTCTCTCCTTCCCCTCTTTTCATCATTAAGGACAATGTCCATTTTAAGCTTGAGGGAGGATTTTCTCCTTCTCTTTTCTTTATTTTGTTTCCCTGAAAAAAACTAATCAAAATAAAAAAAATTTTAGTGCTTTCTCCTTTTTCTTCTTAAAGAAAAATCTCTAAAAAAAGATAATTTCTTAAAAATCCAAAAAAATAAAATATCAAAAAAAAAAAAAGAATATTTCAAAATAAAAAATATATGTTTTTTGTTTAGTTTAAACTAATTTTGGTATTTCAATAGTACCACTTGCTTTTGTTTTGTTTTTCTCAAAATTCCATATAATGACTTAGCTTATTATAATTTTTCTAATCAATCTTTCTAATTATATTTCACAAGTAAAATGTTGGCCATGTTGTGTTCCTAATTCACGATAGCATATTAACGTGAAACATTTTTCTAAAACTCGCATTTCTATTATGTTTCTCATTCTTTATTTCTTTACTTCCTAAAAATCTTTCATCCGATAATTTACTTTTTGTTTTTGGAAATTTTTTGTAAAGTCAACTTTGAGTAGTGTAGTAGATGTGAATGATTCTAGACTCGTATTATTCTTATTTTGATGTAGGCCATCTTTGTTTTTGTTTGAGCCTTCTCGCCAACCCAAAAACTATTCCCCTTGTTAGCTGCTTTTGAGCCTTTATCCTACTCCATTTAATAACTCCACTTATCATTTCATTTTTTGCCAAAGCTAAATTTTCCAACCTATCACATCACACTAACTTTTATAGTTTCATAAAATTTCATGTTATGATAGGGTTGTTTCGTAATTTTTGGAGGAATTTAAGAAAAAGTATGCTAAAAAGAAATGTTTAATTTTATGGCCAATTTAAAAATGAAAAGCCCAATTATTTATGGCCTTTGTTTTGAAAAGAAGAAAGAAAATGGAAAAGGAAAGAAAAAGAAAACAATATGTTATTTATGAAAATTTTGGTACTCTTTATTTTTGTTTAGTGTGATTATAAGCCTTCATGTTTATCTTTGAATTCCATTCCTAATTTTATGCCTAAACCAAACATTTCGATCCTAATAAGTCCTATTGATTCATGCTCCTAGGTTTTTTTTAGCTAAGTGAAGAAGAAAAGTATATTAGTTAAGTCTTGGATTTGAATTTTGATTTTTGTTCTTTGATTGATTTGGGTATAAAATACCTTTTAGAATCTAGTAACAACTCAATGCTCTATTTCATTTGTTGCCTTGCTTTAACTTATAAAAAGAATTCTGTTAAAATCTTGGATGAATTGTCTTTATTAGTAAAGTTTATTAAAGTTGAAACCATGTTTAAACAAATGTTTTAGGTTTGCGTTTCACCTTCTCCCTATTTAGAAATTCGCATAGTACTTATGTTAGCATAATTAGAATTTTCCTTATTAGTCACTTTATGTTAGCTACTTTTTATATTTTTGCTTGAGGACAAGAAAAGCTTAAGCTTGGGGGAGTTTGATAATATGTTTTGTAGTTTAAACAAATAGGGTAATTACACGTTTTAATTATTTAAATCATATCTTTTAAAGGTTTATTTTGACCTCCTATTATATATATTAATACCACTAATGTTTTTTTCTTTCTTTTACAAGTTTGCAGTTTTTTCAGCTCAGAATTTGTCGATCGGCCTCATTTCGTCGAACTCCTTCAGTTCAATGTTCATCCAATTCTTCCAGCTCTGCGTTCGATGAATTCTCCCATGTTCGTCGACCAATCTTCCACTTTCTCCATTCGATGAATTCTTCCACTTTCGTCGAACGCTTGCAGTTCTGCGTTTGAGGAATTCTTCCAAGTTTGTCGAACGCTTCCAGCTCTGCGTTCGATGAATTCTCCCATGTTCATTGACCTCCCTCCACCTTCTCCGTTCGACGAATTCTTCCAATTTCTTCTAACGCTTCCAGTTCTGCGTTCGACAAATTCTTCCAATTTTGTCGAATTTTTCCCGTCCTGCATTCGACGAATTCTCCCATGTTCATCGACCTCCCTTCCACTTTATCTGTTTGACGAATTCTTCCAATTTCGTCAAATGCTTGCAGTTCTGCATTCGACGAATTCTTTCCAATTTCATCGAACGCCCCCTCCTCCTTCTTCGTTCTACGTTTTCTTCCAATTTCATTGAAGGACTCCTTCTACAAATTTTCTTCGAACTCCACCGCTTCCTTCTTCTCAATTTTTGTCGAACACACCACCTTCTCCTTTTTCCGTTCGTCGAGCTCTCCCTCCTTCTCCTTTGATTTAATTGAGCCCTCTTTCCTTATTTTGTCGAGCTTTCCCAGCTGCCCGAGACAAGTCCTATTTTTCCACAAAAGCCTGCTGCCGCCATAAATGCACGTCACCCGTATCGAGGAAATAATCATTATCCTCTAGATTTCATACCAAGGTCAACCCCCATACATGATAATAGCGTGGGCATGTCCTGCTCTTTGAAGAATCTATAAATAGATCCCTTCCCCTTGTGTTTAAAAAGAGAGAACTTTGGGGAGGGGAAGTGCTGCCATTTTAAGTTCTTCCATAGTGTTCTTCCTGTCTCCTTTTCTCATTTCAGTTTTTCGTAGTTTTAGTTTAAGTATTACTGCTTCTGTAATAGTTCTTAAAATTTTTTTAGTAGTTTACTTTTAGTGCTAGCTTAGTTTTTCATTTCCTGTAAGTGTAATAGTTTTTATATTTCAAGTTGTAAGTTCTCTATTTGAATTAATATAAAGTCTGTTTACTTTTACTTATATCTATTTTGTTTCCATGCACTCCTACTCATCTTTCTTCCTCCACTTCACCATGAGTAACTAATCCTCCTTGTACTCGATCTTGATGATCCGAGGTTCGAGTTGATTAAGTTATGATGCTCTAGTTTATTTTTCCTCTGTAAAGTTTGACCTGCATTTACTCTTGATTAATTATAATTGGAGATATATCATCGATATATATTTTCCAGCTTTGTTTCCACTCTTAGCTAGCCGAGAGGCTCGTAGTTTGGAGTGAAAACTTAAGAGTAAAGGGAGTTGTACGCACCCCTCGAGAGATGCAGACGTAAAATCTCCCAGATTGGAGTGAAATCCAATAGCGGGATTCACAGCATAAAGCGAGCTTTAGGCCTCCGATTTGGATGAGAGTTTGGTCGGGACTTCCTAAACTCAGGTGGGCACGTCTTCGAGAGAAGCGTGTTCATGCTTTAGGAACCTCCATGGTCAAGGTCCTTTGCCTTGTTAAGTTAGAGTTTATTATCACATTTTTGATCAACTTAGGCCAAGGTGATTCTCAATCGAGTTCTTTTCTTTATAATTGTTTAACCCCTCATTTTAATTGCTAGTTGTGGTCTCTCTGATTAAGTGCAAGTTTTTTTCTTCATGCAATTAGTCTCTTCTTTTAATTTAGTTAATAACCCTAAAACTTTTTCGATAAGATAATATTCTTCGTGTGAGTAAGATTACTCAACGGTTCTCGTATTTAAATACGACACTTGTGTTCCCTAGCTAAAATTTTATAGGTATACTTGCCTTATTTGGATTTCTAGTTCAGATCTTTTTCTCATCACGATTAGAATTTGTCCCTCACCATACTCGACGAATTTTACTTAAGCAAAATTCCCGTCCTTCTGAATCCAAGCCTTCTTCCATCCTTGATCCTTCTCCTATACTTTGGATAGAAGTACACCCCAATTGAGAGATTACATGTGAGTCAACATATTTGCCTGCACAATGAGGGATTACATTGTATAGTCCTATGTTTACTGACCCACTATAACCTGACATTGATGTGTACTTGGCAATGAGAACCTGCAAGTGCATAACTCAAAAGGCAACATTAAATACAATCACAATTCATCTTAGCTTAACTAGAACCTCCTTCAAATTCGGGTTATTGTGGATATAATACCCAACAGTTAGGAAGTGGTCTGGTGACTTAGCGACTTAAATGGACTCCTTAGTGCAGTTCGGTAGAGTCAGCAGTTACGATTTCTAACCGCGCGGCTAGCTTTTGCCTTGTTATTTTTTGGTTGTTTTGGGAACATTGGCGAATCATGCCTCGCAGAATAAAGAAGATTGATAGTACATGTTTTTCTTGTTCTTCTATTTGAATCTGGTTTACTTGGCTAGGTTTAGTTGAGTGTTCTTGAGACCAAGTTTTCCGTTTTCTGCATTTCACAAATTTTTACGTGGTATCAGAGGGAACATATGTTTGAGTAGTGATCAACTTCAAACTTGCCTTTTGCTTCTATGAGTTCAAGTAGACCAGTGTTAGTGAAATGAAAGGAGGATTCACAAGAAGTCTTGGAATAGAAATATTAATGCCTACCAACTTCAAGAAGTGGAGGTCGTGCAGGAAAAGTTACCTTCTGGGCATGGACCTTTGGGAGGTCGTCTGTGGAGACGAGAGGCAAGAAGTGACTGCTACCGCTAGCAATGCTAAAGCGGTGAGAGCTTGGAGGAAGATAAATGCTAAGACAAAGTTTACTCTTAAGCCGGCTATCTCACAGGAGCTTTTTGACCACATCATAAGATGTTGGTCAACTGCTGAGATTTGGACTTCCCTTGATGGGTTGTTCAATAGGAAGAATGTAGTGCAGCTATAATTTTTGGAGAATGAGTTGGCTAGAGCCACTCAGGGAGATTTGTCCATTTCAATGATCTTCCTAAAGATGAAGAATGTTGAAATTTTGATACTGGACCCTGATGAGCTGATTTTAGAGGAAAATCTTAAGAGACACATAATTCACGGATTGTGGAAGGAATATGTTGCCTTCGTTACTTTTGTTCAAGGCTGGACCACTCAACCATCATTGCTGGAGCTAGAGAACCTGCTGGCTTCACAGGAAAGCATAGCAAGGCAGATGGATGGAGTTACTATCTCTGAAGGAGGTAGTGAGGCGATCTTCTCTGGGAAGAAGAAGATATGAGACAAGAAGAAGCCATCTGTCTTAGGAGGCTTGTAGAGGACATCCATGAAGAAGTGCGGGATCCCACTCTAGTATACGGTGACACCGAAAGGGCCCTTAAATTGGTTAACAATCCAGTTTGTCTTGTGAGGACCAAGAATATTGGGATCGAGCATCACTTCATTCGGGAGAAGGGGTTGGAGGGGTCTCTTATGGTCTATCATGTGCAGAGGGAGGATAATTTCACGGACATCTTTACAAAACCACAGTTGAAGGGGCCATTTGGACAGTTACGGGGACTACTAGGGCTAGTTTCCACATCTCACTTCAAGGGGGAGTGTTAAATTTTTTGAAGTGAAAGTGGCAGCCTGGGCGGATTATATGCGCGGACTGGGCAGATAGGAGTGGCAACCTAGGCAGACTTAGCGTACGAACTGGGCGGATAGGAATTGTGACTTTCCAGTTTGGCCGGTGGTTCTGCGGTCGGCTTGTTCCCAAGATGATACAGAGCGGATTGGATTAATATCCGCAGGAGCTGAAGACTCATCTGGAGTTCACCAAGTCCAACCTGTTGTAGACTCTTCTAGAGCTGTCGAGTTTGGAATAGGCTTATTTCTTGGACTTACTTTGGAGTGGTTTGTTGTAAATCGAGGAGTTTGTCGGTTAGTGTGGATTGTTGTTTGAGTCTGTTGGGTTGTGCAGATTGGCTGTTGTTTACGCTAGAGTTGTGTTCACACCACAGAGTGATTTGAGGTGTGGACTTGGTTTAGTTTGTACTAAGTCTTGTTGTGCTCAGTCTGCAGAGTTCACCGGGTTGTGCGGACTGCTTTTCGATTCACCGAGATCGACAGCTTGTCATCTTGGTACTCTAGTTGTGGGCCTAGAGTCTGCGGACTGGAGTAGTGTCCGCAAGGTGTGCGGTTGGAGTTGTCTGCGGGATGTTACAGACTAGTGGTGCTATTTGTAATGTCCGCAAGTGTATCAGACTGATCTTGGGCTTGGCTTTGTGGTGTTCAAGGAAGATAAGGTTTCTATCAAACCTTGATTGTGCGATAAGGCAGACTGGTTTCATGTCCGCACTGTGCGGATACGCTTTGTTCTCGCCATGAGATGGGTGGTGATCTTATTAGCTAGGGCGGTGAACACACTGCTCTTCGTACTTATAAATAGAACCCCATGTCACATCATAATTACACCCGAATGAACAGTAAGTGAGAACGTTTGTTGGTTGCGGACATGTTTTTTGTATACGCGCGATTCGAGAAGTTAACCAGTGTTTGCTGCTGCAGATTATGCGGATAGCGCTGAGAAGCAAGGGACTTGGTTTTGACCTAGGTCAGGGATCAGTACAGACTCTGCTATTATAATCAGTGGTTTACAGCAGGGCGTGGCTTGCGACTAGGCGGTCTTCTCATCAGCAACCTTTTCCCAGTTCAATAAAGTTGTCCTCTTCTGGCGGTGTGTTCAGTTCGGCAGCAGCTATTCGTGGATAATCTGGTGGCTAAGAGACGTCATTATTAGGAGGCTTGCAAATTGCGAACAGAGCTTCTTCTGCTTCGAATAACGGGGTGTCTGCTCGGTTAGGTTGTGGTACGACGACTTATCGGCATCAGCAGACTCCTTAATGCAGTTCGACAGAGTTGGCAGTTACGATTTCTAACTGCATGGCTAGCTTTTGCCTTGTTATTTTTTGTTTCCTTCAGGTACATTGGCGAGTCATGTCTTGCAAGGTATGTCTCGCAATGTAAAGAAGATTGATAGCACAAGTTTTTCCGGTTCTTCTATTTGCACATGGTTTACTTGGAATGGTTTGGTTTAGTGTTCCTGCAACCCGGTTTCCTATTTTATGCGTTTCACAAATTTTTTCAATTTAAACCTCAATTATTTATTTAAACTACCAATGTCAGACTATAATATTCCCACACTGAACTCTCTCCTAACTGTCAGCATGTGGGGCACGTATCTTTCCTCCAATTCTCTCTCTCTCTCTCTCTCTCCCGTCAGCATGTGGGTTTCTAAATTCGTTTATATTTTTTAAAAAATTTTATTTGCCATTAAAATATATATATTTGTTGAAACCAAAAAGTCGTCTCTATGGAGTTTACCATTGGGGAAGGGGTGATCACACACTTACATCTCTCCCGCGATCTAAACGACCAAGTACATTGGACAGGGGACAGACACAAGGCTCCAAAACAGAGTTCCCACCGCTCACCCGGAAGATCTTAGAGGGCTTGCCCTCCTTAGCTAGGTGCTTAAGCTAAGGATACCTCATAAAGTGCAAGAAGAGCAGGGCACTAGTGAGCAAGAGTGGGGGATTAAAAGCACTAGTAAGCCTACCTTCTGAGGTACCCATTGGGTCTTATTTATAGTTTTATAAAAATAGCATGCAAATGGCCAACCTCCGCTATTCTGAACAGCCATGTGCAGCCCAACTGGGTATGCCAACAATGTAACTCCGCTATTCCAACTGGCTATAGACAGGACAGCGAGGGTAAAATAGTAAAACACATCACAAGAAGCTGGGCGAGTGGACCTCTGAAACCTCCACTCGCTTGTGGTGGCGAGTGCTCGATTGAGCTAGCATTCGCCGCCTCCTCCCGGCTTTGGGCGAGTGCGGACCCGACCCGACTCACTCACCCGCTACTCGCCGAGCACCTAGGGCGAGTGTGAGCTGACCTGCTCCACTCTCCCCTCATCTTCTCTGCCATGATTGGGCGAGCTGGCGTTGCCACTGAGCTCTCGCCTCTCCCTAGCTTGCTTGAGACTTAAACTCCTGATCTTGGCCGGTCTGGCTCCTGTCGACCACTACTCGCCGGATATGGGGTTGTACACAGTCCACACTATTTATGAGGTTGGACCGAGCTTCGAAAGAAACATCCAACCGATAGGGTCCCGAGAATCTTTTTTGTGGGTTGCACTAGCGGCTATATACATAGGTCCACATACCTGGGCGACCTTTACCATTCCTTCTTACTTGAGCCTTGCAAAGATGCCTATCACCAAAGATATCTAGGAGAGGCATGCTCGATCTCGGGAGTTCTGCTCTACTCGCATCGCCAACCTGACCGACGTATCCCCCGGTACCATGCCGGGCAACCTAACAAAATCCGACTTCGCCAAAAAGGCAAAACGCTTCCCAAGGCAGCCGAAACCATCTTCCAAGATCTGAAACATCCCTAGACAACGGGGCTGGCTCCTTTACTCGGCTTCCCCCTTGAGCCGAAGGATAAAGAGGTCATATATGTCTCCGCCGACCCGGATAGCCAACAGAATGACGGTGAGTACCTCTCACTGCGAGTAAGTACTCCTCATGATGACTCGCGGCCTCGAACTCCGGACACTAATCTGCGGGACCCAACACCTCCCTTTGGGACCTTGGGGCTGGACTCATAGAAGCTAAGGTTGCCGGTTTACACCACTTCTTGGCAACCTTCTCCTTCTCCTGAACTTGAGGGGGGAATCACCGGAACCATCCCGGTCCCGGGCTTCGACCTCCTCTCATAAAAAACTCATTGCCCATGTTGCGACAAGGAACTAGGCCTGCCTCCTCTCTGCACCTCCTTAGGGGAGATGAGCTCGCAAGATAGTTATTGTACATCCATTAGTCTGTCCCGCCCAGTTCTCTTGTAGCACTCGCCTTTCGCATTTGATGTTAACTATCTGCCTTTGCAGATCTTCCCAGTCAGTCTTAAGATGACGGATCTTCGGAGCACGCTTTCTATTCGCCCCTTCAGTACCACAGCTCGCTAGACTCATTCCTAGTCCCCTTGTTAGAGAATGATGAGCGGACAAAGCGAGGAATCAGGATTTTTGTAACACCCCTATCTATCACATGGCATATTGCAGTAGGTCCGGCCGGGGCCCGACGCCATATACTACGGACAGACCGGTTGGTTACGCATTGAAACCATTCAACCAATCACAACGTCCTACACAGCACCTAGTGGAAGCAATTATTAAGTTGCACAGTTTAGAATCTTGCTAACATGAATGTCCACTAAAACAAAACAAAGGAATGTTGAATACACACAACAACTGGCCTTAAGGCTTTACAATGTTTGCTTAATAAAACATGTCTTCCAGACCTCGGCACGCAGGCCGGCCATACATGAGATAAACGGGAAACATAAAAAGTTAGGCCTTCGAGGGCCGACACAACATCTTGGGCTTTAGCCCGCTATTTCCCACTCGGCTCCACAGCACCTGCAAGCCACAATCCACCGCCTGGTGGTAAACAAAATAACGGTCAGCAATGCTGACCAAATTATAACGACCCCGCCCCCAAAATCGGTGCAGCGATGCTCTTTCCCTGCACTTTATTAGTATAACATCAAAATAGTGTAAACACACTTCATCACAGGCGTAGGCTCGCATGACCACACACCCCGTGCTCTCAGGGCACATTCACGGCGGACCGGCCAATGTCACGTCAATTCAAGCCATAGACGTTCCCGTTCCACCATCGCCTCTTTGACGACAAACTATATGAGCATTTTGCCTTCCTGGCCTTGGTCACGACAATTTAATCCATAGACCGCCGAAGACCCTCATCCATGCCAACGGTTCCACCGAACGACATAGATCGGGTACGGTTCCGCCTGACCCGTGCTCATACCGCAACGACAATTTAAGCCATATGCGTAGGTCAAGACTCACCGAGTACCGTTTCCACCACAATAATCACATAACCCGGTTATGTTCACGTTGGCTTCTCGGCCACCATGTTGGCAAAGCACGCTTTTGCCCAGTTTTCTTGGCGCACCTTGGAGTTAGTCTCTAAGGCACCCTGTTGCAATCTACCACGTAGAAAACCCGAAAATGCCAAAACACCCGGAGTCTTCCCCGGTTCAAATGCAATGCAACATCACTGATCCAGACCAACTTGTCCGGATAGGCTTCACACACAATGCCTATGCCCGTTTATGCATACGGACTCTACATAAGGGGGACTTTACATATCTACCCCAAGGAACGCCTAAACTCTTCGCTCACTCGCGAGAGAGGGCTTCCTATGCAAAGGAAAAGAGGGCTTCACATGCCCTAGGATGAGAATCGTTACCCTTGCGTTTTTCCTCAGCGCCATGGAAATCCACGAAGATAAAAAGTACCGCAAACTCCTTGCCTCCGCGGATCCGAAGACGGCTCGCTATTTGGGGCACCGAAGCTCCGTCAGTGACCGGATCTTTGGTCTTCTTCCTCCTCCTTGCTCTCCCTTCTATCTAGAACTTTGTGAGAGATGAACCCAAGTGAAATGAGGGCTTCTAAACCCTATTTCCGGGTTTAAACCGCCAGCACCAACCCCCAGCCGTCGGATCCCAACATAAGAAAATTAACGGCCACGATCAGGGCCAAAAAATACAAAATCTGGGCCGAACACGGGTTGCAACACGGCCGTGTCACCCATTCACCATCTCACACGACGTTCCAACCAGCACACGACATTCGACACGGCCTCCGACACGCCCGTGTCACATGTGACACGACCGTTTTAAAGCCCGTGTCACCCCCCGTGTGTAACTACCAACACTTGATCCCCGAGGAGGACACGACCTGCGACACGGCACCCGACACGCCCGTGTCATAAGTGACACGCCCGTGAATGGCCCCGTGTCATGCCCCGTGTACACCTCACTCAACGATCGTTGAGTGCGAGGCTTTGAGTGACTGACACGCCCTGGGACACGCCCGTGTCCCAGGCCGTGTTCAGCCTCTCGACGATTGTCGACTCCAAAATCGTTGATCGCGCGGCCAACACTAAACCCGAGCACGACACGCCCTGGCACACGCCTGTGTCGCAGGCCGTGTTACCCATGCCAAAACACATATTTGGCTCAAAACGTCACTCGTCACCCTATTGAGTTTCGTGGCGTTATAACTCTCTCCCTCTTAAAAGAATTTCACCCACGAAATTACTAAAGGAAAGAAAACGGAAAACTTTAAGCGGTACCTGAGTGGGATAACTCCGGGTACTCCTCCAGTATAGTTTGCTCCCGTTCCCAAGAGAGTTCCTCCAGACCGCAATTGTCCCACCGGACCTTGACCATCTTGATCTCCTTGTTACGGAGCCTCTTAACCTCAGAGTCTTCAATACGAACAGGCTTGACACAAGTTGTCAACCCTTCGTCCACCGACACTAGATCAACTGCGATCACCTGCGAAGGCTATTGCACCGCCTTCCGCAATATTGAGATGTGGAACACATCATGTAGTCCACTCAACTCCACCGATAGATTCAAACGATAAGCCGCTTCGCCGACCTGCTCTAGAATCTCAAAGGGTCGAAGGTATCTTGGGCTTAGCTTATTCAAGCGTCTCACCCACGAAACACCCTTGAACGGCTTTATCTTCAAGTAGACCCAATCGCCTACCGCGAACTCCATGTTCCAGTGCTTGGCATTTTAATACTTAGCCTGCCTGTCCTGAGCGATCAGCAAGCGCTCTCGAATGATCCGCACCAACGAGGTAGCACTCTCCACCTCCTGCTTCTTGTACAACCTTGCCTCACCCGTTTCTAACCACGATAACGGCGTGCGACACTTTCTACCATACAGGGCCTCAAAGGGCGCTATTTGAATACTTGTCTGGTAGCTATTATTGTACGCAAACTCCAACAAATACAGGTGGTCTTCCCAATGCTTCCCGAAGTCTAGAACACACATGCGTAGCATGTCCTCCGTCGTTCTATTGACTCTCTCGGTATATCCATCCGTCTGCAGATGGAAGGCTGTGCTGAACTTCAATTTTGTCCCCAGCATCTATTGCACCAACCTCCAATCATTGGACATGAAACGCCCATCGCTATCACTCACAATGCTGCGGGGCACACCGTGCAGTCTGACTATATTATCCACATATAGTTTCTCCAGCCTCTCCACTAAGTCATCCTTCCTATGCGGAATAAAATTCAACACTTTTGTTAACCGGTCTACGATCACCCAGATGGCATCGTTCCCCTTCTTGCGACCTTGGAAAGCCATGCACAAAGTTCATCGATATGTCATCGATCTTCCATTCCAGTATAGGCAAGGATTTCAAGAATCCTCCCGGCTTTTGGCACTCCACCTTTACCAAGGCGCACGTTTGGCACTTAGCCACAAACAATGCTACGTCTTTCTTGATTCCCGGCCACCAAAACAACTTCTTGAGGTCCCGATACATCTTTGTGCTCCCTGGTTGGATTGAGTACTTCGTATGATGAGCCTCGTACATCAACTCCGCCCGTAGGTTACCCCCGCTTGGGACGCACAACCGATGATCCTTTTATAACAACCCATCCTCAACAGAAAATTGGGAATTTGACCCATCCAACGCCGCCTCCATAAGCTCTTTCATGGTGCCATCCAACTCCATTGCCTGTCGAACACGATCAGCCAGGTAATACTGAACTTCCGTCCAGTTTAACAAAGCCTTGGCGCTTGTCTGCTTGTCCACGCAACAGATCTCCAATGCCTCCAACTCTTGTACTAGCCTCTCATCATGAACCGACAACCAGTTGGCTTGGGCGGGAGCCCTGCAACTCAACGCATCCGCAACCGCATTGCCCTTCCCGGGTACATAATGAATCTTGATGGTGTAGTCCCCCAGGAACTCCATCCACCTCCTCTGCCTCATATTAAGATTCTTCTGATCCAATAGGTACTTCAGGCTCTTGTGATCGGTATATATATCGACCCTTACGCCGTATAAGAAGTGTCTCCACAACTTAAGCGAAAATATCACGACTGCCAACTCCAAGTCGTGGACAGGAAAGTTCCTTTCGTGCACTTTTAGCTGACGCGATCCATACGCTATCACGCTCCCATGCTGCAGCAACACGCATCCCAAACCACTACCTGAGGCATCAATATAAACTACGAAACCCTCGGTACCACTCGGCGAACTAAGCACTAGCGTCGTGGTCAACCGTTTCTTCGCTCTTCAAAAGCTTGCACGCACTCTTGCGTCCACAAGAATTTCTTATCTTTCCTTGTCAACTTCGTGAGAGGTAACACTATCCGTGAGAAGTTCTCTATGAAGCGCCTGTAATATCCGGCAAGCCCGAGAAAACTACAGACTTACGCGACAGACGACAATGTAGGCCACTCCCGTATCGCAACAATCTTCGTCGGATCAACCGCTATACCTTCCCTACTAACAATGTGACCAAGAAATGTTACTAAGGGTTGCCAGAACTCGCACTTGGAGAAATTCGCATAGAGTTCATTCCTCCTCAGTGTCTCCAAGACCAGATGCAGATGGTTGAAGTTGTCTTCTTTGCACTACGAGTACACCAGTATATCGTCAATAAAGACGATCACGAAGTGGTCCAGGTACTCTCGGAAGGTCCTATTCATCATGTCCATAAACACCGATTGCGTATTTGTCAGTCCAAACGACATGACCGTGAACTCGAAATGCCCATACCTTGTGTTGAATGCTGTCTTCGGGATATAACATTCCCTTATCCTCAACTGATAGTACCAAGACTTTAGATCCAACTTTGAATATACCGACGACCCGACTAACTGATCGAATAGTTCATCAATCCTTGGGATCGGGTATTTATTCTTCTCCGTTAGCTTGTTCAACTCTCTGTAGTCGATACACAGATGCATACTCCCGTCCTTCTTCTTAATGAAGATGACCGGTGCGCTCCAAGGAGACGAGCTTGGATGCACATAACCTTGCTCCAACAGTTCCTCTAGCTGAACCTTCAACTCTGCCATGTCCTTAGGCGCAAACCTATAAGGAGCACATGACACAGGTTTGGCACCTGGAAAAAGCTCTATAGTGAAGTCAATCTCTCGCTGCGGTGGGGCCCCAGGAAGATTATCCGGAAATACATCGGGGTACTCACAAACCACGGGGATACTACCAAAAGTGGACTTTGTCTCTGCAACCTTCACAAATGCGAAGAACAGCTCTGCGCCACCACAAACTGCCTTTTCTACCTGAAGAGCAGACATCAGCGTCTTGCTCGACCCCTTTAGTCACTCAAATGTTGTCTCCCGCAAAACACCCAGCTTGAACTCCTTCCAGTCGCAATCAATCCAAGCCTTCTGCTCTGAAAGCCAATCCATGCCGAAGATAACATCGAACTCTACTAGCGGCAGCAATGACGCTAGCAAGTCGAACGCTTGGCTCCCAATATGAACCTTTACGGCGCACACTCTGTCCGCATGCATCGAACACCCATTCGGTAGAAGCACATCCAATTTGTCCTTCACCATCGAAGAAGGGACTCCGATGCGCGATATAAAATTTTTGGACAAGAAGGAGTGCGAAGCTCTCGTATCGAACAGTGCCCGTGCCGGACTACCACCAATCAAAACAAAGCCTATACTAACCATATTAGGTTAACAAGCAATAGGTAATAGTATTTAAAGCTAACTTGCTATAAATTAACTCGTACCTATTACCATGTCAGCTTGTTTAAAGGCCTCCTGCTAGCCCAAGTTGTAAACTCTCGGCTGAGTCGGAGCGTAGTGGAACGTGGTTGACTCCACCGCCTTGCCCTTCTCCTCGTAAGTAGCTCCTTGCTTCCTTTCGGACTTCGAGCGTCCGCTCCAACAGTCGCGGGCAAAGTTCCCCGTCTTTCCACAAGTGTAACAAGCACCCGGGGTGCGATTAGTAGTTGTCCCCGAGACACCAGCAGAAGGAGCTGGACCTGACGTCCTAGCCTTCTTGTAGAATCTGCGATAGCCCGACTTCGACGTAGTCGGCGCTGTGAACTCTGATTTCTTTCCACCGGGTTCCTTCTTAGCTTGCACATTCTTCATGTCCTTTTCCAAGGGTCGGGCTGTGTTGACCAAGGTTAGGAAACCCTGCGCCATAGGCCCCGAAAGTAACAACCTCAAATCATCTTTCAACCCTTCCTAGAAGCGGTTTGTCTTGCGCTCCTCATCGGCAAAGGTAGCGCCAGCGTATCTCCCCAAACGAGTGAACTCGTGGAGATACTCGTCCACGGTGCTATCTCCTTGCACTAACCTTTGGAACTCATTCTCCAATGCGATCGTCTGTGCTGAGGGGAGGTATCAAGCCATGAACAATCTCGAAAATTCCTCCATAGGTACTTCGGCCAACGACCTTTCCCTCAACTGGTGTAGCTCCAGCCCTTCCCACCATAATCTCGCATCCCCGTCCAATAGGAACGTTGCTACTGTGGTCTTCTGCCACTCTTACATTTCTGTTGCTGGCATCACCCTATTGACTCTTGAGAGACAATCTTCGGCCTGGGTCAGGGTTCCCATTCCCGAGAACACTGGTGGGTGGAAGCCCATCACATTCGTAAGCTGTCTCTCAGTTGCTCTCCGAAGCAACTCCGGCTCCACCGCCACCTGTTCCACCTTTCTAGGATCCGCAGCTTGGAGCGGCACTTGCTCCACCGCAGGAGCAGGCTGCGGCACTTGCCTTGCAGGTTGCGTATTAATCATAGCAAAGACAGCTTCTGCCACCAATCTAATGGTCTCGGCAGACGGAGGTGTTGCAGGCGCATCGCTTGGTGCACTGCTTGCCTCAGAACCTGGCCGTTCGGACGGTCCAGCACAACTCCTGGTCACCTATAATCGCGCAAAACACCGATAAGCGACCAAACAAAGTTGGAAACAACAATTATAGGAACACGCAGTTTCCTCAAACACATGTATTTTCATTCCAAAGTTGACATTCATGGGTTCTTTTCATGTTATAATGATGATGCACACACATGTGCTCACAACCCCTTAAAGTGAATTCGTCCCCAAATTCATTTAAGCTTGACCGAAACCAGTAGTCTGATACCAATTTGTAACACCCCTATCTGTCACATGGCATATAGCAGTAGGTCCGGTCGGGGCCCGACGCCATATACTACGGACAGACCGGTTGGTTACGCATTGAAACCATTCAACCAATCACAACGTCCTACACAACACCTAGCGGAAGCAATTATTAAGTTGCATTGTTAATAACCTTGCTAACATGAATGTCCTCTGAAACAAAAAAAGGAATGTTGAATACACACAACAACTGGCCTTAAGGCCTTACAATGTTTGCTTAACAAAACATTTCTTCCAGAACCCGGCACGCAGGCCAGCCATACATGAGATAAACAGGAAACAAAAAAAGTTAGGCCTTCGAGGGCCGGCACATCATCTTGGGCTTTAGCCTACTATTTCCCGCTCGGCTCTGCAGCACCTACAAGACACAATCCACTACCCGGTGGTAAACAAAATAACAGTCAGCAATACTGACCAAATTATAACGACCCCGCCCCCAAAATCGGGGCTGCGATGCTCTTTCCCTGCACTTTATTAGTATAGCATCAAAATAGTATAAACACACTTCATCAGAGGCGTAGGCTCGTACGGCCACACACCCCATACACTCAGGGCACATTCACGGCGGACCGGCCAACGTCTTATCAATTCAAGCCATAGACGTTCCCGTTCCACCACCGCCCCTTGGACGGCAAACCATATGAGCATTTTGCCTTCTTGGCCTTGGTCACGACAATTTAAGCCATAGACCTCTGAAGACTCTCATCCATGCCAATGGTTCCACTGAACGACATAGATCGGGTACGATTCCGCCTGACCCGTGCTCATACCGCAACGGCAATTTAAGCCATATGCGCAGGTAAAGACTCACCGAGTCCCATTTCCACCACAATAATCACATAACCCGGTTATGTTGACGTTAGCTCCCCGACCACCATGTTGGCAAAGCACGCTTTTGCCCAGTTTTCTGGGTGCACCTTGGAGTTAGTCTCTAAGGCTCCCTGTTGCAATCTACCACGTAGAAAACTCGAAAACTCCCAAACACTCGAAGTCTTCCCCGGTTCAAATGTAATGCAACATCACCGATCCAGACCAACTTGTCCGGATAGGCTTCACACACAATGCCTATGCCAGTTTACGCATACAGACTCTACACAAGGGGGACTTTACATATCTACCCCAAGGAACGCCTCAACTCTTCGCTCACTAGCGAGAGAGGGCTTCCTATGTAAAGGAAAAGAGGGCTTCACATGCCCTAGGATGAGAATCATTACCCTTGCATTTTTCCTCGGTGCCATGTAAATCCACGTGGATGAAAAACACCGCAATCTCCTTGCCTCTGCGGATCCGGAGACAGCTCGTGATTTGGAGAACCGAAGCTCCTCCGGTGACCGTATCTTTGGTCTTCTTCCTCCTCCTTACTCTCCCTTCTTTATAGAACTTAGCGAGAGATGAACCCAAGTGAAATGAGGGATTCTAAACACTATTTCCGGGTTTAAACCGCCAGCACCAACCCCCAGCCGTCGGATCCCAACATAAAAAAATGAACGGCCACGATCGGGGCAAAAAAATACAAAATCTGGGCCGAACACGGGTTGCAACACAGCCGTGTGCATGGCCGTATCACCCATTCTCCATCTCACCCAACGTTACAACCAACACACGGCATTTGACATGGCCTCCGACACGCCCGTGTCACATGTGACATGGCCGTGTCAAGGCCCGTGTCACGCTCCGTATGTAACTACCAACACTTGATCCCTGAGGAGGACACGGCCTGCGACACGACACCCGATAAGCCCGTGTCATAAGTGACATGCTCGTGTCTCGCCCCATGTCACGCCCCGTATGCACCTCACTTAACGATCATTGAGTGTGAGGCTTTGAGTGACTGACACACCTTGGGACACGCCCGTGTCCCAGGCCGTGTTCAGCCTCTCGACGATCGTCGACTCCAAAATCGTTGACCGCACGACCAACACTGAACCCGAGCACGACACGCCCTGGCACACGCCCGTGTCCCAGGCCGTGTCACCCCTGCCAAAACACATATTTGGCTCAAAACGTCACCCGTCACCCTATTGAGTTTTGGGGCGTTACAATTTTCAAGAAACTAGTGCACGTGTTGCGTAAGGTCAAGGAGGACAATGAGGAGCTGCAACAATATTGAGTGCTGCTCGCAGACGAGGTGAGTGGAGGCTCGGTAGGTGAGGTGATGTCCCCTTCTCCGCTCCTGGATGAGATTGACGAGAACATCCAGGTCATCCGCGAGAACATGGGGCGGATATGCGAGGTCCACAACTTACGTCGATCTGCGGGGGGAGGGAAGTGAGGCTGGGGTAGGTGGAAATGGCTACCTTACTGAGCCTACCGGCACTCTCCCCAAATCCCCTCAGCTCACGCGCACTAAAATAACTCAAACATTTTTTCCTTTGAACCTCCTTTCCTATGCTCTCTTCTCTTGAACTGTGATTGTTGGGTATTGTATCCATAATTACCTGGATTTGAAGAAGCCTCCTATCAAGCTAAGATGAATTCACATTGTATTTGATGATATGTCTTCAAGTTGTGCTTGCAGTTATTCAACTCTAAGTACACACCAATGTAAGGGTGCAGTGGGTAAATATACACGGGTCTGCGCAACGTAATCCCTCGTTGAGCAGATCAGTGTGTTTGCTCACGTGTACTCTCTCTATTGGAGTGTACTTATTTTCAAGTACAGGGTTGAGATTGATCGAGAGCTGAAGAGGAGCAAGGATGGGTCAAAGACCAACTCATGGGAAGAAAGACGGAGATTCGTCTAAGTTAAATTCGACGGGAATCACTAAGTGATTCTCGCCGATTCGACGGGAATCACTAGTGATTCTCGCCGAATCGTCGAGAATCACTCGCCGATTCTCACCGACTGCATCCGACTGACTCAATGCCTTCAAGAATTCTGCTAAGTCAGAATCATCGAGAATCAATAAGTGATTCTCGCCGAATCGTCGAGAATGACTCTGCATTCTCGCCTATTCGTCGAGAATTGTTTTGATTTTCGCCGATTCCCTCCGGATGTCAAGGATTTCAACTGGAATTCTTCCAAGGAAAATTCGACGGGAATCATAAGTGATTCCCGCCGACTTCGACGGGAATCACCAATGATTCCCGCCTAATTTTCCTGAGGCGAATTTTCTCTGCTCGCTGGACTGAACAATGATACTAGGCGCTGATTAGACCGGGCTTGGGGTTTCTCCTTGTAGGGCCCACAACGGTCTTTTAGGGTTGATCTACAGTATAAATACCCACGAATTTGAACTAACAAGGCAGCGAAGAAAACGAGAAAGGAACACGGCCGCCGAGCATGACCTCACCGATCGCGGACTTCCTCCCATTGCCTTCGCCGCTCGCAAGCTGTCACCGCTCACAAGATAGTCGCCACCGCTGATCTTAGAGGTCATCTTTGATCGTCCGGCGACAGGACTGAGGCTAAGCTTAGCGTCTCACATTTCTATCTTTAGATCCTTTGTCTCTTGATTTGTTTAACGGGAATATTTCTTCCCTCCGAATCGATTGAGACGATTGATCCGAGTAAGATCGTTGGTAGACCTTGCTTGCCTCGTCAAGAAGTTTGGATCTACAAAGCATCGCCGCCGCATTCACTTGCCACCGCCGATCTCGGGAAGATCCTCTTCAAGAGAGTACTCTGATCGTAGACTCTTCGTCTTCATCAAGAAAGCTTCATTGAACGAAGAGGGACATCGGCTTCTCCAAACGTATTTTGTATTTCTTGTACATTCTATTTTAACTTTTTTATAAAGGAACTTTGATTCCTCGTTGTAGGGTTGGGTGCAACCCGCGGTGGAGGAGTAGTGACTCCTTCGGGTGGAAGGGTTTTTTCCATAGTGTGAGGATTGGATTTCAATCCGTTTTGTGAAGTGACTGAGTCGTCCCTTGTTGGGAGATATGTCGAAGGGGGAGAGTGGATGTACCCAAATCGGGGAACCACTATAACTTCTTGTGTGTTTCTTTGTTTTTGTTGTTTTTGTTTTCTTGTGCAGGTTAATTTTTAATTCTGCAAAAGATTGTAGATCACCTATTACCCCCCCCCCCCATGGGTGAAGATAGTTACACTAGATAACTTTTAAGTGGTATCAGAGGGAGGTTACTCGTCAATAAGGTTATCACCTTGAGTAAGTTCCTGCCTCTAGTTTCAAGAAGAATACCAGACTCAAGCATGGAGCTATATTCTGATGTCTCTCCTCTGAGACTCCCTGCCTGCACAACAAAGTATTACCACATCTAGAAGATGAGAGTTATGTTTCATCTGGAGGCCAATGACCCGCGAGCATCATTCATTATGGAAGAGGGTCCCTTCATTCCCATGAAGGCTTCCGTATCTGGAAAAGATCTCCAAATCCCCAAGAGTCCCGAAGAGATGTCTGAGACTGAGCTCTCACTTTTCAACCTGGACAAGATGAATCGTCAGATCATCACTGTCGTTTGGTCTGGATCATCTCGTTCAAGATTGGACAAGTGCAGGACTGCAAAGTCTATGTGGCAAACTATCTCAGATCTCATGGTGGGATCGGAGACAACAGGGACTGGATGCCAGCAAGAGGATGAAGCATATGTGGGAATCCTCAATTCTGAAGATGAAGGTCAAGACCAATCTCTCAATATCAGGGCTCCTGTGTCTTTATCTGATACGGAAGAAGAGATTGAGGAAAGCAGTTCTGATGAAGCTGACACACCAGTCTCGACTGATTCTAACGCTAACCCTTAACATCAAAGTCAGGATCAGGTCACTTCTTCATCATGCTCCTCTCCCCTTGAATTTCCTGAAGACTGGAATAGTTCAGAGGGTTATCCATCTTGTGATGTAAGGGAGATGGATAGCGTCAATCAAAGGATTGAAAATCTTAATTCCCTTGAGAGTGCCCTTCAGAAAAGCAACTTACTTGTTGAGGAACAAGCTAAGGAGATTGCTCAGTTGAGGACCATGATGGATCTCCAATTGAAATCCATCAAGGTGAAGGACTCAAAAATCTCAGATCTAGAGTTTTCTCTAGAAACTGAGAAGAGAATAGTATCTAACTTTTCCAAGGTAGATGCTATCAAGAGAAAGGGAGAAAACGGGTGGATCTCACGAATTATCAAATCGTGGAGAAATGGGGAAACTGTTTTCAGACCCCCCACACCGAGTAGGAAGGGCACACATTATGCTTTCAGGTATGACCATAAGAACAACTATGGTCATTGTAAGAGTAATCAGCCCTCATGTGGAGATACCAACAGTGCAAGAGCTGTTATAAATACCCATGAGATAATACCCAAGGCTCATCATGAACCCTTTGTATTCTCGGCCTCAGCCGCAACTCGTCATGAAATTGAAGGAACCAGCTCTCACTGCATCTCTTACCACCCTAGGACATAGGAAAAAGAGGTTGGGAAACATGTAGCAAGTAACCATGGGGCCCCCCGGATGTATGCTGACTGAAAAGAAGGCACTACCTCCCAGGCCTCGTGACACTCACCATATGTTTTCTATCCACCCTCCCTCGTGTCTCGGTGGAAAGGGAAAATCTGTGAGCAGAACCTGCTCTGTCCCGGTAAGACCAAAGATCATGACTACCTCAGTCAGTAGATCAGGTCAGAAACGGAGATACAACATTCATGATTGTTGGTACTATTGCAAAGTGGGTTACTTTGCCATAGATTGTTGGCACAATCCTTCTGTGCCAAGGGCAAGGGTCTGTCCACTTCCTTTGGGCAGAGTTAGCATTCCTGACAGGAATCCTGTAGGAAGGCATTCGATATTTTATGCTGACAAGAACCTAGAACCCAATACATATTGGGTTCCTAAGGTACGGTAATTCTTTTTCGCAGGATAGTCTAGGTTCCCGTAAATATGATGGGAACTAGACATGAGATGTTCTAAGAATGACATGGGACAAGTATATGGGAAAAGAGATAGTGCTAACTACAATGGCCTACTCCAATTGGACACCTGGTGTACCTCAAATAGAAGATCTGAATGATCAATTTAATGATCCCAGGCACACGCATTCAGTTTCGATACTTGAGTCGTATTATATAGATGCTTATATATATATATATATCCGCATGAATCTGTCGATTCTTCTTCTAAAAGTAAATGGTTATATATATATATATACACATATATGTTCACACACCTGATGAAAGGAAGCAACAGTTAAATGATCCTTAGTTAAAATCTGAAGAATTCCTTTTAGTTACATATATAATTGATAAAGTATTTCAATGGGTGTCAATCAGTCCATTTGAAATTCAAGGAGTGTGTGCCAGTGGCTTTAAAGAAAATTCTACACTTTTTAATCACCTAGAATTACTCAGTAATTATTTCTAGTGTTAATATCCCTTTAACTCGATCTAGGTAGTATGACCAAGAAATAAGAAGGGGCAAAGGTTCGACATTGAAATAGACAACTCAGAGTTCGAAAGGTTCGAAATTAACATGCCCCGTATAGAATTTGCTTAAATCACGTCGACTTCCCACGGTTCGGAAGAAATAAATAGCGTAACCACTGTACGACTCTTCACATTCCAAAATCGCTGAAATCCCGTCGACTTCCCGGATACCTCGCCGATTCCCATCGATCGTGCGGAAGCTCCTCCTGTGCTTCAATCGCCCTTGTTCTCCGTCACTCCTTCGTGCTCCCGTCGACGACATACTCTGGAAGCAAGGATCGTGCCAACTCCCGTCGACTCCCAGAAATTTCGAAGTTTTCTCTCTCCCATCGACTCCCGTTCCGGTCGCCAACAGTCTCGTCGCAAGCCACTCTCTCTGCTCTGCGCTAGGGTAACGTCCATTCATTCCTGTAGTATCTTGTCTAGTGTAGCTCCTAAGCTAGATTTTCTGATAGGGTTTAGTCCCTTGGACATTACTTGTTTAGGTCTGCAATGGCTCCTAGAACCACAGTTGGGCTCCTCACCGGGAGTGAACTAGTTAGGACGTGCTTATAACATGCCTCTGATGAGTTCAGAAACATTATCCTGATGCTTGAAGAAGCCGGACTTTCCTTCATCCTGGAACATCCGTGCAAGATCTTGGATAAAGAAGTGCTTAAATTCTTTGCAACGGAAAAGCTACGGCATGAGGATACGGTGATCAAGAGTAAGATTGCTGGCCTACGGATCAAGATGTCTGCTGGAAAATTGTCACGACAGTTGCAGCTTACCAGTTTTGAACAAGAAGACTACCTGGAAGAAGATGATCGTGCCATGACTCTCCTATTCTGTGGACTTGCTCGAGGGACTAAGTGTATCAAGCGCAAGGAAATGAATGAGGAAGGGAAGCTCCTATCTGATATCATTTGGAAAGTCCTGATCTGCAAACCAGGCTACCATGATCATATCTCTGGTGATATGTTCAAAATCTTGGTGGCCATAGTATGTAGAAAAAAAATAAAACTGGGGGGCCATCCTGTTTGAGAAAATTTAAGATACTCTACGAACCCCCAATTTTGGAAGGATCATCAGCCTATACCTCAATCAGCTAGATGGAGACAGGTTTGACATGAGTAAGGGAGTTCCTCTCCATTACTTGAAGAAAAGGGATTCCAGTGTATTTGATAGATGGGAAAGGAGGATTGGTCATGAAGGTGTAGCTGAAGCCCATGATGAAACCTTGGCTGAGGCCCATGAGGATGAAGATAATAGAGCTCCAGAATACCGAGATCCCTTGGATGAACCCAGTGACGTTCTTAATCTGTATGCAGTAACTGAGGGGGAGTCATCACCCGTTCCTACTGATATACTCAGGACAGATATCTCAGTTCCGGATCATGCTGAGGTAGTTTCTGACATCTCTCAGATTGCAAAAGATGTCGTTGATACCCTTGCCACTGATCAAGTTGATGAGGAGGAAGACGAGGAGGACATGGACAATGCTGAAATTGACAATGATGATATGGAAGATGAGGCTGGTGAAGAAGTGGATGATGTAGTTGAAAATGAAACGACCTTAAGGGAGATGGTGGAGATGGTGGAGCTACGGGGTGATGTTGAAGTCCCCTCTGATGAACGGGCTCCTTTGGAAGTTCCTAAGACATCTGGTGTAGCAATGAAGGGGGAGTCCTCTCAGCAGAGGATGATAAGCATTCATGAGAAAACTACAAAGGCTACCCCTATCCACCCATTTGATACTGTGAACTTATCAAGCTCTCCCAGTGACTCTGTAGAAGAGCACGACCAAAGCATGCCTCAGGGTCATCCGCTAGGACCTAGCCTGGCAAATCACACCGTGAATATCATTCAAGGTATAATGGATGAACTAAAAACTTCTTTTGAACAATCATACAATAAAGTGCTAAAATGAATTAAACAATCCGAGGAGCTAATGCTTAAGAATGTTGTGGAAATAAATCATAAACTGGATCTGATGGAACAGAAGTTTGATGCCAAGTATGCAGAGGCCGGTACTGCAGTAAATCTTCTAATGCAAGGACTCCAGAAGAACACAGCTGATCTAGCGGTGGTGAACCAAAATGCACATGTTGTGGCCGACAACATCAAGCTATTCGATGCCAACATGATGACTCTCAATGTAAATCAGACTTCCCTTCTAACTGAGTTCACTAAGACTGCAAAGCATATAGATAAGTCAATGCATTCTTATGCAAACTCCATTGCCCTTGAAGCCAAAAGGGGGGAGAATGAATATACAGCTAAGATGGCAGGGCTAGAACAGATAATGGTCGACAACTTCAAACAATCAAATAAGTATGTTTTTGATAGCTTTCACTGGCTAGTTCAGCAGGCTTGCGGTATACAAATTCCAATTCCGGTTCCTTCTCCTGATGAGGTTACTACTGCTGCTGATAATGTTCCAAGTGCTGAGGAGGCTCCCCTGAGTGAAGTTGAGGTCAGGAAGGCTGCCAGGGCCACTGACAAGGCTACTCTTAGGGCCATGTTTGACCAGGAAGCCATAGCGAAAGGAAAAAGAAAACTCTAATAAGGGACGTCCAAAGAGACTCCAACTGAGAATAAAGTAAGATTGAAGGAGAGTGAAGTGCGAAATGAACAATGGAGCCCTACATCGAGGAGCATCATATTGGACACTTTCACATTATAATAGCAGGGAGAACTGGATAGAAATGAAGTATATAATCAGTATGAGTGGGAGATGCACAAGGTGTATGAGGCGAAAAGAAGCATATTCTTCAGGTCCAACACTGTGCTACATAAAGCTCCTCCACCCAGATACTATCCGAAGCCCAAGGAATATTTTGAGAGACAAAGCAAGAAGTACTTGGCTCAACAACTGAAGGATGATCTAGCTAAGGAGAAATAGGCTTAGGATTTTGGCTTGTCATTTCCTTCATGCATGTTTATCTCTTCATACTTTTATATGAACAATTCTTTTGGATATATATATATATATATATATATATATATATATTATCTCATGTTGACTCAAGTATTGTTCCGTATGCTTTTAACATTCTGTGTCTTGTCTCTCTTAATTTGTTATGTATATTACTCTGGTTGGTGAAATTCATCTTAGCTAGTAGGATTTTGGCTTCTTCAAATAGGGGGAGATTATTGGGTATTGTATCCGCAATTACCTGGATTTGAAGAAGCCTCCTGTCAAGATAAGATGAATTCACATTGTATTTGATGATATGTCTTCAAGTTGTGCTTGCAGTTATTCCACGCTAAGTACAAACCAATGTCAGGGTGCAGTGGGTCAATATACACGGGTCTGCGCAACGTAATCCCTCGTTGAGTAGATCAGTGTGTTGGCTCACGTGTACTCTCTCTATTTGAGTGTAATTATTTTCAAGTACAGGGTTGAGATTGATCGAGAGCTGAAGAGGAGCAAGGATGGGTCAAAGACCAACTCATGGGAAGAAAGACGAAGAATCGTCTAAGTTAAATTCGACGGGAATCACTAGGTGATTCTCGTCGATTCGACGGGAATCACTAGTGATTCTCGCCGAATCGTCGAGAATCACTCGCTGATTCCCGCCGACTGCATCCGGCTGACTCAACGCCATCAAGAATTCTGCTAAGTCAGAATCATTGAGAATCAATAAGTGATTCTCGCCAAATCGTCGAGAATGACTCAGTATTCTTGCCGATTCTTCGAGAATGGTTTTGATTCTCGCCGATTCCCTCCGGATGTCATGGATTTCAACTGGAATTCTTCAAAGGAAAATTTGACGGGAATCATGAGTGATTCCCGTCGACTTCGACGGGAATCACCAATGATTCCCGTCGACTTCGACGGGAATCACCAATGATTCCCGTCGACTTCGACGGGAATCACCAATGATTCCCGTCGACTTCGACGGGAATCACCAATGATTCCCGCCGAATTTGCCTTAGGCGAATTTTCTCTGCTCGCTGGACTGAACCATGATACTGGGCGCTGATTAGACCGGGCTTGGGGTTTCTCCTTGTAGGGCCCACAATGGTCTTTTAGGGTTGATCTACAGTATAAATACCCACGAATTTGAACTAACAAGGAGCCAAAGAAAACGAGAAAGGAACACGACCGCCGAGCGTGACCTAGCCGATCGCGGACTTCCTCCCGTCGCCGTCGCCGCTCGTAAGATAGTCGCAGCCGCTAATCTTAGAGGTCATCTTTGATCGTCTGGCGACAGGACCGAGGCTAAGCTAAGCATCTCACGTTTCTATCTTGAGATACTTTGTCTCTTGATTTGTTGAACGGGAATATTTCTTCCCTCCAAATCGATTGAGACGATTGATCCGAGTAAGATCGTTGGTAGACCTTTATTGCCTCGTCAAGAAGTTTGGATCTATAAAGCATCGCCGCTGCATTCACTTACCACCGCCGATCTCGGGAAGATCCTCTCCAAGAGAGTGCTCCGATCGTGGACTCTTCGTCTTCATCAAGAAAGCTTCATTAAACGAAGAGGGACATCAGGTTCTCCAAACGTAGTTTGTATTTCTTGTACATTCTATTTTAACTTTGTTGTAAATGAACTTTTATTCCTCGTTGTATGGTTGGGTGCAACCCGCGGTGGAGGAGTAGTGACTCCTTCGGGTGGAAGGGTTTCTTCCATAGTGTGAGAATTGGATTTCAATCCGTTTTGTGAAGTGACCGAGTCATCCTTTGTTGGGAGATAGGTCAAAGGGGGAGAGTGGACGTACCCAAATCGGGGAACCACTATAACTACTTGTGTGTTTCTGTGTTGTGGTTGTTTTTGTTTTCTTGTGCAGGTTAATTTTTAATTCCGCAAAAGACTACAGATCACCTATTCCCCCCCATATGTGAAGATAGTTGACACTAGATAACTTTCAGTGATTCCCCCTTCTGCACTGTGATCTCGCTAGAGTAGTATTCACTGTTTAGAATGTATGAGTTAGGATTCATTCCCGCGAGTAGACCGTGAGAGCTCTCCGACTCTAGGCAATCTGGAGGCGGACCACTTGCCGCGCCAGGCTTGCCCCGACCCAGCTCATTCGCGAGCTGCCTTCTTTCTTGCCGATGTTGAACAAGCATTGTTGAAAAATCATAAGTAAAATCTGATGGGTGTGAGATGCACCGTCGAGGATTGCCATGTCTCGCCTTCCTGAGTATATGCCGAGTACTAAGGTCGCGATCTTCTTACCCCACCTCGCTTAGATAATGTCACCCAATGGTAATAGGTCCTGGATATTTACCGTGCTGAACCCGCGAGTCCCAACTCGCCTGAGAGGATTCTCCTCCCCCGATTCTGGAAAAAAGGCTAAGAACTTCCCAAGTAAAATCTAAAGAGTATAGGACGTATTTGCTGAGAGTAGCCTAACAACCTCGGCTTGCCCTCTTTGACAGGCCTGCTTGCCTATTGACACTTTCCATGGCCAATCTCCGGGTTCTACCGCTGGCCCAATCAACTAAGTGAAAGACTGACAGTGGGTATTGAACATCCTCCGGACTCAACCCTAGGGTCCTAACAACTTCCATCGATGCCCTAGCCCTGCTAGCTAGGTGGAAGCCTGACAGCGGGAGCCTCACGAGACCTAACACTAGAGCGAGAATCTTACTTTCCATGGCAATCCTCTGGGTACTACCACCGGCCAAATCAGCTAAGTGAAAGCCAGATGGTTGGAGTTGAATATCCTCTAGACTCAACCCCAGGGTCATAACAATGTCCATCGAGGCCCTGTCCCTGACAGCTAGGTGGAAGCCCTACAGCGGGAGCATCCCGAGACCTAACCCCAGAGCGAGAATCTTACTTTCCGTGGCCATCCTCCGGGTTCTACCACCGACCCAATCAGCTAAGTGAAAGCCTGACAACGGGTGTTAAACATCCTCCAGACTCAACCTCATGGTCATAACGACGTCCATCGAGGCCCTGGACCAGCTAGCTAGGTGGTAGCCTGACAGCGAGAGCATCCTTAGACCTAACCTAGTACAAGAATCTTACTTTCCATGGCCAATCACCGGCCCTACCAGCTTTGTGGGAGCATGACAGCGTGAGCATTTCAGGACTAAGCTTGGTAACCACTTGTAACCCTTGATCTGCAAGAGAGTTGAGGCATCAAAATATTTCATATTTACTGAAGGAACATGTTGGAACCCCTAGGTGATTTAGGCTAGGTTCTCTTCTTAGGGTGTGACCCATGTTGTATAGAAGGGTCAAGTTTTATGTCTTTCTAGTTTTAGGTCAGTCCTATAGATAGAAGATCAAGGACATGCCTGAAGACAGCTCCAAAATCAGCCCTAGAAGGAAATTCTCTCAGTCTATTCTCAAGTCGACGAACTCTAAGTGAAAGAGAAGAGTTCTGAGGTCCACGATTTGGTCTTAGAAGAAAAATTTTGTGGTCTGCGAAGTGTGTGTTTCGCTAAATTCTCTCAACACCAAAGATCACTCAGCGCCATAATTATCTCAACGCCATAGTTCACTCAAAGCCAAAGTTTACACAGAATCAAAGATCACTCAACGCTCTCAACTCTATCAATGACTCAATGCTCTCAATGACTCAACGCCAAATTTGCTATTATCTCAACACCTTCAGTTTGACCAAGTTCCGAGGTCGACAAAAATCAGATTCTCAGGTTGACGAACTTAATGCGTAGAATCCGTCAGTTTATGCAGTGCAGTTGTTCGCAGAGCTCAGGTTGACGAGCAGTTATGAGGTCGACGATCTCTGATTTCAGGTCGATGAAAGCTGTTCTCTGGTCGACGAAAACTGTAAGTCATATTGTTTCTTATTCTTTCTTTTTCTGTCTCCTGATTCTATATCTATTATAGGCCGTTAATTCCCTAGATAATCAATGCACTTATATCCTTTAAATCGAGCCGTTACTGGCAATATTGATTGTAAATATTTTCCATAGAATTAATTTCTTATATCTCGGGACAGACATAAAATAGAATATATGACAGCATACTTGCCGATTTTCATTCCCAGATTTCGGCTGAGCATTTATTGCAGGTTTTTGAATTCGAACTTGAGGCAGCTATCTTCCTAATCATCTCTCTGCCAGATACAAAAACAAAAAGGATCACACTCTTTGATGTATATACAGAAGAATATACAAAAAAGAAAGAGAAAAATAACTGCTCTCAAAAGAAGAAGAAGAAAGAACATCAAACACAATCATGAGTCTTTCTTCCCCTCCTTTGTTTCCAAGATCTCAAGTGACAAGAATATTCAATCAGTCAAAGGATCCCTGGAGAGTTGATCTTATTGCAAAAAACTTTCATCCTAGCAAAGTTCCCCTTCCTGAACAGCTGTTAATCTCAGGTGCAGCTTTGACAATATCTGAAGAATTCTCAAAACTTTTCTCATTTTGTTTGAGAAAAGAGTAGTCCAAATCAACCTCTCTTCCCAACCTATGTACAGGGTTTTAATTCCCTTCAAAATTATTCTGGTTGCAAGTCTCCTTCCAAAAGACTTGGGTTGGTTTTTGAGCACCTGATCAAAAGCTCATTGGTGGCAGTCACCTGATCAAAACCTGTAGTGGATTCCTACCAAGGGTGGTAGAAGAGTAAATGTACCCAAGTTTGGGGAACCACTATAAATTTCTTGTGTTGTCTGTGTGGTTGTGATTTTCCAGTGTGCTTGCACTTATACACTCATACACTTATATAATAATAATATATTTTATTAAAGATTTTTTTTAAATTCTGCAAAAATAAAAAATATTTTAACAACTCTATTCACCCCCCTCTAGAGTTTATCAGAGTTTACCTTATCTTTCAATTGGTATTTGAGGTTTTCTCTATCAATTTCTTTCCGAACAGACTTACATACATTCACTGATAGAAACTCTTCATGTCATCACCACTCTAGGTGTGACTTAGGGTCTCGCCTTCTACATCCCGGAGGCGGTACTCCCCTGACCTAAGAACCTCTTGTACAATCTAAGGACCCTCCTAGTTAGGGTTGAGCTTCCCCACTACCACTGATCGCCCTGCTGCATCCAACTTATTTAGTACTAAGTCCCCTTCCACGAACTGTTTGACCATGACGTGCTTGTCAAAGTACTTTGCCATTCTTCGCTTTACCTCTTCCCGTCGGATTATGGCGAGATCACGCAACTCTTCTATTATATCAAGGGAGAGTCGTAGCTCCTCCTCGTTTTCATCTTGCTATTCTTTCCTCCCTGCCTCTGCCTCGACCACCCGAGGCATCCAGACCTCGAACTATATTGGAAACATGACCTCGCACCCATGGAAGAGCTGGAAGGGGATCTCCCCCGTGGCCGTATTAGGAGTGGTTCTAAAGGCCCAAAGAACTGAAGGAAGCTACTCTACCGAGCTTGTAACACCTCCCTTGTAAAGACCATATAATATGGGTCCGGCCGGGGCCCCATAACATACGGACGCCACAGCTTTAGTATTAAAAGATGATATGAAAACTACCCAATCTCAAAACTCCAGACAAACACAGCGGAAACAGAACATTAACCGATAGAAGTTATCCACTTAACAAAAGAGTATCAAATGGCCTTAAGGCCTTACACAATATAAGTCCAAAAATAAAAAGTGTCAAGCACCCCTAGGCTATCTCGGCATGCAAGCCGGACATAGTCAAACAACACCAGCAAAGCAAGGTAAAGAAAATAGTCAGGCGCATCAACACTTCATGAGGCTTAGGGCTTTTCGCCCGGCGCGCTAGCTCCTGCATGTGACCCTTGCCCTGTGAGGATTTGATGTAACGTGGGTCAGCAAAGGCTGACCTCTACTATGTAACAAACACATCTCCTCCCGGCCGTCCCTAACGGACCCCGCGGAACCACTCCGCCTGCAAGTTAGCACTTCATATACCAAAAGAGTATATATATTAAAGCGGTAAAACAGGCTTGGATGTCTCATACAGCATACATGTTTTCTATGTTTTGTACAAGGTGAAAGGGGCCTACTATGCAACATGAATGCAACCCGGGTTTCACCCAAGGCACCCTAGCTCGTATGTATCTAGCACAACATCAAACACCGTGAAAGTGAAGGGATAAATACTACTCTAGAGGGGGGGTGAATAGAGTTATCAAATTTTGCACTAGACAAAACTTAATGGTCTACCCAACTCCCTTGGAGTGAAATGCGGAATGAAAAGATTATAGATATAGAATTAACCCTAAAGCCTAACACAAGTGTTGTGCACAAACTCAAGCTAACTGTAATTACAGTTAAGGCTTGGAAATCCTAATCAGCAACTAGCAAACCTAGTTATATCTATTCACAGCCACAATGTAGGAATTAAACAAGGCAATCCAGACGACACAAGGAATTTATAGTGGTTCCCCAAACAACTTGGGTACGTCCACTCTTCTACCAACAAGGTAGGAATCCACTCAGGTTTTTGATCAGGTGCCCTGCCACCAATAGGATCTGCTTCAGGTAGATCCAGAAACCCTTTAGACTTTTGATCAGGTGTCTAAAAACCGAACACAGGTTTTTGATCAGGTGCCCTACCACCAAGGGATACTTTTGACGGGAGTAATAACCCTGTACAGGAGGGGGAAAGAAGGTTAAGATGTCTTCTCTATTTTACAAAAGATTAGAGAAGCACAAAGACTTGCACTGAGCTAGAAAGCTCTAAAGAATCAAGGCTCCCCCTGGCTCAAAGAAGTCCAGGTGAAGTCTTGCTTCAGTGCAGAAAACTCATCAGTAAGATCTGAAGGAAAAACTACAAGAAGATAATAAATAATAAAATTAGAAATCTTCAAGCAGCTGTCTTCTTCTTCTTCTTCAAAAGAACTCTGAGTTTGAACTTCCTGAAAGCAGGAGACTCAGGTTGAAGAAGAGCAGAAGAGCTTAACACTTCTCAGTTGGATGAGTATTGCTGAGAGTAGAAGAACTTTTTCTTGATGAAGGCTTGAATGCTTAAGTGAATAACTGGTTAGCTAGTTAGCTAGCTTAAATCCTTCTTCAAAGGGTTCCTTTTATAACAGCAACAAGCAACGGCTCTCTTCAATTTTGAATTATTTGTCTTCTTCTGAAACTTGAGACCTGGGCTGCAAATATCAAAAAGACAAACAATCTCTGCAGCAAAAACATTCTATAAAAGGAATAAACCTTTTTCTAGGAAGCTGCAGGAAGCAGTCTGATAATAAAGTACTAAATAAAGTCACATCAGAAACAAACTCTTTATAGCAGAAGAAAGACTTTTCAGTCTAACGGCTATAAAGGACTGACAGCAGATAAAGTAAAATACAATGTCAGCTAATAAGACAAACAACTTTATCTGAAAAGATTTTACTCAGGCAAAAGGGATGGAGCAGATTATGCCTGGAAATATTATCATAAAACAACTGAAATGATATGCCAGATAATGTATTAATTAATTAAATATAATAAATAAATACAAAATATAAAGGCAGACAGAATACGTCGAACGACCTTCGGAGATCGTCGACCGACGCACGGAGATCGTCGAACTATCGGACAGATAGTCGAACGATCCAGATAGTCGAACTATCACAGGAGATAGTCGAACTATCACAGCAGATAGTCGAACTATCAGAAGATAGTCGAGCTATCAGATAGTCGACCTATCAACAGATAGTCGAACTATCAAAGTGAAACAGATAGTCGAACTATCAACAGATAGTCGAACTATCAAAGCAAAACCGATAGTCGACCTATCAACAGATAGTCGAACTATCAACGCAGAACAGATAGTCGAACTATCAACAGATAGTCGAACTATCAGAGAACGACATATAATCGAACTATCAACAGATAGTCGAGCTATCAGATAGTTGAACTATCAAGGAAGATAGTCGAACTACCAAGGGAAAATAGATAGTCGATCTATCAGCAGATAGTCGAACTATCAGAAGAAAGCAGATAGTCGATCTATCAACAGATAGTCGAGCTATCAAACAATGCAGATAGTCGACCTATCAAATAGATAGTCGAGCTATAAGATAGTTGAACTATCCAAGCAGATAGTCGAACTATCAAAGCACACAGATAGTCGAACTATCAACCGATAGTCGAACTATCCTCGCAGACTGAAAGTCGAACAACTGATAGACGATCGTCGAACAGTCAGTCGATGATAGTCGAGCGGCGTTCGACTATAGTCAAACGAAAAAACTACTTAACCAAATTCTTTATCTGGAAAAGCGAGGACTCTACAGCTAGACCACTAACCATTGACCATAGATATTTCTTGGGTCAAGGGACAAAAGGAGAGGACTAAACTCAAATCAAACTAGGGTACCAACAATCTCCCCTTATTTGAGTTAAGTCTCTCAAAAACTAAAACATAGAACTAGCTATAGAGCAATAAAATTAATACAGGAAATAGATAAGCAATTAACTAGCAGTTATCAAACAGATAAATAACAGTCAAACAAAATTAAGGATCTACAGAGTCTGGCTTAGGGTTAGACGAGCTAGGAACAAAGGAAACTTTCCTCAAAGGATCAATAGCCTCTTTCTTAGACATCTTCAAGTCTTGCACGCCAATGATCTTTAATTCTGCAGCCCTTGGAACAACGGCTTCTGGGTGCTTTTCCATATACTTTGAAGGGTCAAAGACCTCAGGGCTAACCTGGAACTTTTCAAACTCCTTCTTTCTGAATGTAGACATTGTGGTTAATCCAGTAGTATCCTTTCCTTCAGCTTTTGCTTTCCTGATTTGAGCTGCTCCAACCAATTCGTGAAAACGAGCCATCCTAAAGTTAGGATCAAGCTCAGGACTTTCATAAACAGTCTCAGACGGAGTATCATCTGGTTCTTTATCTTGATTAACTAGATAAGACAGGGGAGCAGACTTAGCAAAGTTCTTGCTAGAATTTTTAAACAAAATAAACTACTTACCTTTTGAAACAACTTTTTCAGAATGCACTGGCATTGGAGATGAAACTCTTTTCTTTGGAGAAGGAGGAGGGGAAAAAGTTGGTCTTTGAAACACAACCTCCTTCACTTGTTCTCTCACTGTATCAGTTCTTTGATAGCCAGAATATGATTTACCTTGAAAACCTTGAGAGCTTTTCCTTGAAGAAGACTGATAAGGCGCAGATTTTCCAAATGGAGCAGATGGATTAGCAGAAAGGTTGCCAGAGGCTCCTGCACCGGGAGGTGGAGGAGGATGACCTCTGGGATTCCATCTGGGGGTAGGACTATCATATTTCTTAGCTTTCTTTCTCTCTTTCTGCTGGTTCTTGGAGAACCACATCCAATGTTGAAACTCTTTTGACTTGGGGTCAATTCCTTTCAGAATATAATATGGAGTATCATTATCACGATTGAGAGGAGGAGGAGCAATAGCTTTTCTTTTCTTCTGAGCAGCTTTCTTCTTCTTTGAATTCTCAGATAAATCTGAATCCTCTTCATTCTCAGAATGAGACGATGGAGGATTGTCATATGGGTCATAGGCTTCAGAAACAGCCTTTTCCTTTAATGCAGCTTTCTCTTTTTCCTCTTCTATGGCATCGTGAGCCAGAAGGGAATCCAAGTCAAGTCCTGGGGAATCATCCCAAATAGTTGACTTTTCACCTTGCAAATCTTTTTCTTTCTCTTCTAACAAAGATTGAACTCTTTGATTCCAAGCATCTCTTGCTTTCTCTTCTTGATTTTAAGACACATCTTCTATATCATCTAAAAAAGAATCCAATTCTGGATCTACTTGAACATCAGGAACATCTGGAGCAGCTTCTGAAACAACTGCTATAACCTGAGCAGTTATATCTTCTTTAATATAATCTGTAGATTTATGAACACAAATCTGCTAAATAAGCTAAAATCATTCCTTCTAGGTATTCACAAGCTAGCAAATTAATTGACTCGTCAATAAAGCGGATGAGTGAATTACCTTCATATTTTACCAACTCCCAGGATTCATCTAGGTAGGATGTAATAATCCCTTCTAGGAAATGGGCAACCAAGGGAGTGGTGAGATCTTCTAAGCAAACTTTCACAGCAAATTCAGATAGCATAATTGCATCAGATATTTCTTTGTCAGATAACACTGAAACTGATTCATCTTGAACTGGATCTAGAGCAGACTCTTCTTGAACTGCTGGAAGAACTGCTGGAAGGGAGGCTGGAGGCTCTGAGACATCTTCACAGAACATCTCCCCCTGCCTGATTTCAGTGGAAACTGAAACCAGGCCCCTTGAAGAAGAGGGCTCAGCAGATTTAGAAAGTGATTGGAAGGTAGCAGTTAAGGTAGCAATAGAGGAGGCAAGTGGAGCAATTGCCTCTTCAATCATAATTTTGATTGAAGGGGTAATCAACTCCAAAATGCTGGAAATGAATTCAGGGGTTATTTCAAAAGATGATGGAATTGCAGTGGATGGAGATGCAGCAGAGATGGTTGTAGTGTTAGGATGAGAAGTGGTGTGGACTGGAGATCGAATTGGAGATGGAGAATGATGTGGAGAATGAATAGGGGACTGAATAAGAGACTGAGGAGGTGTTGGAATCCTCTCAGATCCTAACAGATCAAAACTAGGAGCAGATATCCTAGCCAGATGAGAAGGAAGAGGAAATGCTGGAGGGGAAGGAAGAACAACCTTGGTTGTTTCTCGAACAGGAGAAGGAGAAAGTCGTACTTCAGCTGAAGTTGATGGAACTTCAACTGAAGCAGACTACATAGCAGAGGAAGATGAGGGAAGGGAAAGATGAGCTGAGCCAGCTTCAACCGGGTGAGGAGCGACTGAATCAGTCCTAGTGCTCTCTGATGTCGCTGGAGCAACCCCTGTGAGAGCGGGCTTCACAAAAGTCCTCTTCCACTTGGAGAACAGATTTGGGTCCATCTTCTTGCTTGCATTTATGGTTGTTGCAACGGAGACTAGCAGCTGAGGATACTTTTCCTTCAGGAAAATTCCAATAACCCTGCCTAGGGTAACCTCTTTCTTATTATTCTTTTTCCTTATTAAATCGAACATTACTCCTGCCCAATCAATCTTTTTCTGATTAACAATTGCACACATCAGTGCAAATTGTTGCCTTGTGATGTTGTCATGAGAAGAGTGCTTCCCAAGGAGCACTTTTCCAACTATCTCAGCGAGAAATTTAATCTTAAAGGGGAAATTGACCTTGAGCAGCTTGGAGGGAATGCCTTCAGCATGTCCCAGCTCAGTCAGCATTCTTCCAAACTCTTGAGCATCTTGCTCATAATCTTCTTCACCATTAATTAATCCAAAAACATCAGTCAGAATGGCCGGAGTTAAAATTACCTCTTCTCCGCCGATGGTGCCAGTCACCGAATCGTCAGAGGATGACGAAGAGAAAGCCCATTCCTTGATCTCGGGAATATTTAACTTTATCCTTGTCGACATTAATCTTTCTAGACCTTGATCCCGACATAACTGAAGAATTTCTACAATCCCTGCTTCACAGCAATTGAATGTGTCAAAATCGACGCTGAAGCCTGCATCGAACTTTACAACAGCTAGCACTGCGGGAGAAATCGCCATTGAATTGCTGGAGAATGCGCGAGAAAGACGGAGAAGACGAAGGAGATGAATCGGCAGAAAATCGCAAGCGGGAAGACAGAATGCGAAAAGTCACGCTCCGTCGATGATAAAACAAAAGATCTTTTAACCTAGGTCGACTATCGACTTTATATTAGACCGGAGATAGTCGATCTATTAAAAAGATACTAGACCCGATAGTCGAACGGTCGTTCGACGATCGGCCCAGAAGCAGTGTAGTCGATCAATCATTCGACTATTTCTGGCTTCTCAAACAACAAGCTGTCGTCATCCAGAGATCGACGATAAGCTCGACCTGTTCGACGATCTTCGAATGTCGGTCGATGATCTTCAAACAGATAAGCTATCATTAACCAGAGGTCGACGATAGGCTTGATCCGTTCGACGATCTTCGATCATCGTTCGACGATCTTCAAGCAGGTTTCAACATAGGCAGATATAGTCACACTTAGTCTCGTCCATTGATCATGCCTAGTTAAACTAAAAAGAACAGATGCTTCTGTTCATCTAAGGGCTTGGTGAATATATCACCTCTCTGAAACTCAGTGGATATGAACTCAAGACAAATCTTGTTCTTTTCCACACAATCTCTCAGGAAATAGTGCCGAATCTCAATGTGCTTCGTTCTAGAGTGGTGCACTGGATTTTGTGCAATGAAGATAGCTCTGGTACTGTCACACATGATTTTGGTGTTCTTGTGTGAGTAACCATAATCCACAAGCTAGTTTTGAATCCACAGAATCTGTGAACAACAACTAGCAGCTGCTATATATTCATCCTCTGCAGTTGAAGTTGAGACAGAAGCCTGCTTCTTACAGAACCAAGAGACCAATCTCTCTCCCAGGAACTGACAAGTTCCTGAGGTGCTCTTCCTGTCAACTCTGCAACCAGCATAGTCAGAGTCAGAGTATCCAATTAACTCAAATTCTGATTCTGCTGGGTACCAAAGTCCTAGATTTGGACATCCCTTTAGGTATCTCAGGATTCTCTTTAGAAGAATCAGATGAGATTCCTTAGGGTTGACCTGGAATCTAGCACAAAGGCATGTAGCAAACATTATATCAGGCCTACTTGCAGTTAGATATAATAGGGAACCAATAATGGCTCTATAATTCTTTTGATCAACTGGCTTGCCGTGATCATCAGAATCAATAACTACATTAGTAGCCATAGGTGTAGGCATTGCTGAAGCATCAGCCATCCCAAATTTCTTTACCAATTCCTTGGCATATTTGGATTGGGAGATGAAGATACCATCAGCATCTTGCTTAACTTGGAGACCAAGAAAGTAAGACAGCACACCCATACTATTCATCTCAAACTTAGAGTGCATCAGGTCAGAGAACCTTTTGCAAAGTTTGGTATCAGTGGAGCCAAATATAATATCATCTACATACACCTGAACTAACAGGATTGTGTCCTTGTGATGCTTGACAAAAAGGGTTCTATCAACTACTCCCCTAGTAAAGTTGTGCTCTAAAAGGAAACTAGCTAGAGTCTCATACCAGGCTCTGGGAGCTTTTTTTAGTCCATAAAGAGCTTTCTACAACTTAAACACATGTGAGGGCTGAGTTGAAGAAACAAACCCTGGTGGATGTTCAACAAACACCTCTTCCTTAAGCACACCATTTAGGAATGCACTTTTGACATCCATTTGGAACACCTTAAACTTCATGTAGGCTGCATAGGCCAAGAAGATCCATATTGCTTCTAGCCTTGCAATAGGAGCAAAGGTTTGGTCATAATCTATACCTTCCTCCTGTCTGTAGCCCTGAGCTACAAGCCTTGCTTTATTCCTTACAATAATTCCATTTGCATCCAACTTGTTTCTATACACCCACTTGGTGCCTATGATCAGTTGGCCTTTAGGTCTTGGAACCAAAGTCCAAACTTTACATCTCTCAAACTGATTGAGTTCCTCTTGCATAGCAATGATCTAGTGGGGATCTAGCTCTGCATCTTTAAAGGTGAGGGGCTCAACTTGTGAGAGGAAACAAGCATGCATCACATCCTGTCTTAGCTGATGTCTTGTTTGCACACCAGCTGATATGTCTCCAATCACTTGAGATGTAGGGTGATCTCTAAGTGTGACAATATCAGCAGGTGGGATGTGATCTTCAGCAACAGTTGGGATTAATTCCTCAGGAGGAATTTGATCTACTGTTGGTGGTACAACAACAGCTTCTGCAATGTCTTCATCACTATCTGATTCAGTGATCTTAAGAGTTGATAGTTGAAGAATCTCTTGAGTTGCATCAGGTACCTGCAATGAATTAGAGGAAGGAGAATTTTCCTTCTCCTTATAAAACATCTGAGACTCATCAAAAGATACATGCACAAATTCTTCAATTTTACAGGTTGATTTGTTATAAACCCTATAAGCTTTGCTTACTTGGGAATATCCAAGCATGATTCCCATTGAAGCTTTTGCTTCAAATTTTCTAAGATATTCTTTATTGTTATTATGAATATAAACAATACAACCAAATATTCTAAAATAATTAGTTTTAGGTTTCTTTCCTTTAAGCAACTCATAAGGAGTTTTACACTTAAGTTTGTGTATCAAACTTCTATTCAAGACATAATTGGCTGTACTAACAGCTTCTGCCCAATAGGAGAGAGGCATATTAGCATCTGCCAATAATGTACTAACAGCTTCAATGAGTGTTCTGTTCTTCCTTTCAACTACCCAATTTTGTTGGGGAGTTCTAGGAGCTGAGAAGCTATGTTTGATACCTTCTCTCCCACAGAATTCTTGCATGAGAAGAGAGTTAAACTCAGTACCATGATCACTTCTGATCAAGGCCACATGAGTAGAGTACTCAGTCTGCACACATAGTAGAAAGTCTGTAAGGGCTTTGAAGTTATCAGCCTTAGTTCTCAAAAAGAAAACCCAACTGAACCTAGAGAAGTCATCTACAATTACTAAGGTGTAATACTTCCCTCCTAAACTCTGTACATTTATTGGGCCAAATAGGTCCAAATGTAATAAGTACAAGATTCTAGGAGAATCACTTTTATTTACAGATTTAAAAGAATTCTTGGTTTGCTTGTCTAGCTGACAAGCCTTGCATAGGCTCTCCTTCTTGTAGGGGCAAGAAGGTAAACCTCTAACAAGGTTGTGTTTAGATAACTTAGATATATTTTTAAGGTTAACATGACTAAGCCTCTTATGCCACAAAGAATTATTATTAATTGTTACTTCATTAAATAAACAGATTTCAGAGTGAGATGAATTGAAATCTACTAAATAAATATTACCTATTCTAATACCTACTAAAACAACATTATTATTTAAAGTAATATTGCAAGAAGAGTTAGAAAATGAAACCTGGTAGCCAGCATCACATAGCTGGCTGACTGAAATCAAATTGTGCTTTAGTCCTGTCACATATGCAACTCTCTTGAAAGTAACATCTCCAATTGTAATCCTGTCATAGCCTTCTGTCTGACCACAGCTGGAATCTCCAAAGATAACCTTTGGGCCGAGCTTAGCTTTGAATTTTGACAGATGATTTTTATTTCCTGTCATATGCTTGGAGCATCCACTATCCAAATACCACTTATTTTGAGTGTTTGGATAGGCCTTCACCTGCAAGACATTTATTTAGACAGAGTAGACCCAGGTAACCTTGGGTCCCTTGTTTTTCACATAAGAAAAGCTAGAAATAAATGAAAATGCAGGCTGAGGGTGATAACCTAATGGGTGAGATCTCCTAGGTGGGATTCTCCATGCAGATGATGGGTCAACAAACCTAGGGTTTCTATTTTCATTTAGGTTTCTATGGTACTGATGATGATTTTGAAAATCATATTGAAAACGTCGATCGACGTTCGACGATGGGCGCTCAGATCGTCGAGCTTCGTTCGACCATTGAGCTTCTGATCGTCGAGCGGCGTTCGACGCTCTTTGCATTTCTTTAAAAAATTTCTTTCTTTTCTCTCTCTTAGCCTTATTTAAAGTTTTGTTAACTAGGTTTACTTGCTCAGTGTTCTTCATTCCACTAGCTGAAATGAAGTTCACTGGAGTTGAAAGATTATTTTTAAGAATAACTGGGGGTTCAATTGGAGAAGCTCCTAAGCCTAGTTCGTTATTACCTGACCTAGTGTTAGTCATGCTGGTAATTTCTAATAACTTAAGGCTTCTACCATTAAGTGATTCTTCTAACCTCTTAGACTTAGCTAACTCCATTTTAAGAAATTTAATTTCTTCACTACAAGTAGTGAGATCTTCCTTTAGCTTAATATTTTCTGTGGCAATTAATTATGAGTCAGCTAACTTATTTCTAAGTTCTTTAATCTCTTTTTCTGAACTAATTAAGTCTAAGCATAATGATTTAAAATCTAATTTAAATTCTTCAGAAGTGAAGTCATAAGAAGATAGTACCTCATCTTCTGTTGGCATTTCTTCTTCTGAATCTGAACTCTCTGCAGCAGAGTGGTTGCTGCAGGCATCTATTGCCATGAGGCAAACTTCTTTTGCCTTCTTCTCTTCCTCATCCTCACTGGAGCTTGAGGAGGAAGATTCTTCATCAGAATCACTCCAGGTTTCAGCAATGAAACCTCTCTCCTTCTTCTTGTTTTTGTAGGAGGATGGCTTGGAGTGCTTCCTGTGTTGTTCCTTTTCTTTCCTCTTGTCTTTGTTCTTCTCCTCTGGACAATCTGGTAAGATGTGTCCAGGCTTCCTGCAACCATAGAAGATAATTTCTTTAGCAGGAGAACGATCATACCTTGGTTTGTCTTCATAGCGTGAAGACTTCTTTCTGAATTCCTTTCTCACCATCTTGAGAAACCTCTTGGCAAATAATGCCATTAGCTCCTCATTTGATTGGCTGCCTTCAGAAGCATCGGCAGCCTTAAGAGCTAGAGATTGCTCTTTTCTTGTTGGAATAGGGGTCTTTGCTTCTGCTTCTGCTTCCCTTGTCATCAGCACTTGCTCAAAAGACTTGAGCTTGCTGAGAAGGGCTTCAGTTGAAATCTCATTTGTACTTCTGGCTTCCTTGATGGGCCAGATCCTTAGATCCCATGTGCTAGGGAAGCACATAAGAATCTTATCATTGACCTCTGTCAATGATATGTCCTTGTCAAGGGTCCTCAGCTAATTGATGATTGAGCTGAGCCTGGTGTACATTGCTTCAACTGATTCAGCATCAGTTTTCTTGAAGTTCTCATATTGTGAGATAAGGTTGGACCTTCTGTCCTTCCTTTCATCAGCTGAACCAGCTACAATCTGGTTCAGTGTATCCCACATAGCTTTTACTGAAGAGCAGTCAGCTACCTTCTGGAATACCTCATCAGACATTGTCTGAGCCAGTATATTCATTGCCTTGGCATCTGCTATCTTGGTCTTCTTGTACTCATCGTTGTAATCTGGAGGAGGCACTGCACTCATATCAGTTGATGATGAGGCAGTGGCAGCAGCAGGTGCTCTTGGGGGACCTGACAAAATAGAAGCAAAGATGCTTTCATCCATAGAATTCATATATAATTTTATCCTTGCCTTCCAGATGCCAAACTTAGCTAAGTTGCATGCTGGAGGTCTGGAGCTAGAATAATCCTTGGACTGGGCCATGATAGTGAATAGTGAATAACTATAAACTTTGGTATCTATCAGGATCTTGTGACTTAGGTGTTAGCCTATTCAGTCAACCAACCTCCCTCTGATACCAATTGAAAGTGAAGGGATAGATACTACTCTAGAGGGGGGGGGGTGAATAGAGTTATCAAATTTTGCACTAGACAAAACTTAATGGTCTACCCAACTCCCTTGGAGTGAAATGCGGAATGAAAAGATTATAGATATAGAATTAACCCTAAAGCCTAACACAAGTGTTGTGCACAAACTCAAGCTAACTGTAATTACAGTTAAGGATTGGAAATCCTAATCAGCAACTAGCAAACCTAGTTATATCTATTCACAACCACAATGCAGGAATTAAACAAGGCAATCCAGATGACACAAGGAATTTATAGTGGTTCCCCAAACAACTTGGGTACGTCCACTCTTCTACCAACAAGGTAGGAATCCACTCAGGTTTTTGATCAGGTGCCCTGCCACCAACAGGATCTGCTTCAGGTAGATCCAGAAACCCTTTAGACTTTTGATCAGGTGTCTAAAAATCGAACACAGGTTTTTGATCAGGTGCCCTGCCACCAAGGGATACTTTTGAAGGGAGTAATAACCCTGTACAGGAGGGGGAAAGAAGGTTAAGATGTCTTCTCTATTTTACAAAAGATTAGAGAAGCACAAAGACTTGCACTGAGCTAGAAAGCTCTAAAGAATCAAGGCTCCCCCTGGCTCAAAGATGTCCAGGTGAAGTCTTGCTTCAGTGCAGAAAACTCATCAGAAAGATCTGAAGGAAAAACTACAAGAAGATAATAAATAATAAAATAAGAAATATTCAAGCAGCTATCTTCTTCTTCTTCTTCTTCAAAAGAACTCTGAGTTTGAACTTCCTGAAAGCAGGAGACTCAGGTTGAAGAAGAGCAGAAGAGCTTAACACTTCTCAGTTGGATGAGTATTGCTGAGAGCAGAAGAACTTTTTCTTGATGAAGGCTTGAATGCTTAAGTGAACAACTGGTTAGCTAGTTAGCTAGCTTAAATCCTTCTTCAAAGGGTTCCTTTTATAACAGCAACAAGCAACGGCTCTCTTCAATTTTGAATTATTTGTCTTCTTCTGAAACTTGAGACCTGGGCTGCAAATATCAAAAAGACAAATAATCTCTGCAGCAAAAACATTCTATAAAAGAAATAAACCTTTTTCTAGGAAGCTGCAGGAAGCAGTCTGATAATAAAGTACTAAATAAAGTCACATCAGAAACAAACTCTTTATAGCAGAAGAAAGACTTTTTAGTCTAACAGCTATAAAGGACTGACAACAGATAAAGTAAAATACAATGTCAGCTAATAAGACAAACAACTTTATCTGAAAAGATTTTACTCAGGCAAAAGGGATGGAGCAGATAATGCCTGGAAATATTATCATAAAACAACTGAAATGATATGCCAGATAATGTATTAATTAATTAAATATAATAAATAAATACAAAATATAAAGGCAGACAGAAAACGTCGAACGACCTTCGGAGATCGTCGACCGACGCATGGAGATCGTCGAACTATCGGACAGATTGTCGAACGATCCAGATAGTCGAACTATCACAGGAGATAGTCGAACTATCACAGCAGATAGTCGAACTATCAGAAGATAGTCGAGCTATCAGATAGTCGACCTATCAACAGATAGTCGAACTATCAAAGCGAAATAGATAGTCGAACTATCAACAGATAGTCGAACTATCAAAGCAAAACCGATAGTCGACCTATCAACAGATAGTCGAACTATCAACGCAGAACAGATAGTCGAACTATCAACAGATAGTCGAACTATCAGAGAACGACAGATAGTCGAACTATCAACAGATAGTCGAGCTATCAGATAGTTGAACTATCAAGGAAGATAGTCGAACTACCAAGGGAAAACAGATAGTCGATCTATCAGCAGATAGTCGAACTATCAGAAGAAAGCAGATAGTCGACCTATCAACAGATAGTCGAGCTATCAAACAACGCAGATAGTCGACCTATCAAACAGATAGTCGAGCTATCAGATAGTTGAACTATCCAAGCAGATAGTCGAACTATCAAAGCACACAGATAGTCGAACTATCAACCGATAGTCGAACTATCCTCGCAGACTGAAAGTCGAACAATTGATAGACGATCGTCGAATAGTCAGTCGACGATAGTTGAGCGGCGTTCGACTATAGTCGAACGAAAAAACTACTTAACCAAATTCTTTATCTGGAAAAGCGAGGACTCTACAGCTAGACCACTAACCATTGACCATAGATATTTCTTGGGTCAAGGGACAAAAGGAGAGGACTAAACTCAAATCAAACTAGGGTACCAACACACCGGGTACTTCCGTTTCCCCATTGGATTAAAGCCGCAAACAAAAGGGAACCACCATGTCCCTAACGGCACACACGCCGTCATACGGAACCTTGCAAAGGCCCCACCCGCACAAGGGTCAAAACCCCAGGGCTTGCCCGCACAATCTGACTTCGCTCGTCAGGGTTCCGCCTCACACTGACCGATTCTAAGAAGCCTTGCTGGACCCCACCCGCTCATGGTTACATTGCCCGGGCTTGCCCTCTACTCGACATTCTCGTCAGTCTCACACAAGGGGCTAGTCTTGCCGGGACACTTTCCCCACATGACTTGCACGTCACGGGATAGCCAGCCGACCACGGAGACATAGCCGCTCCTTTGCACAGCACAAACAAAGGTTTCCCCACCCCAATCTCCACTCGCACCGTGTCTTTCCCGTGCTCCAAGGAAACCATCTACCGCACAAAGCGGAGCTAACCTCGTCCGGTTCCGACTACGAGTACTCACTCAAATATAATGGGGAAAACACATACATACAACGGCGTATTGCCGCAACGGATTTCTACTGAATCCTCAAATCTCGCTATGCAACATCACCGGGTCGGAATAACGGTCGCGACCACGGCTTCACCCACGATGCCTAATCCGCTAACGGAGCGGATCTCTAATGCAAGCATGCCGGGATGAACGTACTCAACCCTGAGGTTCCTCTTGAACCTAGGCTACACGAATCCCTCTCATTTGAGAGATTCGGTGCTCAAAAATACGAAAGGAAGGGGATGCTATTCTTGCATCTTAAATCCTAAAAACTGAGAGGAGAAGTGTCGTTACCTTCCGTCCCCTCTTCCTAGCCATGGAGAAGATTTGCTCGGTTGAACACCACCGGAACGCTCCCACCTTCGCGGATCTGAACTCTGTTCGCGAAACGGACCTCCGAGGCTTCGCCGGTGGCCGGAACTTGGCCTCCTTCCTCCTCCTTGCTCTCCCTTCTCTCTAGAATCAAGAGAGATAAAGCCAAATGGAAAATGAGGGTTTGAAACACTATTCCCAGCCTTAAACCACCAAGGGAGGCTCCCCACTATTGGATCTTCCAAAGAAAAGAACGAACGACCACGATCGGAACCCAAAATAGAAAAATCTGGGCCGAACACAGGTTGCAACACGGCCGTGTGCATGGCCGTGTTAGCCATTTGCCGTCTCGACCGATTCGAAAACCAGCACACGGCCTTAGACACGGCCTTTGACACGGCCTCCGACACACCCGTGTCATCCCCGACACGGCCGTGTCGTGACCCGTGTCACGCCTAGCAGAATAAATCCTGCTAACAGCCCGAGAAGGACACGGCCAGGGACACGCCCGTGTCCAAGGCCATGTGCCTTCTCGCCGATCGTCGATCAACACGGTTCGACGACCCAGGCGCAACACGGCTCGACGACCCAGGCGCTAGATGGCTTGTGACACAGCCGTGTCATAGGCCGTGTGCCTACCCCTAAAACCCAAATTTGGCTGAAACGACGCCGTCGTTTACCCTTCCAAGTTTTGTGGTGTTACAATTCTCCCCCTTCAAAGAATTTCGTCCCGAAATTTAAAACATGGAAAGTACACAAATTCTAAACGGTGCCTGAGGAGAAAAGCTCGGGGTACTCCTTCAGCATGGCCTGCTCTCGCTCCCATGAGAGTTCCTCGCAGCCACAGTTGTCCCAACAGACCTTTACGAGTCTGACTTCCTTATTCCGCAATTGCCGAACCTCTGAATCTTCTATCCCGATTGGACGAACTTGCGTCCTCAAGTCTTCCTCTACCGGCACCGCCGTCGGCTCAATCACCACGCTGGCTTCTAACAAAGCTTTCCTCAAAACGGAGACGTGAAAAACGTCATGCAATCCTCTTAGCTCTGTGGACAACGCCAACCGGTACGCTGCCTCTCCCACTCGCTCGATGACCTTGAATGGTCCCAAAAATCTTGGAGTCAGCTTCTTGAGTCGGCGAATTCGTGAAACGCCTTTGAACGGCTTGATCTTAAGATACACCCAGTCGCCCACCGCGAATTCCACATGCTTGTGGCGAGCATTGAAATATTTCGACTGCCGATCTTGAGCTACCTTCAAGCGCTCTTGGATGGTCCGCACTAGCTCACTAGCGTCGGCTACCACTTCTTTCCCCAAAAGGTTTGTGTCTCCCGCCTCTGTCCAAGACATCGGTGTTCGACACCGCCTCCCATAAAGAGCTTCATATGGCGCCATCTTGATACTAGCTTGGTAGCTATTGTTATAAGCAAACTCCACCATGAAGAGGTGATCCTCCCACTTCTTGCCGAAGTCGAGAGTACACATCCTTAGCATATCTTCCAAAGTACGGTTCGTTCTCTCAGCTTGCCCATCGGTTTGAGGATGAAAGGCCGTACTGAACTTGAGTTTTGTGCCCAAGCTCTTCTGCACCAACCGCCAATCCTTAGACGTGAAACGTCCATCCCGGTCGCTGACAATACTCTTTGGAATCCCATGAAGTCGTACAATATTTCGGACGTACAACTCCACCAACTTTTCCACACCGTCCTCCTTCTGGTTTGGGATGAAATGTGCCACTTTGGTCAAGCGGTCCACAATCACCCAAATGGCATCATTACCCTGCTGCTATCTAGGCAACCCATGCACAAATTCCATGGAGATGTCATCAAATTTCCATTCGGGGATTGGAAGAGGCTTCAAGAACCCGCCCGGCTTCTGACACTCGGCCTTCACTAAGGCACAAGTTTGGCACCGACTCACACACAAAGCTACGTCCCGCTTCATCCCAGGCCACCAATAGGACTTCTTCAAATCCAAGTACATCTTTGTACTGCCCGGGTGAATGGAGTACTTAGTGAAGTGGGCCTCAAACATCAACTCCTCGCAGAGCTTGCTGAACTGCGGTACACAAATCCTTCCGCCCTTCCTCAGAATCCCATCAACCATCTCCCAGGCGCTACCCTCGCCCTTTAGAGCTTCCTCCACGAAAGGTTAGTATTCCGCATCTACACGGGTCGCTTCCCGTATACAATCGCATAAGTCACTCTGCATCTCAATCCAATTTAGTCGAGCCACGCTCGATTCGCCTCTTGCCACACATTCCAAACCAAGGGACTCCCAGTCCCGCCTTAACCGCTCATCGTGAGCTTCAATCCAATTTCCTTGCCCCGAGTACTTCCTACTCAAAGCATCTGCCACCACATTGGCTTTCCCTGGCGTGTACTGAATCGCCACCTCATAGTCCCCAAGGAACTCGACCCACCTGCGCTGCCGCATATTTAGGTTCTTCTGATCTAGCAGATATTTCAGACTCTTGTGGTCCGTGAAGATCTCCACCTTTGCACCATAAACGTAGTGCCTCCACAACTTCAAAGCAAAAATTACCGCCGCCAACTCCAAATCATGGACGGGGTAATTTCTCTCGTGGGGCTTCAGCTGCCTCGACCCAAAGGCTATCACACTACCATGCTGCACCAACACGCATCCTAAACCGCATCCGAATGCGTCGCTGAAAATATGGAATCCTTCGGTCCCCTTTGGTAGACTTAGGATCGATGCCGTCATTAGCCTCTCCTTTAGGGTTTCAAATGCCTGATTGCACTCTTGAGTCCATACAAACTTCTGATCTTTGCGAATATTTGGACGAAGTGCTAACTTGCAGGCGGAGTGGTGCCCCGGGCTCCGTTAGGGACGGCCGAGAGGAGATGTGTTTGTTACACAGTAGAGGTCAGCCTTTGCTGACCCACATTACTTCAAATCCTCACAGGGCAAGGGTCGCATGCAGGAGCTAGCGCGCCGGGCGAAAAGCCCTAAGCCTCATGAAGTGTTGCTGTGCCTGACTATTTTCTTTACCTTGCTTTGCTGCTGTTGTTTGACTATTTTTAGACTTATATTGTGTAAGGCCTTAAGGCCATTTGATACTCTTTTGTTAAGTGGATAACTTCTGTCGGTTAATGTTTTGTTTCCGCTGTGTTTGTCTGGAGTTTTGAGATTGGGTAGTTTTCATATCATCTTTTAATACTAAAGCTGTGGCGTCCGTATGTTGTGGGGCCCCGGCCGGACCCATATTATTTGGTCTTTATAGGGGAGGTGTTACAATTTGGTATCAGAGGGAGGTTCGCATTCCAATGAGAAGTTTCGCGGTTGAAAGTATAAGTCGATTCGCGTATAAGAAGTTATCCACATAGGAGTATCGCGAGACCATAAGTGTCCTGGTGTTCGAGTCTTGCGATTAGAGACTGATTTGTGTTTTCTTGCTTGTATTTCGAGTGCAAGAAACGAGGCTGGGACCTCGAGGCCAAGAGAAGAGCTCTCAGCAAGTTGTGCGACTGCGCAAGGTCCGCTAGGGATGGGGGTCACACCGGCCGACTTCTGTCGTATGCTTGCAGAAGCGATGGTGGCGGCCCAAGCTGCAGCGACAGCACACGTAGCAGCTCCCGTTGCTTAGGTAGCAACTCCTGCTACCCCGGACACGGCAGTGACCGTGCCGGCTGAGGAAGCCAGGCGGGCAGAGCCGCAGGCCGAGAGAGTGGTTGTCGAGCATGGGGACCGGCAAATGAAGTACTTTCTGAGTTTCCACCCTCCAACCTTTAAGGGAATCGGCACACCCACAAATGCGGAGGATTGGTGGGCTAGAATTCAGGAGCTTCTGAGGGCGGCAGAGGTGCCAGACGAGAAAAAGGCAGAGTTCGCAGCCTTTATGTTGGAGGGAGATGCCAAGTTATGGTGGGTAAGCCATAGTGGTCGGCAGTTTCCAGGACGCACACCGTCCATCAAGGAGTTTGGGAATGCCTTCCTGAAGAAGTACATACCCGCCTCAACGAGGTTAGCCCTCCAGAGGCAGTTTCTACATCTGGTGAAGCGAGACAAGTCAGTGGATGAGTATGTTCAAGAATTTAATCTCTTGGGTCATTATGCAGGGACGACCATGGCAAATGATGAAGAGAGGGACAATCTATTCTATCATGGACTGAGGGAGAATCTAAGACAACCCCTCATATCGATGAAACGTGCGAGTTTCAACGAACTGGTGGAGGCGGCCCAAATTTTGGAGAGTGACATGGAGCGATCCCAGCGTCGCAAGGGCTTCACACCCTAATAGGGGGAGGTGAAGAAGCATGCTCAGTCCCATGGAAAGGCGGAAGGGAGTCGATGGAAGAAGAAGCACTGAGCAAGAGCCAAGGCAGGAGCAAACTGTGCGCTCCGGCCCCAGTGCCGCGGAGAAAGGGAAGATGGCGGAGTTGAGTGCTTCTCGGTTTCAACCAGTGCAACCAAGGGCCTACAACCTTGGGCAACAAGAAGCAATCCATCAACCCGATGTGGTGACAGGCTTTGTAATGGTATCAGGGTACCCCACTAGGGTACTCTTTGATACGGGAGCGTCGCACTCCTTCCTTGCGGAAGGCTTTATCCGGAGGATCGGAGTGGAGTCTTTCTCGACGGACTCTGAGTTGAAAGTGCGCATGCCCAATGGGTCATCTATGACTACTAGGGCTAGAGGCCGAATTTGTTGGAGGCTCGAGGGAGTCGACTTCATATTGGTAGCGGCGATCTTGCTGTTGTCCGAGTTCGACGTGATTTTGGGGATGGATTGGCTAGCGGAGCAGCGTGCCAGTATCGACTGTTTGTCCAAGGTGGTAAACCTGAGGGGCGTGGGGCAAGCGGAAGTCAAGTTTGAAGGCCTGCATGGAGTGGCCTGTTCCCTAATTTCGGCACTTCAGTTAGTGCGAGCTGTTAGCCAGGGAGGTGTAGCTCTAGTAGCGTTGTTGGAGGTTAGCCTTTCCAGGCTGTCTCTTGGAGAAGTGCCCGTGGTGGCGGAGTTTGGAGATGTATTTCCTGAGGAGCTACCAGGAGCACCTCCTCGGCGGGAGATTGATTTCTCCATCGAGTTGGTGCCCGAGGCTAGACCAGTGTCGCGTCCACCCTTCAAGATGGCACTAAAGGAGTTGGCCGAGCTCAAGGTTCAGTTGTAGGAGCTTTTGGAACAAGGGTATATCAGGCCCAGCTCTTCACCGTGGAGTGCGCCGGTGTTATTTGTAAAGAAGAAGGACGGTAGTATGCGTCTGTGCATAGACTACCGAGAGTTAAACAAATTGACTGTCAAGAATAAGTATCTGATTCCTCGGATAGACGATCTCTTCGACCAGTTGGTGGGGTCGGTGGTGTACTCAAAGTTGGACCTGAAGTCCGGATATTATTAGTTGCGGATTCGTGACGAAGACATACCCAAGACCGCGTTTGGTACGAGGTATGGTCATTTTGAGTTCTCGGTGATGCCGTTCGGGCTGACGAACGCGCCGTCTGTGTTCATAGACTTGATGAACCGTGTGTTTCGCGAATATTTGGACTGGTTCGTAGTCCATACTAACAGCCCGAGAAGGACACGGCCAGGGACATACCCGTGTTCAAGGCCATGTGCCTTCTCGCCGATCGTCGATCAACACGGTTCGATGACCCAGGCGCAACACGGCTCGACGACCCAGGCGCAACACGGCTTGTGACACGGCCGTGTCACACGCCGTGTGCCTACCCCCAAAACCCAAATTTGGGTGAAACGACGCCGTCGTTTCCCCTTCCAAGTTTTGGGGTGTTATAGAGCTACCCTTTAAATTATCCACCTTCTTTTTGAGGAGGTTGATGATGACTTTGTTCGCTTCCACTTGCCCATTGCTCCTGGGATGGTGGCTCGACACAAACTTGAGATCGATCCTGAGCTGTTCACATAAATTAATGAACTCGGTGATGGCGTACTAGGGCCCATTGTCCGTGATAATGGCCTAGGGCAGGCCGTACCGATAGATGATCTCCCCCCAAACAAAGTTCCTAATTACCTAGGAGGTCACAATGGCTAGCGCCTTCACTTCCAACCATTAGAGAAATAATCTATCATTACCAGCAGGAACCTCCTATGCCCGCTGGCTTGGGGGAAAGGCCCTACCAAATTCATTCCCCAAATGGCGAAGGGCTAGGGTGCTATGATACTCCTGAGCCGCTGTGCTAGTATGAGTTGGAGAGGGAAAACAACTTGCACTTATTGAATTTCCTTGTGAAATATGCATCATCCTTACTCAGGGTCAGCCAAAAGTATCCCTGTCAGATTATCCTCCCTTCCAAGGTTCTTCTCACCGAATGGCTTCCACACTCCCTTAAATGCACCTCCTCTAGAATACTCTAGATCTCCCCCTCTGTTATGCAATGTGCCAACATCCCCAAGAGAGTCTTCCTATGCAATTGCCCGTCACGTATAAGATAATATGCCGACTTGTGTTTGAACTTCTTCTTATCTATCCCTTTTGGGAACTCCCCTATGGATAGGAATGTTCCGAATGGATCTTTCCATGAGGGGTGTTGGTCCACCTCCATCAGATCCACCTCTTAGATGGATGGTTAGAACATGTCATTGATGGTGCCCCCAACCCGGGGACCATGCTTGGCTAGCTGATCAACCTGCTCATTTTTTCCCCGCGACACATGTCAGATGGAAAATGTCTGGAACATACCGATGACCCACTTCACCTTTGCCAAGTATAACTGGAGAGTAGGTTCCCTTACCTAAGGCTCCTCATTGATCTTGGAGGCCACCGCCATGGAGTTAGTATGGACCTCCACATCATGAACCCCCGGCTCCATGGCTAGGCACAATCCTGCTATCACGACCTTGTACTCGGCCTGATTATTATTGATGGGAAAATACACCACCACCATCAGCCCGATCCTTGTTCCCTGAGGGCTCTCAAAGATCACCCCCACACCCAGCGAATACCTTCCCGAAGCGGCGGCAACCATCACCTTCCAAGGGACCGGGCGAGTGAATTCTGCCTCCGCCACCTCAACCACATAATCAGCAAGGAAGTCAGCCATCGCCTGGTCATTAATTGAGAGGCGGGTGACAAAGGAGATATCAAATTCACTCAACTTCACCAACCACTTCGCCAACCTTCCTGAATTCTCCATCCCCTCAAAAATGTTGCGGAGGGGGTGGTCCGTCACAGCCCGGATGGAGTGTGCTTGGTAATAGGCTCAGAGCCTCCGAGCCGAGATGACCAGGGCAAAGGCCATATTTCTAAGATGTGATAATGGAGCTTTGCCTTCCTCAGGACCCTGCTTAGGTTGTATATGGGCAGCTGCTTCCTACCCTCTTCCTTAACTAGGAAAGAGCTCAAGGCCTCTACTCCGACCCCGAGATACAAAGATAGGTCCTCCCCCTCCTTCGACCCTTGGAGTAGGGGGGCATGAGTTAACTGCCCATTCAAGTATTGGAACGCCTCCTTGCATTCCTTTGTCCACTCAAACTTCTCAACTACCCTCAACTCTTTGAAGAAGGGAGAGGACATCTCCCCAGCCCAGAAAAGGAACCTGCTTAGCTCGGCTAACTTCCCCGTCAGTCGTTATACCTCATTAACATTCCGAGGCGACCCCAACTCCATGATTGCCTTGACCTTATCTGTATTCGTCTTTACCGTTGTGGGGGGTGAGAAGATGGCCCAAGAACCTACCACTACTGGCCCCGAAGACACATTTCAAGGTGTTCAGCCTCATCTTGTATCTCCAAATGGTGCTGAAAGTCTCATCAGGATCCTGGAGGTGAGAGTCCACCTCTCTGCTTTTGATCAACATATCATCCACATACAACTCTAGGTTCCTCCCCTTTTGCTCCAGAAAGAACCGATCCATAATCTTTTGGTACGTTGATGACTAGTTGTAGTCATCATTTTTGGCTTAGTTTAGCATGATAATTTCTTAGGTTTTATAATATTTCTATGTATTTTTATTCTTGCTATGTTCCATTTTATGTTTAATAATTATTTGTGTTTTGTTTTAGAATTTAACTAATATTATTATTTATCTCTTGTTTTGTTTTTCTTTTGTAGGTTCAAAGCTCAAGATCTATAAGAGTAGCCCGAGCACATGAAGTAGTCCACTAGAGAACCCGAGCATGCACCTCCACATTCATGCATGGCCGACCCCCTCTATTTCCCCTCTTTATTACTCATTCATTCCCCCTTCTATTTTATATTTTTCTTTTTCTATTTCCTTAAATAAAATACAATGAAACCTCCTCTCTCTTTCCCTTCATTTAATTCCATGCATGAACCATTCCCACCATGTATGGACGGCCACCCAATTGCCCCTTCATATCCATTTCCATTCTAGAACCTTCCCCCTCATAGATAAAAGGAACCCATTTCTCATGCATTTGGAGGTTGGATTTTAGAGAGCAAGTGAGAGTGCTAGTGCAAGAGAGTTTATTTCTTTAAATCTTTGTTGTTAAGTTCATTTTTTTAGTGTAATCTTCTTCTTTATAGTATTGTCTTTTTATTATTGTGTACTCTTCTTTTCTATCATCAATGAAAATGAATTTCCTTTACCTTATTGTGATTTCATTCTTAAATATGCTTAGCTAATTTTGTTTTGTGCCCAATCGCGATGAACTTTACAATGAAATAACGCATCTTTCATTTTATATTTGCATTTGTATTTTTTTATGTTTGATACGACCTTGAATTATTTTGTATCGACTCTGTATTTCTAGTATACGGTAGTAGATTCTGATCTCATATTTTAGTAGTCGAGAGGCTCGTGAATGTGAAAGATCACTCAAGGAAGGAAGGAGTTGAACGCAACACTAGAGATAGGATGACGTAAATCCTCCGGATTGGATTCAAATCCAATAGTACGGGTCACCTCGATAATGCGACTTTATGCCTTTTGATTTGCAAAGAGATTTCAGTCAAAATGTCTAGAAGTTAGGAGATTTAATGCTCTAGCGAGATTATTTCTTATTTTCGGATCTGTCACAGTCTTTATAAAATTACGAATGTTAAACTAAAATATTCCGTTATTTTATTTCTATGTGAATCGTCGATGGAGCACTCTTTTGCAATAGTTTATTTCTCTTTTAACTGAGTTTAGTTTTTACTATTTTCAAAACCCAATCAATCATTCGGTAGTATAATAGTGTCGTTGTGAGTAATATTACTTGCCTTCCCCAAGTTTTTATATGACCATGATATATTTTTATCACTATACTATAAAATGATAGGTACACATGCCTTTTCAGATTGTAGTCCATGAGACGATTTTTACGCATCAAGTTTTTTGCGAGATTATTTTTTATTTTCGGATCCGTCACAGTCTTTATAAAATTACGAATGTTAAACTAAATTATTCCGTTATTTTATTTCAAAGTGAATCGTCGATCGAGCACTCTTTTGTAATAATTTATTTCTCTTTTAACTGAGTTTAGTTTATTTTTATTTTCAAAATCCAATCAATCATTTGGTAGGATAATAGAGTTGTTATAAGTAATAGTACTTGCCTTCCCCAAGTTTTTATACAATCTTGATATATTTTTATCACTATACTATAAAACGATAGCTACACTTGCCTATTCAGATTGTAGTCTGTGAGGTGATTTTTACGCATCAAGTTTTTGGCGCCATTGCCGGGGACTATTTTTGGCAATATTATGAAAGCACCGAGTTTATTACTTTTACTAAAATTAAAAAAAAAACCAAAAAAATCTAAAAAATTTAATTTTCTCTTTCTTTTTGGTAACAATTTTTTTATGGAATCGTCTTCTTTTGATGTTTTTTGTAATTTTTGCGGGCCGCTCGACCATTTTAATTTTGCATGCCTTTCGGGAACCCCTCCCTCTTTTGATTTTAAAATTTCTTGGAGCGGGTCAAAGTGGCCAATTATACCCTTACTCTAGTTTTTATCCTACTTTGGAGGTGGGGAACCCATATTATTTTTTTCATGATTTTGCCCCGCAAAGCGTCGCGCCTCTAAATTTTAATTCAATCGATAATGGGTATCTTGAATGCAAACTTCTCTTGATAATATTGATTCGCATTTCAAGACCATTATCAATTGTTTTTCTCATGAGGCAGCTTCGTTTTCTTCGTCTTCTTCTCTATCTCCTCCAATTTCATCATGTAATGAGGCACCGGATATCCCGACTTGTCTTTTTCCTCTCGAGGAGGATAACTATTCGGATATTCCAGATTTTTTCCTTCCTCCTTTGGATGACACCCCTATGGATACTCTGGCATGCTTCTTACCTTTTGAGGATGAAAAGACGTCTCATCATTCTCTTTCTTTTTCTGAAGACGTTTGTGATTCCATTTCGCTTCAAACTTTAACTGTTCCAACTTTTTCTAGTTTTAGCGAGTCTTTTTCTTCTTCTTCTTCTTTAAATTTAGATAATTCTTCTTTAGTCCTCCCTACCCCTTCTTCTCCCGAAATTTCACAAGTCTCTCCTTCTCCTTGTGAAATTTCTGTTGATGAAATTTCTTTTTCAACTTTATTTATTCCTCTTTCTATTTCTTCTTCTTTTCTTCTTCTTATTTTGACGACCCCTTCTTTCCAATTTTACATAAGGCGAAGTTCTTCTGTAACTGCGTCTGTTCATTTTCGGGCGTCATTCCCTTGAAGATTCCACCGCATGTCGGGGAAATTCTTCAATTTTTTTCTTTTTTGATTTACTCTCCTAAGCGCATACTTATGGAGTTACCTCTTCACTTTAGTATTTATTTTCTATTTAGCTAACCAATAAAGTCAGGCTCAGACGATGTTAAATAAAGAGTGCTCTTGGGAGGCACCGCTTGCTTATCCTTTTTGTTATTTATTTTTTTCTTTTTGTTTTCTTATTGTGTTTTGTAGAAATAATGCCCCCGGTAGTTCGTTTGGCTCCATCCTTTCCTCTCTTCCTTAGGCCTGAGCCGGTGTCCAGCTCAAGCATGGAGGAGAGAAATAAGCATTCGGCCTTACGAATCTGGGGAAGTCATTTTCTTTTTATGTATTTACTTTATTGCATCCCCCTCCCCTTTCTTCTTCCTTTTTCTTTCTTGTTTTTATTTTTCATTGAGGACAATGCAAAATTTAAGCCTGGGGGAGGGCTTCACTCTTTTTCTTTTTCTTTTCTTTTTAATTTCTCTTTTTTTAAAAACTTTAAAAAAATCTCTTTTCTTTTTAAGTTTTTCAAAATACTATTTTTTTTACTTTAAAATTTAAAAACAACAACAAAAAAAATGTTTTATTATATTATGCATCTTAGTAGTACTTTTTCTTTAACTTTATCAAAAATAAAAAAAAAATAGAAAATACAAAATCCAAATTTTTTTCTACAAAGCTATTTGAAAATCAAAATCAAAAAATATTTTCTATCTTTAGTTTTATGTTTCTTCTAGTGATGTGTAGGCCCGTGCGGTTTTGTAGTTCTATATAGATTTCCTTGAATTGGTTTTCTAAATTTATTATTTTTACATAGCTTAGTTTTACTAATTTCTTGTTCTTAAATATAGGCATCTGTTTTTACGTTGTAAGTTAGCAATTTGTAGTTTTTTTCTTTTTATTTGGTCAGTTGCGTACGAAAGGTTGCTAGGTAATGTTATCTCTTTTTCATTTGTGAGGTAATACTTTTTGGTGTCTAGAACTTGTCCCTAGCTACTCTCGAAACATTTGCGTCGTTTTTATGTACTTTAGAAATGATTTAGGCCATCCTTTGACCCGTTTGAGCCTTTTTGCCACCAAAAATTTCACCGTTGCAAAAAAATTTTGGGCCTTTTTCCTTTTTTTTATTTAGCTCCACCCTTCATTTTTCACCAAAGCCAAAATGCCCTTCCTATTTCACACTAAACTTTGAGCTTTATTTAAATATCATTGTTGTGATGGGTTGTTTTTTTTTGAAAAATGAAAAGGAAAATTTAAAGCTTACATTTGGAGCTCTCCTTTGAAAAAAAAGAAAAAGGTTATTATCAAAAAAAGAAAACAAAAAAGAGAGAAAAAGTTTAATTGTGGCGAAATTTTGAAATGAAAAAATTTTCATGGCCTTGTTTTCTAGTTTGAACTGGAGAAATGACGTACTTATCATTTCTCATTTTTATCTTTTTTTTATTTTGTGCTCACCTTTGGTTTAGTGTGATTTAATCGACGAATTTTATCTTTGATTTTCAATTCCTAATCATTTACCTAAGCCAAGTCTTAACGCCTATTTAAAGTCCTTTTGATATTTAGACATGAATTCGCATAGTGGAGAGAGTGTGAATGGATACGCCTATGGACACCATCATTGATAGATTTCTTTGGAGGTTATCTTTAGGTGATTAAGGGGTAATTGTTATTCTAGCAACCTAGTAGTTCGTTCAATGCGCAGTTTATTTAGAACCTCTACTTTTGTTTTTCTTATTTTCCTAAATTTTTGATGCCTTGTTTTAGGGATTTAGAAATGTGTAATTCTTCTTTATGTTCAAATGATATTTTTATGTCTCCATTTTCAAGTTTTCTATTATGCACTTCTCACCCCACTAGTTGTTAACATAGAAATTAGGATAGTTAAATTTTTCATATTTTGGTTTTCTTAATTATAAAATCTAAATTTCTTTGTTTACTTTTAATCCTCTTCCCTATTTTTAAATTCCATTTGCTTAAGGGCAAGCAAATACTCGAGCATGGGGGAATTTGATGACTAGTTTTAGTCATCGTTTTTGGCTTAGTTTAGCATGATAATTTCTTAGGTTTTATAATATTTTTATGTATTTTTATGCTTGTTATGTTCCATTTTATGTTTAATAATTATTTGTGTTTTGTTTTAGAATTTAACTAATGTTATTATTTATCTCATGTTTTGTTTTTCTTTTGTAGGTTCAAAGCTCAAGATCTACAAGAGCAGCCCAAGCACATTAAGCAGCCAACTAGAGAACCCGAGCCCTCAAGTCATGGTGCGGCCCAACCAAGCAGCCCGACCCCTTCTCATCAAGCAACCCAAGCCTACAACCAAGCCCATGCAACCCGCCACCTTTGCATGGCTCTTCCTCAGTTATTTCATCCCATTTGTGGCCCATTCTTGGACGGCCCTCCCTCTATCTCTCTCTCCACCTCATTAACTTCCACATGCTTGCACCTCCACATTCATGCATGGCTGACCCCCTCTATTTCCCCTCTTTATTCCTCATTAATTCCCCCTTCTATTTAATTTTTTTTTCTTTTTCCTTAAATAAAATACAATGAATCCCCCTCTCTCTCTCCCTTCATTTAATTCCATGCATGAACCTTTCCCACCATGTATGGTCGGCCACCCTATTGCCCCTTCATATCCATTTCCATTTTAGAACCTTCCTACTCATCTATAAAAGGAACCCATATCTCATGCATTTGGAGGTTGGATTTTAGAGAGCAAATGAGAGTGCTAGTGCAAGAGAGTTTCTTTCTTTGAATCTTTATTGTTAAGTTCTTTTTATTAGTGTAATCTTCTTCTTTATAGTATTGTCTTTTTATTATTGTGTACTCTTCTTTTATATCATCAATGAAAATGAATTTCCTTTACCTTATTGTGATTTCATTCTTAAATATGCTTAGATAATTTTGTTTGTGCCCGATCGCGATGAACTTTGCGATGAAATAACGCATCTTTTATTTTATGTTTGCATTTGAATTTTTTTATTTTTGATCCGACCTTGAATAATTTCGTATCGACTCCGTATTTCTAGTATACGGTATTAGATTCTGATCTCATATTTGAGTAGTCGAGTGGCTCGTGAATGTGAAAGATCACTCAAGGAAGGAGTTCAACTCAACCCTAGAGATAGGATAACGTAAATCCTCCGAATTGAGGTGTAAACCAAAAGTGCGGGTCACCTCGATAATGTGACTTTATGCCTTTTGATTTGCAAAGAGATTTCGGTCAAAACGTCTAGAAGTTAGGAGATTTTATACTCTAGCGAGATTATTTCTTATTTTCGAATCCGTCACGGTCTTTATAAAATTACGAATGTTAAACTAAATTATTCTGTTATTTTATTTCAAAGTGAAACGTCGATCGAGCACCATTTTGCAATAGTTTATTTCTCTTTTAACTGAGTTTAGTTGATTTTTATTTCAAAACACAATCAATCATTCCGTAGGATAATAGAGTCGTTGTGAGTAATAGTACTTGCCTGCCTCGAGTTTTTATACGACCTTGATATATTTTTATCATTATACTATAAAACGATAGGTTTACTTGCCTATTCGGATTGTAGTCTATGAGACGATTTTTACGCATCATACGTCGCCCCTGCATTTTTCATCCCAACGGGCGTCATCTTGTAGAAGTAGCACCCATCCCAAGTTATGAAGGAGGCATCTTTTATATCGGTGGGTGCATCCTGATCTGATGATAACCTGAAAAGGCATCTAAGAAACTCATTACAGGAAAACCGATGGCCGAGTCAACCAATGCGTCGATTCGAGGCAAGGCGTAACAATCTTTAGGACACGATTTATTAAACAAAGAGAAATCAACACATTCTCCATGGGTCGTCTCCTTTTTTTACCATTACTACATTGGATACCCAGCTAGGGTATTAGATTTTGGATACAAAGTCAGCCTTCATGAGCTTGGCCACCTCCTCCCTGATGGGCTCAGCCAGCTTGTCCGCGATGGACCTCTTCTTCTACTAGATGGTGCAAGCCTTTGGGTCTAGGTTTAGGCGGTGGTAGGCAACATCCGCATCTATCCCCGACATCTCTGTGGCGCTCCAAACGAAGATGTCCATGTTCTTCTGGATGCATGCTAGCATAATCTCCTGGTCCACCGGGTTTGCAACCCGCTAATGCACAACTTATCCACCTTGCCTCCCAGGGTGAGGACCTTCATCTTTACCACCTCTTATGCAGCCTCCAGACGAGACTGCTCTCCCCATTCTCTGACATCCCCCTCTTTTGGGAAAAGGACCTCCTCCTCAGCCTCCTCTATGGCCATTGCCTCAGCCAGCTCCCCTGGACTCCCTCCATCACCTCCACATGGGTGTGGCTCTCCACCTCCATCTCCAACCAACCTACTTCCTGCTCCGCCCCCTCCATCCTCAACTCCATGTCCTCGGCCCCCTCCTGGTAAGAAATGGAGTTCACTGCGGTGATATAGCACTCCCTCGCCACCTTGGAGTCTCCTCAGACCCGGACCTAGATCTCCTTAGCGTTGAACTTTAAGCTCTGGTGGAAGGATGAAGGGACGCAGTGGAAGGGTCTGATGAGGGGCAGCTCGAAGATGGAGTTATAGCTACTGGGGTCGTCCAAAATGATGAACCTGCAAGTACAGGACTACCCCCCAGGGTAACATTGAGTCCCACTCCTTCCACTTTCTTCCTCTCCCCGAAAAATTTGAGAAGAGGCCAATCTGAGACCAGCACTCTCTTGACCTCCACCTTCATTGCGTCGAATGCCTTCTTGAAGATGACATTGACCAAGCTCCCGTTATCGATGAGGATACATGAGACATTGAAATTTTTGATGGTTGTCTAGATGACCAGCACATCGCAAAAGGGATCCTCATGATCCGATATGTCTTTTCTTGAGAAGGTAATCTTCTCATCAGGGGGGGGGGGGGTGGAGTTTGGGATGTTGAGCCAACGCTCTGGCAATACATGGTGTGGATTCTCGCCTTTCGGGAAGCTTCAACCCCCCTCCCTGTGGATCACTCTGATCCCTCCTCGGGCTCCAACATCAGCCCTATCCTCGTACCTATCCTCCTCTACTCTAGGCAGGACCTCGTCAATCCGCACTTCCTGGCAGCCTTGCTGCTGCTGCTGCCCCTGGCTCCCCTCATCTCGAAGAACTCAGGGCATGTTGTAGATACGTGCCCCTCTTCTTGGTGTAACTTACAATAGGGGAGCTCAACCCTATCTTCCTGCTTTCTCCTCAATCCTCCTCTCCTCCTCTCCCCCATGGCTATAGCCATAGCCTGATTTTGATCGGGGAGAGGGGGTCTCTGTACTTGCCTCCAACCTGGAGGGTTAAATTGACCTTGCCCCCCTGATGGTTGTCTCCTCCATAGAAACCTCTCCGCGGCCCCTATTCCTGCCACTCTAGACTATAACATAGCCGATGGTTCGACTCCTAGTGCCCCCACCTGGGTTGATACTACTATTCACTTTGCCTGGGTTCAGCTCTCCTCTCCTCCTGAACTCTACTACCTTTTGGCTCCTTCTCCTCCTCTGTGGCCCAACTGGCCAGCTTCCGATCAAACTCTGAGTTCGACGCCTTCATGTCGACCTCTCTTGTTGCTCTCTCAATCAGTGCCTCAAAAGACACCGGAGGTGCCCTCTTAAGTTCCATTCCGAAGAACCCCGACTAAAGCCCAAGGGTGAAGGCCACCATTATTGTGTGTCTCGGCATCTCCTACATCTGGAGAATGTCCTCCTAGAACCTGTCAAAGTTGCTCCCTAGGGTCTCATTTAAGCCCTGATTGACGCAGAATAGAGATTCATACTCCTTCTTCCTCTTCTTCAAAGTGGTGAATCTCAACATGAACCCCCGACGTAGGTCTTCAAAATAGTAGACGGAGCCAGCCGGAAGCTGGTGGAACCAATCTCTCGCATTCTCCTTGAGGGTGATGGAGAAGAGTCTGCATTTGAACCCATCTGACATCTGTCAGATCGAGACCACGTCCTCAAACCATTGGACATACTGAACCGGATCGCCCTTACCGGTATAGTTGGACATCTCCGGCTCCCGAAACTCCTCTAGAACTAGGGCCTATGAAACAAATTCACTGAAGGGGTTGCATCCCTCTACTAGGTGAGCAGGAGGATCTCACATCCTCTTCTCGTCGAACCGGCCTTCAGATGCCGAGCCGGGGAAGAATACTCTCCCCTACAGCTCGCACTCGCCTCCTCCATCTGCTACCTCCTTCCCGACTCGCCTGTCGGGTGCGTCCTCGCCCAGGGCCGGGGCGGAGATTACTGGAACTGCTGGCATCGAGCTCTCGACACGTGCTTTGAGAGAAAACCTGATGAGCTCAAGCCCCTCTTGCCTGAACTCTTCAAACATCCCTACTATTGCGAGAGGGGGAGGGATTGGCGAGTCGCTCCAACCTGAACCTTGTCCTTCTCCTCTAGTCATCGAGCTTGAAGAAGATATTTAGTGCTGACCACACTCCACGCTCACCACACCAAAATGTTGAAATCGAAAACTCGATCTCTATGGAATTCAACCTTAGGGAAGGGGTGATCTCACACTTACTTCTCTCCTGCGAGCTAAATGACCAAGGACTTTGGACAGGGGACAGAACCAAGGCTCCGACACGGAGGTCCCACCGGACAACCGGAAGATCTTAGAGCGCTTCCCCTCCTTAGCCAGGTGCTGAAGCTAAGGATACCTCAAAAAGCGCAAGAAGACCAGGGCACTAGTGAGCAAGAAGACCAGGACACGGGCTTGTCCATACCCGTGTGGTGCTCTGGTACATGGGTGGAAATTCATGGAGTTTATTGAAAAGTACACGGGTAGTAACACAGGCATGTCCGTACCCGTGCGTATGATGACACGAGTAGAGGCACAGGCGTGTCCCCTACTCATGTGTGTGTAACTCCATCATTGATCGAATTTCCCGAGCAGGACATGGGTAGAGATACGGGCGTATCACTACCTGTGTGCATATCTCCAGGAATCCGAACATGTCTCCCGAGCAGGACATGCGTAGAACATGGGCATGAACACGGGCGTGTCGCGTGATACAAGTAGTGGATATGGGTGTGTACCTACCCGTGTTGGTGTACCAACGACAATGTAACCGTCGAATCCGATTCACCAGAGCAGGACCTGGGTAGGGACACATGCGTGTCCCTACCCGTGTTGGTCCTATATATATAGGATTTCTGAAACTTGGTCATTTTTCATTCTCTTCCCAAGCCTTTTCTGTGGGAGACTGGTGCTAGAGCAACTTTCTTCTTGTGGAGAACCGATGCCACCGAGGAGAAGAAGATGCTGTCGCGAAGGGTAACGAGATCCATGGCCAGAAATGGTGGAAACGCCGGAATCGAGGTGAGCTTCGTCCCATCTCCCTTAGTGCTAGATCTCTAGTTATTCCTAGGCGAGATATGAACTCAAAAGAGTCTTGATGTGTGAGATGAAGATTTTTAGGAAGTGGCCATACTAGAACTTGTGTTCTAGGGTTTAGTCATCTTCAACCTCTCCTTCCTTTAATGTGATGATGGGGGATTATCTCGTGAAGAGAAATGGCCTTATGAGGGTGAATAAGAGTGGAGGAATTTATAGTTGTGACTTGGGAAGATCGGTTAGAGGTGGAAGACAGACCAATGTCTTTCGTTCCGCCTTAAGATGCGCGCAAAAATTTGCTTTCTGCGCGCTGCGATCTTCGTGGCCATTTTCAGATACGAAACGACCAGATCTGGGCTTTCAACTAAACAAAAAAGTCGTATCCCATGGAAATACCTTTCCAACAAGTGGTTTAACGTTTTCAGGCGAGATCTATAGCCACGGGAAAGTCTGATCGAAATTGATGGCTGATAATGTAAACGTGCAGAAACTATAATCTGAACGTAGCTGTCTTAGAAGCCGATTTCAAGTGTGATACAGCCAAATCTGGGCTTCCGACTAAACACAAAAGTCATAGGCCTTGGAAATACCATTCCAACGAGTTGTTAAACGTTTTCATTGGATTCCTATAGCATCTGGAATCCCTGGTTGAAGTTCTGTACTTTATACTACTCCTACATGCTTTGTTCTTTTGGTTATGTAAACCTAATTTAGGACTATTAGAGAGATTGAGGATAGTTAGTGTGAAGTTTGTTGTGAGTAGTTGGATTGTTCTTTTGTAATCAAATGAAGGATTGAAACGTACTAGGTTGAGATGGTTTGGTTGATAGACCCCTAGATGAACTAGTGGGTAGGCGAGTTGGATTGTATAAACAAACTAGATACGTGAATCAGTAAGATGAGCTAAATACTAGCAAGGTGATGAATATTGTGTGGAAGAGGATTGAATAAGGTGCATGAATATGTGGAAGGATTGATGGTGCTTGAGTGTTTTCCACACTTGATCAATTGTGTTGATAAGGGACACGGTGAGGAGCCCTTGTGATCTGTTGAGATCGAAATGTGAATTTGGCATGCGGTGTGAGTCGACATATGGTGTCGTAATCATGGGTTAAGGATAGTGTGGCAGGTCTACGGGCTCGACAGTCGTCACACCAATGGTAGTTGACGGTAAGACCTTGGGCGGTTTGGCTTCGTCCTCGGTGCTCATTCCTGGGGCTCCTTCCATGCCAGGTAAACGGTTGGGCTTGGTCCTCATGCTTTTTTTGAGGCTCCTTCTGGGTCACATATTAGGCCAGTTCGGGGCTTGGTTCTCGGTGCACATCTACCCGAGACTCCCGCTGAGCCATAGTACCGCTGTGAGCTCCGCTGTTATGTTCTTAGCATTGAGGCATATGGAGGCCTAGGCTAGGTATTGTGGAGACTAGCCTAGTAGTGGAGATGCCCGCTCTACTATCACCGTCTGGCCACGACAGATGATGCCTGAGAGGTTAGCTACCTGCTCGAAAAGTGGGAACTAAGAGTTTGTGTCGACACAGCAATTGATTGTGCGTAATCATGGGTGAGTCATTGCATAGCATTCATGGCATTACATTACATCGCATACACAAGATACTCATCGTATAAGTTTTTATGGTCACTCTTATACGATGAGTTACTTTACTGTTGAGCTGATCCTCAACTTATATGTTTGTAGGGACATTCATATAAGTTGAGTTACTTTCTGTTGTAGCTTTACTCTTTCATATTCTGTTGTAGATGATATAACTGCTAGGGCAATTGGTTTGCTCATTTACTATGCTGCTATATATATACATTATTTACGGATCACTTCATTCCACCTGTTTGTACTATAGCTTTATATACATATATTGTACCCTGTTCCTTTCTCCGCCCGATGCCGAGGAGTCGACGGGGGAGTGGATGTGATAGCCACTTAGTCTTTATGACTAACGGTTGCTACGTCTTCCTTTTTAGGACGAAACCCCGCAATGGAGCAGCAACAGGTTTTGTAGCAGGACAGCCAAGCTAGGACGATAGGGCCTGAGGGGACGGTACCATCATTACCGTCAATGATTGATATGAGTCTTTGAGAGACTTTTGTTGTAGCCCCTTTTGGGCCAGTTTACTCGTACTCTTATAATGTAGAAGCTTCATGTAGCTTCTTTATTTAATGTACTTTTGGAATAATATATGCTTTGTGTGGATTTGACTTCTGATTTTTATTCTGGTTGGGTTGGCATGATTGATATTGATAAAGATCGGCAGAATAAGCGTCTTGTAGGACAGGCTAGCCCGAGTGCTAGTGCTACCGCAAGGCAGCTGTTCTGGGCATAAGACTCCCCTCGAGTCGTGTTTTTTATTCCGGGAGGAGGGTCTTACATGAGGTACCCCATGGGTTTTATTTATAGTTTTCTGAAAATGGCCTGAAAATAGCCAACCTCCGCTATTATGAACAGCCATGTGCAGCCCAACTGGGTCTGCCAACAGCGTAACTCCGCTGTTCCAACTGGCTATAGATAGGTCAGTGAGGGTAAAATAGTAAAACACATCACAAGAAGCTGGGCCAGCGGCCCTCTGAAACCTCCACTCGCCTGGGGCGGCAAGTGCTCGATGGAGCTAGCACTCGCTGCCTACTCACGGCTATGGGTGAGTGCGGGCCCGAACTGCCTCACTCGCCTGCAACTCGCTGAGACGGGGAGCTGGAAGGGTCCAGTTTGAGACTCATCTCTCAAGAAGAACAATCATTCACATAGACCTATGAAGAAGAAATCTAGGGACAGGTATGGTTTCTCATAGAACAAATATATTAAGACTAATATTGTGGGTTATTGTTGCAACATAAAATAACATGTCATAACTGATTGCCCAAAAAAAGAAAGGAGAAAAAGTCAGAGAACTAGAAGGATGGACAACACAAGATGGCTTACAAAAGCCTCTTGACAAAGAGACAGTCTACACTGTCTGATAATGAGTCTGGTTCATCAGAATCAGAAGAGGAGGAGGCTCTCATGGGCCTGTTAGCTATTGAGGAGACCCAATCAGTAGAAGGAGATCAGGATTGTTCAGATCCTGCTAAGGTAAAATCAATCTCTCATAGTTTAGCCTCAGATTCTTTTTCTGCATCAGAGAATGAATCATGTCCACACTCCTCTAATAATAGAGAACATTATTAAGACATTGAAGCTGATTTCAACACCCTTATCAACAAATATGAGAGGTCACTAAAGGCCTTGATTGCAAGCAAAGAGCTTTCTAAGGATCAAACAAGAGAATTAGAATCTCTGAGTGGAGTATCTTTTAAGTTGGATAGGGCCAACATAAAGTTGGACCTTCAAAAACTGATGCTTATAGAACTAACCAATAAGATAGATTGACATGCAGAGATAATAGTAGAATAGATTAAGACTGTCAAGAACATGGAAGAAAAGCTCATCCAGGAAAGAAAGCTCATGACTCAGTTCTCAAAATCCATGTCAGTACTACCTATCTTAAATACCTTTTCAACACCATTTAGAACTGGTGTAGGGTATAAAAAGAATAAAAATTTCAAAAAGAAATTTGAACCTAAGGGTAAAGGCCCAATGGGTCCAGTTAAGCAACCTTCCAAGTATCCGCCTTCCAATAGATGCTTGAGATCATGTGTTCCTGGACACATGAGTCCTGAGTGCTCTACCAGTAAGGTCAATAAATAGCCTTGCTGGAAGGGACAGAAATCTAATGGCAATAAAGGCCAAATACCACCACAGAGGGTGATTAATCCAAGAAGCCAAGGAATTCTTGGAGCTTTTCCCAGTGCACCACACCAAAACCTGAAAGGTAAGGGTGTGAATTTTGCACCACTACCTTGGAAGCTAGATGTCAAGTCTAAGGTGTATAGAAGTACAACTTCAAATGTGCAGCCAAAGAGAAGATACAATCGATTCGAGTGTTAGAGATGTGGGAAGGTTGGGCATTTTGCCCTAGATTGTTGGTATAATCCAACAGTACCTTCTTATAAGACTCAACCAGTTTTGTTTAGAAAGTTTGTTGTGTTTCACACAACAAAGCCTAACAGGAACCAATGCACCAAAACTATTTGGGTGCCTAAGGTGAACTAATTCTTTGTTTGCAGGTGGAACCAAGTACCACAGGAAGGCCACTATGGTACTTGAACAGTGGCTGTTCCAGGCACATGACTGGAATAAGGAGTTTGATAAGATATTACACTCGAGTTAGGAATGGACCAAAAGTAATCTTTGGAGGGTCAGAGAAAGGAATCACCAAGGGATATTGTAACATTTCTAATGGCCTAGTTACCATCACCAAAGTGGCTTATGTGGAAGGATTAAACCATAATTTGATAAGCATAATTCAACTTTTTGATATAGGTTATGAAATTGTTTTCCAAAATGACAAGTATCTGATAAGGAATTCAAGTGATCAAGAGATCATCTTGTCAGGGACTAGGAGTGGGAACATTTATTTTCTAAATTTCTCAAGTATAAATGAGAAATCTCCTATATGCCTGGTAGCTAGTGAGAAAGACTCTTTGTGTGTGCAATGGCACAAGAGGCCGGCTCACTTAACCTATAAAGCTATGTGCAAGCTATTCTCTATGGACTTAGTTAGAAACAGTCCCCAACTCAAATGCTCTAAATAAGGCTAATGTCCTGCATGTAAAAATGCAAACAAACAATTGTCTCCTTTAAGATTATTCAGTCCAAAGACACTGAGAGGTGTCTCTACTTACTTCATATGGATCTATTTGGTCCTATGCAAGTTCTTAGTTTGGGTAGAAAGTTCTATACCTATGTGATGGTGGATGATCACTCTTGGTTTGCTTGGGTATTCTTCCTAAAGTGAAAGTCTGAAACACTGACATCCTTGCTGATTTTGTCAAACAAGTTCAGAATGAGATGGGATGTTCTGTGGTCAAGATTAGAAATGACCATGGTACAGAATTTCAATTTGAAAAGATGATAAATTTCTGTAAGGAACTAAGGGATCTTTGAGGAGTTCTCCTCTCCAAGAACACCACAACAAAATTGAGTTGTTGAGATGAATAATAGAACTCTCATTGAGGCAGCTAGAACAATGCTGAGTGATATATCTCTCCGAGAATATTTCTTGGCTGAGGCTGTGAACACAACATGCTATATTCAAAATAGGGCCTTGATCAACAAGAATCACAGAAAGACTCCCTATGAACTTATGAAAGGCAGAAAACCAAATATGTCCTACTTCAGAATTTTTGGTAGTAAGTACTATGTATTGGACAATGGGAAAACTTATCTAACTATGTTTTTAGAGAAATCCTATGAAAGAATCTTTGTAGGGTATAGTGTACACAACAAAGCATACAGGATCTACAACTTGAAACATCAAGTTGTAGAGGAATCTTTTAATGTAGTTTTATATGAAACTTCTGTACTATTTAATGAGATTTCTAACAAATCTAGTCTAGGTGATGTTAACTCTAGGATGGAGAAGTTAAATATAGGTGATTCACCTAATCTAGAGTTACTGTAATGGCTTAGGGGGAGGAAGAGAACCATCCTAATCCTCTTACAGAACTAGGTGATGGTAGGCACATGCTAGTAGCATTTAGATACCTTAAAGATCATCATATTGATCAAATAATAGGTGATGTAAGTCTGGGAGTGACTACTAGGAGTAGATATCACAATGAGGTTCTATACTCTAGCTTTCTCTCTCAGGTAGAACCTAAAAAGTTTGAAGAAGCTAATTCAGACCCCAACTTGATTATTGCTATGCAAGAAGAGCTCAATCCATTTGAGAGATGTATAGTCTGGAGTCTAGGTCCTAGACCTAGTGATCACAATGTCATAGGCACTAAGTGGATTTATAGAAATAAACTAGATGAGAATGGAGTTATAGTTAAGGACAAAGCTAGATTAGTGGATAAAGGATATAAACAAGAGGAAGGCATAGATTTTGACCAAACCTTTGCACCTATAGCTAGGCTAGAAGCCATAAGGTTGTTTTTAGCTCATTTAGAATACAAAGGATACAAGGTCTACCAGATGGACGTAAAGTCAGCATTCCTCAATGGTACACTAAAGTAGGAAGTCTATGTAGAGCAGCCACCAGGTTTTGTTAACTCTAAACTCAACTCCCATGTCTTCAGATTGCACAAACTTTGTATGGGTTAAAATAGGCACCTAGAGCCCGGTATGATACCTTGTCTACCTTTCTCATAGAGAACAAGTTCTCTAGGGAAAAGATAGATAAAATATTATTCCTTAGGGACATCAAAGGATCAAGTTACCTAGTATAGATATATGTAGATGACATAATTTTTGGGTCTACTAATGAGAAGTTGTTTAGAAAATTTGTCAGGCTTATGAAAGACAAGTTTGAAATGAGCAGAATGGGTGAGCTAAAGTTTTCTTGGGATTCCAAATTAGACAATCTGAAGATGGTATATCCATCTCTCAGTCTAAGTTCACTAAGGAGTTGATTAATAGGTATGGTATGGAGAATTCTTCTACCATAAGAACTCCAATGGGTTCTTCTGTGTCACTACACAAGGATGAATCTGGGAAACCAGTTGATGAAACCTTGTATAGAGGCATTATTTGATCACTCCTGTATTTGACTGCTAGTAGGCCAGATATTATGTTCTCAACATATGACTGTGCTAGTTACCAAGCATGCCCCCAAAGAGTCTCATTATACTGCTGTAAAGAGAAAATTAAGATATCTTAAGAGCACACCCAATCTTGGGCTTTGGTATCCTAAGAATAGTGATTCTGAACTCACAGGGTACATAGATGCAGATTTTGCAGGGTATAAAGAAGACAGAAAAAGTACTTCTAGAACTTGTTAGTTTCTAGAGAAAAGACTCACAAGTTGGAGTAACAAGAAGAAAACAAGTTTTTAGCAAAATCTGAGCACATATCTACTGGAAGCTGCGGTGTACAGTTGCTGGTTATTCAGCATCAACTACTGGACAACAGTGTACATCTAAGTAAATCTATCATATTTTGCGATTCTACTAGTGCAATTTTATTGCTAATAATCCTGTTTCACACAGTAGAACTAAACATATAGAAATTATATATCACTTTCTCAGAGAGAATGTTGAAAAAGAAAATACTAGCTTACAGTATACTCCAACAGAAAGATAAGTTGCTTAAATTTTTTACAAAACACCTAGATGAAAGCAAATTCAATTACTTTAAATTTGAACTAGGCATGTTGAATATTGAGTAAACATTTTCAATTAGTAACAACAAAAGACTGTACAACTGATAAAAGATAATTAACCTTGTCAAAAAATCTAAACAAATAAGAAAGACTTGATATAAGTCAAGAAATTATATTCAGAGCACAAATTTTGTCTATCTCAAAGAATTATTTCGAGACACCACAGTATGTGTCGACTATAAGAAGTATTTTGTCGAGACACAAGAATGTGTGTCGACACAATAGGTAGTCATGTGTCGAGATATTAAAAATTAGTGTCGAGACCTTGAGGTCTGTGTCGAGAGACAAGAATCTTGCGTCGAATTAAGTCGATACATCTCGACAGTGTAGGTTTTCCATGTCGACACTAGACATTTCCCGTATATTCTGAAAATTCTAAATGCAGCGCGCCTTCTCGCATTCTGCATACAGTTACTCTAAAAAGGTGGTGCAAGGAGTTGTTGACTACGCTTACAAAAAATCTTGAGAGACGGTTCCCTGAGTGTCGAGACCTACAAATCCTTAGTCGACTCATCTCAATCTCAAGCTCTCTTAACTCTAATTGTACCCAAGATGGACGACAACATAAACGAGGGTTATGAACAGGTGCGAAATGCATTCGTCTCCGCACAAGAAGAGATCAAGAATGTCGTAGATCTTGATAATGAGGCGGGTCTTGAGTATCTGCTTTTTGAACCAACTAAGATATAGAAGAGAGAAGTATCTGAGTTCTATTCCAATGCTTCACTAAACCCAAAGATAGCCAAGATTAAGTCAAGTGTAAATGGGGAAAAAGTAAAGGTCACCATCAAAAGACTAGCTAAAGTCTTTCAGATGAACTCGAGTTTAGCAAGACTGTAGAGGCCTTAGAGTGGTGTGGACTGGCTCCAACCACTAGGTTTTGTAGTTCATATTATAGGAAGGGAATTAATTCCTAGGGAAAGTTTTTGTCTAAAGTAGTAAGGAAAGTTCTCCTCTGCAAGACTGGAGCACATGACAGGATTTTAACCTTTATGTTCAGCCTGATGACAAGGATTATTTTCAGGATCAAGACTGATTGGAATAGAGTTGTGTTTGATAAGATTGTAGAAGGGATTCAGAAGCCCAAATTGGGTAGAACTGTTAGTCTATATCTGGTTAAGACAATTCCAAATAATGTCAACCAGAAAGTTGGAACAAAAATCAACCACATGAGAAGAATGAACCTAAGAATTTTGTCAAGATGGGAAAGGTTCTTGTCTAGGGAGACTCCAGAACCCAATTAGATAAAGGAAGTAAAAGGTAAGCAAGATGTGGTAGAGGAAGTGAGACTTCAAGTGATCCTGAAGAACAAGTGGAGTTAGGTTCAGATAAGGATGCTGAGGAAGAACAAAGAAGATCTCCAAGACTCTCACCTTGAACAAGTGATCAGGTGCAGAGGGAGAACATTCAAGAAAAGAACCAATTGAGGGGGAGAACCTCACTTAATTGCCAATGGATACAACTACTTTTATAATTATGGATGTTGTACAGGAACTTGAACAATCAAAGGTTCCTGAATAGGAAATTTTTGAGAGAGAGATGGAGGATGAAGTTCCAAAGTGACTGAAGAAGAAATTCTTTTGTCTAAAGATAATAACTTCCTGGGGAGATAGCTGAAATTCCCAAGATTAAAGTTCCTGATGCTAAAATTCAGCATAAAGATATTACTTAGAAAGTATCTATATTAATAAGAAAGGTACAAGAGTTGAGGGGGAGTTGGCCCCAGATACTATCAACACAAAAGAGAAACCACCAGTTGAAGAGATAAGTTCTTCTAAATCTGAAGAAGAAGAAGAGTCTCAGCTGAAGAAAATGAAGTTTTCTGAAATTAAGAAGAGGATAAAAAGCTACAAAAAGCATTTACAATCTAGTACACCAGCTGCTTCTATAGGAGATACTAGCTTTATGCTAGTACAAATTCAGATTATGTTGGATAAATAAAGGCAAGATCTAGAGAAGTATGTAGATCAGAGCAATAAAGAATTGCAATTTCAGCTTGAACAGGATATCAAGTCAATCAAATTTGAAGTAAATATATTAAAGACTGACATGATTAATTTTTTGAGAAAGATGCCAATGATGTTGTCTTCTTGTCCAAGCAACAACAACAATCAAAACAAATGGAAGAATATGTGATAATTAAGCAAGGCTATGTCCTTGAAAATCAACAGAGGCTGAATGAGAATCTAATCAGTATACATGATGCTACTTTGGCTGAAATACAGAAACAAACTACTGTATTGGACATAAAAATTGCCTCCACTTCCAAGAGTATAGAATCAAAATTGGCTGCTCATTCAGCTTCTCTATTAAAGGATATTTAAACATCTGATAAGGAGCTAGATGATCACTTGCTAAAAGTAAAATTCTCTTGTAACTTCAGGTATTAATTACTTAGATGAACAAGTAAGGTTTAACAAGAATGATCTGAGAGATCATGTTGCAAGGGAAGTCAAAAAGGGGGAGAGGGTAATTATCTGGGCCAGTTCTAAACAAGCTACCTAGATATCAAATAATATAAGAGACTTTAGGCCATCCTCCCCTATGGTATGATAGAGATCAAACTGCTGAGTCTAGTTATCAAACAACTCAACTTGAAGCACCTTATGCTACTGGAACTCATGCTGCTGAGCAAAACCATGTACAATCTTGCAGCACAAGTAACATTTGAGGCTATCCAAGCAGTTATCCAATGCATGTACAGTCCTCCACCATAAGTTAAAACTGTTATATGTGAAGAGGAGGATTTTTCTGAATCTGCTTTGATGAAAGAAAAAGAAGCTCAACTTTCAAAGAAAAGGTTTAGAAAACAAGCTGAGGCTAGGCCAGATTTTGAGTAGTGGAGTCCAACCTCCAGATCAATAATCCTTACTGCATTGAAGGCAGTCAATGTGTATGTGATAGACAGGGGTAAATGGTACACTAAACATGAATGGGACAAGCATCCTAAGCAGCAGGAAGTTATCTACAAGTTCAAAAGAGATCTGAAGAAAGGGAAGATACCTGCTAAGTTAGTAGAGTGTAGTAAATATTTCCCAAAGCCTTACCATTATTTTGAAAGACAAAGGCTGAAAGAGGAAGGAATTTCAAAGGTTAAGAATGACAAAGGGAAGAAGGTTGCTGATGACAAGGGACCTGAAGTGAAAGCCACAGTCCAATCTGGAAAGGGCATTGTCATTGGAGAACCAGAGTTGCCATAGGATGTTTTTAGTGTTGAATCTCATGTTAAATTAGTTCTGTAAATTTTGAATAACCAAAGTTTATAGCTGTAAAACTTTTGACAAATAATTAGTGAAAAGTTTGGTTTGCATAACATTTTCATGTATTATTAATTAGGATTGCAATTATTTGCTTTATTTGCTGATCAACATTATTGTTGTTAATGTCTAATGAAATATGTGTTTTTACCTGCGTTATTTCACATATTGTACAATACAGTGATCTTAATGTCTTAACCATCATATTTTGGTATCATGTTGTATATCATTTAATTAGGGTTATGACTTCTCCAAATAGGGGGATATTGTTGGGTACAATGGTCACAATGTACTTGATTTGAAGATGTACTTTCAGCTCAATGATATACACATAGTTTTATTTGATGAATGTTAAGTTTTTGTGTGCAGGCAAATAAAGCTAAGTATAAAAGTGTCAAGTCACTAGGCAAGTTTCGACATCTTTGTCAAGGATGTGCTGAGATAAGAAATAGTTGTGTCGACACTCAGGACTAGTGTCGACACACTTAAATAAGGAGTGCTGAGTCAAAAAGAAATTTGTGTCGATACGTAGGACTTGGGTCGACACTATGATACAAGAAAGCAACTGTGTCGACACTCAGGATTAGTGTCAACACACATTACACAAGCTATGTCAAGACAAGATGAAGTTTCTGTCGACACATTAAGAAGTATGTCGACATTAGTATAATAGTAGTGTCGACACCCAGGACTGGTGTCGACACATCCAACAGTCAAGTTTCAACACTTCAAGCAGAATTATTTCCAAAGTGTAGAAATCAAGCCAGAGGTCCCGACGACTGTCAGAACCGTCAGATATCAGTTATTAACCGGATCAGTCGGTTACCTTTGACAGATCATATATAAAGGGATCATCTCTATAGAAACAGATATAGAATAGAGAAAAAAGAGTAGTAAAAATTGAAGAAGCCAGATCTAAGAAGTAATCTGCTAGAATTTAGAAGGTGGAGAGAAGCATGATCAAGAATCGTTTTCAAGATTCTCCAGCTTAGATCTACCCTAATTTCAACTTCAAGAAGTTTTGAAAAGCTAAGAAGGGTCGGATCAAATCAATTACAACAGGGATCAAGGGAAGCTTATTTATCAAGTTCAGTTAAAGAAACAGTCACCCGTCTTTCTCTTGCTGGGTGACTAACTCTGTATTAATTTCTTTTCACCATTAACAATCTTGTAAGATCTACTTGTAGATCTAAGTGTAAGGGAATCAATTTCTCTGAGTTATAAACCTGTGTTATAAAGGATGAGGTAGGGCAAGAATTTCCTGAGGTAGGAGAAGTGGGTATTTCTCTGAGGTGTAGGCACTAATTGTTCTAATTTGTACGGCAGGATTTGCCTGAGGTGTAGGACAGTGGATTCACTCTGAGGTAGAGTTCTTGGAAAGAACTTGAGGTGTACGATCTTGGTGATCTGAGTGGTAAGACTTGTATAGTCTGAGTTATAGGAGCCAGCTGGGCTCTGGGCTGTAAGATCTGAGGATCTGAGTTAAGAAAGAAGAAGGAGTTTGGCTGAATCTAGTTCATTGCTAGATAGGCGAAGGGGGAAAGCAGATGTACCCATAAATTGGGGAACAACTATAAATCTGTGTGTACTGTGCTGTGATTTTTGTGCTATAATAGTTTTAATTGCTGAATAGTTTTCTTGTTTTATCTGACTAGGTAGTAATAAAGATAGAAACTCAGATTTCATTATCTAAAAGTTGCTAAGGTTTAAATTGGACCTATTCACCCCCCTCTCTAGGTCACTCAATCCTAAAACAAACATTTACATGTTGAGTGAGGACATCTCACTCAATGGAAGCTCATCAAGAAGATTGGCTAAGTACAAAAGCATTGTGTGAAGGAAGTTCACTCAATTCCTCATCAACAAGGAGCTAGGAAAAGACAAAAGCGTTGAGTGATGAAGGCTCACTCAACGCATTCATAAAGAAAGTTGTGGCTAAGTACAGAAGCATTGAGTGAAGCCAGCTCACTCAATGCCTCATCATAAAGGCAGGTAGTAAGTGAAGCAGCTAAGTCCAAATGCGTTGAGTTATGAAGGTTCACACAACGAACTCAACACCTGACATTTCACGATAATTTGGCTAAGTCCTTATTCATTGAGTGAAGCCAGCTCACACAATGCACTCAACACCTAAACAACATAAAGACTGTCTAAGGACAAAAGCGTTGAGTGAATATTATTCACTAAACGCACTCAATGCCTGATAGTGTAGAAGAAATTGGCTAAGTCCAGATTCATTGTGTGAAGCCAGGTCAATCAATGCCTGAGATGAAACTGTGAATTTTGCTAAGTCTATAGATGCTGACGTCAGAATGAGTCAACAAAGTTTCAAATTATTGTGGGAAAGCTACAGTATACGACAAATGGCGCTACAGGACCAACGTATGACTTTTCCTGTAAAAGCAAAGTTGTAGCCTCATCAAGAATATTGGCTAAGTACATAAGCGTTGAGTGCAGGTAGTTAACTCAATGCCTCATCAACAAGGAGCCAGAATAAGGGAGTAGTGCTGAGTGATGAAGGCTCACTCAATGTATACATAAAGAAAGTTGCGGCTAAGTACAGAAGCATTAAGTTAAGCCAGTACACTAAATTCCTCAGCATAAAGATAGGTATTCAGTGAAGCGGCCAAGTCTAGATGTGTTGAGTGATGAAGGTTCACTTAATGCCTGACATTGCACGAGAATTTGGCTAAGTCCAGATTTATTGAGTGAAGCCAGTTCACTTAACGCACTCAATACCTAAATAGCAGAAAGATTGTCTAAGGACAAAAGCGTTGAGTGAAGGCTATTCACTCAATGCACTCAACGCTTAACAGTGTAGAAGAAATTGGCTAAGTCAAGATTCGTTGAGTGATGCCAGTTTGCTCAACGCACTCAACGCCTGGGATGAAACTATGAATTTGGATTAGTCCACAGATGCTGACGTCAGCATGAGTTAGCAAAGTTTCAAATTGTTATGAGAAAGCAACAGTACATGACAAATGTCTCCGTCGGCCTACTGTATGAATTTTCCTGTAAAAGCAAAGGTGTAGCTAACAACATCTGTGGGGCCCACAGATCAAATTGCCATTGGATGGCAGAAGATAAAAATGATAAGTTCGGTGGATGCAAAGACAACTTTTAGGGTTTGTCATTTCAAAAAGAGGCAGAACATCATCGTCTTCTTTCTCGCCATTGTTGCAAGGCTTGAAGCTAAAGTTTCAAACCCGCTAAACTAAAAGTTTTTACAATTAGCTGTAGCTAGTTCATCAGCTACAATAAGTTCAGAAAAGCTTTCTGAGAAAGAAGACTGAGCAGAGCCTTCAAATTTCTACAGTCAAGTTTAACTGTTTGAAGAGAATATAGAACTGTCAAATCTTTTTCTTCAATAGAAAGTTCAGAGACTTGGTTTTTGAGTTACTTCCAGCATAAGCAACAGCTTATTGAGGATCAACTTTCTTGTTGCTGAGAAGAAGTTAGGGCTGAGATAACTGGGCTTAGGAAGCAGTTGACTCAGAGAACTTCTCTGGAGTCATATCAACAATGACAAAAACTTTCTTTTATGTATGATCTTTACAGATCTTAGTGTAGGCCTGATTTATAAAGGCTGAGGTAGGATCCAATTTTGGATCTGAGGTAGGGTAGTCTTGCCTGAGGTAGGATCTTGTATGGATCATAGTTATAGGGCCTTTGTGCCCAAGGTAGGGCTTTTGGCCTGAGGTAATATCTAGTTCAGATCTGAACTATAGGAGAGTTTTATTCTATAAGTATAGGGCTAACCTCCTAGTCTGAGTGTATGACTATAAATTTAGTCTGAGGTAGGTAATTTGTTGATCACTGAGCTGTAGGAGTAAGCTTTCTCTAAGGTAGGGCCTTGTCTCTGAGGTAAGTCTTGGAGGAGACTGAGAGATCCTAAGGGATCTGTGTTGTAAGCTCTAAGGGTCCGAGATTTGGAGAAGTGCCTTATCTAACACACTATTTTGGAGGTGGTAAGGATAGTGTATGTACCCATAATCTTGGGAACCACTATAAACCTTGTGCGTGCTTTTGTGGTGTGTCTTAAAAGCAGGAAATAACTAACTCACAACACACTTTAAGAAGGAAAACTCAAAAGAGAAAAAAACATATTCACCCCCTTGGTGATCGCTTTCTTCTTGAGAAAAGAGAGCCGAACTAGCAATCCAACTAAGCAGGTATACCTATCGAACTATAGCTAGGTGACATATGTGTTGTATTGAAATCCGGGAACTATTGAGTAAACCTACTCAAATGAAAACTATTATCTTATCGAAGGATGGCTTTAGGGTTTGCTAAGGGAAAACTAAATGTACTTATGAAAGTAAATATTACACTAAATTGAGAACTAATTGCAGTTAAATGGAGAGCTAAAAAATGATTACAACGAAGGGTTGGAATAATGAAATGGAAAAGCTCTCGATAGAGAATCACCTCAGCAAGAGTTGACTAAAAATGCGATAAAAACTTAACTTAATAGGGTAAAGGTCCTTGACCGTGGAAGTTCTTAAAGCTTGAACATGCTTATCTTGAAGTTGTGCCCAACTAAGTTTAGGAAGGTCCGACCGAACTCTCGTCCAAATCGGAGGCCTAAAGCTCACTTTACGTGGTGCACCCCACTATTGGATTTCACTCTAATCCGGGAGATTTGGACGTCTGCCTCTCTCGAGGGGTGCGTGAAACTCTCTTTACTCTTGATGGTTCACTTCAAACTACGAGTCTCTCGACTAGCTAAGAGTGAAAACAGAAATGGAAATTATATATCGATGATATAACTCCAAACAAGAAAAATCAAGAGTAATTCGCAGGCCTAAACCCTAAAAAGAAAAGGTAAATTCAAAGCATCATAACTTAATCAACTCAAACCTTGGATCATCAAGATCGAGTACAAGGAGGATTAGTTAATCATAGCGAAGTGGAGGAGGAGGGATGAGTAGAAAAGCATTAAGAAGACAAAGTAAATAAAGGGAACTTATATTAATATTAAAGAGAGCTACAACTTGGAAAAGAAAATTACACTTGCAATGAAATGAAAAACTAAACTAACATTACAATTAGAAACTAAAGGAAGTACAAAAACTATAACAAAGCATACACTAAGCTAGGGATAAGAAAAACACAAAATGAGAAAGAGAGAGAGAGAGAGAGAGAGAACATGAAAAGACTAAGAAATAAAAGGGCAGCACCTCCCCTCTTAAACGAAAATTTTTCTGGACACAAGGGGGTACCACTGTATTAATAGGCAAAATTCTCGGGTTGGTCACGCCCTCTGTCACGCCCTGGGAGGGCGTGTTAGGGTGGTGTGACATGGACGTAGTTGACCTCAGGCTCTGGATTATGGCGAGAATGATGATTGCTTCTATACGTCGGTGGACACTCCCCGGGCCATGCCCATGTAGGAGGGGCATATAAGGCTCGTCAAATCCCAAACATTGGCCGGAAATCTATCTGTCTTCAAAAAAGGAGGAACACGCCCCAACGCCACGCTCGTGTAGGGGGTCGTGTCAGTACTATTGACGTATAACAACGGAAAATCTTTAAATACGGCAGCAGGCTTCGGGATTAGGGTTACACGCCCTGTGATATGCCCAGGGAGGGCGTATTAGGGGGGAGTGACAGCAGTTTTTCTCGTTATGTTGGCTCTGTCATCAGAATTCCTCGGGATCGAGTCACATGCCCTGTGACATGACCAGGGAGGGCGTGTAAGGGGGGCATGTCAGGCCATTTTTGTCCAAAATCTCAAGAAACCTGTAAAAAGAATAGAAAACAATAGCGACAATAATATATACATAAGGAAGTCAATATATAAGCTTACAAGGCAAGATTTGCACATTAAAAGCCATAAAATACCCTAATAGTTTGGGCTACAAAACGTACTATAAAATTCCCCCACGCTTAAGCTTTGCTTGTCCACAAGCAAAGATATAAAAATTAGATAACCATAAATAAGTGACTAATCAAAACGTTCTAATTATGCCTACACAAGTACTCTGCGAAATTCTTAGTAGGGAGAAGGTGAAACGTAAATCTAAAACAATTACTTAAACATGGTTTAAAATTTATAAACATTACTAACAAAAATAAATCATCCAAAATTTTAACAAATTTCTTTAAATAGATTTAAGCAAAGCAACAAAATGAAAAACACATTGAGTTGTTACTAGATCCAAGCAAGACATTATAACTATATCAATTAAATAAAAAAATTCTAACTTTAAATCCAAAACTAATACTGATTTACTTTTCTTCTTTACTTAGCTAAAAAATAAAATTCAAAAGCATGAACCAAAAGGACTTATTAGGACCGAAATGTTTGGTTTAGGATTAGGATTAGGAGATGAATTCAAAGATAAACAAGGAGGCTTAAAAATCACACTAAATCAAAACAAAGAGTTTCAAAAATAAAATATTTTTTTCTTTCTTTTTCTTTTCCCTTTTTTTTCTTTTCAAAACAAAAGCCATAATTAAATTTTTTCTTTTCATTTTATAATTGGCCAAACAAAAGTAAACACTTATTTTGAGCATACTTTTTCAAAAACTTCCCCAAAAATATCACAAAATAACCTATCATAATCATGAAATTTTTAAATGAAACTCAAAATTTTTAGTGTGATTAGATAGGTTGGAAAATTTGACTTTGGTGAAAATGAAATGATAAGTGGAGCTATCAATTGAAATTGGAAAAAGGCTCAAAAGAGGATAACTAAAGGTAAAAATTATTAGGTTGGCAAGAAATCTCAAAAGAAAATAAAAATGGCCTAAATCATTTTCATGCTTTTAAATTTATCTAAAACATAGTTTTGAAAAATTTCAATAAACAAGTCCTAGATAATAAAAGAAGATTGATGAAATTATCTTGAAAATAAAATTAATAGGTGACTTGGATCGTTCACATCTACTACACTAATCAAAAGTTGATATTACAAAAATTATCCAAAAATAAAAAGGAAAATAGTGGATGAAATAATTTTTTTAAAGTAAATAAGATAAGAATTAAAACCATAATAAAAATACGAGTTTTAGAAAAAACATTTTACGTTAACATGCTACCGTGAATTAGAAACACAACATGACCAACATTTAACTTGTGAAACATAATAAAAAAGAACAATTAGAAAAATTATAATTAGCTAAGTTGTTTATATTGAATTTTGAGAAAAACAAAACAAAAGCAATGGGTACTATTGAAATACCAAAATCTATTTAAACTATTAAAGTAAAAAAACAAATAGCATATATACATATATATATATTTTGGATTTTGAAATATTTTCTATTTTTTTTGTTTTTTAAGAAATATATAAAAAAATAAAGACAAGAGAAAGAGGAAATCATCCCCCAAGCTTAAAATACACATTGTCCTCAATGTAGAAGGAGGGTAGAGAGAGAAAATAAAATAGAAAAGTAAGTATAGAATTTAAAAACAGGTACTTCCCGGATTTATTCGTTGCGAAAGTTGAGTGATGCGCTCCCCCATGCTTGTTCTTTGGATCTTCATTAAATGTCTTATTTGGACTTCATGTTGGATTCAACAGCGTTGGAGCAGGTGATCACAAGAACTTCAGCTTGTCGGAGCTGTCCGGGGCAAAAAATGTAAAATAAAGAAAATAGAGAAAGATAACTTGGGTTGCCTCCCACGAGCGCCCTTTGTTTAAAATGTCATTTGAGTTCGACGCAATAAAATAATATTTTCCAAAAATATTTTGTCCAAAATAATAATTAAAGTTTTTAACAAAAACAAAAAAAGTCTTAAGTTATTTACAGTTTGTGCAAAAGAAACTTAATATTGTTTGGACTGACATTATCATCACCAGAAAAATATAGTTTAAGTTGATGCCCATTCACTTTGAAATTACCCTTATCAGGGTGCGAAATTAAAATAGTACCATATGGAAAAACTTGCAAAACAGAAATCGGGCCAGACCAACGAAAATTTAATTTGCCCAGAAATAAACATAAACGAGAATTATTAAGAAGAACTTGGTCGCCCGACTTAAATGTTTTTGGGTACCATAAGTGCTTGTCGTGAAAACATTTCGTCTGCTCTTTATAAAATTTGTTGTTTTCGTATTCATAAGAGCGCCACTCGTCGAGTTCGTTAAGTTGAATTTTCTAAGGTCGCCAACAGATTGGGGATTGAAATTTAAAAATCGCAAGGCCCAAAAGCACGGTGTTCTAATTCTATAGGTAAATGGCACGATTTTCCATAAACCAACCGGTACGACGTACATCCTAGGGAAGTTTTGTACGCTAATCGGTAGGCCCATAAAGCATCGTCTAATTTTGCTGACCAGTCTTTCCTAGAAGTGGAAACAATCTTTTCTAAAATTTATTTTAATCTCTCTATTCACTACTTCGACTTGTCCATTAGTTTGGGGGTGGTAGGCAGTTGAAAGCTTATGCATAATGCCGTATTTAATAAGAATTTTTGAAAGCTACGCGTTACTAAAATGTGAATGCTTATCGCTAACGATGGCTTGCGGCATACCGAATCGAGAAAATAATTTTTTAAAGAAAGCAATTATGACTCGGGCGTCATTAGTAGGAAGAGCTTGGGCTTCAGCCCAACGTGAAACATAATAGACGGCAACTAAGATGTATTTGTTCCTGAAGATAGAACGAAGAGGGCCAACAAAATCAGTTCCCCAAAGGTCGAAAACTTCGCACTCGAGGAAATAATTTTGTGGAATTTCATTTTGTTGGAAATATTTCCCGAGCGTTGGCAACTATCACACCTACTCATAAAGGCTTGCGCGTCTTTAAATAGGCTAGGCCAGTAAAAACACACGCAAAGCACTTTGTGGGTGGTGCGAGCAGCTTGATAGTGACCACCAGTCGGTCCTTCCTACAAATGTTTTAAAATGTCTAAAACTTTTCAAAATAGACACATCTCCTTATCACTTGGTCCACACAGACTCTGAAAAGATGCGGGTCCTCCCAAAAATAGTTGTTCAACTCAGAAAAGAATTTCTTCTTTTATTGAGAGGGGAACTCTTTTGGGATCACACGAGACACTAAATAATTAGCTATATGTGCAAACCAAAGAGAAGGAGAAGTGTTAGTTGAAAGCAGCTTTTCATCAGGAAAATAATCATTAAAAGATTTTTCATCTAAATTTTCAATATGAGGATTATCTAATCGTGAGAGATGGTCGGCGGCCAAATTCTCAGCTCCTCGCTTTTCAAGGATTTATAAGTCAAACTCCTGAAGGAGTAAGACCCAGTGAATCAGGTGCGACTTGGCATCCGTCTTCGCAAGAAGATACATGAGGGCTGAGTGGTCCGTAAAAACGATAATTTTTGAAAGCGTAATATAAGGGCAGGATTTATCAAAAGCAAACACTATAGCTAGGAGCTTTCTCGGTCGTGGTATAATTCTCTTGTGCTGATGTAAGTGTTTTACTTGCATAATAGATGGGGTGGAAGTTTTTAGATACTTGTTGACCTAATACAGTTCCGACTACAAAACTACTCACATCGCACATAATTTCAAAGGGAAGGTCCCACACTAGAGCTATCATAATGGGGGAATTAATTAACTTTTCTTTAATTAATTCAAAGGCATACAGGAAAAGGTCATCAAAAATAAATGGGGCTTGTTTTTCTAAGAGATGGGTAAGGGGTTTGGTGATTTTAGAGAAGTCTTTTATGAAGCGGCGGTAGAAACCAACGTGACTTAGGAAACTTCTTATAGCTTTCGCGTTCGTAGGTGGCAGCAGCTTCTCGATAACTTCTATCTTAACAATATCTACTTCAATTCCTCTCGCAGAAATTTTATGACCCAAAACTAACCCTTCCCTCACCATAAAATGGCATTTTTCCCAATTTAGGGAAAGGTTAGTTTCTTTGCATCTTTCTAAGACTTTTTCTTGATTTTTAAGCAACTATCAAAGGCATCGCGGAATACGGAGGAATCATCCATAAATACCTCTATAATGCTTTCTATGTACTTGTCAAAGATAGTGAGCATACATCGCTGGAATGTAGATGACAGATTGCACAATCCAAATGGCATTCTTCAGTAGGCGAAAGTGTTGAAGGGACAAGTAAACGTAGTTTTCTCTTGGTCCTCGGGAGAAATGGGGATTTGAAAATATCCCGAAAGACCATTGAGAAAATAGTAAAAGCTATGGCCGGATAATCGCTCTAAGATTTGATCGATGAACAATAATGGGAAGTGGTCCTTATGGGCGGCTTCGTTTAACTTACGATATTCAATACACATTCGCCACCCCATCACCATCCGTGTCAGGATTAAATCATTATTTTCATTTACAATTACAGTTATCCCTCCCTTTTTTAGAACTACCTGAACAGGACTAACCCACTCACTATCGGATATAGGATAGATAATTCCTGCGTCTAAGAGTTTCATCACCTTGCCCTTTATGACTTCTTTCATGTTCGGATTTATACAGTGCTGAGGTTGGATGGAGTTACGCGAATTATCTTCCATTATTATTTTGTGGGTACAGAAAGATGGGCATATGCCCAAGATATCAGATATCTACCAAGACATAGCTCGACGATGCTTACGTAAAACAAGAAGGAGTTTGTCATTTTGTAACTAAGTTAGGTAGGTTGAAACTATTACTGGCAATTTGGAGTCCTTTTCGAAGAAGGCATACCTAAGATGTTCGGGTAGTTCCTTTAATTATATGGTAGGGGGCTCTTCATACGAGGTTTTAGAAATTCTTTCTTTTTCAAATACTATGTCTTCGTAGACTTTTTTATACAAAAAATTAAAAGGGGTGGGGCTAGTGGTCATGGTGGTTTCTTGTAGAAATTCACTTGGAAGAGTAGAGAAAGAACAAAAATCAGAAAATTTATTCTCACTATCAGATGGGTAGTAGGAAGATTCATCACTTAAGGTGTATAAGAAGAATCAGGAGTCGTCATTCTCTAAGGTGTTCTTCATCGAAGGAGTTATAGAGAAGGTTACTTCGTCGTCGCCTACACGAAGGAATAGCTTATCATTTCTTACGTTAATGATAGCTCGGGAGGTGGTAAGGAAGGGTCGACCAAGGATCAGGGGAACTTTGATGTCTTCTTCGATGTCCAATATGACGAAATCCGTCGGGAAGATGAATTTATCGACTTTGACTAGAACGTCCTCCACTATTCCTAATGGGTACTTAACAGATCTATCGGCGAGCTGGATACTCATACGTGTAGGGTTGAGGCTACCAATTCCTAACTTATTGAATAATGAAAGGGGCTTCAGGTTGATACTTGCACCTAAGTCGGCCAATGAGTGCTTGACAAAAAGATGACTAAATACACACGGAATAGAAAAACTACTCGGATCACTGATCTTCTTTGGTAAGCCATTTTTCAAGACTGTAGAGCACTCAGAATTTAGCCTAACGTACAACTAGTTCTCTAACTTCTTCTTATTAGTCGGGAGGTCCTTAAGATACTTAGCGTACTTCAGCATCTGGGAGATAGCTTTATGGAATGGAAGGTTTATGTGGATTTGCTTAAAAATTTATAGGAAGCGGGAGTATTGATCATCCTGACATTGTTTGTTATGTTCGGAAGGGTATGGTGGAGTTGGATCATTTTTAAAGATGGGTGGTGGAGCGAGATATTTTTCTAAAATAGAGAGTGGAGTGATAACTTCTTTTTCAGTGGGTGGTAGAATTTTCAAAATGGGAACGGAGATTGCCTCGTGCTCTTCGCTACCCATACCAAAAAATTGCTTCCCACTCCAAAGAGTTATAGCTTTCGCTTGCTCTCTCGGGTTGGGCTCGGTATTGGAAGGAAGAGACCCTACTGGTTGCTCAGAAATAAATTTTGTGAGCTGTCCTACTTGATTTTCTATATTTTAACGCTTACGGTTAAGGTTCTTATAGTAGCATCATTTGTGGTTATATATTTAGAAAGTAACTCCTCCAAGTTTGGAGGTTTTGGATAGTTTTGAAAAGGTGGAGGTGGTGCAGAAAAATCGTTTTGTGGTGGCGGGTGCATTGCGTTCGAAGGGTTACTCCACGAAAAATTCGGGTGGTTCCGTAAAGCAGGATTATAATGATTCGGAAAAGTAAAACCAGGAGCATGAAAATTTGCAGCAGAAAAATTATTAAAAGTATTTCTAGGCATATTATTAACATATTCTAATTGTTCGGAAGTAGGAGTTGCAGATTCCCATACTTGAGGGGCGGAGGCAGCAGTCATCTTCGTAATTTTTTTACTTAATATTTCTACTTCCAGAGCTAGATGGGAGACGTTGTCTACTTCAAAGATACCTGCAGGTTTATTTGGGAGGGACCTAGGCACATTCCACTGATATGTGTTCATGGCCATGTCCTCGAAAAGCTCAAGAGATGCTTCTGGGGTCTTATGCTTTAAAGTACCACAAAGATCTGTGTCTATCATTTGCTTTGTATTTTGATTTTGCCCATTATAAAAAGTCTGCACTTGTAACCATACAAGAAGTGCGTGATGGAGGCATCGTCTTAATAGTTCTTTAAATCTTTCCCAGGTTTCATATAAGGTTTTAGAGTCTTTTTGTCCAAAGGCAGAAATATCGTTCCTAAGTTTTACGGTTTTAGCTGGCGGAAAATACTTCGTCAGAAATTTTTCAGTTAGTTGACCCCAAGTGGTGATGCTCCCTCTTGGAAGAGTTATCAACCATTGTTTAGCTTTGGTTCTTAGGGAGAAAGGAAATAATCTTAGCCTAATAGCATCATTTGTAACACAATTTATCTTGAAGGTGTCACAAATCTCAAGAAAGCTTGCTACATGTGCGTTCGGATCTTCATCTTGAAGTCCGTCATATTGCACATACTGCTGCACCATTTGAATTATGCTAGGCTTTAGTTCAGAATTATTATTAGCTATACCAGGGAAAACGATGCTTGATTCTATTCCCTCTAGATTCGGTCGTGCATAAAAGGACATAGGCCTATGCACGGCCTCCTCCACGTGGGGTTCTTCCATTCTTAAAGTAGAAAATGACTGGGAATCCTCAACCAATATTTGGAGAGTACGGCCTTGAAATCACAATCTTCTCCGAAGAGTACGCTCAATTTTGTGGTTCAAGTCCAAAATAACCTACGGACTCCCGTGGGTCATGCACTAGAAGAAGAGAAGATATATAAAAGAAATAAACTAGAAAAAATGAACTACTAAACTTTTTTGAAATCAGAATTTTTTTATGTTTTAACTTCCGAACTTCCCAAGGGCTACCCAATGAAGGGTTTTCAAGGTACTAGACAAGATAGTGGTATTTAAGCCACTTTACACTTTTTGAGAGAGTTAGGTGGTGTAGAAAAATTGTGAAGTGGGTTTATATTAAGAGCATTAATATATTTTTTGATTTTTAAATTTTTTAGAAAGAGGGTTAAAAAGATAATTTATAAAAGTAATAGGTTCGTGTTTTCAAATTATTAACAAAAGTTGCTCCCCGGCAACGGCGCCAAAAACTTTGTGATCTCTTTCTGCTTGAGAAAAGAGAGCCGAACTAGCAATCCAAGTAGGCAAGTATACCTATTGAACTATAGCTAGGGGACACAAGTGTCGTATTGAAATCCGGGAACTGTTGAGTAAACCTACTCACATGAAAACTATTATCTTATCGAAAGATGGCTTTAGGGTTTGCTAAGGGAAAACTAAATGAACTTAAGAAAGGAAATATTGCACTAAAAAGAGAACTAATTGTAGTTAAGCGGAGAGCTAATAAAAATGATTACCACAAACGGTTGTAACAATGAAATGGAAAAACACTCGATCGAGAATCACCTCGGCAAGAGTTGACTAAAAATGCGATAAAAAACTTAACTTAATAGGGTAAAGGTCCTTTACCGTGGAGGTTCCTAAAACTTGAACACGCTTCTCTCGATGTCGTGCATAACTGAGTTTAGGAAGGTCCGATCGAACTCTCGTCCAAATCGGAGGCCTAAAGCTCGCTCTACGCGGTGAATCCCACTATTGGATTTCACTCAAATCCAGGCGATTTGGATGTCTGCCTCTCTCGAGGGGTGCGTGCAACTCCCTTACTCTTGAGTGTTCACTTCAAAGTATGATCCACTCAACTAGCTAAGAGTGAAAACAGAAATGTAAATTATATATCGATGATATAACTCCAAACATGAAAATCAAGAGCAATTTGAAGGCCTAAACCCTAAAGAGAAAAGGTAAATTTAAAGCATCATAACTTAATAAACACAAACCTCAGATCATCAAGATCGAGTACAAGGAGGATTAGTTAATCATAGTGAAGTGGAGGTGGAGGGATGAGTAGAAAAGCATTAAGAATAGAAAGTAAACAAAGGGCACTTATATTAATATTAAAGAGAGCTACAACTTGGAAAAGAAAATTACACTTGCAATGAAATGAAAACCTAAACTAACATTATATTTAGCAACTAAAGGAAGTACAAAAACTATAACAAAAGCTTACACTAAGCTAGGGATAAGAAAAACACAAAATGCGAAAGAGAGAAAGAGAGAGAGAACAGGAAAAAGACTAAGAAATAAAAGGGCAGCACCTCCCCTCTAAAATAAAAACTGTTCTAGACACAAAGGGGTACCACTGTATTTATAGGAAAAATTCTCGGGTTGGACACACCCTCTGTCATGCCAGGTATTGCATGTTAGGGGGCGTGACATGCACGGAGTTGACCTCGGGCTCTGAATTCTGGCGGGAATGATGATTGCTTCTGTACATCGGTGGACACGCCCTGGGCCATGCCCGTGTAGGAGGGGAATGTAAGGCATGTCAAGTCTCAATCATTGGTCGGAAATCTGCCAGTCTTCGAAAAAGTAGGAACACGCCCAGGGCCACGCCCTTATAGGGGGGGGTAAGTACTGTTGACGTACATCAACGGAAAATCATTAAATGCGGCAGCAGTCTTTGGGATGAGGGTGACACGACCAAGGAGGGTGTGTCAAGGGGGCGTGACAACGGTTTTTGTTAGCTCTGTCATCAGACTTCCTTTGGATCGAGTCACATGCCCTGTGATACGCCTAGGGAGGGCATGTCAGGGGGGCGTGTCAGGTCATTTTTGGCAAAAATCTCTAGAAACCTGCAAAAAGAGAAGAAAACATTAGCGGCAATAATATATACATTAGGAAGTCAATATATAAGCTAACAAGACAAGATTTCCACATTAAAAGCAATAAAAAACACTAATAGTTTAGACAACAAAACATACTATCACCCCTCTAAGTTTTTAGGTTCCCTTGAAACTAAATACTTTCAATAACTTTTGGGAATTAATTTTTGAAATGGGGAGGAACTTCATCTTCTTCCTCTTGACACTATTGCAGAGTCAAGAGAATTTGTTCCGAGTGCTAATCTGAAAGTTGATACAAGTTAGATGTTGCCATTTTCACCTACAACAACAAGTTTAGAGAAACTACACTGAGGTAGTAGAAGAAGATGCCAAGGCTAGCGCTAGCTCAAGCGATTAGTTGATATAAGATAGCTGTTGTCATTCTCACCAGAAATAGAAAGTTAAGAGAAACATCTCTAAGAAAGAAGGTGCTGCAAGGACTAACCATAGATACAACTACTTTACAGTTCAAGCAGATTCTTCCTGAAGAACATTTTCTATAGTAGTGAAGAAGGAGACTGGACTTAGCTACTTCAGTTCAGAAGAAGGAAGACACAAAGAAAATATCTCTGGTGTCTAGTCTTCATCAACACACTTTACTCTCTCTAGGATCCTTTAGATCTGAGTGTAAGTAGTTTTTATAAAGTCTTAGTGTAAGATCTTTTGTAGATTTGAGTGGTAGGATTCAGGCTATGAAACTAAGGTAGGATCCCTACGTGGATCTGAGGTAGGTACGGTGTGCCTGAGTTATAGGACTTGTGCTTAAGTCTGAGGTAGGATGCTGGAATGGATCTGTGTTTTAGGGCAGTTTGTCTGAGGTAGGATCTGTGTCAGATATTAGGTAGGAGAGTATTCCTCTCTGAGTTATAGGGTTATACTCCTAGCCTGAGTGTAGGAATATTAACTTAGTCTGAGGTAGGTGATCTTTCGATCACTCAGCTGTAGGCGCAAAGCTTGCTTTGAGTTGTAGGTCTTTGTGCCTAAGGTAGGTCTTGGAGGAGACTGAGAGATCATGAGGAATCTGAGTTGTAAGCTCTTAGGAGCCGAGTTTGGAGAAGTGCCCTATCTAACACACTGTTAGAAAGGTAGGAGGGAGAATGGATGTACCCATAAACTGGAGAACCACTATAAATCTTGTGTGTTGTTGGATCCCTAGTTGGATTTGGGCTAGGTTCACTAAATTAGGTTAACGTCTTACCCACATTATATAGCCAGGGTCAAGTCTGGTAGTCCTAGAGTTTAAGCCAGTCATTAGGTTCAACATTCATAGACCAGCCAGATGAGGACATCAATAGTCTAAAGACTTAGAAGATTCAGAGAATAGAATGATCAGTTCGAAGTTCTTCGAACTCAGCTCGATGATCGTCGATCTCCGATCAACGAACTCAGAGTTATTTCTATGAGCTGAGCTCGACGATATTCGAGCTCAGGTCGACGATCATGTCTTTCAGACAGATTCTTAGCTCGACGAACTCATATCGCAGAATTGGCAAGTTATTCTATGAATGCAGTTCGCAGAGCTCAGGTCGATGAACTTTGAACTCAGGTCGACGAATTCCGTTAAGAGGTCAACGATTTTTGTCCCGAGTCAAAAATAGAAGTTTTCTTTCTTCTATACCTCACTTTCTATATTATTTAGCAGTATTATTCCTGAGTAATTAATGCTAATATTCCCCTGAATATAGCCGTTATTGGCAGCATTATTATGGTTTTCATCAGGGTAATTACTTTCTTATTTTATTAGGGACAGTTGGGAAAACTCATTTATGACAGTCATTCCAGCCATTTGTATTCTCCAGATCCTTCAACAATTAATGCAGGAATTCAAATTCAAAGGAGAATTTCTGACTGCAGAATATAAAAAGATTTTTTCTCTTTTCAGTCGATAGACACTTAGCCAGAACTAAAAATATACTGAGCCAGAGATTCTCAGAAAATATACAACACACAAGAATTCTGAGAGACACACTAAACATTTACAACTCTCTCCCAGTGTAGAAAACATTCTGTTTTCCTCCTTGTCCATTCTGAAGACTAAAGGAGAACATTCATCACAATCAAGAGTCTACATCAATATTCTCCTCCAGGAACTTTCAAGGACAACTCATCTTGATTCAGTCAGAATGTTCCAGGATTGTTTTCAGACAAGGCTGAAGACCTATACCCTGAAGCAAAGCTTCCAGTGTTCCTGAACCATTCAACATCTCAGGGGGAGCTTTGATAAGATCAAGATCCACTAGTCTTCTCTGTTGATTAGAGAAAGAGAAGACACCATGTAACACCCCCATCCATCGTATGGCATATAATAGAAGATCTAGCTGGAACCCGATGCCATATACCACGGACAGTCGGAAGGGTTACAGAATAATACCAAAAACTCAACTACTCGCCCTAACACAGAGAATTCAAGCAAAAGATTTTAAACAGTTTAAGAGAACCCAAAATTTTCACAACAACGGCATGAATGTCCACTATACACCACAGGAATGAAATACAACAAATACACAATGGAGTACTTGGCCTTATGGTCTTACAAATGTTCACTTGATAATATAATGTTTTACATACATCGGCTCACAGGCCGGCCACACATGACAAAAGTAAAACAACAGTTTTCTTTGGCCTTCGAGGACCAGCTTAGCAACTTGGGCTTCAGCCCGCTATTTGGCGCTTGGCTCCGCAGAACCTATAAGCAACATTCCATCGCACGGTGGCAAACAAAGCAACGGTCAGCTAAGGCTGACCAAATTATAATGACCCTGCCCCTTACTCGAGATGGCGGTGCTCCTTCCCTCCATTTCATTAGCCCAACTAAACCTTTTAGTGCATAAGTATATTTTTCCACAGGTGTAGGCTCTCTTGGCCAAACACCCCGTGCACTCAGGGCACATTCTCAGTGAATCCGGTAAATTCCATGGGTTCACTACCATCCCCGGGATGACAAAAATTGTGAGCATTTTTGAGTTTTTCTGATCGCAGTCCAAGACTCCCGACTATGCCAACGGCTAGTTCCACTTTAGGTCCTCTAGCACCAAACCGCAAAGGTTAAATCAGATACTACACGGAAAACAAAAGCGCAAGTCCGTTTTCACCCGCCAGTTGCTCACGCCGCCTTGTCACTTTAAGACATACGCATGGGCCAAGCTTCACCCAGATCCTTAAACATTCCCTATCATCAAATAACCCAGTTATGTTCAAGGCTTGCTCCCCGGCCGCCAAGTTAGTAGAATTATGATTCCGCCCAGTTTTTCGGGTGCGCCTTGGAGTTAATCCCCAAGGATCCCTGCTGCAATCTACCGCGTAGAAACCCGAAAACAACGCACAGAGTATTCTCCTGCTACTCATGCAATGTAACACCATCGAGCCAGACAAACACATCCGGGTAGGCTTCACACACAATGCCTATGTCCGTACTACGATTCCAGACTCTAAACATGGGGGACTTTACATATTTACCCCAAGGAACACCTCAAACTCACCGCACACTCGCATGAGAGGGTTTTCCCATGCAAAGGAAGAATAGCTTCACATGCTTAAGTTGAGAATCGTTACCCTTGAGTCTGCTTTGGCGCCATGAAGAACTAGCCGGATGAAAGGCTTCGCAAGGAAATTCTCTCCACGGATCTGGTCTCAGTTCTCAAGTTCATTCTCCGATGCTCCGCTGGCGGCCGGATTCCTCCCCTTCCCTCTTCCTTGCTCTCTCCTCTCTCTAACTTCTTAGAAAGAGAAAACTTAAGATGAAATGAGGAATTATTCCTCTATTCCCGGACTTAAGAAGGCAGGAACTCATCTGGGCTGTCAGATCTTGTTTAAAGAAAATGAACTGCTCAGATTTGCCTAAAATCTCTTATTCTAGGGCCGAACACGGCTTTGCACACGGCCGTGTCCCAGGCTGTGTGCCTCGATCCAGACACGATTGTCGAGTACAGAAAAGCGCACGGGTTAGGACATGCCCGTGTCCCAACTAGACATGCCTGTGTCGGGTTATCGACATGCCCGTTACCAGTGGCGTGTCACGAATAACCGCCACGCCAACCGACACGACCCTTTGTGGACACGGGTGGCCGCACGCCCGTGCCAAATGTAATGCGCCCGTGTCATACAATACACGCATATATTCCGGGCTGTGTCCCAAGTCGATATAGGACTAAACTTCCAGAGGAGTACACGACCATGTGACAAGCCTGTGTCATATGTCGTATGCCTGACACGCCCTGTGACACGCCCATATCACAGGCCATGTTTTAGCACTCAACGCTCATCGACCTCTAATATACTACGCGAGCACGATACAGCCATGTGACACGCCCGTGTTATAGGCCATGTTCACCCTGCCAAGACCCGAACTTGGTTTGAACACCGCCCGTTTCACTTTTAAGTTTCAGGGCGTTACAAATCCCTCCCCCCCCTTAAAGAATTTCATCCACAAAATTATGTAAAGGTACACAAAACAATTTAAATATTACCTGCATGGAATAATTCGGGGTATGCTTCCAACATAGTCTCCTCTCGCTCCCAAGAAAGATCCTTACATCTGCAGTTATCCCATCGGACATTAACCATTCGAATTTCCTTGTTGCGGAGCCGTTTAACTTCAAAGTCTTCAATGCGAATTGGCTTGACTTTGGTCGTCAAACCATTATCAATCGGCACTTGATCGACCGCAACAACCTGAGAAGGCTCTTGTACCACATTCCACAATACCGAAATGTGGCATACATCGTGTAGACTACTCAATTCCACCGACAACTTCAATCGATACGCTGCTTCGCAAATCCGCTCAAGGATCTCGAACGGTCCAAGGTATCTCGGACTCAGCTTCTTCAAGCGTCGAATCCGCGAGACACCCTTGAACAGCTTGATTTTTAAATATACCCATTCGGCAACACTGAACTCCACATTCCTATGCTTGACATTATAGTATTTTGCCTGCCTGTCCCGAGCGATCTTTAACCATTCCTGAATCGTACATACCATTGAAGTGACATCTTCCACTGCCTGACATTTGTATAGCTTTGACTCGCTTGTCTCTAACCAAGACAACGGCGTGCGACACCTTCTCCCATACATGGCCTCGAAAGGAGCCATTCCAATACTTGCTTGAAAACTATTATTGTATGCAAAATCTACCATGTACATGATCTTGCCACTATTTTCTGAAATCCAAGGCGCACATGCGAAGAATTTCCTCCATCGTCCTGTTGACCCTTTCAATTTGACAATACATTTGTGGATGAAAGGCTGTGCTGAAACTCAACTTAGTTCCCAACAACTTATGCACCAGCCTCCAGTCATTTGACGTGAAGCGTCCGTCTCGTTCACGAATAATACTGCGTGGAACACCATGCAACCGTATAATATTATCCACATAGAGTTTGGCTAACTTTTCCACCGGATCTTCCTTCCTATTCGGGATGAAGTGCGACACCTTTGTCAATCTGTCTACGACCACCCAGATGGCGTAATTTCCATTTTGCGACCTTGGCAAACCATGCAAAAATTCCATGCAAATGTCGTCGAACTTCCATTTCGGGATAGACAAGGACTTCAAGAAACCTCCAGGCTTCTGGCACTCTGCCTTTACCAAGGAACAAGTTTGGCACTTCGCCACAAAAAGTGCTATATCCTTCTTCAACCCTGGCCACCAAAATAACTTCTTCATGTCCCTATACATTTTCGTGCTCCCTGGGTTGATTGAGTACTTGGTATGATGAGCCTCATACATTAACTCCTCCAGAAGAGTTTATGCACTAGGGTTGCATAGGCGACCGTCCTTTCTTAGCAGTCCATCTTTAACTGCAAATTGGGAATTTGACCCATTAAACGATTCATCCAAGATCATCTTCATACTGCTATCCTGAACAAAAGCTCGCTAAATCCTATCAACTAGGTCATACTGCACCTCCGTCCAACATAATATTGCCTCGACACTAGCCTGCTTGTCAACGCAGGAGATCCCCAATGCCTCCAAATCATGGACCAAACTCTCGTCATGCCCCTCCAACCAGTTGGCTTGCGCAGGTGCCCTACCACTCAACGCATCCGCCAATGCATTTCCTTTCCCGGGCACATAATTAATTTGGAAAGTATAGTCCCCCAGGAACTCCATCTACCTCTGCCGCCTTATGTTCAGGTCCTTCTGATCTAGCAAAAACTTCAGGCTCTTATGATCGGTGTAGATATTGACCTTCAAACCATACAGATAGTGCCTCCACAGCTTTAGAGCAAATATCACAGCCGCTAACTCCAAGTCATGGACCGAATAATATCTCTCATGAACCTTCAACTATCGTGATCCAGAGGTTATCACTCTCCCATTATGTACATAGCCCAAACCACTGCCCGAAGAATCACTATAAATTTTAAACCCTGCGGACCCACTCGGCGAACGCAAAATAGGCGTTGTGACCAACCGTCTCTTCAATTCTTCAAAAGCCTGCATGCAATCAAGCGTACATAGAAACTTTTGACCCTTCCTTGTCAACGTCGTGAGTGGTAGCGCTATCTGCGAGAAGTTCTCAACGAAGCGCCTATAGTAGCCGGCAAGCCCCAGAAAGCTCTGGACTTTCGCCACCATAGTCAACGCTGGCCACTCCTTAATCACCGCTATCTTCGCCGGATCCACCGTTATGCCTTCACCACTAACAATATGACCAAGGAACGCGATTGAGAATAAGCAAAACTCACACTTGGAGAACTTAGCATACAACTGATTCTTCCTCAACGTCTCCAATACCTTATGCAAATGCTTGTAGTGATCATCCTCAAACCGCGAGTACACCAAGATGACGTCGATAAATACTATCACGAAATTGTCCAGGTACTCTCTGAACGTCCTGTTCATTAGCTCCATAAACATGGATGGCGCATTGGTCAGCCCAAACGGCATGATCGTAAACTCATAATGTCCAAACCGCCTACTGAACGCTGTCTTTGGAATGTCACTTTATCTTATCCTTACCTGGTAGTATCCGGATTTCAGATCTAGCTTCTAATAAACCGTTGACCCAACCAACTGATCAAATTGATCATAAACCCTTGGGATCGGATACTTATTCTTTTCTGTAAGCTTGTTCAACTCCCGATAGTCAATACAAAGTCGCAAGCTCCCATCTTTATTCTTAACGAAAAGGACCGATACGCTCCAAGGCGACAAACTTGGACGCACATACCCTTGCTCTAACAATTCTTGAAGTTGTACTTTCAACTCCACTCTCTCCTTAGGAGCTATCCGATACGGATAGCGTGACACCAGTTTGGCACCCGGCACCAGCTCAATTGTAAAATCAATCTCCCGTTGAGGAGGGGCTCTCGGGAGGTCATCTGGGAATACATCAGGATACTTGGACACCACTGCAATACTGTCCAAAACAGGATTAGGCATTGAAGCCTGCACTGAAATGACAAACAACTCAGCCCAGGACCGAACTGCCTTAATCACCTGAAGAGCTGACATCATAATCTTGCTCGACCCTTTCATGCCCGCAAACGTAGTCTCCTGATCAGTATTCAGTCCTAACTTCACCTCATTTCGAAATTAATTATTGCATGCTCGCTGCTCCGAGAGCCAATCCATTCTAAAGATAAAATCGAACTCCACTAACGGCAACATCGACGCTTGCAAAACAAACTCTTGATCGCCGATCCGAATCTTTACCACACAGACTCTATTTGCGCGCATTGAGCACCCATTGGGAAACAACACATCCAACTTGTCTTTTGCCATCGAAGAAGGAACTCCGATGCACGATATGAATCTTTCAGACAAGAAGGAATGCGAAGCTCCCGTATGAAACAGGGCTCTCGCCGGACTATCAAAAACTAACACAAAGCCTAGCACCGAGATTTATAAGATAACATGTAAAAGGGTAACAGCTACAATGCTAAATAGTAATAATTTAAATCATACTTGTCACCTCATCAGCTTTCTTAATGGCCTCTTACAGACTAAGGTTGTATACTATAGGCTGGGCTGGAGCATGGTTGGATGCGATCGACTCCGCCGTCTTCCCCTTTTCCTCATAAGTTGCTCTAGGCCTCTTCTCGGACTTTGCATGACCGCTCCAACACACACGTGCAAAATGCCCCACCTTTCCAAAGTTGTAGCATGCTCTTGGGACTTGACTTGTGTTTTCCCCCATCGCACCAAACGAAGGGGATGAACTCAAAGTCTTTTGCTTCTTGTTCCATTTGCGGAAACCAGACTTTGAATTTGGCACTTTGAACTCTGACCTCTTTTCCCCTGGGTCCTTCCTCCCTTGAACTTTCTTCGTGACCCTTTCTAATTACCGAGACACATTTACCAAGGCTAGGAAGCCTTGCGCCTTAGGCCCAGGGAGGAGTTGCTATTAGTCGCCCTGTAGGCCCTCATAAAATAGGTTGGTCTTCCGCTCCTCTTCAGTAAACATAACATCAGCATAACGACCTAACCGAGTAAACTCGTGGAGATACTCATCCACGCTACTCTCTCCCTGAGTCAAACCAAGGTACTTATTCTCCATCTCAACCTTCTGGGCAGAAGGTAGGTATCTGGCCAAGAACAACCTTGAGAATTCCTCCATCGGTACTTCAGCAAGTTGCCTTTCCACCAAGAGATGAACCTCCAACTCGTCCCACCACATCCTTACCTCACCAGCCAATAGGAAGGTCGCTATTGTGGTCTTCTGCCACTCCATAGTTTCAATGACGGTCATGACCCTCTTCATAGTAGGGAGCCAATCCTCATCTTGAGTTGGCGTTCCCATCCCGTCGAATACCGAAGGATTAAAGCTCATCACATGCTTGAGCTGTTTCTCCGTGGCTCTCCTTGGAATTACCGGATCAACTGCCCCATGATCTACCACTATTATCAGTTCTTGCTCATTAGTAGGCGGTCCGGGCTGCACTTATTGGGCATTGATCATAGCCAAGACTTCTTCAGCCACCAATATTATGGTTTTTGCTGATGGAGGTGTTGTAGGCACGTCACTCGGAGCACTACTTTCTGCCGATTGCGGACGTTCCGATTGCCCAGCATCGCTCCTAGGTACCTAATATAGCATAAACCCTTGATTAGGCGACACACAAATTACTAAAAGAAGTTATTTGAACACTTAGGTTCCTCAAAACTAGTGTATTTTTTCATTCCTAAGTGGACATTCATGAGTTCTTTTATGTTATAACGATGACGCACATACAAGTGCTCACCACCCCTTAAAAGAATTCACCCATGAATTCAAATACAGACGACCGACACCCTAGTCTAATACCAAATTATAACACAACCTTTTGTTATATGGCATATAACAGAAGGTCCAGCTGGAACCCGACGCCATATACTACGGACAGTCGGAAGGGTTACAAAATAATACCAAAAACTCAACTACTCTTCCTAACACAGAGCATTCTAGCGGAAGCTTTTAAACAGTTTAAGAGAACAAAATTTGCACAACAATGGCATGAATGTCCACTATACACCACAGGAATGAAATACAATAAATACACAAAGGAGTACTTGGCCTTATGGCCTTTCAAATGTTCACTTGACAATATAATGTTTTACATACGTCGGCTCACAAGCCGGCCACACATGACAAAAGTAAAACAACATTTCGCTTTTGCCTTTGAGGGCCAACTAAGCAACTTGGGCTTCAGCCCGCTATTTGGTGCTTGGCTCCGCAGCACCTGCAAGCAACATTCCACCGCACGGTGGCAAACAAAGCAACGGTCAGCAAAGGCTGACAAAATTATAACGACCCTGCCCCTTACTTGGGATGGCGGTGCTCCTTCCCTGCATTTCATTAGCCTAGCTAAACCTTAAAGTGCATAAGTATATTTCGCCACAGGTGTAGGCTCGCTCGGCCAAACACCTCGTGCACTAAGGGCACATTCTCAGTGAATCCAGGCAATTATGTGGCTTTACTACCATCCTCAGGATGGAAAACATTATGAGCATTTTTGAGTCTTTCCGATCGCAGTCCAAGACTCCCGACTATGCGAACGGCTAGTTCCACTTTAGGGCCTCTAGCACCGAACCACAAAGCCTAGGTCCATTTCCACCCACCCGTTCCTCACGCCGCCTAGTAACTTTAAGACGTATGTGTGGGCCAAGCTTCATCCGGATCCTAAAACATTCCCAATCATCACATAACCCAGTTATGTTCAAGGCAGGCTCCCCGGCCGCCAAGTTAGCAGAATTACGATTCTGCCCAGTTTTCCGGATGTGCCTTGGAGTTGATCCCCAAGGATCCCTGCTGCAATCTTCCGCATAGAAACCCGAAAACAATGCACGGAGTCTTCTCCGGCTACTCATATAATGCAACATCACCGATCCATACAATCACGTCCGGGTAGGATTCACATAAAATGCCTATGTCTGTACTATGATTCCGGACTCTAAATAAGGGGGACTTTATATATCTACCCCAAGGAACACCGCAAACTCACTGCACACTCGCGTGAGAGGGTTTTACCATGCAAAGGAAGAAGAGCTTCACATGCTCAAGTTGAGAATCATTACCCTTTAAGTCTACTTTTGCTCCTTGAAGAACTAGCCGGATGAAAGGCTTCGCAAGGGAATTCTCTCCACGGATCTGGTCTCGGTTCTCAAGTTCGTGCTCCGATGCTCCGCCGGCAGCCGAATTCCTCCCCTTCCCTCTTCCTTGGTCTCTCCTCTCTCTAACTTTTTAGAAAGAGAAAACTTAAGAGGAAATGAGGAACTAATCCTCTATTCCCGGACTTAAGAAGGTAGGAACTCAATTGGGCTGTTAGAACTTGTTTTAAAAAAACGAATGGCTCAGATTTGCCTAAAATATCTTAATCCTGGGCCGAACACGGCTTTGCACATGGCCGTGTCCCGGGTCGTGTCCCTCGATCTAGACACGATTGTCGTGTATAGAAAAGCACACGGGTTAGGACACGCCTGTGTCCCAACCTGACACGCTCGTGTCGGGTCATCGACATGCCCGTGACCAGTGGCGTGTCACGAATAACCGCCATGCCAACCGACACGACCCTTAGTTGAGACGGGTGGCCACATGCCCGTGCCAAATCTTACATGCCCGTGTCATACAGTACACGCCCGTGTTTCGGGCCGTGTCTAGGGTCGACACAAGACCAAACTTTCAAAGGATTACACGGCAATGTGACACGCCCATGTCCCATATCGTGTGCCTGACATGCCCTGTGACACGCCCGTGTCACAGGCTGTGTTCAAGCACTCAACTCTCTTCGACCTCTACTCGACTACCCGAGAACGACATTGCTATATGACACACCCGTATCACAGGCCGTGTTCACCCTGCCAAGACCCGAACTTGGTTCGAACACCACCCGTTTCACTTTTAAGTTTTGGGCGTTACACACCATCACCTCCTCTCACCTCCTGAAAAAGGGTTTTAACTCCCTTCAAAAGTTAACCACTTAGTTGTCAAGTCTCCTGATCAAAAGACTTGGGTTAGTTTTTGGGCACCTGATCAAAATCCAAAAGGTTGTTATATCTCCCTAGAAATAGATATTGTGGTGGCATTCACCTGATCAAAAACCTGTTAGTGGATTCCTACTAGGGTGGTAGAAGAGTGGATGTACCCAGGTTGGGGAACCACTATAAAATTTCTTGTGTTGTCTTATTGTTTTAATTTTCTTTCTATTCTTACTGTGCTGTGATAGATAGATAGATTAGCTTAACCTGCTTTTATTTCTTTCTATATTATTATTGGTATCACCTATTTTAAACTCTGATATAAAACTTAAAAACAGCCAAAGTTTTAAATACTCTATTAACCCTCCCCTCTAGAGAAAATCAGATCTAACCCCCATATTTCAATTAGTATCAGAGGGGTGTTCCTTTGATTGTACAAGCTAACACTTGAACCAAGATCCTTGTTAGATAAGATTTCCTCTTTTCTTTGTTTTTCTATTTTCACTTAATTGCACTTAACAAAGACTATGCAAGTGATGGGCTAAAACCCAAACATGCAAGTGTACCTATCGAATCGTAGTATCAAGGTCGTATTTAAACTCAGGGTTGTCAAGTACTGCTACTCACGCTTGAACTATTATCCTACCGGAAAACTGTTGGGATTTGACAATTTTTAAAAGTATAATAAAAGATAATTTTTAGACGAAAGAAAACTTATAATAAAAAGATAGCATTCGATTGAAGATTCACCATAAAACGAAATGAGAGGGATGAAAAGGCATAGTTTTAAATTTTCAAATCATACTCGACCGTGACAGATCCGATATTAGGAAATAATCTCGCTAGAGAATTAAATCCCCAAACTTATAGATGTTTTGATCAAAATCTCTTTCAAGTCAAAAAGGCCTAAAGCCACATTATCGAGGTGACCCGCACTATTAGATTTGACTCCAATCCGGAAGATTTACGTCATCCTATCTCTAGGGTTGCGTTCAACTCCTTCCTTCTTCGAGTGATCTTTCACATTCACGAGCCTCTCGGCTACTTAAATATGAGATCCAAAGCCTACTACCGTATACCGGAAATACGGAGTCGACAAAATAAGGATCAAAGAAGGATCGAGTAAAATTAAGCAAAAATAAGACTATGAAATAAAAGAAACCCTCATCTCATTTTATGGATCCTCATGATCGAAGGCTAAGAGAAATTAGCTACTCATAATTGAAAGGAAAGACAAAATAAGATAAGAGAGGAATATTTTCATTACTTGCAAAAAGGGAAGAGTATACAAAATATTTAAAAGAGAAGACTATATTATGAAGAAAACTTGCAATAATGAAAAAGCTATAACAATAATGAAACTAAAAATAACAACTCACACGCACTCTCCACTCTCCAACTCAACACTCAAATTTAACTTAAAACATCACTTCCCAAAAAATTCATTCTTTGTCTTGAGGGATGGGGTGGATTTTATTGGAGATGGAGAATCTTCTAGATTATAGGAAATGAATGGGACATGAAGGGTGGCCGGCCATAGGCTTTGGAGAAGGTTCATGCATGAATTAAATGAAGGGGGAGAGAGGGTATGACGGATGCATTGTATGACATTTAATGGAACGAAAATAGGAGATATTTAATAGAAAGTGGATGAATGTAGAGGAGGGTGGCAAGCCATGAGGGTGGCAAGGTGTATGCATAACATTAAATGAGGGAGAGAGAAGTAAGAGAGAGGGGGCCGGCCAATGCATGGATTAAATGGGCTTTGTAGTGGGCTCGGGTAGGATGAAATGGAGCAGCTAGGTGGGCTCGGGATACTTGCATTGGAGGGCTCGGGTTTGCTTAGTAGATGGCCGGGCTACTCAGGTTGTATGGCTTGAGGGCTCGGGTTCTTCATGTGGGCTGGCCGAGCATGAATGGGGGGGCTGCATCATGATATGGGCTGTACTATAAGTGGTCGGGCAGCATGCATGTTTGACTTGAACCTAAAAATAACAAGATAAAACAAACATTAGAAACTTTAACAAAGCACAAAACATATCATGATATTAGTTAATAAAATTAAACAAAACTAAACATAAAACATAGCAAGAACAAAACACAAAAGACATATAATAAAACTAGAAATATTTATAATAACAAACGCAAAAGACATTAAGTGAGAAATAACATAAAATAAACGAAAATATAAATAAACTTAGGGATTTGTTAAACTAAATTATACCAAAAAATGATGACTAAAAGTAGTCATCAAATTCCACCATGCTAGAGCTTTTGCTTGCCCTCAAGCAAATGAAAATTAAAGAACTAGGGAAAGAAAACAAAGTAGATTTAGGTTTCATAATTAAGAAAAACAAAACATAAAAAATTAAACTATCTTAATTTTTATGCTAACAACTAGTGGGTTGAGAAGTGCACAATATAAAATTTGAAAGTGGAGACCGAAAATTATCATTAGAACATAGAAGAGAGTTACACATTTCTAAATACCTAAAACAAGGAATCCAAAATAAATGAAAATAAGGAAAACAAAAGTAGAGGTTCTAAATAAACGGCGCATTAACGAACTACTAGGTTGCTAGAATAACAATTAACCCTAAATCACCTCAAGATAACCTCCAAAGAAATCCATCAATGATGGTGGCCATAGGCTTGTCCGTTCACACTTTCTCCACTACGCGAATTTACGTTCTAAAGATAAATAGGACTTCTAATAGGCGTTAAAACTTGGCTTAGGTAAATGATTAGGAAATGAAAACATGGATAAACATTAGGGCTTAAACACTAAAGCAAGGTTAAGCTCAAAAATATAAAAACATGAAGAGAAATGATAAGTACTTTAAACAATCAAAAGGCCATAAATATTTACTTTAATAATTTGGCAACAATTAAACTTCATTTTTCCTTTTTTCCACTCTTTTTTTTGATTTGATAACATTTTGATATTAACATTTTTCATAAGAGAGAGCTCCAAAAATAGGCTTTAAAATTTCATTTTCATTTCAAAGTTAATACCCCTTCACAAAAATGAATTTTAAGCTCAAAGTTTTAGTGTGAAAATAAGAAAGACATTTTGGCTTTGGGGAAAATAATGAAATGAAAGGTGGAGCTAAAAACAAATAAACATGGAAAAAGGCCCAAAAATTGTTTTGCAAGGGTAAATTTGTTGGTGGGCAAGAAAAGCTAAAACTAGTCAAAGGGTGGCCTTAATCATTTCTAAAGTACGTAAAAATGGCGCAAATGCTTCGAGAGTAGCTAAGGACAAGTTCTAGACACCAAGAAAGACTACCCCACAAATGAAAAAGAGCTAATATTACCTAGCAACCATTCGTAAGAAACTAACCGAATAAAAAGACATTACTACAAATTGCTAACTTATAACATAAAAAACGGATGCCTATATTTAAGAACAAGAAACTAGGAAGACTAAGCTATGTTAAAATGATAAGTTTAGAAAACCGTTTCAAAGAAATCTAAATATAACTAAGGAACCGCAATGGCCTACACATAACTAGAACAAACATAAAAATAAAGATAGAAAATAATTTTTGATTTTGTTTTTCAAATAGATTTTAGTAATTTTTTAGGATTTTTGATTTTCTAATTTTTTTGGGTTTTGTATTTTATATTTTTTTTGAATTTTTGAAGAAGTTAAAATAAAAAGCAATACTATTAAAAAAAACTTAAGAATAACTATAATAATTTTTTAGGAATTTAAAACATTTTTTGTAAAATATTTTTTTTAGGAAGAAAAAAAAAACTAACTAAACCTTCCCCCATGCTAAGATTCTTCATTGTCCTCAATGAAAGAAACAAAAAACGAGAAAGAGAAGGAGACTGAGAAGGTGAGAAAAATAAAATGCAGTAAAGTAAATAAAATGAAAAGAACATGACTTCCCCGAGTTTGTGAGATGAATGTGAATGTCGCTCCCCATGCTTGCTTTTTAACTCACTTGATCATCAGTAGGTTTGACTTGATCCATCTTTATATCAGCAACGTTGGAGTGGCGGTCACGAACTTGCTTGGTTTGCCACCGGAAGGAAGAGCAAAATAAAAGCAGAAAAATAGAGTCTGTGGGCAGGTGCCCAAGATTGTTCTTTATTACAACAATTTAAAGTTCGAAATAATAATAATAGTTTTATAATAGGAAGAAGTCCAAAATAAGAAAGAGTTTCAAATGAAAATAAACGTTTAAGAGACAAAAATAAGATGCTCCTTTGCAGGAGATACATAATCATTCAAAAAATATAACTTAAGTCTATGACCATTTACTTTAAAATCACCCTTATCGGGGTGCGAAAGCAACACAGTTCCATCAGAAAAGACTTCCTTGACCGTAAACTGTCCAGACCAACGAGATTTAGATTTTCCAATGAAAATACGTAGACGTGAATTTAAAAGAAGAACTTGATCGCCTGGCTAAAAATTTTATGGTGGCGAAAGTTCTTATCGCAATAAATTTTCGTTTCAGGGTCGGGTGGTTTATTAAAATAATTTTTCAATTTTTTATCATTTTCGAAAATAAAATTCTCAAGATTATTTTGTCTAAAATCAGAGTTATTTTAGAATTTTTCTTGTACGAACATAACAGTGTTTTCAAAAACATTTGATGAAAGTTCAGAAAAAGAAGACGAAAAATCCTTTGGAGGAATATAGGAGTCTTCTTTTAATTCCTCAATGAAAAAGCAAGAATCATCATTTTGTAAAGAGTTTTTCATAGATTTATTAATCTCAAATGTAACTTCCGTATCTCCCACATGCATAAAAAGTTTTCCATCACTCACATTTATGATTGCGCGAGCGGTGGCTAGGAAGGAACGATAAAGGATCAGAGGGACCTCGATGTCCTCTTCAATATCGAGAATGAAGAAATCCAACGGGAAGATGAATTTGTCGACCTTCACTAGCACATCCTCAACAACACCAAACGAATACTTAATTGATCGATCGGCTAATTGAATACTCATGCACGTAGGGCTGAGAGTGCCCAAACATAGCTTCTTGAATAAAGAAAAAGGCATCAAATTGATGCTCGCTCCAAGATCTGCTACGCATGTCTAACAAACAGATCACCAAAAACGCAAGGATTGAAAAAACTACCCGGATCGTTTATATTTTTAGGAAGATTATAGTTTTTAACGATCGCCGAGCATTCTTCATTTAACATCACGTGAGAAAGATTTACCAATTTCTTTTTGTTCGTTAATAAATCTTTAAGATATTTTGCATACTTAGGCATTTGGCTAATCGCTTCATGAAACGGTAAATTAATATGAATTTGTTTAAATATTTCAAGGAAGCGCTGATATTGATTATCTAGCTTATCTTTCCTAAGCTTAGCGGGGTAGGGAGGTGGCGGAAATTCTTTTAAAATATCGAGATCATTATTTATAAAACCATCTTTTTCTTTTTCCAAAATGTAAGTTTCTTGTTCATTTTCAAAAATAGAGTTATCTTTTTCTTTATCAAAAGTAGATTTTTTGTTTCCAAAAGTTGATTTATCATTTTTCGCTGGGATAATTGTTTCCATAGTAGGAGGGACAATCACCTTTGGCTCTTCACTTGTGGTGGGATTGTTAATAACCTTACAGCTCCGAAGGGAAATTGCATTTGCATGCTCCCTTGGGTTAGGTTCAGTGTTCGAGAAAAGAGTTCCAGGTGGTCTCTCGGAAAAAGCCTTGGTAAGTTGCCCGACCGGGTTTTCTAAACTTTTCACGGACCCAGTTAGACTTCTAATATTAGCTTCGTTCGAGCTTATATATTTAGAAAGGATCTCTTCCAAAGGGGAAGGTTTTTGAAAGTTTTGCTTTTGTTATTTTGGTGGTGGTGGTGTAAAATCGTGCGGTGGGCATACGAAATTTGCATTATTACTCCAAGAAAAATTAGGATGGTTACGTCATCCAGGGTGATAAGAGTTTGAAAAAGAATAAGAACCAAGAGGTGCAGAAAAATTAGAAATTTGAAAAATTATTGGCAGAATTATTTTGAGCAGGCTTGGGTATGTTCCCAAGATAGTCCACCTACTTGGCAGCAGCAGCATTCACATTTTCAAATACCTTAGCGGCGGAGGCAGCAGTCATCTCCGAAATCTTCTTGTTCAGCATCTCCACTTGCAGCGCCAGTTGCGACACTGAATCCACTTCATAAATACCTGCAGGTTTAGATGGGCGAGTCCTAGATGAATTCCACTGATAGGTGTTCATCGCCATATACCTTATAAGCTCAAGAGCGGCTTCCGATTTTTTGCGCTCTAAAGAACCAGCGGAAGCGACATCTATCATTTGCTTATTTTCTTGATTTAGTCCATTGTAAAATTTCTGGACCTGTAACCATACATGCAGAGCATGATGCGGACATCTTCTCAAAAGTTCTTTGAACCACTCCCAAGTGTCATAGAGGGTCTCAGAAGCAATTTTAGAGTATGAAGTTATATCATTTCTTAGCTTAGGAGTTTTTACAGGAGGGAAATATCGAGCAAGAAATTTTTCAACTAGAATTTTCCAAGTAGTGATTGATCCTCTTGGAAGAGAACTCAACCACTATTTGTCTTTGGTCCTTAAGTAGAAAGGGAAGAGTCTTAGCCTTATATAATCGTCTGAAACACCATTGATTTTAAAGGTGTCACAAATTTCAAGAAAACTAGAAATATGTAAGTTCGGATCTTCATCTTGTAATCCGTCAAACTGTATATATTGCTGCACCATTTGAATGATGCTAGGCTTAAGCTCGAAGTTATTGTTTGCAATTGCAGGTCAAACAATACTCGTTTCTGTTCCCTCCAGGTTGGTTCGAGCATAATCGGACATGGTCCTTTGCTGAGCCGTTCCTGGGTTGGGATCTCCCATTTCAGAATTAAAATTACAATCACCGTAGGAATCCTCAACTAATGATTGAGAAGTGGAAGCCAGAATTGTAGTTGTCTCCGAAAGGAGCATTCGATTTCTGGGTCCAAATCAACAAGTAGCGACGGATTTGTGCGGGTCATGCACTAAAAAAAATGAGAATGGAGAGAAGAAACGAAATGAAATAAAAAACTTGAATAGGAGAAAGAAATTTGTTTTTTATTTATTTTTGCAGAAGTAATAGCGAAACCGTTTTCAAAATATTGACGAAGAAGTCCCCGGCAATGGCGCCAAAAACTTGATGGGCTAAAACCCGAACAGGCAAGTGTACCTGTCGAATCGAAGTATCAAGGTCGTATTTAAACTCAGGGTTATCAAGTACTGTTACTCACGCTTGAACTATTATCCTACCCGAAAACTGTTTGGATTTGAGAATTTTTAAAAGTAAAATAATAGATAATTTTTAGACGAAAGAAAACTTATAATAAAAAGATAGCATTCGATCGAAGATTCACCATAAAACGAAATGAGAGGGATGAAAAGGCATAGTTTTAAAATTGCAAATCATACTCGACCGTTACAGATCCAATATTAGGAAATAATCTCGCTAGAGCATTAAATCCCCTGACTTATAGACTCTTTGACCGAAATCTCTTTCAAGTCAAAAAGGCCTAAAGCTGCATTATCGAGGTGACCCGCACTATTGGATTTGACTCCAATCTGGAAGATTTACGTCATCCTATCTCTAGGGTTGCGTTCAACTCCTTCCTTCTCTGAGTTATCTTTCACATTCACGAGCCTCTCAGCTACTTAAATATGAGATCCAAAGCCTACTACCATATACCGGAAATACGGAGTTGACAAAATAAAGATCAAAGAAGGATCGAGTAAAATTAAGCAAAAATAAAACTATGAAATAAAAGAAACCCACGTCTCATTTTATGGATCCTCACGATCGAAGGCTAGGAGAAATTAGCTACTCATAATTGAAAGGAAAGATAAAATAAGATAAGAGAGGAACATTTTCATTACTTGCAAAAAGGGAAGAGTATACAGAATATTGAAAAGACAAGACTATATTATGAAGAAAACTTACAATAATGAAAAAGCTATAATAATAATGAAACTAAAAATAACAACTCACAAGCACACACTCTCCAACTCAACACTCGAATTTAACTTAAAACTTCACTTCCCAAAAAATTCATTCTTTGTCTTGAGGGATGGGGTGGCTTTTATTGGAGATGGAGAAGCTTCTAGATGATAGGAAATTAAGGGGACATGAAGGGTTGCCGGCCATAGGCTTTGGAGAAGGTTCATGCATGAATTAAATGAAGGGGGAGAGAGAGGGTATGATGGATGCATTGTATAACATTTAATCGAATGAAAATAGGAGATATTTAATAGAAAGTGGATGAATGTAGAGGAGGGTGGCCGGCCATGAGTGTGGCAAGGTGCATGCATAACATTAAATGAGGGAGAGAGAAGTGAGAGAGAGGGGGCCGGCCCATGCATGGATTAAATTGGCTTTGTAGTGGGCTCGGGTAGGATGAAATGGAGCAGCAAGGTGGGCTCGAGCTACTTGAATTGGATGGCTTGGGTTTGCTTGGTAGGTTGCCGGGCTGCTCAGGATGCATGGCTTGAGGGCTCGGGTTCTTCATGTGGGCTGGTCGAGCATGAATGGGGGGTGCATCATGATATGGGCTGCACCATAAGTGGTCGGGTAGCATGCATGTTGGACTATAACCTACAAATAACAAGATAAAACAAACATTAGACACTTTTACGAAGCACATAACATATCATGATATTAGTTAATAAAATTAAACAAAACAAAACATAAAACATAACAAGAACAAAACACAAAAGACAAATAATAATAACTAGAAATATTTTTAATAACAAACACAAAGACATTAAGTGAGAAATAGCATAAAATAAACAAAAATATAAATAAACTTGGGGATTTGTTAAACTAAATTATACCAAAAAATGATGGCTAAAAGTAGTCATCAAATTCCACCATGCTAGAGCTTTTGTTGCTGTCAAACAAATGAAAATTAAAAAACTAGGGAAAGAAAACAAAGTAGATTTAGGTTTCATAATTAAGAAAAACAAAAAATAAAAAATTAAACTATCTTAATTTTTATGCTAAAACTAGTGGGGTGAGAAGTGCACAATAGAAAATTTGAAAGTGGAGACCTAAAATTATCATTAGAACATAAAAGAGAGTTACACATTTCTAAATACCTAAAATAAGGAATCCAAAATAAATGAAAATAAGGAAAACAAAATTAGAGGTTCTAAATAAACGGCGCATTAACGAACTACTAGGTTGCTAGAATAACAATTAACCCTAAATAACCTCAAGATAACCTCCAAGGAAATCCATCAATGATGGTGGTCGTAGGCTTGTCCGTTCACACTTTCTCCACTACGCGAATTTATGTTCTAAAGATTAATAGGACTTCTAATAGGCGTTAAAACTTGGCTTAGGTAAGTGATTAGGAAATGAAAACAAGGATAAACATGAGGGCTTAAACACTAAACCAAGGTTGAGCTCAAATATATAAAAGCATGAAGAGAAATGATAAGTACTTTAAACAAACAAAAGGCCATAAATTTTTACTTTAATAATTTGGCCACAATTAAACTTCATTTTTCCTTTTTTCTTCTTTTTTTTGATTTAATAACTTTTTGATATTAACATTTTTCATAAGAGAGAGCTCCAAAAATAGGCTTTAAAATTTCATTTTCATTTCAAAGATAATACCCTTCACAAAAATGATTTTTAAGCTCAAAGTTTTAGTGTGAAAATAGGAAAGACATTTTGGCTTTGGTCAAAATAATGAAATGAAAGGTGGAGCAAAAAATAAAGAAACATGGAAAAGGCCCAAAAATTGTATAACAATGGTAAATTTGTGGTGGGCAAGAAAAGCTCAAACTAGTCAAAGGGTGGCCTAAATCATTTCTAAAGTACGTAAAAATGGAGCAAATGCTTCGAGAGTAGCTAGGGACAAGTTCTAGACACCAAGAAAGGACTACCCCACAAATGAAAAAGATCTAATATTACATTCCAACCATTCGTAAGCAATATCCGAATAAAAAGACATAAATCTACTAATTAGCTCTAACTTATAACATTAAAAACGGATGCCTATATTTAAGAAAACAAGAAACTAGTAACGACTAAGCTATTGTTAAAATGATAAGTTTTAGAAAACCGTTTCCAAAGAAATATAAATATAAATAAAGGAATCGCACAGGCCTACACATTTAGAAGAACATAAAAATAAT